>CM060912.1:303811396-305198063 GCA_030737875.1 Allium sativum | reverse complement strand
TTATGTAGTTCTTTATTTTGATGGATATTGTACTTGACTTTTATTATGGGTTTATGATGTAACCAGACATGTTTTACTTCCGCTGTTATGAAATGATGTTTTAAAAATTCCAAGTACTATTTATATCTGTCTTGTTGTAATTTTTCTGTTCTATATTCACTAAAATACTCCACCGAAGTTATGGCATTCCCTTTGTGAGTGATCATAGCGGGAGTGGGGTGTTACACGTGGTATCAGAGCCAGGTTACCAGAACAGATAAAAATTTTTGAGAAAAACTACTTTCTAAGAGTATTTTCGAAGAAAGTATTTTTAAAAGCATGTCTTCTAAGAGAAAAAGTTTTTGAAAAAGAAAAGCATAATCCCCAATAGCCATATCTTTATCTTTCGGAATCTCCTTTTTGAATCTTTCCTCTTTCGTTTCAGCATGGCTGAAGATCTTAACATCCCGGAGGGTTTAGTTATACCACTATGGTATAGGAGGTTGCAAGAGGCTAGGGCCGCGGCTGCGGGTCCGGCCAATGCTACTACACCAGAGACAACCGCTCCTCCTCCTCAGCCTAGAGTGGATAATTTTGCTAAGGTTTGCAAGGAGTTCAAGGCTATAGGAGGAAAACCTTTTCTTGGTTCAGAGACTTTCGTAGAGGCTAGAGATTGGCTTAAGGAAGTGGAAGAGTTGCTAGATATCTTTGAAGTGGAAGAGGGAAAGAAAGTCAAGTTGGCGGCTTGGTTAATGAAGGGAGAGGCCTCATTCTAGTGGGAGGTCACTAATGGAGAACGCCCTGTTGACTCTTGGGCGGATTTTAAGCAAAGGTTTGGGGCTAAGTTTCTCTCAAGGGCGGAAGAGAATCTGTTTATGGAGAAGTTCTTGAATTTGAAGCAAGGGAATCTCACGGTGAAAGAATATGTCAACAAATTCAATCAATTAGCAAGGTTTGGCATAGAGTTGGTGAATACACCGGAGAAGAAGGCTTTGAGGTTCGTTAGAGGCTTGAACGAACCATTGCAAGGAATAGCTATGACTCACATTCCTATGGGGGCCACTTTTGAGAAGCTTGTCTACATGGCACTTATGCATGAGGATGATAAGAATTCTAAGGCACCAGAGAAAAAGGGGGATCAGAAGAAACCGCAACAGCAACAACAAGGCAAGGGCGGAAAAGGCAATGGTGACAAAAAGAAGACGAAGAAGAAGTGCTTCAATTGTGGAACACCAGGACACCTCAGTAAGGATTGTCGCAAAAAGAAGAAGACCGGTTGCTTTCATTGTGGTGAAGCAGGGCATCTTGTGAAAAACTGCCCAAAGAAGGGGCAGAAGACGGGGTCTACCTCAGGAGGCCAGGTGCAAGCTCTTATAGCACCACCTCAGTCAGGGGGGCAAGTTCAGGTTCTCTCAGTTCCACCGATTCAGCAGAGAGGTAGAACTATTTCCGTTGAAAGTCTGGTTTTTCTGTTTGATCATCCAGTTCGTACTTTGTTTGACTCTGGCGCATCGCATTCTTTTATCTCATCATCATTAGTTGAGTCACTGCACTTAGACACCAGTCTAGTTGATGATCCCTTGGTTGTTTCAAACCCAATTGGGGGCTCCATATATCTGTCTATGATATGTTTGGGTTTGAAGATTTCTATACTTAGCGTTGAGTTTAGATGTGATGCTTTTGTATTGGGCTTCACGGGCTATGGGTTGATCTTGGGCATGGACTGGTTATCCAGTAATGGTGCCGTTCTTGATTGCGAAAGGAGAGTTGTCAGGCTCATGACCCGCTTGGGTAACACTCTCGAGATCTCTTGCAATCCCATGGAATCTGTTTTGCTAAGTTATCTTGAATCGCTCGATGCTTCGGTCGAAAGTTTGTGTTCTGTCAGAGTAGTCCGGGAATATCCGGATGTGTTTGAAGAAGTAAAGGGTTTGCCTCCGAAGCGGGAGATAGATTTCCGAATTTATTTGGTGGATAATGCCAAACCAGTGTCTTTGCCAGTACGCCACATGGCTCCTCGTGAGAGAAGAGAACTTCATAAGCAAGTAGGGGAGTTGCTTGAGAAGGGGTTCATAAGGCGAAGTATATCGGAGTGGGGAGCTCCAGTAGTGTTTGCCACGAAGGCGGATGGGTCCCTCAGACTTTGTGTGGATTATAGGGAACTTAATAAGCTCACGAAGAAGAATAGACACCCATTACCGAGGATAGATGATCTCTTTGATCAGTTGGTTGGCGCGTCAGTATTTTCGCAGATGGACTTAGCTACAGGGTTTCATCAGTTAAGAGTGGCGGAGGACAGTATAGAGAAGACTGCTTTCCGGACTCCGGATGGTTTTTATGAGTGGCTAGTGATGCCATTTGGGTTGACAAACGCCCCCGCATACTTTGTTGATCTCATGAGTAGAGTGTTCAGAGAGTATCTGAATAAGTTTGTAGTAGTTTTTGTGGATGACATCTTGGTCTTTTCCAAGAATGAAGAAGAGCATGCCTTACATCTCAAGGAAGTGTTGGAGACTCTTCGAGCGCATAGTCTTAAAGCTAAATTCTCTAAATGCCATTTTTGGAGAAGAGAAGTGCGATTCTTAGGGCATGTGGTCTCTAAGGAAGGGATAGCTGTGGATCCCGCAAAGATAGTATCTATCCAGGATTGGAAAGTTCCTAGAAATGCTACCGAGGTAAGAAGTTTCTTGGGGTTGGCAGGATATTATAGGAAGTTCATCAAAGACTTCGCGAAGATATCAGCCCCATTAACCCGCTTGACGAAGAAGAATCTGGTTTTCTCATGGGATGTAGATTGTGATGATGCTTTCCGACGGTTAAAGAGAGCTTTGACCACCGCTCCAGTTTTAGTGCTTCCAGATGGGAGTAAGCCGTTTGTTGTTTATACCGATGCTTGTGGAACAGGATTAGGCGCAGTCTTGATGCAGGAGGGAAGGGTAATAGCCTATGGAGGGAGACAATTGAGAGTGCATGAGAAGAATTACCCTACCCATGATCTAGAGTTGGCCGCGATTGTTTTCGCACTTAAGTCTTGGCGCCATTATCTTCTTGGTGAGAGATTCGAGTTGTTCACCGACCATAAATCATTGAAGTACTTATTCTCTCAGAAGGATTTAAACTTAAGACAGCAAAGGTGGATGGAGTTCTTAGCATCCTATGATTTCGAGATAGCGTATACCCCTGGTAAGGGTAACGTGGTGGCAGACGCCTTAAGTAGAAAAAGGCTATCTTTGAGTCCATTGTTCGTGGAACGACGAAGCTTGGAGTTTCTTTCTTTGTTTGACTTCAGACCTTCTGTTGATTTTGTACCTGGTTTGTTGGCATCCTTGGAGGTTAGACCTACTCTTTTGAGACGGATTGGCGAGGCTCAGCGAGACGACCCACAGTTGGTTGTGTTGGTAGAGAAGCTTATAAGAGGGGAGTCGTCCAGCCATTTGGGTAGATACACCATAGATGATAAGGGATGGTTGCATAGAGACGGTAGACTTTGTGTACCGCAAGATGAGGGTTTGAAGAAGGCTATTTTGGATGATGCACATCGTTCAAGAATGACTATTCATCCCGGTGGAGACAAAATGTACCAAGACATGAAGAGAGTTTTCTTCTGGGCCGGTATGAAGAAAGATGTGGCCGAGTATGTGGCTAGATGCTTAGTGTGCCAACAAGTTAAAGTGGAGCAAAGGAAACCCGGTGGGTTGCTACACCCATTGGAAGTTCCACAGTGGAAGTGGGATAGTGTCTCGATGGATTTCATCGACGGGTTACCGAGATCGAGGAAGGGCAATACGGGAATTTGGGTTGTGGTAGACAGACTTACCAAGAGTGCCCATTTTATACCCGTAAAGAGTAAGAGGACCGCTCCATGGCTTGCTTCAGTCTATGTTAGAGAGATTGTTAGATTGCATGGCGTACCATCCAGCATTGTGAGTGATCGAGATCCTATTTTCACTAGTGAGTTTTGGAGAAGTTTGCAAGAGGCGGTAGGGACTCAGTTGTGTTTGAGCACCGCATATCATCCTCAGACGGACGGTCAGACCGAGAGGGTGAACCGTATCTTAGAAGATCTTTTGAGGCTTTGTATCTTGGATTTTGGAGGTACATGGGAAGAACATCTTCCTTTGGTGGAGTTCGCATATAATAACAGCTTTCAGTCCAGTATTGGTATGGCTCCTTTCGAAGCTCTTTATGGAAGGCCTTGTCGATCTCCTACATGTTGGTGGGAATCTACGGATAAGATCTTGCTTGGGCCGGATATGGTTAGAGAGACTTCAGAGAAGATTGATTTAATTCGAAAAAGGATGAAAGCAGCGCAAGATAGACAGAAATCTTATGCGGATCGGAGAAGGACGGATCTTGAGTTTGAGGTTGGGGACATGGTTTTTGTCAAAGTATCTCCATTGAGAAATGTTGTTCGCTTTGGGTCCGTAGGGAAGTTAGCACCGAGATTTGTTGGGCCGTTTCCTATTAAGGAAAGGATTGGACGGATGGCATATAGGGTGGAGTTGCCCGACAGACTTAGTGGTGTTCATGATGTATTCCATGTATCACATTTGAGGAAGTGCTTACATGAGACCGCGGAGGTGGTAGAGCCGAGCTTGCTTAGAGATGTAGAGGTAGAGCGTGATGCGACGATTCGACGAGCTCCTACTCGCATCCTTGGGTCAGAAACTAGGAAGTTGAGGAACAGAGAAGTTCAGCTAGTTAAAGTGCAATGGGGAGATGACGAAAGCAATGCTACTTGGGAGACGGAAGCAAAGATGCGTTCTTTGTATCCATTTCTTTTTGAGAGTATGTCTTTTAACTTCTCCTTTATTGCTTGTCTAGTACTTATCTTATCTTTAGTATATCCTCTCGCTAATACCTATGACCTTTAGATAGGGTAAAACCTATGGTTGAAACATGTGTTTGAAACATGTTATGGTTGATGGATGCATATGGATGCAATTGTTTGCTAGTGGTTGCTCGTGGATGCATATACACACACATTAGGCACTAGATCGGCTCAGTCACTTCATGTTGCATATTGCATAAATGGATGTGGTAGTTAGATTGATGGATGTATCATGGCTGTGTTATCATATGGATGATGCATTTTTGTGTATGGTTGTGCACGCATGTAGAAATTTGTATGTGTCAATAGGGTTTCGCATACATATTGGATGCATGGCACTATCATGGTTTGCATTAAGGAGGTTTACTGTATCAGTAACCGCCTGATTTTCGCATTAGGTAAGTACATATACACACACTTTTGCATATATCCATCGAGCATTTAGAATCTTGTAAGGACAATGATTGCTCGTGGATGATGCTTTGAGTAGATGGATGATTGGATGGTAGGATACGTTCTTCCTAACTTGAAGATTTCGGGGACGAAATCCTTTAAGGAGGGGAGAATGTAACAACCCGTATTTTCAATAACCTGTAATAACATAAATCGAGGCAGAATTTAATTCTAAAATGGGAATCAAGGGAAACGGGCTATGCCATTGTGTTCGTCTCGGAAAAATACGTGAAATAGAGTCCGAGTTTTCGAAAATCGGAGTCCGTATGACCAAGATATGGCCTCGCGAAGTTTCACGAAAATTCCCAAATTAAAGTATACTTAATTAAGTGAAATGGGTTGTGTAGATATATATATATATATATATATATATATATATTGATATATATATATATATAATTGAAAATTTAATAAATAAATATGCAAAAATGCTCAAAACAGCGAATTGGGAGAGGGGAATAACCGAACCGGCCGATTTTTGAAGTCGACCCAAGCCCGCTGGGTCGACTAGGGGTTAATCCAGGGTGTTTGGCTGTCAACCCGTGGGCCGATTCGCTCAAGTGCAGATTTTGCATTTGAATGGTTCTCATGGTCCATCTTTAATCTAAAGGCCCTAGATGGTTCCTACACTTGACTTCTTCCCCAAGACATGCTTTGATGGCTTGGATTGAATCTAGGGTTAATCCTATGGCCTAAAACACTTGCCTAATCTATAAATAAGACCCTAACCTACCCTAATTCATTCATAATTAAACCTAGTGACTAAACTATGGCAAAATGCTAGCTTTCATGGCCTCCACTAATTTTATGAAGAGGGTTGCATACTAATCACTCTCTAATCAACTTCTAATCCCTTCTTAGCATCTTAATCTTCTTCATTTGGTGTTCAAAGTTGCTAGTTGTGAGTTTCTATCACTTTGATGATCTTTTGGTAAACTAATTAGATGAGATGTGATGAGATTTATGGTTTTGTATGTGGGTTAATGAGCTTTGAATCATATGATATGATGTTAGCATTAATCTTATGTTTATGCATGTTGAGTATGTAAGCTTATGCAAGTTTAATATGATGTATGTTATGTTTGCATGATGCTAAATATGCAAGTTGTGGGCTATGTAATCATATGCATGTTATGCAAGTTCATGGTAATATGCTATGCAAGTTACATGTTTGTTAATATGCAAGTTACATGTTTGTTAATATGCAAGTTACATGTATGTAAATATGCAAGTTACATGTTTGTTAATATGCAAGTTACATGTTTGTTAATATGCAAGTTACATGTTTGTAAATATGCAAGTTACATGTTTCTTTATATGCAAGTTACATGTTTGTTAATATGCGAGTTACATGTATGTAAATATGCAAGTTACATGTTTATTAATATGCAAGTTCATGATGACACATTATGCAAGTCTATAAGCTAATATGCAAGTTTGTTATGCAAAATGAATATGTAAGTTATGTGACATATTATATGCAAGTTATGTGACATGTTATGCAAGTTCATATGCAAGTTATGTGTTTGTTAATATGCAAGATGGCACCTTTGAAACATGTTCATTCATATGCAAGTTGACACCTTTTATATGTGTTATATCATGAACGAAATTACGTGGGAACGATGGGGTAATTAAATGCATAAGTTAATAAGATTGTGTGAAATTAATATAATTATGCATAACACAAAATAAATAAACATAGTATGGGAATTTGCCTATTTGGTTAGGTGTACCCATACTATGTGTTGGGAATTTACCTATTGAGTTAGGTCTACCCCATGGGAATTTACCTATTAAGTTAGGTCTACCCATGTTAAGAAAACTTGATTAATTAGGGATAATTAATATAAAATTATGAGGGTGATTAATTAGGTGTAATTAATTGACTAAGACACGAGGTTGGACTCAGTTGTAGCGTAAAACTGCCCGGACCCAACCGGCTTAACCAGTTGCTACAAATGTTAGCCCAATGTGAGAGGTCTTAGGCACAAACTAAATACGTAATTAATGTAAAGACACGAGGTTAGACTCTGTTATGACATAAGGCTGCCCGGACCCAACCGGCTTAACCAGCGGTCATAAAAGACAGTCTAATGTGAGAGGTCTTTACAAAGGTTACGTTCTTAATTAATTAATTAAGAAACACTTAACCACATTAGCATGTAGAGGGACATGAGGGGTTAAGTGGGTGCCTCGGGTGGCATGAGAAAATCTAGTGGTTGCCTTGGGTGGCAATAGAAAATACGATTAGAATACTTAACCAAAATGGAACATGTAATTAAAACATGATTAAAGGGTTAAGTGGGATATACTAGAAAAAGGGACAAGCTTAGGTGGGTAGCTTGTGGAGGCCCATTTCAACCAGTAACCCATACGTATCTTTGTGGGCTCGACCCATGTCGAGGACGGGACACGCATACTGGGCTTGACTGTAAGAGGCAAACGGGTTAGCGGTGGCAACGCAAGTCCAACGGGCTTCATATGCGTGAGTGGGCCCGGGCTGGTAGGTAAGCCGTTGTTGCATCGAGTAGATATAAGCCGTGCACCTTTAGTTTCATCAGGTTGCCACATTGGGGAATGATACATCCCACGGTGGGGCCAGCACGGGTATCTACGTTAGGGAGCCGATCGAATGGGGAGTAGTGTGTACACCTAGTGGATTGTAGGGCCCCGTGGCGCCTACTTGGTCACCTGGGGGTACGCAAGTACTATTAAGTTAATTTTATAAGCTATGGGTGGGATCAACCTTTAAGTTAGGAACGACTGGTGTGGTGCAGTTTAGTAATTTACCTTAGGAAGGGTAGATGCGTCTTTATCCTTTATCTTAGTTTAGTTGATTGCTTAGGGTAGCTATTCATCCCTATATGTTACCGTATATCAATTCATGTCTTCTCTGGTTACTTTAACGATTGTATTGTTAAAGTTATAGGACTCACTCAGACTTATGTCTGACCCCGTTGTTTTTATCTTTTTCCCAACCCTAAGGTCCTGTGGTGGATCCTGGCAGTAGTGGAGCTTGATCGGATTGCGGTTCCAGTCTTTAGGAGCTTGGATAGATGTAAAGCTCCAGTTATCCAGTTATCTTTTCCTTTGTTTTGGCTATTGTATGAGAGTGGGATTATGTAGTTCTTTATTTTGATGGATATTGTACTTGACTTTTATTATGGGTTTATGATGTAACCAGACATGTTTTACTTCCGCTGTTATGAAATGATGTTTTAAAAATTCCAAGTACTATTTATATCTGTCTTGTTGTAATTTTTCTGTTCTATATTCACTAAAATACTCCACCGATGTTATGGCATTCCCTTTGTGAGTGATCATAGCGGGAGTGGGGTGTTACAGATCCTGTATATTGTGTAACTCTGATGATTATGTTTATCCAGTGTATTCTATTGTACATTATCTGGTGTAATGATATATTTCTTTTCTGCTATTATTTGTTTATGTGTTATATTCCAAAGTTTACCCTTGCCACCGTGGAACGGGGGTTTGGGGTCGTCACATAATATAACCAGAATTTTCCAATATATATAATTTGGATGAGAATTGAATGGAAATTATCTTCGAATATTACAAGATTGGATTCCGTGATTATACGGATATCGTTGAGGAATTTGGAAGATATTGATATCATTATTCCCAATATGATATATGTTTGTTTCACAATTTGATGTTGAATATAAGTCGATATGATTTCTACTCAAAACTTGTATTTAATATCAAATTGGATTTTGGGTTTTTCGTTAATGGTTTCTTTAATAATAATGTTCTTAAACCTAGTTGAAAAAGAACAGATATTGTTAACGATATTTTTCGTGAACACGGGAAATAGGTCTATGGAAGTGGACCTAAGAGAGAAATGGGGTTATCTAGCTTCTACAAGCTCGATTAGTTCGCCGTTTCCTAGATATCAAGGTCCAAGCCCGAAAGAATAGTTACTCTTCCCTCGGGGGTAAGCATCGTGCTTAAGCGACTTAGGGACCAACAGTTATCTTAGGATAAGGGATCCCTAAGCACAACACTCAATAGAAGGCTAAATGGCTTGTAGAAAGGGGTTCTGCAATGACTGTGTGGAAGGTTCTAAGCTTGATGGGAACCTGTGACTATACAGAAAGCGTATAGTGTATCATGTAGGTAATAGCTAAAATAACTCGTAAGAAACTCATAAGAAATATGCTAAGTGTTGATCTGCTCTTTATCGATCTTTAATTTGGAGTACATAAATGATTACAATAGAAATCCCCAGATTAATTTAGAAATTAGGGTTTACTTTAGAGAAAAATAGTACAAGAATGAGAAAATCACCCCGAAAATGAGACCCCCGGGGTCTTATTTATAGACAAATCAGGGCCCCTTTTGCTATTGGGCCAGTAGAAGCCCCTGTCGACTGCTTTTCCCTTTGGTCTTGGCTCGCTTTGGCCCTCGGCCACTCTTTAGGCATCTTATGGCTTTTTAAGGTGCCGGTTTTGGCTCTCGGAAGGATGGTCCCGATCTTTGGAACTTCTTTTTAATGTCATGTCTATCTTATTTGTAACGATACTGAGCCTGTCGGTGTGGATAGCTTTCGGAAGGCTTTTAGCTTTCGGATATAGGCCTCCGGTGATGAACTTTCGGTCTTGTTTTTAGTTATTTGTGGAACTTGCCTTCATGATTCAAGTAGATGGTTAACGGATCCGCTACCCCTGTCGGTATCAACACTAAGTATATTAGTGTGGATAGCTCGTCCCTCTCAGAGGCTCTGACTTGCCTTTCGGCGGATCCCTGAAGTGTGCTTCGGCTTTTCAGAATGGTACTTCCGGTGTTTTAATGGTTGTTTGCTAAAGTATCCTTTTGGTGATTGTCCAACTGGGGGTCTTGATAACTGGCTTTAGGTAAATTTCTTTAAGTTTCGAACTTTTGTGCTTTTGATGTTCTCGTTTCTTAATGTATCAGCATTAAGCAAGTTAATTCTGATAGCCCTTTTGTCCTTCTAGGTCTCGGGTTGTAGTGTTCTTGATCTTTCTTTTCATTAGCTCCCAGTTTTGGATGACTTCTTGTTGGTTACCCTTCTTGCCGGGACTACCCTGCCGGTAGTCTTTCTTCGTATCAGATTTTATGTTCCTTCTTTGTTGATGTTGTCGGTTTCCAGGCTTTCGGATTGTTCCCTTATGCTCTAGGTTTTAGCTTATGCCTGATTCTTGCTTACGAATTATTCTTCTATGCTTATGACGATCCGTTACCCCTTCACTGATAGCCTGTTTCAGAGTTAATTTTGGTAGTAACATTTCCCCTCCCTTCTGAAGGGGTAATTTCAACTTTTCAAGTCGAACTTTGGATGAATTAACAGCTTTTTTCTTCCTATATATATATACCTTCCTTATTCTAATTTATTAGCTCCTTCTCTTCTTCATCATTTCTTGAATTCAAAATTCATCTCATAAAAGCATTATCAATTTTTTAAGTAAGCATCTACTGTAAGTCATTCACACTTGATTTTATAATTAAAGTGTTGTTAGCTTATCCCGAGCTACAATAGCTATCAGTTTTGCTTGCCATAAATTGTTCGATATCTTTCGATTAGAATTTTTATTTGCTCTTATTCTCCTAAAGATGTTCGGGGATAGCCTATTATCATTATCAGTACACTTTTTAGGAGATTAAGGATTATGCCCTTTCGAGCATTGTTCTTACATTGTTTCATAAAATTAAACAAATTGTCCCTAACGTCATAGGAAAGAAACATATTGCTTTTAAACCTGATAGGAATGCCCATTTTCCAAATGTTCCACTTCTAGGAAGGTCAATGCTATCGAGAAGCATTCTCTGATTTTATTGCAAGAGCAAGATGATGCTATTCTTCAAGCTTTTAGCATTTCTGGAGTTGAAGCCATTCCTCCTCACGAAATGGACACCATCTCTTCTCTTCCAGAAGGCTACTTTGCCTACTCTACTATCCATATCTGGCACGGGTTTTTTCAATCCCCTTTCCTTATTTCCTTCACCGGTATCTGTGATATTTGGGAATTGCTCCCATCCAACTTTCTCCCAACACTTACATCTACTTGTTAGGCTTAAAACTCTTATCCTTATAATAAGATAATTTCTCTTTAACCCTTCAACTCTTGATTACTTGGTTCACCCTTCCAAACTTAGTGATATGAAACCTCAGATTTTTCGTGCAAATCCCACGAAAAAATTGTTATATGAAGGAACGACAAGATTCAAAGACTGGGAATGCCCTTCCGGCATCTCCGGCAATTTCCACACCCTAAGTATTCTAACCGAATATAAGTCTTTCTCATTTAACCATAGTGGGTTATCTTACCTTTCGATTTTTTTTAGATGTCCGGGTTTTTCGGATAAAGAAATAATTGATCTCCTTGGCGCTGGTTCAGAGAAGTTTGGCAATTGGTCTTCACTACTCACCTCGTCTAGTCTCCGAAGGCATTCCCTTTTGCCAATCGGTCAATCCATCATTGGGAAGCTACCTTTGGTCTTATTTAGTAAAGGGATCTTTTCTTTGTCATTAGGGAAAAAAGCTCCTTTTCCCCCCAACTTTCCTCTATTTCTTGACAATCCAGGTATACTTTTTACGTAATAATCTTAAAATGAAGTCGGAACTAGAACTTCATTCAGCTTTCTTTCACTGTATGTTAAGAGCCGTCTGCACTGAGTCTAGTAAAACAGTTCCACTTCCCTGGTTCCAAGGGACGGAGTTTCTTCTCTTAAATATTCATTGTTAAAGTCTAGGAAAAATGTAAAAAGGAAGCTTATGGGAAGGAACTTAGAAGACCCCCTGCCGAAAAAACCTAAGGATGTGGTAGGTCCGGCTCTTTGTTCTGATGCAATTTCTGATGCCCCAGAGATTATTTCTCCAAAGAAGGTGCCCTACTGGAACATTCATCTTGCCGGATCTTCCAAGTCTCTAGTGAACTACATTATGCGATGGATTTTTCTTCCTTTTACGAGGACGTTGCCCCTCCTGTCTTTACCATTCCCCCTATTAGTTACAGCTTCAATGAATTAGTCGAACAAATTATTTCTTCTTCTACTTTGTTCAATGTTGATTTTTCATTTGACTCCCGCGGTGGTTGTCAAGCTTTGGTTGAACAGCTACTCCTGGTATGAATTTCTACCTTTCTTGTTTTCCTGTCCCTCCTTCAATTGTCTCATTCATGTCCCTTATAGGCTATCAAGCGGTGGTTTTTGATGCAAGATAATGCTTTTGAACCTTCTTCTGAGTTGTGGAGGCTTAGAGAAGAAAACATGTCTTTGAGGAAGGAAAATGATGCCCTCACCCACGTTAAAGAAGGTTTGATTGTGAAGCGAAGAAAGCTGGAGTCAATTTTGGCAGAAACGAAAAAAAATCAATTTTCATGAAAAAAGAATCCCACTTGGCCTTGGCTGAAGAAGCAAGGGCTTTAAAGGGGACCTTGGAAAGATCCAAGGAAGATATTGTCGTGCTTGGTTCTCGTTGTTCCTCTTTACAAAATCAAAATTCTCTTCTGGAAAAAGAGAATGATTTTCTCAAGAACACGCTTAGCAAGAAGGAGGCTTTAATAACTAAGTCTACTGGAGTAGTGAACGATGCTAAACAGAGGATCTCTTGTTTCCTGCAGTCCACCTTGGACAAAATTATAGTTAATTCTTTTGAGGATGCTTTCCTTCTTCTTTATGTGGATAATATGGATAGATTCTCAGATTTAAACTTTTCTTCTCTTGAC
This sequence comes from Allium sativum, assembly GCA_030737875.1. Lineage (NCBI taxonomy): Eukaryota > Viridiplantae > Streptophyta > Magnoliopsida > Asparagales > Amaryllidaceae > Allium > Allium sativum. The sequence goes on along the minus strand of CM060912.1, from coordinate 305,185,091 downwards.
CCATCTTTGTTGGAAAGATTTATGTCTAAAAAATATCCTCTATGAGAAGGAGAGAGGAAGTTCCTACGAGAAAGGAGATCAATGTGGCTGAACTTTTATTTATTGAAGATATCCCTTTTGAGGAGTCACATGCTGGTGATGAAAGAGATCTCCTTGAGGTGCCAAAGGTTGTTTGTGCTAATGATGATAATCCCAAGTTCATAAATGCTATCGAGGGCAGAGAAGAAAACAGTGGCGGTTCTGCTGGTGTTGGTTGCACCTTTTCGGCCTTTGAAAGTTGAGATGAGGCGTGCAGCAAGGATGCTGAAATTGCCGGAGGTGATCTTGTTTTTGTTGAACCTACCAAACCTTTTAAAGCATGAAAGACAGGGAAAGACCTAAGCTTCAAGGGTGCTTCTTCTGTTGAGACTTCTCAAGTCCCTGCTCCTATTTCAGAGGTATAACGGCTTCTACGATATATAATCTTTTTACTCCTTTTCAATTATTGGTCTCTTCTCCTTTCGTCTTAGGCAAGAAGGAAAAAGTTAAGTTTTATGTGTTCCATTCCTAAAAAGGCTCAGTTGGAAGTGATACGTCTCACTTGGGAGCTAGATAAAAGGACAAATGAGTATAACACCTTGTCCAACAAATACCACCTCCTTGATAAAAGTGTTGTAAAACTATTGCTTTTTAAAGAGAAAGAAGTCACCCCTAGGTTGAGAACTGCCCGATTGCGATGCGAGAGGCTTTTAAAAGAAAATGTCAAGATCATGACTTTGTTCTGGATGTTAATTGAAGACAGGGACACACTTGTAAACTTTTTGTACCAAATTTACAGTAGATATGAAAAAGTGGATTTTTCCTTTTTAGGTGATCATGGAAGGGTCTTGCTTAGGCGTCTCCATAAAAGGTGTCTTGATGTATGTGGTGTGGACCTCTACCCGGGTGAATGCTGGAATCTTCCCCGAGTTACTACTATTCCTAGAGCATTACCTTTATACAAACTTAAGTTTAATAAGTATCGATTTATATCTGAGACTTTTAAGAAATCAGTCTTGTATGAGTAGAAAGACTTTCTGCAATGAATGTACTTGTTCAGCTTATGATGCAATGAATTATCTTTCCTCTAAGTTCTTTAATATTTTCTTCAAAGTTTTTCTTCTGCCTCTTCTAGGGTTTTCTTAAGAGATTATGTTAAGTTGAAAAGAGAATACCAGGAGTAGTCTTTTCTTACTAAGTTTTCTTCATTGGCACGGTATTACTTACCGAGGGACCTTGAGAAGATTAACACTCAAAATCCTCGAATTCGCCTCGATTTCCTTCGAGGAGAAAAGGATCACCTTTTAAGAGAGATCTGCGCATATCGGTCAAAGCTGGCTCGAGGTTATGACAGTCCACCTATTGGAGAATGGGATTATCACAAGTGTCCCCCGTTTTATACACCTGATGGACTTGGAATTCTATTCGACTCCTCGCTTAACCTTTCAGCTAACACTTTTAATAAAGTGAGGAGATCACTTTTTATTCTGAAAATTATACTAACCACCTGTAATAGCATTTTTGAGAACTAAATCATGTTTAAATATAAACCTTTATATTAGAGTGAGAATAATTTTCTTTTTGAGAGATATACTTACTTTAAAATCCATTTGTAAATACTTGTGCAGAATGCAAGGCACTTAGTGTACTATACTTCATATGTGATGATCTCCAATGATAATGCTTATGAATGAAGTTATGATTTGGAAAAGTGTCACTCAACGCATGGTCACAGCCCGTGGTGTGAGTGTCTTCTTTTCATAGTCGTATCGTACTATTATGCACAAATTTGACGTGTTATATTAGGCGTTAGGTTGTAAGGCGCACATGACATATCATTTGTTTTCGTTGAAATTGAGAGTATCATGGTTTTGGATGCATAATAAAATAACATGCCTATTTATATTTTCTACACTAATAAAGTCTTCTTAATGTAATAGGTATTCCATGAGATCCTCCCTTTACAGGGTTTTTAATAAAAGTATAGCCTTTATCTCAAGGTTCATCCGTGGGGGAATCTAAGACACTCATTTGAGCTTACCCCTAAGTTCATGTGCTAGTGTAGTGTGGCTATATATATATTGCTTGTGCACTTGATATAGTGAATGAGGATTTAATGTATGTATGAGTTAAGGAAATCTCCTGAGAGACATGAAAGATCGACATCTTTGCTTAAGGGCCTCTTGTGCAACATGCTCTAGTCGTTGTGTTGACGGTGTATCCCTTCTCCTAGGATTAGAACCTTGTGCCCCAGATTAGGGTATTGACAATATAATTCCAGAAACATTCTTCTGGTAGTGATAAACTTTGATCTAGCCTAGATTTAGTCATTAGGAAGACCCAATATTCTTTTTGGTAATAATTTGAAATTTCGAACCGGCCCAGATTCAGGTACCTAGGATAAGACAGGAAATCCACTTCCGGTAATAGTTGAAATACGAACCAACCCAGATTCAGGTTATTAAGTTAGGACCAGGAATCCACTTCTAGCAATAATTGAAATCCGAACAAACCCAGATTCGGTTTATTAAGATAGGACAGGGAATCCACATCCGGCAATAATTGGAACTCGAACCAACCTAGATTCGGGTATTTAAGATAGGATACCAGAGACCACCTCTGGTATTAGTTTTGTTATCCCTTTTGGGTGTGATTTGTGAAGCAAAGGATGTACGTGCTTCTTGAGCCACTGTCTGGGCTTTTTATTGTCAAAGCAGAGGATGTACGTGCTTTTTTGGTCACTCCCTAGGCCTGTGCGTCCGGTGCGCTTGGCTAGCTTATCCACAAGCAGGGCACAAGGACTTACCCGAGCTCCCTACAGGATGCACCTTATCCTTACCATCATCGGTAATGATAAGGTATTAGATGCTTAAACCGGGCCATCGTAGACGCAGAATTAAGGCTTACTCTTTTGATGCTCTATCCTTGCCATCGTAGGCTGTAATAAAGGCTTACACTCCCCCCTCTAAGGGGTGCCTTATCCTGGCCATCGTAGGCGCTGATAAGGGTTTGCGTTGCCTTTTACAGGTAACGTGGAACATAAGAAGAGGTAGGATGTGCTTTTGTGCGAGCAGAGGTAGGACGTGCTTAGTTCATAGCAGAGGTAGGGCGCACTCTTCTACGAGCATAGATAGGCGTGCTAATTAGATTCTCCATCATGACTATTCCTGGTGTGGGTCGGAGGCTTATGCTTTTGATGCTTTAACCTGGCCCTTTCTGATACAGGCACGGAGAAAGGCTTACACACCACCCCCTCCGGGGGGTGTCTTGCCCTGGCCAACTCGGCGGTGACAAGGGTTTTTATCCATTTTTGGTTTGATCTATCTCTGGTTATTTCGAGCTTTGAGAGGGTTTCCATACCCTTAGTCTCGTAGACAATCCTTTCCCTAAGGAACTTTTATTGGACTTAGTTTAATCTTTTTAAAAGTCTTGTAACTAGCCTTGATTAAGGAACTTGACGATCATTCCCTCAAGGGATTTGCAATGGTTGGTTTCATGTCCGTTTATCATATGATAATGACAGTAAGGTCCTCCCAATTTCCTCTCGTACTTAGGCTTCTTCTTTGCGGACGACCAATAATTGAGCTCTTGCTGGGTTAGGAAATAAATGTTTTCCATTAATGCGGTAAGATGGCACCCATCACGCACTCTCGGTATAAAGTCCTTTCCTTGTCGTTGGAATTTAGCCCTTTTGTTATTATATCCTGTTGTTGCATTCATATCCTTGCTTCGTCTTTCCAAAGTGTAACACCCCACATCCGTTAGTGTCACTCACAAAGGGAATGCACTAAGTTCTGTGGAGCATTTTAGGGTAAAAGATGCAGATAAATTACAAGACAGACAAAATTAAAACAGCGGAAAATAAAACTTCACTTTATTGATAAAATAATTGGTACAACAATTGTTTTCCAATATCAGAGTATCATCTGTCTTACAAAATAAAGAAGCATAAAAATACATTTATATTCCCCAATGTAACATAAGCCAGCCATAGCAATCCAAAGCCGATGTATCCAAGAATCTTCAAGCTTGAAAAGAGCAACCGTCCCAAAACTAATCTGAGCTATACTATCCCCTCCTTAACTACCTGGGGGGGGGGGGAACGGAAGAAAAGAAGACAAAAGAAAACTGGGTCAGACATAAAGTCTGGTAAGTTCAGTTGCTTCTAGCATGTGAACAGGGAAAAACAAAACGACATGAATTAACTGAATACAAGACAATACCATGATGATAGGGTCAACAAGATAAAATAAGATTAACACAAGATATGCTAAGACAAGATAAACTGGATATGCTTTGATACTTTCTCCGCTTCACTATTAACTTGTTATTATGGTTTCTATGTCTCTGCACCACCTAACTAGTGTCCCGACTAGTAATGTTAACGTGATCCCAATCCTGGTTGTTTCGGTTGCCTTCAGGCATACATTTATTGTTTATTACCTAGATTTAATCTAGGGTTCATGCTATCTACTGAATGTTGCCCTTTAGTCTAGGATACACTACCTAGAGTGGTATATGTTCCTAAACTTTCCCCACGCATGTATCGCGAATCGTTATCGCTTGTCTAGATGCACATGTCCTGTAATGTGCTGCCCGAGTTTCGTGTCAGGGCTACTCTAGAAATACGGAACTCGGTCGGGAGCTTTCAGATATCTGCCGATGCAGATGCTAAGGTCTGTTTTTATTCCAGTGGCTATGGTCCCACTTGACCCCTCCCTCAACTAATGAAAGGCACACCTTGAAAAATGAGAACTATACGCAGGCCCCTTATGCCCCACTAACCTATGGCCATCCGCAACCATAACTAGATAGCAAGTATATGGTCTGTAGGAGTTCTCCGCCTTCCCGCTTCACGTATCTCGATTGACTGAAGATGGATAGTAGACGACGAGTTGCTATCACAGGGCTACCGTTTTCTCGTCGAATCACGATGTTCCATCCTAGTCTTTAGGTTGCCATATATTGCAACCAAGGCATACCCTCAGTTCTTCTAACACAGACCTTAACCTCTGTGAGCCCAGGAGAAACTTCTGCAGCCTCACAGAGGGATACCAAGAGTACCCTCACGTCCCCTCGAAGCCTCGGGCTTCGTAACCCAATTCGTTGGAGCCTTCTTTAAAATTAGTTGGACGTTCGCTCCTTCTCGTGTTATACTAAGAATTACTACTTAGTTCTCTTTTTCGTCAAGTTGGATTGGTTAAGTGTCATTAGTCAAGCTAACTTAACCCTCTTTATTTATCCTGTTAAACTGGTTAAGTGTTATCAGTAATTCATGTTGACTTAACCCCACCACAAACCAAGTTATATTGGTTAAGTAATTCTTATTACTTAACCCTACCCATTCATCCTGTATTCCTTTTTAACTTAACCTTGCCCATCTGTTTTAACTAACTTGATATTAATGGTTAAGTATTATCCCTTCATGTTTTAAACTTAACCTTATTCATTTATCACACTCTGATGGTTAAGTGTTCAAGTTTACTTAACCCTACGGTCTAGTTCAGCTAACACATCAAATTGGCTAAGTGTATTAAATTTACATAACCCCAACCTCTAGTCTAGTTAACATGTTAAATTGGCTAAGTGTATTAACTTTACTTAACCCCAACCTCTAGTCTAGTTAACATGTTAAATTTGGTTAAGTGTTCTTGTGGACTTAACCCTCCCATTCTAGCTTAACTGTGTTAAGTTGGTTAAGTGTTCCTATGGACTTAACCCTCCCATTCTAGCTTAACTGTGTTAAGTGTCTGTATGAACCTAACCCCACCCATCAGTTTAGTTATCATGTTGAATTGGTTAAGTGTTTTAGTTAACTTAACCCTACCATTCTTGTTCTAGCTTTAATTAAATAAATTAAAGCCGCTATCACTCACATTAGACAGATATTGTTGCGATTACTGGATGTGCAGGTTGGTTCCGGGTAGGTTTACATCGCAACTCAGTCTAACCTCGGGTTAGGTGTATTCGTGTTTTCTAAGTTCAAAAGGGTTTTGATTAATTTCCAAATCCGATTTTGAAAGTAACCATCCCGTCCATCGGATCAGTTAGGGATAGCCAGGGAGAGCAGGAAACTTGTATTTTCCAAACCCAAGCCTAGATACTATCCTCTCTGTCACCCTAGAACTTTCTGGTGTGTTTATTAAAAGAGATGTCATTAATAAACCTTTCTTTTGTCTATAAATAAATTGTTAACAATTTATCCTCAAAGTCCATTTTCTTTTCTTTTTTTTAAAATAAATTTGGCCTATGCTATATTCATTTGCCATGCCCATTAGTATACTTATATTCTAGGCCCAAGTCTTGACTTACCTATTATTTAACCCAACTTGCAGTTTTAGGCCAACTTAGGTCTAATATTCTTATTTCATTGTCAAAACTAGATTTAATATTCTAGTTTATAATTTATGGCCAAAACTTAGTCTATGAACAATTTATCGTTTGTGACAAATTCTATAAGTAAATTACTCCTAATTTACTTATTCCATTATTACTCTTTTAATGTACATTGTCACATTTATTATTATGGCCCTTTTTCCTATTTATCATATTTATATTTTTTGGTATGTAAATTATACCAGATTAAGTGTCACTAACCATAATTATTCTAAACATGACAATTACTCACAATTATGACTAAATTCGAAATTGTGCTAATATACTTATTATGCCAAATTAACTTTAATTTAGCCAATTCTGATTTAACAACCTAATTCACAGTTTATGGAAAAACTAGAATTATTATTCTGGTTTACAATTTTATGCCTAAAATTTAGCTTACTTGAAATTACTAAATTTAATATGTCATATTCCATCATTTATGTCAAATTTCCCAACTTGCGTTTTAATAGGCATGTCATAATACACATTCCAAATTATGCCAATTAATATGAATTTCATGTTGTACCCAAATCGTATTCCCATCATTCGTATAATCGTGATTCATCCTAGATTATAGATAAATCTAGGTTCGTGGAAAAAAGGGAATGAACCAAAATGCCATGAAAAGATAAATATAATAACTGGCATAGGATGATAATTTACTAATTTCAGATCTAACAAATTACACTGAATCAATTGATTTTAAGCATCGAAGGCCTATAGATCTGATAATATTATGACATGGAAAGGGTTGAATAAATAACATAGGTTCATGTATATGGGTACATCTAACTTAATAGACAAATTCCCATAATCAAGATCCAAGGATAATTAAGAATAGATTGAATCGATAATCAGGTTTAGATCCAATATCACAGTTATAATCCTAGGCAATAATATCATGTTCATGAATCATAGGTAATTATCCACAATTGTCTTTGTCATAGTCATAGGCATTGGTTTATGTTCAAAGGCTTATGTTCATAGTCAAAGACATATGGTTTCAACGTCCATAGTTTCATAGTCATAGTCTTAGGCATTGGAAATTTAGTCACAATATGTTCTAGGCCAAAATCAAGAATCAGATCCAAAGGTATGTACAAGCACAGATTCAATGAAATGATAAGGCTTATTTCTTATATCCATTAATTTCATGTCACAAATAGAAAAAGGCGTTCAGATCTAAAAAGTAACCAACTTACAGAGATTAGATTCGTAGAAAAACAGTCGTTGAAGTCGTTTGAATCTTCACTTGAATCCTAGCTTGTTTTGAATCTTCTCTTGAAAGATTTGAGCTGCATTTCCTCATCTTAGATTTATATTTTATTTTATTTATTTTATTTAGAGGAGGAGAAGAAGCCATGTCCACCGAGAATTTATGCATCATAAGGTTAGAGAAGAATGGTGTAAAGAGAATGAGGCTAGGGGCTGTTTATATAGAGTTGCAAGTAAATGAGAGCCGTCGATGAAGCCAAGATTAATTCTAGCCATTCGTTCTAAAGAGAAACCAATTATGTTCATCATTTCTTTCTTAATGTACATTTACTATTATTTGTCAATCCATATAAATACGTACACATTAGATACATCCCCCTTTTCACACTTATTATTATTTTTGTATGCACATTAGATACATCCCCCCTTTACACACTTATTATTATTTTTATATGCACATTAGATACATCCCCCCTTTACACACTTATTATTATTTTTGTATGCACATTAGATACATCCCCCCTTTACACACTTATTATTATTTTTGTATGCACATTAGATACATCCCCCCTTTACACACTTATTATTATTTTTGCAACTTTAGTGTTAACAGAAAATTCGGGGTGTTACACAAAGTGTCTTGAGACTGATGCACTGTCCTTTTAGTCCATTTGGAAGCAAAGCGCTTAAAATCCCTCATCGTTTCTTGTTTGAATACCATTCGTTTGGCTTGCGCATAGATAGTCTCTCTTACGTGAGAGAAGGGGTTATACTACTTTGGAGTAGAATCATTTAGTGTAACCATTGATGTTTGTCCTACGTAGGAAGGGTTGTCATTCAATAATCAGGATCGTATTGTTCTACTTCCCTTTTCCACTTGATTTTTTGCAGATCTTCCATTCTTAACCTTTGTTCTTCTATCACTCTTGGGTTAGTAGCACCTGACATGGCCATTTGAGATTCAGAAGATTGTCTTGTGACCTTTTGCCCATAATATTGCTTCTTCAAAGCTTAGTCCAACCTCGGATGGAACACCACAGTTAAATATGTGGCTGTTAACCACAAGGTCGGAGGTTCGACCCCTCCCACTAGTGCCAAAATGTAAACGATATTTTTCTCAACACCGGAATTAGGTCTATGGAAGTGGATTTAAGGGAAAATGGGGTTATCTAGCTTCTGCGAGCTTGAGTTAGTTCACTGTTTCCTAGACATCAAGGTCTAAACCCGAAGAATAGTTACTCTTCCCTCAATGGGTGAGCATCATGCTTAAGCGACTTAGGAATAAGACTAGGGATCCCTAAGCGCAACACTCAATAGAAGGCTAGATGGCTTGTAGGAAGGGGTTCTGCAACGACTGTGTGGAAGGGTCTAAGCTTGAGTGGGAACCCGTGACTATATAGAAAGCATATGGTATATCGTGTAAGAAATAGCTAAGAAAACTCGTAAGAAACTCATAAGAAATGTACTAAGTGTTGATCTGCTCTTTATTGATCTTTTATTTGGAGTACATAAATGATTACAATAGAAATCCCCAAATTGATTTATAAATTAGGGTTTACTCTAGAGAAAAAGAGTACAAGAACGAGAAACGAGAAAATCTCCCGGAAAATGAAACCCTTGGGGTCTTATTTACAGACAAATAGGGGCCCGTTTTGCAATTGGGCCAGCAGAAGCCCCTATCGGCCGCTTTTCCCTTTGGTCTCGGTTTTTTTGGCTCCAGGACGCTTTTAGGCATTGCTTATAGCTTTTTAAGGTGCCGGTTCTGGCTCTCGGAAGGATGATCCCGGTCTTTGGAACTTCTTTTTGATGTCATGTCTATCTTCTTTGTATCGATACCGAGCCTGTCGGTTTGGATAGCTTTCAGAAGGCTTTAGGCTTCCGGATATAGGCCTCCGGTGATGAACTTTCGGTCTTATTATCAATTCTTCTTGGAACTTGCCTTCATGATTCAAGTGGATGGTTAACGGATCCGCCACCCTTGTCCGTATCAACACTAAATATATTAGTGTGGATAGCTCGTCCCTCTCAAAGGCTCTAACTTGTCTTTGGGCGAATCCCAGAAGTGTGCTTTGGCTTTCCAGAATGGTGCTTCCGGTGTTTTAATGGTTGTTTGCCAAAGTATCCCTTTGGTGACTGTCCGACTGGGGTCTTGATAACTAGCTTTAGGATAATTTCTTTATGTTTCAAACTTTGTGCTTTTAATGTTATAGTTTCTTAATGTATCGGTATTAAGCAAGTTAATTCCGATAGCCCTTTCATGCTTCTGAGTCTCAGGTTGCAGTGTTCTTGGACTTTCTCTTCATTAACTCTTGGTTTTGGATGACTTCTTGTCGGTTACCCTTCCTGCCGGAACTACCCTGACAGTAGTCTTTCTGCATATCGGATTTGAGGTTCCTTCTTTGTTGATGGTGCCGGTTGCCAGGCTTTCGGGTTGTTCCCTTATGCTTTCAATTTGACTTTTTGTCTGATTCTTGCTTACAGATTATTCTTCTATGCTTGTGACGGTTCGTTACCCCTTCAACGATAGCCTGCTTCAGAGTTAATTTTGGTAGTAACATATCTTTTAATTAAGATTAATGAAGTGTTCCAATTAATAATTACAATTGGAATTAAATGTAAGTTGATTTTGGGTTCATTGTTAACGATATTTTAAATAACATTAGTTCTTACAACCCAATTAACAGTGAAGTTCTGATATGGAATTTCTAAATCTTTTAATTAAGATTTGATGGAATATTTCCAAAGAGAAGTTTTCCAATTTAATAAACTAAACTGGAATTGGATGGAATTCAATTTATTAATAATCAAAATGAGCTTCTATAAAAGAAGACCATTACTATTTATGGAATTTAAAAGGCCTTGTCGTTATTCCACTTGTAGTATTAGTATGATACGGAAATTTATATCGATTATATACTAATCAGATTTCCGTGAAGGTTCAATTTTAATGGAAGTTGATTTGGGTTTATCGTGAACAGTGTTTTAAATGACATCGGTTCTTTAACCCAGTTAAAGACAGGATTCATTTCCTAAATTTGAATAATCATTAAATAATGATTTTTAAAGATTAAAACTTAGTGGAGTTTTAATGAATCTTTAATTAGATTGAAATGTGAATGTGGTATTTAAATTTACCAAATTCGAAAAGCGTTCGAGAATGGGGTACCACCAGTTTTACTCCATGCGATAGTTAAATAATTAATAGATTTAAAACGTTAATGGTAATTGAATTTACCGGTAACACAATGGGTGTTAGATATGGAGTAATACCAATTTTGCCTCATAGGATGAATAGGTTGGGATTGGGATAACAAAATGAATGATTACTTCGATAAGGCTCGTTAATCCTGACTAGTTGATAAACCTTAATTTAGTTTAAGTTGTGAAAAGATATTATAAAATATTTTGAAGTGATTTCCAAGAATATATGAATAAAAGAATATTTTGGATTGGAATGAGGCATATGATGTGTTTATATTTCAGATGATTATAAAATATGTGAGTTATTTGGAAAGAACAGGTTTTACCCATTCTGAATAATTGTTACGATGATTAAAAGTCGAAGATATGAAGACAGTGGTTGAAAACTGGGATCTTCACATCGTTTGGATGATTACTGATGTCTTGATTGGGCTGTACACCCAAGAGGAGGTAATAAGTGGTGGTCATCTAGACGTATTTGGAGATCGATCGGATATGCGAGGGATTTTCCTATATTGGACATATGTGATGAGGTATAAGGTGCCTCCGGTTTCGTTCAGACCCAGAATAGACCTGCAAATGGATTGTATATCTGACATTGTATTTCGCGCTATATTCATTGATCCCTCCTAAGTATATATCTATTTGGTGGTGGAGAATTTATTATCTTGCTTAAGACCCTTCTCTGAGCCATACGAACTTAGAGGTTATATATTGGTGGAAATAAATGGTATGGTATAGATTGACAATGTGGCATGCGAAGATGCAATGATCAAGGCTTTTGTAGAGAAGTAAAGCCTTGTGATCAAAGCACAGCTTTAACATAGCACAACTTTGTGTAGCGTTAACTCGCGAGTTTCACTGTAACACCCCGTATTTTCTGAGAATATTAAAATAACAAATTAAAGAATAATGTTTAGCATTGTTCTAAGGTTTGTAAGCAAAAGACTTAGTAGCTCATTTGGTTGGAACACGTGACTTGCATACAAGGGGTACAGAGATCGATCCCTGCCAGCGCCATATTTTTGTATTAGGGAAATGGCTAAAAAACGGCTTAGTGTGAACGCGGTTCAAAAAGTAGTTTAGTGTGAAAATGGTTAATTAGGAAGATAGAAATATATATATATATAGATATATTTGTAAAAATAAAGTAAAATTCAACCTAAAATTTAAGAAAAAAAATCAAAACAGCGGAAGCGGGAAGGCAAAACACCAAACCGACCTATTTTACGGGTCGACTCAGGAGGTTTGGAATTGGTCCCGTCGGCCCTAAATGGTCTATGATGAAATTTTATGTTTTAGGGCTTAGGTGGCAATTTCTGGTTGGTCTGTTGACATCATTACTTGGTTTCTAAGGCCTAGATGGATTCTAGAGTGATCTGACGGCTGTAAATAAATTCAAAACTCTATAAAAAGACCCATAGACTCAAACCCTAAATCAAAATTAAAACTAAAACTATGGCCGTCATGCTGTCGTCTTGAACCCTAGAGCAGCCGCCACCAATTAGAGAGGAAGAACAGCAAATCAAATCAGTTCTATTCAACCCCAACAACGATCTTCTTCAAAGGAGAGCTAATACAACTTCAGAAATCAGAATTCAGAACTCAAGATCGCTTTTGAGTTGTGAGTTTGATCACTTTAACAAAATAATTGCTAAATTAATTATGATGTGATTTACGTTGGATTATAAGTTGTGGTTGTGAATCTAATTCATATGTTTAATCATGTATGTTAACTTGATTCATTTTATATGATATTATGCAAGTTTTATATATGATGTTATGCAAGTTTCATGTATGATGTTATGCAAGATTAATATGATTATGCAAGTTTCATATATGATGTTATGCAAGTTAATATGATCATGTAAGTTTCATATATGATGTCATGCAAGTTAATATGATTATGCAAGTTTCATATATATGAGGTTGTGCAAGTTATAATATGATTATGCAAGTTTCATATATGATGTTATGCAGGTTAATATGATTATGCAAGTTTTACATATGATGTTATGCAAGCTAATAGGATCACGCAAGTTGTATGCGAGTTATATGATGTTATGTAAGTTTGGATCTAAAATATATGCTAGTAGTTCATGATGTTAACTTGTGTCAATGAATCCCTTTTTATAATCCAATCACCTAGGTTTATAACATCAGTTTTTATGCGAATATGGATGTGGCACATATGCTAGTTCGTATAAGTATTATGTTCATATGCAAGTTTTAAGTGATAATTGGATTCACATATATACAAGTTCACACCTTTAAAGTTTAGATCCATATTCAAGTTGACATTTTTATGTTGAAACTATGACATGCATAGTTATGCAAGTTTACACCTTTATGTGGATTCATAGTTTACTCAGGTTAACACCTTTTATTGGATCCATAATTATGCAAGATGGCACCTTTATGTTTAGGTTGACGACATACATAGTTTATGTAAGTTTGTGATAATTACCTAGGCTAGTTGGGTGTAAAACTATGTTCATACATGCAAGTTCTCAACTTTTAGATCTATGATTTTTGGATCCTTGATAATACAAAGACTATGCAAGTATGTTGTAATTCTTAATTGCAAGTTAGATGCAAATTTGATCTATTATTGTGTGTATGTGACTTTGTGACGTTTATTCCCTTTTTTTAAAAGTATTAGACTATTTGCTAATCTAATATGTATTTGTCATGTTAAGCGAACGAATGACGGGGGTACGATGGGGATAATAGTGGATACACACATATTCTGAATTTGGCATGTAATGGCCTAAAAAGGCATGTAATTAATTTTAAGGAATAAAATTAATTAGTGATGAAATTGGTATAATTTATATACCATAAATAGATGAGCATAATTTGGGTGATAAATTATGGATATAAATAAATATGGAAATTTGAATAGGGAAAGTAATTCAAATTTGGGGAAAATTAATTATGTATAATTAATTGCCTAAGACACGAGGTTGGACTCATTTGTGGTGTAAGACTGCCCGGACCCGCCCGGCAAATCCAGCAGCCACAAATGGTAGCCCAATGCGAGAGGTCAAAGGCCCAAACTAAATGCATAACAATTGTATGGACACGAGGTTAGGCTCGTTTGTGTTGTAAGACTGCCCGGACCCGCCCGGCAAATCCAGCAGCCACAAATGCCAGTCTAATGTGAGAGGTCCTACAGGGGTTACGGTAGTAATAAATTAAGAAACACTTAACCAAAGTAAAACATGTGGTGGGACATGGGGTTAAGTGTGTGCCTTGGGTGGCGTGAGGAAATATGATTAGTAACACTTAACCAAGGTAAAACATGTAAGTGGGACATAGGGGTTAAGTGGGTGCCTTGGGTAGCATGTGGAATTACTAATAGAAACTCTTAACCAAATTTAAAACATGTAAGTGGACATGAAGGGGTTAAGTGGGATGTACTAGAGGGGACCAAGCCTAGGTGGAAAGCTTGTGTCAAGCATGGAGGGGCCCTTTTCAGTCCAGTAGCCCATTAAGTATCTTTGTGAGCTCGACCCAAGTCGAGGACGGGACACACCTACTGGGTCTGATTGTTAGAGGCCAAAACGGGTTAACTGTGGCAACACAAGTTCAACGGGGTCACATGCGTGCGTGGGTCCGGGCTTGTAGGTAAGACGTTGTTGCATCGTGTAGTTATAAGCCGTGCATTCCTTGTGTGGTATAAGGTTGCCATATTGGGGAGTAATACACCCCACTATGGGACCTGCACGGGTATCTACGAGTTAGGGAGCCGGTCGAATGGGGTAGGGTAGTGGGTACACTTAGTGGAGATAGGAGCAGACGACACCTATGTAGTCATCTAGGGGTACACGAAGCTACCACTATTATTAATAATTATTAAGGGGGTACACCTAGTGGAGATAGGAGCAGGCGGCACATATGACGTCAGCTTGGAGTACATGGAATTACCATTATTACTTATTGAAGGGGTACATCTAGTGGGGATAGGCACACGCTGGGTACCTATGATAGCAACTAGAGATATACAGTCAAACATGGAGGATAATGGGTACATCTAGTAGTACACGAAGCTATCGTCGTTCTATTTAGCCAGGAGGGATCAAATTTCTAGAGTGACTAGTAGGGGTGCAGTTAGTGTTAGTACAGTACAGTACGGTAGAGTATAGTAATTATCCTATATTGATTAGGAAGCGCCATTAACGTTATCTCTGTTTCTCTTGATTGCCTTGCCATACCCATGTGGTTCACACAGTCACTACCTTATTCTCTAGCTTATATCTTATCATATTGCTTTAATAATTATTTTGTTAGAGTTATCGGACTCGCCAGACTTTATGTCTGACCCCCTTTGTTTCCACCTCTTTTCTTCCTTCCCCCCCCCCCCCTCCCCAAGGTTCTAAGGGTGGGACTAGTACTAGTGGAGCTTGATTGGGATCTCTTTGGGAGCACTTAAATTTGGATTGTTGAAGTAAAGTTCAGCCTATCATTTTCTTTATGGCTATTTGTAGTAGTGGGATTATGTACTTTGTTTTATTAAGATGGATATTATGTACTTGACTTTGGTTTATGGTTTTTGATGATGTAACCAAACATATTTACCTTCTGCTGCAATAAATAAAGTTTTAAATTTTCAAGTACTGCTTTATATCTGTCTTGTTGTGATTTTCTGTTCTATATTCACTTAAAATGCTCCATGGAAGTTAATGCATTCCCTTTGCGAGTGACATTAATGGACGTGGGGTGTTACACGTGGTATCAGAGCTGGAGGTTACCAGAACAGATAAGATATTTTGAAAAACTATTTTTCAAAAGCATTTTTATAAAGAATACTTTCAAAAATATGTTTGTAGAAGAGTATTTTTGAAAGAAAGGTTTATTTTGAGAACATAATCCCCAAGAGCCATATATCCTTCCTTCGATTCTCCGTTTTGAATCTCTTCCTCTTTCTCTTTTTGAGTTCCCCCCCTCCGCGTATAGATGCTTTTTCTAAGATAAATAAGGACTTCTGTACGAAGGACGGAAAACCACTTCAAGGGACTTAGACGTTTGTCGGGCTAGAAGTTAGTCCAAGGAAGTGGAGGGCTTGTTGGTACCTTTAAGATAGACGATGGGAGGAAGGTTCAAATAGTTGTTTGGTTAACAAAGGACGAAACCTCATCTTGGTAGGAGGTCACGAATGGAGAATGTGAAGAAGAAGGCTAGTTGTTTTGGAGAAATAGGACACCTTAGGATTGTCCAAAGAGGCAAGGACAAAGTACAGGATCTTCTGGAGGGTAGTTGTATTCCCTCACGGCTGGTATACCTGAAAGGGGTAGGACCGTCTAGGTTGAAATTTGGTTTTCTTTATCATCCTGTTTGAACTTTGTTTGATTCTGGCGCTTCATACTCGTTAGTATCTGCTTCGTTAGTTGAAACACTGCGCCTAAATACTAGTCTAGTTAAGGATCCCATCCTAGTCTCAAATCCTGTTGGTGGTTCGACTCATCCTTCAATGGTTTGTCGGGATTTGAGAGTGTCTATCTTGGCCATTGGATTTGAATGCAACGCCTTCGTCCTTGGTTTCACGGGCTATAGTTTGATTCTAGGAGTGGATTGGCTAGCCAGGCGGGGTGCCATCCTAGATTGTGAAAGGAGGGTAGTTAGACTATTGATTTGTTATGGAAAGACCCTCATATTTCTTTTGACCTTAGGGGTTCAGTGATGCTTAGCTGCCTAGAATCTTCTGACGCATCCAACGATGATTGGGAGTCTGTTTGTGTGGTCCGTGAGTATGGAGACGTCTTTGATAAAGTGCGGGGTTTACCCAGAGGCGCGAAATAAGTTTTCGTATGTGCTTAATAGATTAAGCAAAGCCAGTTATGTGATCAGCGGTGGTTTTGGAGCAAGACTGGCAAGGACATCCAAAGTCGGTCAAGTGCTCAATTGGTTGGCCGTCTTACTAGTATCATCTCACGTAGGTCATCTGAATTCGAAGGAGGTATCCCTTGGGTGTTTGTATGATATTGGTTTAGGCCTTTGGGGCTTGCACTTGGGGGATGTCGAGTTCGACTAGGATGGTCTGTGTGAGAGATGGATAGTTGTAACGATTTTGCATCGGATAATATCCTGGTTTTCTCTAGAAGCAGAGAAGAGCATGCCCTACATCTTAGGGAAAGCTTAGGGACCCTACAAGCGCACCAGCTTAAAGCTAAGTTCTCCAAAATACCATTTTTGGAGGAAAGAAGTGAGGATTTTAGGGAATGTGGTCTCTAGGGAAGGGTGATATGTTATGGTGGAAGACAGTCGAAAGTCCATGAGAAGAATTACCCTACCCACGACTCAGAATTGACTGCCATAGTTTTTGCGCTCAAGTCTTGGCGTCATTATTTGCTTGGTGAGAAGTTTGAGTTGCTTGCAGACCATAAGTCGCTAAAGTACTTGTTCTCTCAGAAAGATCTAAACATGAGGCAACAAAGGTGGATGGAGTTCTTGGCATCCTACGATTTCGAGATAACATATACCCTTGACAAGGGTAACGTTGTGGCGGATGCCTTGAGTAGGAAAAAGTTGACATTGAGTCCTTTGTTTGTCGAGCGACGTAGCTTAGAGTTTATCTCTACCTTTGACTTTAGACCATCCATTGATTTTGTACCCAGTTTGCTAGCGTCCTTGAGGTCAGACCTGCGCTTTTGGGACGGGTTAGAGAGGCACAGCGTGATGACCCACAGTTGATGGAGTTAGTAGAGAAGCTCAAAGGAGGGGAGTCATCAAGCCATCTCCGTAGGTATACCCTAGATGATAAGGGTTGGTTACGTACGGACGGTAGGCTTTGTGTACCAAAAGACGAGGACCTAAGGAAGACCATTCTTGATGATGCACATCGTTCAAAGATGACCATCCATCCCAGCGGGGACAAGATGTACATGGACATGAGACGAGTTTACTTTTGGGCCGGCATGAAGAAGGACGTGGCAGAGTTTGTTGCTAGATGCTTGGGGTGCCAACAAGTAAAAGCAAAGCAAAAGAAGCCCGGTGGATTACTACACCCATTGGAGGTCCCCCAATGGAAGTGGGAAAGCGTCTCGATGGATTTTGTTGACGGATTACCGAGATCGAGGAAGGGTAACACGGGGATTTGGGTCGTGGTAGACAGACTTATTAAGAGCGCCCATTTCATTCCCGTGAAGAGTAAGAGGACTGCTCCATGGTTAGCCTCTGTATACATTCGAGAAATAGTTCGTTTGCACGGTGTTCCTTCTAGCATAGTGAGCGACCGCGATCCTATCTTTACTAGTGAATTTTGGAAGAGCTTGCAAGAGGCGGTAGGGACTCAGTTATGTTTGAGCACCGCATATCATCCTCAGACGGATGGCCAGACCGAGAGGGTGAATCGTATTCTAGAGGACCTATTGAGGCTGTGTGTCTTAGATTTCGGAGGTACATGGGAGGAACATCTTCCGTTGGTGGAGTTCTCATATAATAACAGCTTTCAGTCTAGCATTGGCATGGCACCGTTCGAGGCTCTTTATGGACGGCCGTGTCGTTCGCCTACATGTTGGTGGGAGTCTACAGATAAGATCTTACTTGGGCCCGATATGATTAGAGAGACTTCGGAAAAGATCGATATGATTCGAAGGAGGATGAAGACGGCGCAAGATAGGCAGAAATCTTATGCGGACAAGAGGAGGATAGATCTTGAGTTTGATATTGGGGACATGGTCTTTGTCAAGGTGTCTCCATTACGGAACTTCGTTCGCTTTGGGTCCATTGGGAGGTTAGCACCAAGGTTCGTAGGGCCGTTTCCTATTAAGAAGAGAATTGGGCAGATGGCGTATAGAGTGGAGTTGCTCGAGAGACTTATTGGCGTACACGATGTATTCCATGTGTCACATTTGAGGAAGTGCTTGAACGAGACCGCGGAAGTGGTAGAGCCGAGCTTGCTTAGAGAGGTGGAGATAGAGCGTGATGCGACGATTCGGCAAGCTCCTACGTGCATTCTTGGGTCGAAGGTTAAGAAGTTGAGGAATCGAGTGGTCAATCTTGTCAAAGTGCAATGGGGAGATGATGAAAGCAACACTACTTGGGAGACAGAAGAGAAGATGAGTTCATTGTACCCTTTTCTTTTTGAGGGTATGTCTTTTAATTTCTCCTTTATCGCTTAGCTTGTACTTATTCTATCTTTAGTATGTCCTCTCGATAGTATCTTTGACCTTTAGATAGGGTAGTCCTATGGTTAAAACATGCGTTTGAGACATGTTATGTATGATGGATGCACATGGATGCAAGTGTTTGCTAGTGGTTGCTCGTGGATGCATATACACACACTTTAGGCGCTAGATCGGCTCAGTCACTCTCATATTGCATATTGCATATAAATATGTGTGCATATTTAAATTAATGAATGAATAATGGTTGTATTATCATATGGATGTTGCATTAAGATGAATGGTTGTGCATGCATATAGAATTAATATGTATCATTAGGACTCTTTTGCATACATAATGGACGCATGGCACTATCATGATTTGCATTAAGGAGGTCAACTGAATCAGTAGACCACCTGATTTTGCATTAGATAAGAAACATATACACACACTCTGCATATGTTCATATGGCATTAGAAATCTTTGAAGGACAATGGATGCCTATGATTGATGGTTGAGTAGATGGATGATTGGATGGTAGGATATACATTCTCCTTAACTTGGAGATTTCGGGGACGAAATCCTTTAAGGAGGGGAGAATGTAACACCCCGTATTTTCTGAGAATATTAAAATAACAAATTAAAGAATAATGTTTAGCATTGTTCTAAGGTTTGTAAGCAAAAGACTTAGTAGCTCATTTGGTTGGAACACGTGACTTGCATACAAGGGGTACAGAGTTCGATCCCTTCCAGCGCCATATTTTTGTTTTAGGGGAATGGCTAAAAAGCGGCTTAGTGTGAACGAGATTCAAAAAGTAGTTTAGTGTGAAAATGGTTAATTAGGAAGATAGAAATATATATAGATATATTTATAAAAATAAAATAAAATTCAACCTAAAATTTAAGAAAAAAATTCAAAACAGCGGAAGCGGGAAGGAAAAACACCAAACCGACCTATTTTATGGGTCGACCCAGCGGGTCTCAGGTCGACCCCAGGGTCGACTCAGGAGGTTTGGAATTGGTCCCGTTGGCCCTAAATGGTCTATGACGAAATTTTATGTTTTAGGGCTTAGGTGGCGATTTCTGGTTAGTCTGTTGACATCATTACTTGGTTTCTAAGGATTAGATGGATTCTAGAGTGATCTGACGGCTGTAAATAAATTCAAAACTCTATAAAAAGACCCATAGACTCAAACCCTAAATCAAAATTAAAACTAAAACATTGGCCGTCATGCTGTCGTCTTGAACCCTAGAGCAGCCGTCACCAATTAGAGAGGAAGAACAGCAAATCAAATCAGTTCTATTCAACCCCAACAACGAATCTTCTTCAAAGGAGAGCTAATACAACTTTAGAAATCAGAATTCAGAACTCAAGACCGCTTTTGAGTTGTGAGTTCGATCACTTTAACAAAATAATTGCTAAATTAATTATGATGTGATATACATTGGATTATAAGTTGTGGTTGTGAATCTAATTCATATGTTTAGTCATGTATGCTAACTTGATTCATATTATATGATGTTATGCAAGTTTTATATATGATGTTATGCAAGTTTCATGTATGACGTTATGCAAGATTAATATGATTATGCAAGTTAATATGATTATGCAAGTTTCATATATGATGTTATGAAAGTTAATATGATTATGAAAGTTTCTTATATGATGTTATGCAAGTTAATATGATTATGCAAGTTTCATATATGATGTTATGCAAGTTAATATGATTATGCAAGTTTTACATATGATGTTATGCAAGCTAATAGGATCACGCAATTTGTATGCGAGTTATATGATGTTATGTAAGTTTGGATCTAAAATATATGCTAGTAGTTCATGATGTTAACTTGTGTCAATGAATCCCTTTTTATAATCCAATCACCTAGGTTTATAACATCAGTTTTTATGCGAATATGGATGTGGAACATATGCTAGTTCGTATAAGTATTATGTTCATATGCAATTTTAAGTGATAATTGGATTCACATATATACAAGTTCACACCTTTAAAGTTTAGATCCATATTCAAGTTGGCATTTTTATGTTGAAACTATGACATGCATAGTTATGCAAGTTTACACCTTTATGTGGATCCATAGTTTACTCAGGTTAACACCTTTTATTGGATGCATAGTTATGCAAGATGACACCTTTATGTTTAGGTTGACGACATACATAGTTTATGTAAGTTTGTGATAATTACCTAGGCTAGTTGGGTGTAAAACTATGTTCATACATGCAAGTGCACACCTTTTAGATCTATGGTTTTTGGATCCTTGATAATACAAAGACTATGCAAGTATGTTGTAATTCTTAATTGCAAGTTAGATGCAAATTAGATCTATTATTGTGTGTATGTGACTTTGTGACGTTTATTCCCTTTTTTTAAGTATTAGACTATTTGTTAGTCTAATATGTATATGTCATGTTAAGCGAACGAATGACGGGGGTATGATGGGGATAATAGTGGATACACACATATTGTGAATTTGGCATGTAATGGCCTACAAAGGCATGTAATTAATTTTAAGGAATAAAATTAATTAGTGATGAAATTGGTATAATTTATATACCATAAATAGATGAGCATAATTTAGGTGATAAATTATGGACATAAATAAATATGGAAATTTGAATACGAAAAGTAATTCAAATTTGGGGAAAATTAATTATGTATAATTAATTGCCTAAGACACGAGGTTGGACTCATTTGTGGTGTAAGACTGCCCGGACCCGCCCGGCAAATCCAACAGCCACAAATGGTAGCCCAATGTGAGAGGTCAAAGGCCCAAACTAAATGCGTAACAATTGTATGGACACGAGGTTAGGCTCGTTTGTGGTGTAAGACTGTCCGGACCCACCCGGTAAATCCAGCAGCCACAATTGCCAGTCTAATGTGAGAGGTCCTACAGGGGTTACGGTAGTAATAAATTAAGAAACACTTAACCAAAGTAAAACATGTGGTGGGACATGGGGGTTAAGTGTGTGCCTTTGATGGCATGAGGAAATACGATTAGTAACACTTAACCAAGGTAAAACATGTAAGTGGAACATAGGGGTTAATTGGGTGCCTTGGGCAGCATGTGGAATTACTAATAGAAACCCTTAACCAAATTTAAAACATGTAAGTGGACATGAAGGGGGTTAAGTGGGATGTACTAGAGGGGACCAAGCCTAGGTGGAAAGCTAGTGTCAAGCATGAGGGGCCCTTTTCAGTCCAGTAGCCCATTAAGTATCTTTGTGAGCTCGACCCAAGTCAAGGACGGGACACGCCTACTGGGTCTGATTGTTAGAGGCCAAAACGGTTAACGGTGGCAACGCAAGTCCAACGGGGTCACGTGCGTGCGTGGGTCCGGGCTGGTAGGTAAGACGTTGTTGCATCGTGTAGTTATAAGCCGTGCATTCCTTGCGTAGTATAAGGTTGCCATATTGGGGAGTGATATACCCCACTGTGGGACCTACACGGGTATCTACGAGTTAGGAAGCCGATCGAATTGGGTAGGGTAGTGGGCTATGTAGTCAGCTAGGGGTACACGAAGCTACCACTATTATTAATAATTATTAAGGGGGTACACCTAGTGGAGATAGGAGCAGGCGACACCTATGACGTCAGCTAGGAGTACATGGAATTACCATTATTACTTATTGAAGGGGTACATCTAGTGGGGATAGGTACACGCTGGGTGCCTATGATAGCAACTAGAGATATACAGTCAAACATGGAGGATAGTGGGTACATCTAGTAGTACACGAAGCTATCATCGTTCTATTTAGCCAAGAGGGATCAAATTTCTAGAGTGACTAGTAGGGGTGCAGTTAGTGTTAGTACAGTACAGTACGGTACAGTACGATAGAGTATAGTAATTATCCTATATTGATTAGGAAGCGCCATTAACGTTATCTCTGTTTCTCTTGATTGCCTTGCCATACCCATGTGGTTCACACAGTCACTACCTTATTCTCCAGCTTATATCTTATCATATTGCTTTAATAATTATGTTGTTAGAGTTATCAGACTCGCCAGACTTTATGTCTGACCCCCTTTTTTTCCACCTCTTTTCTTCCTTCCCCCCCAAGGTCCTAAGGGTGGAACTAGTACTAGTGGAGCTTGATTGGGATCTCTTTGGGAGCACTTGGATTTGGATTGCTGAAGTAAAGTTCAGCCTATCATTTTCTTTATGGCTATTTGTAGTATGGGATTATGTACTTTGTTTTATCAAGATGGATATTATGTACTTGACTTTGGTTTATGGTTTTTGATGATGTAACCAAACATATTTACCTTCTGCTACAATAAATAAAGTTTTAAAATTTCAAGTACTGCTTTATATCTGTCTTGTTGTGATTTTCTGTTCTATATTCACTTAAAATGCTCCATGGAAGTTAATGCATTCCCTTTGCGAGTGGCATTAATGGACATGGGGTATTACATTCACTCCTCGGTATGAACCAAAAATGGGATTAGGGACTGTAGAGAAATGGACATACGTGACTTCTAGCTACGAGTGATGTCATTGTATGGAGTCTATACATTTTACTTATGTGGATGTTGGATGATGACGGAAAGCGAGGTAACTCAGTTTTGATTTGGCCGCACAGGGGCCTTGATGGTCGACATACTGACCAAGACGGTCAACGTACTGACCAAGTGACAGGTTCGACATGACCGGAGAACGTATTGTTTATGGTGTAACTAATCAGCGACGACTGACTGACTCTAAAGGTCCAAGAGTTTCTCAGAGGTGTGATCCTGAGGCATGTGCTAGAATGTCTTGAATTGGAAAGGAAGATCCCATGTCTTGGTTTATAGATGGAAACCCAAATTCCAATACGTGATTTTACAGTTTTATTTGTAAACATATATGGCGGCATAATATATGAAACCAATGTCGTATAGGATTGATACATTTATATTCAAAATTGATTTCTGCACTTATAATAACAATAAAAGATAAATATCGTGTATCAAGCTACTTGGCTATTATAAGGTAAAACTCTATCATCTAGCTTGCGTTGCATTGTGTGATGGGACTTGAGTCTTATAATAGCTTCATTTTTCTTCTTTAGCATGGCATTGTTTGTTTTATGGTATTCTTGGGAGAAAACCCGTTCCGTGTTATATGGCGTGGTCCCTTGATTTACCCAACATTAAAATAAATTTAATAAGTGTTTTGGTTCTCACACCAGTACCATGACTGACTCGGAGTTTATTGTTTCCACCAAAACTCTAGGTGCCTATATTTTCCATACGAACAGCTAGTAGTTTTGGTTTCGTAGATGTTTCTTTCCACATGATCCTGGATTATGTGGGGCTATACTATAGAATGCTTTGTATCCGTATATATTCCTTCAGCTATGGTAGTTGATGTTTTCCACTACACATTATATTCATGTATTATATTTCCACTTCTATGTAAATTAAATCTCTGATATTTTTCCGCTGTATATTATCTATATGTAATATGATATCTTGTACTCTGTTATAAATTATTGTGATAGCAATGAAATGTTCTCCTGTTTGCGTTTTGATGAGTTTGTTCCCAAAGCAATCCACCTTCTTGTTCGGTTTAGGTCGGCCAGGAAGTCAGGGTCACGACACCCATGTATTTACTTATATGGCTATTCTACTTTATGTGTATGATGGAAGTGAGCGCTCGGTGAAAGATCCGCTATGACCGGGGAATGTCATATTCGTGCTGCCATCTTGTCAATCAATATAGAGATGATCCGACCTTGTCCAGCAAGGGATTCATGAGTTTTTTTTCATAGGGTGCATCCTTCTAGAGGTTGCCATCGAATATGAAGATCATTTGCCTTGGTATTCTTGGCATCCAACTCACCACTACGGGCCCATATGGTTTTAGCTGTATACCTATGTCAACATAATATGATAGGGTATTATGTTGGCTATGATTGATACATTTATTTGCGAAGTGATTTCCATACTATGCACTAATAATAATATCAAATGATTTTCACGTATCAAGTATCTTTGGTTATCAGAAGGACAAAACTTGCCCATAGGTGTGCTCTAACATTGTGTGACGTAGGACGATCCTTATGATAACTTCATTTTCTAAAAAGCATTTCGAATTTTCTGCACTGGAATTCATAAAGGAAAAACCCGTTTCATGTTTATATGGCGTGGTCTTATGAGTTACCTCAGTTTAAAATATAACTATTTTAAGTTATCACACTAGTCCCATGACTGACCTGGAGTTTATTGTTCTTCCATCTAAACTCTAGGTGTCCATATTTTTCCATACGGGCCGCCTAGTAGTTGAGGTTTGTAGATAGTCTTGAAATCAATTTTTATAAAGCAGGTGTGGGTTTAGACTGAAGCTATATTTATAGAATTTGTATTTTTCTGCTGTACTTTAGTTATTTTTACATTGTGTATTTATTGTACTCTAATGTATATTCATATAACCCTGACAAAAAATATTGTTGTATTAATAAAAGTTCGTTTGTTTCTATTCTGATGTGTTACTACCCGTGACAATCTGTCTTTGAGAACGTTTTGAGTTGGTTTAATTACCAACTTGAAGCGGTTAAAAAAGATGGGTCGTTATAAGTGGTATCAGAGCTTTGGTTTATACAAAGCTTATAGGGTATGACTCACTAGAATCGATGGAAAGGATTCATCAGAGATAGAATTTGTAATATCCTAGGATGAGTAACTCATTAGAGATAGGGTTGTAATGCCCTAGAATGAGTTTGAGGGTTATATATGAGAGGATGTATGTGCATGATGAAATGGATTTTTGAAAAGTTATATTTTAAATATAATGGAATAATATTTTTGAAATATATAGATATGATTAGCAATATATATTATGACATGGATAATAAATTAAAGATCAAGTTTAAATATAAGTGTTTTATGATAAAAATTTCATATGGTATAACAATTGATCTCCCATAAACTAATTAGATAAATAGATCTAAGTGCAAATGTTTTGTGAATTTAATTTTACTATAAAATATTTGACGATATAAAGTAGACCTTGAAAATTTTGATAGATTTTGTTTTGAATACAAAAGGGTTTTGTAAATATATATATATGGTTGGATATATATTAACTTGGATAAATTAGTTAGGGTTGTTAAAATTCGAATATGAACATCTTTATTCAAACTTGAAATACTAATTATTCAAATAGAGTTGTAATTAGCATTTATTAACTAATTAGTGTAAATAATCCAAGTATGAAAACTTTGTAAATTTATTAAGGCTAAGAATTTGCTTAAAAGAATGTTTGTAATTTGGGAAATAATTAAGATAATTCGAACTTTGAATTTAACTTGTGCAAATTAAATAGATTGAAATGGTAAAAGTGAATCAAACGAATTTAAATTTAGTTAAGTGTAGTTAAATAAAATTGGATTGGATTTGAAATAATATTGATTGCTATTGAATATAGGGAAAAAATTGAATAGTAAATGATTTTATAACTTGGTTCTGAATTGGATGGGAATAAGTTATAATTATAATCCCTAAGTGAATAAGTTAGATTATAATTTATTAATTAAACGAAGTTTAAATGTAATTTAAAATTTAATTAAAAACGAGTTCATCACGTAATGGTAGTTTGTAATATAACGATTTGAACTTCAACCGAGTATACAGAATTCAACATGACTCGGAATTCTTTGAAACAAGAATCTTTCGGATCTACTAAATTGTAGTTTCCTAATGGAAAAGAAAAAAAATGAAATTTCATCTGATAAATTTTGAGTTACGTAAAAATCAAATTTCCAAAAAATCGTGGCAAGGCAGTTTATAAATTATAATGATTTATTAATAAAATGGAAGGATTTTTAAAAAAATTAAACTGCATATCTTATCAAATGAAAAGTGGAATGGTAAGACAAATATAAGGACGGTTCGACATTTTGGTGAAGAATAAGAATAATAAATTGGGCTAAATGGGATTGAATTAAAGGAAGTAAGTTTAAAACATAGAAATTAAAATCCAGACTTGAATTATTTAATAAATATTAACTCATGTGAAGTGTTGGGTTTCAAGTAAGTGAATTTTTGAAAAGTTAAAAAGGTTGAAGCATTTTTGATGTCTTAGCAATTTTGGGGACAAAATTCTTTTAAGGGGGGAGAATGTAACGACCTAGATTTTTATATAAGAATATTTAATTTATTTAAATATTTAAAAAGATTAATTTTAAGATTAACGACACAGATTTTATTTAAGTAAGAATTTGAACGTTAAATTCCTTAGAAATGGAAATGTCGAATTTTAAATTAGAATTAGTTTATTTTGAAGCCATGTAAATTTCTATTTGAATTCCTAAGGTGATAATAATTTATTTTCAATGGATTTGATTATTTTGAAATCGATTTATATTTTTTGGATTCAATTGAACACTTGAAAATAGCCATTTCTCAAATAGTCTTGGACTTCGACGAAATCAGTTTCATCGGATCCAGAATGTTAAACTATTGTAAGATTTCAATTTTCTATTAATCGGAGTTATTATGTCAACGTGCGTGACATAAATGCATATTGAAAGATTTATTTGAAATTAGTAATGGTTTATAATTTGATTTTGAGAATAACCGTTATAAACAATTGAATTGGCTTTTGAAACATATTCCATTGTATTCAGAATATGGAATTTAGCTAGGAACGTTAGTCGTTGCACTTCATTTGGAGTTTGTGGTATTTTAATATTAAAGGGAAATAAAACAATAATAAACCAGGCCTATAGATATCGTAAAAGACGGTAAACCTAACCCTTTCTTCCAGCCGATTCTTCATTTTAATGACCGATAATTCGCCATTCTTTTTGCTTAATTTCTCCAAATCTATTCACTTTCAGAAGAAATTTCCAACATGAAAATTGTAGATCTCCTTTTCCTCTTCAAATCCATATGGATGGATCATCAATCGAATGACCGAAGCGATGTAGATCTGTGTTTAATGGTGGATGTTTAGTTTTCGTATTTTGTGATTTTCGAAGCGATAGAGGTTATTTCAGACAAAATAGTCAACCAGGAAAGGGAAGACGGTGGCGAGGGGGTCATGCTCAAGGAGTTTGGTGGTCTATAGTGGAGCGATGTGGTTGGTGGGTCAATTCGAACGTATTCCATTCGAATGGGATTTTTTGGTGATTTGGCAAATTGGAGGCTGAGCTTCAGGGTATGGGGCCGCATTGGTAGGCGGTTGTAACACCCCACGTCCATTAATTTCACTCACAAAGGGAATGCATTAACTTTCATGGAGCGTATTTAGTGTATAGAACAGAATATAACAAGACAGATATAAATAATGGTACTTGAAAATTTTAAAACAACTTTTATTGCAGTGGAGAAATAGTTTGATTACAACAACTTCACAAACCAAGTACACTTAATATCCATCTTGATAAATTGTTTCTGAGTACATAAAATAAAAAGCATAAACCCCAACACAAGTAGCCATAAAAGAGATGAGCTGAACTTTACTTTCAGCAATCCAAGCACTTTCAAAAGAGAGAGAAAGAGATCCAAGATCAAGCTTCACTAGTACTAGTCCCACCCTGAGAACCTGGGGGGGGGGGGAGGAGGGAGGGAGGAAGAAAAGAGGCGAAAACAAGGGGGTCAAACATAAAGTTTAGCGAGTATAAAAACTTTAACAATATAATTATTAAAGTAACTAGGATAAGGCATAAACTTGGTAAGATAAGATATGACCATGAAACAAGTGGGCATGACAAAGCAATTAAGAGGAATATTCTGGCATTAATCTCGTTCCTAATCACTATAGGATAATTACTATACTGCACCAATGCTAATTACACCGCACCATTACTAGTCACCCTAAAAGTTGATCCCGCCCACCGAACAAAATAATATTAATGGTAGTTTCGTGTACTCCTAGCTGTCTTCATAGGTGCCGTCTGCCTCTATCTCCGCTAGTCGTACCCTCTACCCTCCTCATTATAATTACAATGTTTATTCATAATATGGTAGTTATACTCCTAGCTATTTTCATAGGTGTCGTCTGCTCCTATCTCCGCTAGTCGTACTCACTACCTTCCCCATTCGATCGGCACCCTAACTCGTAGATACCCGTGCTGGTCCCACAGTAGGGTGTATCACTCCCCAAATGGCAACCTGATACCACTAAAGATGCACGGCTTATATCTACACGATGCAACAACGTCTTACCTACCAGCCCGGGCCCATGCACGCACATGGCCCCATTGGACTTGCATTGTCACCGCTAACCCGTTTTGACCTCTTACAATCAAACCCAGTAATCTTGTCCCGTCCTCGACTTGGGTCGAGCTCACAAAGATACTAAATGGGTTACTGTTTTGAAAAGGGTCCCCACACAAGCTTTCCACCTATGCTTGGTCCCCACTAAGATTCCCCACTTAACCCCTTCTTATTTATGTCTTCTTACATGTTTTCAACTTGGTTAAGTGTTTATAATTATATCCCATATGTCCCTCATGTTATGCACTTAACAAATCAACATGTGTTATTGGTTAAGCTTGTCTTAACCCTACCCGCTTATCAGATCGATATATCATTGGTTAAGCTGGTCTTAACCCCATCCACTTATATCTTATTGGTTAAGTTGATCTTAACCTTATTCGCTTAACCGATCAATATATTATTATTGGTTAAGTTTGTCTTAACCGTATCCACTAATCAGATTAATATATATATATATATATTATTGGTTAAGCTGGTCTTAACCCTTCCCACTTATCAAATTATTGGTTAAGCCGGTCTTAACCCTACTCACTTATATATTATTGGTTAAGATGGTCTTAACCCTATCCACTTATCAAATTATTGGTTAAGCTGGTCTTAAGCATACCCACTTATATACTATTGGTTAAGCTGGTCTTAACCTTATCCATTTACCATGTTTTACTTAGTTTATGATTAAGTACAACTTAGTTCATAGATACATTGGTTAAGAGATTAACTCCCTAAGTACCAACCCCGAAGTCTTAAATCAACATCAGATTGTTACTCAAAGAATCACTCACTTAACCAAACTTCTATTTGTCATTCACATTTGTCTTTAATCAGCATTAATTAATTATTAATGCACCTAATCGTATTTCACATGCCACCCAAGGCACCCACTTAACCCCCCATGTCCTACCACATGTTTATCTGGTTAAGTGTTACTTAATTCATTAGAACCGTAACCTTGTAAAGACCTCCCACATTAGACTGGCTTTTGCAGTTGCTGGATTTGCCGGTCGGGTCCGGGTAGTCTTATACCGCAAATGAGCCTAACCTCGTGTCTTTACAATTGTTACGCATTTAATTCGTGCCTTTGACCTCTCATATTAGACTGGTGTTTGTGGCTGCTGGATTTGCCGGGCGGGTGCGTGCAGTCTTACACCACAAAAGAGTCTAACCTCATGTCTTAGGCGGTTTATTATTACACATCTTTATTTAACCCCAAATTGGATTAATATCCCTATTCAAATTTGTCAATAAATTCCAAATTTATTTATGTCCATAGTTGACTCTTAAAATTATGTCCATAAATACCAATTATGCCAATTAATGTCTCAAATTAATTATATGCCTTTTTAGGGCCATTTTATGCCAATCCATAATTTTATATATATATTCAATACTATCCCATCATCCCCACGCTATTCGTACGTTTTCATATGACATATGTTAGACTCGCAAATAGTCTAACTTATAAAAAGAAAAACAACATCACATAACACATAAAATAGATCTAAGGATTATGACATAAACTTGCATATGAATTTCATTCAAACTAGCATATGATAGGAAACTAGCACAGGTAATGGGCATAAATTTGCATAACTTATGTAC
Source organism: Allium sativum (assembly GCA_030737875.1). NCBI lineage: Eukaryota > Viridiplantae > Streptophyta > Magnoliopsida > Asparagales > Amaryllidaceae > Allium > Allium sativum. Next base: position 305,154,348 of record CM060912.1, on the reverse strand, counting down.
TGCTATAGATCCAAACATAAAGGTGTGAACTTGCATATGGATCTAAACATAAAGGTGTGAACTTGCATATGGATCTAAACATAAAGATGAAATCTTTCATATAGATCTAAACATAAAGATGTAAACTTGCATATAGATCTAAACATGTAGATTAATGTCACATAAACTAGCATATGCATATACATGTTTCACAGATATTTCAACAACCCAAACTTGCATAACATTCATACATGTATATATGATCCAATCATCACAAACTTGCATAAGATATATGATTCAACTTGCACAAGATATATGATTCAACTTGCATAAGATATATGATTCAACTTGCATAAGATATATGATTCAACTTGCGTAAGATATATGATTCAACTTGCATAAGATATATGATTCAACTTGCATAAAATTCACATAAGAACTAACATATGATCCAACACCACAAACATACATACAATTTATATCACATGATTCAAAATCATGTTCTCATAATCCCAATTATATCTTATCATAATTAAATTAATGAATTATTTTGTGAAAGCTATCATACTCACAATTAAAAAAAATAGTCTTGTCTTTCTGGGATTTGTATTCTTAAACTAAATTGCTCGCCTTTGATGTAGACTAAGTTGTTATTTAGATTTGATTTGATTTTGATTCAAGCCTCTATCTTGCTTTAGGGTTGAAAGTGTATGGCGGCTACTCTAGGTTCTCCATTGACGGCATGGCGACTCTTGGTATGAATTTGTGTGATTAGGGTTAGGGGTTTATGGGTGTTTTTTTAGAAGATTAGTTAATTAAGAGCCGTTAGGTTAACATAAAATCAATCAAGACCATCCAGTCAAGATAGAATGACACCACAGCCCTAATGACTCAGCACTAAGTCGCAAAATCATCATATTTCAGATCTGCCCCCCTAGGGGGGGAGGGTAGGTCGACCCCTAGGTCGACACTAAGGTCGACCTGTATAGGGGGAGGTCGACACTAGGGTTGACCCCTAGGTCGACCAGGTCCCTGTTTTGAATTCAAATTTTGAATCCTGAGCTGTTTTTAATTTAATTAATTTCTGAAATTTAGGAAGGCCATAACTTCTTCATACGAAGTCCAATTCACACAAACTCGGACTCTATCTCAAGCAGAATTCCGAGACGAACGCAATGGCGCAACCCGTTTCCCTTAATTCCCACATTTGAAATTAAGTATTCTTTAATCTGTTAACTTTAATATTTAAAATTATGGGGTGTTACATTCTCCCTTCCTTAAAGGATTTCGCCCCCGAAATCTCCAAGTCAAGGAGAATGCATATCCTAACATCCAATCATCCATCTACTCAGCCATCAAACACAGGCATCCATTGTCCTTACAAGATTTCTAATGCTGTATGAACATATGCAAGAAGTGTGTGTATATGTTCCTTACCTACTACAAAATCAGGCGGTCTACTGATTCAGTTGACCTCCTTAATGCAAATCATGATAGTGCCATGCGTCCATTATGTATGTGAAAGAATGCAATCGATACATATTATTTCTACATGTGTGCACAACCATTCATCAAAATGCAGCATCCATATGATAACACAACCATTATACATCCATTAATTTAAATATGCACACACATTTATATGCAACATAAAGGGGATTGAGCCGATCTAGTGCCTAAGCTGTGTGTACATGCATCCACGAGCAACCACTTGCATCCATTTGCATCCATCAAACATAACATGTATCAAACACATGTTTGCAACCATAGGGTTCTTCCTAACTAAAGATAGAAGATGTCATCGCAAGGATAATACTAAAAGATAGGACAAGTATCAACAAAGTGGTAGAAAAAGGAGAAAATAAAACATACCCTCAAAAAGGAAAGGGTACAGCGTGAGCATCTTGTCTTCCGTCTCCCAAGTCGCGTCTCTTTGATAATCTCCCCATTGCACTTCGACCAACTTGACCTCTTTGTTGCGTAGCCTTTATACCCCTGACCCAAGGATGCATGTAGGAGCCCGTCTAATCGTGGATTTTTACTCTACTTCCACTTCTCTAAGCATGTTTGGCTCCACTACTTCCGCGGTATCATGTAACACTTCCGCAAATGCGACACGTGAAACACGTCGTGAACACCACTAAGCTCGTTGCCTCTCCTCCTGTCCCTCCAAAATCTAGGATACATAACCTCAAAAGATCTTCAAGGATTTTATTCACCCCTTTATGTCTGTCCACCTATCTGTGGATGATAAGTGATGCTCGTACTTGCCGCCTTTTGCATATCACATTTTCCTCTTGCATCGAAAACTGCTCCAAGCCCTGTCCCGCAAGCACCGGTATATACAGTGAATGACTTACTCCCGTCTGGAAAAACTAAAACTGGAGCTATCGCCAAAGCCTTCTTCAGACGTTGGAAAGCATCGTCACAGTCAACGTCCCAAGTAAAAGTCAAGTTCTTTTTCGTTAATCGAGTGAGAGGGGCTGATATCTTCGCGAAGTCCTTAATGAACTTCCTATAGTAACCAGCCAGCCCTAAAAAGCTTCTTACTTCTATTGTGTTCTTAGTAGTTTTCCAATCTTGGATTGCAACTACCTTTGCGGGATCCACAGTTATCCCTTCCTTATAGACCACATGTCCTAAGAACCTCACTTCTTTTCTCCAAAAATGGCACTTCGAGAACTTAGCTTTAATTTGATGAGCTCATAGGGTCTCTAAGACTTCCCTAAGATGTAGGACATGCTCTTCTTCATTTTTAGAGAAAACCAGAATATCATCTACAAAGACTACCACAAACTTGTTCAGAAACTTCCTAAACACCCTACTCATTAAGTCAACAAAGTATGCGGGTGCATTCGTCAAACCAAAAGGCATGACGAGCCACTCGAAGAAACCGTCAGGAGTTCTAAATGTAGTCTTATCGATGCTATCTTCAGCTACCCTTAGCTGATGAAACCCTGTAGCCAAATCCAGTTGCGAGAAAACTGAAGCACCCACCAACTGATCGAATAAATCATCTATCCTCGGTAATGGGTGTCTGTTCTTCTTTGTTAGCTTATTCAGATCTCTATAGTCCACGCACAATCTAAGCGAACCATCAGCTTTTGTAGCAAAAACGACTTGTGCACCCCACTCCGAAATACTTCTTCTTATGAACCCCTTCTCAAGCAACTCTTTCACTTGCTTACTGAGTTTTCTTCTCTCTCTCGGAGCCATATGGCGCACTGGTAATGCAACTGGCTTCGCATTATCTACTAAGTATATTCGAAAGTCTATCTCACGCCTCGGGTGTAAACCTCGAACCTCATCGAAGACGTCACTATATTCATGGACCACCCGAACAGATTCCAAATCATCATTGGATGCATCAAGGGATTCTAGGTAGCTAAGCATTACTGGACCTCTAGAGTCACAAGAAATATCCAGGGTCTTTCCACAACGAGTCAACAGTCTAACTGCCCTTCTTTCACAATCTAGGATGGCTCCGTATCTAGTAAGCCAATCCATACCTAGAATCAAGCCGTAGCCCATGAAGCCAAGAACAAAGGCGTTGCATTCAAACCTAACGCCCAAGATAGACACTCTCAAATCCCGACAAATCATAGAAAGATGAGCCGAACGACCAATAGGATTTGAGACTACTATGGGATCCGTAACTAGACTAGTATTTAGGTGCAGTGTTTCAACTAACGAAGCAGATATAAACGAGTGTGAAGTGCCAGAATTCAAACAAAGTTCGAACATGATGATCAAAAAGAAAAAAAACAAACTTCCAACCAAGATATTTCTACCACTATCAGGTATGCCAGCCGTGAGGGAACGTGTCTACCCTCCAGAAGATCCCGTACTTTGTCCTTTTACCCTTTGCTTCTTTGGACGATCCTAATAAGATGTCATGTTTCTCCGTAACGATAACAACTAGTCTTCTCTTTCTTTCTAACGTCTTTATTTAAGTAGTCAAGTATTTCACAAATGTGGCCCTTCCTTTTCTCTTGGCTCCTTGTTATCCTTATCGCCTTTCTTTGGATCTACTTTATCGTGTGTCCTTTCCATGTCTCTCCTACACATTCTCTGTTCATGACCTCCTACCAAATGAGGCTTCGTTCTTCATTAACCAAGCAGCTAATTGAACCTTCCTCCCACCGTCTACCTTAAAGGTACCGACAAGTCCTCCACTTCCTTCTAGCTTTGACAGACGTCCCAGTCCCATGAAGTCGTTTTCCGCCCATCGTACAGAAGTTATTACACATCTTAGAAAAAGCGTCTATACGTGGAGGAAGAAATTCAAAAAAAAGGAAAGAGGAAAAGATACAAAACGAAGAATCGAAGGAAAGATATGGCTCTTGGGGGTTATGTTTTTCAAAATAAACTTTTCTCTTGAAAATATTTTTCTTAAAACATACTTTTGAAAGTATTCTTTGAAAAAATGCTTTTTGAAAAATAGTTTTTCAAAATTTATATCTGGTCTGGTAACCTGGCTCTGATACCACGTGTAACACCCCACGTCCATTAATGTCACTCACAAAGGGAACACATTAACTTCCATGAAGCGTATTTAGTGTATAGAACAGAATATAACAAAACAAATATAAATAATGGTACTTGAAAATTTTAAAACAACTTTTATTGCAGCGGAGAAATAGTTTGATTACAACAACTTCATAAACCAAGTACACATAATATCCATCTTGATAAATTGTTTCAGAGTACATAAAATAAAAAGCATAAACCCCAACACAAGTAGCCATAAAAGAGATGAGCTGAACTTTACTTTCAGCAATCCAAGCACTTCCAAAAGAGAGAGAAAGAGATCCAAGATCAAGCTTCACTAGTACTAGTCCCACCTTGAGAACCTGGGGGGAGGGGGGAGGAAGAAAAGAGGCGAAAACAAGGGGGTCAGACATAAAGTCTGGCGAGTATAATAACTTTAACAATATAATTATTAAAGTAACTAGGATAAGGCATAAACTTGGTAATATAAGATATGACCATGAAACAAGTGGGCATGACAAAGCAATTAAGAGGAATATTCTGGCGTTAATCTCGTTCCTAATCACTATAGGATAATTACTATACTTCAACAATGCTAATTACACCGCACCATTACTAGTCACCCTAAAAGTTGATCCCGCCCACCAAACAAAATAATATTAATGGTAGTTTTGTGTACTCCTAGTTGTCTTCATATGTGTCGTCTGCCCCTATCTCTGCTAGTCGTACCCCCTACCCTCCCCATTCTAATTACAATGTTTATTCATAATATGGTAGTTTCACTCCTAGCAGTCTTCATAGGTGCCGCCTGCTCCTATCTCCGCTAGTCGTACTCACTACCTTCCCTATTCGATCGACTCCCTAACTCGTAGATACCCGTGCTGGTCCCACGGTTAGGTGTATCACTCCCCAAAGTGGCAACCTGATACCACTAAAGACGCACGTCTTATATCTACACGATGCAACAACGTCTTACCTACCAGCCCGGGCCCACGCACGCACATGACCCCGTTGGACTTGCATTGCCAACGCTAACCCGTTTTGACCTCTTACAATCAAACCCAGTAACCGTGTCCCATCCTCGACTTGGGTCGAGCTCACAAAAATACTAAATGGGTTACTGGTTTGAAAAGGGTCCCCACACAAGCTTTCCACCTATGCTTGGTCCCAACTAAGATTCCCCACTTAACCCCTTCTTATTCATGTCTTCTTACATGTTTTCAACTTGGTTAAGTGTTTATAATTATATCCCACATGTCCCCCATGTTATCCACTTAACAAATCAACATGTGTTATTGGTTAAGCTTGTCTTAACCCTACCCGCTTATCAGATCGATATATTATTGGTTAAGCTGGTCTTAACCCCATCCACTTATATCTTATTGGTTAAGTTGGTCTTAACCCTGTCCGCTTATCCTATCAATATATTATTATTGGTTAAGTTTGTCTTAACCCTATCCACTTATCAGATATATATATATATATATATATTATTGGTTAAGCTGGTCTTAACCCTTCCGACTTATCAAATTATTGGTTAAGCCAGTCTTAACCCTACCCACTTATATATTATTGGTTAAGCTGGTCTTAACCCTATCCACTTATCAAATTATTGGTTAAGCTGGTCTTAACACTACCCACTTATATATTATTGGTTAAGCTGGTCTTAACCCTATCCAGTTACCATGTTTTACTTAGTTTATGATTAAGTACATCTCAGTTCACAGATACAACGGTTAAGAGATTAACTCCCTAAGTACCAACCCCGAAGACCGAAATCAACATCAGATTGTTACTCAGAGAATCACTCACTCAATCAAACTTCTGTTTGTTTTTCATATTTGTCCTTAATCAGCATTAATTATTAAGGCACCTAATCGTATTTCACATGCCACCTAGGGCACCCACTTAACCCCCCATGTCCCACCACATGTTTATCTGGTTAAGTGTTACTTAATTCATTAGAACCATAACCTCGTAAAGACCTCCCACATTAGACTAACATTTGCGGTTGCTGGATTTGTCGGGCGGGTCCGGCAGTCTTATACCGCAAACGAGCCTAACCTCGTGTCTTTACAATTGTTACGCATTTAATTTGTGCCTTTGACCTCTCACATTAAACTGGCATTTGTGGCTGCTGGATTTGCCGGGCGGGTCCGGGCAGTCTTACACCACAAAAGAGTCTAACCTCGTGTCTTAGGCGGTTTATTATTACACATCTTTATTTAACCCCAAATTGGATTAATATCCCTATTCAAATTTGTCAATAAATTCCAAATTTATTTATGTCCATAATTGTTTCTTAAAATTATGTCTATAAATACCAATTATACCAATTAATGTCTCAAATTAATTATATGCCTTTTTAGGGCCATTTTATGCCAATTCACAATTTTATGTATATTCAATATTATCCCATCATCTCCACGCTATTCGTACATTTTCATATGACATATGTTAGACTCGCAAATAGTCTAACTTATAAAAAGAAAAACAACATCACATAACACATAAAATAGATCTAAGGATTATGACATAAACTTGCATATGAATTTCATTCAAACTAGCATATGATAGGAAATTAGCATAGGTAATGGGCATAACCTTGCATAACTTATGTACTGCTATAGATCCAAACATAAAGGTGTGAACTTGCATATGGATCTAAACATAAAGGTGTGAACTTGCATACGGATCTAAACATAAAGGTGTGAACTTGCATATGGATCCAAACATAAAGATGTAATCTTTCATATAGATCTAAACATAAAGATGTAAACTTGCATATAGATCTAAACATGTAGATTAATGTCACATAAACTAGCATATGCATATGAATGTTTCACAGATATTTCAACAACCCAAACTTGCATAAGATTCATACATGTATATATGATCCAATCATCACAAACTTGCATAAGATATATGATTCAACTTGCATAAGATATATGATTCAACTTGCATAAAAATTCACATAAGAACTAACATATGATCCAACACCACAAACATACATACAGTTTACATCACATGATTCAAAATCATATTCTCATAATCCCAATTATAACTTATCATAATTAAATTAATTAATTAATTTGTGAAAGCTATCATACTCACAATTAAAAAGAATAGTCTTGTATTTCTGGGATCTGTATTCTGAAACCGAATTGCTCGCCTTTGATGTAGACTTAGTTGTTATTTAGATTTGATTTGATTTTGATTCAAGCCTCTATCTTGCTTTAGGGTTGAAAGTGTATGGAGGCTACTCTAGGTTCTCCATTGACGGCATGACGGCTCTTGGTATGAATTTGTGTGATTAGGTTTTGGGGTTTAGGGGTGTTTTTATAGAAGACTAGTTAATTAAGAGCCGTCAGATTAACCTAGAATCAATCAGCACCATCCAGTCAAGACAGAATGACATCTCAGCCCTAATGACTCAGCACTGAGTCACAACATCGTCATCTTTCAGATCTGCCCCGGGGGGGGGGGGCAGGTCGACACTAAGGTCGACCTGTATAGGGGGAGGTCGACACTAGGGTCGACCCCTAGGTCGACATGGTCCCTGTTTTGAATTCAAATTTTGAATTCCTGAATCCTGAGTTGTTTTTAATTTATTTAATTTCTAAAACTTCGGAAGGCCATAACTTCTTCATATGAAGGCCATAACTCTATCTCAAGCAGAATTCCAAGACGAACGCAATGGCGCAACCCGTTTCCCTTAATTCCCACATTTGAAATTAAGTATTCTTTAATTTGTTAACTTTAATATTTAAAATTACGGGGTGTTACAGCGGTGGTGATGAAAGTTCGGGGTGGAGCTCCGGTGGATCAATGGTGGCACAGTGGAGGTTTGTTTGTTGCATGCTTTATTGGTTCGAAAATTGGAAAATGACAAATTGGAGGGGAAGATAATTAAGCCATTAACGTTGATGACAAGGGGATTAATGATGTGATTAGTTAATTTAAAACTATTTTAAATTTATATGAAAATTGTAACCTAGTATCTTGTTCAAACGTTAGCAGTTTCGCGGAGACAAATTGCATTAGAATACTAGTACAAAACTTGTCTTTGCGTCTCTTCATTTGCATCTGTTGTATAAATAATAGATGCAAATAGTACAATTTGCATCTAATCCTAATAGGAAGCTGACGGAAATAAGGGAAATCAAATATTACTCAGACCTTTGCATCAGTTATTATCAATGAACCGACGCTGTAGAGTGAGAATGAAAATGACTATAGCTATTTGTATTTGTTCACTATTTAATAAGACACAAATATAAGCAGTAGGATAAACTAATTTGCGTCTGCTCCTTTAAGAAAAGACGCAAATATAGCTATTTGTACGAATCTCATATGCCTATTTTTCCGTTTCAACTTTTTTTATTCGATTTTATAAAATTTATTAATTTTGATTCTATTCGTTTAGGGTTTATGCAGGATGAGATTTGAAAATGAGGTGAATACCATTCACAGTATGCCCTGGATTTGTTTTCAGTCATGGGATGCTACGGGAAAGAAGGTATGAACTTCTTTTGGTGCTCATTTTGATCCCTTAATTATATATGCGAGCTCCAAGTTTCCTTGTTAGTTTGTTCAGACAATCTTAATGTATGTTGTCATTTGTTTTTATTTATTTAAAACCTTGATTGATTCGTGTCAATTAAATTCGATCCCAAGTCTTCTAGACAAAAATTAAGAGACATACCACCGTCCACAATGGATGTCCTAACACTATTAGCTGTACCTTTTTCTTCTTCTATTTGAGCTCTTGTTATATACGTATGTTTTGTTTTCTGTATTTGAATTTTGTCTTCTTATTCGTATATGGCTAGCATGAACTAGATTAGAAGTACAGATGCAAAAGAAATTGATAAAGGGGCTACATTTAAATTATCTTTGTTTAAAATTTAGTCATTGCATACTTTTTTTAATATAAGGAAAGCAACAAATAATCATTCACTTAAACCAGCCTTGTTTTTAAGGTGAGGTGGAGTATTTAATCCTCCATTATTAATTGATCGACTTTTCGAATGGCTTGGATTTTCATTTTGCTTTAAGACCTCTGTAGCAAATTGACAGCTCTAAGCGGAAATAAAAATATATTGACTAAAATTCATTATCCTTAGCCTGCTAGTCGACTCACTTTTTCTCTGTATCAGATCAAACTTCATGGTAGTTAAATAGATCTAAGTTTGAACATTTTTTATTTACTTTTATTTGTGTAATCAGTTTACTGCCAAGGAAGAGCACAAGCTAAAGAAAGTGGAGTTAAAACCGTTCGGACTGCCAGCACTTGATTTCAGTATTGCAAATAAAGCATGCTTTGTTTCATAATCATAAGTGTTGTTAGTCAAACTGGCATGTTGTTCTTCATTCAGTCAAGAGAAATGGAGTTGTTCCATACGACAATGGTTGAAGCTAGTTTGTTCTTTGGATCCAATTTTTTTGGTGAAATGATCTACATAGGCCATAGCAACATCCTCCTTTCCTTGACGAAGTTGATCATTATCGCCTAAAATATGAGGAATTAGCCTGGAGTTTGTCTCGCATTTGAGGTCGTTGTAGTAAAATTTTGAGTTCTTGTCACCATGATCCTCCCTTTTGTCCTTGCGTTTTTGTTTAAGCATTCTGGTCTCAGCGTGATTTGCTTGCAGTAGTTGATTTGATCAGTTATCTTGTCTTCCTTCACACATTCAAGAATGGTCATACATAGGCCATGCTTTATTTATTTATTTATTTACAACCAATGTCAATGTCATGGTAGTTAAATAGATCTAAGCATGCTTTATTTATTTATTTACTTTTATTTATGTGATCAGTTCATGGACAAGAAAGAATATGGAGGATGGAAGAGCACGGTCATCTCTTCCAAAGGCCAAAGCGAAACATGTACATCTCTCCCTTTAGTCTATACAGCTTCTATTGATTTGCAACATAGAGGATTATTTCTATATATGTACATTCTACAATACATTACAATGCCACTATTTATGGTTGATGAAATGACACGTTATATGATTTGTTAAACAGGGCCTGCGAAGAAAGTTAAGCAAGCTAAGCTGAACTTTGTGAAGAAAACTCATGGTACAATCTCAATGCAGGCATCATAACATAATCCTGGAAAGGCTGCTTTTTTCAGCAGCATCGGATGCAAGGTATCCTGTGGTTAAAATTTTCCATTCTTGTCTTAAAATGCTAGCAATTTTGCAGAACCTATTTTGTAAATGACAGCATTTTTTAAACTGAGCTGTGTTTTTGTTTATCTAATCTCCATTTCTTGACTGGGTTTATGGCCCTCAAACTGATTTTCGGTTGAAATTTTTGAAAACATTCTATTGACAAGGCTGGAAATTTAATGACAACATATCGTCTTTAGGGAATATTAGAGTAAGATTCATACATGTGGAAATCTAAATGAAAACGTATCGTGTAATGCATCTGATTTAATGAAATTATCATAGAAAAATTGGAGTAAGATTCATACATGTGAAATTCTATCATGTTAATGGTTATGACATTATGTTTAACGATATTTTTACAAGATGGTTGAACAAATATATTTATTGGATATGTTTGGATAAATGAAGTATAAATTATGTTGAATTTTTTTAATTAATTATCATGTATGATAAATTTTAAAACAAATACATTGCGCCATAAATATAAAAGGCACGCGTCATTTGTCGGATTTATGCTAATCAGTTTTATCATGTATGCTAATTAGGTCTATCTTCCTGACCATAAATAATTGACAAAAACAGTTTACCTTTACTGTTACATAATGTCTTGCTTTACTTTCAATTTTTACAAATTTTTCCTAGCACTACAGTTTTGCATACATGGGCTAACATTTAACTAAAAGAATCAGAATACAATTACTAGACAAGATATTAACATTCGGGCCAGCCTGGTTTGACGAAGAAATCAATTCAAGTGATGTGCTATGTTCAAGACTTAGCAATGAGGCAACGTTAGTGAAAACTCTTGTAGCTGATCGAGTCTCTTTAGTGGTACAAACTTCATCATCAATAATAATTTCAATGACAACGGGATTAATCATATCCTAGATTAATCATAATAGTAGATGATCGAGTCTTATCAAATGTTTCTTCAGTTTCAGCTAGAGCTCAAAACCAAAGCACACAAATAGCAGTAGAAGCAGTGTATAATCATAAAATGGTTACCTCTTTGGGATGTGAAAGCAGAGTTTGAAGGTTGTTTGAAGATGCTCAAGAAGAACCATTGAAAGTGGCTAGGAAAAAATCGTGGATAGTAGGATTTGCAAAGGGATGCTTGCCTTTCTTGGCATTTATCTCTTGGGGATTGGTTTTTTGATATGGTGGAAAATTATGTGAGGCTAGAGAAATCAGTGCTGGTGGTATTTTTAAGACATTTTTTATATTGGTGAGTACCAAAAGAGTGATTGCTGAGGCTGGGAGCATGACTTCGGATTTGGCCAAAGGAGGAAAGGCCATTGCATCAACTTTTGAGGTGCTAGATAGAGAGAGCTTGATTCCAGGTTATTCCACTGTAAGTGTTTATTCCTTGATAATTTAGCAAAATATTGATAAGTGGATATTTTGTTTAGGTATTTTAAAAAAAGGATCGTATGCCTTTCCATTTTGATTTTATTTTTAGATAAATGTTTTTGTACTATAATTATTGGTATTAAAAATACTTCCATTTTAAACTAGGAACAAGTTTCGGTACATTTATTTGTGTCATTATTTAGTGTTGTTGCATGATGAACATTTAACTGTAAAAGTTTACATGTAAAAATTTACATGTAAATTAGTGTAGTGCACTTATTTACATTGAAATTTGACAAAAAGATATATTAGAACATATAACCTATATAAAAAATATATAACATATGTACAAAATAAAAATGTAGATGCACATTAGTTTATGTATAAAAATGTAGGTGCACTAGGGAGTGTTTTACGACTCCGGTCGGTTTCCCTCCTGAACAAGTTCAAAAAAAATGTATAAAATATAAGTTTTTATTTTTATAAAATAAATATATAACTACGAATGAAGAAATCTGTAGATGCACATTACTTGTCCGTGGAAGTGTTTAGTCATAGTTTGAACTTTTATAGGCTTCCTTGGCCTCCTCCTCTTTTTAAGTACATTTGTTGCTCGACGATTGCCTGGGAGATGCAAGGAAACTTTCTGCCCTGTAGCAACATTGTTTAAAGATATTGCACTTTTATCTTTGATTCGGGTAGTGTTAACTTTAATGTCGAGAAGGTGTCTCTATAAATATGCATGTCCCTATCAAACACTTGAAATTCTGTACACTTTCTTGTGTTTAATTCTTGATAGCTAGATATGGGTGAGACTACGACTGGTAATCTGTATTCTGATTTTCGTCTTCTACTTCCTATCTCTTTACACTTTACTAAGTAAATAATGGATGCGGATTATTGATTTAAATCAAGAGAAGTTAATGTTATTAACAGAGTCAATAGGCGATTGATATTAATCACATTTTCGTTTAGAAGTCTCAAACTAGTGCACTTTTCATTATATTTTCTAATCATAATTCATACCATCTTCAGTGATTTTGATAAAACTAGTAATTATTTTCATTTAATTAACAAATCATTTATATTAATCTCAAAAATTCTCTGTAGATACAAATGCTCAATCAAACAAGATAGTACAAAAGGAAAATCAATTGAAAATAGAGAAAATTGCCTATCCCATTGAAGACTACTGCTGAAACCTGATGTAGATGATACCACGTTCCCTGCACGCCCTTTTCCATCGGTCAAATTTCTTATTCCCAATGATGAAGTTGGAAATCCTTTGATGGTTTGGGACTTCTTATCTTATTGGATTAATTGACAGGAATAATCCAAAGTTTGTGAGCTGGAACAAAGCCCCCCTTCCTTGAACGCATATGAGCTGGCACACAACTCCCATATAATAAAAGGAACCCTTCTGTTATGTGCCTTCTAACTCATATTTGTACTCAACTCCTTCAATTTATTCCGTGATGTGGGACTATTATATCCAAACCATCATTCCTCCTTAAGAACATGCGAGGCAATCCTAACAGTCTCCCCCTTGACTCACATCCTACGAGTATATTTTGAGAGCACTGCCTTGCATGCATGGCCCAGTCCGAACCTTCGGTTCTGATACCACTGTTATGTAATGACGGTCGGAACAAAGCCCCCTCCCTTGCACGCATATGACCTGGCACACAAATCCCATATAACAAAAGGAATCCCTTTTGTTACTTGCCTACCAACTCATATTTGTACTCAGCTCCTTCAATTTATTCCGTGATGTGGGACTATTGTATCCAAACCATCATTCCTCCTTAAGAACACGCGAGGCAATCCTAACAGAGTCAAGCCTCATTGTGGAAGCACATGTTGCACTTCTAGCCCCACTGATTAAAGAAAATGACAAGATTAACTCTTTTGTCCAGGTCATTACTAAGGGGATTTACTGCGGATGTTGGAAATCACAATCCTTACACTTCCTTGTTTGATGAAATCTCGGTGTTTTTCCCAGTTGAGCTACCACTTATGGATATGACTTCAAAACCTTAGTGAAACCTTAACATGATCATTTTGTTATTGTTCAGTTAGATAACTTCTCCATCCTGATCCTTGAAGCCGAGTGTGCACTACATATATTCATGGATGTTGTTGCACTCCTATTCAAACAGTATTACATATTTAAATTCAATACAAGCAAGCTTCTTCATAAAAGATCTCTTATGTAACACCTGTATTTTCTGAGAATATTAAAAGAATGAATTAAAGAATACTTAATTTTTAAAGTGAGAATTAAGGGAAATAGGTTACTCTATTGCGTTCGTCTTGGAATTCTTCTTGGAATAGAGTCCAAGTTTCATAAATCGGACTTTGTATGAGAAAGTTATGGCTTTCAGAAGTTTCAGAAAATTTAAATTAATTAAAACAGCTCAGTTCTAAATTCAAAATTCAAATTCAAATCACACACCCGGGCTGGGCGGGAAATTTCCCGCCCAGTACCCAGGTCGACCAGGGGGTTGATCTGGGGGTCGACCTGGGTCACATAGGTCGACCAAGGGGTTGACCTGGGGGTCGACCTCCCCCCTATTTCCAGATCCGAGGACTGATTGATTTTTCTGCATTTGGACGCCCGTTTTTACCAGATTCGTTGATCCCTATGCTATATAAACACCCCTAAGGCTACAGTTTTCTCTACACAACTTCATTACGCATATACTCTACCCTAATTCATATCAAAATAAATCAAATACGGGGTTATGCTGCTCAAGTTCTTCGTGAAATCAAGTTAGAATTCAAGTAGAGATTCGAAGGCTAATTCAACGACTTCAACAATTGTTTTCTATGAATCAAATATAAAATAGAGAATTGATAATCTGCGTCAAGGGATCGCTTTTCAGTTTCAGAAAACAGATTCCAAAAATACAAGAATCATTCTCTTTTTGTAAGTTCAAGTTATTTTCAGATTTAAACACCTAATAGTGATTTTGGCGTGTAATGAAATGGATCTAAGTCCATGCTTAATGATAAGACAAATCTTTCAGATAAATTCCTATCTTTCTATTGAATCAATGATTTACATGCCTAGTGTAACACCCCGCCTCCGCTAGGGTCACTCACAAAGGGAATGCACTAGCTTTGGTGGAGCATTATCTAGGTAAACATACACAGAAATATTACAAGACAGAACATATAAAACAGCGGAAGAAGAACCAAATTTCATTGCTTAAAATCTAGAAAGGTCTAAAGCCTTTTACATCAAAATGCTATTAAATCCATTACATCGAAATTTGTCTTGCAATAATAGTAAAGGAGCATAAAACCATAATTATAAATCATTCCCCAATAAAGCAGCAAAGCAAGCCATAGCCAAGAGCAATCCAAGCCTTCATGAAATAACCTTGGAGCTCGGTAAGAACCGAACTAAGTTGTGTTCCCACCCTGTGAGCCTGGGGGGGGGGGGGGAACGGAAGAAAAAGAGGCGAAACAAACTGGGTCAGTCATAAAGACTGAGTAAGTCCTAGTGACTTTCAGCATAAAAACAGGTAAAGATAATATGGCATGAATAAACTGAAAGTAAACATAAGCATGATAACAAGATAAGCTACAGGCACGATAACTAAGAATAACATCATAGGATAACATTGCAAGGTTCCCATTCAGGATGAACTAAGTATAGTTTCGTGAGATTTCTATCATGCATCGCAAGATTTCTCTGCTTCACCATTAAAATGATATCTATTTGCTATGATTTCCTAAATTCTCTGCACCAACTGTACTAGTATCCCAACCCGTATCATCCTTTCCATGTATATGTATAGTCCACTGCCGTATATCGTACGGGTTTCATCACGTATTTCTGTACTACTTCAACGTAGTGCCACCATTCTTGAAATCGTTGGGACCGCCACCCTTTTTCTGGCTAGGTTTCCTTATCATGAGCTATCGTGTGCTCAACTAGGATTTATGCCACCTAGGACCACTAGGGATTATGCTACCTATTGAACGTTTTCTAGATTCGATTAGGGTTTACGCCACCTAGGACCACTAGGGATTACGCTACCTAACGAATTCCACGTAACCATCTATTAATCGGTCGGCTCCCTACAAGTCCTAGCTCGTTCATGTGTCTGTGTCATACGGCCCAATCACGAAATGTAGTCACCTGTGCTTGGTCCACCATAGGGTGTATCAAGCCACATGGTGCCAACCATCGACACGAATCAAGCACGCACAGATAAACCTACGGATGCCCAATGCCTGCTTTTTCTGCTCCGGAGTGTGTGCACGCCCGCACTCCATTAGAACCCACACTGGCGCACCCACACAGCCATCGTTCTGGTCGCTTACAATCAGCCCAGTAATCGTGCCCCACCCTACCTAGTTCCAGGGTACCATGATACATCTAGTGGGTTACTGCTGAAACGGACCGCATAACTAGGGTTTCCGTCTAGTAGGTTAAGTGTTGTCATTTAAATTCGAGACTTAACCCCATCGGTCTAGCATGTCAAGTTGATTAAGTGTTGTCATTCAAGTTCGTGACTTAACCCGTCTGCGTGTCATGTCAAATTGGCTAAGTGTTGTCGTTCAAGTTCATGACTTAGCCCTACGAACCATCTGTCAAGTTGGTTAAGTATATTCAAGCGGTTCATGACTTAACCCTATCAAATCATCGTGTCAAATTGGTTAAGTATATTCAAGCGGTTCATGACTTAACCCTATCAAATCATCGTGTCAATTTGGTTAAGTATATTCAAGTGGTTCATGACTTAACCTTATCAAATCATCGTGTCAAATTGGTTCAGTATATTCAAATGGTTCATGACTTAACCCTATCAAATCATCGTGCCAGATTGGTTAAGTATATTCTAGCGGTTCAGGACTTAACCCTATCAAGTCATTGAGTCAAATAGGTTAAGTATAATCAAGCGGTACATGACTTAACCCTATCATGTCATCAAGTCAAATAGGTTAAGTATATTCAAGCGGTACATGACTTAACCCTATCAAGTCATCGAGTCAAATAGGTTAAGTATATTCAAGCGGTACATGACTTAACCCTATCATGTCATCGAGTCAAATAGGTTAAGTATATTCAAGCGGTACATGACTTAACCCTATCATGTGGCATTAATTCATTAGTGACCCCATCCTCTCACATTGGACCTGTTGTTGTGGTTACTGGATATGTCGGGCGGTTCCGGGCAAATTTACACCACAACTCAGTCTGACCTCGGGTTTTAAGTGCGATATGACCAACTACCCACATTGGATCCTATTGTTTGTAGTAACTGGATTTGCCGGGTGGTTCCGGGCAGGTTTACACTGCAAACTCAACCCAACCTCGAGTTGGCCATTTTCATGTTTATCTAATTGTCATGCCCAGATTCAAGTTTTCATGTCAAAATTCATGTCTAGTTTTCATGTCATGTTTCATGTCAAATCGTGTCAATTTTCAAGACAAGTTTCATATCAAGTCGATGTCAGGTTCGTGTCCATATCCAGGTTCAAGTTATAACAGCGTTCATGTTTCAAGTTTTGCATATTATCGAGTTCATAATTCATGTTTATAACCAATTCATGTTTTGCCCAATCTACCCAAATCATATTCCCTTCGCACGTGAACGTGAATCGATCTCTACTACAAATAAATCTAGATCTCGAAATAGAGGGAATAGCAGCAAAACTATGATAGGCAAAAGGGACCAGCATAAAGCAATAAAAGGGGTTACAAGACTAGCATGACATAACTTGAGATAATTGGTTACAACATCACTGGCATATAGGATTTCAAATCTAGCAAGATAAGGTGATAGTCATGGTAAACGCTGACATAAAAGAATAAGCATGCAAAGGAAAGCCAAATACAAGAAAAATGGATCCATTGGTCTTGGTGTACATAGTAGTGAATAAACTAAGCAAGTCGCACCCTTGGTATGAGATCCAACAAACTGCGAATTTGGTATGCAACATGGGTTTCAATCAACTATAATATTCCCTAGTAATTAACCCCGATAGTCATGGTCATAGGTAGAAATCTCATAATTAAGAATCCTAAGCGATTAATCACAATAGTCATGGTTAATTATCCAAAATAGTTCTAGGCAATAGTCATAGGCAATTAACAGTAATAGTTTCAAGGTCATGGTCATAGATAATGGCCTTATGTTCATAATCATAGATAATAATTTTCATAGTCAAGAGTCATAGTTGATTAGCTACAATTGTCCTTGTCATAGTCATAGGCAACAGCCTTACGTTCATAGGCATAGGCATAGTCTTATTAGTCATAGGCAGTCTTATGTTCTCAGTCATAGTCATTGGCATAGTCATATTAGTCAAAGGCAGTCTTATGTTCTCATTCATAGTCCTTGGCCATTAACAATAGTTTCAACGTTATAGGCATGTTAAGGTTATAGATACGAGGGAGTTTGATTTATAACATGAATAGGTCCAAAGCAATATTTACGAAAGTCAAGATCCAAGACGAACAAGAATAGATACGAATCAATTACCATACATAGATCCAATTCCAATTTACAACATGGATATTAAATTTACAGCTTTTATCTAAAAGTAACTTGAACTTACAGTGCGTGGATCGAGAATTAGAAAGCAGAATTTGATTGTTGAATCTCTATTTGATCGATCGTGTTCTAATTGAAATCCCCCAATTTGCAAATATCTAAGCATAGTCTTGATGGAGAAGGAGCAGTCCTTTTTCTTCCTTTTTATCTTATTATTTTAATTATCTTAGAAGCAGCATAAGGACAGAAAGAAATGGTGTGGAGAAAATGAGGCTAGGGGGCTGTTTATATAGGGTTAGGCAGACGAATCTGGTCAGAAAATGAGCCTAAATACATCAGAATGCATCTGGTTCAGAAAAGTGGTTCGGGAGGCAGGTCGACCCCCAGGTGGACACTATGGTCGACCTAGTCCCTGGGAGGTCGACACTATAGTTGACTCCCAGGTCGACCTGGTCCATGGGCGGGAATTTTCCCGCCCAGTCTGATCTGGGGTTTGAATTCGAATTTCGATCTGTTTTTTATTCTGAAAATCCCTGAAACTTCGGAGGGTCATATCTCCCTCATACGGACTCCGATTTTCGAAAACTCGGACTCTATTTCATGTAAAATTTCGAGGCGAACGCATTGGCGTAACCCGTTTACCTTGATTCTTGTTTTAAAAATTAATTCTGCCTTGATTTCTAGTTTCAACATGTTATAAAAATTTGGGTTGTTACATTCTCCCCTCCTTAAAGGATTTCGTCCCCGAAATCTTCAAGTTAAGAAGAATGTGTCCTACCATCCAATCATCCATCTACTCAATCATCAATCAGAGGCATCCATTGTCCTTAAGAGATTTCTAATGCTGTATGAATATATGCAGAAAGTGTGTGTATATGTTCCTTGTCTAATGCGAATGATCAGGCCTGATTGATCTCTTTTTTAATGCAAAATATGTTTAGTGCAATGAGTCCAACATGTATGCAAATTGCCCTAATCACATAAACACTATATGTGTGCTCAAACATCCATCCATATGATAACACATCCAATTTCATCCATAAACAAGTATAAACACTCATGCATATGCAATATGAAAATGTGTCTGAGCCGATCTAGTGCCTAATGTGCGTTATGCAACCACGAGCAACCACTTGCGACCACTTGCAACCACTTGCAACCATCAATCATAACATGTCTCAAACACATGTTTCACCCAATTGTTCCTACCTAAAGATATAGCCGAATGATAGAAGCAAGTAAAAACTTTGTGCCCATTAGGTAATGTCAAAGATGGAAATCTACGTCACATATATACTGAATAGGAGAAGAACTCCCTAAGCACCAGCCCATATCCTATAAAACCCAAAAAGTTTAGTCAACCCACGGACACCCTCAAGCCCTAACATGTATTACAATCAGATGAGTCATACTCCTTATGGGGTTTGTAATCGAAATAAGATTGAGAATAGGACCGAGAGGATATACATAAAAGATAGCATGCAAGTAAGCTCTACAGGAAAAGAGGGATCAAGGATATACTCTTAAAAAGAGATATGATGCGCGTATCTAGTCTTCAATCTTCTAAGTCGTATTTCCTTGAGCTTAACTCCATTGTGCTTTCACCGTCTTTAACTTCACAATTTCGTATCTTCTTGTTTCCAAAATATGAGTTGGAACTCATTCCACTGTTACCTCTCGTTCCACTTTTACTTGTTCTCTTTCTAGTTTACCCGATTCAAGCATAACCGCGTACTCATGGTTTCGTGCAAGCTCTCCAAAATTCACTAGTGAATCTTGGATCTCATTCACTTACTAGAAGGTATTCCACATAAATGAATTATCTCTTGAAAATAAACAAATGCCAACCATGTTGCCAAGTGTACTTACTAAGATGATTTTCTATAATTCATGCATAAGCGAAATGAACCATCTGCCTTAGTGGCGAATACTACTCGAGCGGATCGATAAATGTATCAAGAGATTCTAGGTAACTAAGCATGGCAGAACCCTAAGGGTTACACTAGACTTCGAGGGCATTACCGGGGCAAGTCAAGAATCTAACTACCCTCTTTTCATATTTGAGAATGGTATCATTTCTGGATAATCACTCCATCCCTAGAATCAACCCATTGCCCAAAAGCATAAGCATTACTTCTAAATTCAACACTTAGCATAGACATTCTCAAATCCAAACAAGTCATGAATAAATGAACCGATTCCCCAATAGGATTTGAGACAAAAATGGGATCCTCTACTACGCTAGTACTAAGGTGCAGAGACTCAACTATCGAGGCAGAAATAAAAAGGATGCGATGTACGAAAACAAAGTTCCCACGGTATGATAGAAAAGAGAAGCTAAACATTTAACAGAAACGTTACCACCTCTCTTAGGTATGTTAGTGGTGAGAGCATACAATTTTGCCCTCTCGACGATCTTGTTCTTTGCCCTTGTCCTTGTCCAATGATACTTAACTACATGTCCCTTTTTACCATACCAACGATGTCCTTTCTTGTCATGGGTTTTATTATTCTTTTACCTTGACCTATTCCCTTTCACCTTTTCCTCCTTCGTGGATTACGCCTTATCAACAAGTTTCTCATCCTTAGGCTTGTGTTCTTTATCCTCGTTCTTACTATCCTTTGTTGACAAGTTTCTCGAAAGCTACTTCCATCGCACGGCAACCCTACAAAGCTTGAGATAAGATTAGTCGCAAGTAAAACTACTGCGGCTACAGATGGAGGTTGGACACTACTTTGCCCTCCGACATGTGTCGCATGCCTACAAACTATGGCAAAAAAGAAAGTGAGAAGAGACTCAAGGAGAGAATCAAAAGATAGTGCATATGGCTTTGGGGAATAGCCTTTAAATAAAACAAGATTTTTCTTGAAAAATGCTTCTTTGTAAACGGTTTTGAAAATAGTTTCAGAAGGTTTTAAGAAAATTTTACCCAGTCTGGTAACCTTCTGCTCTGATACCAAATGTAACACCCCACCTCCGCTAGGGTCACTCACAAAGGGAATGCACTAGCTTTGGTGGAGCATTATCTAGGTAAACATACACAGAAATATTACAAGACAGAACATATAAAACAGCGGAAGAAGACCAAATTTCATTGCTTAAAATCTAGATAGGTCTAAAGCGTTTTACATCAAAATGTTATTAAATCCATTACATCGAAATCTGTCTTGCAATAGTAAAGGAGCATAAAACCATAATTATAAATCATTCCCCAATAAAGCAGCAAAGAAATCCATAGCCAAGAGCAATCCAAGCCTTCATGAAATAACCTTGGAGCTCGGTAAGATCCGAACTAAGCTGTGTTCCCACCTTGTGAACCTGGGGGGGGGGGGGAAACGAAAGAAAAAGAGGCGAAACAAACTGGGTCAGTCATAAAGACTGAGTAAGTCCTAATGACTTTCAGCAAAAAAACAGGTAAAGATAATATGGCATGAATAAACTAAAAGTAAACATAAGCATGATGACAAGTTAAGCTACAGGCACGATAACTAAGAATAACATCATAGGATAACATTGCAAGGTTCCCATTCAGGATGAAGTAAGTATAGTTTCGCGAGATTTCTATCAAGCATCGCAAGATTTCTCTGCTTCACCATTAAAATGATATCTATTTGCTCTGATTTCCTAAATTCTCTGCACCAACTGTACTAGTATCCCAACCCGTATCATCCTTTCCATGTATATGCACAGTCCCCTGCCGTATATCGTACGGGTTTCATCACGTATTTCTGTACTACTTCAACGTAGTGCCACCATTCTTGAAATCGTTGGGACCGCCACCCTTGTTCTGGCTAGGTTTCCTTATCATGAGCTATCGCGTGTTCAACTAGGATTTATGCCACCTAGGACCACTAGGGATTATGCTACCTATTGAACGTTTTCTAGATTCGATTAGGGTTTACGCCACCTAGGACCACTAGGGATTACGCTACCTAACGAATTCCACGTAATGATCTATTAATCGATCGGCTCCCTACAAGTCCTAGATCGTTCATGTGTCTGTGTCATACGGCCCAATCACGAAATGTAGTCACCTGTGCTAGGTCCACCATAGGGTGTATCAAGCCCTATGGTGCCAACCATCAACACGAATCAAGCATGCACAGATAAACCTACGGATGCCCAATGCCTGCTTTTTCTGCTCCGGAGTGTGTGCACGCCCGCACTCTGTTAGAACCTACACTGGCGCACCCACACAGACGTCGTTCTGGTCGCTTACAATCAGCCCAGTAATCGTGCCCTACCCTGCCTAGTTCCAGGGTACCATGATACATCTAGTGGGTTACTGCTGAAACGGACCGCGTAACTAGGGTTTCCGTCTAGTAGGTTAAGTGTTGTCATTTAAATTCGAGACTTAACCCCATCGGTCTAGCATGTCAAGTTGGTTAACTGTTGTCATTCAAGTTCGTGACTTAACCCGTCTACGTGTCATGTCAAATTGGCTAAGTGTTGTCGTTCAAGTTCATGACTTAGCCCTACGAACCATCTGTCAAGTTGGTTAAGTATATTCAAGCGGTTCATGACTTAACCCTATCAAATCATCGTGTCAAATTGGTTAAGTATATTCAAGCGGTTCATGACTTAACCCTATCAAATCATCGTGTCAAATTGGTTAAGTATATTCAAGTGGTTCATGACTTAACCCTATCAAATCATCATGTCAAATTGGTTAAGTATATTCAAATGGTTCATGACTTAACCCTATCAAATCATCGTGTCAAATTGGTTAAGTATATTCAAGCGGTTCAGGACTTAACCCTATCAAGTCATCGAGTCAAATAGGTTAAGTATATTCAAGCGGTACATGACTTAACCCTATCATGTCATCGAGTCAAATAGGTTAAGTATATTCAGGCGGTACATGACTTAACCATATCAAGTCATCGAGTCAAATAGGTTAAGTATATTCAAGCGGTACATGACTTAACCCTATCATGTCATCGAGTCAAATAGGTTAAGTATATTCAAGCGGTACATGACTTAACCCTATCATGTGGCATTAATTCATTAGTGCACTCCAACCTCTCACATCAGACCTGTTGTTGTGGTTACTGGATATGTCGGGCGGTTCCGGGCAAATTTACACCACAACTCAGTCTGACCTCGGGTTTCAAGTGCGATATGACCAACTACCCACATTGGATCCTATTGTTTGCAGTAACTGGATTTGCCAGGCGGTTCAGGGCAGGTTTACACTGCAAACTCAACCCAACCTCGAGTTGGCCATTTTAATGTTTATCTAATTGTCATGCCCACATTCAAGTTTTCATGTCAAAATTCATGTCGAGTTTTCATGTCATGTTTCATGTCAAATCGTGTCAAGTTTTCAAGACAAGTTTCATATCAAGTCGATGTCAGGTTCGTGTCCATATCCAGGTTCAAGTTATAACAGCGTTCATGTTTAAAGTTTTGCCTATTATCGAGTTCATAATTCATGTTCATAACCAATTCATGTTGTGCCTAATCTACCCAAATCGTATTCCCTTCGCACGTGAACGTGAATCGATCTCTACTACAAATAAATCTAGATCTCGAAATAGAGGGAATAGCATCAAAACTATGATAGGCAAAAGGGACCAGCATAAAGCAATAAAAGGGGTTACAAGACTAGCATGACATAACTTGAGATAATTGGTTACAACATCACTGGCATATAGGATTTCAAATCTAGCAAGATAAGGAGATAGTCATGGTAAATGCTGACATAAAAGAATAGGTATGCAAAGGCAAGCCAAATACAAGAAAAATGGATCCATTGGTCTTGGTGTACATAGTAGTGAATAAACTAAGCAAGTCGCACCCTTGGTATGAGATCCAACAAACTGCGAATTCGGTATGCAACATGGGTTTCAATCAACTATAATAGTCCCAGGTAATTAACCCCGATAGTCATAGTCATGGTCATAGGTAGAAATCTCATAATTAAGAATCCTAAGCGATTAATCACAATAGTCATGGTTAATTATCCAAAATAGTTCTAGGCAATAGTCATAGGCAATTAACAGTAATAGTTTCAAGGTCATGGTCATAGATAATGGCCTTATGTTCATAATCATAGATAATAATTTTCATAGTCAAGAGTCATAGTTGATTAGCTACAATTGTCCTTGTCATAGTCATAGGCAACAGCCTTACGTTCATAGGCATAGGCATAGTCTTATTAGTCATAGGCAGTCTTATGTTCTCAGTCATAGTCATTGGCATAGTCATATTAGTCATAGGCAGTCTTATATTCTCATTCATAGTCCTTGGCCATTAACAATAGTTTCAACGTCGTAGGCATGTTAAGGTTATAGACACGAGGGAGTTTGATTTACAACATGAATAAGTCCAAAGCAATATTTACGAAAGTCAAGATCCAAGACAAACAAGAATAAAGACGAATCAATTACCATACATAGATCCAATTCCAATTTACAACATGGATATTAAATTTACAGCTTTTATCTAAAAGTAACTTGAACTTACAGTGCGTGGATCGAGAATTAGAAAGCAGAATTTGATTGTTGAATCTCTATTTGATCGATCGTGTTCTAATTGAAATCCCCCAATTTGCAAATCCCTAAGCGTAGTCTTGATGGAGAAGGAGCAGTCCTTTTTCTTCCTTTTTATCTTATTATTTTAATTATCTTAGAAGCAACATAAGGACAGAAAGAAATGGTGTGGAGAAAATGAGGCTAGGGGGCTGTTTATATAGGGTTAGGTAGACGAATCTGGTCAGAAAACGAGCCTAAATACATCAGAATGCATCTGGTTCAGAAAAGTGGTTCGGGAGGCAGGTCGACCCCCAGGTCGACACTATGGTCGACCTGGTCCCTGGGAGGTCGACACTATAGTCGACACCCAGGTCGACCTGGTCCATGGGCGGGAATTTTCCCGCCCAGTCTGATCTGGGGTTTGAATTCGAATTTCGAATTCGAATTTCGAGCTGTTTTTTATTCTGAAAATCCCTGAAACTTCGGAGGGTCATATCTCCCTCATACGGACTCCGATTTTCGAAAACTCGGACTCTATTTCATGTAAAATTTCGAGACGAACGCAATGGCGCAACCCGTTTCCCTTGATTCTTGTTTTAAAAATTAATTCTGCCTTGATTTCTAGTTTCAACATGTTATAAAAATTTGGGTTGTTACACCTAGGAAGTTACTATTCAATCATGCTTATCTTTGTTGGACATCTGATATATAATCCTTTTAGGTTCATGATGTTATTTATATCATATCTATATGTCTATGAGTTTATTTCTGTCAGTTTGTTTCAGATATATCTTTGTTATATCTCGACTCTAATAGATTTGTAATCCTCTTAGGTCCATAGTATTTTATTTGACATATCTACCATTTTAATGCCTGTTTTATGCCTACTCTCATTTATGTTCCTCTTTTTTCCCCTTTATTTTATGAATCTAGATTAACCTCGAATCTAGACTGAAACTTATTATACGTGTGATTGGAATATGGTGGTGTTGGGGAATAGTCTATTTGGTAATGGTGGAACATAATTTTGTAACTTATGATTTGGGGCATAATTGTCTTTGTTGCTAACTTGGGGTAATTGGATATAACATGAAATTGACATTTATTTGGCATAATTTGGAACATGTATTATGGCATGACTGTTAAGGTGCAATTTGGGGTAATTTGACATGAATTATGGAATATGTAATTTGACATATTGAACCTTGAATTGGCATGAACGACAAAGTATGAAATTTGGCAGGAAAAACCTAGTTTTGGGCATAAACTGTAAATTGAAATATTAAATCTAGATTTGGCATAAACTGTAAATTGGAATATTAAATTTAGCTTGGGCTTAACTATTGATTTGGGACGCCAAACATAATGCATAGTGATTTTAGGCATGACTATTATTGCAAATTTAGGAAAGATTGGGTATAGCCAATTTTGATTAATAACTTGAAATTGAAATTTGTTGGGCATAACTTGGGAATTGGATCATGACTAGTTTTGGTGAATTTGGTAATTAGCATGAAAAATCTAGATTTAGGTATATATGGTAAATGTGTAAATTAAATATGAACATGCCTAACCCGAGGTTAGATTGAGTTTTGGTGTAAAACTGCCCGAAACTGCACGGCACATCCAGTAACCACAACAACACCTATCTAATGTGAGAGGCTAGTGCATCATGCCTAAGAAAAACCCGAGGTTAGATTGAGTTGTGGTGTAAAACTGCCCGGAACCTCCCAGCACATCCAATAACCGCAATAACACATATCTAATGTGAGAGGTTGGTGCATTAATAAATCAATTAATGCTAATGAACAAGATGAATGACTAGGGTTAAGTTCATAGGAACACTTAACCAATATAACATCGATGACTAGGGTTAAGTTCATAGGAACACCTAACCAATATAACATGGATGACTAGGGTTAAGTTCAGAGAAACGCTTAACTAATATAACAAGATGAATGACTAGGGTTAAGTTAATAGGAAACACTTAACCAGTATAGCATGATGAATGGGTAGGGTTAAGTAATGAGAAACACTTAACCAATATAACTTGATCTGTGGTAAGGTTAATTTAAAACAAGAGGGCAACACTTAACCAATATGACTTGATTTGTGGTAAGGTTAAGTTAAAACAAGAGGGCAACACTTAACCAATATAACTTGATTTGTGGTAGGGTTAAGTTGACACAAGAAGGCAACACTTAACCAAAGTAACATGACAAGTAGGTGGGTTAGGTAACTTAAATTGATTGATGACACTTAACCAGTACAACATGATGAACACTTGGGGTTAAGTTAACAAGAAACACTTGACCAATATAACTTGATGGACGAACGGGGTTAAGTTAATAGAAACACTTAACCAATCCAACATGATAAGTAAGGAGGGTTAAGTTAATAAGAAGCACTTAACCAACATGACATGATGAATGGGTGGGTTAAGTTAACATGAATGGACAACACTTAACCAATATGGCATAATGTGTGGGAGGGTTAAGTACATATCAAGTTGGGTGGGTAATATTAGCAAATATAGGCCCACAAACTTAACCATTAAATAAACATGCTTGAATAGGTGGGCGGGTTAAGTACATATCGAGTTGGTGGGTAATATTAGTTAATATAAGCCCACAAACTAAACCAGTAAGAAAACCTAGTAACGGGGACCCATTTCAGCAGTAACCCACATAGATGTATCATGGTACCCTGAACTAGGCAGGGTGGGGCACGATTACTGGGCTGATTATAAGCGGTCAAAAAAGCCACAGGGCGTGCGCTTACTTCGGAGTGGGAAAAAGCAGGCACTGGATACCAGTAGTTATACACTGTGCATCTTGAAACGTGTCGGGTTGCTATCATAAGGATTGATACACCTTATGGTGGGACCAGCACAAGGTATCTACACGCAAGAGACGGTCGATTGACACAGACACAAGAGAAATTAATACAAGTAGGGAGCCGATCGATAAGGCAGTACGGGTACATCTAACATGTTCATGGCAATTAGGCAGATTGAGGTGGAATCCTCACGATAGATGTAAACCTGAAGGCTACCACAATTGTGGGGGATTGGGATCACATTACAATATGATCATTTTATATAGATTACTAGTTCAGACACTAGTTAGGTGGTGCAGAGATATAAAAATTACAATAACAGGGTAGTAGCGAAGCAGAGAAAGAGTAGAAGCGCATTCTGGTTATCTTGCCTTATCATACCTTATGCTTATCCTATGTTATCATGTTATCCCTATTATCACGGTATTGTCTTATATTTGGTTTATTCATATCATGATGCTTTTGCCTGTTTATATGCTGAAAGTCACTGGAATTACCAGACTTATGTCTGACCTAGTTTTCTTTTGCCTCTTTTCTTCCGTTCCCTCCCTCCCCTCCCCAGGTTCACAGGGAGGAAATGTTACCACTTAGCTTAGTTTTCCTTCCAAGCTCGAAGATAGTCGATGTATTGCTTTGGACTCTCTCTTCCACTGTTATGGCTGGTTCACGCTTTATTGGGGAATATCATTGTTATTTTTATGCTTCTTTTATACTTGGAAGTTTTTGAATCAAGACAGAATTTCTATGTTTTACTTTTAAGTATGATTGAGATAATTGTTGTAAAAGCTTGACTGAATTAAGTTGTTTATAAAATGACTTTATTTTCTGCTGCTTTATTTGTCTTTCTTGTAATTCATCTGCATCTTTTACCTAAAATGCTCCACCGAAGTTAAGGCATTCCCTTTGTGAGTGACCCTAACGGAGGTAGGGTTTTTCACTTGGTATCAGAGCAGAAGGTTACCGGATCAGATAAAAGATTTGAAAATTATTTTCAAAACGGTTTTAAAAGAAGCATTTTCAAAAGAAAGGTTTTTGTTTAAAGGCATATTCCCCAAAGCCATATGCACTATCTTTTGATCCTCTATTTGAATTCTTGTTTCTATCTTTCCTGAGTCTCCGGGGCTCCTAGCTTTCTGGGAGGTAACCTCATCGCGGCATGGTTCCGTAGGCTCGATGAGACTACGATACCTGTCAAAGGGCGAAGAAGTGCCCAACCTCCATCCATAGTCATCGTAGTTTCACCTGCGGATAATTCTCTTCCAAGCTTTGTAGGGTTACCCGTGCGATGGAGGCAACGTTCGAAAGGCTTGTCAACATGGTTCACAAAGGAGGTAAAGAGAAAGAGGCCAAAGGGGAAGAATCACAAAAAAGGGATTGGAATATAAGAAGGGAGGAGGAAATAATAGGTCCCACAACAAGAGGAAGTATCTTTTCTGTAGTATAGCTGGTCATTTAAATATAAGAAGTAAAAGACAAGTGGTTGTTTTCAGCATGGTGAGGCAGGGCATCTTATCAAGGATTGCCCGAAGAACAAGGACAAGGACAAAGGACAGGATTTATAGGAAGGCAAGTGCATGCTTTCACCGCCAGCATACCTGAGAGAAAGATAGTAAAGTTTATTTTTTCTTTCTGATCATCCTGTTAGTACTCTTTTTGATTTCAGCACTTCACATTCACTTATATCTGCTTCCGTAGTTGAGTCTCTGCACCTTAGTACTAGTATAACAGAAGATCCCATAATTGTCTCAAATCCGGTTGGTGGTTCGGCTCATTTATCTTTAGTTTGTAAGGATTTGAGAATATCTATATTAAGGATCGAATTTAAGTATAATGCTTATGTTTTTGGTTCCATGGGCTATGGGTTGATTTTAGGCATGGGTTGGTTGGCTAGTAATTGTGAAAGGAGGGTAGTTAGACTTTTGACTTGCTTCAGGAATAACCTCGAGACTTCTTGCGATCTTAAGGGATCAGTTAGGCTTAGCTACCTAGAATCACTTGATGCATCTATCGACGATTTGCGATCCGTTAGAGTAGTCCATGAGTATGCAAATGTTTTTGATTAGGTTAGGGGTATGCCCCCTAAAACACGAGATAGACTTCCGCATATATTAGTTGACAATGCAAAGCCATTTATGCGATCAACGATAGTTTTGGGACAAGATTTGCGAGGATAGCCAGAGTCGGTTAAGTGCTCAATTGTTTGGTTGTTTTGCTAGTATCATCTCACATAAATCGTCCAAATTCGGAGGAGGTATTCCTTGGGTGCTTGTCTGATATTGGTTTAGGCCTTTGTGGCTTGTACTTGAGGGATGTCGACTTTGACTAGGATGGTTTGCGTTAGAGATAAATAATTGTGGCAGGCGCCATAAGTAGAAAAAGACTGACCTTAAGAGAGGTAAAAAGTACATAGCAACCTTTAGCTTTAGACCCTCAGATTTGTGACATGATGGATAAGCTAAGTAGAGGAGAGACCTCTAATCATCTTAGTATATACACTTGGTATCATGGTTAACACCTGTTTATCTTGGAAAGATAGTTCGACTACATCAGATACCCTCTAGCACAGTAAGTGATTGAGGTCCTATCTTTACTAGTGAGTTTTGGAAATGGAGGTCAAGAAGCTTCGCAACCGTGAAGATAAATTAGTTAAGGTACAGTGGAGTGAAGCTCAAGAAGACGCGACGTGGGAGACTGAAGATAAGACACGCGCATCATACCCTTTTTCTTGAGGGTATATCCTTGATCTCTTTTTCTAGGAATTCTATGCATGTTTGTTTCTATCTTTTTTTAGGTATATCCTCTAGGTCATATCTTCGATCCTTAGGTAGAAGCCAATGGATGTAAACATGTGTTTGAAAACATGTTATGATTGTTGGTTGCAAGTGGTTGCTCGTGGATGCATATACACACATTAGGCACTAGATCGACTCAGTCACTTTCATATTGCATATGCATGAGCGAATTTTTATATATATGAACTGAAACTTGATGTGTTATCATATGGATGTTGCATTTGTATGAATGATCGTGCACTCATGTAGATGTTATAAAGTACGATTAGGAATAATTGCATACATGATGGACTCATGGCACTGACATAATCCGCATTGAGGAGGTCAACTGAATCAGTAGACCGGCTGATTTTGCATTAGATAAGGACATGTACACACACTGCGCATATGATCATGAAAGCATTAGAAATATTTTTAAGGAAAATGGACGCCTATGATTGAATGGTTAAGTAGATGGATTTTGGATGTTAGGATATGCATTCTTCTTTACTTAGAGATTTCGGGGACGAAATCCTTTAAGGAGTGGAGAATGTAACACCCCGTATTATCTGAGAATATTAAAAGAACAAATTAAAGAATACTAAATTTTTAAAATGAGAATTAAGGGAAATGGGTTACGCCATTGCGTTCGTCTCGGAATTCTGCTTGGAATAGAGTCCAAGTTTTTGTAAATCGGACTTTGTATGAGAAAGTTATGGCCTTTAGAAGTTTCAGAAAATTTAAATTAATTATAACAGCTCAGTTCTAAATTGAAAATTCGAATTCAAATCACACACCTGGGTTGGGCGGGAAATTTCCCGCCCAGGACCCAGGTCGACCAGGGGGTCGACCTAGGGGTCGACCTAGGTCACAGACCTGGGGGTCAACCCCCCTATTTCCAGATCCGAGGACTGGTTCATTTTTCTGCATTTGGACGCCCGTTCTGACCATATTCGTTGATCCAATGCTATATAAACACCCCTAAGGCTACAGTTTTCTCTACACAACTTCATTACGCCTATACTCTACCCTAGTTCACATTAAAATAAATCAAATACGGGGTTATGTTGCTCAGGTCCTCGTGAAATCAAGTTAGAATTCAAGTAGAGATTCAAAGGCTAATTCAACGACTTCAACAACTATTTTCTAAGAATCAAATCTAAATTAGAGAATCGATAATCTACGTCAAGGGATCGCTTTTCAGTTTCAGAAAACAAATTCCAGAAATACAAGAATCATTCTCTTTTTATAAGTTCAAGTTATTTTCAGTTTTAAACACCTAATAGTGATTTTGTCATGTAATGAAATGGATCTAAGTCCATGCTTGATGATAAGACAAATCTTTCAGATAAATTCCTATCTTTCAATTGAATCAATGATTTACATGTCTAGGAAGTTACTATTCAATCATGCCTATCTTTGTTGGATATCTGATATATAATCCTTTTAGGTTCATGATGTTATTTATATCAGATCTATATGTCTGTGAGTTTATTTCTGTCAGTTTGTTTCAGATCTATCTTTGTTATATCTCAACTCTAACAGATCTGTAATCCTCTTACACTACAACAAAAACACCATATTACAACTTTAATTTTACAACGGTGGTAAAAGCACTGTTGTAATAAATGTTTTTTACTACTTTTTTTCAAAAAAGTTGTAATAAACTTATTTTTAACAACTGTGTTATTTTGACAGTTGTAATAAAAGCCTATCACAACTTTTATTTTTTGACTATTGTAATATATGACTATATTTTAATATAATTAACAACTAATAATTAATATTAATACATTTATATTGATTATTTATAGTTAATACTTAATATTTAATAATCAACTGGGAAGTATGTTTTCAATAAATAATGATTGATAATAATTTTCAATACTAGTAATTCAATAATTCACAACTTTTATGTTTTTAATAATTTTCAATAAATAATGATTGATAATAATTGTCAATACTAATAATTTTCATTACTAATAATGATTGATAACTAATATTTAATAATTCACAACTTTTATGCTTTTAGTAATTTTCAATAAATAATGATTGATAATAATTTTCAATACTAATAATGATTGATAATTAATATTTAATAATGATTGATAATAATTTAATCAATTAATAATTTACAAATAACTCACTATTAAGTACTAGTAATTAATGATTGATAATAATTTTTAATAAATAATAATTAATCAAATACTTATTAATTTGTTCAACTAAAAAAGCTTCATCTGTCTGGAGTTCACATGTATTTGCGTGTGAGGTTCAAGTATGTTTTTTTAAGAGGTACCAGTTAGTTTATAATCTAAGATGTATAATTGTTTGTTAAATTATTAAGTAATAAACGTAGGTCTCTTACAATAAAAACGTAATTTCTTTTCCCGCTTACTATACACGAAAATTACATTTCCCTCCACCCTCGTTTCCTTTTAATTTTCAATTCCCTCTTATCACTTCTATCCAAACCCTAATTTCCTTCTCGTTTCCTCCACCGCCGCCCACTTTCAAACCCCAATTTCCTTTTCTCCCGTAACATCCTCTTCTTTCTCGCAGTTGCTCCTCCCCTCTCGTGTGATTCCCCATCTGCTAACCTACCTCTTTTGCAACAACACCCTTGATTTTGCTCCATTTCGCTTCGTTGTCGCTGGTTGAAAATCGCATGAGTTCCCCTTTTCTGTACCCTCCTCCTTTCTAGCTCATTTATCCCAGGTTCACCTCTAAAGCAAGCCTCCCCCTACTCTAAGTGCTTATCCCTGAATTTGTAGGAAACCCCAATTTGCAGGAAATCGCGTGACTGGGTCGTCTGGGGGAAGATCTGAACTCGTCCTCTCTAGATACTTGAAAGAAATGTTATTGATCGTTTCCTGCGGTGGTGCTGCCTGCATTTAGTGTCGTGCTTCCCTCTTATAGATGGTATGTTCTTCGCTGTTGACTACGTTATTTTATAGTACAGTTGTTTTTGACTTTTAGTCATTTCAGATGCATTGTGTTGGCATGTTTTTGCGTATCAAGTGTATTGAATCATCCTGTGTGGCATTAAGAATACCTAATGCAACTTGTTTTTATATTTGTAGCGTTAAAAAAGGTAATTTGTTGTAGTTTGATGGTTTTAGTAGATGAATGGTGTACGATTTATAGATGATTTTTGTAGATGGATGATGGAGGAGGATTATGTTTTCCAGTTTGTGGGATTATGGATGATTTGTTAACTTCCAAGTAATTTTAATCATCTGTTATTCTTTCACAGGAATGCAACAAGATTTTGAGAATATATATTAATGTGGCAAATATGAGGTCACCTACAGTCAACTTTTATCTGTGATGAATTAGAGGCTTTTGATGCATCCTTGCTAATCTGTATAGTGGACTTCAGAATATTCATTAACTCCAATTTATAACCTGTAGATATACATTCAGAAAACTAGTTTTGCTTGCAAGTCTAAAAACTGTGGAACGGTGTTTGGTGCAGGCATGGGTTGTAGTTGATGATATAAGGTATTGAAATGTAGTTGATGGTTGATGAAAATGCAGATGAAAGTTGTCGTTTAAAAGTGTAGAAAGAAAGGATTGAAAGTGTAGATTGATAATGAAAAATGTTGATTTTGTTTTGAATTGCATTTATTTATTTTTTAATCAGTATGCATATATTCTTTGCTACTATTTTTTTTTGCACATATGGCTAATTAGTGAACTTGGCGTCATGTTTCTATTGTAAAGAAGTGAATGCTAAAAGTAAATTGCTAGATTTTAAAAAAAAATCTGTAAACAAGTGAATTATAACAACAGTGGAACATTACAGTTGTAATAAAGTCTATTACAACGGTGAAAAACAGTTGTAAAATACAAATGTCACAACGGTATCGCAACGGTGCAAAAAAGTTGTAGTCTATTACAACTTCTTAATACACGACGGTGGTGCCACTATTGTAAAAGTATTTTACAATGGTGTTCCACCGTTGTAATAGAGTGAATTTGTTGTAGTGTTAGGTCCATAATATTATATTTGACAGATCTACCATTTTAATGCCTGTTTTATGCCTACTCTCGTTTGTGTTCCTCTTTCTTCCCCTTTATTTTATGAATCTAGATTAACCTTGAATCTAGACTGAAACTTATTATACGTGCGATTGGAGTACATAGGTATTGGAGAATAGTCTATTTGGTAATGGTGGAACATAATTTTGTAACTTATGATTTAGGGCATAATTGTCATTGTTGCAAACTTGGGGTAATTGGGTATATTTGGCATAATTTGGAACATGTATTATGGCATGACTGTTAAGGTGCAATTTGGGGTAATTTGACATGAATTATGGAATATGTAATTTGACATATTGAACCTAGAATTGGCATGAACGACAAAGTATGAAATTTGGCAGGAAAAACCTAGTTTTGGGCATAAGCTGTAAATTGAAATATTAAATCTAGATTTGGCGTAAACTGTAAATTGGAATATTAAATTTAGCTTGGGCTTAACAATTGATTTGGGATGCCAAACATAATGCATAGTGATTTTAGGAATGACTATTATTGCAAATTTAGGAAAGATTGGGTATAGCCAAATTTGATTAATAACTTGAAATTGGAATTTGTTGGGCATAACTTGGGAATTGGATCATGACTAGTTTTGGTCAATTTGGTAATTAGCATGAAAAATCTAGATTTGGGTATATATGGTAAATGTGTAAATTAAAGATGAACATGCCTAGCCCGAGGTTAGATTGAGTTGTGGTGTAAAACTGCCCGGAGCCGCCCGACACATCCAGTAACCACAACAATACCTATCTAATGTGAGAGGTTAGTCCATCCTTCCCAAGAAAACCCAGAGGTTAGATTGAGTTGTGGTGTAAAACTGCCTGGAACCGCCTGGCACATCCAGTAACCGCAACAACACATATCTAATGTGAGAGGTTGGTGCATTAATAAAACAATTAATGCTAATGAACAAGATGAATGACTAGGGTTAAGTTCATAAGAACACTTAACCAATATAACATGGGTGACTAGGGTTAAGTTCATAGGAACACTTAACCAAAATAACATGGATGACTAGGGTTAAGTTCAGAGAAACACTTGACTAATATAACAAGATAAATGACTAGTGTTAAGTTAATAGGAAACACTTAACCAGTATAGCAAGATGAATGGGTAGGGTTAAGTAATAAGAAACACTTAACTAATATAACTTGATCTATGGTAAGTTTAAGTTAAAACAAGAGGGTAACTCTTAACCAATATGACTTGATTTGTGGTAAGGTTAAGTTAAAACAAGAGGGTAACACTTAACCAATATAATTTGATTTGTGGTAGGGTTAAGTTGACACAAGAAGGCAACACTTAACCAAAGTAACATGACAAGTAGGTGGGTTAAGTAACTTGAATTGATTGATGACACTTAACTAGTACAACATGATGAACACGTGGGGTTAAGTTAACAAGAGACACTTGACCAATATAACTTGATGGACGAATGGGGTTAAATTAATAGGAAACACTTAACCAATCCAACATGATAATTAAGGAGGGTTAAGTTAATAAGAAGCACTCAACCAACATGACATGATGAATGGGTGGGTTAAGTTAACATGAATGGACAACACTTAACCAATATGGCATAATGTGTGGGAAGGTCAAGTACATATCAAGTTGGGCGGGTAATATTAGCAAATATAAGCCCAGAAACTTAACCATTAAATAAACATGCTTGAATCGGTGGGAGGGTTAAGTACATATCTGGTTGGTGGGTAATATTAGTGAATAAAGGCCCACAAACTTAACCAGTAAGAAACCCTAGTAACGGGGACCCATTTCAGTAGTAACCCACATAGATGTATCATGGTACCCTGAACTAGGCAGGATGGGGCACGATTACTGGGCTGATTATAAGCGGTCAAAACAGCGGCAGTGGTACGTCAGTGTAGGTTCCGACGGTTTATGGGTGTGCACGTACTCCGGAGTGGGAAAAAACAGGCACTGGGTACCAGTAGTTATACACTGTGCATCTTGAATCGTGTCAGGTTGCTATCATAAGGATTGATACACCTTATGGTGGGACTAGCACAGGGTATCTACACGCAAGAGAGGGCCGATTGACACAGACACAAGAGAAATTAATACAAGTAGGGAGCCGATCAATAGGGTAGTAAGGGTACATCTAACATGTTCATGGAAATTAGGCAGATTGAGGTGGAATCCTCACGATAGATGTACACCTGAAGGCTACCACAATTGCGGGGGATTGGGATCACATTACAATATGATCATTTTATATAGATTACTAGTTGGGACACTAGTTAGGTGGTGCAGAGATATAAAAATCAGAATAACAGGGTAGTAGCGATGCAAAGAAAGAGTAGAAGCGCATTCAGTTTATCTTGCCTTATCATACCTTATGCTTATCCTATGTTATCATGTTATCCCTGTTATCAAGGTATTGTCTTATATTCAGTTTATTCATGTCATGACGCTTTTGCCTGTTTATATGCTGAAAGTCACTGGACTTACCAGACTTATGTCCGACCTAGTTTTGTTTTGCCTCTTTTCTTCCGTTCCCTCCCCCACTCCCCTAGGTTTACAGTGAGGAAATGCTACCACTTAGCTCAGTTTTCCTTCCAAGCTCGAAGATAGTCGATGTATTGCTTTGGACTCTCTCTTCCCCTGCTATGGCTGGTTCACGCTTTATTGGGGAATATCATTGTTATTTTTATGCTTCTTTTATACGTGGAAGTTTTTGAATCAAGATAGAATTTCTATGTATTACTTTACAATTGTTGTAAAAGCTTGACTGAATTAAGTTGTTTATAAAATGACTTTATTTTCTGCTGCTTTATTTGTCTTTCTCGTAATTCATCTGCATCTTTTACCTAAAATGCTCCACCGAAGTTAAGGCATTCCTTTGTGAGTGACCTTAACGGAGGTTGGGTTTTTCACTTGGTATCAGAGCTGAAGGTTACCAGACCAAATAAAAGATTTGAAAATTATTTTCAAAATGGTTTTAAAAGAAGCATTTTCAAAAGAAAGGTTTTTGTTTAAAGGCATAATCCCCAAAGCCATATGCACTATCTTTTGATCCTCTATTTGAATTCTTGTTTCCTTCTTTCCTGAGTCTTCGGGGCTCCTGGCTTTCTGGGAGGTAACCTCATCGCGGCATGGTTCCGTAGGCTCGATGAGACTACGATACCTGTCAAAGGGCGAAGAAGAGCCCAACCTCCATCCATAGTCATCGTAGTTTCACCTACGGATAATTCTCTTCCAAGCTTTGTAGGGTTTCCCGTGCGATGGAGGCAACGTTCGAAAGGCTTGTCAACATGGTTCACAAAGGAGGTAAAGAGAAAGAGGCCAAAGGGGAAGAATCACAAAAAAGGATTAGAATATAAGAAGGGAGGAGGAAATAATAGGTCCCACAACAAGAGGAAGTATCTTTTCTGCAGTATAGCTGGTCATTTAAATATAAGAAGTAAAAGACAAGTGGTTGTTTTCAGCATGGTGAGGCAGGGCATCTTATCAAGGATTGCCTGAAGAACAAGGACAAGGACAAAGGACAGGACTTACAGGAAGGCAAGTGCATGCTTTCACCGCCAGCGTACCTGAGAGAAAGATAGTAAAGTTTAGTTTTTCTTTCTGATCATTCTGTTAGTACTCTTTTTGATTTCAGCGCTTCACATTCACTTATATCTGCTTCCGTAGTTGAGTCTATGCACCTTAGTACTAGTATAATAGAAGATCCCATTATTGTCTCAAATCCGGTTGGTGGTTCGGCTCATTTATCTTTGGTTTGTAAGGATTTGAGAATATCTATATTAAGGATTGAATTTAAGTATAATGCTTATATTTTTGGTTCCATGGGCTATGGGTTGATTCTAGGCATGGGTTGGTTGGCTAGTAATTGTGAAAGGAGGGTAGTTAGACTTTTGACTTGCTTCGGGAATAACCTCGAGACTTCTTGCGATCTTAAGGGATCAGTTAGGCTTAGCTACCTAGAATCACTTGATGCTTCTATCGATGATTTGCGATCCGTTAGAGTAGTCCATGAGTACGCAAATGTTTTTGATTAGATTAGGCATCTACCCCCTAAAACACGAGATAGACTTCTGCATATATTAGTTGACAATGAAAAGCCAGTTATGCGATCAATGATAGTTTTGGAACAAGATTGGCGAGGATAGCCAGAGTCGGTTAAGTGCTCAATTGTTTGGTTGTTTTGCTAGTATCATCTCACATAAATCGTCCAAATTCAGAGGAGGTATTCCTTGGGTGCTTGTCTGATATTGGTTTAAGCCTTTGGGGCTTGTACTTGAGGGATGTCGAGTTTGACTATGATGGTTTGCATGAGAGATAAATGATTGTCGCAGGCGCCCTAAGTAGAAAAAGACTGACCTTAAGAGAGGTAAAAAGTACATAGCAACATTTAGCTTTAGACCCTCAGATTTGTGACATGATGGACAAGCTAAGTAGAGGAGAGACCTCTAATCATCTTAGTATATACACTTGGTATCATGGTTAACACTTGTTTATCTTCGAAAGATAGTTCGACTACACTGGATACCCTCTACCACAGTAAGTGATCGAGGTCCTATCTTTATTGGTGAGTTTTGGAAATGGAGGTCAAGAAGCTTCGCAACCATGAAGATAAATTAGTTAAGTACAGTGGAGTGAAGCTCAAGAAGACACGACATGGGAGACTGAAGATAAGACACGCGCATCATACCCTTTTTCTTGAGGGTATATCCTTGATCTCTTTTTCTAGGAATTCTATGCATGTTTGTTTCTATCTTTTTAGGTATATCCTCTAGGTCATATCTTCGATCCTTAGGTAGAAGCCAATGGATGTAAAAATGTGTTTGAAAACATGTTATGATTGGTGGTTGCAAGCGGTTGCTAGTGGTTGCTCGTGGATGCATATACACACATTAGGCACTAGATCAGCTCAGTCACTTTCATATTGCATATGTATGAGCAAATTTTTATATATATGAATTGAAACTTGATGTGTTATCATATGGATGTTGCATTTTTATGAATGATTGTGCACTCATGTAGAAGTTATAAAGTACGATTAGGAATAATTGCACACATGATGGATTCATGGCACTGACATAATTCGCATTGAGGAGGTCAACTGAATCAGTAGACCGCCTGATTTTGCATTAGATAAGAATATGTACAAACACTACGCATATGATCATGAAAGCATTAGAAATCTTTTTAAGGACAATGGACGCCTATGATTGAATGGTTGAGTAGATGGATGTTGGATGTTAGGATATGCATTCTTCTTAACTAAGAGATTTCGGGGACGAAATCCTTTAAGGAGGGGAGAATGTAACACCCCGTATTTTCTGAGAATATTAAAAGAATTAATTAAAGAATACTTAATTTTTAGAGGTAGAATTAAGGGAAAGAGGTTGCGCCATTGCGTTTGTCTCGGAATTCTGTTTGGAATAGAGTCCAAGTTTTCGTGAATCGGACTTCGTATGAGAAAGTTATGGCCTTCAGAAGTTTCAGAAAATTTTAATTAATTAAAACAGCTCAGTTCTGAATTAAAAATTTGAATTCAAATCACACACCCGGGCTGGGCGGGGAATTTCCAGCACATGACCCAGGTCGACCAGGGGGTCGACCTGGGGGTCAACCTGGGTTACATAGGTCGACCAAGGGGTCGACCTCCCCCCATTGTGGGATCCGAGGACTGGTTCATTTTTCTGCATTTGGACGCCCGTTCTGACCAGATTCGTTGATCCCTATGCTATATAAACACCCCTAAGGCTACAGTTTTCTCTACACAACTTCATCACGCCTATACTCTACCCTAATTCATATCAAAATTAATCAAAAACGGGGTTATGCTGCTCAAGTTCTTCAGGAAATCAAGTTAGAATTCAAGTAGAGATTCAAAGGCTAATTCAACGACTTTAACAACTATTTTCTAAGAATCAAATCTAAATTAGAGAATCGATAATCTACGTCAAAGGATTGCTTTTCAGTTTTAGAAACCAGATTCCAGAAATACAAGAATCATTCTCTTTTTGTAAGTTCAAGTTATTTTTAGATCTAAACACCTAATAGTGATTTTGGCATGTAATGAAATGGTTCCAAGTCCATGCTTGATGATAAGACAGATCTTTCCGATAAATTCCTATCTTTCTATTGAATCAATGATTTACATGCCTAGGAAGTTACTATTCAATCATGCCTATCTTTGTTGGACAACTGATATATAATCCTTTTTGGTTCATAATGTTATTTATATCAGATCCATATGTCTATGACTTTATTTCTGTCAGTTTGTTTAAGATATATCTTTGTTATATCTCAACTCTAACAGATCTGTAATCCTCTTAGGTCCATAATATTATATTTGACGGATCTACCATTTTAATGCTTGTTTTATGCCTACTCTCATTTGTGTTCCTCTTTCTTCCCCTTTATTTTATGAATCTAGATTAACCTCGAATCTAGACTGAAACTTATTATACGTGCGATTGGAATACGGTGGTATTGGGGAATAGTCTATTTGGTAACGGTGGAACATAATTTTGTAACTTATGATTTGGGGGATAATTGTCTTTGTTGCGAACTTGGGGTAATTGGGTATAATATGAAATTGTCATTTATTTGGCATAATTTGGAACATGTATTATGGCATGACTGTTAAGGTGCAATTTGGGGTAACTTGACATGAATTATGGAATATGTAATTTGACATATTGAACCTAGAATTGGCATGAATGACAAAGTATGAAATTTGGTAGGAAAAACCTAGTTTTGGGCATAAACTGTAAATTGTAATATAAAATCTAGATTTGGTGTAAACTGTAAATTGGAATATTAAATTTAGCTTGGGCTTAACTATTGATTTGGGACGCCAAACATAATGCATAGTGATTTTGGGCATGACTATTATTGCAAATTTAGGAAAGATTGGGTATAGCCAATTTTGATTAATAACTTGAAATTGGAATTTGTTGGGCATAACTTGGGAATTGGATCATGACTAGTTTTGGTCAATTTGGTAATTAGCATGAAAAATCTAGATTTGGGTATATATGGTAAATGTGTAAATTAAAGATGAATATGCCTAGCCCGAAGTTAGATTGAGTTGTGGTGTAAAAGTGCCCGGAACCGCCCGGCACATCCAGTAACCACAACAACACCTATCTAATGTGAGAGGTTAGTGCATCCTGCCCAAGAAAAACCCGAGGTTAGATTGAGTTGTGGTGTAAAACTGCCCGGAACCGCCCGGCACATCCAGTAACCACAACAACACATATCTAATGTGAGAGGTTGGTGCATTAATAAATCAATTAATGTTGAATGAATAGGGTTAAGTTCATAGGAACACTTAACCAATATAACGTGGATGACTAGGGTTAAGTTTATAGGAACACTTAACCAATATCACATGGATGACCAGGGTTAAGTTCAGAGAAACACTTAACTAATATGACAAGATGAATGACTAGGGTTAAGTTAATAGGAAACACTTAACCAGTATAGCATGATGAATGGGTAGGGTTAAGTAATAAGAAACACTTAACCAATATAGCTTGATATGTGGTAAGGTTAAGTTAAAACAAGAGGGAAACACTTAACCAATATGACTTGATTTGTTATAAGGTTAAGTTAAAACAGGAGGGCAACACTTAACCAATATAACTTGATTTGTGATAGGGTTAAGTTGACACAAGAAGGCAACACTTAACCAAAGTAACATGGCATGTAGGTGGGTTAAGTAACTTGAATTGATTGATGACACTTGACCAGTACAACATGATGAACACATGGGGTTAAGTTAACATTTTTTTCCGAAACACTTGACCAATATAACTTGATGGACGAACGGGGTTAAGTTAATAGGAAACACTTAACCAATCCAACATGATAAGTAAGGAGGGTTAAGTTAATAAGAAACACTTAACCAACATGACATGATGAATGGGTAGGTTAAGTTAATATGAATGGACAACACTTAACCAATATGGCATAATGTGTCGGAGGGTTAAGTACATATCAAGTTGGGTGGGTAATATTAGCAAATATAGGCTCACAAACTTAACCATTAAATAAACATGCTTGAATTGGTGGGATAGTTAAGTACATATCGGGTTGGTGGGTAATATTAGTGAATACAGGCCCACAAACTTAACCAGTAAGAAACCCTAGTAACGGGGACCCATTTCAGCAGTAACCCACATAGATGTATCATGGTACCCTGAACTAGGCAGGATGGGGCACGATTACTAGGCTGATTATAAGCGGTCAAAACAGCGGCATGGGGGTACGTCAGTGTAGGTTCCGATGGTTTACGGGCGTGCATGTACTACGAAGTGGGAAAAAGC
Organism: Allium sativum; assembly: GCA_030737875.1. NCBI lineage: Eukaryota > Viridiplantae > Streptophyta > Magnoliopsida > Asparagales > Amaryllidaceae > Allium > Allium sativum. The sequence goes on along the minus strand of CM060912.1, from coordinate 305,111,404 downwards.
AGGCACTGGGTACCAGTAGTTATACACTGTGCATCTTGAATCATGTCGGGTTGCTGTCATAAGGATTGATACACCTTATGGTGGGACTGGCATTATGTATCTACACGCAAGAGAGGGCCGATTGACACAGATACAAGAGAAATTAATACAAGTAGGGAGCCAATCGATAGGGTAGAAAGGGTACATCTAACATGTTCATGGCAATTAGGCAGACTGAGGTGGAATCCTCACGATAGATGTACACCTGAAGGCTACCACAATTGCGGGGGATTTGGATCACAATACTATGATCATTTTATATAGATTACTAGTTGGGACACTAGATAGGTGGTGCAGAGATATAAAAATCAAATAACAGGGTGGTAGCGAAGCAGAGAAAGAGTAGAAGCGCATCCAGTTTATCTTGCCTTATCATACCTTATGCTTATCCTATGTTATCATGTTATCCCTGTTATCACGGTATTGTCTTATATTTAGTTTATTCATGTCATGATGCTTTTGCCTGTTTATATGCTGAAAGTCACTGGACTTACCAGACTTATGTCTGACCTAGTTTTGTTTCGCCTCTTTTCTTCTATTCCCCCTCCCCTCCAGGTTCACAGGGAGGAAATGTTACCACTTAGCTCAGTTTTCCTTCCAAGCTCGAAGATAGTCGATGTATTGCTTTGGACTCTCTCTTCCACTGCTATGGTTGGTTCACGCTTTATTGGGGAATATTATTGTTATTTTTATGCTTCTTTTATACTTGGAAGTTTTGAATCAAGATAGAATTTCTAAGTATTACTTTTAAGTATGATTGAGACAATTGTTGTAAAAGCTTGACTGAATTAAGTCGTTTATAAAATGACTTTATTTTCCACTGCTTTATTTGTATGTCTTGTAATTCATCTGCATCTTTTAACTGAAATGCTCCACCAAAGTTAAGGCATTCCCTTTGTGAGTGATCTTAACGGAGGTGGGGTGTTTCATCTTCTGAGCAGGACGCTTTCTTCATACGAAATTCATTAGTGTATACAAAAACTATACACCAAAAAAAAGAGCTAGGATCACTGCAACTAAAAGCATATTATACACTGAACTAGTCTACTTTCCATTAAAAAAATGGTCACCCATTAGTATTACATATATGTTGATAGCCTCTTTAAATGGTCGATATATCTTATCGAGTATTAAACTTTGCAGTACGAAGATTTAAAACAGCTTTGTGCTGACCCAAGAGCTGTGGCTGTTGTTCTTGCTGACATGGATGATGTTGGAAAGCAAGCCCAGGTAAAAATACTTGCTGCCATTATACTCAGACATGACGATGTGAGCTGTAATCAAATTGCCTTTTTCCCTAACTATACCAGTTAAGAGGTTTGAATTTGCCAAAGTTATCACCTTGGTCCTGGAACCTTTCACCTTGGAAAGTGGCATGCTCACCACAACATTTAAGGCTAATGAAAACTTCTAAAATTGGCTATAATTTCTTAGTCTTTGACTGTGCTTGACCGGACTGCAACTTTAACAACATTTTGTGTACACGTAACACAATAAACGATCATAGTAGAAATAAATAATAGGATGAACACTTCACAAATTTCATATCAGGATAGCTTCATTTTCTTCGCCTAGTAGTGAGAGCATAGTCGTGGGTATGTGCTTCACGGAAAGTCCTGCTGCTTCAATTTGATCCTGTTGAGCACAGTCGCGGCTATGTGCTTGACCGGGCTGCAACTTATCATTTCTCTAGCATATTCATCTAATTTCGATGCTATTTCATGTATTTTCTCTCCAATTTTTTTTGTTACATTTTTGCAGCTTCGCGAAGAACTCTAAACTTGGTGTTTGATTGGAGCCTAGTGAGAGCCCTGCTCAGAGCAACAATAGGACTGTTATAGGAGTACATGTGGGTAAGGAAACTTGTTCATTATCATTTAATATCACAATAATATTTGAATCCAGATGTCCTACATTGTTCATTTCGTCATAAGCTTAAGCTTCGGTTATCCCTTCATCTCCTGTCACTGTTATTACTTGATTTTGCTTTTGTAATATGTCCCTGGCAACTGCCATTCCCAGACCAGCTGATAATTAAGAAGATATGTCTTGAACAAGTATATCTTATTTTTCATATAACTTGAACCTGGAAGATAATTAAGAAGATATGTCTGAAAAATGTACGAAGAGAGCGCCATTTGACAAAGAAATTGAACAAGTATATCTTATTTTTCATACATCTTTTTCCCCTCTTTGGTTTGTTTTTTGTTTGATATGTTGAAATTACATTTTAATTGAAAATACCATATCTATTTTGTACCTAACCAGCGTTCATGTTTAAAATATCTTGCAGTTTTATAGTAATTTATTTAGAACTGCTGATAAATCAACAATCAAAAGATATATTCATAAAATTGAAGTGTAGTTACAACATAAACTGATGCGCCATTGGGTACCAACAAACTGGATTAGTGTAGATCAGTAACAAATCCCTTTAATTCATAAAAGGAAAATCAAAAAGATATCTTGACACCTTAAACACAAAGTAGTCATATTAAAATAAGGGAACTTTATAAAGCACCGTATGTAAGTTTTGAAATATAATCTTATTTTTTAAAATTTGGCCAATTGTTGACAGCTGCAGTTTTCACTACAAATATTTGTACTTTTGCCAAATAAATTATAAGAATATATATATATGATTAATCTTACATTTCATTTTCTCAAACTAAATATTCATCGAGACTGTTATATCATAATGTATGACAATTTCTATTTATCTTAAGATATGGTTAAGATCGTAATACTTCCATACAAACTCTTTATTTTCTCATTGAATTTGCAAACATGTAAACCGGAACAACTGTCTACAATATGTCATTATTGTATATAATACTGAATCTGAAAACAATATGTTGGAGAATTCACTAGAAGACTTTACTATATCCACCATCCAATTAAAATAATGCAAGTAAAATGGACTCACTCTATCCTATAAATCAACTATCTGTTGCCTAACAAATATCAAAATAAATCATGATCAATATGTGACGGCCCGCCCCGCACCAACCGACATTTACTCCAAAAGTGTGCTATACACATGTCCAGTTAGCACGGGACGGTCATCGGAAGGAAAGGAAGAAGACGAAGAATCAACAAAGAACCTGTAGAATGTCTCATAGCGCATGGAACAAAATATAATAACAACATACTTGACATAAAACAGGTGAGACAGTGCATAAGCTGAAGCAAACTATCATAGCAGCGGAAAATCCAAAGTATAGCTTATGATCCAAAGCCAACATTATTACAACTTTTAAAAACTGTCTCAAAAATCTAACAAGAAAGGTACACTACTAATGCCCAAAGTAGTGACCAGCAACGACACAGGGAGAATATATATATCATACGTGGAAGCCTCCTGCTCGCCTGCAAACCCGCTACTCGTGCATCACCAGCTAACCTGTCTCTAGTCTGCTCGTGTGAGCACCCAGAGTAATAAGAAGAGACATAGAACTCTGGGTCAGGAAAAAAGTCGGGTATGAGCGATAAGCAGTTAAACAGAACAATAACAGGTATACTAAACCATACTTGAACCTGGACCTGCAACCAAAGAGTTAGCGCTACATACTGTACAACACTCTGAGGTTCCACTAAACAAAGGATGTAAAGATAACGGGGGTGGGGGTGTGCATGTCATAGTGATGGCAAACAATCAAACATAGCAACCATCCTCACATCTCTTACTCAGTGCATAAAGTATACGATATCCACCACTTCGATCACCCAATACTTTGCTATGATCACTCTGCCCCATGAAGTTATAACGGCTTCACTGCACTGATCCATAGCCACTAATCCTTCGCTATGTCCACGTTGCCCCATGGATTCGTACATACCCCATTGCACTGGCTCATAGCCTTACTAATCCTTTACTATGTCCACTCTGCCCCATGGAGTGACAACGGGCTCCACTGCACTGGCTCATAGTCTTGCTACGATCACTTTGCCCCTTGAGTCACAACGACTCTACTGCACTGATACGTAGCCCATCATTCCTTTTCAGTGGTGAATCGAAGTTATGAATGTCGACAACTCCTTAGCACACAGCCCACAGCAAAGCCCAACCATGAAGTGAACTCATTGGTTCCCAACTGGATCTTGAGCTCTAACTTCCATTTGGACTACCTTTGCATCTCGGGTTATTGGTCATCACTGGATCGGTTCGGATCCCCAGTCCTTCTTCTCTGTCGGTTCGGATTGGTATCCTCCATGTGCTCCGGGTCGGGTCGGGGTCTCCAAGTCCCTTAGCAGTACGTCGGTTCGGTTCGGGTTCTCCATGTCACATCGGGTCGGTTCGTCAACTGTCTTCCTTCCGTCCCTTGCTTGATGTTCTGCTCCGATCCGATCCCCATTCCTATTCCCAACCGCTCCGATCCGATTTTCCTTTCTCTAGCTTGATCCGATCCCAGTTCGACCATTGTGGCCTTCCTTTTTGCCACACTTTCCCCTTGTGCCAAGCTTCGGTTCGGTTCGGTGATCCCTTGCCCAGTCCTCTATCCGATCCGAGCCCATTCCTCCGATCCGATCCGAAAACCTGCACTGTTTTTCTGCAACTTTTCCAGCGAGTGTTTTACGCCATTCGACGGCGTTTCCGACCATTCTATCTATCCTAATCAATCACAAAGCATACCACAAAGTCGTAGCAACAAATAGAAGTGACCTCAAACACCAAAACATCAATATGATATGTTAAAATGGATCAAACATAGCCAAAACCCCATATTTTCGCTTAAACATGTTCAAGCATAATTAATGATAGGATTAGCAAAAGTTAACCAAATTAACCCAAGTTCATATCAGAGGTCTAAAACATAATTTAAGAATTTATAAATATTTTTGCAGAATTTTATCATGTTTAAATTCGCTAATTAACACTAATTACCCTTAATTAACCATAATTAGTGAGGAACTATGCAAATCACTCACCTTAGCCACAAATAAACTTTAGATCTGAAATAAATCTCTGTTTAGGCGCGAATAACAATGCAAATCAGCTGCTCTAATCTTGATTTGGTGAAGATCTCCCTTGATTTGATGTTGCTAAGCTTAATCCTTGATTAGAAAGTGATTTGGGGGTGATTTAGAGATTGGAGGCCATTTTTAGGGTTTCTAAGAGGTAAGTGGAGGCTAGAAAACTGAATTGGAATGAAATTCTAACTCTTTTCAACCTCCTCATAACCCTAATCCCGAAATGGGTTATGGGCCCATTCACTAATCACCCTATTTGGCCCGGTTAAGCAGTTTTTCACCTTCCAAACCTTATTTCAGCCATATCTCCCAAATGGTAAGTCCGTTTGGCTATTATGACCACTCTACGGAAAGGTAAACCATCAAACGAATCTAATGGAAGTGGTTTTAGGTCAAAATTCCTTTCCAATCAAAAGTTATGGCCAAAACAGTATCAGCTAGGGAAAAACGGTCATTTAAAAATCGATAAAAATCATGAACATGGGAAATGACCTCAATAGTCGTCTCCCAAGGCCACATGACCATACGACTTCATATAAGAAAGAAATAAATATTCTACGATCCTCCGATGCGTAGAATGCGGGTTGTTACATTCTTTCCCCCTTAAGAAATTTCGCCCCCGAAATTCCCTAGCTAAAACACACAAAGGGTCCCGCATGCCTAGTAACCATAGAACAACAATCAAACTTGCAAAACAAGCAAAACACGTCTATCCTTGCATGCAGAATAACTAAATTGTAAAGTAAATCTTACCAGGCAAAGAGTTCTGGATACGTCTTCCTAATGCTCTCCTCTGTCTCCCAAGTACAGTCATTCTCGTTCTCGCCCCACTGAACCTTGACTAACTTCACCGCCTTCCTTCGAAGTTGCTTTGTATCGTGCTCGACAATACGAATCAGCTTGCGGTTCCCAACCGCCTCGGGTTCTACTTCGAAGTCCTCTAACTGATCAGGTGAAATAGTCACATCTGGGTCGTGCACAAACTTCCTTAGCTGGAAAACATGAAATACGTTGTGAACTCCCGCCATCTTCTCTGGTAAGTTAACTCTATACGCCAAATTCCCAACTTGTTCGAGAACTGGGAATGGGCCAACAAACCTTGGTGACAACTTGCCTCTCCTGCCAAATCGTATCACGCTCTTCAACGGAGAAACCTTGACAAACACCAAGTCACCAACGGAGAATTTCAAGTCTCTTCTCCTCCTGTCAGCATAACTCTTCTGCCTATCTTGGGCAGCCTTCATCCGTTGTTGGATGATCTGAAGTTTCCCTTACCACATCTGGTCCAAGTACGAACTTCTCACCGGTCTCTATCCAACATGAAGGTGAGTTGCACGGTCTTCCGTACAAAGCTTCATATGGAGCCATACCTATACTGGATTGGTAGCTATTATTATATGCAAAATCTACTAGATGCAAATGGTCATCCCATGATCCACCAAAATCCAATATACAAGCTCTTAAGAGATCTTCCAATATACGATTCACCCTCTCTGTCTGACCATCAGTTTGAGGATGATACGTGGTACTGAGATATAACTCCGACCCTAGAGCTTCTTGTAAGCTCTTCCAAAACCCACTAGTGAACAAAGGGTCTCGGTCGCTCATAATGCTTTTAGGTACTCCATGAAATCTCACTACCCACTTCATATACAATTCTGCTAACTTAGCTGTTGTTCTGGTCGATTTGACTGGTATAAATCTTGCACTCTTAGTCAATCGATCCACAATTACCCAAATGCTATCATGCCCCGATTTAGTCTGTAACACCCCACCTCCGCTAGGGTCACTCACAAAGGGAATGCACTAGGTTTGGTGATGCATTATCGAGGTAAACATACACAGAAATATTACAAGACAGAACATATATAAAACAGCGGAAGTAAAACAAATTTCATTACCTTATAAAATAAGGTCTAAAGCCTTTTACATCAGAATACATCAAAACCTGTCTTGCAATAGTAAAGATGCATAAAACCATTTCATAAATTATTCCCCAAATAAAACAGTAAAGTAGCCATATCCAAGAAAAGTCCAAGCCATGCGTGATGACCTTCAAGTAGAAGAAGTCCGAACTAGATAACAGTGTTTCCTCCCTGAAACCTAGGGGGAAAACGGAAGACAAAGAGGCGAAACAAAACGGGGTCAGTCATAAAGACTGGTAAGTCCTATCTACTTCCAGTATAAAAACAGGTAAAGGTAACATGACATGCATAAACTGAAAGTAAACATAAGGATGACGACAAGATAGATAAGTTAAACCAAGATAACTGGATGAACTACTGTATCATGATAAATTATGGTGTCAAGATAAATCAAGGTATCACATCGTCAGGTTTCTATCAAGTATACTATCACAAGGTATCTATCATGTATGACAACCCACGGTATCTATCATGTATATTTTCTCTACACCTCTCGTACTAGTATCCCAACCTGCGTCATGTTTTAACTATGAATGTCCCTTGCCCAATGTCATGTAATGGTCCATGTCAACCTAATATATAACATGTGTAGGTTTCCCAACTCGTATGTTTCTTTCCATGTATAAGTTCAGTCCTCTGCCGTAGGCCGTACGGGCTTTCCCATGTAAATCTATACCATCTCAACGTAGTACCATTTTATCCTTGAAGTTGTTTTGGACTGCTACCCTTGATCTGGTTATGTTTTCTTACCATGAACTATCGCGTGTTCACTTAGGGTTTATGCCACCTAGGACCGCTAGGGATTATGCTACCTAATGAACGTTTCCATGTCTCGGTTTGGGTTCAAGCCACCTAGGGCCACTAGGGATTATGCCACCCGTCAATCGCGCCCTTTATCCCACGTATGTATCGTGAATCGTTTCCATGTCTAGACGCACATGTATCTCAATGTGCCACGTACCCGAGTTCCGTGCCAGGGCAAATCAAGAAATACGGAACTCGGTCGGGAGCTTTAAGTCGTCTGCTGATGCAGATACCAAGGTCTGTTTTTGTATCCGTGGCTATGGTCCCACGTGACCCTCCCTCAACTACTGAAAGGCAATCCAAGAAAAAAAATCATGTATGAGAACTACATCCCGGCCCCACTATAGCCCCACTTTCCTATGGGCCAACCTCACCCATGACTCGATAGCAAGAACATGGTCTGTTGGGAGTTCTCTGCCTTTCCGTTCGTACACGATTGACTAAAGATGGTAGGTAGTCGGCGACGTGCTATCCAGGGCAAAAACAAGTATCGTCGACTCCACGCTAATCCATCCTAGTCTTTAGGTCGCTCGCATAGCAACCAAGGCATACTCTTGGCTCTTCTACCGCAGACCTTAACCTCTGTGAGGCCGGGTTTCATGGACCATCTGCCACCTCACAGATACCGAGAGTACCCTCACGTCCCCCGAAGCTACCGCTTCGTCACCCAGTTCGTTGGAGCCTTTATCCAAGTCGGATAAGTTGCTCCTCCTCGTATACTAAGCGATGACTTACCGTATCTATTTATGAACTAGTCCCATGTCCTTGGCTAAGAATTATTACTTAGTTATCCTTAACTAAGGTTTACCACTTAGCTTCTCTTCCCACTATCCTTGTTAACTACGATTTTCAACCTAGTCCCCTGAGCTAGGGTTTTGTCTAATGGGTAAGTGTTGTCATTCAAGTTCATGACCTAACCCGCCCACGAATCATGTCAAGATTGGCTAAGTACTCAAGTTCAAGGCTTAGCCCTACAAGTTGGTTAAGTGTACCAAGAAGCTCATGACTTATCCCTATCAAGTCAAATTGGTTAAGTATTTATTTGTCTTAACCCTATCAGATTATCATGTTAGATTGATTAAGCATAGATTATCTTAATCCCATCAGATTATCGAGTCGGATTGGTTAAGTATGGGTTAGCTTAACCCCATCCACTAATAGTATTACAATGGTTAAGCCTAAGTTAAAAGGTCTTATGACTTAACCCTATCAGGTCCGCATATTAGATTGGTTAAGTATAGGTTACTTAACCTCATCAAATCATCAAATCATCATGTATATTAGATTGGTTAAGTGTTTAACTTAACCCCATCGAATTACCGTGCTTAGATTAGTTAAGTGAAGGTTACTTAGCCCCATCTAATTACCGTGTTTAGATTAGTTAAGTCTAAGTTACTTAACCCCATCTAATTACCAAGTCGGATTAGTTAAGTGTAAATTACTTAACCCCATCGAATTTACCATGTTAGATTAGTTAAGTATGGATTACTTAACCCCATCTAATTACCGTGTTTAGATTAGTTAAGTGTAGGTTACTTAACCCCATCTAATTACCAAGTCGGATTAGTTAAGTGTAAATTACTTAACCCCATCCCCTAATTGTCTTATATGGTTAAGTGTCATTAAGGAACCAAGTCCGGTTTAACTTAACCTACCCATTCGTGTCATATCGGTTAAGTGTCATCATCAAAATTACTTAACCTTTTCATGTGGCATTAATTAGATTAATGCACCCCAACCTCTCACATTAGACTTTGTTGTGGTTACTAGTTAAGCTGGGCGGGTCTGGGTAGATTTACACCACAACCTAGTCTAACCTCGGGTTTTAAGTGCTATATGACCAACTACCCACATTGGGTCCTATTGTTTGTAGCCACTAGTTAAACCGGGCGGGTCCGGGTAGATTTATGCTACAAACTCAACCCAACCTCGAGTTGGCCACTTTCATGTTTGGTCTAGTGTCTCATTACACTTACAAACCACCCATGTCTAGTTCAAGTTCCATGTTTTCCCACGTGTCGTGACCATATTTAAATGTGTCATGAATGTCATGTTCTCATGTGAACCCCATGTCAAGTTTTTCATGTCATACCCACGTTTTTCCTAAACTACCCAACGTATTTCCAACCCAAGTGGAAGCGAGTCACATAGTAGGGTATTATGCCAACATATTGGCCACAAACATGCATAGTATCATAAGTGAATTTGGACACAAACATGCATAGTATCATAGGGGAATTTGGCCACAAGCATGCATAGTTTCATAAGGAAATTTGGCCACAAACATGCATAGTATAGTAAGTGAATTTGGCCACAAACATGCATAGTTTCATAAGGGAATTTGGTCACAAACATGCATAGTATCATAAGTGAATTTGGCCAAAAACATGCATGATACATAAGGGGTTTGGGTTCATTTACATGCATAAGCCCCAATGTCAAGTCTTTGCCCATGTTTCACAAGTCAAGTGGTTCCCAAAGGTTCATGCTAACATTCCATAGATAAAGATTCAAACTTGCAAGATATACTAGGTTAAACATAACATTAGTGGCATGATTAAGTCGCTTCAACTTAGCCCAAGGTCATAGATAATAGGAAATGGGCAAAATTAGGTTCACATAAGCTAGCATACTTATGTTTCATCGCATTTTATCCCATGTCACATTAGAACCACCGTTAGAATCTACAAGTAGCTAGGACTTACATAGCAAGGCTTAGGGAAGGATTATGCATCGTCTTGACGAAGAAAGGTGGCTCCTTTGTTGAAGAATCGTCATGAAATTGGCATAGCAACGTTGATCCCTCCTTGATTTGATGTAGGAAGCTTGCACCTTTTGATTTGAACCCGATTTGAATGCATAAGTCCTTGGAGTTGGAGACGGAGGTCATGATCAAGATAGATTTTGGCAGCACTTAGTTGTAGGATTGATTTTTAGTGATTTAGGTTAGGTCCTAGGGTGTTTTTATAGAGATTAGGAGTAGTTTAGGCCCTTAGATTAACCCTAGGATAGATCTGAACCTTTAAAATCCGTCAGAAGCTTCCAGAACAGGACCAGAGACACAAGCAGGCGCACCCAGGTGGCCTGGGCTCGACCACCCAGGTTGACAGGGGTGTCGACTTGCAAGTCGACACCACCTTGGGTGTGTCGACACCCAAGTCGACACCCATGTCGACTTGGGTGCTGGGCGGGAAATTTTCCCGCCCAGTCTTTTCGGCTCCAGATTTGAATTTTGAACTGTTTTTCGGACTTGGAATTTTCTGAAACTTCGTTGGGCCATAACTTGGTCATACGGACTCCGTTTTTCGAAAACTCGGACTCAATTTCGCGTATTTTTCCGAGACGAACGCAACGGCACAGCCTGTTTCCCTTGATTCAGATTTTAAAATTTAATTCTGCCTTGATTCTTGATTATAACATGTTATTAAAATTCGGGTTGTTACATTCTCCCCTCCTTTAAGGATTTCGTCCCCGAAATCTCCAAGTTAGGAAGAACGTATCCTACCATCCATCATCCATCTACTCAAAACATCATCCACAGGCAACCATTGTCCTTAAGAGACTTCTAATGCTTTATGTACACATGTAGAAAGTGTGTGTATATGTTTCTTAGCTAGTGCTAATGATCAGGCCTGAATGATCTTCTACATGCAGAATATGTTTAGTGCCATGAGTCCAACATGTATGCAAATAGTCCTAGTCATATAAGTACTATATGCGTGCACAAACATTCATCCACATGCAACATCCACATGACAACACATTCGATTTCATCCATAAACAAGTATAAATACTCGTGCATATGCAACATGAAACGTGACCGCGTCAATCTAGTATCTAATGTGTATTCACGCATCCACGAGCAACCACTTGCAACCATTTGCAACCATATCAATCATAACATGTTTCAAATACATGTTTACATCCATAGAGTTCTATCTAAGGTTCCCAAGATAAGATCGAGGAGATAAACGAGACAAACTCCTTACGGGGTTTGCAACAGAAACAGGACCGAGAGGATATCCACCAAGCGATAGCATGCAAGCAAGCTCTACAGGAGAACCAGGGATCAACGATATACTCTTACAAAGAGACACGATGCACGCGTCTAAGCCACATTTCCTTGAGCTTAATTCCAGTGTGCCTTGACTACCTTTGACTTCATGATTTCGTAGCTCCTTGATTCCTATTTCCAAGGTATGAGTCGGAACTCATTTCATTGTCGCCTCTCGTTCCACTTTCACTTATCCTTTCCCTAGTATACTTGGCTCAACCATATCTGCGTACTCGTGCAAGCTCTCCAAAATTCACTAGTGAATTCTGGATCTCGTTTACCGATGCCAATCCATGTTACCACGTGCACTTACTGGGGTGATTCCTATAACCCATGCTTAAGCGGAATGGACCATCCGCCTTAGTGGCGAACGTTACTCGATCGGATCAGAGATTTCCGATAAATGCATCAAGAGATTCTAGGTAACTAACCATGACAGAACCCAAAAGGTTACACGAGACTTCGAGGGTATTACCAAGGCAAGCTAAGAGTTTAACTACCCTCCTTTCAAAACCGAGAATGGCATCCCTTACTAGATAACCACTTCATCCCTAGAATCCATCCATAGCTCAACAATAGAAGTATTGCTTCTAATCTCAACACTTGACATTTACACTCTCAATTCCAAACAAGTCATGAATAAATGGACCGACTCTCCAACCAGATTTTTGGGCCAAAAGTGGGATCTTCTACCATGCTAGTACTAAGGTGCAGAGACTTAACTATCGAGGCAGACTTAAATGATGCGATGATCAATACAAAGTCTGGACGGGATGATAGAAAAGAAAGGCTAAGCCTTTAACAGAAACGGTACCATTTCTCCTAGGTACGCTAGAAATGAGAGCATACAATTGCCCTCTCGCTGATCTTGTCCTTATCTTCCTTTGTGGATCAAGACATACCAACAAGTTGCTTATTCTAAAGCTCGTGTCCTTTATCCCTTCTTATAACTTCGGTAACAGGTCTCTCGAAAACTTTCTCTATCGCACGGGGAAAACACTCACGTAGCTAGACAAGGATTAGTCGTAGTTAAAACTACTGTGACTACAGATGGAGGAAAGAAAGGAAAATAGATTCGATCAAGGAAACAAAGGATAGTGCTAATGGCTTTTGGGGAATAGCCTTTAAAAACTTTTCTTGAAAAATGCTTCTTTGTAAACGGTTTCTCAAATAGTTTTCATAAGGTTTTAAAAAATTTTGCCCAGTCTGGTAACCTTCTGCTCTGATACCAAATGTAACACCCCACCTCCGCTAGGGTCACTCACAAAGGGAATGCACTAGGTTTGGTGAAGCGTTATCGAGGTAAACATACACAGAAATATTACAAGACAGAACATATATAAAACAGCGGAAGTAAAACAAATTTCATTACCTTATAAAATAAGGTCTAAAGCCTTTTACATCAGAATACATCAAAACCTGTCTTGCAATAGTAAAGAAGCATAAAACCATTTCATAAATTATTCCCCAAGTAAAACAGTAAAGTAGCCATAGCCAAGAAAAGTCCAAGCCATGCGTGATGACCTTCAAGCAGAAGAAGTCCGAACTAGATAACAGTGTTTCCTCCATGAAACCTGGGGGGGAAACGGAAGACAAAGAGGCGAAACAAAACGGGGTCAGTCATAAAGACTGGTAAGTCCTATCTACTTCCAGTATAAAAACAGGTAAAGGTAACATGACATGCATAAACTGAAAGTAAACATAAGGATGACGACAAGATAGATAAGCTAAACCAAGATAACTGGATGAACTACTGTATCATGATAAACTATGGTGTCAAGATAAATCAAGGTATCACATCGTCAGGTTTCTATCAAGTATACTATCACAAGGTATCTATCATGTATGAGAACCCACGGTATCTATCATGTATATTTGCTCTACACCTCTCGTACTAGTATCCCAACCCGCGTCATGTTTTAACTATGAATGTCCCTTGCCCAATGTCATGTAATGGTCCATGTCAACCTAATATATAACATGTGTAGGTTTTCCCAACTCGTATGTTTCTTTCCATGTATAAGTTCAGCCCTCTGCCGTAGGCCGTACGGGCTTTCCCATGTAAATCTATACCATCTCAATGTAGTACCATTTTATCCTTGAAGTTGTTTTGGACTGCTACCCTTGATTTGGTTATGTTTTCTTACCATGAACTATCGCGTGTTCACTTAGGGTTTATGCCACCTAGGACAGCTAGGGATTATGCTACCTAATGAACGTTTCCGTGTCTCAGTTTGGGTACAAGCCACCTAGGGCCACTAGGGATTATGCCACCCGTCAACCGCGCCCTTTATCCCACGTATGTATCGTGAATCGTTTCCATGTCTAGACGCACATGTATCTCAATGTGCCACCCGAGTTCCGTGCCAGGGCAAATCAAGAAATACGGAACTCGGTCGGGAGCTTTAAGTCGTCTGCTGATGCAGATACCAAGGTCTGTTTTTGTATCCGTGGCTATGGTCCCATGTGACCCTCCCTCAACTACTGAAAGGCAATCCAAGAAAAAAAATCATGTATGAGAACTACATCCCGGCCCCACTATAGCCCCACTTTCCTATGGGCCAACCTCACCCATGACTCGATAGCAAGAACATGGTCTGTTGGGAGTTCTCTGCCTTTCCGTTCGTACACGATTGACTAAAGATGGTAGGTAGTCGGCGACGTGCTATCCAGGGCAAAAACAAGTATCGTCGACTCCACGCTAATCCATCCCAGTCTTTAGGTCGCTCGCATAGCAACCAAGGCATAATCTTGGCTCTTCTACTGCAGACCTTAACCTCTGTGAGGCCGGGTTTCATGGACCATCTGCCACCTCACAGAGGGATACCAAGAGTACCCTCACGTCCCCCGAAGCTACCGCTTCGTCACCCAGTTCGTTGGAGCCTTTATCCAAGTCGGATAAGTTGCTCCTCCCCGTATATTAAGCGATGACTTACCGTATCTATTTATGAACTAGTCCCATGTCCTTGGCTAAGAATTATTACTTAGTTATCCTTAACTAAGGTTTACCACTTAGCTTCTCTTCCCACTATCCTTGTTAACTACGATTTTCAACCTAGTCCCCTGAGCTAGGGTTTTGTCTAATGGGTTAAGTGTTGTCATTCAAGTTCATGACCTAACCCGCCCACGAATCATGTCAAGATTGGCTAAGTACTCAAGTTCAAGGCTTAGCCCTACAAGTTGGTTAAGTGTACCAAGAAGCTCATGACTTATCCCTATCAAGTCAAATTGGTTAAGTATTTATTTGTCTTAACCCTATCAGATTATCATGTTAGATTGATTAAGCATAGATTATCTTAATCCCATCAGATTATCGAGTCGGATTGGTTAAGTATGGGTTAGCTTAACCCCATCCACTAATAGTATTACAATGGTTAAGCCTAAGTTAAAAGGTCTTATGACTTAACCCTATCAGGTCCGCATATTAGATTGGTTAAGTATAGGTTACTTAACCTCATCAAATCATCATGTATAATTGGTTAAGTATAAGTTACTTAACCCCATTAAATTATCATGTTAAGTTGGTTAAGTATTGGTTACTTAACCTCATTAAATTACCAAGTTTAGATTGGTTAAGTGTTTAACTTAACCCCATCGAATTACCGTGCTTAGATTAGTTAAGTGAAGGTTACTTAGCCCCATCTAATTACCGTGTTTAGATTAGTTAAGTCTAAGTTACTTAACCCCATCTAATTACCAAGTCGGATTAGTTAAGTGTAAATTACTTAACCCCATCGAATTTACCGTGTTAGATTAGTTAAGTGTGGATTACTTAACCCCATCTAATTACCGTGTTTAGATTAGTTAAGTGTAGGTTACTTAACCCCATCTAATTACCAAGTCGGATTAATTAAGTGTAAATTACTTAACCCCATCCCCTAATTGTCTTATATGGTTAAATGTCATTAAGGAACCAAGTCCGGTTTAACTTAACCTACCCATTCGTGTCATATCGGTTAAGTGTCATCATCAAAATTACTTAACCTTTTCATGTGGCATTAATTAGATTAATGCACCCCAACCTCTCACATTAGACTTTGTTGTGGTTACTAGTTAAGCCGGGCGGGTCCGGGTAGATTTACACCACAACCTAGTCTAACCTCGGGTTTTAAGTGCTATATGACCAACTACCCACATTGGGTCCTATTGTTTGTAGCCACTAGTTAAGCCGGGTGGGTCCGGGTAGATTTATGCTACAAACTCAACCCAACCTCGAGTTGGCCACTTTCATGTTTGGTCTAGTGTCTTATTACACTTACAACCCACCCATGTCTAGTTCAAGTTCCATGTTTTCCCACGTGTCGTGACCATATTTAAATGTGTCATGAATGTCATGTTCTCATGTGAACCCCATGTCAAGTTTTTTATGTCATACCCACGTTTTTCCTAAACTACCCAACGTATTTCCAACCCAAGTGGAAGCGAGTCACATAGTAGGGTATTATGCCAACATATTGGCCACAAACATGCATAGTATCATAAGTGAATTTGGCCACAAACATGCATAGTATCATAGGGGAATTTGGCCACAAGCATGCATAGTTTCATAAGGGAATTTGGCCACAAACATGCATAGTATCATAAGTGAATCTGGCCACAAACATGCATAGTTTCATAAGGGAATTTGGTCACAAACATTCATAGTATCATAAGTGAATTTGGCCACAAACATGCATGATACATAAGGGGTTTGGGTTCATTTACATGCATAAGCCCCAAAGTCAAGTCTTTGCCCATGTTTCACAAGTCAAGTGGTTCCCAAAGGTTCATGCTAACATTCCATAGATAAAGATTCAAACTTGCAAGATATACTAGGTTAAACATAACATGAGTGGCATGATTAAGTCGCTTCAACTTAGCCCAAGGTCATAGATCATAGAAAAGGGGCAAAATTAGGTTCACATAAGCTAGCATACTTATGTTTCATCGTATTTTATCCCATGTCACATTAGAACCACCGTTAGAATCTACAAGTAGCTAGGACTTACATAGCGAGGCTTAGGGAAGGATTATGCATCGTCTTGACGAAGAAAGGTGGCTCCTTTGTTGAAGAATCGTCATGAAATTGGCATACCAACGTTGATCCCTCCTTGATTTGATGTAGGAAGCTTGCACCTTTTGATTTGAACCCGATTTGAATGCATAAGTCCTTGGAGTTGGAGACAGAGGCCATGATCAAGATAGATTTTGGCAGCACTTAGTTGTAGGATTGATTTTTAGTGATTTAGGTTAGGTCCTAGGGTGTTTTTATAGAGATTAGGAGTAGTTTAGGCCCTTAGATTAACCCTAGGATAGATCTGAACCTTTAAAATCCGTCAGAAGCTTCCAGAACAGGACCAGAGACACAAGCAGGCGCACCTAGGTGGCCTGGGCTCGACCACCCTGGTTGACAGGGGTGTCGACTTGCAAGTCGACACCACCTTGGGTGTGTCGACACCCAAGTCGACACCACCTTGGGTGTGTCGACACCCAAGTCGACACCCATGTCGACTTGGGTGCTGGGCGGGAAATTTTCCCGCCCAGTCTTTTCGGCTCCAGATTTGAATTTTGAACTGTTTTTCGGACTTGGAATTTTCTGAAACTTCGTTGGGCCATAACTTGGTCATACGGACTCCGTTTTTCGAAAACTCGGACTCTATTTCGCGTATTTTTCCGAGACGAACGCAATGGCACAGCCCGTTTCCTTTGATTCAGATTTTAAAATTTAATTCTGCCTTGATTCTTGATTATAACACGTTATTAAAACTCAGGTTGTTACATAGTCCTTGGTAAACCATCTATAAAATCCATCGAGACTTGCTCCCATTTCCATTCGGGAATTTCTAATGGTTGCAACAAACCACTAGGCTTCTTTTGTTCGGCTTTAACTAGTTGGCAGTTCATGCACTTGGATATAAACTTCCCAACGTCTCTTTTCATCCCTTCCCAGTAGTAAGTCTGCTTCATGTCTCGATACATCTTATCACCACCGGGATGTATAGTTAGTTTTGAGTGATGACATTCCCTAAGCACTTCATCTCTCAAATCATTCACGTTGCTTACAACTAGTCTTCCATTCCTTCGAAGCCATCCTTCTCGATCAAGCCCATACAAATTCATCTCCTCACCATTGATATTCATCTCTAACTTGGAGATGATTTCCAATAGATTAGGATCTTCCCTCTGACTGGAACCAATCCGCTCAATCAAGGCAGGTCCGATCGTCAAACTAGCTAACATTTCCGGATCCAATTCGCACTTTGGTCTGAAATCATACCCTGCGATATACTCCAGTTGCTTCCATTCAAGAAGCATAGCCCCTAAACTGGCATGTCTCCTACTCAAGGCATCGGCTACCGCATTACCTTTCCCAGGTGTATATGCGATATCAAAATCATACGAAGCCAAGAACTCTAACCATCTCTGCTGACGGAGATTCAGATCCTTCTGGGAGAAGAGATACTTTAACGATTTATGATCGGTAAACAACTCAAATCTCTCTCCCAAGAGATAATGTCTCCACATCTTCAATGCGAATACGATCACTGCTAGTTCCAAATCATGGGTAGGATACTTTTTCTCATGCGGCTTTAGTTGCCGACTAGCATAAGCTACAACCCTACCTCCTTGCATCAATACAGCACCTAGTCCGGTACCACAAGCATCCGTGTATACCGTCATTTCTTCATTCCCTTTAGGAATGACTAACACTGGCGCACGCGTCAACTTTTCTTTTAGACTCTTGAATGCATTCTCACACACTCCGTCCCAGACGAAGGCTTGATTCTTCTTAGTCAACTGAGTCAACAGTGCTGCTATCTTGGAGAAGTCCTGGATGAACTTACGATAATATCCAGCTAACCCCAAGAAGCTTCTCACGTCTGTTGCATTCTTGGGCGTAGGCCAATCCTGTATCATAGCCACCTTCGCAGGGTCCACGGCAATACCATTCTCTGAAACAACATGGCCCAAGAATCTCACTTCCCTCCTCCAGAAGTGACACTTTGATAATTTCGCTTTCAATTGGTGTTTTCTCAACACCTCCATCACTATCCTCAAATGCCCCTTGTGTTCTTCCTCTTCCTCGAATAAACAAGGATGTCATCTATGAACACAAGAATAAACTTATTCAACTGATCTCTGAATACTCGATTCATAAGATCCATGAAGTATGCTGGTGCATTGGTCAACCCAAATGGCATGACCAACCACTCATAGAATCCAGACGACGTCCTAAATGCCGTTTTCGGAACACTCTTAGCCGCTACTCGAAGCTGATGAAATCCTGTCGTGAGGTCCAACTGGGAGAACACTCTTGCTCCTTCCAGCTGATCAAACAAATCATCTATCCACGGTAGAGGATACTTATTCTTCCTCGTCACCTTATTCAACTCGCGATAGTCCACACACAAACGAAGGGAACCATCTGCCTTAGTGGAAAACACAACTGGTGCTCCCCACTCGGAGACACTTCTTCTAATAAACCCCTTCCTCAAAAGATCGCTTACTTGCACCCCGAGCTCTCGCTGCTCCTTTGGTGCCATACGACGAAGTGGCATCACTATAGGTCTGGCATCTTTCACTAAATCAATACGGAACTCAATCTCTCGGTGTAATGGAAGCCCGGTCACCTCCTCGAAGACGTCCGGATACTGGCCAACCACGGGCACATCTGACAACTCATCATGCGGGATGTCGAGGGAATTTATAAAACTAGCCATTACCCCATCACTAGGTAGACTACCAAACACTACCCTCCGCCCATCATCCGCTCTAACTGTCACCAAAAATCCCTCACAGTCTACCACCACCCCGTATCTTTGGAGCCAATCGACTCCCAATATAATGCCATACCCAGTAAAGCCCAAAACAAAGCAATCACAAACAAACATACATCCATGACTTGATAAGACCAAATTTCGGCAAATCATACTAAGGTTAGTCGAACCACCAATCGGGTACGTCACAACCAACGGTCTATCGACTATCTCGGGTTCCAGTCCCAACCTATCTACCAGGTCACTAGATATGAAGGAACGGGAAGCCCCAGTATCAAATAAAACTCGAACATGTACATCATAAATAGACAGCATACCTTGAATGACGACATTCTTGCCTTTCTCCGCCGCAGTTGGGGAATTCGACGAAGAAGGAATAGCACCAATAGCATATGCTTTCACAATCTTCTTTTCCTTAAGAGGTTGTGGACATTTATCCTTATGATGTCCCACTTGGCCACAATTGTAGCACTTCCTATCCGCTGGCTTGGCCCGACACTCTTCGGCATAATGGCCCATCTTACCACAGCTGAAGCACTCAACATCTTTCTTACTCTTTTTCTGGCCATCCTCAGTTTGGTTCTGCTTCCTCTTGTTTTGAGTGTTATTCTTGCCTCCACCGCCCGCTTGCGGTTTCAGCCCTTCTGCAGATGCAACCTCAGTCTTTGACTTAGACTAAAGACTCTCTGATCTCAAAGCTTTCCCTACAATCGATTCAAAAGTCTCATCGATGTGGTTGATAAGCCTTTCCCCCAAGTATCCATCCAAACCAGTAATGAACTTCTCATTCTTCTTCTCAGGAGTATCGATAAGGGATAATCCATACTTCGACAAAGTGTCGAACTCAGCAATATAGTCCGAGACTGCCCTACCATTCTGTTTAAGGTCCAAGAACTTCCTAAACAATTCCGACTTCTTAGCAACTGGGATAAACTTATCGCTAAAGCGAGTTTTAAACTGATCCCAAGTAACCTGATCCTCTGGAGTGGCTGTCTTAATAGCATTCCACTAATTCATCGCTCACCCTTGCAGCTGACAAGACGCTAGCCTTCTCTTCATCGCATCCTCGATACCCAAATCATCGAAGATACGATCACAGCTATCCAACCAATCCTGAACATGCGTGGCCGACTCCGTCCCTTGGAACGGCTAGTGTAATCCTTGGACAGCTTGGCGAAATCGTCCCTAGGCACCTGCACTACTGGACCACCACCATTACCGGGATAGGGAGCTGCCCCTTGCACCTCCCTAAGCATTTCTCTCATGAGGTTGGTAAACATCGTCCTCATGTCAGCAATATTCCCATCATTGGTCCCTCTACCAGCACCTCTTGCGTATCGGCTCATCATTCAATCTGTAAAGAGAGAAAACGATTAACCATCTCCATAGTGGTGCTAGTGCAGTGCGACTTCATCCTTAGCTATACTAATATATATATATATATATATAGCTTTTGAAACCCAAAGTAATCACAAATACGCACTCTCATATACATACTATCTCTCCCTAGTATCTTTCCCTAGGTTAACTACGCAACCTAGAGCTCTGATACCAAATGTGACGGCCCACCCCGCACCAACCTCCATTTACTCCAAAAGTGCGTTGTACACATGTCCAGTTAGCATGGGACGGTCGTCAGAAGGAAAGGAAGAAGACGAAGAATCAATAAAGAACTTGTAGAATGTCTCATAGCGCATGGAACAAAATATAATAACAACATACTTGACATAAAACAGGTGAGATAGTGCATAAGCTGAAGCAAACTATCATGGCAGCGAAAAATCCAAAGTACAGCTTATGATCCAATGCCAACATTATTACAACTTTTAAAAACTATCTCAAAAAGCTAACAAGAAAGGTACACTACTAATGCCCAAAGTAGTGACCAGCAACGACACAGGGAGAATATATATATCATATGTGGAAGCCTCCTGCTCGCCTCTGAACCCGCTACTCGTGCATCACCAGCTAACTTGTCTCTAGTCTGCTCGTGTAAGCACCCAGAGTAATAAGAAGAGACATAAAACTCTGGGTCAGACAAAAAGTCTGGTATGAGCGATATGCAGTTAAACAAAACAATAATGGGTATACTAAACCCTACCTGAACCTGGACCTGCAACCAAAGAGTTAGCACTACATACTATACAACACTCTGAGGTGCCACTAAACAAAGGATGTAAAGATTACGGGGGTAGGGGTGTGCATGTCATAGTGATGGCAAATAATCAAACATAGCAACCATCCTCACATCTCTCACTCAGTGCATAAAGTATACGATATCCACCACTTCGATCACCCAATACTTTGTTATGATCACTCTGCCCCATGAAGTCATAACGGCTTCACTGCACTGATCCATAGCCACTAATCCTTCGCTATGTCCACTTTGCCCCATGGAGTCGTACATACCCCGCTGCACTGGCTCATAGCCTTACTACTCCTTTACTATGTCCACTCTGCCCCATGGAGTGACAACGGGTCCACTGCACTGGCTCATAGTCTTACTACGATCACTTTGCCCGTCGAGTCACAATGACTCTACTGCACTGATACGTAGCCCATCATTCCTTTTCAGTGGTGAATC
This sequence comes from Allium sativum, assembly GCA_030737875.1. NCBI lineage: Eukaryota > Viridiplantae > Streptophyta > Magnoliopsida > Asparagales > Amaryllidaceae > Allium > Allium sativum. Next base: position 305,089,270 of record CM060912.1, on the reverse strand, counting down.
GAAGTTATGAATGTCGACAACTCCTTAGCACACTCCCGCAGCAAAGCCCAACCATGAAGTGAACTCATTGGTTCCCAACTGGATCCTGAACTCTAACTTCCATTTGAACTACCTTTGCATCTCGGGTTATTGGTCATCACTGGATCGGTTCGGATCCCCAGTCCTTCTTCTCTGTCGGTTCGGATCGGTATCCTCTAAGTGCTCCGGGTCGGGTCGGGGTCTCCAAGTCCCTTAGTAGTACATCGGTTCGGTTCAGGTTCTCCATGTCACATCGGGTCGGTTCAGGTTCTCCATGTCACATCAGGTCGGTTCGTCAACTGTCTTCCTTCCGTCCCTTGCTTGATCTTCTGGTCCGATCTGATCCACATTCCTATTCCCATCCGCTCCGATCCGATTTTCCTTTCTCTAGCTTGATCCGATCCCAGTTCAACCATTGTGGCCTTCCTTTTTGCCACACTTTCCCCTTGTGCCAAGCTTCGGTTCGGTTCGGTGATCCCTTGCCCAGTCCTCTATCCGATCCGAGCCCATTCCTCCGATCCGATCCGAAAACCTGCACTGTTTTTCTACAACTTTTCCAGTGAGTCTTTTACGACATTCGACGGTGTTTCCGACCATTCTATCTATCCTAATCAATCACAAAGCATACCACAAAGTCATAGCAACAAATAGAAGTGAGCTCAAACACCAAAACATCAATATGATATGTTAAAATGGATCAAACATAGCCAAAACCCCATATTTTCCCTTAAACATGTTCAAGCACAATTAATGATAGGATTAGCAAAACTTAACCAAATTAACCCAAGTTCATATCAGAGGTCTAAAACATCATTTAAGAATTTATAAATATTTTTCCAGAATTTTATCATGTTTAAATTCGCTAATTAACACTAATTACCCTTAATTGACCATAATTAGTGAGGAACTATGCAAATCACTCACCTTAGCCACAAATAAACTTTAGATCTAAAATAAATCTCTGTTTGGGTGCGAATAACAATGCAAATAAGCTGCTCTAATCTTGATTTGGTGAAGATCTCCCTTGATTTGATGTTGCTAAGCTTAATCCTTGATTAGAAAGTGATTTGGGGGTGATTTAGAGGTTGGAGGCCATTTTTAGGGTTTCGAAGAGGTAAGTGGAGGCTAGAAAACTGAAATGGAATGAAATTCTAACTCTTTTCAGCCTCCTCATAACTCTAATCCCGAAATGGGTTATGGGCTCATTCACTAATCACCCTATTTGGCCCGGTTAAGCAGTTTTTCACCTTCCAAACCTTATTCCAGCCATATCTCCCAAATGGTAAGTACGTTTGGCTATTATGACCACTCTATGGAAAGGTAAACCAACAAACGAATCTAATGGAAGTGGTTTCAGGTCAAAATTCCTTTCCAATCAAAAGTTATGGCCAAAACAGTATCAGCTAGGGGCAAAACGGTCATTTAAAAATCGACAAAAATCATGAACATGGGAAATGACCTCAATAGTCGTCTCCCGAAGCCACATGACCATACGACTTCATATAAGAAAGAAATAAATATTCTACGATCCTCCGATGCGTAGAATGCGGGTTGTTACAAATACCATATACAGGCAAATTTTGCCCTGGTGGTAAAAAAATCTGCAGGTCAATGGATTTGCTAGATTTGTCCATTAATGCTACTATTTTAGCATCTTTCTTTTCATTATTTGTAAACTGAGTTTCTTTTCATTATTTGTAATCTCACAGGTTAAGGGCTTTAGGAAGCGAACCATGTCACCCAAGCGTTTGGAATCTTGATTCTTTTAGCATGTAACCCTTCATGATTTATACTTTTAAGTTATTTTCATAATTGTAGTGTACTATTGTAATTTAAATTATTTTTGATCCAAATTTTGCACATAATTTTCAAGTATATTATATTTGATTGTAGTGCACTTCTGTAACACTTATATTTGATTGTGTTACGAATTTGTGTTCTATTTTATTGTATTCAGATTTGTATATTTGTGTTGCGGCAAGCCAAAAAGGCTCATTTTTATTTTTTTAAAAATTGCATCTGCTGTGTTTGCAAAACAAACGCAAGTTCGTACATAGTTTGCATCTGTTACCATAACAAAGCAGACGCAAATGCATTGTAGAATACATTTGACATAAGTAATTTGCATCTTATGTACTAACCAACCAGACGCAAATATGTACAGTATTCGCATCTACTTAAGGAAACATTGGACGCAAATACAAAATATTTGCGTCACATGAATGTTAGATGCAATTTTTTTTACATTCGCGTCCATCTTATTTGTATCTGATCTGAATTAGATGCAAATGGTGGAAAAAGACAGACGCAAATACTCTGTTTTGTAGTATCACTAATCAGCGACGGCTGACCGGCTCTAAAGATCCAAGGGTTTCCCAGAGGTGTGATCCTGAGGCATGTGCTAGAATGTACCGAATCAGAAAGGAAGATCCCTTGTCTTTGTTCATAGATGGAAACCCAAATTCCAATGCGCGATTTACAGTTTTATTTGTAAACCTATACGGCGGCATAATATATGGTACCTATATCATCTAGGATTGATACACTTATATTCAAAATTGATTTCTGCACTTATAATAACAATAAAAGATAAATATCGCGTATCAAGCATGTTTGGCTATTATAAGGTAAAACTCTATCATCTGGCTTGCATTGCATTATGCGATGGGACCTGAGTCTTATAATAGCTTCATTTTTCTTCTTTAGCATGGCATTGTTTGTTTTATGGTATTCTTGAGAGAAAACTCGTTCTGTGTGGCATGGTCCCTTAATTTACCCAACATTAAAATAAATTTAATAACTGTTTTAGTTCTCATACCAGTCCCACGACTGACTCAGAGCTTATTGTTTCCACCTAAATACTGGGTGCCCATATTTTCCACACGGGCAACTAGTAGTTTTGGTTTGGTAGATGTTTCTTTCCACAGGATCCTAGATTACGGCTAGAGCTATACTATGGAATGCTTTGTATCCGTGTATATTCCTTCATCTATGGTAGTTGATGTTTTCTGCTACACATTATATCCATGTATTATTTTTCCGCTGTTATGTAAGTTAAATCTCTGATATTTTTTCGTTGTATATTATTTATTTGTAATATGATATCTTGTACTCTGTTGTAAATTGTTATGATAGCAATGAAATGTACTCCTGTTTGTGTTCTGATGAGTCGTGTTCTCAAAGCAATCCTCCTTTTTGTTGGTTTAGGTCGGCCGGGAAGTCAGGGTCACGACACCCACGTATTTACTTATGTGGATATTCTACTTTATGTGTATGATGGAAGTGAGCGCTTGGTGAAAGATCGGCTACGACCGGGGAATGTCATATTCGTGTTTCCATCTTGCCAGTCAATACAGAGATGATCCGACCTTGTCTAGCCAGGGATTCATGAGTTGTTTTCTCATAGGGCGCATCCTTCTAGAGGTGTTCCCATCGGATAGGAAGATCCTTTGCCTTGGTATTTTTGGCATCCAATTCACCACTACGGGCCCATACGATTTTAGCTGTATACTTATATCATCATAATATGATAGGGTATTATGTTGGTTATGATTGATACATTTATTTGCGATGTGATTTTCCATACTATGCGCTAATAATAATATCAAATGGTTTCCACATAAAGCATTTTTGGTTACATAAGGACAAAACTTGCCCATAGGTATGCTCTAGCATTGTGTGATGTAGTACGATCCTTATGATAACTTCATTTTCTAAAAAGCATTTCAAATTTTCTACACAGGTATACATAAAGGAAAACCCCGTTTCATGTTTATATGGCGTGGTCTTATGAGGTAAAATATAACTGTTTTAAATTCTAACACTCGTCCGATGAATGACCTGGAGTTTATTGTTCATCCACCTAAACCCTAAGTGTCCATATTTTTCCATACAGGCATTCTAGTAGTTAAGGTTTGCAGATAGTCTTGAAGTCGTTTTTTATAGAGTAGGTGTTGGTTTAGACTAAAGCTATATTTATAGAATTTGTATTTTTCTACTGTACTTTAGTTATTTTTACGTTGTGTATTTATTGTACTCTAATGTATACTCATATAACTCTAATGTAAAGTACTTTTGTATAAATAAAAGTTCGTTTATTTCTATTTTTATGTGTTGCTACCCGTAACAATCTGTCTTTAAGAACGTTTTGAGTTGGTTTAATTACCAACTTGAAGCGGTCAAAAAAGACGGGTCGTTATAGGTGGTATCAGAGATTTGGTTTATACAAAGCTTATAGGGTATGACTCATTAGAATGGATGGAAAGGACTCATCAGAGATAGAATTGATAATATCCTAGGATGAGTAACCTATTAGAGATAAGGTTGTAATGCCCCAGAATGAGTTTGAGGGCTATATATGAGAGGATGTATGTGCATGATGAAATTGATTTTGAAGAGTTATATTTTAAATATAAAGGAATAATACGTTTTGAAATATATAGATATGATTAGCTATATATATTATGACATGGATAATAAATTAAAGATCAAGTTTAAATATAAGTGTTTTATGATAAAAAATTTATATGGTATAACAATTAATCTCCCATAAACTAAGTAGATAAATAGATCTAAGTGCAAATGTTTTGTGAATTAAATTTTACTATAAAATATTTGATGATATAAAGTAGACCTCAGAAATTTTGATATATTTTGTTTTGAATATAACAGGGTTTTGTAAATATATATATATGGTTATATATATATATATTAACTTGGATAAATTAGTTAGGGTTGTTAAAATTTGAATATGAACATTTTATTCAAACTTGAAATACTAATCGTTCAAATAGAGTTGTAATTAGCATTTATTAACTAATTAGAGTAAATAATCCAAGTATAAAAAACATTGTAAATTTATTAAGGCTAAGAATTTGTTTAAAAGAATGTTTGTAATTTGGAAAATAATCAAGATAATTTTAACCTATGCAAATTAAATAGACTAAAATGGTAAAAGTGAATCAAATGAATTAAAATTTAGTTAAGTGCATTTAAAAAAAAATTGGATTGGATTTGAAATAATATTGGGTGTTATTGAATATAGGAAAAAAATTGAACAGTAAATGATTTTATAAAACGGTTCTGAATTGGATGGGAATAAGTTATAATTATAATCCCTAAGTGAATAAGTTATATTATAATTTATTAAATAAAAGAAGTTTAAGCGTAATTTAAAATTTAATTAAAAACGAGTTCATCACACAGTGGTAGTTTGTAATTTGACGATTTGAACTTCAACTGAGTATATAGAATTCAATGACTCAGAATTCTTTGAAACAAGAATCTTCCGGATCTATTGAATTGTAGTTTCTTAGTGGAAAAGAAAAATGGGAATGTCATCTAATAAAATTTTGAGTTATATAAAAATCAAATTTCCAGAAAAATCGTAGCAAGGTAGTTTATAAATTATAATGATCCATTAATAAAATGGAAGGATTTTCAAAGAAATTAAACTGCGTATCTTATCGAATGAAAAGTGGAATGGTAAGGCAAATATAAGGACGGTTCGACATTTTGGTGAAGAATAAGAAAAATAAATTGGGCTAAGTGGGATTGAATTAAAGGAAGTAAGTTTAAACATAGAAATAAAAATCCAGACTTGAATTATTAAATAAATATTAACTCATGTGAAGTGTTGGGTTTCAAGTAAGTGAAGTTTTTAAAAGTTTAAAAGGTTGAAGCATTTTTTTGTCTTAGCAATTTCGGGGATAAAATTCTTTTAAGGAGGGAGAATGTAACGACCTAGATTTTTATATAAGAATATTTAATTTATTTAAATATTTAAAAAGATTAATTTTAAGATTAACGACGTGGATTTTGTTTAAGTAAGAATTTGAACGTTAAATTCCCTATAAATGGAAATGTCAAATTTAAAATTTGAACTAGTTTATTTTGAAATCATGTAAATTTCTATTTAAATTTGTACGATGATAATAATTTATTTTCAATGGATTTGATTATTTTGAAATCGATTTATAATTTCTGGATTTAATTGAACATTTGAAAACAACCATTTTTCAAATAGTCTTGGACTTCGACAAAATCAGTTTCATCGGATCCAGAATATTAAACTATTGTAAGAATTCAATTTTGTATTAATCGAAGTTATTATGTGAGTGTCCGGGATATAAATGCATATTGAAAGATTTATTTGAAATTAGTAACGGTTTATAATTTGATTTTTAGAATAACCGTTATAAACAATCGAATTGGCTTTCAAAACATATTCCATTGTATTTAGAATATGGGTTTTAGCTAGGAACATTAGGCGTTGCACTTCATTTGGAGTTCGTGGCATTTTAATATTGAAGGGGAATAAAATAATAATAAACCAAGCCTATAAATACCCTAAAAGATGGTAACCCTATCCCTTTCTTCTACCCGCCACTTCATTTTAATGGCCAAGAATTCGCCATTCTTTTTCCTTAATTTCTCCAAATCTATTCACTTTCAGAAGAAATCTCCAATATGAAAATTGTGGATCTCCTTTTCCTCTTCAAATCCATACGGATGAATCATCGATCGAAGTGACGTAGATCTGTGTTTAATGGTGAATGTTTAGTTTTCATGTTTTGTGATTTTCGAGGCGATGGAGGTGATTTCAGACAAAATAGTCAACTAGGAAAGGGAAGAGGGTGGCAAGGGGGTCATGCTGATGGAGTTTGGTGGTTTATAGTGGAGCGAGGCGGCTGGTGGGTTGATTTGAATGTATTCTGTTCGAATGGGGTTTTCCGGTGATTTGGCAAATTGGAGGCTAAGCTTCAGAGCGTAGGGCCGCGTTGGTAGGCGGTGGTGATGAAAGTTTGGGTTGGAGCTCCGGTGGACCAATGGAGGCGCAATGGAGGTTTGTTTGGTGCGTGCTTTTATTGGTTCGAAAACTAGAAAACAACGAATGGGAGAGGAAGACAATTAAGCCGTTAACGATGGTAACAAGGGGATTAATGATGTGATTAGTTTGTTTAAAACTATTTTAAATTTAGATGAAAATTGTAACCTATGTATCTTGTTCAAACATTAACACTTCCGATGAGACAAATTGCATTAGAATTATATTAGCAAGAACTACATGATGGAATTGGTTGGAACTGGAATGATTGGAACTAGCTAGATGTTTTTGTATAAATTAAACATTGTTTAATTTAAATCGGAACTAGTCATTATTTCGATAATTAAATCTCGGTGATAACTCTTTTGATTATATTTGGAATATTGATCATAGTGAGAACTTATTAAATTAGATTTAGATTATTGTTAAAATCATAACTTGATTGTATATATTGGTTGCATTGTGGTTGCTATGATTGCTTCGTGGTTGATGGATGTTATTTCAGTTATTATCATTATTATTTATGTATGTATAGCATTAACTGTTGTAACACTTATATTATAAGTATTGTGATATCGATGATTGGTTGTTGTGACTGTTATTATGATTGTTCACACATTACACTCAGATATATGGAATTATTTGGGTATTGGTTAAGTCTTGTTCCATTGGATAATATAAATGAATGTTTTATTCATTTAAATGAAATAAGGTGTAAAAACGGAAGTTGGAATCTTATATCCGAAATTGGATAGAAATGAAATGAAATTGTTTATGATTTTTTTTGTAAAGGTGGAATTTTTTTTAAAAGAGTTTTGATTTGAAAAGGGCTTGCTTAGATTTGAAATCGATTTTATATTATTAAAATCCAAAATGGAATTTGAATTAGAATAAAAGTGATGTTTTAAATTCAAATTGACTATTCCGATTATCTTATATAATGTTTAATTTGATTTCTGCAACGTTTGATTTCAAAATATCAAATTTCGAAAAATAATATAACTATATTATTAAAATATTTAATTTTGGAAAATGATTTCATTTTGACGTTTAAATTTGAAATGATGTTGAAATCAAGTTTGTATACATCTAAAAGGTTTATTAAAAAATATTAGAAGTTAATCAGACGAATTTTATTTTAAAACTATATATTGTCTGAATAGTGCTAGTCGCGCTGCGATAGTTCATGAATTTTGACCATAAGCTACAAACGATAATAACTTATGCAATTTAAATCGAATTTTCCTGAAATTAAAAACTTTGCTTTCTAATGATAATAGCTTCTAAATAGAAAAAGAAATTTCATATTCAAAATTATATATCTTCAATTTTGTCCAAAACAAGTTTTAAATAAAATCGCGATTTTGCAGTTCAGTGACCGTAATTGGAAACCCTTAGTAACAGCTTTGTAAAATTTATTAAAAATATGAAAGAATTATGATAAATAATAATAAACTTTTTTAAAGTGATTTGGGTAAGAAATATGAAGTTTTGAACTCTAATTTGATTTTGGGGTTTTTCAGCCTAACTAACGGATACTGTAAAAATGAGGTTTTGGAAATCTAATTTTATATAAGAACAAAAAATTTCTAATTTGAAGTTTATTAGATATGAATAGAAATAATCCTCGGATATTTGATATTGAATTCCGTTGTTTAGACCTTTACTATATGATGAATTTTGGTAGATATTTATATCGATATTCACTTATTGTATTCGTTGATTACGAGAATTGGTGTTGAATATAAGTTGATATAATTTATGTTTAAATCTTATATTTAATATCAATTTGTTTCGGGTTTGTTGTGAATGATGCCTTAAATAATGTCATTCTTTAACCCAGCCGAGATTAAGTTATAGTTTGGAATTTTAAAAGGATCAAGATCTTTTAAAGGCTAATTAAGATGATGCTTAATGATTTTGGTATAGAGATGGGTTTTAAAAAGGAAAGCTAAGATATAAAGAGTTAAAGAATCTTGTAAAGGTTAGTGAGTGATTATCAAGAATGTGGCTCAACCATCTTTGGTTTAAACGATAAGTTTTTAAATGAGAAATTTATGGAATTATTTTTTTATTAAGATTTAATAAGGAGATATTTGAAATGATTTACCTCAATAAGATCGTGAAGAAATATTCATTAAGGTTTGAATAATCTTTGTTTAACGGATATGATTTGAAATAGGAAAGCAACGGTTAAAGATTTAATAAATCTTTTGGTTAAGATTAATGGATATATTGATGTTTTCTAATATTAAGTCAAAAATGGATATTTGTTAAGATTTTACAAGTTTTTTAAAAGAAAAGGAAATAAATTCAGATGGAATAAACTGTTTAAGGGTTTTGCCAACTTAATAAAAGGTTTTTAATTAAATCAATTTAAGTGGAAAGAGACTGTGATAACCCCAAACTCCCGTAGAACGAAAGCAAGGATAATCATTGGAATATAACATAATTACAACAACAGCAGATCTCAGATAACATCATAACACATAAATCTTTGCAGCAGAAATAGAAATGTCATCAACATCAGAACATCAGAGTGGCACAGTTACAGGATACAACTTAGCAAATAGAATGTCTCAGCAAATAGAAATAAGTCTAAAACTCCATCAAGTACATCTTAGATAAAGGATGTCTAAATGTCTCAAAAATAACAAGATAAAAATGTTCTTCATCTTCAGTCCATAAGCATGCTCCAATCCAACATATATGCATAATAACATGAACCTGTCACTTGGCTGCCCGTGTGAAAAAGAGGGCATTCGAGTTTGCAAAGTGAAATAAACTACGAGTCAGTCGTGGGACAGGTATGAGAAATCTTTCCTAACTTATCTAACCATATGGCTAATCACAGGACCACGCTGCTAACACGGAACGGGTTTACTCCGTTGGATTGCCAGTGCATAAATTAAATAAATTTTTTATTCAAAACAATGCAATGCTTTTTAGAAAAATGAAACCATTATAAGACTCAAGTCCCATCACACAATGCAACGCAAACTGGAGGATAGAGTTTTACCTTATAATGATTAAACATGCTTGATACGTAGAAAATAATATTTTATTATTATTAGTGTCTAATTAGATTTGAAATACTTCAAAGTAAATGTATCAATCCTAGACGGCATAGCTACCATATATTATGTCGCCATATATAAGTTTACAATCAAAACCGTAATGTCGTATTGAAAATTGGGTTTCCATCATGAGCCAAGGCTTGGGACGATCTCCTTACCGATTCGAGATACTCTAGCGATGTCTCAGGATTCGTACGTTGGCGAACCCTTGGATCCTGCAGGGCCAGTCCACAAATACTTTAGTTGATTGGCAATTCCTAAACACACATTTCCCAGTCCTATTGAACCTATAATTTGGTCACTATCGACCAATAAATCTGAGGTACCTCATAATTCATCAACCACATAAGTAAAATGTCAGGGCTTGCAAAACCCTGATACCACTTCTAGCTAGAAAGAAACGTGTGCACTCCCTGCGTTCCCTTGTCCCGTTTCTGACCCTTACCTGGGTATGAGCCTCGTGAGGTAACGCTATACACAAAGTTATGCCGAAATAGGCTATGCTTTGATCATCAACCACAAGGCTCTGCTTTTCAACAAAAGCCTTGATCATCTGCATCTTGGCATGCCACATTAACAATCCATGCCATGCGATCGATAACTACCAATATATAACCCCTGAGCTCGTGCGTCTTAGAGAAGGGTGTTAAGCAAGAGAATAAATTCTCTGCCACCAATCAGATATATATTAAATAGAAATCAATTTGCATGGAATGAAATCCAATGTCAGACACACATCCATTTACAAGTCCATTCTGGGTCTGAATGAAACCGGAGACACCTTATTCCTCGTCCCGTATGTCCAATACGTAAGAGAGAGGTGCTCGCTTATCCGGACAATCAACAAGTACATCCAGACAACTACCACTTTAACCATTTATTGAGAGCTACCTAATGTCAGGCATTAGTAGTCATCCTTTCGATGTGAAGATCGCCGGTCTTCAATTACCGTCTTATATATCTTCGATTTAAATCGTCGTATAATTATTTGAAATGAGATTGAACTCAGTCTTTTCAAATAATTCACTCATATTTATAATTTAAACCACTTCATATCGTTAACATTATTTTATAATGATTTTTCGCTATTTTTATTTATATAAAAATAGCTCAATTAAATTTAACGACGCTTTGGGTCAATAGGCGGCCCTGGAGTTGTTTTTGTCAAAATTTGATTTACACTTTTCACGAAATCTAACTGTTGGATTTTAACAAAATTTATATCACTGGAAAGATCTTTCCAAAGCGGTTCTAACGGTTCCAATTTTGGGAAAATCCGACGGTTGGATCTTTCGGTGTAATCATTTAAAGTTACGATTCTGAAACGCGAACTACCGCGCGCGATTCGTTTAATTTTAATTTATAATTATATATACAATTATATATAGATATAAATCATTCGACGATTCCACCAATGTGTTTAACACGCCAAATAAAAGAATGTTTTAATTTGCATAACCATTTCTACATGTTTTGTAATGTCAAATAAAATGTCTTTATTTACATGACATTTGCTAATGGCAAATAAAAGATATAAACTTTTATTTTTATTACTTGTATGCAATTTCTATATTTGACTTTAACAAATAAAAGAAAATATTTTATTTCTGTACATATATAATTTCAATGTATAATGTAACAAATAAAATGTTTACTTTAGATTTGCATACAAATTATAATGTATGCATTGACAATAAAAATGATACTTTAACTTGCATACAAATTCTAATGTATGCATTGTCAATAAAAAATGATATTTTACCTTGCATACAAATTCTAGTGTATGCATTTTTCAATAAAAATGATTCTTTGAATTGCATACTAATTCTAATGTATGCATCTTCAATAAAAATGATATTTTATCTTGCATACAAATTCTAGTGTATGCATTTTTCAATAAAAATGATTCTTTGAATTGCATACAAATTCTAATGTATGCAATTTAAATAAAAATGATATTTTATCTTGCATACAAATTCTAGTGTATGCATTTTCAATAAAAATGATTCTTTGAATTGCATACAAATTATAATGTATGCAATTTAAATAAAAAATGATATTTTATCCTGCATACAAATTCTAGTGTACGCATTTTCAATAAAATGATTTTTTATCTTTTGTTGACAATTCTATTTCAACAAAATGATTTAAAGTGATTCGTTCATTTTGTTGACAATTCTAGTTTAACAAAATGATTAAAAAGTGATGATTTCATTTTGTTAACAATTCTAATTTAACAAAATGAATATAAATGATGGTGGCATTTATGTTGATCATCCTAGTTTGACAAAATTAATATATTTTTGATTCAACCAATCTACTTCGATAAAAATGTATATTTTTGTTCACCAATTATATTTTTACAAAAATATGCATTTTGTTTCAATCATTATGTTTTGAAAAAATGTACATTTTGTTTTCAACTAATCTAATTTGTCAAAAATGAGTATTTTGTTTCAAATAAACCAATTTGACAAAAATGTATATATATTTGTTCAACAATTCTAATTTGACAAAAATGTATATTTTTGTTCAACAATTCTAATTTGACAGAAATGAATGTTTTTATTTCAACTAAACTATTTGACAAAAATGAATGTTTTTGTTTCAACCAAACTATTTGGCAAAAATAAACATTTTTGTTTCAACTAAACTATTTGATAAAAATGAATGTTTTTAAAACTACTTGACAAAAATGAACGTTTTTGTTACAACTAAACTATTTGACAAAAATGAACATTTTTGTTTCAACTAATGTATTTGATAAAAACGAACATTTTTTCAACATTTTATTTCAACTAATATATTTTGATAAAAATGAATATTTTATTTCAACTAATGTGTTTTGATAAAAATGAACATTTTATCTCAACTAATGTGTTTTGATAAAATGAACATTTTATCTCAACTAATGTGTTTTGATAAAATGAACATTTTATTTCAACTAATGTGTTTTGATAATATTTCAACTAATGTGTTTTGATAAAAATGAACATTTTATTTCAACTAATGTGTTTTGATAAAATGAACATTTTATTTCAACTAATGTGTTTTGATAAAATGAACATTTTATTTCAACTAATGTGTTTTGATATAATGAACATTTTATTTCAACTAATGAGTTTTGGATAAAAATGAACATTTTATTTCAGTTAATGTGTTTCGATAAAATGAACATTTTACTTCAACTAATCCGTTTCGATAAAATGAACATTTTATTTCAGCTAATGTGTTTTGATAAAATGAACATTTTATTTCAATTATTTTATTTTGATAAAATTAACATTTTATTTCAACAATGTGTTTTGATAAAATGAACATTTTAATACTATTAATTTAATTTGACAAAAATGATAAATTTTGTTTGACTCAACTCTAATTTAACAAATGTGAATTTTTGATTCAACAAATCTGATAAACAAAATGATAATTTTGTTTAATCCGATTCTCTAACTAATACAAATGTTAATTTTTGATTCAACAAATCTAATGAACAAAATGATAATTTTGTTTAATCCAGTTCTCTAATTAACATAAATGTTAATTTTTTTATTTCAACAAATCTAATAAACAAAATGATAATTTTGTTTAATCCAATTATGTAATTAACACAAATGTTAATTTTTTTTATTTCAACAAATCTAATAAACAAAATGATAATTTTGTTTAATCCAATTCTCTAATTTACACAGATGTTAAATTTTTTTGTTTCAACAAATTCTAATAAACAAAATGATATTTTGTTTACTCCAGTTCTAATTAACAGAAATGTTAATTTTAACAGATCTACAGAACACACCAATCACAGATCAAATTACGTATGACAATCAGTAGAATATTACAACGTATGAGTAATACTACAATTATGATTAAAAAAATTTAATTATATAATAAAAACAATAGAATTTCTCACAGTCGTTTTAATTCTGAATAATTCAGAATCGAATTTTTGTCCAAAATCCGATCTTCTCCGAATCAGTTCTAATCAGTCCAGAAATGTAGATCTCGGACTCACGATCGTAACAGATCTGAAATTATTCAATTCCGAGTTCATATTCATTAGTTATAAATTAATATAGGTTGATAATTTTTTTTAAAATAAATTAAATAAATAATAAAGGATTTTACCCTTCTTCCTCAATCAACAGAACAAGGCCGACACCTTTCACCATTCGTTCAATTATAGGTCTGGAGTTTTCGGCCAAACTACTGAGCCTCGCGACGATCGGAGACCGCCACGTCGGAGAGGGGAGTGACCCGCACCAGGGGGCCCATGCAATGGCGTGGATTAGGCCTAGGCGGCGGTTCAGCGGTTCGAACATGGCAGGTTTGGGGCTCCGATTCGATCAAAATGTGCAGTTTCAGGTGGTGTAACCCATATGAATGTGGAGAGGAGAGGAATCTCTACGATATTCTCTAAAGGACGGGATGATTTTATTATGTGGATGGAGAGTTATTGGGAGGGAAAGGATCGAACGTTTTTGTCTATGGAAATGGATGGCGGCGACAAAAATTCTGATTAGGGTTTTTGTTAAGCTATTATTTATAATATAATAATATTAAATTCTATTAATTATTGGTTTTAGCCCAATAATCCTTAACAGCTCCAATCTCAGCCTAGAAAAAGTTGTTCTTACCTAAATGCCTCCGTTCCGGACACAACGGGCTTGGTCCCGTCAGCCCAATCGATCGTTTTCAGTATGTTTTCTTCAATTTAAAATTTAATTAATTCTATCGTACATTTAAATTTACCGGGGCCACATACGGACTTCGAAAATTCCCGAAAAATAAATCTAGCTATGTTTTGACGATATAGTCCTAACAAAATTAATTTCGTCGATTTTGGAGACCGTTTGAAAATTGGCCTTTTTAACGGTCGATTAAGTTCAATAAAAATTACCGATCACAGTTTAATTTACCACACTCACAAATTAATTCCAAAAATTATGGAAGATTAAACTTAGCAATAATTTGACATTCCGAATCCGACAAAAATGGTTTCATTAAAAACGGAGGTCATTTATAAAATGGCCATTTATACAGGCTATAAATTTTATTAAATTCCATATCGACTATTCTGAATATTCAACTGGCCATTACTTTTTATTCCCGCTATGAAATTTCAATTTCTTGGATTCATTGGAAAGATATTTTTAAACAGATTTAAATATTTTTGGTTTCACTAAAATCCGATTTATTTTGAATCATGTACATTCAGTCAAAGTTCAGATTCAAATTTTCAAACTGCCGTACTATTTCTAACTCCTTTTAAAATTAAAATAAATATATTCGTTCTAGCTTCGATTTAAATAAATTTTAAAACGTAATTATTTATAATAATTTATTTTAACTATTCAAAATTCATAAAAATAGCCAAAATAAAATTTTTAAATTGGTTCTGATTTTCCGGCTTGTTACAGACTTAGCAAATCCCGTATTTCCATATGGTTTTAAAATAACACTCATTATTCGGAAAGACCGGGATCAGGTTTATATCGAAAACAATTTCAATTGATGTTATGATGAAATGGAGAAAATAAAGATATTGAAGATGGTGGTTGAAGATCGTGAATCTTCACATCGAAAGGACTGGTTGTTGATGTCTTAGGTCCTTCCTATTATGAGATTATATTATAGCAGTGGTCCGAACGTACTTGGAGATTTTCTAGATTTTCAAGTGCTTCTCTCCTTTATTAGACGATAAATAAAGTGCCTTCGATTTCCTTCAGACTCAGAACAGACTTATATGGATGTGTGTCTGACATTGTATTTATAATGTATTGACCGATCTTTACTAAACATATTTCTATTTGTAAGAACCCGAATTTTGGTACCCATTGAGTCGACCAATACAACATAAGTCCAACCCAAAGAATACTAAAACCGAGATGTCGATGAAACAAATTAGAGGATGAGAAGAGATAAGACAAAAGTTAGAATAGAAGAAACAAGATAGTACTGAACAACAACACAGCCTCACAATTGCAGTAGAATAAAATATGAAATAATATATATATATATATATATATAAGTTTTAGAAATACAAAACTGCATTGTTACTTATATACATCATCAGAGTACATCATATATACATCACAACAGAAATAAACTCTATATATCTAATGTTGAAGCCTCCTGCTCTAAGCCCCTACAAGAAAATCTATAAAATCCTAAACTACTTGGCTGCCCGTACAATTTTAGGCACCCAAGAGTTTAGGGTAAACATAGAAAAACAAACTAAAGTCAGTAATGGGACCGGTGTGAGAAAACGATTTTAAAACAGTTTGAGAAATAAAAGGTATCTCATAATATCACGCCTTACATAAACACGGAATGGGTTTTCCCTTATGATAACCAAAATAATTTGTATATCAAAATTAGATATTATGATAATGTCTAGGGTTCTCAAAAAATTATAATCTAGTGAAATGCTTGCATCTCACATTCCACATTCATAGCTTACAAACAAAATCGCTTAGCGCTTTAGGATAAAGGATTTCCAACTACGAAAAGGTATGGATCCACCTTCAAATAGTGTATCTCTAGAAAGGAATACAATGGGTTCAACATGAACATCTTGCAATCCGACCACATATGACCGACTAATTATTTCACTTGAGGGTACCAAATATATTACCACCAACGGTTGGCTAACCACCGTTTCTCGGGAGATACAAAAGCAAAAGAAGAACAAATGGATTTTCTCAGGATGATGATAACACAACCTAATTGAGAGCGACCCACTTAGCCATGCTGCCTGCCCGATTTTTGTCATTTCCCGGTTGTGAAGCTTGAGGTCAAAACTTACCTTAAGATATATCACGTCATCATTCACTTTGAATGCCACGTCGTAAAACCTGTCAAACCCCAAATTGACTTCCCTAATACTACGGATATAAATCTAAGAGAAACGAATTCCTCCACCACCAAACATAGTTTGAAGAGAACAATCATATGATTTGTTAGGTATACTCTATCAGACATTCATGCATACAAGTTGTCTTGGGACTGGAGAAACCGAAGGTACTATCCTGTAAACCCATCTTAGGAATTTCTACTTGGATCAACAGAACAACCCATGCATAAACTCCATCTTCAATGGTCTTCAATTTGACTTCAAATTAATCAACGCCTAGGTCGAGACAATGTGGTATTTGGATTTCATTTAGAAAACCAATCTCGGTCTCTATGAATCGATGAACGTTAATATCGTTTAAGGACCAGTGATACTTAAAGGAATCAGGTTATCATATTCAAACAAATTTCAATATTTATATTGATTATCATGACTTATCTACTGAACTTATTATACATATAAAATTCCATATTTCAACAGTGGTTTGATATTATCTTAATAAGATGTATAAATGTATAATTTAAACTAAATAAGTTTATTGGGTCATACCACAACATTACAGTTAATCCAATTATCACAACAAATCTTATCTAACTTAATTTCAACAATTCAAACTCAACTAATAGTCGTTTATAAATCGGTTGATCTTGGAAAATAATTATTTTCAAAACATATCTATCTAAGATTTAATTTAGTTTAAGAATCCATTTATTTTCATTGATTATAACAGTATAGTTATAATCCATACTTCAATATATACGACTTAAATATATAACTATTATTTCCTTTCTTTTATATGAATAAATAATTCAATATATAATTTATTTTTAAATCTTTTTTAAAATGGAAAGTGAACGATACTTTCCTTGAATTCAACTTAGTTAATTACCAATTTAATATCTCTTTCCATTTATCTCTATCCCATTTATTTTCCCAACTTTAGAACAATCTAGTCTTTACCGGTCAACCAATTTGTCTTTCCAAAATCCTTCATAACCATTCTCGTCTGCAAAATCCATTTGCTTTTGACGTTATTCTTTTACTATACCAACTTGATTTCACTAATTAATACTAGTACTAAGTTAAATTCTGTTTATCTTGCCATTTTATAAATTCATGTTTACATGTATATTCAATATTTAGTTTAATCATCGTTAATTCAACTTTTAAATCAGTTCTTAATTAAAAATATATTAATCGACCTAAGTCGATTACAATTTGTAACAATATTTCTTTTCAAAACATTTGAGTTCATCATAACACGATATAATTGATGATCAGACATCATCCATTTATAACTACATAACGTCGATTACAGTTCAGCTAATCTGACTTGAACTAATTATCTGGATTTTAGATCTAAGTGAATATGTATTTTTTTGTTCTAGTTTTAATTAATTCTAAAAGAAATAAATTACCTCTATTTATTATTCAAAATAAATAACTTATTTTAAATTTAGACTAAGTTCAACTCTGTCTACAATGATCCTTGCCTAATCCTCCACATCTACTCCTCTCGGATATTCTCAACCATATTGACACTTCTTCCTTTTGTTTCCTTTTTAGAAATATTTCTTTTAGCTCTTTAAGATTTATATATATCTAGATACTAAATTATACTTTAAAGGAAAAACTTTTTTTCCTAGAACTTCTATTCCCTTTTACTAGAATTATTTTCTGCTTCCTTTATTTTTATTTTCTCATAATTTGATTTCTATTTTCCTTTCTTTTCAAATTTCTTTCTTTTCTTCCTTTTTTCCTTTTATCTATATTGGCCCGATAAGGCCCATCACATTCCCAGGCCCGTCCATCCGTCCTTTTCTTCCCTTTCTCCATTCTTTTGCTTCTGCCTATATTTACCCCGTTTATCACCTTGCTCCAACAAAACAACCTCAACCCCAAATGTTTCCGCGGACCTCTTTTCTTCGTGCCAGTGCCAACCACCATTACAAACCACATGCTATCTGATCCACTCATATGACACGATCAAAGATCGACCCCATCTCCTTCTCCCCAATTTCTTCTTTTATTACTTGTAGAAACGCAAGTGCATACGTGTGCAGTGGTACACATGCACTAACCACACAACTAACCTGCAACTACCACGACCACCCCGCATGTGTAATTACACCTCAAGACCTCATCCACACCGTCCATCATCGCTCTGGTCATCTATGACAAAATCTGGGTGTTCAACCCAAAATGCAATAAAACAAATGAATCGAACCCCCATCACCATTTTGCCTCGTCAAGACACCACCCACCTCTGATCAAGGTCCCACTTCACTAGTACGAATTTCACCCGTGCTCCGACCTCCTCCCTAAAGTAAGTCCAACTTGAAGCCTCCAACACCATGCAGTTCGACGTTAAAGCCACCCCACTTAACAGCCTCTGAAAACCTAAATTAAACTAAATCACGCAATTGAAGCCATAGAAAAATCTATCCACAATTTTCTTACGATGCTTGTTCATCCATGCTTCCCTCGACTAAAATATACTACGTCCAACCAACGGGATCGCCAAACAAACCATAATTTTCATTTCTCGATGAATCGAGAAATTATACCCAACCACAGCACTAAAAATCATGATTTTGCAATTAAAAATCATGATTTACTCCTTTGAATGCATTTGTAAGCCTGCATTACCAAATTATATTATTTGGCTTTTCGAGTTTTAAAAACCTCTTACAATATATATAATATACGAAAATATATAAAATGGTGTGGGTTGCAAATATTTTTTGTATTATACTACAGATGAGCACTAACAAATTTCATAAAGAAATTAAATCCTATAACCGTCTAGTTTCGAAGATATGGATTTTTGTAAGTCGTAGGGATGGAAATTTCATCCAGTTTTACATACTAATGATTAACAGTCCTAACATGCATCAGATAACTCAATTAACTTGGATTTTAGTTGATCATAACATAAGCAGGTATATGTGTATATAAAGGACATCAAACAACAATACATTCAAGTGGTGATCAAAGGAAATGAGAATTTAAAGTGAGTTTACTCACTGTAAATGTGACGATCGTCCCGTATCTCCCGTACAAACCAAGGAGAAGTGCGTTGTATGACATGCCAGGCCGATACAGGACGATAATTAGGGTATAATAATACACGCAGAAACCTTTTGTATAACTCACAGCGCATGGAGAAAATATAATAGAACATATACAACATGAGATAATAGTGAAGCAAAACTGAGTAGAATCTTAAACTTTTCGTATCATCATGAAAATATCCATACATCAAACTGGATTATATCAGAGTCTGTACAATAAGAATCACTACAAGTCCACTCAGAGTAGCACACATCATCATAACAGTGGAAACAACATATATGTATAGTAGGAAATAATACGCGAGCCCCTTGCTCATCATCTTTTTGCATCATCGTCCTCATCAAGATCTACTACCTATTACCAACTACTTAGTTTGCCCACCCACAATATGGATGAACATCCCAAGGTAATAAGAGGAAAACATAAAACCTTGAGTCAAACAATAGTCTTCATGAGCGATAAAACAATTATATAACATCATCGATAATGCATATAAAAAATAGGTAGATCAATCATTAATATACTAACACATCAACAGAGAAGAACCATAAACCTATCTCCTCCCAAACCGACATTGGTAGCCTTTCCCAGAGAAGTTGAGAAGAATAAACAGTACATCCATAACAACCAATTATCGATCGTAGACCATCCTAATCGAGCTCAACACCTACCAAGCACAAACCACGAAGGCTGAAACCAACATTAGATAAGCACCAAAGAGATATCTCCGTCAACGTCAGACAATCCACACAAGACGATACAAGCAAACAATAACATCCATGACTCTGGCTATCACCGCCCGCCTTGCCTTGAAACCGTCGTTAACCGTATGACTGGCCCATCTTTCCATTCATCAAGGGCTAATGGTAACCCTGGTTCTAGCAAAACACCATATGCCATCGTGACTCGTATTTAGGCTCATCGTGACTGCCTAGGGTACTCGACTCATCTAGTCTCTGGTTGCCCCCCATTATACCCCTACTTTGAGTTTGCTAGAACCTCCGACTAACGGCATTCCCTTGGCCTTCAATAACTCTACCATCATCATCGGCGACTATCCATAAGCTCAAGCGCTTCCTCGAGCAACCTTATCCACGAGCTCAAATCATCTTGAGTCGTCTTCACAGCTTTGTTGCATCACGTCACGATCAACGAACACTTGACTATGCTTCAAATATTCCACCTGAATTCATGTCAAAGCTACAACGTTTGTCGAGTCCCATCTCCGTAATGCTCGATCCAAAGGCTATCAAGATTCACAAATAGCCTTCCCAAACTATGCATAAAAACCTCACCAAAATCAATGCATTATAAACATCTTGTGATGGATCACTCATGATGGATCGTACGAGATCCCACAATGAATCGCACATGATCCATCGATGGATCGCACCAGATACGACCAAAGGATCACACATAATTCATCAGAGGATCGCACACTGATCCATCATCGGATCGCTCACAAATCCACACATTTGCACTTAACCAGATCGCTTGATTCCCCCATGCGGTGCTTGCCCGATCCAAGCTTTTACCATGTGCTCCAACGATCTAGACATATTACCCGATCCAATTTGTTGTGCAACGATCCGCTGTCAAACTCTAGCCCGATCCATCTTTTTCCCAAGCGCGCTCCATCATTTTTCTTTGACTCGATCCATCATTTTGCGCAACCATCCATCTATCACTGATCCATCCATTTACCTTGAGCTCTCAATGCTTTTGTGGCTTTTCCATCGGTTGTCGCTCTGCTTGATCTAAGTTGTACACGATCCATCACTTTTCACCAAACCCTTCCTTTTGCCTAACCCGACTTTTTGTGGTCGATCCATCGTTTGCATATTTGGGCTGATCCATCATAATCACACAATGATCCATCATTTTTTACATGATCTGATCCATTGCACGATCCATTTCAAGTTGAACTCAAGCATGCTATGAGCAATCCAAGCTTTGCCATGAGCCAAGCCCGATCTACACTCGGCGCAATAGAACCGAAGCATACACAATCCGATCTAGCAATACACGCATCTCATCCAAATAAACCAATTTCAATCAAACCATCATTAGCACATCCATTAATTATCCTACAATCATATGAAATCACCAAATCATGATAAAGCGATAAACGAATCAATAATTGGATCTAAACTTGCATAAACATAAGAATTGATCGTTATAAGTTGCTAAATTAGATCCTATGATGTGATTCGAATTGAAAATATACTTATCTCGATTAGATCTAGATTAAAATGACTTGAGATGATGAAATTAATATCAAAAAAACCCATATACTCGACTGAATACATGTGAGAGATGCTTATCACTCACTAAATCCACAAAATAGCTTGAAATCAATGAATCTCTAATCCGGACAGCAAAGAACGACTTCCGAATCAACTTATTTGATGTGATCTACCCTTTCTTGATGTTGATCTTCAATCCTAGCTTGTAGGTCTATGGATTGAAATGAAGTGGAGGTGTATTTGGTTGAGCCGGTGAATCACAAGCACCCAATCAAATGAGAAATGAAGAGACTAAACAATTATCCTTATCCCTACCCTCCTATTTATACCCAACAACCCCAAGCCTTAATGGGCCTCACTAATCAACCCACTAATGACAAATTAGTTTGTCCAGGAAACTAGCAACACTAAAACTGCGACTCCTCCCAAACTGCTCAGCCAAATCTTTAATGTGACCAGTCTACGGAATTGGAAACACCATTTCCGTTCCAATGAAATCTATCCCAGTCAAAAATTATGCCCTGAACAAAACTAACAGTGGTAAAATGTTCACAAATAAAATTGATAAAATTCATGGACATGTCCCACATCCCCATGAACAACATATCAAAATATGAGAACGATCCGACCCTTAGATAATTAAATAAAAATATTTTACGGTCCTCCGATACGTAAAATGCGGCTTGTTACGTCCTCCCTCCTTTTGGAATTTCGCCCTCGAAATCCCAAAAAAGCACGAGAAACAAATACATTTTGCATGCCTATCATCCATGAGTTGTCAATTTACCATCCAACAAGTCATGCATCCATAGCCTTAACAAAGCACGCGGAACTCTAATAGTAGTGCAAGTTACAATGGTGTGAGAGTGACACAAAATCAATGGGTCATACCATCGAAGAGTTCTGGATGGATCGTCTTCATTTTCTCTTTCATTTCTCACGTACAATCGTCATCATCCTCACTCCATTGCACCTTGGCTAGCTCAACCGTCTTCCTTCTAAGTTGTTTCGTGTCATTCCCCACAACGCGAAGCAGCTTACGAGGTCTCGAAACTACGGACTCAACTTCTAAGTGTTTGTACTGATCCAGAGATACCACCACATTCGAATCGTGCACACACTTCTGTAGAAAGGACACATGAAAAACATTGTGCACACTCGATATCTTCTCAGGTAAATCCAGTCTATGTGTGAGCTTTCTAATCCGTTCGACTATCGAAAATGGTCCAACAAACCGTGGAGCTAACTTTCCTTTACTTCTGAACCGAACAACATTATTCAATGGCAAAATCTTCACGAAAACCATATCATCCGTGTCGAACTCCAAATCCTTTCGACGTTTATCAGCGTAACTCTTTTGACGATTTGGCTGCCTTCATTCGTTGCTGAACGATATCAATACAATATGATGTCTCTCTTATCATCATTGGCCCAATTATCAACTTATCTCCAGTCTCTAACTAACATGCCGTAGAATTACACGGTCTTCCATACAACGCCTCATATGGTGTCAACCCGATGCTCGACTGTGGCTGTTGTTATATGCAAACTTAACTAAATGTAGATGGTCTTCCCACGATCCCCAGAAGTCCAGTACACAAGCTCTAAGGGGATCTTCCAATACTTGATTCACTCGTTCAGTTTGACCATCAATCTGTGGATGGTAAGCCGTACTCAAGCATAGCTCGGTTCCCAAGGTCTCTTGCAAACTCTTCCAAAATCCACTTGTGAATAATGGAACTTGATCACTCACTATGCTCTTCGGATGCCATGGATTCAAACTATCCATTTAATATATAGCTCAGTCAACTTCGATGTTGTCCTAGTCAATCTGACAGGAATAAACCTTGCACTTTTGGTCAAACGACTCACTATAACCCAAATCCCTTCATTTCATGCCCTGGTTCTAGGTAGTCCATCGATAAAGTCCATCAATATTTGCACCCACTTCTATGTAGGAACTTCTAATGGCTGAAGCAATCCACTCGGCTTCTTCTGTTCAGCTTTCACCAACTGACAGTTCATGCATTTGAAAATAAAATTTCCAACATCCCCCTTCAAGCCTTCCCAGTAGTAAACTCGCTTCATGTCCCGATACATCTTATTACCAACAGGATGAATCATCAACTTTGAGTGATGACATTCCCTGAGAACCTCATCTCCTAATCCATCAATATCAGGAACGACCAGCCGTCCTTTCTATGATGAGCGTCCATAACTCCTGCACTTAACAAGAGGAATTATGCGTTGAAAGACATGCCAGGCAGCTATGGACGATAATTAGGGTATAACAACACAAGCGGAAACCTGTCGTATAACTCACAGTGCAAGGATAAAATATAATAGAACATATACAACATGAAATAGTAGTGAAGCACAATTGAGCAGAATCTTAAACTATCATATCATCGTGAATTATCCATACATCGAACCAGAATACATCATAAGAGTCTGTACAAAATGCCTCACTACAGGTCACTCAGAGAATACATCAAGCATAACAGCGGAAAATAGCAAATAGTAGATAGTAGGAAATAATACGTCAGCCTTCTATTCATCGTCGCTCTTCAACATCATCCTTATCAAGATCTACTACCTGTCACCAGCTACTCATTCTGCCCATCCACATCCGGATGAACGACCCAAGGCAATAAGAGGAGATGTAAAACCTTGAGTCAAATAATAGTCTTAATAAGAGACAAATAGCTATCTAACACCATCAATAAAGTATATGATAAATATGAAGATTAATCATCTAATCTACCAATCATATCAATAGAGAAGAACCCGACCCGTTTTCTCTACATCCGACAGTGATAGCCTCCCAACCAGACAGAAGGAAACAAACAGTACACTCATAGAAACTAGTTATCAAGAGTAGACCATCCAAATCGAGTTCAACATTTCCCAAGAATAATCCCAAAGGCCTAAACCAACATCAGAAAAGCACACAAGAGATATCTCCTTCGACCTCGGGCAATCTACACAAGACGATACAAGCAAAACAACAACAACATCCATGACTCTGGCTATCACTACCTGCCTTGCTTTGAAAGCATCGTTAATCGTATGATTGGATCAACTTTCCATCTGTCAAGAGCTAATGGTAACCCCGGTTCTAGCGAAACTCCATACACCATCGTGACTCGTATCTAGACCTTTCAATGATACCCAGGGTACTCGACTAGCTAACTTCTAGTCTTTTGGGTGTCCTCTTTATATCTTTTCTTTGAGCCCGCTAAAACCTCCGACTAACGATAATCCCTTAGCCTTCAATATCTCTTGCCATCCAACTTAATAACTATCCATAAGCTCAAGTGACTTCTCGAGCAACCGTTATCCACAAACTCAACATCTTTTGAGTTCTCACATCTTCGTTGCATTTCGTCGATCAACGAACACTTCACGACACTTCAGACATTCCACCTTGAATTTACTTTGAAGCTACGTCTAACGTCGAGCCAACATAATCATCACTTGGTCGATATTTGATGGACCGTTCATTGATCCATCACTAGATCAACCATTAATCCATCATCCTGGATTGCATCATCAAAACGGCTGACCCATCACGTGCCCTCTTGATATCTTTGCGCGACCTGACCCATCGTGGATCGCTCCACTATCCCTCGGTTTAAACACATCTGACCCATCAGTTTGAGCACACCTGATCCATCATCTGAGCACACTTTGATCTATCATCAGAGGATATTCCGGTCCATCATCTAAGCACAGTCTAATCTATCCATCTGAGCAAACCTGATCCATTGCCACCGGTCCGATCCATAGCCATCGGTCTGATCCATGCTTCCCTCATGTGCAAGCACCGATCCATCAAACTGTGACCGATCCAAACCATGACACGTCACCACCGATCCATGCCATTGCTTCGACCCATCAACATTGGTCGATCCATCTAATTCTACACTGGCCGATCTACCATGCTAAGTCGCTGATCCCTGCCGACCAACCTATCGGTGCTCACTCCATCTTGAACTAATCCATCCTCTGTCAGCCAGATCCATCCAATGTCTTGCGCAACAAGCCATGAACCATCAAAAATACCAAATGATTCATGCTATCAGGACTTGAATTTGATCAGTATACCTCTGATCCATACTCAAGTCGACCAATTTCAACGATTCAATCATCAACACTTCATGCAATCATCAAACAATATTTTCACAACAAATAATCATCATTCAAGCATATAAATTTCCCAAATCATGAAAAAACAATGAATAATCAAATAAATGGACCTAAACTTACATAAACATATGAATTAACCTAAGTATTTACTGATTCAAGTTTCTAGAATAGATCCTATGGAGATTCGAGTGAAAGTGTACTTACCATAATGTAGATCTAGGTGAAAATGACTTGAAATGATGAAAATAAGATCAAACAACTCATATACTCGATTGAATATGTATGAGAAATGCTTACCACTCACTAAATCCACAAAATAGCTTCGAATCAATGATTCTTTTCTATGGACAACGAAGAACAATGAAGGACGGTGAAGAATTGGCCTTCAAATCAATCCTCTTGATGCAATCTAGCCTTCCTTGATGTAGATCATCTATCTTCTAATGTAGATCTAGGAAATTAATGTAGTGGAGATGTATTTGATTGAGTAGGGAGAATCTCAAGCCCAACCAAATAAGAAATGAAGAAACTAAACCATTCTCCTTGCCTCTACCCCTCTTTTTGTAGCCAACAACACCTAGCCTTAATGTGCCTCACTAATCAGCCCACCAATGACTAATTAGTCTGTCTAGAATTTGTGTAACACTAAAACAACGATTCCTCCCAAACCAATGAACCAAATCTTAAATGTAACCACTCTAAGGAATTGGAAACATCATTTCCTTTCCAATGAAATCGATCACAGTTTAAAGTTATGCCCTGTACAAAAGTGACAGGGAAAAATGGTCACAACTAAAATTGATAAAAATTATGGACATGTCTCACATCCCCATAAACAACATATCAAAATATAGGAACGGTCCGACCCTTAGAAAATCAAATAAAAATATTTTACGATCCTCCGATATGTAAAATGCAGGTCGTTACATTCTCCCCCTTTAGAAATTTCGCCTCGATATCCCAAGTAAACATAAGCAACCAGAAACAATTCTGCATGCCTATCATCCATGAGCAGCCAATCTATCATCCAAACTAGCATCCATTAAGTCATGTATCCATAGCCTTATCCTAGCACATAGAATTCTAACAATAACACAAGCTACAATGGTGTAAGAGTGACACGACATTAATAGGTCATACCAACGAAGAGTTCTGGATGGATCATCTTCATACTCTCTTCTGTTTCCCACGTACAATCTTCGTCATCCTCACTCCATTACACCTTGACTAGCTTAATCGTCTTCCTCCTAAGCTATTTCGTGTCATTCTTCACAACACGAAGTGACTTACGAGGTCTCGAAACTATGGACTTGACTTCTAGGTCTTCCAACTGTTCTGGACATACCACCACATATGAGTCGTGCGCGCACTTCCTTAGAAAAGACACATGGTAAAAATTGTGCACACTGATATCTTCTCAGGCAAATCCAACGTATATGCGAGTTTTCCAATCCGCTCGACTATCGCAAATGGTCCAATGAACCTTTGAGCTAACTTTCCTTTACTTTTGAATCGAACAACATTCTTCAATGGTGAAATCTTCACGAAAACCCTATCACCAACGTGGAACTTCAAATCTTTTCGACACTTATCGGCGTAACTCTTCTGATGATCTTGGGCTGCCTTCTTTAGTTGTCAAACGTTCTCGATACAATCCGAGGTCTCTCTTATCATATTTGTCCCATGTATCAACTTATATCTAGAGAATTACATGGTCTACCATACAATGCCTCGTATGCTGCCATTCCAATGCTCGACTGGTACCTGTTGTTTAATGCAAACTCAACTAGATGTAGATGGCCTTCCCATGATCCCTCGAAGTCCAAAACACAAGTTCTAAGGAGATCTTCCAATACTCAATTCACTCGCTCGATTTGACCATTAATTTGGGGATGATAAGTCGTACTCAAACACAACTTGGTTCCCAAAGTCTCTTGAAACTCTTCCAAAATCAACTTGCGAACAATGGATCTTGGTCACTCACTATGCTCTTCGGGATGCCATGGAATCGAACTATCCATTTAATACGAAAATGATCCAACTTTGATGTTGTCTTCGTCGATCTGACAGGAATAAACGTTGCATTTTGGTCAAATGATCTACTATGACCTAAATGCCTTCATTTCCTGCCCTAGTTATAGGTAGTCCATCGATAAAATCCATTGACATCTGTTCCTATTTCCATGTAGGAACTTCTAATGGTTGAAGCAATCCACTCGGCTTCTTCTGTTCATCTTTCACCAACTGACAGTTCATACATTTGGAAATAAACTTTCCAACATCCCTCTTCATCCCTTTCCAGTAATAAGCTCACTTCATGTCCTGGTACATCTTGTTACCACCAGGATGAATCGTCAACTTTGAGTGATGACATTCCCTCATAAGCTCATCCCTCAATCCATCAATATTAGGAACAACTAGTCGTACTTTCTTTTGGAGCCAACCCTCTAGATCGACTTCGAACACCTTACTCTCTGGTTCTAATTTCTGCATAATGTTGACAAGCTTTGCATCACGCCTTTGGCTTTCGCCTATCCTTTCGATGAGAGTAGGTCTTATCGATAAGCTTGCCAACATTACAGGTTCTAACTCAGACTATGGCCTGAAAGAAAATCTTGCCAATTATTCGAGGTCCTTCCATTCTGAAAACATTGCTCCTAAACTTGCGTGTCTTCGACTTAACGTATCATCCACCGCGTTACCTTTACCAGGAGTATAGGCTATACCAAAATAATATGATGCTAGAAACTCTAACCACTGCTATTGTCGAAGACTCAAATCTTTTTGGGAGAAAAGATACTCAATGACTTGTGATCCGTAAACAGCTCGAATCAAACTCCCAACAGGTAATATTTCCACATCTTCAAAGAAAACATGATCACTGCCAACTCTAAATTATGAGTCGGGTAATTCCATTCGTGCAGCTTCAGCTGTCGACTAGTGTAGGCCACAACTCTATCCTTCTACATCAGCACTGCTCCAAGTCCAGTACCACATGCATCGGTGTATACCACCATTTCTTCATTCCCACTTGGAACCATCAAAACAGGAGCACTCTCAGTCTCTCTTTCAGGATTCCGAAAGCTTGCTCACACTTCACATCCCATGTGAACACTTGATTCTTGTTCGTCAATCCTATTAATGGTGCAGCTATCTTAGAGAAATACTTGATAAATCGACGATAATACCCCGCCAACCCAAGGAAACTCCGAACATATGTTGCATTCTTAGGACTATCCTAGTCCTGGATTGTTGTCGCCATAGCAGGATCCGCCGCTATTCCATTTCTAGAAACAACATGACCTAAGAACCTTAGTTCGCTCTTCCAGAAGTGACATTTCAAAACTTAGCTCTGAACTGATGCTTTCGCAAGTTTTCCAAAACAACTCGCAAGTGCGTCTTATGCTCATCCTCATTTTGGGAGTAAACCAGAATATAATCCATGAACACAAGCATGAACTTGTTCAACTGATCTTTGAATAACCTTTTCATAAGATCCGCGAAATACGCTAGTGCATTGATCAATCCAAATGGCATCACCAGCCACTCAAAGAAAACAGATGGTTTCCTAAAAGCAGTTTTCGGCATGCTATCCTTTGCCACTCTCAACTAGTGAAATCCCATCGCCAAATCCATCTGGGAAAACACCCTGGCCTCGTGAAGCTGATCGAACAAGTCGTCTATCCTCGACAATGGATACTTGTTCTTCTTAGTCACCTTGTTCAGCTAACGATAATCAACAAACATTCATAATTATCCATCAGCCTTGGTTGCAAACACAATTGGTGCACCCCATTGAGACAAAGTTCTACGAATGAATCATTTTCCCAAAAGGTCACGTACTTTGACCTATAACTCCAGTTGTTCCTTAGATGTCGTCCGCCTAATAGGCATAATGATAGGTCTAGTACGTTCGATCAAATCGATCCAGAACTCAATCTTGCGATGCAGTGGCAAACCGTTTATCTCGTCAAAGGCATCATCGAACTTACTGGCGATCGACATAAATGATAAGTCTTCCCATGGAATCACATGCGAATATAAATAGCTTACGAAGACCCCGTCTTCTGGCTTACATAAAATCACAACCATTCGTCCTTTCACATTCCCGACTGTCACCTCGAGCTTCTCGCAATCCACTTTTGTCGCATACCTCTTGAGCTAGTCCATACCCAAAATAATCCCAAACCCAGCGAAGTTTAAAACAAAGCAATTACACACAATGGAGCAACTATGATTCGACAACACTAGACCACATCAAATCATACGCAAGCTAGACGAACCCCCTACTAGATTAGTCATGATCAATGGTCTATCACAAACCTCGTGTTCCATACCCAAGCAGCACACAAGCTCATTGCAAATGAAAGAATGTAATGCTCCAATATCGAACAACACTCGAACTAAAACACCTCTGACAGAAAGAGTACCTTGATCAGCGACACTCTTCCCGTTCTCCTCCGTTATAGGAGCTCTTGAAGAAGTTGACACAGCTTCCAAAGCATACACCTTTACAAGATGCTTTCCCTTTAGCGATTCTGGACAATCCTTCTTGTTATGCCCAAGCTTTCCACAGTTAAAGCATTTCCCCTCAGCTTTTGGATTCTTGCAATCTTTGGAAATCTGGCCCTTCCGTTGGTAGTTGAAGTATATCACCTCATTTTTCTACTTCTTCTAGCCATCTTTTCCTTTCTGCTGTTGCTGCTTCCTCCTTTTGTTATTACCACGTTGTTATGGTTTTGGTTCCTCTTTTGCTACAACAACATTCTCTTCCTTGGGAAACAAATTCTCGTTCCTCAAAGCTTTCTCCATGATCTTCTCGTTAGTGCCATCCAGATGATCAACCAACTGATTCCTAAGGTATTTGTCCAAGCCCATGACTAACTTCTCATTCTTCTGGTAAGGAGTCTTGACATACGAACGAATATACTTGGACAAAGCTTCAAAGTCCAAAACACTGGTCGACCGTTCTGGTTTATCTCAACAAATTTCTTGAACATAATAGACTTCTGAACAGTAGAAATGAATTTCATCTCGATTGTCCAATTTTTGGTAAATTGGTGGCCATTTCCTTATTGAGTAAGGGTGAAGACTCATGTAGCTAAGATGCCCATACCATTGATGTCATAATTATGCTTTGTCCGTGAGATCAACCAGAAAGCATATTTCATCCTCTGTCTTTTTACAAGATTCAACAAGTAAAACATACATTAGATTTGCACTCATGACAGACTCGGCTATTCCACCCTTCATAGGGGTGAAATATGTTGCATGTGCTACGCGCTCCTCCCTTGAATAGAACATCTAATCCTTTTTCCTGAAGTTTTCAAACGCTTAGCAAGTTGCTCCTTAGCTCAGGAACATAATACACATTACTCGTCGCATAGCTTATTCCCTTAAGCATAATTTTCACTACGCCTTTCCTGTTTACAATCAATTTATGATTATTCCTAAGCTTAACAATATAGTGAAAGTAGTATACAAACTTGAGAACATACCTCAATCTCCTCACATATGATTTGAATATCCGAAGTTGACAAACCAAGCATCACTTCTCTTTGCTCCTTAATGTTTGACATGTGCCATTAGTAGAACTTCATCTTCCTCCTCCATCTCTATGTAGTGAGCTTCTTTGTTCCAATCTAGGCACTCATGCTGAAAATGCCCCAGGTTATGACATTTATAGCATTCAATCAGTGCCTTGTTGAACAAGTGCCCTCTACCCCTACCTCATCTCTGTAAGAACCTCTGCCTCTGACATTGAGATCCTGATCATCATCTTCATAACTGGTCTTCGTAGACTTTTTCTCATGAACGACCAAAGAGCTTTGCAACTCATTAATAGACATTCTTCCAATATCTTTAGATTCCTCAATAGGAACTACCACATATGTGAATTTTCTGTCAGCGTTCGAAGGATCTTCTCAATGATCTTTGAATCTTGCATATCTTCCCCATTACTCCTCATTTTGTTTGAAACTTTTATTACTCTTGCAAAGTAATCTACAATTTTCTCTTCCGTCTTCATGGAAAGGACCTCGAATTCTCTCCTCGGAGTATTGATAAGGGGTCGCTTTACCCTCTCATTTCCTCCAAATTTCCTCTTCACTAAATCCCAAATAATCTTGGATGTTCGACGATCCAATATTTGTTCGAACGCTGTACGATCAATCGCTTGGAACATGTTATGATTTACCTGATGATCCTTCATCTTGAGATCCTCCAGATGTCTCTACTACGCAGCAATTACCTCGAATTATTCAGTTATCTCAGTGTAACCATCAGCCACCAGGTTCCATAAACCTTTCGCTCACAAAAAATTCTCCATTAGTTCACTCCATTGATCGTAATAACCATCAAAGCATGGAATTTGGGTGAGGGTTTTATTATCACTCATGTTTTTCTCCCTGGGATCAATCAGCTCTGATATCAAATGTGAAAGTTAGCTCAAAAAATCACAATTAGCATAGGAATGATCTAACTTTATTAATGAATTCCAAGTGCCTTTTATAAGTCTTACAAAAACTGAAGCTATGCATAAGTAATGGACATAGTACTACTAAATCAACCAGTTGAATATGCCACTTATTCCTAAATTAACCCATATTTGAAAATTTTAGTTATTCCAAAACTAAAGAAAATATTCCAAAACTAAAGGAAATCACTCAACAAAGATTATATAGTAGCAAACTAATAAAATTAAGAAACATACCACATGATCTTTGCCTTCCGCTGCACTAGGATATATTTTTCTTCATTTTAATCTGCATTAAAAATCAAGTTTGTTAATTGATTTTTTGAAGCAATCTTGAATCGGCAACAAATAATGTTTTTTTTTCATTATGTTTTTATACTGAAGTTATTTGTTATTTAATTTCAGAACTTACTATTACTTTGGTTAGTACCGCTTGTTGAATATTTGGTATAATGACACTTAATGTTGCATAAGATGGAGTTCTCCTCGCTTCGCCGTGATTTGATGAATGTTGGCTTGGAGGAGTACCATATTATTGTTCATTATCATTTTTGAAAACATATCTTTGGGAGTGCGAATATGTGCAAATTGCTTGAATGTTGAAGATATTATGTAGACCAGTTTTAGCTTGAAATTAGTGTCATTTAAAAGAAATACTAAAGAATTTAGTGTGACTGAAAATTGATAGTCTTTGGAGGATATAACTATTAAGGAGGAGCAGCTGGATTAAAGTAGATGCTATGAGTTTGAACATCTATTAAATAAGCTCAATAATAATAAAAACCTATTTAATAAGAGTTTGTAGTTGATGGTGTATTAAATTGGCATTTGTTAAATTGACTATTTAGGGTACTGTTATTGACACTCCAAATATGGTTAAGGGGTGGTCAATTTTAAGGGAACTCCATACACTATTTTAATTGTTAAGGGGAGGCTTCTAAATGAAAAAGTAGGTACCAAACTGCCCTCTCACCAAAAATTACCAATACATTAACTCAGAAAATATGGAAAACGTTAACGCGGACATATCGAACGATAACACAAAAAATGACCAATCAACACCGTTTTTATTGATATAAAACAGTGCAATGCCACCGAATATAAAAGACGATGTTTATGGGAACGATCTCATTCCGACAATCATCGCAGAAAATATAACACAATTACGACTACACCTTACCGTTTTTCTTGCCCATCATGCAAACTTCCATATTCAGCGGTACAAATCTATAAATCTAAAAGGAAAAAATTGAAAAAAAAAATACCTCAGCAATTGTTACTTGTTTATCATATGATATTAAAAATTCACTTTTTAAGTGCAAATCAAGTTGTGTACTTTCTGAGTTGAAGAATTATGGCTTATTTCCTTCATTGATTTGAATTAGGGTTTTCTATAAAAAAAAGTTGATTAGAGAGATAAGCGTTTGTTACATCATTAATTAAATTTAGGATCAAAAATGCATAAGGGTTAATTTGGTCAAAATATAATTATGTGTTAAGGGGTGGCAACTTTTGAAAGTCCCTCCTTAGTAAAAAAACAAAAACAAAAGATTGGGTCACCCTTTAACCATATTTGGAGTGTAGATAAACATTAAGTTGAAGCAAAATTTGATTCCCATGTGTTAAGACTGAATTTCAGTTGTTGGGATTAGGGGGTAAGCAACATTTAGTTAAAATAGGTTCATCATTCAATTCAGTTCGGTTTTAAAACTAATTCGACTTGAGTATGGATAGAAAAACAATTTTTACAATTATCAACTTAACTGAATTAACCAAACTTTTATCATATCATCAAAAATTTATGTTATGATTATAACATACATAATTGATAAAGTGATAAAATACAAAGTTTACTTGCTAGAAATAAATAAAATTTTATTATAAATATAAAAAATAAACAAACTCTTCAAACATAGATTTATATTTCCCTTTGAGTGAATTTACCATTGGAGTGATAACATATATTCGTAGTTCAATTAAATTAGTTATCGGTAGAATTAAGGAAATTAATTCTATTCGCGTCAGATCGATTTAGAATTTTTCCGATTCCAGTTCGCTTTGACATTTTTCTCTCAAAACCAACCAAAAAATTGAATGCTCATCCTTTGCGGGGATATCCTTAATGTTGAAGCCTTCGTCGAGGTGATAATCCTTGAGTTTGGAATTATTTAGACCTACAATTACTTGCTTTGAATGATTAAATTTTCTTATAGCATCTTCTTTAGTTTAAACCATAATTTACATGATTGGACTGTGACTTAAAATTTAAGGTTTTGGTGGTTCAACGGTCAAACCGTTCACTACAAGAAAAGTAGCAAATAACTGTAGATTTTAGCAGCGGAAAATTCCATCGATAAATTAACGATGAATTTTCATGGGCTTTATTAGAGATAATATTTTGGATTTTATATGTCAACTCATCTTAAATTATTACTACCGAATCTTATTTTCTGTTGCTAAATCATTGGAAATTGCAGCACTTTACCGTCAAAAAAATTAATGCTAATTTCCATTGCAGATAGAAGCTGCTTACCGTCGTAATCATTTTGAAGCTATTTTGCTGTAGTTTTTCAGGAGATTTGCAAAGGACTTTTAGATTTATTATTTATAAAATGTTTTACATTTGTTTTTTATTTAGTAATTGATAAGTAAATATTGATTTTAAATAATAAATGTTAATAATATTTTAATAATAAATAAGAAATAATTACTGTTAAAAGAAAATAATATTCAATAATTAGTATTGATTAATTATTAATTACTATAAAATATAAATAAGAGATAATAATAATAATTCATAAAATAGATAAATATTCGTTGTTTAATCAAATTTATTTTGATAATCAATGATTAATAAGTAATCTTTTAATACGACTAAAGAAATTACTATCGAGAAATTATTAATAAATATTTACTTTTAAGAAATTGATTAGTATGTATTAATTAATAAATAATTAGTAATTAAGAAAAAAAATGTTCAAAGTTTAAAAATATGAAATTGAATAAATATTAAAGAATTTCGAAATTCAAAAAATTCAAACATTACCATAAAGGTTATTATTTTCATGCATATTAATGTATTATTAAATAATTAATAACTGATATGTTATAGTTAATATTAAATATACAGTAGTTAGTAATTAATATCTACTATTAATAATTGGTTATTGGTAATATATAATTAATAATAAATATTTAATGAGCAATGAATTACAACTAAGCAAAAGTTACTGGTAAAATAACATTAATAATTTGTTTATTATCCCACTTGCAAAATATAAGCAAAAGTTTTTAGTTTGTGATGCTTGCAAAATAACATTGCCGACAAAATTACCCCATTTCGTTTTTTTCTTTTGCTAACCTACTAGTCTATTATCCAGCCTCTTCACACTTAGAACTGTAATACCCCGTATTTTCTGTTAACGATATAGTAACGAATTAAACAATACTTAATTTAAAATGTGAGAATTAAGGGAAACGGGTTACGCCACTGTGTTCGTCTTGGAATTTTGGTTGAGATAGAGTCCGAGTTGGCGTAAATTGGGCTTTGTATGAAGAAGTTATGGTTGTCGGAAGATTACAAAAAATTCAAATAAATTCAAACAGCTCGAAAACAAATTCAAATTCGAATCAGAAGACAGAAGCGGGCTGGACGGGAAAATTCCCGCCCAGGACCCAGGTCGACCAGAGGGTCGACCCTAGTGTCGACCTCCCCCCTTCAGGTCGACCTGGGGGTCGACCTACCCCCCCACCCCCCGGGCAGATCTGAAAGGTGATGATTTTGTGACTCAGAGCTGAGTCACTAGGGCTGAGGTGTCACCCTATCTTCACTAGATGGATGTGGTTAACCCTACGATCATCCGACGGCTCAAATTAAGTTTAAATTCTATATAAACAACCCTATGCTAAAACCTAAAAATCACACAAAAATAATCCTAGAATTATCATGCTGTCAATGGAAAACTTGGAGTAGCCGTCACCAATTCAAAGACAAGATAAGAACTTAAATCAAATTAAAAGATTATCAAATTCAACGATCTACATCAAAGGCGAGCTGACCAATTTCAGAATTCAGATTTCAGAATGCAAGAATTCCTTTTTAGTTTGTAAGATGGTTATTACGCAGATTTAAACGTTCTTTCAATTGAATCATGACATGTTGTAATTTGAAGATAGAATAATGCTTATGTATAAGATTTGATTCTCGTTTATCTTAAAGTATCTTTGTAATTAATCATGTCTATATGCTTGTGGTGATGAACATGTTGTATATTAATCATATCTATATGCTTGTAGTGATGAACATATTGTATGTTATTGGAATCTATTATGATTGGGTAATGGATTTATTTTGCCAATTAAATGGTGAAACATGTCATGTTATAAATTGGTGGTTATTTGCAAGTTTATGATCTAAAACACATGCTTATATGTTAGATCAACACTCATGTATATTCATGTTAGGTTGAATCTAATTATGTTATAAAATTTGGAATTGTAGTCCTCTTATGTTTTAACACATAAGTCATCATGTTAAGTTATGATTCGAATATGTTGATAATAGTTCTCTTATATTTAACACACATAAGTTAATATGCTAAGTTGCGATTTAAAAAAGATTATAATAGCTTTCTTATGCTTTGACGTACATAAGTTAATATGCTAAGTTGTGGCTTAAAACTATGATTATATGTAAAACCTCCATTCTAGACCTTTGTCAAGTTTACATGACAATTAGACCCAATTTAGTAACAAGTTCACCTTTACCCATTTAGTTAAAGTTAAATGATACCTTTATGCCAAGTTACACATGACAAGTTGAAATTATGCTATTTTATGTTTATTTCATGTCTCTTGTTTATTACCCCTTTTCTTGTTTATGGGTTGGGCTAATTTACTAGCCCAACATTTTATGTGATTCATGTGTACGTTCCACGGAGTAGTGATGGGAAAAATATGAAAATTCATGGCATAGATTTGTTCATAAAATGGTATATTTTATATAACATTTATGGTGAGCATAATCAAAGGATAATTATGGCATGATTTAATTTAATTTAATTTGCATAAAGAAATTAGACATATATAGAAAAATGTGAATTTAGAAAAAGACGAATATGCCTAACCCGAGGTTAGACTGAGTTGTGGTGTAAATCTGCTCGAAACCAACCGGCATATCCAGTGACCACAACAAGACCTGTCTAATGTGGGTGGTTAGTGCATCAAGCCCAAAAAGAACCCGAGGTTAGACTGAGTAGTGGTGTAAACCTGCCCGGAACCGACCGACACATCCAGTGACCACAACAAGACCTGTCAAATGTGAGTGGTTGGTGCTTTAACAAATTAAAGCTAAGTCAGGATTGGTAGGGTTAAGTCAATTAGGAAAACACTTAACCGATTCAACATGTTAACTAAACGAATGGGTGGGGGTTAAGTAAACTTGGACACTTAGCCAACTAAACATGTTGATTAGAAAACCCTAGTAAGGGGACCCATTTCAACAGTAACCCACATAGATGTATCATGGTACCCTGAAACTAGGCAGGGTGGGGCACGATTACTGGGCTGAGTATAAGTGGTCAAAACGTCGGCGGTTGGTGGGCCAGTGTAGGTTCCGACAGAGTATGGGGGTGCACGTACTCCAGATTGGAAAAATCATGCATCGGGCATCAGCAGTATACACTGTGCACCTTGAATCGTGTCAGGTTACCACCAGAGGGACTGATACACCCCATGGTGGGACCAGCACAGGTATCTATAGTCAAGCAGGGCCGAATGACACAAGATATGAATACATGCGAGTAGGAGTTGATCATTAAGGGGATCGTTTGTTATAAACACGTAGGGCTGGTGGGTCCAATGGTTAAGCAGGTGCAGAGATTATAGTAATGAGCGCGATCACATGTTGCTCTTATCTTATATTAGTGTATTATCATATGTTCTGTTATTACTGTCATGATCCCTTTCCTTGTTTAAATACTAGTAATCAACGAACTTACAAGACTTATTGTCTGACCCGTTTTCTTTCGCACTCATTTCCTTTGTTCCCCCCAGTCCACCGGGAGGGAATACTGCAGCTTAGTCAGACCCTTTGCAAGCTTCAAGAAAGTAGATGTATGATTTGGACTCTCTTTCAATCTTGGCTATGGCTCTTGGACATTATCCTTGGGGATTTATGTAGTTTTATTTATGATTTATGCTTCTTTGCTAATTAATCAAGACATAAATTATGTTGTAATGTTTCAGGAAGTTGTTTTGAGACAATTTGATGTAATGCTTTTGTATTGAACCACGTATTAAATAAATTATTTGAATTCCGCTGCTTATACTTATCTGTCTTGTTAAATTTTCTGTGTCTTGTACCTATAACCCTCCACCAAAGTTAAGGCATTCCCTTTGTGAGTGACCTTAATGGAGGTGGGGTGTTTCATTTGGTATCAGAGCAAAGGTTTACCAGATCAGATAAGAGTTTTTGAAAATTATTTTCAAAAAAAAAAGGAATATGAAGAAGCATTTTACAAGAAAGTGTGTTGTTTTAAATTTAAAAGGGCATAATCCCCAAATCCATATGCACTATTTTTCTATCCTTCGTTTTGAATCTTTTCTTTTTTTCGTTTCAGCATGTCTGGAAATCTTGACCTTCCAGAGGGCGTACCGATACCTGGCTAGTTCAGGAGGTACTTGGAGGCTAGGGCCAACGACGCAGGCCCAGCAGATATCCCTCCTCCTCCAGCTGCAGCGGCTCCTCCTCCTCCTCGTGCAAATGCTTTCTCAAAGATTTGTAGGGACTTTAGGGCCATGGGTGGAAAGGATTCAAGGGAACTGAATCATTTGTAGAAGCTAGGAACTGGCTCAAAGAAACTGAGGATCTGTTAGTTATCTTCGAGATGGACGATAGGCAGAAGATACAGCTGGCTGTATGGTTGCTCAAAGACGAAGCTTGCTATTGGTGGGAAGTCAGTAACACTGAAAGACCAGTTGACACATGGATGGATTTCAGAATAAGGTTTGAGATGAAATTCCTCTCACAAGCTGAGCGAAGTCTACAGCTGGAAAAGTTCTTATCTCTTAAGCAAGGAAGTATGACGGTCAAGGAGTACGTCAATCAATTCAACCAGCTGACCCGATTTGGACTGGACTTTGTGAATAGTCCTTATAAGAAGGCTCTCCGTTTTATCTAAGGATTGAATGAGCCATTTCACAGCTTGGCTATGCCCCATATACCTATGGAGGCTACTTACGAGAGGTTAGTGGACATGGCACTTTTACATGAGGAAGACAAGGGCAAGAATGAGGCAAAAGCGGAAGTGCCTCAAGATAAGAAGGGGGAGGGGTCGCAGAACAAGAAGGCTGATTCAAAGAAAGGCGGAAAAACAACAAACCCCGTGAAAAGAGAAATTGTAATTTCTGTGGCATTCCCGGACATCTGATCAAAGACTGCAAGAAGAAGAAAAGGAAGATGGGTGGCTGTTTCCATTATGGTGAGACAGGACACATGGCTAGGGCTTTCCCAAGGAAGCAAGGGCAGGGAGCTGGACCTTCTTCTGGAGGACAAGTTCACGCTCTCACGGCACCTCCGCAGGAACGAGGTAGAAATATTTCTATCGAAAGTTTAGTCTATCTTTTTGATCATCCTATTCGTACACTATTTGACTCTGGCGCATCGCACTCTTTTATATCTACTGCTTTAGTGGAATGTCTGCACCTAGACACCAGTATAGTAGAGGATCCCTTGGTTGTTTCAAATCCAATTGGGGGCTCAGCTTATTTGTCAATGGTTTGTTTGGATTTGAAATTATCTACACTAAGCGTTGGGTTTTGAATGTAATGCCTTTGTTTTGGGCTTCACGGGCTATGTGTTGATTCTAGGCATGGACTGGCTATCCAGCAATGGTGCCGTCCTCGATTGTGAAAAGAGAGTGGTTAGACTCATGACTCGCCTCGGTAACACTCTCGAAATTTCGTGTAATCCTATGAACCCCGTTATGCTTAGTTATTTAGAATCTCTTGATGCGTCTGTTGAGAACTTGCAGTCTGTAAGGGTAGTCCGTGAATACTTGGATGTGTTTGAAGAGGTAAAGGGCTTACCTCCGAAGCGGGAGATAGACTTCCGCATATACCTCGTGGACAATGCAAAACCCGTTGCTTTACCCGTTAGACACATGGCTTCGAGGGAGAGGAAAGAACTTGGCAAGCAAGTTAAAGAATTGCTTGAGAAGGGGTTTATAAGGCGGAGTATTTCTGAATGGGTTGCTCCA
This sequence comes from Allium sativum, assembly GCA_030737875.1. Classification (NCBI taxonomy): domain Eukaryota; kingdom Viridiplantae; phylum Streptophyta; class Magnoliopsida; order Asparagales; family Amaryllidaceae; genus Allium; species Allium sativum. The sequence goes on along the minus strand of CM060912.1, from coordinate 305,048,290 downwards.
GTAGTGTTCGCCACTAAAGCGGACGGTTCTCTTTGCCTGTGCGTTGATTATAGGGAGCTAAACAAGCTGACCAAATGGAATAGGCACCCACTCCCGAGAATAGATGATTTGTTCGATCATCTTGTAGGTGCATCGGTTTTCTCCCAATTAGATTTGGCTACCGGGTTTCATCAGCTAAGGGTGGCTGAAGACAGCATTGATAAGACCGTGTTCAGAACTCCAGATGGTGTCCTCGAGTGGCTTGTCATGCCCTTCGGCTTGACATATGCACCCGCTTACTTCGTTGATTTAATGAGTAGGGTGTTCCGAGAGTTCCTCAATAAGTTTATGGTGGTCTTCGTAGACGATATTTTGATCTTCTCAAAGAATGAGGAAGAGCATGCTCAGCATCTAAAAGAAGTCATGGATACTCTCCGTGTACATCGGTTGAAGGCGAAATTCTCCAAATGCCATTTTTGGAGAGAAGAAGTTAGGTTCCTTGGACACGTGGTGTCAAAAGAGGGGATAGCTGTGGACCACGCGAAAGTGGTTGCTATGCAAGATTGGAAGGTTCCTCGAAACGCAACCGAAGTCCGAAGCTTTCTCGAGCTAGCAGGCTTTTATCGAAAATTTATCAAAGATTTTTCAAAAATCTCAGCACCACCGACAAGGTTGACAAAGAAGAACCTAGCTTTCAATTGGGATTTGGATTGCGATATTGCTTTCCAACGCTTGAAAAAGGCTCTAACAACAGCCCCAGTTCTGACATTGCCTGATGGAAGCAAGATGTTTATGGTTTACACAGATGCTTGCGTAACAGGACTAGGCGCTGTTCTGATGCAAGAAGGGAAGGTAGTAGCTTATGGTGGAAGGCAGTTGAAAGTACACGAGAAAAACTACCCAACCCACGACCTAGAGTTGGCAGCCATCGATTTTGCGCTTAAGTCTTGGCGCCATTATCTCCTAGGTGAGAAATTTGAACTGTATACTGACCATAAATCGTCGAAATACCTTTTCTCGCAGAAAGATCTTAATTTGAGGCAGCAAAGATGGATGGAGTTTCTTGCCTCGTTCGATTTTGAGATTTCCTACACTCCTGGCAAGAGCAATGCAGTAGTAGACGCCTTAAGTAGAAAGAAGCTGGCCTTAAGCCCTCTCTTTGTGGAAAGGCAAAGCTTGGAGTTCATAGCAAGCTTTAACTTCAAACCCTCCTCTGACTTTGTACCTGGCTTGCTAGCAACGTTGGAAGTGTGACCAACTCTATTAGACTCAATCGGAGCCGCGCAAAGAGAAGACCTTCAGCTAGCCGATGTGATGGACAAGTTAATTAGGGGTGAGACTTCCAGTCACCTCAAAAGATACTCCATTGATGCCAAGGGCTGGTTGAGACAAGATGGAAGACTATGCGTCCCCCAAGCAAGGGATTTGGTAAAGGCGGTTCTAGAAGAGGCACACCATTTCAAGCTGACCATACACCCAGGCGAAGATAAAATGTATAAAGACATCAAAAGAGTTTTCTTTTGGAATGGCATGAAGAAAGACGTAGCTGAATTTGTTTCTCAGTGTTTAATATGCCAACAAGTCAAGGAAGAGCAGAAGAAGCCTGGTGGTCTGCTCCATCCTCTAGAGGTCCCACAGTGGAAATGGGATAGCATCTCGATGGACTTTATAGATGGGTTGCCTAGGTCAAGAGGAGGCAATACCAGCATTTGGGTAATAGTGGACAGGCTCATAAAAAGCACCCACTTTATACCCGTCAAGAGTAGAAGGACTGCCTCATCTCTAGCGTCCATATATCTCAAAGCGATAGTTCGAGGGATACCCTCCAGCATAGTGAGTGATCGAGACCCTATCTTCACGAGCGAGTTTTGGAAGAGTTTACAAGAGGCTGTAGGCACACAGTTATGCTTAAGCACGGCCTATCACCCTCAAATTGATGGCCAGACAGAAAGAGTCAACATAGTATTAGAAGACCTCTTGAGACTATCCATTCTTGACTTCGGAGGTACATGGGAGGATCATCTACCTTTGGTGGAATTTGCTTACAACAATAGCTACCAAGCCACCATAGGCATGGCGCCTTTCGAAGCTTTATATGGAAGGCCGTGCAGGTCACCAACTTGCTGGTAGGAGTCCACAGACACTCTCATACTTGGACCAGACATGATTAGGGAAACTTCAGAGAAAGTAGACTTGATACAAAGAAGAATGAAGACTGCCCAAGACAGACAGAAGTCCTACGCAGGAAAAAGAAGAACTGACCTTAAGTTCAAAGTTGGAGACAAGGTGTTCCTTAAAGTATCTCCTTTGAGGAAAATCGTTCACTTTGGATCCGCAGGAAAGTTAGCACCAAGATTTATAGGGTTGTTCCCTATCATCGAGAAGATTGGGAAGATGGCTTACAGGGTACAACTCCCCAAAAGGTTGGTCGGGGTTCATAATGTCTTTCATGTCTCTCACCTGCGGAAATGCTTACACGAGTCTGCGGAAGTGGTAGAACCAAGTATGCTAGAGGAAGTTGAAGTTGAATGAGAAGCAACTGTGAGGAGAGTTCCTACCCGTATCTTGGGAACAAAAGTCAAAAAGCTACGCAACCGTGAAGTTAAGCTCATCAAAGTTCAATGGAGTGGCACCAAGGAAGACGCAACTTGGGAAACTGGGGATAGAATACGTGCAGCCTACCCTTTTCTTTTTGAGGGTACATTCTTAATCTCTTTTTCCTTAAGTTTATGCTCATATCTATCTTTTATCTCCTCGATCCTACCCTTTATCCTTAGGTAGCAACCCATTTGGATATAAACATGTAATTGAAACATGTTATGATTGATGGTTACAAGTGGTTGCTAATGGTTGCTAGTGGATGCATATACACAGACGTTAGGTATTAGATCGGCTCAGTCACTTCCATATTGCATATGCATATATGTATTGGTGTATGGATTGAAACTTGATGTGTTATCATATGGACATTGCATTTGTATGAATGATTGTGCACTCATGTAGAAAATTTTGTGGAGGAAAAATTGCATTTATAATGGACTCATGGCACTGACATAATTTGCATTAAGGAGGTCAACTGAATTAGTAGACCACCTGATTTTGCATTAGATAAGGACATATACACACAATGCATATGATCATGAAGCATTAGAAATCTTTTAAGGACAATGGATGCCTATGTTTGATTGTTGAGTAGATGGGTGATTGGATGGTAGGATATAAGTTCTTCTCAACTTGAAGATTTCGGGGACGAAATCCTAAAAGGAGAGGAGAATGTAACACCCTGTATTTTCTGTTAACGATATAGTAACGAAATAAACAATACTTAATTTAAAATGTGAGAATTAAGGGAAATGGGTTACGCCATTGTGTTCGTCTCGGAATTCTGGTTGAGATAGAGTCCGAGTTTGCGTAAATTGGACTTTGTATGAAGAAGTTATGGCTGTCGGAAGATTCCAAAAAATTCAAATGGCTCGAAAACAAATTCAAATTCAAATCAGGAGATAGAAGCGGGCTGGGCGGGAAAATTCCGGCCCAGGACCCAGGTCGATCAGGGGGTCGACCCTAGTGTTGACCTCCCCCATTCAGGTCGACTTGGGGGTCGACCTGCCCCCCCCCCCCCCCCCGGGCAGATCTGAAAGGTGACGATTTTATGACTCAGAGCTGAGTCACTAGGGCTGAGGTGTCACCCTATCTTCACTAGATGGCTGTGGTTAACCCTAGGATCATCCACGACTCAAATTGGGTTGAAATTCTATATAAATAACCCTATGCTAAAACCTAAAAATCACACAAAAATAATCCTAGAACTATCATGCTGTCAATGGAAAACTTGGAGTAGCCGTCACCAAATCAAAGACAAGATAAGAACCTAAATCAAATTAAAAGATTATCAAATTCAACGATCTACATCAAAGGTGAGCTAACCAATTTCAGAGTTCAGATTTCAGAACGCAAGAATTCCTTTTTAGTTTGTAAGTTGGTTATTACACAGATTTAAACGTTCTTTCAATTGAATCATGACATGTTGTAATTTGAAGATAGAATGATGCTTATGTATAAGATTTGATTCTCGTTTATCTTAAAGTATCGTTGTAATTAATCATGTCTATATGCTTGTGGTGATGAACATGTTGTATATTAATCATGTCTATATGCTTGTGGTGATGAACATATTGTATGTTATTGGAATCTATTATGATTGGGTAATGGATTTATTTTGCTAATTAAATGATGAAACATGTTATGTTATAAATTGGTAGTTATTTGCAAGTTTATGATCTAAAACACATGCTTATATGTTAGATCAACACTCATGTATATTCATGTTAGGTTGAATCTAATTATGTTATAAAATTTGGAATTGTAGTCCTCTTATGTTTTAACACATAAGTCATCATGTTAAGTTATGATTCGAATATGTTGATAATAGTTCTCTTATGTTTAACACACATAAGTTAATATGCTAAGTTGCGATTTAAAAATGATTATAGCAGCTTTCTTATGTTTTGACGTACATAAGTTAATATGCTAAGTTGTGGCTTAAAACTGTGATTATATGTAAAACCTCTATGTTAGACCTTGGTCAAGTTTACATGACAATTAGACCCAATTTAGTCACAAGTTCACCTTTACCCATTTAGTTAAAGTTAAATGATACCTTTATGCCAAGTTACACATGACAAGTTGAAATTATGCTATTTTATGTTTATTTCATATCTCTTGTTTATTACCCATTTTCTTGTTTATGGGTTGAGCTAATTTACTAGCCCAACGTTTTATGCGATTCATGCGTACATTCCACGGGGTAGCAATGGGAAAAATACGAAAATTCATGGCATAGATTTGTTCATAAAATGGTATATTTGATATACCATTTATGGTGAGCATAATCAAAGGATAATTATGGCATGATTAAATTAAATTAAATTTATATAAAGAAATTAGACATATATAGAAAATTGTGAATTTAGAAAAAGACGAATATGCCTAACCCAAAGTTAGACTGAGTTGTGGTGTAAATCTGCCCGGAACCAACCGACATATCCAATGACCACAACAAGACCTGTCTAATGTGGGTGGTTAGTGCATCAAGCCCAAAAAGAACCCGAGGTTAGACTGAATTGTGGTGTAAACCTGCCCGGAACCGAACGGCACATCCAGTGACCACAACAAGACCTGTCTAATGTGAGTGGTTGGTGCTTTAACAAATTAAAGCTAAGTCAGTATTGGTAGGGTTAAGTCAATTAGGAAAACACTTAACCGATTCAACATGTTAACTAAACGAATGGGTGGGGGTTAAGTAAACTTGGACACTTAGCCAAATAAACATGTTGATTAGAAAACCCTAGTAACGGGGACCCATTTCAACAGTAACCCACATAGATGTATCATGGTACCCTGAAACTAGGCAGGGTGGGGCACGATTACTGGGCTGAGTATAAGTGGTCAAAACGTCGGCGGTTGGTGGGCCAGTGTAGGTTCCGAAAGAGTATGGGTGTGCACGTACTCCGGAGTGGAAAAATCAGGCATTGGGCATCAGCTGTATACACTGTGCACCTGGAATCGTGTCGGGTTGCCACCAGAGAGACTGATACACCCCATGGTGGGACCAGCACAGGTATCTACAGTCAAGCGGGGCCGAATGACATAAGATATGAATACAAGCGAGTAGGAGCTGATCATTAAGGGGATCGTTTGTTATAAACACGTAGGGCTTGTGGGTCCAATGGTTAAGCAGGTGCAGAGATTATAGTAATGAGTGCGATCACATGTTGCTCTTATCTTATATTAGTGTATTATCATATGTTCTGTTATTACTGTCATGATCCCTTTCCTTGTTTAAATACTAGTAATCACCGAACTTACCAGACTTATTGTCTGACCCGTTTTCTTTCGCCCTCATTTCCTTCGTTCCCCCTCAGTCCACAGGGAGGGAATACTGCAGCTTAGTCAGACCCTTTGCAAGCTTCAAGAAAGTAGATGTATGATTTGGACTCTCTTTCAATCTTGACTATGGCTCTTGGACATTATCCTTGGGGATTTATGCAGTTTTATTTATGATTTATGCTTCTTTATCAATTAATCAAGACAGAAATTATGTTGTAATGTTTTAGGAAGTTGTTTTGAGACAATTTGATGTAATGCTTTTGTATTGAACCACGCATTAAATAAATGATTTGAATTCCGCTGCTTATACTTATCTGTCTTGTAAAATTTTCTGTGTCTTGTACCTATAACCCTCCACCAAAGTTAAGGCATTCCCTTTGTGAGTGACCTTAACGGATGTGGGGTGTTTCAAGAACCCTATACGTTTTTTTGTATCTCCTCGTTTTTATTACGCCTCCCTTTCCAAGAAAACCCACGTCGATCTTTATTGCGCCGCCCCATTCGACAGTCGCACGGCCCTACTCACCATCGCCTTCATCAATTAACGTAGCTACTATCGACGATTTATCCATTTACTTTGCTTAGGTAATGGAAGTTTTTCTGAGTTTAATTCAATGTTGTGGATTTGTTATTCTATTTTTTGGATTGTGTTAAAACTAAGGTTAATAAAACAAAGTATTTCCAACTAAGCCTCACCTCCATTAATCTTAACATTCAACCTGTTCCCAATTTTTAACACTGCATCTAGTATTTTATGGAATATTTAGTTTCTTCTAAGTTCTTAACATGCTAACTAATAAAAGATTAATAAATTAGAAAAATTGTTAGTTCGTATATCTAACAATGTATATATGGATGTATTTATAAAGAAATAAAAAAGAACTTCCCAACATTTATATATAACAAGTCATCTTTAAGTGTTTTTTATTCAAGTTCTTAGCAAATACACTTAGTGACATTAATGTATTGATCAAAGCAAAAAGGATAAGAATGATATTGCAAGGAACTAAGATGAACCACTTAACCTCTTACTCAAACTAGATATCAAGCTCAAGGCCTCAATTTTTTAAATGCAAATGGTTTATCAACCATTGCCCTGAGAAAAATTCCTATTGGTCCAAGCTTTCGTGATGACTTAGCACTGTATATTTTAGCCACTCTCTTCTTCTTTGTTCAGAGCCGTTCTAAGCAGCGTTTCTAATTGTTTGCCTTCCTGGTTATGAGCATTGCTTGTGTATATACTATTATTTCACTAAAAGAAAAGTTGAAATTAGTGACATAAAAAAGTAATGGAATTTTCCATCGCTATATTTGCAATAGATTACGGAGGATTTGGAATGGATAATTTTGAGATTTTTCCATTTTATTTTTTCTTATGTTACCACTGGCCTTTTTCTATCCGTCAGTGAACCATTGCAAAGTACGTCAATGAAACGATCTAGACTTCCCCGATCCCCGAATAGACGGAGGAGTCCGAATTGTTTTGAGAACATGACGCATCAGAACACAAACATGAGAACATTTCATTGCTATTACAACAATTTCCATTAGAGTACAAGAATATCAGAGTTCTAATAAATAATATACAGCGGGAAAAAATAAATATCAGAGATTTGCAAATTACAAAGCGACGGAAATATATATATACATAAATATAATGCACAGTGGAAATACATCAACTAACACAATTGAAAGAAATATACGGATATAAAGCATTCCGAATATAGCTCCAGCCATAATCCAAGATCATGTGAAAAGAAGTATCTGCGAAAACCAAAACTACTAGTTGCCCGTGTGGAAAATATGGGCACCCAGAGTTTAAGTAGAAACAATAAACTCCGATTCAGTCATGGGACTGGTGTGAGAACTAAAATAGTTATTAACTTGATTTTAAAGTTGGGTAAATCAAGGGACCACGCCGTATAACACGGAACGGGTTCACTCCCAAGAATACCATAAAACAAACAGCACAACGCTAAAAGGAAAAATGAAGCCATTATAAGACTTAGGTCCTATCACATAATGCAAACACAAACCAGAGGATAGAGTTTTACCTTATAATGGTCAAACATGCTTGGTATGCGAAATTCATCTTTTATTATTACTATAAGGTAAGAAATCAACTTCAAATATAAATGTATCAATCATAGACATCATAGTACCCCATCCTACTATGTCGCCATATAGGTTTACAACTAAAATTGAAAAGTCGCGTATTGGAAATTGGATTCCATCTATGAGTCAAGGAGAGGGATATTCCTCACCGATTCGAGACACTCTAGCAAATGCCTCAGGACTCGGACGTTGGCGAGCCCTTGGATCTTCAGGGCCGGTCCTCTCTTACTTTTGAGGATTGGTTATTCTTGAACACACGTTTCCTGGTCTTATCGGACCCATCTCTGATCCATTAGAGACTCAATATCTGAGGCGCCTCATTTCATCATCCACATAAGTAAAAATGTCTGGGTTCCATACCATGACACCACTTCTAACTAGAAGAAACATCGTGCACTCCCTGTAGTCGCTATCCCGATTTTGACTCATACAGAGGCGTGAGGCTCGTGAATTAATGCTATACACAAAGCTATGCTATTTAAACCCGTGCTTTGATCATCAACCACAAGACTTTGCTTTTCAACAAGAGCCTTGATCATTTGCATCTCAGCATGCCACACTGACAATTCATGTCATACAACTGATGTCTATCAATATATAATCTCTAAGCTTGTACGTCTCAGAGAAGATTGTTAAGCAAGAGAATAAATTCTCCGCCACCAAACAGATATATATTTAATAGAAATCAATAAACACGGAATGAAATCCAATGTTAGATACACATCTATTTACAAGTCCTTTCTGGGTCTGAACGAAACCGGAGGCACCTTATTCCTCATCCCATATGTCCAATACAGGAGAGAGGTCCTTGCATATCCGGTTGATCTCCAAGTACGTCTAGACGATCACCACTTATTACCTTGTCTTGGGTGTACAGCCCAATCAAGACATCAACAATCATCCAAACGATGTGAAGATCTCTGGTCTTCAACCACCGTCTTCATCGTCGACTTTTAGTCGTCATCGTATCAGTTATTCAAAATGGGATAAACCCGGTCTTTTCGAATAACTCTCATATTTTATAATCAATAATCAAGTGCTATAAAAACACATCATACGCTCCATTCCAATCCAGAATATTTTTTTATTCAAATATTCATATCTCAGGGGGAAGGTTCCCATTAATTTTATCAAAGATAAATTCTTTTAAATTTATTCTTTAATCTTCTTTTGGATATCAATTTCAAAAGATTACCCTTTAACAATTCTAAATCAAATTAAGGTTTAGGAACTATTCGGGATTATCGAGCCTTATCGAAGTAATCATTAATTATTTTATTTTCCCAATCCCAACTTATTCATCCCATGGAGCAAAACTGGCAGTACTCCATATCTAACACCCACTGTGTTATCGGTAAAATTAATTACCATTTCACGTTTCAATTCTAATTAAAGATTTAACTATTGCCTGGAGTAAAACTGGTGGTACTCCATTCTCTGTCATTTCTTGAATTTGGTAAATTTGATTACCTCATTCACATTCCTATCTAAGTAAAGATTTATTAAAACTCCAATTGGTTTTAATCTCATAAATCATTACTTTATGATTATTCAAATTTAAGAAATTAATTTTGCCTTTGACTGGGTTAAAGAACCAATGTTATTAAAAACACAGTTCACAATAAACCCAAATCAACTTCCATTAAATATGGAATCTTCGAGGAAAAAGGTTCAATATATAATTGATATAAATTTCCATATCATACTAGTAACATAAATAGAATACTGGCAAATCCTTTTAAATTCCATATATAGTAACGGCCTTCCTTTACAGAAGCTCATCTCGATTATTACCAAATCAAATTCCATTCAATTACAATTTAATATATTAAATTGGAAAACTTTACTTTGGAAAATTCCATTAAGTCTTAATAAAAAGATTTATAAATTCCAAATCATATCTTCACTGTTAATTGGGTTAAAGAACAAATGTTATTTAAAACATTGTTCACGATAAACCCAAATCAACTTCCATTTAATTCCAATTTATAATTATAAATTGGAAATCTTCATTTATCTTAATTAAAAGATTTATTCTTTTCTCAACGGGGTTTTAAAATGGTGTTATTAAAGACACCATTCACGACAAACCCTAGAATCCAATTTGGTATTAAATATAAGGCTCTGAATAGAAATAATATTGGCTTATATTCAATATCAAATTCTAAAATCAATAAATATCGTATTGGGAATTACGATATCTATATCTTCCAAATTCCTCAACAATATCCGTATAATCACAGAATTCAATATCGAAATATTCCGAAGATTATTTCCATTTAAATCCATTCCAATTCATACGTTGGAAAATTCTATAATTTCAAAAACCATTTACAAATCCAATTTATTTATTTAAAACATTAGATTATTATTCCAGTTAATAACTAGTTCATTTAGATAAAAATATCTTTTATCTCTTCGAAACTTGGAATTTTTCATCCAAAATCTTTCCAAATCATTTATTATGATTTTACACAATTTTTTCATATTTTTAATAATTTCATTAAGGCCTTTACAGTCGGTTTCCAATAACAGCCATCGAACTGCATCCGTAGCGACCTTTTCTGAAATTGATTTGGACATAATTTAAAAACCAACCATTCAAATTTAAATTTCTTATATTCGTTGGAAAGATCTTTTCGATACGAACCCAACGGTTCCGTCTTAGGAGAATCCGATGGTCGGATCTCCCGTTACATCAATTTGAAGTCAATGGTTAAAATTCGCGAACTGTCGTTGCGTGCCGCGTTCTATTCAAGCCATTAAATATATGTAATATATATATCGTCGATTTCCATTTAAAATGTATTTTATAAATCATTTATAAATCCATTTTAAAGCGATTTCAATTTTATTTTCTATTTTAAATCAAGATTGAATGTTCTATATCATTATAATATTAAAATGATAATATTTTCAAAATATCAGATTTTGAAATCAATTCTTTTCGATATTCATTAAAAAATGAATAAAACCAACAGAAAATTCCGTTCGAGTAAAAATGGCGTATATCTACTTAACTCGGCTTCATATATTAATATTTTCGTGTCCACCCAAAATCGGACATCAAAAATCATATTTTGATTTTATTTTCCCTGAATATTATTTTAAAGTGTTTGTTGTTTCTGAATTGGAATTAGACTCAATCAATTACCATATAATTTTATTTATATTGACTCGATACATCGCATGTATACAAAAATAATGATGAACAATTATTAAACATTCAATTCACATCCAGAGTGCAATTTACAACTTTATAAGCATTAAGTATTAAATAATGCTTATCACAGCCTGTCAATCAATCGGTTGACATATAGTCAAATCCAAGGGAGATGTGAATAAATTATCATCTCCAGACCCGTGTGGGGTTTCAATCAACAAAATTGAATTCAGATTAATCACTGGTTAATAAATTTAACCAATTCTACTTTGATTCGAATTATTTTTCTAATTAACCAATTTTCACTGTTTAAATTAGAAATGGATATTTATAATTTAATTTCAACTACCACATTAATGTTAACATTATTTTTAATATGTTAATCATCACAATCACAACACAGTACAGTTAATTAAATCATCCTTGGTTTTCAAACAATAGTGTATGTGAGCTAACAGGCACCATACGAAATTTTTGATAATTAAATAGATAAAAATCAATACTGGCAATTACTACATTCCGTTATAAAATAAATTACTGCACAAATTTTAGTGAGAGAATTCTCGCTTTTGGTTTCCACTCCATCAGTCTTTATTTGAAGATTGTTTTAATAAAATTAAACGAGCATCTAATTTTATCAAAAAATGTAGTAGCTTCCGTTTCCGTTCTGGTCAGTTCCATGTTGTAGTGTTCATTGTCACGATCGCAACGCAACTGAAATCGTTCCATTTCGATCTCGTATGAAAAGATACAATAATTACAAAATTTTATAATTAAATAATAACTAAAATATAATCACCCTCCTTTATCCTCTCCTTCCATCATTTTATTGTTGAACCGACCCTCTATTTAGAGAAACCGTCGCCGCCCATCACCACAGGCCATCGGCCGTTGATCAAGGACCACTACGCGAGGCGACGCACACCCCTCTCCCTACGCCTGGAGCGGCGCTGCACCCGATGGCCGCACGTGGCGCAGAAACGGCCTTGAAGTTGCCGGCTTTGAGCATGAAATTGGAATGAATCACTCAACCAAAATTCATCAATGCCATATAACTTTGAAGAGGGAAGAACGCACTATGATTTTTGTTTTATAATTTTCGAATTTTATTGAATGGATTAGGAGAATTTGACAGGCGAAATTTGGAGCAATTTGCGCCGTATATCAGCTTGAACGACGGCGTAGAAAATAAAAAAAAGGGGCTAGGATTTTGTGGTATATATATTTTAATTATTTAATTCCAAAAATACTTGCTTATCGATTCGAACTCCAAATCAAACTCAACGGCTGTCGTTTCTAGCTAAATACTTCCATTCCGGACACAATGGGATATGTTTTATAAGCTAATTTGGTTGTTTCGATCAGTTATTGTTAAAATTAAAATATAAATTAATATAACGGTCAATATTGAATTTGAGTGTACATTTTAATTTACCGGGGCCACATACTAACTCCAAAAAATATGAATTTTGATATCTAGCTATGTTTTGACGATATGATCCTAACAAAATTAATTTCATCGAATTTGGGGACCGTTTGAAAACTGACCTTTTTAACTGGTCGATTAAATTCAAACTGAAATTGAAAACACGTTTAAATTTACTACGCTCACATACTAATTCCAAGAATTATGAAATTTTGAACCTGATAATAATTTGATATTCTAGATCTAACAAAAGTGGTTTCATCGAAAACGGAGGTCGTTTGCAAAATGGTTATTTTTAAGGGCTATATATAATTTAAATATATCTAAATTCCATAGCGACTATTCTAAATTTTAAACTGGACATAACTTACAATTTATAAAGTAAAATATCAGTTTCTTGCATTCGTTAGAAAAATATCCATCGTTTCTTGTTTCATCAAATTTTTATTTATACTGAAATTTGTACATTCATTTAAAATTAAAAATCGAATTTTCAGACTACCGCGCCATTTCAAGTTCGTTTTATAATTAAAATAAATTTATACATTCTAACTTCAATCTAAATAAAATATAAATCATTAATTCTCAAAATAAATCAGTAAAATTCATTAAATCAATTAAAAATTTAAATTTAAATTGGTTTAGAAACTCCAGGTTGTTACAGTCAATTTACCAATAGATAATATTTATTATTAATAATTAATGATTAATATGTAGTCATTAATAATTAAGAAATAATATTTATTATTCAGTGTCTAATAGTTAATAATTATAATTAAAGTTGTATTTATATGTATTAATTAAAACAATTTTTTTTGAATTTTCTAAAATATAATCAAAATTATTCATAAATTTAAAATTTAAAATTTGAAGACTACATAAGATTCAAGAATATTTTTGAACCAAATCTAAAATTTTGTAAAATATTCAAAACTTCAAAGAATTACAAATGTTAAAAACATTCAAAATTTGAAAGACACAAATATTACTTTGTAAATTATTACTTCCATGCGTATTTACACGTTTTCAAATGTAACTATCTTCTTTGCGGTGTTCGCTTGAAACTAAAAGCGAATAAAACTTAAATCGCTTCAAACGTAGTGGACGCCACAATGCTGGTTTTCAAATAATTTATACTATAATCAATAAATTAAAAATAATCAATGAGTAAAACAATAATTAATTAGTAATTCCTACTAAACAGTTGTTAATAACAATTTTTTATATGAATAAATGTATTATATGTGACAAAGTTTTAATTTTTTTGGCCCAAAAAACGCGACTCAGATAATTTCACGTAAAGGCCAAACTTCAGCTTATTTTTAGGCCTAAGTAAGTAATGCTCTGTTTTTAATTTTTTCCTTCCCTCTTTCGATTTTCTTTCAATTCAAATGGAAACTCGAATCATTCATTGATTACGTACATTTTACATCGTTAATTGGATTATTTCGATTCTTTTATTAAATCGATCTCAGCAGGTAATTTTACGCTAATTTAGGTTTTTATTTTCGATCGATTCGATCTATTATTTACTTTTTTTTATGTTTTGTTGATCTTATTTTCTTATGAATTTACAGGTTATTTGCGTCATGTCTGATTTAGTTTCAATCAGTAGAGAAGTACAAGGGTATGTATTTGGATACGATGTTACGATTTTTTTAGATTTTAATGCTATGTGCATTTAGCATTTTCTTGCTGTTTAATATTGATTTTGACTGTACATGGTTTTTTGACATATTATAATATCATTTGTTATTTATATCTAAATCTGTATAATTTTTGGCAGGAGCAGTCTTGGGAATAGCATTTTGGTTTTATTTTTACTTGATGAGTGTAGCTACTCTATTCGACTGGACATGAGTTGTTCTTTAATTGCTGTTAAGAATAGCATATGTGAATATTGGACCCATCTTACTCCTAGTTCTATTGAAATATCATATAATTTGGAAAGTAAGATTATCACAGTTGATTCTGATTCGGATTTGCATACAATATTGTGCTTTCAAATTTATAAGAAGAGTCCTTTTTTTGTTTTCACTGTTAAGTTGTGCCATCATGCTCTGGAGCTCAATGTTGACAGTAATTTTTCTGTCAATTCTAATCAGCAGAGTATTTCTGTTTGTTCTAATTCTTATAACATTAAGTCTTGTGGTGAATTAAGTTCTTATTTGAAAGATATCATGAAGAAAGGGTGTCAGTTCAATCTTATGGATTTTATTGGTTATTGTTTTAGTGGTGCTGAAGATTTTAGGGAGTTTCTAATGGCGTATCAAATAAAAGAAGGACATGAATTGATTTTTGTTAAAAACTGTCCTGAAAGAATATCTGTCATATGCTCTTGGAATAAGGAAGGTTGTAAATTCAATTTAAATGCTTCTTCGGATCCTAGACATCCTCTTCATTTCTTTATTAGAACTTATAACTTTGCACATTCATGTGGTGCTGGATTAATGGATGTTAAGAAAGTCCAAATTTCTAGTAAATTTATTAAATCTTTGATTACTGATCAAATTAGAGATGTCCCTATGAAGAAGCCGAAAGATATTATCGCTGAATTTAGAAGAGAGTTTAATTTTGATCTTTCTTATTATTTTGCATACTCCGGAAAATAATTGGCTTTGAAGAAAATTTATGGAGATGATGCTATGTCATATAATGAATTAAATTGGTATTTGGGGACTTTGAAGAAAACTAATCCAAGAAGTTATGTTGCTTTGGATGTTGATCCATCGAGTTAGCAATTTGAAAGAGTTTGCATTGGATTTAATGCTTGCTTAGTTGGTTTTCGACATTACCGTCCTCTTATATTTCTAGATGCAGCATTTTTAAAGGGTAGGTCAGGAGTTTTATTAGCAGCCACTGCAAAAAATGGAAACCAAGGTTTGAGTTTTGGTCTTTGTCTTTTATTTTTTTAAGTTGTTTAGTATTTTGTTTTTGAATTATTTAGTATGCGATTTTTGGTGAAGTTCATGTATTTTATGGGAATGTTAGTGAATTTCATGCTAGTGGATTCAGTTTTGATGATGTGTTGAATTAGATTTGATCAGCCCTGGTCTAATGTTTAAGTTTTTATCAGAATTGAATCTTGTTTTATAGTTCAATTTTCAAGTACCATTACATCATTGAAAAATATTGTTACTGACAAGTATTTGTTTACAAAAAAAATTCTACTTGTTGCCTTCAGTTGATGATATATCTCTAGTTTCCCTTGGCTGCTCTGGAATTGACAATAGGCTTATCATGCTATATAACAATATAAGATTAGGTTTTTTTCACTGTAATAGGTTTGGGTTTGTAACTAATTAATGCAAGTTGGCATGCATGCTACAATCCAGATTAGAGGTTGCCTTTCTTTGGTGTAAGGTTGTCGTACATGCTGTACATTTCTGGGCCAGGGCTACTAGCTAGTGTGACGGGCCAGGAGCCATTATATGGATAACATATTGCATATATTTATAACGCTGAATATTGCATTTCATTTGCATTATATTTGATAATGCTAATCTAGTTAGCATTTTTTGTTCATAGTTTTACAAATTCCATTTGATAGACAGATATTGAAATACTGCATGTTCTATTTTCTTATTTTACTGCTGCATTTTTTGTTTGTTTAATACTATGGAATACATAATGCTGGTATTTTTTTTCATTGTAATGTATATTATTGCTTTTTTTCTATGCATTCATGAATTATATTATGTCATTTTGCATTAGCATTTTAATCTTTGTTTCTTATAAGAGTGTATTTAAAAAAAATCACTGCTGTGAATTTGAAGCACATTAAATTTTTTTTTATAGCATTTTTCTTCTGTGTATTATATTGCTTATCTTGTTTCCCTTTTGCTTTCTCTGTTATTCTGTGCGTCTGTGTTGTTCTTTTCTTTCTTTTTTTTTGAGAGAGAGAGATTGACATAGAAATATTATAAGACTGCTTTTTTTCCTATTTATTTAACTGTTGCAATACTAAAGTACATGATACTCTTTTTCCTTTAGCAATTTCTTTTGTTTATAATATTGTTTCATTTTTTCTATTTGCTTCATTAATTTGGTCATGAAATTCATTATGCTAGGTTACATTAGCATTTTTAAATTCTTGTGTACTGTAAGACTCCTGTGTACAATATGACTGCAATTTTATCATACTTGTTTCTCAGTTCTCATCCTAAGATACATTATGCTTTTTTACTTTACCCTTTTTTGTTTTGCATCATATTGCTGCTTTTCTTTTTTATTTGTTTCAGTGATTGAGTCATGACATATATTATGATAGTTTACTTTCGCATTTTTTAATTACATATAGCATGGTATATGTAAGATATTGGATTGATTTATATTTTATATATAGCTATGGTATATCAGGGTTTTTTTTATGTTAACATTTTAAATTTGTAATGCATTTTTTCAGGTTTCTTTCCACTAGCTATGGGAGTCGTCTCACATGAAAATGAATCAAATTGGAGTTGGTTTTTAGAGAATCTAAAAGAGATGCTTCATGAAGAACATAAATTAGTTTTTATGTCTGATTGTCAATGGGGTTTGCTCTTAGGTGTTCCGAAAGTGTTTCCATCTTCTTTTCATAGTTATTGCACATTTCATATGGAGCAAAATATTGGTTCAGTGGTTAAAGCTTGCAAGGGTGATACATCAATTGTTGATTTGTTTAAACTTATAACTCGATCTTCCAATCTATTTGATTTTGAACGTTATATGTTAAAATTTAAAGAAATTGGAGGTGCTGCCGCAATCAACTTCCCTAAAGATAAACCTTTAGAACATTAGGCAGATTTGTTTTTTTAAGGTAGAAGGTATGGAGAATATTCTTCTAATGTGGCTGAGAGCTTTAACTCTTGGATTGTGGATAATAGGTTTATGCCGATTACATCTTGTGTAGATGGAATTCGAGTGAAAGTAATGGAACAAATGGCAAAGCGAAGGGAAGAATGCCATAAGTGGACTACCGTTTTTATATCCAGTCATGGAGCAACGATTGTCAACGTTAGTTGAAGATGGGTTTGGATGGAATGCATATATGTCTGATGAAAATATTTTTGAAGTTAGATCTCCTATTTCATATCATGTTGATCTTGAAAAAAGATTGTGTAGCTTAATCAGTGGAAAGTTACCGGTTTTCCATGTGCACATGCTGTTAAGTGTATGAATAAATCAAGGCTATCGGTATATGAATTTGTGGAATATTATTTTACAGCTAATGCTTTTAGAGCTAGTTATGCACATGCTATTAATCCAATTCCAACTGTCGGTAAGCCAATTGTTACTGAAGATGAAATTGTAATTAGACCGCCTAAAGATATTCGAGGTGCTGGAAGACCTTCTTCTAAAAGACATGGTGGCTTTTCTTATTCTCAGAATAAGCGGAATAAATGCACCAAGTGTGATCAAGTTGGACATAACAAGAGGAATTGCCAAGCTTCAAAGAAGATTTAAATTTGAATTTTATTTTTCAGTTTTTTTTCCATTGAATATGTTACTATATACTTACTTAGTATGTTGTTGTTATTTTTTATTGGTTATTGGGACATGTTACATGCTGAGTTGTCATCTTTAATATAAATCTAACTTGTATTCTGAATTTTATATTTCTGCTTCCATTTATTATATTTTGTGTGTTTTTTTTGTTTAAATTATGAAGTGTTGTGTCTGTGGTTGTTGGCATTTTATCACCTGTTATTATTTACATCAATTAAATAGTATAATACTATATTAATTTAGCATTTTGTTGTGTATATTGTAAAAGTAATTGGCTGATTAGATTATTAGTTGCATAAAGTAAAAGTGGTTGGGTAACTTTATTAATATAAATTTAACTTGTATTTGTGAAACTTATGTGGTTGCTTTCCTTTTTTTGCATATTTTGTTTAAAATACGCATTGTTGTGTTTGTGACTGTTGGTATTTTATTATCTGCTATTTTCTATGTCATTTATAAAGACTAATGCCACATTTATGTGTTTACTTTCATTTATTTTGTTTTATGTATTTTATTTGTAAAGCATGCATAGTTATGTTTGTTGTTTGTGGCATGTTTTTACCAGCTATTTTCTACATTAATTCAACAGACTAATGCTATATTGATTTAGTGCTTTGTTTTGTATGATGTTAAACTGATTGACCTATTTGATTAGTAGTTGTGTAATAATAAACTATGTGCGGCTACTTTATGTGTTATTTGGGTAATGTCGTATGCTATTTCAATATAGCATTTTCTGCTAATTAATTTTTGAAATATAGTTAATTTTTAAAACAATTATAGTATGGTAATTGAAGCTAATGCATACAATTACGTACCCGATTAGGCCTTGTGTCTGAATGTCTTTTACGTATCATGGGTACCTGCTCGGTTAAAAAATCCCTATTGGGTGCAGAATCATTGCTGGAGTACCCAATTAAGCCTTGCATCCAAAAGTCTTTTACGTGTCATAGGTACCCGATTAGGCCTTGTGTGCGGATGTGTTTTAAGTGTCATTGTACCCGCTCGGTTAAACAATCTTTACTGGATGCATAATCATTGCTGAATGACCCGATTAGGCCTTGTGTCCGGAAGCTTTTTACATGTCATAGGTACCCGATTAGGCCTTGTGTCTAAATGTCTTTTGCGTGTCATGGGTACCCCCTTGGTTAAATAACCCCTACTAGGTGCAGAATCATTGCTGGAGTACCTGATTAAGCCTTGCATCCATAAGTCTTTTACGTGTCATAGGTACCCAATTAGGCCTTGTGTGCGGATGTGTTTTACGTGTCATTGTACCTGCTCGGTTAAACAATCCATATTGGGTGCAGAATCATTGCTGAACGACCCGATTAGGCCTTGTGTTCGAAAGCTTTTTACATGTTATAGGTACCCGATTAGGCCTTGTGTCTGAATGTCTTTTACGTATCATGGGTACCCACTCGGTTAAACAATACCTACTAGGTGCAGAATCATTGTTGGAGTACCCGATTAAGTCTTGCATCCAGAAGTCCTTTATGTGTCATAGGTACCTGATTAGGCCTTGTGTCCGGATGTGTTTTACGTGTCATTGTACTCACTCAGTTAAACAATCTTTACTGGGTGCAGAATCGTTGCTGAACGATCTGATTAGGCCTTGCGTTCGGAAGCTTTTTATGTGTCATAGGTATCCGATTAGGCCTTGTGTCTAAATTTCTTTTACGTGTCATGGGTACCCGCTCGGTTAAATAATCCCTACTGGGTGCGGAATCATTGCTGGAGTCACGATTAAGCCTTGCATCTAGAAGTCTTTTAAGTGTCATAGGTACCTGATTAGGCCTTGAGTGCGGATGTGTTTTATGTGTCATTGTACTTGCTCGGTTAAACAATCCATACTGGGTGTAGAATCGTTGTTGAATGACCCGATTGGGCCTTGCGTCCGGAAGCTTTTTACATGTCATAGGTACCCGATTAGGCCTTGTGTCTAAATGTCTTTTACGTATCATGGGTACCTGCTCGGTTAAACAATCCCTACAGGGTGCAGAATAGTTGCTTGGGTTCCCGATTAAGCGTTGCATCCCGAAGTCTTTTACATGTCATAGGTATCCGATTAATCCTTGTGTCCAGATGTGCTTTACGTGTCATTGGTACCTGCTTGGTTAAACAATTCTTACTGGGTGCATAATCATTGTTGAACGACCCGATTAGGCCTTTGAGTTTAGTTGTCCTTTGAGTTTTGAAAAGTACATGACCAAGCTTGTGTCTAGCCGTCCTTTGAGTTTCGTAAGTACTTGCTTAGGTTTAAATCTGAATGTCCTTTACAATCGTTTATATTGTTTGATTAACCATTATGTTTTCGGTATAAATTGGTTTTAAGAGTTTTTGGCTTAGGGATTAGTCCGGCCATCCTTTACAATCATTTATATTGTTTGGTTAACCAATATGTACTCGGTATAAATTGGTTTTTAAAGGTGCTTGCTTAGGGTTGAGTCCTGCTGTCATTTGAATCTCATATGTACTCGGTTAGGTTTGAATTTGGTTGTCCTTTACAATCGTTTATATTGTTAGGTGTATATTTATTTGCATGGGTATCTGATTATGTTTTGAATATTGTCTTCTTTTATATCCATATGTACCCGATTTAATTTGGAGTATGAATTTGGTTTGCACTTCTGGGTTTGGTCGGTTGAATGAAATATTTTGGTTATAGATTCATTTATGGTTATTTTGTTTAAATAATTTATTTTTATTTTAGATTGATATGCATAAACAATTAGTTATAAAAATGTTATTTTTTATAGCGTTTTTAATTTAGGATACAGTAGATTCATTTATGGTTATGTTGATTAAATAATTCATTTTTATTTTAGATTGGTATGCCTATTTGTTTATAGCACTTTAATTTATACATTTCATCACATAACATCAGACATAACCCAACCCATACACATAATGGTTAATCGAACAGTAACGCATAACAGTAACCACCAAACCATCACATACACATAACAGTAACCACCAAACCATCATAAAGATCTCAAAAAGCCAAATGATAACAAAGATATCAAAAAGTCAAATGATCTCAAAGACATAAGCATAACTCAACACATACACATAACAGTAATCACCAAACGATCACAAAGATCTCAAAAAGCAAATATACAGTTGCCATAAAACATCAGTTCTCCCAAAATTCTTACTGCACAAAAACATCAGACATAAGCCAATCCGAACAACAGGCTACAACCCGAATTTTCATTAAAACAACAAGTCACAATCAATTTAGCTTCAACTACAATGTATGAAATTAAAACAGAGCAATTAACCACGTGTAGGTATGAAATTTGTACAGGTACAATTCTGTCTATACCACAATTTTTTAATCCAGGTTCAGCCACTACTTTAACATCAATTCAAATTACTAAAACTCAATTACAATTAGCAAATAAATGTCTAAACAGCAAATTCAAATTGAATTAAAACAGGTGCTACATCAACAATTCAGTGTTTCCTTCGTTCATGTTCTTTCTTCTTCACAGCGTTTTCAATTTCTTCTGGGGACGAGTTTGCAAAGTAACTCATAATATCCCAACTTCTTGGTGGGTCATTCAGTATGTTGAACACTGTGTTAGCACGGAGAAGACTGATATCTTCCTTTTTACATTCCTCTGGTAGATTTTTGTCTCTGTCCAATTTTTCGATGAATTTCATCACAAATAATGCACGGTCAGAACTGCAAAATAATAAATAAATAAGGATTAGTATAAGAAATGCAATGCTATGATCATTTAGCTTTTTGCCAACGGATTATTTGGAAAAAACCTTGTATTGTGTTCTAATATTATCTAATTTCCAGGAAGGAACACATAATCGTCGAATATCCTTCAATTTCTCCGGTTTATATTTTATTTTCCTAGGATTTTATGGAATGGAACATTATTGCATGGTACATCAACTTTCCCCACAAGTAAACAATTGCATAATAGAATGAACTGATGATTTTATTTAGTTTGTCAGTCGCAGAATATGAGCTAATAGAATTGTATCATAGTAACCTCAAAAACGCTATTCTCCCATACGACCAAACCCAGAAACGCATGTAAAGGATAATATGAAGGTGTTTTCACTATATTATTGTAAAAGTCAGGCAGTAGTGGTACAAAGATACGAAAAATGCAAGGTGTTTTATGGATATTTAAATAATAAGAATAAAACAAAAATGATATTACAGTTTAGCATTTATATTAACAGTTTAAGTTGCACATGTAAAGGACAATATGAAGGTGTTTTCACTGTATTATGGTAAAAGGCAGTATTGGCACAAACATGTAGTGGTTTGAGCATTTAGTAACTATTAAAAAAAACTGTTAATGTTTACTTACGAGTCGAAATCTTATTGTGGGCATTGTGGCTGTTTCATCGGCTTTGTTCCAATATTTTTGTTTATAATGTTGTTTTCAGCCAATTTCTCATAGATAATCATTTCAATCTTTTTTCTCTGTATCAGAAAAAAAATACATAGCTTTTTTCCAATATACATCCAAATATATATTTATATATGATAATAACAATCTTACCATCTTCATCGCTTTCTTATAGTGTTTATTTGATACAGAGGTTGATCTTCTGGGCCTCAATGAATCGTAGTGGTTCCATTGCATTTTAACATAGTCCAAAGTTAGTAAAGTCCAATGGTTCATGTAATTCTAGGGAAAGAATATGGTTTCTGCAACTTCGTCTTTGATAATTTTTTGGACCATTGGGTTAACCAATGTTTTAACAACATTTTCAACATCTGTTTGTATGGCATGCTGCAAATAAACATGAAAAATATTAATTTGTTCCTGATATTTACAATTTTAAAGTAAAAGTTTTGTTTACCGTCGTGATTGTACTGAATATGTAGTTGTGTTCGTATGTATTTGCATTTGAAGTAAACCATTCAATAACCTGCATTATAAAAATAATGTTAGCTTAGTATATTATTTTAACATGGAATTTGCTTCTATATAAATTTGTTACCAGGATGTTGCATTGTATATAAATGATGCTAGGGGGAGATAGCATTTTATTACCAGTATGTTGTTTGATTTAAAAAACATCATAATGCTATGATACTTTAGCATTTTATTAACAGTAAATTGCTTAAATATAAAAATCAAAATGATAGGAGAGTTTATCATTTTTGTAATAGCATGTTGACTACCCAATTAAAAATCAAAATGTTGGTAGAAGCTAGCATTTTTTGAACAACATTTTGTATTATCATAAATTTTATTATAATGCTAGCAGAATTTAGTATTTTTCAATCACCATATTATTAAAAAGAAATCATAATGCTAGGAGAATTAGCATTTCATAAACATTGTACTGTTTATTTAAATAGTGATCATAATGTTAGCGGAAAAACGTCATTTTGGAACAACATAATGGTTTATAAATTTTTTTCCAAAATGCTAGTGAAGACTAGAATTTTAAAAAATAACAATCACAATGCTACAAGTTAGCATCTTAGGAACAGAATATTGCTTAATAATTAAAAAAAATACCTATTACAATTTACATTTACCTGACTATCTGTAAATTCTTCAAATAGAAGTTCTTCTAGCATGGACTATACAATTGTTATCCCTCCTCTTTCAGTATCATCATTTTGCCATGCTATCGTGCTATATTTATATTTTAATTTAAAAATATTAAAATATCACATATTTATTTAAATAAATTCAGATTTTAACGAGTACAAAAAACTTACTTTGTTTTGTCTGCGCATGCAAAGAATGCCCTGATTATGTTTTGTTTGTGAGAATCTAGGAGTTGTAATATCGGACTCTTTAAAATATTTCTTTGGCGATAAACTTTCTTTATTGGAGAATATTTGTCAACATCCATAGGTTCTACATCTTGAGCCTCATCATCTTTAGATTCTTTACTGGATTCTTCTTTCTCTTCTTTGACCAGTTCTTTTTCTTTTTCAGTTTCTTCGACTTTTGTATCACTTTCGTCACTTCCATCTTCATCCGCATCTTCATCTTCATATTCATCCTCATCTTCATTGCTTGTATTTTCAATATTTACGTCACCATCGGTTACATCTTTTTTATTCTCCTCTTCTTCACCTTCATCTTCATTCTCTTCATCATGTGATTTATCTTCTCTTTTATTCTCTTCACTTTCTTCTTCATTCTCATTTTCTATTTCATCATTTTTTTCCTCCACCATTCCAGTTTCTTTTTCATCGTATTTGGTTTTTTTGTAGTGTACTATTTTATACTGAAATTAAGAATCAACTTTTGGCTTCCTCTTTTTCCGTTTTAATCTTTCAATCATTGAACTTGATGTTACATTTTAAAGCCGTTGGCTTCTTCTTCTCACATCCTTCTTGTAACAACCCGTAAAATGCGAGCCAGTTTGAAATTTTTATTTTGGCAATTTTAACGAATTTTGAATATTTAAAATGAATTATTTTAAATAATATCGACGAAAATTTATTTTGAATAGAATTCGAACGTATATATTATATACGTCGTCGTTAGAATATATAATAATTATATATAATTATAAAAGGAATTGAAAATGGCGCGGTAGTTCGAAAATTCGATTTCTAATTTAAAATGAATATACAGAATTCAATATAAGTCAGAATTGAACGAAACAAGAAATATTTGAATCTGTATAACTATATCTTTGTAACGAAGTTGACAAACTGAGATTTCATCTTAGAAATGATAAGATATGTCCAGTTTAAAATTAGAAATAGTCGCTGTGGAATTTATATATATTTTTATATATATAAGGCCCTTAAAAATGGACATTTTGCAAACGACCTTGGATTTCGACGAAACCAGTTTTGTTGGGTCCGGGATGTGAAGTTATTGCTAGGTTTTAAATTTCATAATTTTTCGAATCAATATGTGAGCGTGGCAAAGGAAAACGTGTTTTGACCATTTCAGTTGATTTTAATCGACTGGAAATTGGCCATTTTTCTAACGGTCTCAGAATTCGACGAAACTAGTTTTGTTAGGACCGTATCGTGAATACAAAGCTAGAAAATATTTTTTTGGAATTTTTAGAATTAATATGTGACCCCAGTGAATTGAAATGCACGTTTAAATTTCAATATATTGATTTAAATGTTAATTTAAAAGAAAACTGATGGTAACGATCGAATCGGGTTACGGGACATATCCCATTGTGTTCGGAATGGGGGTATTACCCTAGGGTCGATAGTCGTTGGGTCTCGATTGGAGTTCGAATAGAAAAAAATTACTTTTTAGATTTAAAATTAAAATCATATATATATATATAATAATTGGGTTAAAACCCTAGGACTCCACATTCTTGGTCAACTGCTGAAACAAGCAGCCGCTCCCAAATTGTTCGACGGTGGAAATTTTCCAATTTTATTTCTTCAATCATTTAAAATCGGTTGCACATTAAATCAAAGTTTTAAAACAAAAACCGTAAAGGTTCGTATGCTCTTCGAATGGGTACGACTTTGGAGAAGAATCGTGTAGCAGGTTGCGTGATTTATGGGGTGGAAGCTATCGTGTTCGAGCGCCGCTAGGGGGCGCTGATGGCCATCGCGCCGCCGGAGATCGTCGGCGTTAAGAAGCGCCGTGAAGCCACACCTCGTGGGCCCACTTGATCCAGGTCCGCTTGTTCAAGAAGGGGGCGCAAGGGAACCCTAATGCTGAGCAAATGTCGGCTGTGTTCAGAAAGGAGGTTGCGAAGAAGAAGATAATTAACAGTGAAGAACGAGAAGGGTAATCTCCTGTTTATTTTTCTAAAAATAAAATTAGTGTATTGTTTTAAAAATAAAGATATTGTTTTGAAAATAACAGATATTGATTTAGAAAGAAAAAAATATAGCTTTAAAAATCAGTTTTAAAAATAAATTTACATTAATTAATTTTCTGTTTTTTTTATATATAATTAGCAGTGTTTTAAAAATATAAAATACCTTTTGTTTTTAAAATATAAACATAGAAATAGCGAGATAGAAAAATAGAATTTTTATATATTGAACTTCCATAGAAAAATAGAATTTTTATATATTGAACTTCCATAGAAAAATAGAATTTTTATATATTGAACTTCCATAGAAAAAAAGTAGAATTTTTATATATTGAACTTCCATAGAAAAATAGAATTTTTATATATTGAACTTCCATAGAAAAATAGAATTTTTATATATTGAACTTCCATAGAAAAATAGAATTTTTATATATTGAACTTCCATAGAAAAATATGATTTTTATATATTGAATAGTAAAGTAAAAATTCGATTTTTACATATGTAGTGGCTACAGCAGTGAAGATAACGAAAAGGCGATAACGATGAAGAATTCTGCAAAAGAAGAGTCCAGATGATTGGATAGCTATCGGTGAGAATTTCTCACCTTTCAATTTATTTTTCTAGTTATATATATATATATACTAGGATGCAGACGGTGCTTAGTAGCACCCGACACAATCGTCCACAGACCATGGACTTGTTTGTTTGGTTGCATAGATTAGTTGAATTATTTGTTTGAAATGAATTGAATTGTTTGGTGAGATGAAATTGATTGATGTGTGAATGGCATGGGCCTTCACTAGACCGGGGATAAGGCTAGGCCTTGTCCCGTTTCTAGTATCGTGCCGTTATGCCGCCGAAATTTTCTAAAATATGTTAGAAAAATAAAAATATCATTTTATTTAAAGAATGAACTAAATAGAAATTCATATGTTGGAATAAAATGTTTTATCGTTAAAAATATAATTTTTAACGTGAAAGTGAATAAAATAAAATATTCATTTATAAACCGGACGGTTTGTTTATGTACACCTATTTGAATGACATTGATTGGGACGATAAATTTTACACATCGCCCAACAGCACAAATAAAATAGGTGTTTGATTGTTTGAAACCCCACACGGGTGTTGGGATGAAATTTGAAGTTCACTCATCCTGATTGATTAAATATGTCGATCGATTGACAGGCTGTTATAAGCGTTGAATATCTATACTTGATGCTTATACAGTGTAGTGCACTTTGGTTGATGGTTGATTATTTTCAATGCTATTATATACATGTGTTGTATGAAAATCCATATAATTAACTTTGTATGGTAATTGATTGGGCCTCATTCCAATTTGAAAAATAAAGAATATTATAAAATAAAAGTTCATGTGTTGACAGTACTCATCCATTGAGATTGGTCATGTGTTGAACGAAATATTTTAGTAATAAAATTTACATCTTTAATATTATAAAATAAAAGTTCATGTGTTGACAGTACTCATCCATTGAGATTGGTCATGTGTTGAACGAAATATTTTGATAATAACAACTATTTTGAAAAAGAAATATTTGAAATAGAATATTCGAAGATAGAAATTTATGAAGCCGTGTTGATTAGATTGACGCCATTTTGACGTGAACGATATTCATCTCGATTGAAAACGATTTCGAAATGAATTGAATTGAAAACGATTTCGAAATGAATTGAATTGAAAACGATTTCGAAATGAATTGAACTGAAAACGATTTCGAAATAAATTGAATTGAAAACGATTTCGAAATGAATTAAATTGAAAACGATTTCGAAATGAATTGAAAACGAATTCAAATTGAATTGAAAACGAATTGAAATGAATTCAAATTGAATTGAAATTTGAATTGAATAGAAATGAATTTTGAAACGAATTTATAAAGAAGAATTCAATTTTGATTTGAATTGAAAAGGAAGTTGAAATTGCTTTTGAAACGAATTCAAAACTATTTATATAATTCGTTTTAAATAGAAATCGAAGAAATATATATAATATATATATATTATATATATAATGGCCTGAATAGAACGCGCCGCGCCGCGGTAGTTCGTGAATTTCGACCATTTATTTCAAACGGACATTGCGGGAGATCCGACCGTCGGATTCTCCTAAAACCGGAACCGTTGGGTTCGTATCGAAAAGAGCTTTCTAATGAATATGAGAAATTTGAAATCTAACGGTTGGATTTGGAATTATGTCCAAATCAAATTCGAAAAAGGCCGCTGTAAGTGCAGTTCGATGGCCGTTGTTGGAAATCGACTGTACGGGCCTTGATAAAATTATTAAAAATAGTAATAATTTGTGTAAAATCATAAGAAATGATTTGGGAAAAATTGGGATGAAAAACTCCATATTTGAAAAGATAAAAATAGATTTTTATCGAAATGAACTAGTTTTGAACTAGAATTATAATTCTATTTATTTTTAAATAAATAAATTGAATTTAAAAAGGGTTTTAAAAATAACCAGAATATCCAATGATTGCATTGGAGTGGATTTGAATCGAAATTGTCTTCGGAATATTTCGATGTTGGAATTCATGATTATACAGATGTTGTTATGGGAATTTGAAAGATATATATTTATATCGTTATTTCCAATACGACATTTGTTAGTCGTAGAATTCGATATTGAATATAAGCCGATATATTTTCTATTCAGAACCTTGTATTGAATATCGAATGTGATTTGGGTTTGTCGTGAGTGGTGTCTTCACTAACACTGTTCTTGAACCCAGTGGAGAAAAGGTTAAATCTTTTTATTTAGATTTAATGAAGTGTACCAATTAAATAATATTTAATTGGAATTGAATTGATATTGATTTTTGGGTTTATCGTGGACAGTGTTTTTAAATAACACTCGTTCTTTAACCCGATCATTAATGAAGGTGATTTTGGGTTTATTGTGAACTGTGTTTTTAAATGACACGGATTCTTTAACCCAGTTAACGATTAAAACTAAGTGGAGTTTTAATGAATCTTTAATTAGATTGAAATGATCGAAAATGGAGTATCACCAGTTTTGCTCCAGGCGATAGTTAAATCTTTAATTAGATTTGAACGTGAAATGGTAATTGAATTTACCGATAACACTGTGGTGTTAGATATGAAGTATTACCAGTTTTACTTCATGGGATAAATAGGTTGGGATTGGGAAATTAAAACAAATGATTACTTCGGTAAGTTTCGTTAATCCCGGCTAGTTGAATCGAAATTCAAAAGTAGATTAAAGAATAAATTCAAGAATTTATCTTTGATAAGATTAATGGGAACCTTTCCCTATGAATGTGAAATTTAGAAACTAACTGTCGGTTAGCTAAGCAGAATGGTTTTCTGGATATTGATCTGATGTTGGTTTCGGCCTTCGGGGTTAATATTTGGGGAATTATTCTCTTGATTAATTTACGGTTAGTGACTAATGGATTGGAATGAGGCGTATGTTGTGTTTGTGTAACACTTATTTAAAATATACGCGAGTTATTCGGAAAGACCGGGTTTATCCCATTCTGAATAACTGATACGACGATAAGTCGAAGATGAAGACGGTGGTCGAAGACCGGAAGTCTTCACGTCGTTTGGGTAATTACTGATGATCTTGATTGGGCTGTACACCCAAGAAGATGGAAACAGTTAGTGATCATCCAGACGTACTTGGAGATCGATGGATATGCGGGGTACTAGGTGCCTCCGGTTTCGTTCAGACCCAGAACGGACTTGTAAATGGACTGTGTGTCTGACATTGGATTTTAGTCCGTGTGATTGATCTCTATTAAATATATATCTGTCTGGCGGCGGAGAATTTATTCTCTTGCTTAACGCCCTTCTCTGAGACGTACGAGCTCAGGGGTTATATATTGATGGATATCAATCGCATGGAGTGAATTGCCTGTGTGGCATGCCTAAGTGGCAAATGATCAAGGCTTCTGTTGAAAAGCAAAGTCTTGTGGTTGATGATCGAAGCACGGCCTTTGTGGCGTAGCTTTGTGTAACGTTGATTCGCGAGTATCACACCCGGTATGAATCAAAAACGGGAGACGGACCTCAGGGAGGGCATGCGTTTCTTTCTAGTTATGAGTGGCGTCAGTGCTTGAACTGGCTGACGAGTTTGACTCATGTGGATGTTACTTACTATTACTTGCTGAAAAGCGAGGCGCCTCGTGATATCGGTTTCGGCCGATGCTTCTGGTCGGCTGACGGGCCAGATTTACGCCCCAAAGAGCGGGGAAACGCAGTGTTCAGACATTTTAATCCACATCGGTGGACCGGCCCTGACGATCCAAAGGCTTGACAGAGTACTTGCCTGAGGCTCGGACTAGACAGTCTCGAATCGGTGAGGATCTTGCCCCTAGCCTCGGTTCATACCATAAATGATAACCCAACTTCCAATACGTCGTCTTGCGGTTTTGATTGTAAACTTATATATGGCGACATAGTGTTATGGGCCATTCATGCCGCCTATGATTGATACTTATGATTTGAAGTGTTTTATACACTATGCACTTATAATAGTATCAAATGATTTGTTTTAAAACGTATCAAGCATTCTTTGGCTGTTATAAGGGAAAACCCTATCCTCGACTGCGTTGCATTGTGTGATGGGACCTGGGTCTTATAACAGCTTCATTTTTCTTTATTTAGCATTGCGCTGTTTGTTTTATGCACTGGTATTCTTGGGAGGAAACCCGTTCCGTGTTATACGGCATGGTCCCTTGATTTACCTAACTTTGAAAATAAAGATTAATAACTGTTTTTTTAGTTCTCACACCAGTCACATGACTGACCTGGAGTTTATTGTTTTAACCTAAACTCTGGGTGCCCCTATTTTGACACGGGCAGCTAGTAGTTTTGGTTTTGCAGATTTATATTCACAGGATCCTGGTTTACAGCTGGAATGATATCCGGAAAGCTTTGTATCCGTATATCTCTTCTAGTTGTGTATTGTATTACTTTCCGCTGCTATGTATTTAAATGTAATTTAAATCTCTGATATTTCTGTGTAATATTCATTTATACTCTGTATATTCTTGTAATCTGATGCATTGTTTTTAATTAACAATGAAATGTTCTTCTGTATGCGTTCTGCTGTGGTTTGTTCTCGAACTATCCGACGCTTTCCTTGACGGGGAAGTTACGGGTTTTCACACTTCTCTTCTTTGTTTTCCACTTTTTTGAACTCTTCAAGAGTCTCATTATCTGGTGTGCTTAGAAGGTCGAAAGAAGGAGGGGTAAGTTGCTCTATAAACTTCTGAATAATTAGATTTTTCTGTTCCTTATCAGATTCTTGGAGCACGGATTTTAGCATGCGGATTTCGTTTTCTTTCTGAACTAATTCTTCTTCTTTTTTCCTTAGCTTTTTTTCTTCCTCCAACTTTGTTTTCACATCCTTCAATTTATTATCTAATTTGAAAATTTTGCATTTCGATTTTTCTGTCTTTTTCATCAATTCCTAACCCTTCATCCTCACCTTCACTTGTAATCTCTTTTATTTGCAAAATTGCTTTGTTCTTCGATTCATCAAGTAACATCTTCTCTTTAGATGTTATTTTCTTAATTCCAAGTGAAATCTGTAATCGGCGAAGATAAGAAGTTTTCCAGTCATAAATTCATTATTTCTAATATTTTGAAGTGCTACGATGTTCTAGCATATTAATATGTGCACATAAATAAATATAAAATTATTTATTGAATTACGACTACTAAGTTTTGAGTGATAAAGGGATTGTTACAAAACCAAGTGCATTGTTGAAATGCTATCAGAATTTTGTGTTTTCCAATCACCATATTAATCACACAAAAATTCATAATGCTAGAAGAATTAGCATTTCACTTACAATGTTCTGTTTACTTAAAATTTATTATAATGGTAGGATAGTTTAACATTTTATTAACAATAATTTGCTTAAAAAAATCAAAATGATAGGAGAGGTTAGCATTTTTGTAATAGCATGTCGACTAAAAACCAAAATGCTTTTAGAAGCTAAGTATTTTTGGAACAACTTTTTGAAATAAAAAAACAAAAGAAAAATTCATAATGCTAGGAGAATTAGCAGTTCACTTACAGTGTTCTGTTTATTTAAAAAATTATTATAATGGTAGGATAGTTTAGCATTTTATTAACAACAAATTGCTTAAATTAAAAAATAAAAATGATAGGAGAGGTTAGCATTTTTGTAATAGCATGTCGACTACTCGACTAAAAATCAAAATGCTTTTAGAAGCTAAGTATTTTTGGAACAACCTTTTATATTAAAAACAAAAGAAAAATTCATAATGATAGGAGAATTAGCATTTCACTTACAGTGTTCTGTTTATTTAAAAAAATATTATAATGGTAGGATAGTTTAGCATTTTATTAAAAATAGATTGCTTAAATTAAAAAATAAAAATGATAGGAGAGGTTAGCATTTTTGTAATAGCATGTCGACTAAAAATCAAAATGCTTTTAGAAGCTAAATATTTTTGGAACAACTTTTTGTAATAAAAAAAAAATCATAATGCTAGGAGAATTAGCATTTCACTTACAGTGTTCTGTTTATGTAAAAAATTATTTTAATGGTGGGATAGTTTAGCTTTTATTAACAGCAAATTGCTTAAATTAAAAAATAAAAATGATAGGAGAGGTTAGCATTTTTGTAATAGCATGACTACTCGGCTAAAAATCAAAATGCTTTTAGAAGCTAAGTATTTTTGGAACAACTTTTTGTAATAAAAAAACAAAAGAAAAATTCGTAATGATAGGAGAATTAGCATTTCACTTACAGTGTTCTGTTTACTTAAAAAGTTATTATAATGGTAGGATAGTTTAGCATTTTATTAACAGCAAATTGCTTAAATTAAAAAATAAAAATGATAGGAGAGGTTAGCATTTTTGTAATAGCATGTCGACTGCTCGACTAAAAATTAAAATACTTTTAGAAGCTAAGCATTTTTTGAACAACTTTTTGTAATAAAAAAAACAAAAGAAAAATTCATAATGATAGGAGAATTAGCATTTTACTTACAGTGTTCTGTTTATTTAAAAAATTATTATAATGGTAGGATAGTTTAGCATTTTATTAACAGCAAATTGCTTAAATTAAAAAATAAAAATGATAGGAGAGTTTAGCATTTTTGTAATAGCATGTCAACTACTCGACTAAAAATTAAAATGCTTTTAGAAGCTAAGCATTTTTGAAACATATTTTTGTAATCACAAAAAAAAGTCATAATGCTGGGAGAATTAGCATTTCAGTTACAGTGTGCTGTACAGATAAAATAATTTACATTAATCACTGTTAACTACTGTGTTTCCAGTATTAAACAGAAAATTACAAAAGCAAATGCATTATTAAAATTTTAACAACATAAAATATTATCATACCTTTTTATCATCCATATTAGCTAGGATCTCCTTTGACACAATGTTTTTCATTAAGTTTAGCGACCATTTTGCAAACCTTGGAGAGCCGCTTATCCACTCTTTTCTTGGCTTAAGTATATCAACATGTTCACACAGAAAATACTGAAAAAAGAACAAAATATTAGTTAGAATAAATTATCATACATCTTATCAGACTATATTAAAATTTAATATTATGATGAAAAAATATCATTGATTTTTTCTTACCAGGGGAAGAATGGAACAGCCAGACATATTTTGTAATGACCCGGGTTTTTGGCGATCTTGGTTATCTGATGTACAACACATATCGAACATCCAAGGATCGAAAATACCAGTCATTAATGAAAGAAATTAGAGGGTGGGGAGAGATAAGATAGAAACTTAGAATATAAGAAGAAGAAGAACACAACATCAGAGTAACACGAACCGCACAGCGGAACGAATAACATATAATATATATAACATAACTTGAAATATACATCTGTACTTGAATATACATCATTATCAAAGTACAACACTTACAACACAGCGAAAATAACTATAGCTATATAATCCTGAAGCCTCCTGCTCCAAGCTCTTCCAGTATATCTGTAAATCCTGACTACTTGACTGCCCTTACAAAATTGGGCACCCAAGAGTTTAGGGAAAACAACAAAATAAACTCCGGGTCAGTCATGGGACTGGTATGAGTAAAACAGTTTGAACAAGTAAACGATATCTCATAAGACCACGCTGTATAACGTAACGGGTTTTTCCCTTATGAGAATCCAAATTATCTTTATATCAAAAACCCTTTGATATTATAATAATGTCTATCAACCACAATATAATAATCATCTAGCAGAAACGCTTTCATCTCATGTTCTACATACATAGTATACAATCAAAACCGCAAGCACGTATTGGGTAATGGATTTCCAACTATGACAAGGTATGGAACCACCTTTCGCTAGTGTACCTCTAGAAAGGAATACACTGGGTTCAACAAGAACATCTTGCAACCCGACCACACATGACCGACCACTCTTTCGCTTGAGTGTATCGAATGTATATCACCAACGGTTGGGATCAGCAACCGTTTCCCGAATGGACAGTATCGACAATAGATTTTTAGAAATAAATGAAACTCTAGATCAGGTGATTTTACACCCAACTTCGGAGCGACCGACTTAGCCATGCTGCCTGCCCGATTTCTGTCATTTACCGGATGTGAGGCTAGAAGCTACGCTTTATCATCACACCAGATTCACTTCGAATGTCACACCGTCAAATCCATCAAATCACCGATTGACGTCTACAACAATACATTATGTGTTAGCTAAAAGAAGTTTCCTTCTTCGCTTCCACTCTTGGTACGGTTGGAGAAATCAATATACGTGATCGTATGGAAATACTCTGTCAGACATCCGTCCATACAAGTCATCCAGGAACAGGATGAACCGAAGGCACTATTCAGTACATCCATCTTAGGCACTGTTATCTAAGACTTATACAATAGCCCTTGCACCTTACTCCATCTTCAATTTTCTTTGACATATATGATTCGCAACGCTTATGCCAATACAAAGTGGTTCTTTGGATAGTAATCCAACCGGTCTCTCCATATTAACAACGTTAAAATGGTCAAAACTTCGATAATCTATGATTTAACTATCAAAGAAAAACACGTGTGCAAACAACGATATTATTTCCAAATGGAAATTCTATCAATCAATCATCATTTAACATATCTATATATATATATTTCCTTATTTTCTATGTTTAGAAAATATACGTTATTAATACTGGAAAACATTTCCATTGTTATTTACATATCACTATCATTTCACAACTATCAGTCCATGACTGTAAACCAGTAGGAGAACAATTCTCTAAGTATAAACCCCGAAGTCCGAAACCAACATCAGATCGATACTCAGAAAACTATTCAACTTAACTAATCTCTAGTCAGTTTCTAATTTTGCTTAACTCTATTTCTTTAATTCTATTCGATTAATTCTATTTGATTAACTCTAATTGAATAACTCTAATTGAATGACTCTATTCTGTTTTAACTTTATTTTCGAATAACTATATTCGATTTAACTCCTTTGAATATAAACTATATTCGATTAACTACTTCGAATATAAACTATATTCGATTAACTACTTTTTGAATACTCTAGTCGAATAACTTTATTCTATTTAACACTATTCCCTTTTTATAATTCTATTAGTTTTCAAAATATTCTCCTTTATAATATCCTATTTATTTTCTAATAATATTCCTTTATCCTATTCTATTTATTATAACCAATAAATATTTCCCTTTATCTTTTCTATTTATTCTAACAAATAAATATTTCCCTTTTTTTATAATTTATCCTTCGATTTTATAATTATTTTCTTTTATAAAAACCCTTTTCCTTTTCTATATAAAATCCATTGATTTTATATAAATAATTCATTTTAAAAATACACTTTGAAAATCCCCTTTCCCACATCTAGGTATTTCTATGGTACTTAACACACCATATAACAACGATAAATATCGTCCAAACACACATAATCAACAACAGAATATATATCACATCATATATCACAATATATGAATCACAGTAAAATAAATGTTGAGAAATCCAGTTGGATTCTTCCAACCTGTTTCCCTGCATCACAGATGTTAAACAATATAGATAACATCACTTTTCAGTTCCATATGATATATTCTGTTAAACAGAATCAATATAGAAATTTAACTAACTGACTAGCAGTTCAATCAACAGTCAACACACAATCAATCAGACAATTTTTAACAGTTCTAAAAATACAACATGAAATTATAAACTGTTCAGAGTTAGTGAGATTTACTCACATTGGAAGATCATCGTTAATAACGATAACCATCGCTTGATTCAGACGGACAATTTATTTTGCCATAAATTGTAACGAGCTCAGATTCACTCCCAGTCAGCTCCATGGTGTAGCCACCGTCCATACGATCCCAACGGATCTTGTTTCGTCTGATTCTGATATCGTATGACTTAGTTACATATTTTTAAAGTTAACACTGGTTTAAATAAAAACAAAACAAAGGTTTAATTTCAAATAGGGCTTAACCATTTATCACCGGCCCAACTTCCTATCAAAAAGCCCACCGCCCCTACATGAAAACCCAGTACCCGAATACGGTCCCCTTTCTTCCACGATGACAGCCACCGAGCCACTACTCCTCAACACTCCATTACCGAATCCTTCTTCCAACCTTGCCACTTCGTTTCTCAGTGAAACTCAAAACCGACACCACCCTGCTCCTCATCTCGTTCTCCACCTCCCCATACCCATTTCGAAACACTCGACATTCATCTCCTATCGCGACTTTCACCAGCTCCGCTGAATGCACAGTAAAGTGCGACAAATTTTCGAACAGAACCCCACCAATCAATATAAACTCGAGCTATACAATGCCACAAACTCAAAGACACCCTCAAAAAAACTCGAATAGCTCTCCCTATTTCTTGCTACAAAGAACCCTAGGCACTGCCTTTGGATTTTCAGCGAACCCGAAGGATGTTCGAACGCTTCAGAATTGGTACTACAACGGAGAGCAAGGCTAGGGGACTTCGAATATATAAGCTTTAACATTTTAGGGATTTTATTTGTATTTTCTTTTGAATTTTTGTTTGCCATTTTTCTTTCTATATAAGCAAAACAACGGCGGAATTAATTTGACCAAAGGGAAATTAAATTAGGTCTTAAGGGAAGTTGTTAAGGGTATTTATAGGAGGCATAAATATCTAGATATTTTATTTAGATATTTTATTTTAGTCAACGCTCCTTTTTTCGTCTTCTACAAATTCCTATGATTGCACACGATACCCAAAAATCAAGAAACTGGACATACTGCTAGAGTTCGACATTACGGTCCCAACAAAACTGGTTTCGTCGAATTCCGACTCTGTTTGCTCACACAGCGTATATTTAAAGGTAAAAATACTGATTGTTTTTCACTCTAAAAATCCGTACTGCCACATACTGACTTCAAAAATTATGGAAATTGAAATCTAGCAATAATTTAATATTGTGGATCCAACAAAATTAGTTTCGTCGAATTCCGACTTCATTTGCAAAAGTGGCTATTTTTAAAGCCCTGGATGACCCATTTAAATATATAAATATATTTAAATATAATTAAATTAAATATTTATAAATAAATATTATTGTATATATATTCACAGTGGAATACCATACAGCTCTAGAATATTCCTATATGAATTTATAACTCGATATTTCAAATCCCGATTAAATCGATATTCGATTTAAAATGAAATTCCTTTTTAAAATATAAATAATTCCTTTACAAATTATAAAGGAATTGCACAGCGACTTTTCTAAAATTTGGTTTGGACATAACTCAAAATCTACACGACGAAATCCTGATTTTTCTCTTCCACTAGAAAGATATACTCCACCAGCTCCACAAGTTTCTTGTTTCACAGAAATCCAGCTAAAAACGAATCTTGTACATTCAGTTGAAGTTCAAATCGCCAATTTACGAACTGCAGCGCCATTTCGAGCTCGATTTTAATTATATTATACCTCTACGTTCAAACTGTCGTTATATAATATATTCGTTATTCAAATCAAATTCCAAGCTGAATTAAATATCATAGATGATCCAGTTCACACCATATCGCCATTTCAGTCAATTCTGATTATTTCAGAATTAAATATATTATTTAATTTATTATTTTAATTAAAAATTCACCATTATTAAATTCCACGACCAATAAATCCTTTTAATCACCTTTTAAATAATTAAATAAATTAATTATTATACCGCTAACGATGCGGGTCATTACATTCTTCCCCACTTAAAATAATTTCGTACTCGAAATTGCTAAGGTAGAGGACGACCCTATCGACTGGTCAGAACATATTTGTTCACTTCTTAACTTCAGTTTTCAACTGAACCAATTTAATTTCAATTAAATTATTAATAAATTCTTATTATCGAAATTTTCAAAAATCCTGAAAATTTTCTAATGCCTTAACTCTTTCGAAAAATTTCACCAGCACCTCCTTTGTACTGGTCAATTGGTCAAATTCCAACTCGCCTCTCTGGGCCATCTCCAACCTAAAAGAAAATCAAACAGCCAAGTGGCTTGCCAATTCAGCTCATAAATCTCATGCCCATATATAATATAAACTGGTACCTTTTTGTCGGGCATATCATTTATATCCTTTCATCTGTTACCAAATCTACAAATATTAATGTCATCTCAATCAATTTCTGATCGATTTATCCTTGAATCCAATCCTTTGGCTATATCCAAGCCAACTTCCATTTGAACTCAAATTTCATATTTCAAACTCCTAATTCATCAATGCAATTCCATTCCAGATGATTCTTCAATCAAATCCTGTTCTATTGAACTTAGTTCAAGTTTTAATTCTAATTTATTCATTCACTTATACCATCTCAATCTATTTAACTTTATTAGTAAAATTTTAATTCAAAACTTAAATTCCTAGGTAAATTTCAAATTAATTTGAAATCATAATACCAATTCAAAACCTTTGAATTTCTAAACAACTTGTTTCCTCAAAACAATTCGAAAACAAAATCCTTGGTAGTAATCCGTCACTTACAACTCGAAAATGAACACTGATGATGCTGCAGCCATTATCAGAATTATTTTCCAGTTATCGAAGTGAGTTCAATACTATATCACTTTCAAAATCATTCTTTAAACATTTCCTTTTTGAAATTCATTTTCAAAATACCATTCCCAATGTTTGTAAAACAATTTAAAATCTCCCAGAGTTTTAAAATTCTCTTATACTCACTTCAATTCCATTTACAAACACCCTTTCAAATTCTAGGAATTTTAATTCCAATTCTGATTCTAATTTCAGATTTAATTCAATTCATTACACTTATATGAATTTTATTTGGTTATATATATATATATATAACCATCTCCATTAAAATCTTACTCGATTATAATAACAAATATAATTTGGGTAAAATTATTTCATTTACCCTCTTTTCAAAACATATCGTGTCGACCCATCGTATTCGAGTGTTTAGAAACTCCTACTGATACAGTGGATCAAACTGACCGACCAGAACTCATAAACGTCTCAACTAATAAATCTCCACAATATAAAACAAATTTTTATATCAATAACAAATACGTTCACTCGTATATATACACTCAACTCAATCTAGGGTATTACTAACCCTATCTCGACTGAGTCACGCCACAGAGCCAAGGTAATTCGCTTAACCTTATGCTCTGATACCAACTGTAATGACCCAGGTTTTTGGCGATCTTGGTTATCTGATGTACAACACATATCGAACACCCAAGGATTGAAAATACCGGTCATTAATGAAAGAAATTAGTGGGTGAGGAGAGATAAGATAGAAACTTAGAATAGAAGAAGAAGAACACAACATCAGAGTAGCACGAAGCTCACAGCGGAACGAATAACATATATAATATATATATATAACATAACTTGAAATATACATCTGTACTTGAATATACATCATTATCAAAGTACAACACTTACAACACAGCGGAAATAACTATAGCTATATAATCCTGAAGCCTCCTGCTCCAAGCTCTTCCAGTATATCTGTAAATCCTGACTACTTGACTGCCCGTACATAATTGGGCACCCAAGAGTTTAGGGAAAACAACAAAATAAACTCCGGGTCAGTCATGGGACTGGTATGAGTAAAACAGTTTAAAACAGTTTGAACAAGTAAACGATATCTCATAAGACCACGCCGTATAACGGAACGGGTTTTTCTCTTATGAGAATCCAAATTATCTTCATATCAAAAACCCTTTGATATTATAATAATGTCTATCAACCACAATATAATAATCATCTAGCAGAAACGCTTTCATCTCACGTTCTACATACATAGTATACAATCAAAACCGCAAGCACGTATTGGGTAATGGATTTCCAACTATGACAAGGTATGGAACCACCTTTCGCTAGTGTACCTCTACAAAGGAATACACTAGGTTCAACAAGAACATCTTGCAACCCGGCCACACATGACCGACCACTCATTTCGCTAGAGTGTATCGAATGTATATCACTAACGTTTGGGATCAGCAACCGTTTCCCGAATGGGACAATATCGACAATAGATTTTTAAAAATAAATGTAACTCTAGATCAGGTGATTTTACACCCTACTTCGGAGCGACCGACTTAGCCATGCTGCTTGCCCGATTTCTGTCATTTACCGGATGTGAGGCTAGAAGCTACGCTTTATCATCACACCAGATTCACTTCGAATGTCACATCGTCAAATCCATCAAATCACCGATTGACGTCTACAACAATACATTATGTGTTAGCTAAAAGAAATTTCCTTCTTCGCTTCCACTCTTGGTACGGTTGGAGAAATCAATATACGTGATCGTATGGAAATACTCTGTCAGACATCCGTCCATACAAGTCATCCAGGAACATGATGAACCGAAGGCACTATTCAGTACATCCATCTTAGGCACTGTTATCCAAGACTTATACAAAGCCCTTGCACCTTACTCCGTCTTCAATTTTCTTTGGCATATATGATTCGCAACGCTTATGCCAATACAGAGTGGTTCTTTGGATAATAATCCAACCGGTCTCTCCATATTAACAACGTTAAAATGGTCAAAACTTTGATAGTCTGTGATTTAACTATCAAAGAAAAACACGTGTGCAAACAACGATATTATTTCCAAATGGAAATTCTATCAATCAATCATCATTTAACATATATATATATATATATATATATATATATATATTTCCTTATTTTCTATGTTTAGAAATTATACGTTATTAATACTGGAAAACATTTCCATTGTTATTTACATATCACTATCATTTCACAACTATCAGTCCCTGACTGTAAACCAGTAGGAGAACAAATCTCTAAGTATAAACCCCGAAGGCCGAAACCAACATCAGATCGATACTCAGAAAACTATTCAACTTAACTAATCTCTAGTCAGTTTCTAATTTTGCTTAACTCTATTTCTTTAATTCTATTCGATTAATTCTATTTGATTAACTCTAATTGAATAACTCTAATTGAATAATTCTATTCTGTTTTAACTTTATTTTCGAATAACTATATTCGATTTAACTCCTTCGAATATAAACTATATTCGATTAACTACTTCGAATACAAACTATATTCGATTAACTACTTTTTGATATACTCTAGTCGAATAACTTTATTCTATTTAACACTATTCCCTTTTTATAATTCTATTTGTTTTCTAAATATTCTCCTTTATAATATCCTATTTATTTTCTAATAATATTCCTTTATCCTATTCTATTTATTTTAACCAATAAATATTTCCCTTTATCTTTTCTATTTATTAAAACAAATAAATATTTCCCTTTTTTTATAATTTATCCTTCGATTTTATAATTATTTTCTTTTATAAAAACCCTTTTCCTTTTCTATATAAAATCCATCGATTTTATATAAATAATTCATTTTCAAAATACACTTTGAAAATCCCCTTTCCCACATCCAGGTATTTCTATGGTACTTAACACACCATATAACAACGATAAATATCGTCCAAACACACATAATCAACAACAGAATATATATCACATCATATATCACAATATATGAATCATAGTAAAATAAATGTTGAGGAATTCAGTTGGATTCCTCCAACCTGTTTCCCTACATCACAGATGTTAAACAATATAGATAACATCACTTTCAGTTCCATATGATATATTCTGTTAAACAGAATCAATATAGAAATTTAACTAACTGACTAGCAGTTCAATCAACAATCAACACATAATCAATCAGACAATTTTTAACAGTTCTAAAAATACAACATGAAATTATAAACTGTTCAGAGTTAGTGAGATTTACTCACATTGGACGATCATCGTTAATAACGATAACCATCGCTTGATTCAGACGGACAATTTATTTTGCCATAAATTGTAACGAGCTCGGATTCACTCCCAGTCAGCTCCATGGTGTAGCCATCGTCCATACGATCCCAACGGATCTTGTTTCGTCTGATTCTGATATCGTATGACTTAGTTACATATTTTTAAAGTTAACACTAGCTTAAATAAAAACAAAACAAAGGTTTAATTTCAAATAGGGCTTAACCATTTATCACCGGCCCAACTTCCTATCAAAAAGCCCACCACCCCTACATGAAAACCCAATACCCGAATACGGTCCCCTTTCCTCCACGATGACAGCCACCGAGCCACTATTCCTCAACACTCCATTACCGAATCCTTCTTCCAACCTTGCCACTTCGTTTCTCAGTGAAACTCAAAACCGACACCACCCTGCTTCTCCTCATCTCGTTCTCCACCTCCCCATAACCATTTCGAAACACTCGACATTCATCTCATGTCGCGACTTTCACCAGCTCAGCTGAATGCACAGTACAGTGCGACAAATTTTCGAACGGAACCCCACCAATCAATATAAACTCGAGTTATACAACGACATAAACTCAAAGACGCCCTCAAAAAAACTTGAATAGCTCTCCCT
The DNA here is from genome assembly GCA_030737875.1 of Allium sativum. NCBI lineage: Eukaryota > Viridiplantae > Streptophyta > Magnoliopsida > Asparagales > Amaryllidaceae > Allium > Allium sativum. The sequence goes on along the minus strand of CM060912.1, from coordinate 305,005,518 downwards.
ATTTCTTGCTACAACGAACCCTAGGCACTGCCTTTGGATTTTCAGCGAACTCGAAGGATGTTCGAACGCCTCAGAATTGGTACTGCGACGGAGAGCAAGGCTAGGGGACTTCGAATATATAAGCTTTAACATTTTAGGGATTTTATTTGTATTTTCTTTTGAATTTTTGTTTGCCATTTTTCTTTCTGTGTAAGCAAAACAACGGCGGAATTAATTTGACCGGAGGAAAATAAAATTAGGTCTTAAGGGAAGTTGTTAAGGGTATTTATAGGAGGCATAAATATCTAGATATTTTATTTAGATATTTTATTTTAGTCAACGCTCCTTTTTTCGTCTTCTACAAATTCCTATGATCGCACACGATACCCAAAAATCAAGAAACTGGACATACTGCTAGAGTTCGACATTACGGTCCCAACAAAACTGGTTTCGTCGAATTCCGACTCCATTTGCTCACACAACGTATTTTTAAAGGTAAAAATACTGACTATTTTTCACTCTAAAAATCCGTACGGCCACATACTGACTTCAAAAATTACGGAAATTGAAATCTAGCAATAATTTAATATTGCAGATCCAACAAAATTAGTTTCGTCGAATTCCGACTTCGTTTGCAAAAGTGGCTATTTTTAAGGCCCTGGATGACCCATTTAAATATATAAATAGATTTAAATATAATTAAATTAAGTATATATAAATAAACATTATCGTATATATATTCACAGTGGAATACCATACAGCTCTAGAATATTCCTATATGAATTTATAACTCGATATTTCAAATCCCGATTAAATCGATATTCGATTTAAAATGAAATTCCTTTTTAGAATATAAATAATTCCTTTATAAATTATAAAGGAATTCCATAGCGACTTTTCTGAAATTTGATTTGGACGTAACTCAAAATCTACACGACGAAATCCCGATTTTTCTTCCACTAGAAAGATATACTCCACCAACTCCACACGTTTCTTGTTTCACAGAAATCCTGCTAAAAACGAATCCTGTACATTCAGTTGAAGTTCAAATCGCCAATTTATGAACTGTAGCGCCATTTCGAGCTCGATTTTAATTATATTATAACTCTACATTCAAACTGTCGTTATATAATATATCCGTTATTTAAATCAAATTCCAAGCTGAATTAAATATCACAGATGATCCAGTTCACACCATATCGCCATTTCAGTCAATTCTGATTATTTCAGAATTAAATATATTATTTAATTTATTATTTTAATTAAAAATTCACCATTATTAAATTCCACGACCAATAAATCCTTTTGATCACCTTTTAAATAATTAAATAAATTAATTATTATACCGCTAACGGTGCGGGTCATTACATATTTCTTGGTTTATCATTGAAATAAATTAATGATTTAGTTAAATGATAATGAATACTTAATGGCCAAGAAATTTGATTCATTTTTTTTTGGATCAACGGTGTATTGAAGATAACCCCAGTTAAGCATTCTTTGATTGTCAAGGAAAAGAAATGTTATAAAGAGAAGAATAAGAATACATCTTGGCAAATCATTTTCCTCATCTGGAATTTCTTTTTCAATTTCAATTTCTATTCTTTTAATAACAAGATCTTTGGTTATATGATCTATGTTAATAAAATTTCTTGAAACAAACCTTCGACAATTTTCAGGGGAGCATGATAAAGATACTTTTGGTAAGGGAAAAATATTTCTCCCATTCACAGGAAAACCAAAAATTAATGAAATATCTTTCGTTGATCATTTTAATTTTTCCTCCCAATAGAAAAACATTCCTCCTTAATTGAATAACAACTGATTAAATCATCTAAAATTTTAGAAGATTTTCTAATTTGCTTTGGTCCAATGTTACTTAAAAAAAAAGCATTTATAAATTCATAAAAAGGAGTCTGTTTTAAAAATTTTAATTAATTAATTAAAAAACCATTTTTTTTTAATTTTTTCAAGAATTTTAACCAATGGTACTAGACTACATCGGTATTGGACAGTTTGCTTTTTCTTTTTCTGGCTCGCAGCTATTTTTCGCTTTTTGCTTTCTTTATTCTCAGGAGAAGACTCCGATATTTCCTGCAAGAAAGAGATAACAAAACAATATAAAATTGTATTAAAATATAGAACTGTATTATAATACAATATTAAAGAAATCATTTTGTGCAATTTAATGTTAGATTAATCTAGCATTTTCATACATTATAATGTTAGGTTAACCTGTCATTTACATACGTCGGTTAACGGCACGGTCATGCCATGTAATGACAGGTTATCCTAGCATTTTCGTGCAATTTTCAAGGACTCGGCCACTCGCTGTAGTGCTAGGATAACCTGTCATTTACATATGTCGGTAAATGGCTCGGCCATGCCATGTAATGACAGGTTACTCTAGCATTTTCGTAAAATTTTCAAGGGCTCGGCCACTCACTGTAGTGCTAGGATAACATGTCATTTTCATATGTCGGTTAATGGCTCGGCCATGCCATGTAATGACAGGTTATCCCAGCATTTTCGTAAAATTTTCAAGGGCTCGGCCACTCACTGTAGTGCTAGGATAACCTGTCATTTTCATATGTCAGTTAATGGCTCGGCCATGCTATGTAATGACAGGTTATCCTAGCATTTTCGTGCAATTTTCAAGGGCCCAACCACTTGCTGTAGTGCTAGGATAACTTGTCATTTACATATGTCGGTTAATGGCTCGGCCATGCCATGTAATGACAGGTTACTCTAGCATTTTCGTAAAATTTTCAAGGGCTCGGCCATTCGCTATAGTGCTAGGATAACATGTCATTTACATATGTCGGTTAACGGCTTGGCCATGCCATGTAATGACAGGTTGTCCTAGCATTTTTCGTGCAATTTTCAAGGGCTTGGTCACTCGCTGTAGTGCTAGGGTAACCTGACATTTTCATATGTTGGTTAACGGCTCGGCCATGCCATGTAATGACAGGTTATCCTAGCATTTTCGTGCAATTTTCAAAGGGTCGGCCACTCGCTGTAGTGCTAGGATAAACTGTCATTTACTTATGTCGGTAAATGGCTCGGCCATGCCATGTAATAACAGGTTATCCTAGCATTTTTGTAAAATTTCAAGGGCTCGGCCACTCACTGTAGTGCTAGGATAACCTGTCATTTTCATATGTCGGTTAATGACTCGGCCATGCATGCCATGTAATGACAGGTTATCCTAGCATTTTCGTGCAATTTTCAAGGGCTCGACCACTTGTTGTAGTGCTAGGATAACCTATCAGTTACATATGTCGGTTAATGGTTCGGCCATGCCATGTAATGACAGGTTACTTTAGCATTTTCGTAAAATTTTCAAGGGCTCAGCCACTCGCTATAGTGCTAGGATAACCTGTCATTTACATGCCATGTAATGACTGGTTGTCCTAGCATTTTCGTGTAATTTTCAAGGGCTCGGCCATTCGCTGTAGTGCTAGGATAACCTGACATTTTCATATGTCGGTTAACGGCTCAGCCATGTTATATAATGACAGGTTATCCTAGCATTTTCGTGCAATTTTCAAGGGCTCGGCTATTCGCTGTAGTGTTAGGATAACCTGTCAATTACATATGTCGGTTAGCGGCTCGGCCATGCCATGTAATGACATGTTACTCTAGCATTTCCGTAAAATTTTCAAGGGTACGGCCACTCGCTGTAGTGCTTGGATAACCTGTCATCTACATATGTCGGTTAATGGCTCGGTCATGCCATGTAATGATAGGTTGTCCTAGCATTTTCATGCAATTTTCAAGGGCACGGCCACTCGTTGTAGTGCTAGATAACCTGTCATTTACATATGTCGGTTAATGGCTCGGCCATGCCATGTAATGACAGGTGGTCCTAGCATTTTCATGCAATTTTCAAGGGCACGGCCACTCATTGTAGTGCTAGAATAACCTGTCATTTTCATATGTCGGTTAATGGCTCGGCCATGCCATGTAATGACAGGTTATCCTAGCATTTTCGTGCAATTTTCAAGGGCTGGGCCATTCGCTGTAGTGCTACGATAACCTAGCATTTACATATGTCGGTTAACGGCTCGGCCATGCCATGTAATGATAGGTTACTCTGGCATTTTCATAAAATTTTCAAGGGCTCGACCACTCGCTGTAGTGCTAGGATAACCTGTCATTTACATATGTTGGTTAATGGCTTGACCATGCCATGTAATGACAGATTACTCTAGCATTTTCGTGCAATTTTCAAGGGCTCGGCCACTCGCTGTAGTGCTAGGATAACCTGATATTTTCATATGTCGGTTAATGGCTCGGTCATGCCATGTAATGGCAGGTTACTCTAACATTTTCGTATAATTTTCAAGGGCTCGGCCACTCGCTGTAGTGCTAGGATAACCTGACATTTTCAATTGTCGGTTAACGGCTCGGCCATGCCATGTAATGACAGGTTGTCCTAGCATTTTCGTAAAATTTTCAAAGGCTCGGCCACTTGCTGTAGTGCTAGGATAACCTGGCATTTTGTGTTTTAAACTTATATATTCTGCACTTAATTAACCTAGCATATTTTGCACTACAAATCAATACATAATTAATGAATCGTTTTATAATATATTTGTGTTAATTTTTCCCAAATAAACAGCACAGAATTTAAAGCTACATATACAGTCAATTTAACCATTTGTGTTTAATTTTGTCTGTTATACCTGATCTCGTTTATCCTTCTCCTTCTCCATCATCATTTTTGCTTTTATAGCTGATAGTGATAATCTCAAAGAAACAACCCTATTTGCTGATTTTGGTGGCGAATTTGGCGATGGTTCTGATGACGACGATGACCTTAAGCGACGAGTTTGCATCGGCGATTGATCTGACGACGATGACGATGACCTTAAGCGACGAGTTAGCATTATAGGAATACACTTGCTTTTGATTTACGTCTATCTCCTGTTTTCTCGATTTGAATTTGATGGAAAACACTAAGTGAAGACGACTAAGTGAAAGAATAGATGGTAACGTGGGAGTTTTTGTTTTATTTTCGTTTGCGGGTCCTTCAGCCCAATTAACAAAAGTTGCGGCCCAGAGATTAAAATTTTAAATAAGTTTGTCTTTACGTCTAATTAACTCTTTATATTATATAAATTGATATAAATGATAAATTGATATTAAATATTAAATTCGGTACTTAATTTGATATTAAATTATAAATCAATAATGTAAATGTCTAATAAATGTTAGAAAAAATACAATAAAAATAGAACTGTTCAAAAATGATACATTATGTTGAATTTGAACGAATATTTGTACAGTATTTCAAAGAAAGTTTCAGTTTAGGTTTATAATATTTCAAATTGCACCGTATTTACGTAAATTTTCACTTAATAGTGTGTCCTAAAACTTATCAAACAGCAACTTACCTTGTAAACCTTTTTTGCACCAAACAACTGAAAATTTGGCTCCAAACTCTAAAACATTTTGCGCTCCTCCAATTTTACTTCATATTATCTTCCCTGCAGTACTTCTCAATTCCACAGTTTTCAAATTCAAATCCCTTAAGTCACTTCCGCCTCCTTCACCGAAATTCCCTACTTTGCCAGATCCCTGATTTTTCACCGAAATTCCACAGTTTCAGTTTAGGTTTATAATTTTTCACCGAAATTCATATTATCTTACCACCCTCCTCTTCCTCCTCCGTGCCTCTACTGAATTTAACTCTTCCCATCCTTCTACTACAAACTTAATCCTTATCACATATCCCTTTCTCAAAATTATCTGCATCCAGACTCAAACTAACTAAACCGCAGCCTCCAAACCTGAATCCGACCATGAAATACCTCAGCGAGTCATGAATAAGATCCTCAACCAGATCTGCATGGAGTACTGCAACCACCTGCTTCTTAAAGATGTTTGCAAAATTCACCAGGTTTGAATCCTTGATGCAACTTTGTTTATATGATAATCGTTGTATTCTTTTTAATTTTATATGTTAAGAATTAATGCTATGTCTCGGAGTGTGGGAATTCATTAGTAAACTTCATTGATTGGATGTAGCGTCTATTAGAAGGCCTGGACCTCTTGAATCTAAGTTTTGGAAATATTGACTTTGCAATCGATATGAGAATTGTTTGTATGAGTAAAACCTTGATTTTTAATGGGATATTGTTATAAGTGTTTCAAATTAGTTTATGTAATTTAGTTATTGATTTAACAATATCATTAATTATTTGCTGCATTAATGTTTTGTATAGTACATTTACTAATGTAACTCTTCCACTTTTAATATTCAAATGACTGTAGTAGTACATTTATACTTGGTATTGGTACTTCACATGTTAGAAGCACATTCGATTTGATACTGCAAATCCTACGCCCTCTACTTCATTTGGAAGTACTTAAAATTTGGAACTTGATACCAACATCTGTATAGAACTCTACAAGCAACGTGTAGAGCATGATTTTGTAGCAACTTGTCCAGATGAAGCACATATCGGTTTCATTTGGAACTTAATACCCATATCAGTTGTCATTTGTACGTATATATGATTCTTGATCCATTTTTTCTATCAATTAAATTTGGAAATCCGTCTTTTCTATCACATGAAACTGTGTAGAGGGTGGATATTGATCCCTTCCGTATGTGTGTTTACACATGTATGCATGTATATGTATAGAGTGTGTGCGTCTGTGTATATACACAAAATTACACATGGCACTATTCTCTTTTAAAATTGCTTTGACATATATTCTTTTAATGAGAAGGTAGATAAACTAAGCAAGATAATTATGGTATCTACTTAACATCCATCATATTATGGCCTTGATGAATTTGAGCTTGAAAGGAAAGGAGATGGATTACTACGGCTCATAACCAGGTATCTATTTCTATTCACAATAATTCTTTTTCTAAATTTTCATTATCATGTGCTATTGGTTTAGATTCCCCTTGTCTTTATTGCACTTCATTTATCTCATGTTGTCACAAAACTCACAAGAGTCACAACTGCTAAATTTGAGTCTCCATTTTATGGATTTGGTATTCACAATGTGGACATTTTAATTTTTTAGAAAACATGAGTTTGTTCTTTTACATTATCCTAGAACTATTGTTCACTTGATGTCAATGCCTTGTTATATGTTGTAGTTGGGAAGCAATGAGAGATCTAGCTAAAGGAGAATATTGAATTTTGTATTCATGACATTTCAATCTTGCATTCCTGCATGATTATAATTTATCTTATAACATTACCCTAAACCACTGCACTTTAAACGGTGTCATATGTTATTGCTGACTATTTTTGCTGATGGATTTCTCTTTTCTTCCTATTTTCCTTGAACAAGTGTAGCACGTATCAGTTTCATTTGGAACGAGAGAAACTGTGTTGATATAACAAATTGATGAAAGCCTGCATGGAGCATCTAAACAAACTTCGAGAGACAACCGGTGATGACACCGTAGAATTTCCCCCAGAGACAGTGGATAGCACATTCGAATCGCTTCTAGTGTCAAAAAAAAAAAAAAAAAAAAAAAAAAAGTATTTATCCCATTGGGAATTTGGAGGTACTAAATTACTGTTCTTTTCTTTATTTCTCTTTTCCTTACTGTCTTGTTTTTTTTTCTTTTTGATTCGTCTAGTAGTAGGGAAGTAAGTAATGAGAGGAATTAATGTGAAATCAGAGGAATCAAAGTGAAATAATTTGACAATGTTTTAGTGGAATATAGCGATACCTTGAGAGTATTTGAAGATTAACTCTTTTAAAGTTGTAATATAATTTAACTAAGCATGGATAGGTTATTTCGAGGGCATAATGATTTTTTGAAATCATTATAAAAATTACCAGTTTTTATAAACCAAAATGAGATATGATTTTCTAATCTCATTGCTACTTACATAGCATTAAAAAAATTATTTGGTGGAAAATTTATATGCACCCTTAAATGAACTGAATTCATTGTAAGATTAAAGCTATGAAATAAATTATTTCAACAATAAATATCTCTCAATATCTCATACTTATTACTTTTTCAGATTTGTAAATGTACATTTTCAAAAGGTGCATATGCAAATTTTGGATTTATATATGCACAATTGGGAAACATGAATATACAAACTAAAAACAAGGTTTGTTTATGTAATCAATAGTGGGCGCGATGCCATTTTATTATTAATTATTGGAAAAACTCATGCCCATACTTGAAAAGCACTACATAATATATGCTACTTAATTAATATATTTTGAATTGACAAGCAAATTACCTTTGCTTGCCAGTTGAAAATTCACAGCAGTATCACCATAAAGTATGATATTGCTGTGACCACAAAATATTGTATATCACTGAAATTGTTATGTTCACTGAATGTGCAGTATTAATGCCTTAATTTCAATTTTACAATGCAACTTTCATCGTCTTCTCAGCAATCAAAACATCATTTTGTTGGCAATGAAGATGACATTCACGAGCTACAAAAAACTATTGAGGAGATGTGCATCGAGCTTGGCAATGAGAGAGCAGAACGAGCAAGACTCGCAGAACAACAGAAGGTAGAAAAGGAGAGCTTTGAAGCACAACTGGCAAAGTTGATGGCAATACTTAAGGGTCAAGATAGAGTTTCATGTTCGCTTTCGCCTTCGATTTCTCGTTCACTTACGCCTTCGCCATCGTCTTCTGCGTAGCTTGATCGGTATGTCAGGACTTATTTTGTAGTGATGTGGTTGTAGTACAATTACAAATGATATGTTTGTTATTTTGGTAGTTATGCAGTTTTAGTACTGTTATGGATGATATTTGTCTGTATGTGGTTTAACGTTCACACCAGCTGAATAATTTTGTTGTTCATAATTCAACTTAGTGCACAAAATGAAGGATTGTGGATATTTTTTTTTTAATGTGATATATTAATATTATCCTTATTGTGTTGTTGCATATGATATAGTGTTATTTGTACATGGACGACAAATTTATATTGCTTTTTAGCTCGCTTTTTATATCAGTATTTATAGTTGAATAATATTAGTTCGTAAAGCTGAAAGGAGAGGATGGTAAAAACATTTATTGCCAAATCAAAAAGGGAATAGCGACAGATTAGTAGAAAAAAGGAAAGCTAAATAAAAACATTGACAACGTTTCGTCGTTAATTCCTGACTAAGTGGAAAGTGTTTACCGTCGAATTATCAACAAAAAATGTGAGGTTAAGTTTACCCCAATTTAATTTCCATCGCTAATCCTTTGCTGAATTGAAAGGGTTTTATGACAAATTATCTTAACCAGTTTTTTTGGCCAAAACTTTTTGTCGCTAATTCGTTGGCAATTAGTGAGGGTTTATTTACGCCTTTTATAAATAATAATTTATTATAAATTACTTATCCATCGTAAATAAATTAAAATCAAAATAAATAAATAAAATTATATTTTTATTATATAAGTAATCCAATGACGAAAAACTGTAAGAAAACTCTCGCTAAATTCCGTCGCCAAAATTTGATACAATTACTGTCATGGTTTTTATCGACAACGTACACTATAAAAAAAAAAAATCTGGTTTTCCTACGTCGGTCTGACGTAGGTACAACGTAGGAAATATGAGTTTACCACGATGTACCTACGCCGAACCTGACATCGGAAATTGTAGCGTGACAAAAATATTTTCCACGTCTTTCCTACTCCATGCGTTATACGGTTTCCTGCGCCTTTCCTACGCAAGATATTTCCTATGTGTTTCCTACACCCAGTATTTTCTATGCCCTTCCTACGTCGTTCCTACGTCAGATATGTCCTACGCCCTTTCAATGCATATGCCTTGCCTACGCCCAAATTTTCTACATGTTGTCCATGCCCTATACATTACTACGACAATCTTACGTCCTAATTTCTACGCGTTAGCTACGTCGTTTATATGCAGTCAAGCAAATACAAATTAAATTTTTGTATGCTAAAGCTACACAATTTTAAATAATTTCTACTGTACTACTATATTTTAAATCACTTAAACCAATGCGAGAAAATCATATAGAACCAAATCAGCAATATTATTAATATATTTCAACAAGGTACAATTTCACACTCATTAAACATGACAAACAATACTTAATAACATATATTTTGGTAAACCCAAAATACTGCTACATCCATAAGTCAAAATGGCATTAATAAACAATACATATATGCTTAAAAAAATTGTACATAACATAAAACAAATTTGTATCTCCATCTAATTACCGACACACTAGATTTTTTAAGCACTAAAAAGAATTCAAGTTCTTGAAGCTCATCCTTAATGTGCTTTGGTTCTTTGTTTAGCTTAGTACTTTCATCTGCATCACCCTCACTTATTAAATCTCCTCTCTGCATTTAATTAAATTTTACATTAACCAATAATCTTGATATGTAATTCACTTCGGACATCATTCCTATCGAAAAGCAACATTTTATTAGTCATGTCAAAAGGAGGTTTAATTCCGTGGATTTACAGTAATAATTGACAACTAGTTTGAAATTGCGAAATAATTAACAGCTAGTTACAATAATAAATGTTTGTTATATAACATATAAAGATATCTTATTTGTTTGACAATATATTTTATGCTATGTGCTTTCAACTCTATATACAATTTTGGTGGCAGAAGCTTGTGATGAATTGATATAAGCTATACATGATAAGAATGTAAGATATTTACCCAGTGTACACACAAGCATATGGAGACAGCCTTTGCTCGATTTTTTTTTTTTTTTTTTTTTTTGGAAATAACTCCGATAAAAGAAGACCAGGAACAGGTCCATCACCCAAGGAAAATGACAACACGTCCCTAACTTAAGAGACATTTATAGCATGCACTCACCATCACGTGAAATCTTAAGAGACTACTCACTTAAGAGACATTTGTACATGTAGCGACCCGGGAATTTCGACACTTGAATCTTGACACAAATCAATAACTTGTCCAAAACTCAAGTACCGAAAACCCGAGAAGGCTAGAAGAAAGAAGTTAGAGGGTGAGATAAGGAAGAAAGAAAGTTAAAATAGAAGAATAAGAAGAACCATCACAACATAGAGTCTCACAACACAGCGGAACAAAATATAATATAGAAATAACTTTTATTAAGAGCTTGAAATAATACTTAGAACATCAGAGTACATCAATACACCTGGACAATTATAATAGTCTGTCCTCATATCTGTATTACACACAGCGGAATAATGTCGGTATAACATCATACATCCGAACTCCTTCTTGCACTTCACGTCATCCGATAACCTGGACTTGTACAACCCTATCTAACCTGAGCATTTACAAAACATTGGGTCAGTCTGGTGAACCAGAGTGAGAAAACTCATTTAAGTTTAAGTGTATCATCCAACTTGATTTTAAAGTTAAAAATCCTTTCGAAGAAAAGGATAATTGTAAGACCAAATCCGCATATAAATACAGACGGTTTTTACCTTATGATAACCCAAAACAGTTTTAAAAATCAATACTCGTCTGATATTATAATAGTGTCTAAATACAAATAAATAGAAACTAGCAAAATGCTTACATCTCACGCTCCACATATATAGTATACAAACAAAACCACAGACGCTTATTGGAGATTGGATTCCGACAATGACAAGGTATGGAACCACCTGCCGATAGTGTATCTCTAGAGTGGAATACACTAGGTTCAACAAGAACGTCTTGTAACCCGGCCCACACATGACCGACCACTCATTTCACTTGAGTGTATCGAATGTATATCACCAACGGTTGGGCTCAAACCATCGTTTCCCGAAAAGGGCCAGCATCGAAATATTAAAGAAGGAAATGGATTTTCTCTAGATATGTGATTATACATCCTAATGGAAGCGACCTACATAGCCATGCTTCCTACCCGATTTTTGTCATTTCCCGGTTGATGAGGCTTGAGGTTATAATCGACTTTTGGAACTTCTGGTCACCATTCACTTTGAACGTTACATTGTCAGATCCGCCAGATATCACTAATTGATGTCCACAAAAATACTAGTCGTTAAGCTAAGTGAAGGTGTCTTCTCCGCCACCAACAGAAATATGTTTGAGGAAATCAACGAACGTGATTTCTTTGGAAATACTCTGTCAAACACTCACCCATACAAGTTGTCCTGGGACTAGACAAACCGAAGACACCATCCTACTACGTCCTAGGATTACCCTATGGATCAGTAGCGAGTAGTCTTTGTCATCCATAGATTTCAATCATGTCAGAATCACCGTCGACTACCTCTAAGGATCACCTAGAGAAATCAAACAATAGTTCTCTCATTCATGAAGATATACGGTCTTCAATAGCTCCATCTCAATCAGCATCTTCCACGTTTTTGTATTCATTGGTAGGAATGGTTTTTGAATATAAATTCGAACCCGGTCTTTCTGTACCAACAACGTTGGGTAAGATTTTGATAGTCGATTATTTAACTATCAAAATAAACAATCAATAAAACAAATCCATTGGTTCAGTATACAACGTCACTTGGCCATTAAAAATAGTATATCAGTTGTAATTCCAAAATAATGTATCGGTTTTAATATATCAGTATCCTCAAATCATTTATTTATATACTTAGAAAAAATATCTTAAAATCCTATCCAATGTTTCTTGTTAATTATCCTTTCAAAACATTTGTTACAACAATATTTATTATTTATAATTGGAAGTCTGATTTAACTTATCCTTCTTAAACAGCTGTTACGATATCTCCTTTGTTTCGTTGTTTGAACGCCATAATCGTCACTTCCCTTTTTAGAATAAACTCATTCCAAATCCCATCTCCTTACTTTTTGAATATATCGTTATATTTTCATAAACCTACTTTTACTTCACTTACTATAAAAATATCACTCCATATTCTCAAGCCTCCTTTATTCCCTTTTATTTCTGAATCCCATTATATATATACATATATTTCCAAATTCTCCCAATAATGTTACCCTATCATTTCTCATAGTAAATCACTTCTAATACTTCACCACTACAACTGATATCATCCTCCGACAATCCTGCAGTTGTTCAGGTTGGGGTATTTTAATAACCTCTCAGACCTTGATCAACAACATTCTTATCTTAAGATAGATGTCAGTTGCAATACCCAAAAACCGATATTCATCCTCAATATCAAATAAATCCCATTTTAATTCTATCTTGATGGAACATTATCTTTTATTTAAAATTACGGATCTATTTTTCATCTTTATAACTCCACTAGTTTAATTACCCTAATTCAATTTGGGTTTTCGTTTGATTTCCATTTCATATCTTCATCAGTTCTTAGTCGTAAATCAGTAAGAAAACAATCCCCTAAATATCAACCCCGAAGGCCGAAACCAACATCAGATCAGTATTCAGAAAAACCATTTATCTCAACCAATCTTCGGTTACATTCTGATTCTTTAATTTCATATCACCGCTTTTATTTCCATTTCAAAAACCCATTTCTAATAACTCTTTACAAAAATATTCACTAAATTCGGGTCTGTAACTTTGTCAAAATCTTGGATTTCATAAATCCAGTTAAATAGAATCTCAAATAAGAATTCGCTTTAAATTGCAATTTAAACTTAACTTACATTATCATTAATATGATTTTCTTTGAAATATAACTTTATTATAAATAAATACAGGAAACTTGTGTGAAGGACAAAAAAAGAAAAAAGTTTGCCCAAAAGGACAAGAGCCAAAAAAATTGCTCAAAAGGTCAACTTTTAGTGTAAAGTGGAAAAACAATGGCCCCCCTGAATTCCACTATCTAGTGTAAAATTGTCCTTGGGAATAATTTTTTTGTTGACCGTCCTTATGAACAGATTTTTGTTTGACTTTGTCCTTCACACTAAAAACCCCTATTTATAACAATGGTTTACTTAACTATTAAATAAATAAATTAATTTAATAAATCCATTTAAGTTACTACAGTTGACTTAGTCAACTCTAAACATGATTAACTTGTTAATCAGATCTTAATTCATCTTTCCGTTTAAATTAAGTACAAATTAAATTAATTTAAATAATCCTATATGATTATTATAATAATCAAATCAATATAATCTCATTTTAAATTGTTTTTTAAAAACAATTAATTGGTTATTAAACATTACATTAATATCCTCTCACTTGCTTACCAGTCTTTTAAATATAAGGAACATATTTATAAGATCAATTAATAAGTGAGATGAGGCATGTGCTTCACACATGGATAGATTTTGGTATCAAAAATAGTGATTGATTGTTAAAAATAATCAGTGTATATATGGTTGGTTTATTTTCTATTTATAAACCCAATTTAACTAATATATTAAGAAAAAAAATCTATATTCAGTTATAAATAAATTTCATAACTTCATTTCTATCGATTTACCTAACGGTAAATCTTTCTTTATAAAAATAGTCTATATTTTGGCCATCTGCTATAAATTCTTTAACCAATATTACCCATTGGTTAATATCAAAACAAATCTTGAATTTGTATTCAACAATCGGTAATCAAGTCAATAATCCAATCACATGGGTTAAACGGTTCATATAATAATCGTATACAGATAAATAATCAATTCAACTGATAGCGGCCAACCAATAATAATAATTCAAGCATCCAATTTAATTTAAATACGTTTAAATTATTATAAACGTAACCAACAAGGTAAGTTACCTCTATTGGAAGTAATCGTTAAAACTAACGATGTCATTCATTTAAATTAAACAACGTTTAGTTTAAATAATCGATATAATAATATTTAACAACATCCAAACAATCAAGGCAACCAACAATTTGCAAACATGGCATATAAATAATAAACCCGACTTATAATAATTATAAGTAGGAGTACTGAGTGAGTTTAACTCACCTTGGATTTCATTTGGTAACGGTCCATTTTAATTAAATTAAACAAGCGTTTAATTTAATTAAAAGTTACAGCTGCTTTCATCTTCGTCCATTCCAAGTCGATACTGTAGTACTCGGTGATACGGTTCCAACACCTCTGGTATTGTCGAACTCTCTTAATGTTCAAACAAGTTATGAATAATATAAGTTCAGGGTTTGAGTCAAATAATATACTCATTTAATTCATTATTTATATTAACTATTTAATATTTATATATAATCCATCATGTTAAAGTTGTCAAATATGTACACAAATTTATTCTAACCTGTTTGAGCCCCTCTTCCCATCTGGCGCATCTACTACAATCCCTCCCCACGTCCTTTTATAGATAATGCAAGTGTTCATGTAAAAAAACTAGCTGAACCTTCAACTCCTCTTTTTTAAACCGATAGCCTACCAGCCCAATTAACCCAAGCTTTACCCATCGCTACAGGGTCTTCTTCCCTGTTTCTTGTTGAAGCTCCATTCCGTGCAAGCTTGTGCACGTAAAATGCTGACACACCCCATGCGACTCCAAATCACCAAATAAATTGCACCGAAACACTCCCCTTGACAAGGCCAACCTGCGGACACTCTCCATACTCCCTCCGGCGTCCCGGTTCTCCGATGGACAATGCTCTGTTCTGCCTCATGATCTGCTGCCAAAAACCTTCCTCATCTCCGAATTTCGACGCCACCGGCCAAGATCACCTCAAGACACATTAACACCACCGTCCCATGCCCTTTTCCACCGCCATCCGACGATCAGCCTCCAAGCACAGTATAGTGCACACCTCCAAACTTCTGCTTGTACCCTTTTTCACCAAAAACATCCATGCGAGCTCAAAAACCTCACCTCAACTCGATCGGATGCCATCTTTCTTCAACCCAGAACTTCCCATTCGATGGCAATCCCATGCCGTAGCCCGGTAGCCGCTGCCTTTGAATTCAAGTTCAACCGGATGGCGTCGCTTGTAAAAAGAAAAGTACCAGCAGGAAGCCCATAACATGCCAGCGCAACAATACAAGCATTGGGTATCTCTTTTTTTTTTCTTTTTTAAGTATATACGGTTTTCTATTTGTCTTTTGAGAGAGGGAGGGCGATTAGCAATTTAGCATAATAGAGAAGAGCAAGTGCAGTTGTTCGAACGAAGGATGCGATTTATATAGGGTAGCGGAACGTGGTACCCTAGTTTACGTGGAGAGCACAGGTAGAAAATTTGGCTGTCAAGCCAGTTGAATTTTGTAATGAAATGTAAAACGAGATGATAGAAATTGCAGAGGAGAATATTATTGTATTTAGAAATAAAATCATACTCTCTGTACAGATGCAGAGTATTTATACACAGAATATTGGGCTGAAGGATATAATCCAGACCCATTTGTACAAACAAATAATACGGCACGAGCATAACTCGTGCCCCTATCAAAGATATAACTGCTGTGAATAGAGAACATTTCATTTTATTTGCCTCCTCTCAAAAATTAGGGCTTTCTTCAATGATGCGAAACCCTAATTTGTGAAGTCTTCAGAATGATTTGTGAGGGCGATCAACAACAAAAGCGAAAGACATGACCATGGTCTTGCGGAAGCAACAAGGATGAACTTTGAGGCTCATCTGAATGGAGAGAATCAGCGAAACAAGATGAAAGTCTTCAGAAAGGTTTATGAGGGCGATCAACAACAAAATTGAAAGGCGAGACCATTGTCTTCATGAAGCAACAAGGATGAACTTCGAGACTCATCTGAATGGAGAGAATCAACTAAACTAGATGCTGTTGGTATAGATCTGGATGTATAGCTTCAGATCTGAGTCTGCGAGAGCTTCAGCTTCATCTAGAGTCTGAGATCAGGTTGTATGGTTCTATAATCTTTAATTCCTCTCTTAATCGAACAAAATTCTTTGCTGCAAGTGATTTGGTGAATATGTCTGCTTTTTGATTGTAAGTAGGGATGTAATTCACTTGCAAGTTCTGTTTTTGCACCTGTTCACGCACGAAATATATGTCTATTTCAATATGTTTTGTACGTGCGTGTTGGACTGGATCTGCTGTTAGATAAATTGTACTCTGATTATCACACCATATTATAGGTTTGATGTTTGATAGCAATTTTAGTTCCTTCAAAAGTGATTGTAACCATAGAATCTCGGCTGTTGTACTTGCCACACTTCTGTATTCAGCCTCTGTGCTGGATCTGGAGATTGTAATTTGCTTCTTTGAACACCATGAAATCAAGTTATTGCCGATGTAAACACAGTATCCAGTCACTGATCTTCTGTCATCATGATCTGCTGCCCAGTCCGAATCACTATATGCAACAATGTTTAGGTCCTTCCCAGCTTTGAATGTTAGCTCATAGTTGATTGTGCCTTTTAAATACCTAAGTATTCTCTTGACTGCTTTCCAATGCTCGTCAAGTGGATTCTGCATAAATTGAGACACTTTGTTAACACTAAAGGCAATATCAGGTCGTGTTATGGTTGCGTATTGCAATGCACCCACAACACTTCTATATTGTTTAATATTGTCTATGGCTTCTCCCCTGTTTTTAGAATAATGTTGATTGACCACCATAGGTGTAGGTTGTGGTTTAGCTTCATGCATATTGACTCTTGTCAGTAATTCAGAAATGTACTTTTTCTGGCTTAGATGCATTGCTGTATTTGATTGTCTCTTGACTTCTATGCCCAGAAAATATGCTATGTCCCCTAGATCCTTGATGGAGAACATTTTATGTAAGTATTTTGTTAGCTTTTGAATCTCAGCATCATTATTTCCTGCAACAATTAAATCATCAACATAAATTAAGATGTAAACAGTAGATACATCACTAATTTTAGTAAATAATGATGAATCTGATTTGGTAGGAGAGTAGCCCAATGTCTTCAATGTTGATTTGAGTTTTTCGAACCAAACTCTAGGGGCTTGCTTCAATCCATAGATTGCTTTCTTTAATTTGCACACTTGTATTGAATCCTGTGTGAACCCTGGAGGCTGTTGCATGTAGATCTCTTCCTGCAATATGCCATTTAAAAAGGCATTATTCACATCCAAATGTTTAATTTTCCAATTATTGTTCAGCGCAATAGTAAAAACTAATCTGATAGTGGATGGTTTCACTACAGGAGAGAAAGTTTCATTAAAATCAAAACTGTATTCCTGTGTGAAACCTTTAGCTACCACATTAGCCTTATATCTATTAATTGATCCATCGGGATTTTTCTTTAATTTATATGTCCATCTACATCCTATAATGTTCTTGTTGACTGGTGGATGGACTAACTCCCATGTATCGTTTCTGATAAGAGCATTGTATTCATCTTTCATTGCAGCTCTCCAGTTTTCATTTCTGATGGCTTCATCAAAGCTGTTTGGCTCATCATTGTTTATATTTGCAATGAATGACTTCGGCTTGAAAATGCCACTTTTGGCTCTGGTTATCATATGATAGCCAGTTTGAGTGTGAGGAGGATTGACTGTTCAAATTGTTCATTATTGTTACTCCTGTTAGATCCATTGTCTTCATTGCTTGTTAACTGTTGTTTTTCTTCAACATTTTCTGATATCCTGTTTGTGCTGTGTGGTGAACCAGGTGACTGCATGGCGGGTCTGAGCTGCTCTGTGCTGTCAGCTTGTTGAATGCCAACATTCTGATAGTTGTCTTGAGTGCCAGCAGCCTCAGTACGTGTCATATCTTCCCACATATTTTCAATGGATGGAGGCTCAGGTATAGCTACTTTTGCATTATAAACTTTGCTAGTGGTTTTCATGTTTGACTGTTTGTATGGAAAAATCTTTTCATCAAACACCACATGTCTACTTACATATATTCTGCCATTAGAATCAACACACTTATAGCCCTTTTGATTGTTACAGTAGCCAATAAAAGTACATGGCTTTGATCTAAAATCAAATTTGTTGGCGTTGTAAGGCCTAATATAGGGATAACACAGACATCCGAATGCTTTCAAATGTTTGTAGTCTGGTTTAACACTGTATAGCTTCTCTAGAGGACTTATATCATTCAGAGTTTTAGTTGGCATTCTATTAATCAAAAATACCGCTGAATTAAAAGCTTCAGGCCAAAACTTAAGTGGTAGTGAGGCTTGAGCTAACAGTGTTAATCCAGCTTCTACGATATGTCTGTGTTTTCTCTCAGCTAAACCATTTTGTTCAGAAGTGTATGGACATGTTATTCTATGAATAATACCTTTTTCATGAAAATAACTAGTGAGAGATTTAAATTCAGATCCCCCATCTGATTGAATAATTTTGACAGTATTATTAAACTGATTTTCTACAAGTTTCACAAAATGTTTAACGGCATTTTGTGTATCAGCCTTAGACTTGAGTAAGTATAGCCATGAAAACCTAGAATAAGCATCAATAAAAGATATGTAGTACCTATAACCAAAGTCAGTGTTTATAGGAGCAGGTCCCCATAAATCTGTTGCAATCATTTCAAGAGGTTGTGTATAAACAGTAGATGAACTTGTAAAAGGCAGTTTGTGATTTTTACCCATTTGACAAAACTTGCACACATAGGGTAAATTCACATCAACAAAGGGTATCTTATTATCAAGAAGAATTTTTCTTACAATTCTAGGACTAGGATGACCTAGCTTAAAGTGCTAAGTATTAAAAACAGAATCATTAACACTAGTATTATCAATTTCAGATAGATTGCAGCAAGTTGTTACAGTAGTTATGTTATTGCTGTTAACAATATTAAACTTGTATAATCCTCTAACAGCATCACCCTGCAAAAGAATATCTTTAGTCAGTATGTCTCTAACAAAACAATGTGTAGGAAAAAATTCAAAATACACATTGTTATCTCTAGCAAATTGAGAAACACTGATTAAATTCTTCTTGATTCTAGGAACCCTTAATAAATTATGTAAGAAGAGCTTTCTCTTACCATTTATACTGCCTTTACCTATATGAGAAATATTTATGCACTTACCGTTCCCCATGGATATAGATTGATTACCTTTGTATTCTCTATTACCAAGATTGAGATTTTCAAGATTATTTGTGATGTGGTTGGTAGCTCCAGAGTCTGGATACCAGCTGTCGTCGTTTATATGATCTATGCTTGCACTTTCACCTTGATTTCTGGACGATGCAGGTTGGACAGCAGCTTCGGTTTGAGTCTGTGCAAGGTTGGCACTTGGGTTTGAACCCCTCTATGTGGTTGGATTCTGGTTCACTGCATAATTTGCATTGAACCTGAAAAAGCATCTGGGTGCCGTATGACCAACTTTTTCACAGATTTGACACTTGGGCTTATTACTGTTGCTGTTCCACCTGCCTCTTCCTCTTCCTCTGGAAGTCTGACCACCTCTTTGGAAGGTTTGTTCGTTCTTGAAATTTTTATTTTTGTTTCTTGCATTACTAGCAGCGTAGTTGACATTTAATTCACTTTCTGGAGTTCTTTTACTCTCGAGTCTTGCTTCATGCGATAATAGAATAGTGTGAACATCGTCCAAGGATGAGAATTCTTTTTGTGAAGCTATAATGGCTTCAACTGCTTCGTATTCCTCACTTAATCCACCCAAGATACACAATATTTGTTCTGAATCAGGTAATTTATGTCCCGCTGCCTCAAGTAAATCACATATAGATTTAACTTTACTCAGATATTCCCTCATTGATAGATTATCCTTCCGGATCTTGTGAAGTTGTCTCTTATATTGCATAACCTTGGCATAAGATTGATTATTAAAAGACTTCTCAATAGATTGCCATATTTCAACTGTTGACTTGCACCCAATAACTTGTGGTAATAGTTTTTCACCTATTGACGATAGTAACCATGCTGAAATCAATCTATCTTGCCTGTAAAATTTACTGTACTCTTCATTGGGAACGATTTCATTGGCTTGATTGGTAATAAACTTTTGCGGTGGGATCACAGTACCCATTAGGAAACCTTCTAACCCATATCCTTGTATGGCAGTCTCTATTTGCAATTTCCATAAAAGATAGTTGTTCTCATTGAGTTGAACTGTAATTAACTGAGATTGTGGATTAACTACAGTTTTTATCAAATTATCTGCAGCTGTCCCTGAATTGTTTGAACCCGGCGGTGGATCTGAAGTTGATGAGGAATTGGCGTCATTTGCCATGATGATGACTTCAGAAAACTCAAATCAAAGAATCGAGAGCAAGAATTGACTATCAAGAAGAATATTAGAAAACACTAGACCCTCTGATGCAATCGGATACCTGGGAATGATGAAAATTCTCTGACTCAGGTAACTGGTAGGGTACAGTAGTGTTGAAATGTTTTCTTGACTTCTTGACTGACTTTCTTGAATAACTATCGATCACCAGTTGATTGCTGCAGTGATGCAGCCGCTGGATTTGCACTGGCGAGACATATACAGATATGCAGCCGTGTAGAATCTATGCCGGGCACGGCACACTGAGGCAATTAACTTCCCACTCCAATGATGAAGCTTCTCTGAGGAGGGGAACAAAACAAGAACTCTCTGATGGTGAAATCAGAGGTGTTAATCAGAAAGATGAACCCAGAATTTCAATTGCTGTTAAGCAAAGTCTATGGTCTGATACCAAGTTGAATTTTGTAATGAAATGTAAAACGAGATGATAGAAATTGCAGAGGAGAATATTATTGTATTTAGAACTAAAATGATACTCTTTGTACAGATGCAGAGTATTTATACACAGAAAATTGGGCTGAAGAATATAAACCTGACCCATTTGTACAAACAAATAATACGGCACGAGCATAACTCGTGCCCCTATCAAAGATATAACTGCTGTGAATAGAGAACGTTTCATTTTATTTAAGGCAAGTAAAATAAATTCCTTTATTATTTTCTTTGTCTACGTGCTTTCATATCGGTTGGAGAAATAGGGGTATGGACTGTACTGAATATAGGGTAGGTTAGATTTCTACACTAGGCTGTGTATGAGTTTTAAATGTGATGAGAAGGATATGCGGATATGTTTGTACTGGATGTGAAAATAGGTTATCGTTAGCTGTAGGAGATTATTTCATTAAATTAGAGATGGAACGTATCACCAGCATAGGGTAGGAGACTATCCCAACTATAGATGGGAAAAAGGTTTCAACAGCATTTGCTAGGCTAGGTAATGTGCAAAATTTGACTATTGGATGTCATGTAAACAACAGAGTCGTGTTCTTCAAATCTTTAAGCATGATTTTTTTTCCTTTTTTATAATTATATTCTCATGCAAAACTTAGCTATTTGTAGTTCATTGTACTGTATGGTAAAACACAATATAGCCTAGACGTAGGTATGACATTCAATATATCTACCTAAATAGTATTGATCTCGCCCAGGTCTCCTTGAATTGTTTAAATCAGATGGTTGTACATATGCATCAAATGGATTTTGACCAATATTTTTAATTATATATTTTGATTTGATATGGTATGTGGTTACTAAATTTTACCAGGGTAGCGATATGGGCGAGTTTTCAAAACTCGCATTTGTGCGCGTTTTCAAAACGCGCATGTGTATTTGGGGTAATTTCAAAACTTTATATATACTCAGCAGTCTTCTCATAATTCAGATTCATACTCAACCACATCTTCACAGCTCCATATATTTTCAAAATGACTTCTCAAACAATGGTTGAGCAAGAGGTTAACTCGTTCCCAGTTTGTTGCCACTGTGGATATATGGTTGAAGTTGTCGTCTATGATGATGGCGAAAACATTGGTCGTCGAAGTCTTCTTTGTTCCAATTATTCTCACGGATGCAACTTTTCAGAATGGATTGACGAACCGCTTTGTCCCAGGGGCATAGCATATGCGAATGAGCTGGAGCAAGAAATTAGACGTCTCAAAAAATTCCTAGAGGACTTGCAATTTAAACCTAACCACTAGTTTTTCTATTAGCCGTCGTCGTTGTAGGTTTCTGAAGATTAGTTTGAATTATTGTATTATCCGTTGTCGTTGTATGTTTCTGAAGTTTAGTTTGAATTATTATTTGTGTGTTTGTAGGAGTTGAAAGATCAACACGAATTATTGTATGTTTGTGTTTTTCTAATGAATTATTTTATGCTTTTGAAGTTTGAATTAAAGCTTTGTATTTTGCTAGTTTGTACAGTGTACATTATGACATAAATAAGAATTGACAACTCGCTGCAAAAAATTAAAGCTGGGTAAATCTGTTTCTGTACAGTACGATCTGCCGCAAATCAGGTGATTTGACTAGACATGGGTAAATTTGTCCATTGTGATAAAGTCGTGGCTTGTTTTGTGTGATCAGTACGAGCATAGGACAATTGATTCTAATTCTGCTTTATTTTGAATTGGGTGACATGATTAAAGCTCTGTCAATTCTGACTTGACAACGACCACGCACTGAGTTGAATAAAGTTGATTTGATGGTGACGTTGTGTAACACCCCACCTCCGCCAGGGTCACTCACAAGAGAATGCACTAGCTTTTGAGGGGTGTTGTCTAGGTAAACATGCACAGAAATATTACAAGACAGAACATATAAAACAACGGAAGAAAACATGATTTCATTTCTTTATAAAAGTAGTAAGGTCTAAAAACCTTTTACATCAAAGTGCCATTAAACTACTTACATCGAAACCTGTCTTGCAATAATAAAGAAGCATAAAACCATAGTCATAAATTATTCCCCAAGTAAAACAGTAAAATAGCCATAGCCAAGAAAAGTCCAAGCCATAGATGATGATCTTGAAGCAGAAAATCCGCACTAAGTAGCAACATTTCCTCCCTGTAAACCTGGGGGGGGGGGGGACGGAAGAAAAAGAGGCGAAACAAAACGGGGTCAGTGATAAAGACTGGTAAGTCCTAGCTACTTTCAGCCTAAAAACAGGTAAAGGTAACATGACATGTATAAACTGAAAGTAAACATAAACATGATGACAAGATAAACGGGTCAAACTAAGATAACAAGATAAACTCAAGTAACAAGATAACCAAGGTAACAGGATAACCAAGGTAACAAGATAACAAGACAAACTCGGAATAGCATCGCATGTCTAACGTCCTCTGCACCAATCCGTACTAGCATCCTAACTCGTATCATCCGTTCCATGTATATGTATAGTCCCTTGCCGTATATCGTACGGGTTCCATCACGTTATTCTGTACCACTACAACGTAGTGTCACCATCCTTGAAATCGCTCGGACTGCCATCCTTGTTCTGGCCAGATTCCCTTATCATGAATTATCGCGTGTTCAACTAGGATTTACGCCACCTAGTACCACTAGGGATTATGCTACCTATTGGACGTTTTCTAGATTCGATCAGGGTTTATGCCACCTAGGATCACTAGGGATTATGCTACCTATCGAACAACGCCCTTTTTCCACGTAACGATCTAATCGATCGGCTCCCTACAAGTCCTAACTCGTCGTGTGTCGGTGTCGTACGGCCCAATCACGAATGTAGCTACTCTGTGCTAGGTCCACCCTAGGGTGTATCAAGCCCTAGGGTGTCAACCACTGACACCATTTCAAGCACGCACAGTGTACAACTACTGGTGCCCATGCCTGCTTTTTCAACTCCGGACTCATGTGCACGACCATAGTCCGCCTGAACCTACAATGGCGCACCAACTCAGCCGTCATTCTGGTCGCTTACAATCAGCCCAGTAATCGTGCCCCACCCTAGCCTAGTCCCTAGGGTATCGTGATACCTTCAAGAGGGTTACTGCTGAAAAGGACCGCGTAACTAGGGTTTCCGTCCAGCGGGTTAAGTGTTGTCATCTAAATTCAAGACTTAACCCCTATCAGTCTAGCATGTCAAGTTGGTTAAGTGTGGTCATTCAAGTTCATGACTTAACCCATCTACATGTCATGTCAAGTTGGCTAAGTGTTGTCATTCAAGTTCATGACTTAGCCCTGCGAAACACGTGTCAAGTTGGTTAAGCGTATTCCAGCGGTTCATGACTTAACCCTATCCAAATCATCGTGTTAAATTGGTTAAGTATATTTAAGCTTAACCCCATCAAATTACCGTGTTAGATTGGTTAAGTATATTCAATCTTAACCCCATCAAATTACCGTGTTAGATTGGTTAAGTATATTCAAGCTTAACCCCATCAAATTACCGTGTCAGATTGGTTAAGTATATTCGAGCTTAACCCCATCAAATTACCGTGTTAGATTGGTTAAGTATATTCAAGTGACTCATGACTTAATCCTCATCAAGTTACCGTGTTAGATTGGTTAAGTATATTCAAGCGATTCATGACTTAACCCCATCAAGTTACCGTGTTAGATTGATTAAGTATATGTTAACCTAACCCCATCCACTAGTCAAATTATAACGGTTAAGTGTTACCCTTGTGAGTTTGCTTAACCTTACCATGCATCGCGTTATACTAGTCAGTTGTTATCGACCCATTCAGGTTAAACTAACCCATCCTCTAATCGTGTTATATGGTTAAGTGTCATCAAGAAATCAAGTCCGGTTTTGCTTAACCCACCCGTCCATGTCATATTGGTTAAGTGTCATTAGTCTAACCAAGTTACTTAACCCACCCGTCCATGTCATATTGGTTAAGTGTCATTAGTCTAATCAAGTTACTTAACCCACCCGTCCATGTCATATTCATTTATTATTTATTAATGCATCAACCTCTCACATTGGACTTATTTGCGGTCACTGGATACGCCGGGCGGTTCCGGGCAGAATTACACCGCAAACCCATTCCAACCTCGGGTTCAAGCATTACCACAATCTAATCTTTGCCTACGACCTCTCACATTAGACTATTATTGTTGTGGTCACTGGATATGCCGGGCGGTTCCGGGCAGAATTACACCACAACTCAAGTCTAACCTCGTGTCGAAGGCATCCGTTAGATTGTTAATTACATATGTGTCATCTAAGTCAAGATCCCCACTTTACATATTACTAAGCATATTCCCAAGTTCCCAATTACATGTCCATCAAAATGTGTACCCAATTCTAGCCACTTCACATATGTCCAATTCTCGCCTATTTGCATGTATGTCAAGTTTATGCCAATTTACCCTAAATCATGTTCTAGCCAAAGTTGCATGTTGTCACGTTCATGCCCAAATAAACCCACATAATGGTTCATGTTCCCAATTCCACTTATGCCTAATTTACATAAGCCCAATCCCTTGATTTAACTTACATAGTCCCCAAAACTCGTGATTTAACTCATATGCCAATTCATGTATGCCCAAACTTGCAAATTACATTGGCAATACCCCAAATTCCCTTTGTTCATGTTATGCAATCAATTCTACCACACACCCATGTCCAAATAGGTGAAATCCCAACATTCCCCCGTATACAAACCGCATGTAAATCGTAGTTTAGGCCTAGGTCCGAAATCGACCAAGGTTCATCAAAAGAAGATAAATAGGGGAAGGTAGAAGCTTTGCATAAAACAAGATCCGAGAGAAAAACATCATTACATGCATGATAAGGATATGAAAGAGTGATTTTCAACATGCATAGGTCCAAATTAATGTCATAGCAACATCCCCAAAGGTCAAGATCCAAAATGAACAAGAATGAGCATGGATCGATTATCATGCATAGATCCAATTTCAACTTTATCACATGTCATATTCAAGTTATCATTTCAATCTAAAAGCATCTAGAACTTACCAAGCGTGGCTAGTGAATTAGGAGCAAGAATCGTCATAGAATCGTTGGAGAAGCTCTAGGAATGATGTAGCAACACTAGAAGCCTTGAGAATATAAGTAGCTCCTTGATTTGATGGAGAAAGATTGCTCCTTTGCCTTAGCTTTAGTTTAGAACTCTCAAGCTCTCAATGATGAAGATGGAGGCCATGATTTAGGAGCATTTTGGAAGCACTTAGTTGTTAGGATGATTTGTGGTGGTTTAGGCTAGGTCTTAGGATGTTTTTATAGGTGTAGAGACAAGTTTAGGCCATAGGATTAACCCTAGTTTAGATCTGAACCATCAAATCCCGTCACATGTCAACTGAACAGACCCAAAGGAGCAAATAGGTGCACCAGGCAAACATGGCCGACCAGGGAAGTCGACACCCAAGTCGACTGGGCAGTCGACCTGGGCTGGGGCAGGTTGACTCCCCAGTCGACCTGGGGCTGGGCGGGAAATTTTCCCGCCCAATATGTTTGGGGCTGAATTTGAATTTCGGGCTGAATTTTGAATTTTCTGAAATCTTCTATGGGTCATAACTTGGTCATACGGACTCCGATTTACGAAATTTCGGACTCGTTTTCAAGCAGAATTTCGAGACGAACTCAATGGTGTAACCCGTTCCCATTGATTCTTAATTTATAATTTAATTCTGCCCTGATTTCTTGTTTTAACATGTTATAAAATTCGGGTTGTTACACGTTGCTTAGTTGGTTTCCCAATTTCATAGCCCTTCAGCACATTATTTCTCATACACTTCAATCTTGTCTTCAAATAACTTCAAGAAAAATAAACACAGTCAACAATGGCGCCTCCTTTTATTACTGCACTTATCTACTACGACGGTGAGTTGGTCGTGGATGGGCACCAAAATGGAAGATATGTGGGAGGATTATGCAAACCAGGGAGAGTTCGAAGGGGTTGCACACTTGGTGCTTTGAAAGACACAGTTTTCCAAGCAACCAGAATTAACCGTCTCGAATATGATATCGAGTTGTCGGTCAACTGGCCTACTGAATCGGGATCGAGAGCCGTAGCACTTTCGGACGATGAAGATGTACAAGTAATGTTTTCCACTGTGAAGAAATCGTTTGAGTTGTTTGTTGGAAAAACAGCAAAAGAAATCGTGGAAGAAATAATCACACCGCCTATAGTGAGTAGCAGTTTCGGATATTTCACAGAAATGTTGCAAACTCATGATCCATCAATCAACTTTAGTTCTCCTTTATACACCAATCCGTATTGTCCACCAAATGTGGCTGAGCAGCAGCAGCAACAACAACAACAACAACAAGAACAATAGACTGATCAGTCAGAATTGTTAGATATGAGCCAAAGGTATGTGTTCCACATCAAGTTAGTTTTATAATTACTCATTGAAATGTAAGATCTAACTGAAATGCATTTATTAATAGGTTGAGTGTAGAAGCCGAAGAAGAATGGGGTGTAGGTCCTTCACAACAGGCCGAACATATTGATAGCATGGCGGTTGCCACGATAACGGTTGATGATACATGCTGGACCGGAGTCAGCAATGAACCGTTGAACTATGACTATGATACAAACATAGTAGATCCTGAAGAAGATGGTGATGAGCCTCAAATGGAAGTACCTATGGACGACGATCTCTGCACGGCGCAAATGATGGCCAGATCCGTAGTGGGTAATTTAGATTTTTCTGGCGAAAAATTCTCGGCTTCCTGCGTACAAAATGGTTTTTCTGTCAGGATGGTATTCCGAAGCAAGGTAGAGTTTCTCAACCAACTTACGGAATGATCTATTCTGCACGGTGTTTCATACAAGCCAATCAAGTCGAATAAAACAATATATACCGCTGTATGTAGTGTTGATGGTACTTGTCCATGGCGAATACATGCTATAGTGTCGAAGAAATCACAAAATGGATTGTGGGAAATCCGAAAGTTGTCTCATGAACATAACTAGGTCAACCCTACGATTAATTCAAACCACAAGCAAGCCACCTCTGCGTTTCTTGTATCCAAAATCATGGCTTTTGTGAAGGCCAACTTGGATATCTCTGCTGGGACTGTGCAAGTGCTTGTCGACGAGCACCTTTTCATCAAAATCAGTTACATGAAAGCTTGGCGAACGTTGGATAAAGCTTTGAAAAAAGTATACGGTGACTGAGCCGAATCATATTCGTATTT
Source organism: Allium sativum (assembly GCA_030737875.1). NCBI lineage: Eukaryota > Viridiplantae > Streptophyta > Magnoliopsida > Asparagales > Amaryllidaceae > Allium > Allium sativum. Next base: position 304,976,868 of record CM060912.1, on the reverse strand, counting down.
GCCTCAGTATTTTGAGGAAATAAAAAGACGCAATCTAGGTTCAGTAGGACATATAGTACACGATGAGTATAGGGTATTTCATCGTGCTTTTTGGGCATTTGGTCCTTCCATTGCAGGTTTTGTACACTGTCGTCCGGTGCTCTCTATTGACGGGACACATTTGTACGGTAAGTACAAAGGAATACTGCTTGTTACTACCGCTATAGATGCGGACGACTGCCTTTACCCATTAGCTTATGGGGTGGCTGAGTCCGAATCATATGATAGTTGGGCCTGGTTCTTTTCATGCATGCGTGAGTTTATTTATAGCGTACAAAATTGACACATTACATTTATATCTGATAGAATGAAAGGCATTCCAAGCCCTTTGCAGGATAAATGGCACCAACCGCACAAACATAGGTTCTGTGCAAGGCATCTTAAAGCAAATTTTCAAGCTGCAGGTCATCGAGACAAGCGACTTGTAGGCTTATTTTACGCTGCTGCATGTGCTTCAGAAGTGATTGAATACAATAAACTTAGAGAAGAGATCAAGACAACTAAGCCGGAGGCGCATGACTGGATTGAACGAAGCCTAGGAAATTGCAAAGAAAACTGGGCTCTTTGCAAAGATGACGGCGACCGCTTCCATATTATGATGACCAACGCATCTGAAATTTTTAATGGCGTACTAAAAGGCTCCAGATCCTTGCCTATAAAGGCGTTGGTTGCAAGAATGTTCTTTCGATCAGTTGAGTATTTCTATAAGAGATGAGAAAAAGGGGCGGGTCTGAATTCGAAACTTACTCCAAAATGGGAAGCTAAAATTGAAGCTCGTGCTATTGAAGCACGGCGTTGTAGGCTTGTTCGATTTGGTCAATATAAACGGCAAGTGATTAACAGTTACGACGATGAATATGATGTTGTGATCGACGGTTCTGCTGTCACCTGTACATGCAGAATCCCACTTCTGCAGAAGATACCATGTGCTCATGTGATGGCGACTTGTTCAACACAAGATTTTGGTAGTAATTTAGCACATCACGATTTTGCTAGTGAATGGTACTCCGTCGAAAGTTATAGAGCTACATACGACCCAGAGTTTAATCCTATACGCGATAAGAAATACTGGGATCCATACAACGGTCCACGAATACTGCCTCCGACTATCAAAAGACTAGCTGGACGACCCAAATCAACGAGGTTCAAAAATGTTATGGACGAGCATCAAACACCCAAAACAAACAGGTGCAGCAAATGTGGATCGCTGGGCCATAACAGAAAGCGGTGTACTTCAGCAGCCTAAACTGGAGATGTTTGTTTGTTGATGCGATGTCAGTGTGTTGCATTTCGTGTATCTGTATTTCTTATGTTTCGAACTTATCTGTCCTTAACCGGACTATGTATCTCTCTTGTATTTGAATATTAGAATTTGGTATTTGTTTTACGTTGTTTGGTTAAGCTATACATACTAATTAAATGTCGTGGTAGTTCGAAGTTTAACGTTTACACCTACATTCGAATATATAGGAATCGTTATACATCGATTTTCATTGAAACAAAAAACGATCGAATCTATAGAACTATGTTTCAGTAATGAAACAGAAAAATGGGAATTTCATATTATAAAAATCGAGTTATGTCCAAATCAAATTTCAAGAAAGTCGCTATGGAGTTTAAAACAAAAGTGTACGAGCGAGTTTCCAAAACACGCCTTTGGGCAAGTTTCCAAAACGCGCCTTCGTTAATACAAAACAGGTATATTCCTGTAATTACTTTCAAAACAAGTCTGTTTGCGTTATACAATTCTGAAACAAGCCTAACATTGTAAAAAGTCCAATATAATAAGTAGCAAAAAGTTTATTTATACCTTTCAGTATCATATCATTGTTTATTTTACATACTATTCATTTTGAACATTACACACTATTTATAGAAAACGTGATATAATGATTTAACACAGATAATATTTTTGAATACCAGTTTGAACATGGGTTAATATTACTTATGTGAGAAGTATGATCCATCCTGTGTCCGTGTATAAATCCATTTGTTAAATATTCCAAAAGGGGGAAGAGATCAATTAGGAATTAAAAGCAGTATAAATCAGATCCAATTTACAGACATAGGATCTTCGATGAGTGGAATTTCAGTTTTTTCGATTTTGTAATATCAAAATAGACATAAGGACAAATTTAAAAAAAAATAGCATGAAAAACAACAATTTTTATTTTGTAGACTGAAGAACAAACTTTAGGAAAAACTAGGCTGGAGAACAATGCTAAATATAATAATATTGTATTTTTATGTGTTAGAGCTGATAACATTATATTTTTATGTATTAGATCTCTCCTAAAAAAACTCGATGATGGATAATGACCAAATTCAATGTAATAAGTCTCTCAGCTGAACTAGAATTAAAAATTAAATTAAAAATAAGCACATGACAGTAGACGTATGGAGGTTTGGTTGAACCTTGAATGCACCATGAAACAAAACATGTAGGTAAGCCCAACCTTTTTTGATTTAAGTTTTCATTCTGGAAAAAAAGCAGAACCATTTTAATTATATACTACGAGAACATAAGCTGTTGGCTAGCTATATAATTATATCTGATCTATTTCATAATTTTTTCAAAGAAAATGTAGTATCATTCCCAGCCATAATGGGATATCCTTATTTTTCAAACAAGGGAGGGTAGGTGCAATCCTTAGTCCATATGTAGATCCACTCTTACTGTAACACCCCATAATTTTAGCAACACAAAAGGAGAACAAATTAAAGAATAATTAATTTAATATTCAAAATTAAGGGAAACAGACTATGCCATTGCGACCTCCTCGAAATTCTGGTCAAGATAGACACCAAATTTGCGTAAAACGGACTTCGTATGAAGAAGTTACAAAGGTTTAAAGTTTGTATACACGAAGGAAGAATATATATATATATATATATATATATATATATATATATATATATATATATATATATAGGGCCCAGAAATTCAAAATTAGGTCTAGAAATTCAAAAATTGGTTCAAAATTCAAAATTTGGAGAGGCGGCAGATTTCCCGCCCATGGATGTCGACCCCATCAAAGGGAGGTTGACCCCATCAAAGGGATGTCTACCCCATCAGGGGTGGTCGACCCCATAAGGGAGTGGGGTCGAACCCCTGCGCAGATCTAGGCGAAATACTTCGTTTTGTATCTGGACACCTTTCTGAGCAAGATTCGTTGATTCTAGGCTATAAATAGGACCATAAACTTAGGTTTTTACTCATCTGAAAAATGGTGGCAATGGCGGAGCTCTACTGCAATGAAAATTAAATAGCCTATTCTTCTCCAAAATCAATTCAAAGTAGATTATACATATTCAAAGATTGCTACAATAGTATCAACGTGTCCTTCTCAGTTATTTGGATCCATTTTCTTAGATCTATTCACTGTGAGTTTATGTTATTTTTAGATCTAAATATTTAATTGGCACTCTTGATATGCATATAAAATTGGATCTTGAATCATCGCCTAAATCAGTTCTATTATGACATATTCACCAGATCTGTTCTTATATGTTTATATCGCCACCATGCCAAATCTTGTCATAATATGCTTATTCAGTTTTTATGCCTGTTTCCATCAGTTAATTATTGATTCGTTATTATGCCTACTTTTGACTCTCTTCTCTCCCTCTTTTCCCTTTTTAATTTTATATAGCAAGGCTACCTTTGAGCCTTAGCCTAATGCTAAAATATGCGAACGTGCGAAATTGGGAATCATTGGGGAAAACATGAATTTAGGCTTAACTTGTATTGAAATATGTGAATATTGGATTGGGGCATAAATTGGAACATATGTGAGTATTGAATTGGGGCATAAATTGGAACATGTGTGAATATTGAAATTGGGCATAAATTGTATATTAATGTATGACTTAGTAAAAATGGCATATTAGGCATAATGATATGTGAACTGAAAGGGGGTATGGGGAAACCTATGCTTGAAATGGGATAATTGCTAATATGAATATGCCTAAAAATTTGGAATGCTAATAACGCTTGGACACGAGTTAAGATTGTGCTCATGGTATAGGTCTGCCCGGAGCCACCCGACATATCCAGCAACCACAAGTGGCTAATCTAATGTGAGGGGTCAAATGCGAAATGGCACCATAACACAAGGTTAAGTCTAAACTTGTGGTTTAAGTCTGCCCGGAGCCGCCTGGCATATCCAGCAGCCATAAGTGATTGACTTAATGTGATAGGTTCGGTGTGTTAACATGTATAAATGAAAAGATAATGACAACATGTAAAATTGAAATACTTAACCGGTTAGAATGTGAAAAAGGGGTAATATATGAACCCAACAAATGGAATAAAGGGTAAGTAAATTTATTTGAATTGATGGGGTTAAGTAAATATTAAATTTGCTAGGGTTAAATAAACCTGATAAATTTATGGGGTTAAGTAAATCTACGGGGTTAAGTAACCTGTTAAGTTCTGTGGGGTTAAGTAAACCTGTTAAATTTATGGGGTTAAGTAAACCTGTTAAATCTGTGGGGTTAAGTAAACTTGTTAAGTTTCTGTAGGGTTAAGTAAACCTATTAAATTTGCAGGGTTAAGTAAACCTGTTAAGTTTCTATGGGGTTAAGTAAACATGTTAAATTTATGGGGTTAAGTAAACTTGTTAGGTCTGTAGGTTTAAGTAAACCTGTTAAATCCGTGGAGGTTATATGAACCAGTTAATCTAAAAGACTTAACCTGTTATGTAACACCCCACCTCCGTTAGGGTCACTCTCAAAGGGAATGCCCTAATTTTGGTGGAGCATTTTAGTAAACAGAACAGAAACTTACAAGACAGATAAAACAATACTTGAAAAATTTTAACTTTATTACAGCGGAAACATAAATTAATATGGTTACATCCTCTCAAATTTCAGAATTCAAGTACACAATATCAGTCTTGTACAAAAGCCTTCAAAATGCATAGTTTAAAATCATAATCCCCATGGAACGGAAGCTATACAGAGCCAAGCCATACTTTAAGCACTTCAAGCAAAGAGAAATCCGAATCAAGCTAAAGTATTTCCCTCCTCGGATAACCTGGGGGGGGGGGGAACGGAAGAAAGGAGGCGAAAACAACAAGGGTCAGACAAAAAGTATGGCAAGTCCAGTGACTTTCAGCATATGAACAGATAATAATAATATGATATGAACATAAAACTGGATGTGAGATAACTATAACAGGTGTAGCAGATATAACAGAAAAACAGAATGATATAAACTATTGTTTTACACTTCTCTGCACTAATACTAGTATAACAGAATTAGGTGTCACCCTAATGTCTAAATTGAAGCAGGAACGGGTACAGAATACTTTAACAGAAACAGAATGCTAATAATGGGCCTTTACTACCCGATCAGAAACAGACAGAAGAAGAAACAGATTTATCCCTATGGAAACAGAATGTGGAATTAGGTGTACACTAGTAATGGGCCTTTACCACCCGAACAGACGGTACCACACAGAAACAGACAGGTGTTACCACCCAACAGAAACAGACGGTACCAACAGAAACAGACAGAACTAAGCGTACCCTAAAACCCTACCCCAAGCGATCGGCTCCCTAATACATAAATATCCTGTGTCGGCCCTACAGTAGGGTGTATCACTCCCTAAAGTGACAACCAATTGGCACAGACCTATTTACAGATGTCACGGCGTCTTACATCCTCAGAGGCAGACCGGGATCCATGCACGCACATGACCCGGTTGGAACGCACCATCAACACCCATCGCCATTATCAGAATGAACCACTTATAATTAGTTCAGTAAGCGTGCCCGGACCCTACCTACTGTTGGGTCAAAGTTTTGATACCAGAAAGGGTTACTGACTAATATGGGTCCCAAACAACAGATGACACAAGTAATTCCCCTCCTAACCTTGTGTCCCCAAACTAACAGATTTCAGATTTATTTGTTTACAAGTTCAGACATACAGAATTCATATTTACTAGTTCACAAATTGAGTTAACAAGTTTTCAGACTAACGGATCAGATGTACAGATTTTTCAGATTTGTCTAACTTTGTATTGGGCCTACAGATTCATGGACGGGTTTTACTACATCTATTAATCCCTTTGGTTTAACCCTATTTTCCCCCAATACGTTTTAGACGTCATTCTTATCTTAGATTTGCATTAATTAATTATTAATGCACAGACCTCTCACATTAGGTCGGTAGCTTGTGGCCGCTGGATATGCCGGGCGGTTCCGGGCAGACTTCTGCCACAAGCCAGACCTAACCTCGTGTCTTACGCATGTTATGACTAACTTCTCACATTAGAACCTATTGTTTGCGGCCACTGGATGTGCCGGGCGGTTCCGGGCAGATTTACGTCGCAAACTCATTCTAACCTCGAGTTAGCCATATTCATCTTTGCGGCCAATTAATTAATTATTTACCGTTTATGCGCACACCCAATATATATGCCAATTCAGATTATATCAATAACAGAATGATCACATCAACTCAACTGATATAGCAGATAACAGATTTTAGCAGATTGGGTGACTTAACAGATTTAACCGATTTAGCACTTAGCAGATTTTGGCATATAACAGATTAGGCATCTCAACAGACAAATTTAACAGATTTGGCATTTCAATCTAATTAGTAGTCTAGGCAATATAACAAAACTAGCAGTTTAGGCAACTTAGCAAATTAGCAGATTTAGCAAACCTAATAATTCTAAAGGTTCTATTTACATGCCTTGCCTAGTCATAAATTAGGCCTAAATTCATATGCCTACATAATTTTTTCATGATTCACAACATATATTCCATGTTTGCTTAAGCGCAGAATATGGACATAATTTGCCATATAACATATGTTCCAATATAGATTATACCAAATATAACCATTAATTTCAATGCATGTCATATATCCAAAAATCCCTATTTAGGTGTAATTACAATAATAGATATCCTAATTAATGTAAATCTTAAGTTTCCATATCTTCCTTCTTTTCATGTCATGAATTATTATGCAAACTATCCCCAATAATATAAATATTTAAACCATATCTTCTAAAAATCAGATCTTGCCTTTTTATATGCATTTTGTCCAAAGTCTCAAATCATATGTAATCTTTACAGTGGTTCCTCTTCTTCTTTTATCACAAAATATGCATAGGTCTAAAACTAGTTTATAACATATGCTATTTTTTTTCTAATTAATTACAGGTCTAAATTACAACATAACTATGCATACAACATGCATAAATTATATGTTCATAGTCAAATTTATGCATCCAATCCCAAGTCATATGTCCAATATATTTTCTGCCTCAGACCTAAAGTCATACATTCAATTTGGTTTTGTCAAATTTCTCATCATTCATCCCAAAACTTGCGTTCATACGTTCATCTCTTATGAGATTGGGCACAGGCTCGTGGTAGCCTGGCTATAGAAACAGAAAAGAAGAAAGGAATATAGAACAGTCACAGGAAACAGATCTAACAGAAGAGAATACAACCTCAAACTCAGTTTTAAATTGATATCAAAATTATAATTAACGTTTATAGCGGAGAATAACTGTACTTGCCTTGATTGGATTAAAGAAAGAACTTTTAACTTGTTGTAGAATCTTTTGCAGAACTTTAACCTCTAGTTTGAATTGAGTTGCTTAGGCTGATGTTGATTATCTTCTAGTTTTAATTCCAGCAGAGCAGAGACGCCATTTTTATTTTTTTATTAGAAGAAGAGAGCAATGGAGGCTAGAGAATTGTGCAAGAAACCTAGGTAGAGTCTAGGGTCCTTTTTATAGAGGTTAGGAACTGATTAGGACCATCGATGTTGCCTGGATTGATCGTAGCCATTCATTCGCAAGAGGGACCAATTAGAGCCTGCCACCTAGCCCTAATGACAAAGCAGACCACAGAAAATCGACCAACATAGAATAGGCCAGCCAGGGTGGACTGGGTTCGACCTGGGTCTGGACCAGGTCGACAGCCCTGTCGACAGCCCTGTCGACAGCCCTGTCGACCTGGTTAGACCAGGTCGACAGCCCAGTCGACCTGGGTGCATCTGGCGGGATTTTTCCCGCCCTGGCCAATTGGGCCCGGTTTTATTTTTAAACTGTTTTATTCTGAGCTGTTCGAATTTTAAACTTAATTCAGAAACTTCCAGAGGCTATATCTTCTTCATACGGACTCCGTTTTTCGAAAACTCGGACTCTATTTCGCGTATTTTTCCGAGACGAACGCAATGGCGTATCCCGTTTCCCTTAGTTCCTTGATTTCAAATTAATTATACTTTAATTTATGACTTTCACGGTTATAGAATATACGGGGTGTTACATTTTAATTTATGACTTTCACGGTTATAGAATATACGGGGTGTTACATGTTACATCTGTTGGGGTTATAGGGACCTGTTAACTTGTAAAGTTTAACCCGTAAATCTGGAGGGGGTTATGTGAATTTGTTAAGTCTGTTCGGCATAACCTGTCAAAATCCTAGTTAATTGGGGACACAAGATCTGTGGGGGTTGGCTTGTGTCATCTGTTGTGTGGGACCCATATTAGTCAGTAACCCATTCTGATATTAAAAGGGGGACCCCGCACTAAGTAGTGGTCAGGGAAAGCTTACTGAACTGATTGAAGAGATTCATCTGGGAGGAGGTGTGTACTGGCGCGTTCCAACGAACTCATGTGAGTGGATGAGTACAGCCTACTTCTAGGAAAATAAGCCGCTGTAGCACCAGTAAATAGGTCTGTGTCCTTCTGTAGGTTGCCACTTTAGGAAGTAATACACCCTGCTGTGGGGTCAAAACAGGGTATTTACGGAATAGTGTGCCGATCGATTACGGGGGTAGTAGTTAGGGTACATCTAATCCTGTTTGTTTCTGGGGGGTACCTGCATTTCTGTTGGGGTTAACACCCGTTATTTCTGTTTAGGTACCCGTTAATTCTGTTTGGGGTTGAAACCCGTTACTATAGTACACCTAAAACAACCATTATGTTTTTGTTGGGATCACTCTGTTTCTATTGAGTAATTATGGAGTATGTAATCCTGTTACATATCTGTTATACTAGTATTGGTGCAGAGAAAGGTATTTGAGAAGTGCAACCTATTCTGTTCATTCTGCTTATCTTGCTCAGTCTGTTATACCTGTCTTATTACTGTTATCTATCCCTCCAATTTATATGCCTGTCATGATACTTTTACTTATTTATATGATAAAAGTAACTGGACTTGCCAGACTTTATGTCTGACCCTTTTTGTTTCATCTTCTTTCTTCTGTTCCCCCCTAGGTTCGCAAGGTGGGAATTCTCAGGCTTAGTATTGGGACATATACACGCACCTCTACATGTGTTCATATAAGCATTAGAAATTTTTAAGGACAATGGATGCCAGTGATTGGTGGATGAGTAGATGGATGTGGATGGTAGGATATACATTCTTCTTAACTTGGAGATTTCGGAGATGAAATCCTTTGAGTAGAGGAGAATGTACAGCCCATAATTTTAGGTACACTAAAAGATGACAAACTAAAGAATAATTAATTTAATACTTAGAATTATGGGAAACGGAATGCGTCATTGCGACCGTCTCGAAATTTCGGTCAAGATAGACACCAATTTTGCGTAAAACAGACTTTGTATGAAGAAGTTATTAAGGTTTGAAGTTTGTATACTCACAAGAATATATATATATATATATATATATATATATATATATATGGTCCAGAAATTCAAAACTAGGTCCAGAAATTCGAAAATGGGTTCAGAATTTGGGGAGGCGGCAGATTTCCCGCCTATGAGTGTCGATACCATCCAAGTGGGGTCGACCGACCCCCATGCGTGGATTTGGGCGAAATACATCGTTTTGTATCTGGACACCTTTCCGAGCAAGATTCGTTGATTCTAGGCTATAAATAGGACTCTAAACCTAGGTTTTTATTCATCAGAAAAACGGTGGCAACGACTAAGCTCTGCTAAAACGAAAATTAAATAGCCTGTTCTTCTCCAAAATCAATTCAAAGAAGATTATACAGATTCAAATATTGCTACAATAAAATCAACGTGTCCTTCCCAGTTATTTGGATCCATTTTCTTAGATCTATTCACTGTGAGTTTATGTTATTTTTAGATCTGAGTATTTAATTAGCAATCTCGATATGTATATAAAATTGGATCTTGAATCATCTCCTAAATCAGTTCTATTATGACATATTCACCAGATCCGTTCTTATATGTTTATATCGCCACCATGCCAAATCTTGTCATAATATGCTTATTCAGTTTTTATGCCTATTTCTATCAGTTAATTATTGATTCGTTATTATGCCTACTTTTGACTCTCGTCTCTCCCGCTTTTCCCTTTTTTATTTTATATAGCCAGGCTACCTTTGAGCCTTAGCCTAACGATGAAATATGCGAACGTGCGAAATTGGGAATCATTAGGGAAAACATTAATTTGGGCTTAACTTGTATTGAAATATGTGAATATTGAATTGGGGCATAAATTGGAACATATGTGAATATTGAATTGGGGCATAAATTGGAACATGTGTGAATATTGAAATTGGGCATAAATTGTATATTAATGTATGACTTAGGAAAAATGGCATATTAGGCATAATGATATGTGAACTGAAAGGGGGCATGGGAAAACCTATACTTGAAATAGGATAATTGCTAATATGAATATGCCTAAAAATTTGGAACGCTAATAACACTTAGACACGAGGTTAGATTGCGCTCATGGTATAGGTCTGCCCGGAGCCACCCGACATATCCAGAAACCACAAGTGGCTAGTCTAATGTGAGGGGTCAAATGCGAAATGGCACCATGACACAAGGTTAAGTCTAAACTTGTGGTTTAAGTCTGCCCGGAGCCGCCTGGCATATCCAGCAGCCATAAGTGATTGACTTAATGTGATAAGTCTGGTGTGTCAACATGTATAAATGAAAAGATAGTGACAACATGTAATATTGAAATACTTAACCGGTTAGAATGTGAAAAAGGGGTAATATATGAACCCAACAAATGGAATAAAGGGTAAGTAAATTTATTTGAATTGATGGGGTTAAGTAAATATTAAATTTGCGGGGTTAAGTAAACCTGATAAATTTATGGGGTTAAGTAACCTGTTAAGTTCTATGGGGTTAAGTAAACCTGTTAAATTTATGGGGTTAAGTAAACCTGTTAAATCTGTGGGGTTAAGTAAACTTGTTAAGTTTCTGTAGGGTTAAGTAAACCTGTTAAATTTGCAGGGTTAAGTAAACCTGTTAAGTTTCTGTGGGGTTAAGTAAACATGTTAAATTCATAGGGTTAAGTAAACCTGTTAGGTCTGTAGGTTTAAGTAAACCTGTTAAATCCGTGGGGGTTATATGAACCAGTTAATCTAAAAGACTTAACCTGTTACATCTGTTGGGGTTATAGGGACCTGTTAACTTGTAAAGTTTAACCCGTAAATCTGGAGGGGGTTATGTGAATTTGTTAAGTCTGCTCGGCATAACCTTCAAAATCCTAGTTAATTGGGGACACAAGATCTACGGGGGTTGGCTTGTGTCATCTGTTGTGTGGGACCCATATTAGTCAGTAACCCATTCTGATATTAAAAGGGGGACCCCGCACTACGTAGTGGTCAGGGCATGCTTACTGAACTGATTGAAGAGGTTCATCTGGGAGGAGGTGTGTACTGGCGCGTTCCAACGAACTCATGTGAGTGGATGAGTACGGCCTGCTCCTGGGAAAATAAGTCACTGTAGCACCAGTAAATAGGTCTGTGTCCTTCTGTATGTTGCCAATTTAGGAAGTAATACACCCTGCTGTTGGGCCAAAACAGGGTATTTACGGAATAGGGAGCCAGTCGATTGCGGGGGTAGTAATTAGAGTACATCTAGTCCTGTCTGTTTCTGTGGGGCACCTGCATTTCTGTTGGGGTTAACACCTGTTATTTCTGTTTAGGTACCAGTTAATTCTGTTTGGGGGTAAAACCCGTTACTAGAGTACACCTAAAACAACCATTATGTTTTTGTTGGGATCACTCTGTTTCTATTGAGTAATTAGGGAGTATGTAATCCTGTTACATATCTGTTATACTAGTATTGGTGCAGAGAAAGGTATTAGAGAAGTGTAACCTATTCTGTTCATTCTGCTTATCTTGCTCAGTCTGTTATACCTGTCTTATTACTGTTATCTATCCCTCAAATTTATATGACTGTCATGATACTTTTACTTATTTATATCTGACCCTTTTTGTTTCCTTTTCTTTCTTCCGTTCCCCCTAGGTTCGCAGTGTGGAAATTCTCAGGCTTAGTATTGGGACATATACACGCACCTCTACATGTGTTCATATAAGCATTAGAAATTTTTAAGGACAATGGATGCCAGTGATTGGTGGATGAGTAGATGGATGTGGATGATAGGATATACATTATTCTTAACTTGGAGATTTCGAAGATGAAATCCTTTGAGTAAAGGAGAATGTACACCCCATAATTTAGCAACACTAAAAGAGGAAAAATTAAAGAATAATTAATTTAATATTCAGAATTAAGAGAAAAGGACTACGCCATTGCGACCGTCTCGAAATTTCGGTCAAGATAGACACCAAGTTTGCGTAAAACGGACTTCGTATGAAGAAGTTATTAAGGTTTGAAGTTTGTATACTCACAAGAATATATATATATATATATATATATATATATATATATATGTGGTCCAGAAATTCAAAAATGGGTTCAAAATTTGGGGAGGCGGCAGATTTCCCGCCTATGAATGTCGACGCCATCAAAGGGGGTCGACCCCCTTGCGCGGATCTGGGAGAAATACTTCGTTTTGTATCTGGACACCTTTCCGAGCAAGATTCATTGATTCTAGGCTATAAGTAGGACCCTAAACCTGTATTTTTATTCATCTGAAAAACGGTGGAAACGACAAAGCTCTGCTGCAACGAAAATTAAATAGCCTATTCTTCTCCAAAATCAATTCAAAGAAGATTATACATATTCAAATGTTGCTACAATAAAATCAACGTGTCCTTCTCAGTTATTTGGATCCATTTTCTTAGATCTATTCACTGTGAGTTTATGTTATTTTTAGATCTAAGTATTTAATTGGCAGTCTTGATATGTATATAAAATTGGATCTTGAATCATCGCCTAAATCAGTTCTATTATGACATATTCACCAGATCTGTTCTTATATGTTTATATCGCCACCATGCCAAATCTTGTCATAATATGCTTATTCAGTTTTTATGCCTATTTCTGTCAGTTAATTATTGATTCGTTATTATACCTACTTTTGACTCTCTTCTCTCCCTCTTTTCCCTTTTTATTTTTATATAGTCGGGCTACCTTCGAGCCTTGGCCTAATGCTGAAATATGCGAATGTGCGAAATTGGGAATCGTTGGGAAAAACATGAATTTGGGCTTAACTTGTATTGAAATATGTGAATATTGAATTAGGGCATAAATTGTAACATATGTGAATATTAAATTGGAGAATAAATTGGAACATATGTGAATATTGAATTGGGGCATAAATTGGACCATATGTGAATATTGAAATTGGGCATAAATTGTAAATTGATTTATGACGTAGGAAAAAAGGCATATTAGGCATAATGATATGTGAATTGAAAAGGGACATGGAAAAGCCTATACTTGAAATAGGATAATTGCTAATATGAATATGCCTAAAAATTTGGAACGGTAATAATGCTTAGACACGAGGTTAGATTGCGCTTGTCGTATAAGTCTGCCCGGAGCCGCCCGGCATATCCAACAACCACAAGTGGCTAATCTAATGTGAGGGGTCTAATGCGAAATGACACCACGACAAGAGGTTAATTCTAAATTTGGGGTTTAATTCTGCCCGGAGCCGCGCCCGGCATATCCAGCAGCCATAAGTGATTGACTTAAATGTGAGAGGTCATGTGTGTTAATGTAACAACCCGCCATTTTGACCACCCGAATCGGTGTTTAAACCAGCTCGAAGTGTTCAAAACGCCGGATTGTTATTGACTTAGAGGGTTTAAATGGAATTTAACACAAAATCACAATACACGATATTTACAGCGGAATAAAATTTTATATCAATATCAGAGTCTAGTACAATTTTATTTAGTGAAAAACACGAAATATGTACATAAAATTTTGTAAATAAAGCTTTACAATTTTTTCGTGCCTGCACGCGAGTGTGCCCTCTCGTGCCTTTCTTCTTTAAAAGCTGAAATCTTTGCCTCTGTAACATTAGGGGCCTGACCTGAGCATTCCATGTAAAAACGTAAAACACTCGGTCAGGATTTTAAACTTATTTCAAGTAAGTAAACTTTGATAAACACTAAGGTATAATTAGTTAAACACAACAATATGTCAAATCCAAGTGTATTCACCCGTACATAGTAAACTAACTCGAAATCAGAACAAAACAACCAAATATATGATATTTGACAATCTAAGGTGTCTGCAGACTGCACGAATTATCTTATTCAGGGCAATGAAAATAGATAAGAAACACTATTCAGCTATAGGATAGAAATTTATGCTCACAATATTAAAAGTGACTTAAATATATCATACTTCCAGATCTCCTTCCTACAACTAGTAGTGTATCATATTTGGTATCTCTTTTAACAATGGCGGTGTATCAAATGTATTATCATATATGCATACCAAATCTTCCAAAATGTCCGTTTATTCTGGATGCATTGGCTCGGTTTTGTTGGGTATGTTAAAATCCAAAATACATGCATACATTAAACTAGGATGGGTGGCAGCAAGAACGAAAAATGGCACAGTAATAACAATACAGTATGCGGAAAGCGGGTACTTGCTGATAAAACACTTGAAATTTGCGGAAATTATATTTAATTCTCTAGTAAGTTCTTTTGTGAAAGCACATATGTAAAATGAATCACAAAGCAAAGCAGTATAGACCAAAAATAAGGCAGTGCAGAAAACTAGAAATAACACTTAAATGTCTACAAGCACATGGCATGCAGCAATAAATTTGTTGAAGAATACACACTGTATCTTTTAAGGTACAAATGAATTGTTCTCTAATGAAAGTCCTTATCCAATTTTCTGTAAACTACATAAGAAAATAGCTCAAGAACGCATGTAACATTAAGAAAGATGGCATTTTTATTTTTAAGCTATTCCAATATATGACAATCAAGCATTTTAAGTTAAGTTATTCCAACAATCTTCTTTTGGAATAAAAAGATAAACAACATAACCCCCATTGAAAGAATATTCATGAAATTGCAGCTAGTCCTTCTCGGCTAAAAATGTAAAGGGAACGGAAACTCTGACCTTTTAGTTTCTGAATCAAATTCACAAAATAAAATAAAAGACAATAAAATAAAAATAAAATAATATGGCAGTAAATTTAATACATGCAATATGGTATGTACTAGAAGGACAAACGAAATGCAGGCATCAACATGCTACAGCAAAACCAAAATAACTATCTATTTCAAATAGTCAATCCCAAATGACAAGAATATGCATGAGTTTATAGATTAGGTCTGTACTAGAAAATAAGATGAGCATGTCCAAGCATCAGTTCAATCAGTATTATGTATCTACTTTTATTTACTGCACCATTTTAGATTATACAGAATATTAACTTTGGTGTTCACTGTTGTTTATATTGTCCCAAGAATCAAATGTTTGCGGGCCAATCCTAACGTACACAGTCATAGAAACAAAATTAGCTCAGATCAATTCCCAGCAAGCACAGCTAAGACACAACATTTTTGTCACTTTGTTCTTGAAAATAAATCCATCTTATTGCTCATATATTCTTCATTGATTTATCGCGCAACATTAGGAAAATAAGTTTATAGAAATAAGTCTCAGAAGTGAAAGCCATATTTTATTCCCCACGTGCTACATTATGCAAGTGCTTATGTAACCAGCAAGATGTATAGGTTTGGGTATATAAAAAAAAATTAGATGACAAAGCAACAACACATCTAGTCCAATATTTTTAGTTGTGTAAACTGATAGAAATAAAGCAATAACGACCAACGGTGGACAAAAGTAAGTACACAATGGTAGAACCGGTCCAATATATAAAAGTTAACATGCCTGGGTGACAGACGCAAAGTATGTATGCCCTCAAAGTGAAGTAAATAGGTATTTATGTCCAACAAATTACATGCATGCCAAATAATACCATACAGCAGTAACCAACCATAATAACAGACATGCAGCACTAGCCCATGACGAACACTACATAGTGCTAAACAAAGTAAGTGACTTGCTATAAATTTAATTGTAAGCTAGGCTTACATGGGTATGAAAAGGGTACCTTTAAGGCAAATATAAACGGCCCAATATGGCAATTCTAAACAAGGGTTCAGTCAGCAAACAAAACCAAGACCAGCATCAAGGCATGCAAAACAAGATGCACCCCAAAACTGGTTTAAGAATTCCAACAAGCAAGCTATAAATTTGGAAATCAAAATGGCCACAACAATGATAGAAATACAACCCCATAACAGCACGCAACCACTTATATTCAATGCAATACGAAGTAGGAAAACTTGAAATGAGTTTAAATCATAAGGTAAACTTACCTTTTGTTTACGATGGACAGGACGGGGAGTTCCATAGCCGGTGCGAACTGTGCAGATAACATCGACATGTTTGCAACTGACGAGGTGGTTTCTCGAGCACGGTTTGGATGCGGAAAATACTCAAACAAATGGTAGGCATCATTGACAAGAGAAACAAGAGGAGAAAAGTATCGGTTTATGATGGCTGTGAGCCTCGACGGTGCTCAGGGGTAAGGCATTGATGTCAGGTCAGGGCAAGGCCAATCGGTCATCGACCATCAGCAGTGACCGGCTCATGGAGGAGGAGGTGCGACGGGTTTTGGAGCTATTGAGAGTCGGGTCTGTAGATTCAAGTGGTGCTGGTGCTTGCGACAAAGACGGAGGTCAAGCAGATATGAACGAACTAGCGGGGCTCGGTTGGGTTTGTCAACTTTGACATAAGTTGTTGACGAAAAAAAAAACAGCGGAGTGAAGGGTGGTGGAGCAGATGAGCAAACAGAGATGGCGCTGGTTTCGAGCAGCGGTGAGAAGGTTACGTAGCAATTTGGGGATGATGGATTTGGAGGACATTGATTAATAAGGACGCCACTACGGTTTGGGGGAGAAACATTTTTTGTTTTGAGAAGAGGAAACCAACCCCCACCCCACAGAGGGGAGAGGTGTGTTTCTTTTATAATACAACAAAGAAGACTCTAGAACAAAACAATACGTGGTGGACGAACAAAAGGATGAAGACAAATATAGATTTTTACAGCTAAAAGAAAGAACAGGTGTTTGCTTTGTTTAGCTCAACTTTCCCAAGTATAAAAATTATTTAACCGTGATAACACATTTATATTAACAATAAATTTCCCAAATGTATACCTACCATTACACTACTAAGTACATACAAACAAAAATGTGTTTATATATATACAAACATTTAATTTCAATGATTAAATCTTAATTTAATTTGTTTTTAAACGCTAATATTTTAAGAGCGATTACAACCCCTTCCAAAAATCTGGTTTGTTACAGACTCTCCTCCTTAAAGAAATTGCGTCCTCGCAATTCACTTGGGTTAATATACAACATCACCAAATCCCAACGACGCATCTCTAGCTCTTCCTTTTAATTTAAATATTCAATACATAGAACTTGGATCTTTTGTAATCTTCTCGACTGAAATTTTCAAACTTGATTACTTAATTGTAAGAATTTCAACTCTTTTCCCAAATATAATACATATTTTTGGGATGTCCACTTTCCGTTTTCAATATAAAGGTATCATATATAAATCAATACGATTCCACTCATATAATTTTAGAAAATATGATAAAATTAGATTGGATATCATATATAAACCAATATGAAGTTCATAACAACTATCACGTATAATATGATAATATATTAAGCCAAAGCTAATAAAATCTTCACATTTATCATATATAATAACAATATGTTAAAAAAAATAAGTGAGGTGCCAATAAAAATCTTCTTGGTATTTACCATATGTAAACCAATACGATAAAATAAATCAAATCAGAGCAATATGATACTCATAACACTTATAAAATAATATGATAAAATGAATTAGGTCAGAGTATCATTTATAAATCAAAACGATACACATAATCAATACAACAAGATGGTTAAAAAAAATAACTATAATAAAGCAGCTTATTTAAATCAAACATTTTGTGACATTTATCATATATAAAGCAATATGATAAAATAAACTGAGCTGGAATATCATATATAAACCAATATGACATTTATAATAAATCTAACCAGAGTATCGCACTTAAATTAATGCGATGCTCTTAACAAATGTCATATATAAATCAATAGGATACTCATAATAATTAGGTCAGAGTATCATAAACTAATGAAATCCACATGCCATTTATCATATATAAAAACAATATGATAAAATAACCCAAAACAGATTACCATATATAAATCAATACGATACTCAAATAATAAGATACTTATAATACCTTATGATAATTAATCAAGTTAGTAAATTCTTCATGGCTTTTGTCGTTTCTCAATCAAATCAGAGTGTAAATTAATATAACAATTATCATATATAAATCAATATGATAATATAAACCAAATCAGAGTATCAGATATAAATCAATACGATACTCATAACAATTAACATATATAAATCAATATGATAATATAATCAAATCAGAGTATCATATATAAATCAATACGATACTCATAACAATTATCGTATATAAATAAATATGATAATATAATCAAATTAGAGTATCATATATAAATCAATACGATACTCATAACAATTATCATATATAAATCAATATGATAATATAAGATTAATCAAACATAGTAATGTAATAAAATATAAGAGGATTATGGGATAAATATAACTCGACTCATAACATACAAAATAAACAAACGCTAATATTGTAAAATCACAGTGGTAGAGCTCGAGCGCGCATCGAGACATCGGCACTGTAATTCACTCATAGCGCCATAACACACCTGGCGATCAACCTAGGATAATCAAGACAGTCTAAAGCGAAGTTCGTATGCTACCCGTTCAAAGACACTACACGTGGGACCCCATGTCTCTATCTATTGTAGTCCGTGAACCACCGATCGGGAAGCCCGATCAAAACAACAAAATTGCCCAGTGTAGCAAACCGTTGACCTTTGGTGGTAGATGGGCGAAATTCAATAACACCGATTCAGGTAGTGATCCTGAATCGGGTTGACCAAGATGGAGTTTTGGTCCATTGGTACAACAGAGTCCAATCTATCCCAATCCCAAAATGAAAAGCATTTTACAAATATTATTTTATAATATATATATATATATGCCATGAAGTTCAAAGTGTTTATAACGTCAAAACACTTTATAAACTTAATGATGCTTTGAAAATATACATCACATGCAAAACAAAATAATAATCACAACCCGAATTAAACAAAACAAAGCTGATATTCAATTTTAGCATATATAAAAATAATATGATAAAATATATCAAGCCAGAGTATCATATATAAATCAATATGATACTCATAAGAAATATCATATGAAAAAATAAACCAAATCATAATAGTTGTGATATAGAACAAAAAGTATCGTCATACTTATGACATAAAAGCATGTTCACTTAGAAAACACTTCAATTCAGTCAAGTATACTTTTAAATAGTAATTACTCAAATATAACACATTATGCTACAAGTATATTTTAGGAAGCTAATCTCACAAACTGAGAATACAAAACAAGCAAATATTCCATATGAGAAGTCAAGAGAGTAATTAGAAAAGTATTACCAAACGTCCCATACCGCTTGGTATTACTAATCCGTTTACTCAAAATCCTTATCATACAGAATTTCACATAACTCTTAATGAAAATTATGCTCAATTAAAATTGTATATCTAAAGAAAAATAACTAATTTATTCTTGGTTGTTTTTATTATTTATTTATTATTACTGGTATTCTTACTTTATTTCAATTACAAATTCGATCTGCTTCAATTCCAATATCGGTCCAGCTCTTGTTTCGACGTTCATTTCTCAAATCGAACATTGTCTGAATTCTGCTTGGCCAAATTTCAAAGTATCTTTCCGAAAAAACACCCATAATTAGCACAAATATTTATTTATTTATTTTCAAAATTACTCAAATTTTTTTTTGAAAACACTTGGCACAATCAGTTCACATTTATTGGACGATGACTTCAACAAACTTTGTCGAAAGAGCTTTTATAAGGGAATTCCAAAAGAAACTTATATATCCTAAATTTTTTTTCTTCCAGGATCTCTTCAAAATAATTTATTTTCCCCCAAATCGCGCTCTCTCAAAAGCGATTCTATATTAATTCTGCCCATTCTAGGGTATTTTCACCCTATCTCTAATGAGTTTTTAAACCCAATAAGTCATGTTTTATAAAAATCATAGCTTTGATACTAACTGTAACAACCCGCCATTTTGACCACCCCGAATCGATGTTTAAACCAGCTCGAAGCATTCAAAACGCCAGATTGTTATTGACTTAGAGGGTTTAAATGGAATTTAACACAGAATCACAATACATAATATTTACAGCGGAATAAAATTTTATATCAATATCAGAGTCTAGTACAATTTTATACAGTGAAAAACATGAAATATGTACGTAAAATTTTGTAAATAAAGCTTTAAAAAAATTTTGTGCCTGCGCGCGAGTGTGCCCTCTCATGCCTTTCTTCTTTAAAAGCTGAAATCTTTGCCTCTGTAATACTAGGGGCCTGACCCGAGCGTTCCATGCAAAAAACATAAAACACTCGGGTCAGGATTAAACTTATTTCAAGTAAGTAAACTTCGATAAACACTAAGGTATATTTAGTTAAACACAAAAATATGTTAAATCCGAGTGTATTTACCCGTACAAAGTAAACTAACTCGAAATTAGAATAAAACAGCCAAATATTCGACAATCTAAGGTGTCTGCAGACTGCATGAATTATCTTACTCAGGGCAATGAAAATAGGAAAGAAACACTATTCAGCTATAGGATAGAAATTTATGCTCACAATATTAAAAGTGAATTAAGTATATCATACTTCCAGACCTCCTTCCTACAACTATTAGTGTATCATATTTGGTATCACTTTTAACAACGGCGGTGTATCATGTATTATCATATATGCATACCAAATCTTCCAAAATGTCCGTTTATTCTGGATGCATTGGCTCGGTTTTGTTGGGTATGTTAAAATCCAAAATGCATGCATACATTAAACTAGGATGGGTGGCAGCAATGAACAAAAAATGGCACAGTAATAACAATACAGCATACGAAAAGCGGGTACTTTGGTGATAAAACACTTGAAATTTTCAGCAATTATATTTAATTCTTTAATAAGTTCTTTTGTGAAAGCACATTTGTAAAATGAACACAAAGCAAAGCAGTATAGACCAAAAATAATGCAGTTCAGAAAACTAGAAATGACATTTAAATGTCTATAAGCACATGGCGTGCAACAATGAATTTATTGAAGAATACACACTGTATCTTTTAAGGTACAAGTGAATTGTTCCCTAATGAAAGTCCTTATCCAATTTTCTGTAAACTACATAAGAAAATAGCTCAAGAACGCATGTAACATTAAGAAAGATGGCATTTTTATTTTTAAGCTATTCCAATATATGACAATCAAGCATTTTAAGTTAAGTTATTCCAGCAAACTTCTTTTGGAATAAAAAGATAAACAACATAACCCCCACTGAAAGAATGTTCATAAAATTGCAGTTAGCCCTTCTCGGCTAAAAATAAAGGGAACGGAACCTCTGACCTTTTACTTTTTGAATCAAATTCATAAAGTAAATTAAATGACAATAAAATAAAAATAAAATAATATGGAAGTAAATTTAATACATGCAATATGGCATGTACTAGAAGGACAGATTAAATGGAGGCATCAACATGCTACAACAAAACCAAAATAACTATCTATCTCAAACAGTCAATCCCAAATGACAGGAATATGCATGAGTTTATAGATTAGGTCTGTACTAGAAAATAAGATGAGCATTTTCAAACATCAGTTCAATCAGTATTATGTATCTACTTTTATTTACTACACCATTTTAAATTATAGAGAATATTAACTTTGGTGTTTACTATTTATATTGTCCCAAGAATCAAATGTTTGAGGGCCAATCCTAATGTACACTGTCATAGAAACAAAATTAGCTCGGATCAATTCCCAGCAAGCACAGCTAAGACACAACATTTTTGTCACTTTGGTTTTAAAAATAAAGCCATCTTATTGCTCATATATTCTACATTCGACTTATCACGCAACATCAGAAAACAAGTTTATAGATATAATTCTCAGAAGTGAAAGTCAGATTTTATTCCCCATGTGCTACGCTATGCAAGTGCTTATGTAACCAGCAAGATGTAAAGGTTTGGGTATATAAACAAATTTTAGATGACAAAGCAACAACACATCTAGTCCAATATTTTTAGTTTTGTAAGCTGGTTGAAATAGAGCATTCACGGCCAACAATGGACATAAATAAGTAAACAATAGTAGAGCCAGTCCAATATATAAAAGTTAACATGCCTAGGTGACAGATGCAAAGTATGTACGCCCTCAAAGTGAAGTAAATAGGTGTTTATGTCCAACAAATTACATGAAGGCCAAATAATACCATACAACAACTACCAACCGTAATAACAGACATGCAACACTAGCCCATGACGAACACTACTTAGTGCTAAACAACGTAAGCAACTTGGTATAAATTTAATTGTAAGCTAGGCTTACATGGGTATGAAAAGGGTACCATTAAGGCAAATATGAACGGTCCAATATGGCCATTATAAACAAGGGTTCAGTCAGCAAACAAAACCAAGACCAACGTCAAGGCATGCAAAACAAGATGCACCCCAAAATTGGTTTAAGAATTCCAACAAGCAAGCGATAAAGTTGGAAATCAAAATGGCCACAACAATGATAGAAATGCAACCCCATAACAGCACGCAACCACTTATATTCAGTGTAATACGAAGTAGGAAAACTTGAAACGAGTTTAAATCGTAAGGTAAACTTACCTTTTGTTTACGATGGACGGGATGGAGAGTTCCATAGCCGGTACGAACTGTGCAGATAGCATCGGTGCGTTTGCAACTGACGAGGTGGTTTCTCGAGTATGGTTTGGATGCGAAAAATACTCAAACAAGTGGTAGGCATCATTGATAAGAGGAACAAGAGGAGAAAAATCTTGGCTTATGATGGCTGTGAGTCTCGGCGGTGCTCAGGGTTAAGGCACTGATGTTAGGTCAGAGCAGGGCCAATCGGTCATCGACCATCGGCAGTGACCGACTCATGGAGGAGGAGGTGCGATGGGTTTTGGAGCTGTTGAGTGCCAGGTCTGTAGATTCCGGTGGTGCTGGTGCTTGCGACAAAGGCGGAGGTCAAGCGGATATGAACGAGCTAGCGAGGCACGGTTGGTTTTGTCAGCTCCGACATAAGTTGTTGACGGAAAAAAACAGCGGAGTACAGGGTGGTGGAGCAGATGAGCGAACAGAGATGACGCTAGTTTCGAGCAGCGGTGAGAAGGTTGCGGTCTGTAGCAATTTGGGGATGATGGATTTGGAGGACATTGATTAACGAGGAAGCCACTGCGGTTTGGAGGAGAAACATTTTTGATTTTTGAGAAGAGGAAAACCAACTGCTCCTCCCCTCACAGAGGGGAGAGGTGTGTTTCTTTTATAGTACAACAAAGAAGAGAATAAAACAACACGTGGTGGACGAATAGAAGGATGAAGACAAATAAATATTTGTACAGCTAAAAGAAAGAACATGTGTTGCTTGGTTCAGCTCAACTTTCCCAAGTGTAAGAGCAACTCCTACAGTGGAGGAAATTCATGTTAAGGGGTGTAATTTCGCTTATTTTTGCACCCAACAGTTGTTATGGGGTGTAATATGAAGGGAAATGTTACGGGCTAAATTCAGAGTCCTGAATGGGACGCGCGAGCCGATTTTATCGGCTCGTGATGTCACGAGCCGATTTTATCGGCTCGCGACTTCAGGAGTCGATAAAATCGGCTCCTGGCTATTTCTTTCCCCAACTATTTTTACCATATTTTACCATATACAAAACCAAACCCATTAATTTTTTTATAAAATAAACTCCGAAACGTAATAATAATACATGATTACTAAGAGAAAAACCATTTTTTTTTTTTACGTTTCACCCTAGTTTGTCATATACAAAAACATAACCGATATTTATTTTGTACCATAAACTTAGAAACATAATAATATATGATTAATAACTCTTACGAATACAAGAGAACGAGTTGGTACAATAGAAAATGACAACATCTTTACTGCATACATGATTGATAAGTTCGGACAAACATAAAATAAAACACAAATTCAGATAATGGTTCTTCATAACTAGGTATCGCCGTAGTGGTTCCATAAATGATTCATAAGATCCTTCTGCAGCCGGTTATGAAGTTTCGCATCTCTGTAGATAATTTGACGGCTCAAATGAATGTTGAAATCCTCCTCTGTTATTGGTTGGTTTTGTCGGAATACTGGAGGTGGTTGCGAAGCACCCTCGTAATCGCAGTGGCGTTGCTCTTCATCCATATCTCTTTCATCTTCTATAATCATGTTGTGAAGAACGATGCAAGCAAACATGATTGTAGACATCTTCCTCCTAGACCACAGCTTACATGGATTACTTATCATTGCAAATCTCGATTGTAAAACACCGAAAGCACGTTCCACGTCTTTCCTTTGTCCCTCTTGCATCGCCGCGAACATGACTTGTTTAGGAGTTAATGGATTTGGACATGTTTTAACTATGGTGCTCCATTTCGGGTAAATGCCGTCACCTAGGTAATAGCCATGGTTGTAAGTATTTTGGCCTAGGGTAAATGTTAAAGGAGGTACGTGGCCTTGAGCAAGATCATTGAACAGATGAGATCTTTCTACAACATTTAAGTCGTTATTAGACCCGGGCATTCCGAAGAAAGCGTGCCATATCCACAGATCGTATGATGCCACAGCTTCCAAAATGATGGTTGGTCGTCTTTCCTTGCCGTTGTACGCACCTGGTAATCCCTTAGGACAGTTCTTCCATTCCCAGTGCATACAGTCCAGACTTCCTAACATTCCCGGCCAACCCCTGCTTTCGTGCATCTCTCTGATTCGCACTACATCTGCTTCGTTCGGAGACCGTAAGTATTCTTCTCCGTAGACGTCCACAACTGCTTGACAGAAAGTTTCAAGTGTTTCTAGTGCCGTGCTCTCTGCTATGCGGTATGCATCGTCCAAAGCATCGGCTGGTGTGGCATAAGCTAACATTCTCATAGCTGCCGTCATTTTTTGTTCACCGGACAACCCCTGTGTCTTCGATGCATTTTGTTTGTACTTAAACTAATCATTGTTACCTTGAATACCAGCCAATATCCGAAGAAATAGGTTTCTCCGCATCCTGAATCTTCGGCGAAATATATCAGGCCCGTAAGTGCAATCGTCATCGAAGTAATCTTGCATCAAAGACTTGTGGTATTTAGCATGATTTCGGTGTATAAACCTCCTTCCAGGAACCGATCCCCCCTAGTTGTGGACGATGAACCGTATGCTTCACGGTATAGGTCCCGTATTTCTTGTATTTCTTCTTCTTCCTCTTGAAGGATTTCATCTTCCTCCGAATTGCTAGCAAAAGCCAGTAAACATTTTGTAAAACTGGAATCCATTTATTATTTTGAGTAAGTTTTGATTTGAGATATGTACTGCAATGTTGCTGTTATATATAAGGTTTGATTTGAGTGTCTCTTTATTGGAATCCTTTATTGGTCTGAGTGTCTCTTTATTGGTTTGAGTGTCTCTTTATTGGTCTGAGTGTCTCTTTATTGGAATCGTTTATTGGTCTGAGTGTCTCTTTATTGGTTTGTGTGTCTCTTTATTGGTTTGAGTGTATGTTTATCGAAATCCTTTATTGGTCTGAGTGTCTCTTTATTGGTTTGAGTGTCTCTTTATTGGAATCGTTTATTGGTCTGAGTGTCTCTTTATTGGTTTGAGTGTCTCTTTACACGTATGTAAGAAGGAGTTAAAAAGGATTTTAAAAGGAGGGTCGTCCACTTATCTGCATAATGTAAACATTTAAGCACGCGAAGGATTTAAAAAGGAGTTAAAAAGGAGTTTAAAACTAGGGTCGTCCACTAACCCGTGATATTTACACGTATATAAAAAGGAGTTCAAAAGGAGTTTAAAAGGAGGGTCGTCCACTTATCCTCATAATGTAAACATTTAAGCACCCGAAGGAGTTTAAAACTAGGGTCGTCCACTAACCCGTGATATTTACACGTATATAAAAAGGAGTTCAAAAGGAGTTTAAAAGGAGGGTCGTCCACTTATCCTCATAATGTAAACATTTAAGCACCCGAAGGAGTTAAAAAGGAGTTATAAAGGAGTTTAAAACTAGTGTCGTCCACTAACCCGTGTTATTTAAACGTATATACAAAGGAGTTAAAAAGAAATTAAAAAGGAGGAAATTAAAATTAAACTAATATAACAAACCCCACCCCCCCCCCCCCCCCTCCCGAGCCATATATAGGCTCGGGACAGGCGCGAGCCGATAAAATCGGCTCGCGCCCGTTGGGAGATATCAAAGATATCTCCCGTAATGTTACGGGCCGTAACGTTACGGCCCGTAACACTGTTGGAGATGCTCTAAAAATTATTTAACCGTGATAACAAATGGCAAAATTTATATTAACAATAAATTTCCCCAATGTATACCTACCGTTACACTACTAAGTACATACAAACAAAAATGTGTGTGTATATATATATACACACAAACATTTAATTTCAACATTTAATTCTTAATTTAATTTGTTTTTAAACGCCAATATTTTCAGAGCGATTACAACCCCTTCCAAAAATCCGGGTTATTACCGTTAACATGTATAAATGAAAAGATAACGACAACATGTTAAATTGAAATACTTAACCGGTTTGAATGTGAAAAAGGGGTAATATATAAACCCAACAAATCGAATAAAGGGTTAAGTAAATTTATATGAATTGATGGGGTTAAGTAAATATTAAATTTGTGGGGTTAAGTAAACCAGTTAAGTTTCTGTGGGGTTAAGTAAACCTGTTAAAATTATAGGGTTAAGTAAACCTGTTAAATCTGTGGGTTTAAATCACTACTACAAAAGTGGGCATATTCGACACTATTTTGTGTGTGTTGCATGAAAAGTGTGGCCAAAGCTACGCTTTCTTTGATCTTCTGCAACAGTATTCATATGTTGTTGTGTTAGACGTGAATGCACTGTTGCGGTTGGAATTCTTGTGCTGTGACGTGCAACACCAGATCAAGGTGTATCTTTACATAAATACAATCCAGGTCAGCGATCCGCGTTACCAGCATAAATAAAGCCACAACCGTAGATGCATATTTAATCCAATGGTTAAAATCAATCCATGTTTCCTATCTAAACGTTACCCTATCATCCAATCAAGGACAACCACCTTGTTGCATTCTTCCGCTGAAATTTTGGCGTGACATTTCCCCCTCACGAAAAACATCTAAAAATAATCTCATCGTTCATCTTCTTTCTCCTAACCTTCCCTTTTTTTCCATTGACCAAATTGTAAACCTAAATTCACGTCAGCTTCCATTCTCACATCGCCATGTCGATTAACACTCATGAATTACAGACCAGAGGTAGGAGCAACATCGAAAAATATAAGAGACAGATGGTCCATTTATTATTGCTACTGCACTGATTAAGGGGAGTTCTTCCACCTTATATTTGAGGAGCAACAGACGGTCCATTTAAAGGAAGAAAATGCAGGTTAGGGGGAGTTCTTCCACCTTAATCTATCCACAAGTAATTATGTACCTTAATTTATCCTTAATCTATCCATAAGTAATTATGTACCATATCCATAAGTAATTATGTACTATAAGTAATTATGTACCAACATCCTTAATCTATCCTAAGTAATTATGTACTTGGATAGTTATATTTGGGTTTGCAAATTACTTTTCAATGTAAGTCAGTTGGCAGCGAGCATACATAAATGATAAACCCAAAGTTAAATCTACCCAAAGTCAAACAAAGATACTATTAAAATGCTTATGGTTACCAATCATCACCAGCATTCACAAACATTCACTACCATTCACAAACATTCAAGCCATTCACAAACATTCAAGCCAACATTCATCACCAACAATCACAAACTTCCACAAACATTCAAGCCAACAATCATCACCAGCATTCATCACAACATTCACAAAGTTTCACAAATATCATCACCAGCATTCACTACCATTCACAAACTCCACCAGTGAGCGTCAAAAAGGCAGCATAAAGTATCGTAAAGCAGTCATACATCAAACATAACTGAATATATACATACATAATACATAAATAGTTTTCCACCAAGAAGCATGTTAATCTTCTTCTTCTTCTTCTTCTGCTTCTTCTTCTTCTTCTTCTTCAAAGTCAGTGTCCATGTCAGAGGCATTGTCTATGTTAGAGTGACTGAAAGGGGATTACATGATCATTGATATATTCCAGTTAGCACCTCATATAAATGATCATAGTTTTAAAAAGAAATGATTACTTATGGATAAGATAATCCTCTTGTGATAATGTGTTGTTTTATGCTAATTTTGGTATAGCTACTTTCTAGTTGAATGTCGGTCATCTGGTTGTGACTCCATACACTTTGTTGAGAAACTAATGGGTAAATTCATAATGTAGGCTATTATAACCTTGTATGTATGTATGTGAGTGTGTGCATGTGTGGTTGTGTCCAATTATAAGGCTGTTAAGGATAGAGCATAGTCAGCGACAAAACCAGAATTTCTTGGTGTGGAGGGCAAAAAGTTACAAAGTAACATACATGATCAAACTTCATCGATGGGAATTAGTCATATCGATGCAGTAAACATTAATAGGTAAATTCTATTTCCATACACATTAATAGGTAAATTCAATTCAAGCCATACAACCACATCTATGTACAACTAATAGAACACCAGTTTGTATTAGTATTTCAGAATCTTGGGTGGGGCATTATAACCTTGCATGTATGTGAGTGTGTGCATGTGTGGTTGTATCTCATTATAAGTCTGTTAAGGATAGAGCATAGTTGAACGAACACTTTGTAATTGTGTTCTTTGGCAAATTTACCTCGATTGGCCAAACATATTATGGATTAACTAAAAGAAACTATGGATGAAAGTAAAATTTACCTATGATCACAAAAAAATGGTACCACCGGTTCCTCCCTATTGCTCACAAACATAATTTCAGGCCTTGTCCCAGGATGAGCATGAGTGGTGCGCTGAACCCTAATGAGGTAAACCTTGTTATCGAATCGAGCAACAAAAGTATTCTCCGAGCCAATGCCTTCATAAATTCCATTTTCAGGTATAATGATCTATGGTCAATTCGAGACCAATGACAGTCATCAATTTCACGCACATTTCCCATTGGCGTCATTAATTCTTTAATTGCAGGAACATTTTTCTTTAGGAACTCAGGAAAGCCAACAACTCTAGCCCATGAGTCTGCCTCGAACGCTGGTTCAGGCTCAAATTCTTCACCAGACCATTGTTGCACATAATAAGCACCTCCACATTTTGTAAAAAGTTTCAACATTAGCGCATGATCACGCTTACTGTAAGATGGGCATGTTATTAGAAAAGAGTTTTTGGGTATAACCCGTATGTCCCACTCATTATGCTTCAGAGTACGCCTTAGCGTGAGATGCACAAATTCGTAAGTCCAATGTCCTGTAAGAACAGTGGCAGTGATGCATAGTTAAGAGTCCTCCATTGTTTTTTTTTTTTGAAACTTTTGACGATGGAGGTTTGTTTAGGAGTTGAAGATGTAGATGACAATATGGTTCTGAAGCTTGAAAAGATATGAAGTGACACACTGTACGTGGCAGTAATATGCGAACTGAAAACTTTTTGCTCAGAAGACGAAGCATTCTGAAATTGCTTATTTGTTGGCCTTGGCTAGCATGAGTGACCAATCGCCAATGGTTAGTAAGTCAATTGTAATAATTGTGTTCATAACATTTTGTTAAGAAGGCCAATAGCCATTCGATGCCACCACTTAAGTAACTTGTTATCATTTGATCAAGTGCACATTTAATTCTGGAAGGCAGAGGGATACATTTTGCAGATGGGACACACATACATATATTCGATGCCACCCTCTTGTATAGGTACATACATATATATTTCCTATTGCAATCGGATTGCTGCATATATATGATTCATATATATAATTGAGTAATACATTTTGCAGATGTGGACACATGTGTACGTGTTCAGAATGCGCTAATGAATAGGCCAGGAATGGACGATAATGTCCCTTATGCCGTGCACCTATTCTTGAAGTAGTTTGAACTTACTGTATACAATGAAGAAAACGATGTAGCTTATTTTTGAGTTTTGATATTTGGATAATTAAAACAATTGCTTTGGATGAGTTTCTTGTACAAAACCTGTATTGCACAATTTTAATTAAAGCATTGTATTTGCTATCTTTTAGTATTGCATTTGCCTTCTTCTACTGTTGCGTTAGCTTTTATTGATATTGCATTTCATGATAATGTGTTGCATTACATATTGCAGTGGTGTTGCATCACATTAAATATAATTACTTACCCGTCGCACGTGGATCCCACAACTGACATGGATAGCTGATGTGGCATGTGACACATGGGCAGCTGACATGGAGAGATGACGTGTCATGTGACACGTAGACAGCTGACGTGGAAAGCTGATAAGGCCCCACTAGAAGCCAGGCCCTGACTAATGCTTAAGGCAATGCTGAATAGTGTTGCATTACATGCAAATAATGTTGCATTACGGCTATAATGCAACACTTTCTGTCCATGGCCGTAGATGGGAGAAACCGTTGCCTTAGATGGCTAATGCAACGGCCGCGGATGCCACAACCCCCTGGTGTTGCCTATTTGAAAAAGGGCCTACGACAACGCTTTTTGGATCTACGGCCACAGCAAAATAGCGTCGAATATGCCCACTTTTGTAGTAGTGAGTAAACCTGTTAAGTTCCTGTGGGGTTAAGTAAATTTGTTAAATTTATAGGGTTAAGTAAACCTGTTAAATCTGTGGGGTTAAGTAAACCTGTTAAGTTTCTGTGGGGTTAAGTAAACTTGTTAAATTTGTGGGGTTAAGTAAACCTGTTAAGTTTCTGTGGGGTTAATAAACCTGTTAAATTTATGGGGTTAAGCAGACCTGTTAAGTATATAGGGTTAAGTAAACCTGTTAAATCCGTGGGGGTTATACGAACCTGTTAATCTAAAAGACTTAACTTGTTACATCTGTTGGGGTTATAGGGACCCGTTAACTTGTAAAGTTTAACCCATAAATTTGTAGGGGGTTATGCGAATCTGTTAAGTCTATTAGTCATAACCTATCAAAATCCTAGTTAGTTGGGGACACAAGATCTGTGGGGGTTGGCTTGTGTCATCTGTTGTGTGGGAACCAGATTAGTCAGTAACCCATTCTGGTATTAAAAGGGACCTCGCACTAGGTAGGGGTCAGGACATGCTTACTGAACTGATTGTAAGAGGTTCTTCTGGGAGAAGGTGTGTACTGGCGCGTTCCAATGAACTGATGTGCGTGCATGATTACAGCTTGCTTCTGGGAAAATAAGCCGCTGTAGCACCAGTAAATAGGTCTGTGTCCTTCTGTAGGTTGCCACTTTAGGAAGTAATACACCCTACTGTAGGGCTGACACAGGGTATTTATGGAATAGGGAGCCAATCGATTGGGGGGCAGTAATTAGGGTACATCTAGTCCTGTCTGTTTCTGTGGGGTACCTGTATTTCTGTTGGGGTTAACATCCTTTATTTCTGTGTACCGGTTAATTATGTTTGTGGGTAAAACCCGTTACTAGAGTACAACTAAAACTACCATTATCTTTCTATTGAGATCATCCCGTTTCTGTTGAGTAATTAGGGAGTATGTGATCCTGTTACATATCTGTTATACTAGTATTAGTGCAGAGAAAGGTATTAGAGAAGCGTAACCTATTCTGTTTTGTTCATTCTGCTAATCTTGCTCAGTCTGTTATACCTGTCTTAATACTGTTACCTATCCCTCCAATTTATATGCCTGTCATGATACTTTTACTTATTTATATGCTAAAAGTAGCTGGACTAGCTAGACTTTATGTCTGATCCTTTTTGTTTCCTCTTCTTTCTTCCGTTCCCCCTAGGTTCGCAGGGTGAAAATTCTCAGGCTTAGTCAGGACTCGGTTATCATTTTGCTTGGAGCAGCTTTTGAAGTATTGCTCGGTTTCTATCTTTACTATTATGGCTTTGTTTCTTTTGGGGAATTATGCTTTTTATGTATT
The DNA here is from genome assembly GCA_030737875.1 of Allium sativum. NCBI lineage: Eukaryota > Viridiplantae > Streptophyta > Magnoliopsida > Asparagales > Amaryllidaceae > Allium > Allium sativum. The sequence goes on along the minus strand of CM060912.1, from coordinate 304,944,407 downwards.
TTTTGCACTCTGATGGTACAAGATAGCGGTTTTACATTATTGTAATGGGTTTTATGTAGTTTTAGACTTATGGTATTTTTAGACTATGATGTTATGACTTATGTTTGAAATAAAATTTAAATTCCGCTATTGCTTTTATATCTGTCTTGTAATAATACTGTTTCTGTTTATCTATAACGCTTCACGAAACTTAATGCATTCCCTTAGTGAGTGATATTAACGGACGTGGGGTGTCACACTTACATGATGCAATACATGTCATCACAGATTCACATATATTTATTGATTTCATATGTTGTAGATTTAATTTCTTTTGTTCTTACATACCAATATACGCAACAATATTAATTTACCAAGCAGGCAGTTACAAAATATGGGACCAAAATAATGAAATATACATCATGTTCCAACGTAGCAACTGGGTGAGGCAAATCCTCTGTACCCAAAATTTCCTATATCCAAAATTTCCTATACCCCGGCACCTAATCAATCATGACTTTTGTTTTTCAACTTTTTGCAATTAAGTTAGAGAGAGATAGAGGGATTAATTGTAAAAAGGTAGAATTCAGGAGGTGTGATTGGTTGGATATAGAGGGATAGGAGATTTTGGGTACATGTGGTTTGATTAACAATTGGGTTGGGTTCTTTCTTTCCAACAATCAGGTTACTTGTTGGGGATTTTGTTGTTTGAGACTATTCGATGACGACGAATTTCTTGCTTCAGACTTTAAGGATCTATATTATATATTCTTTCAGACAATAGTTTAACCCACTAGTTACAAAGGGGTTATTGAACTATCGACTTTCTGGATTCAATAAAGCCTTGAACAACGGAATCGAATTCAAAGTTTGTACGACTTTGATTCGACCGAGAACACTCTGATTTTATTACTAATGATGCAAGTAGAAGAAAGAATGAAGATAAGAAGAAGAATCAACTCTGCAGCACTGTACAAGCGTTACAAATTCGCAACACTTTTAAGAATAAATCTAGCGGCAACGCTACAACGTTTGGAAGAAGAAGAAGAGCAAGAAAAAGCTATTGCAACGTTTTCGACTAATGCTATTTATGTACAGTGAAGTGTCACGACTGTTTGCAACGGTTTCAGCCATTTCAATTTGGAACACCGCGACTTTTCGTTTGTAACGTGCTATTTATATGTAGATAGAATGCTTCTTAACTGTTACGTCTGTTCACTTGCAACGATTCAAAAGCGTCACTGATTTCAAACGTCGTGCTTATTCCCATTCATTTGCAACGTCGCAAGTTCCCGCATTGTTCAATTTTGAATTTCGTTTGGGGTCTGAATTGGGCTGCAATTCGGCCTGTTTACAGTTTATAAAAACTGTCTGAAATTATTACTTGTCGGACCTGGTTCGGTCGGTCGGACGGCACGCGGTAGAGATGCATGGTATCCCTTCTCACAACAAAGCAAACATTTGGGTTTCCCAAGGCCCCAACACACTTGTGAGAAGGCTATTGATATAGTGACACACCCTTACACATTCTACAATGTGGCACAAATCAATTTTCCCATTCCTTCTTTCTTCTTGTTTTCCTTTTAAAAAACAAACCCCATGCCCAAAACCATGTTTTGAAAATTTCTAACATTACTTTTATACTTTATCTAATTACCAGCAACACTTTCAGTCAGAAACTTATCTATATTTAATACATTAATCTACTATAGGACAACAAATTTGATGCGAAGCATGTTTCGATTTTCAAGTATACCTCTCTCTTTTCTACTACCTAGCTTAAATACTTCAACTCTTTGTTACTTTTCGCAAACGCTTTACTTAGGTTCACTTCTCTAAACATACTTCTCTAAACAGACAAGCAAACAACATAAATTAAGTACACCTAAATCAATATACTAATGATGTAAATTGATTTTAGCGCACGGCCACCCGTAACAACCCGAAAATCTGGGCCAGTTTAAAATTTTTATTTTGGCAATTTCAGCGAATTTTGAATATTTAAAATAGATTATTTTAAATAATATCGTCGAGAAATTTATTTTGAATATAATTCGAACGAACATATTTATATAGATCGTCGTTAGAATATAAATATTTATTTATATTTATAAAAGGAATTGAAAATGGCGCGGTAGTTCGATAATTCGATTTCAAACTTCAATTGAACATACCGGGTGCAAAATAAACCGGATTTTAGTGAAACCAAAAATGATGGAATCTAATTGTGAATATCTTTCCAACGAATCCGAAAAATCGAAATTTCATAGCGGGAATCAAAAGATATGTCCAGTTGAAAATTCTGAATAGTCGCTATGGAATTCAGGCCCTAAAAAATGGAAAAAAAAATCCATATAATTAACATTATATGGTAATTGATTCGGCCATTTCGATTAGTTTCCGTCAAAACCAACATATAACTCTATATATTGAATTTGAACGCGCATTTATATTTATTGATAGCGAATGGTTGTTTGGGATTGTTTGTGGTTGATATTGATTGATAAATTATATAGTCGATGTATAAATTATATAGTCGATGTATGAGTTATATAAGCATTGTACACCTCTTGTATAAGCGTTGTATAAGTTGTACGTTCGATGTATAAGTTATATATGCGTTGTAAAAATTATATATGTATCGAAATAGTAGTGAATTGCTATATATAAATATATATATACGCCCCTCGTCCACAAACCATGGACAATATTTATTGATTGTGATTGGTGTGAAAATTGATTGATAGCGAATGGTTGTTTGGGATTGTTTGTGGTTGATATTGATTGATTGTGGTTGAAAAATACCCGTTTGTGGTTGAGAAATATTTGGTTGAAACCACATAGGATTAGTTTGTAGAAATGAAATAAATATATACATGCCGCCTGCGTGCGAACTAGATGCATGATCCCCATTGTCAAAAACCGCGAGGTTTTAAGGTAGAGCGAGGAGCCGTACTAGGGACGGTCCCGGTTTTAACTACCCTGCCGTTATGCTGCCGAAATTTTGAATAATATTCATGTGTTTGAATTATTTTCATTTGCTGAAACCATATTTATTCATTGAATAGAAAACCTTCATGTGTTGAATCGATATTCATTCGTTGATTAGAAATTCGTGTGTTGAATGGTATTCGTGTTTTAAATATAAAAATCACATTTTTATCTATATATAGAAATTATAGAAAACCTTCATGTGTTGAATCGATATTCATTCGTTGATTAGAAATTCATGTGTTGAATGGTATTCATATTTTGAAATAAATTGTTTCATAATAAAAATCACCTTTTATCAACTATATGGACTATGTAAAATGACCTTGTTTTAAAATAAATTGTTTTACAATAAAAATCCTATTTTTATCACCTATATAAACTATATAAAACAATAGTGTTTCGAAATGAATTGTTTTACAATAAAAATCACATTTTTATTATATACATGAATTGTTGAAATGTGAAGTGTTAAAAATAGCAACTCGTTCAAATAAATATGCATGAGTTGAAATATTCATTAATTAGCTAATGATATGATTTTTGGCCTATGCATGCAACATTAGAATGAATGGTGTTTTTAAACCAAATGGAATCGAATATGAAGTTGAATGGAAAATGATAAGTGCTAAGAACTATATATATTTACATGCATATTTATTGAACAGGTTATAGCAAAGGGGCTAGAGAAGAGGAATAAAATTTTGTGCCCGACAAATAGGTACACATTTACTGTTTTGTTTGGGTGATGATTTTATGAGCCTGTTGGCTAGCCGCTTGGCTTTTTCTTTTTCTTTTTGACATGAGACGCCCGTGTGGCTATTTGGGAATTTTCCCAGCCCCTCCCGTACAAAGGAGGTTATGGCGAAATTTTCCAAAATTTAAAGGCGTTAGTGAAATATTAAAAGTGAAAACGATATTGAAATTGTTGAATGAACTATATTTATATAAATATATAAATATAAATAAAATTAAAACGAAACGTGGCCGTGCAGTTCGTATTTTGAAACCGTGATTTCAAACAACTAGTGCGGGAAATCCGACCATTGGATTTTCCTGAAACCGCAACCGTTGGATTCGCCTTGGAAATATCTTTCCAACGGCACCAACTTTGTAAAAATCAAATGGTTGGATTGTCTGGAATGTTTAATTCAAATCTAAAGAAAAACAGCGCCAGAAAAGATTATATTTATATATGTATATATAAATATAATTATAATTAATCGAATAACGATGTTGTAGTTCGCATTTTGAAATTGAAACTTCAAACGATTGTACCGGGAGATCCGACCGACGGATTTTCCCGAAACTGGAACCGTTGGATTCGTTTTGAAAAGACCTTTCTAATGATGTAAATTTTGTGAAGATCCAACGGTTATATTTTCAGATATGTGTAAATCAATTCTGAAGAAAAACAGCGCCACGGCCGCGTTATGGCCCGAAGCGTCGTTTTGAATAAATTGGCTATTTTAAAATAAATAAAAATAGCGATAAATCATTATAAAATATCATAAACGATATGGAATGGAAATAAACTGAATTTGCTCGATTTATGTGGTATTTGATGGTTGAATGTGTTTGGTGTGAAAATTACATTAAAGAACAAAATTGGTGTGGTCGAATGATTTAATCATTGAAATAAATTGATTTGAAATTCTAAATATACGTGAATTATTTGAAAAGGCCGAGTTAATTCTCATTTCGAATAATTGACCGACGATTGAAATTCGAAGATGAAGACGGTGGTCGAAGACCGGAGATCTTCACCTCGTTTGGATGGTAACCGAGGTCCTGATTGGGAGGCATCCCGAAATATGGATAATGAGTGGTGATCGTCCAGACGTACGTGGTGATCGATGGGTTTGCGAGGTATTTAGTGCATCCGGTTTCGTTCAGACCCAGAACGGACTTGTAAATGGACTGTGTGTCTGACATTGGATTTTATTCAGTGTTGATTGATCTCTGTTAAATATACATCTGTTTGGCGGCGGAGAATTTATTCTTTTGCTTAACGCCCTTCTCTGAGACGCACGAGCTCAGAGGTTGTATATCAGTGGACATCAGTCGCATGGCATGAATTGCTAGTGTGGCATGCCTAAGTGGCAAATGATCAGGGCTTCTGTTGAAAAGCAAAGTCTTGTGGTGATGATCAAAGCACCGCCTGTGTGGCGTAGCTTTGTGTATAACGTGAAATCGCGAGCCTCACACCCCGGTATGAACCAGAAACGGGAGAGGACATCAGGGAGGGCCTGCGTTTCTTTCTAGCTAGGGTGGTGTCAGTGACCTACTAGCCCTGACATTTATATACTTTTCACCTGTGTGGTTGTAGCTGTTGCGAGGCGCCTCGGTTTGATCGGACGATCCGGGTCCGATGGAGTCATTCATTGGCTCGTTTACGCCCCAAAGGGCGGAGAGACGTAGTGTTCAGGCATAATAATCCACATCCGTGGACCGGCCCTGACGATCTAAAGGGTTGATGCGTTCTGATCCTGTGGCTCGGGCTAGAGAGTCACGAATTCGGTAAGGACTATCTTTTGCCTTGGTTCATGACGGAAATCCAATTTCCAAGTACGACATCGTACGGCTTTGATTGTATACCTATATATGACGACATAGTGGTATGGGGCATTAATGCCGTCTATGATTGATAGTTATGATTTGAAATTGTTTTTCAAAACATATAAACACTAGCAATAATATCAAATGTCTTTGTTTTATTCGTATCAAGCATATTTTGGCCGTTATAAGGTAAAAACTCTATCCTCCGGTTTGCGTTGCATTGTGTGATGGGAACTGAGTCTTATGATGGCTTCATTTTTATAAAAAGCATTGCGATGTTTAAAAGAAAGATTTGTTTTAAAGCACTGGCCATCCAATGGAGTAAACCTGTTCCACGAAAGTGGCGTGGTCCTGTGATTAGCCATATGTTAAATGTGTTGAATATATTTCTCATACCAGTCCCATGACTGACTCGTAGTTTGTTTCACTTTCAAACTCGGGTGCCCCTTTTTCTACACGGGCAGCCTTGTATTCAGGTTTAGCTGGTTCTTTCTAGATAGCTGGAGCTGAAGATGGATTCTATTATTTATCTCTTTTTATGCTGTTCAGCTCCTATTATACATATTTTGTTTGTTTCCGCTGTAGACATTTATGTATAGTTGTACTGTATTTGTACTAAGTAAGATCCTGTATATTGTGTAACTCTGATGATTACTTTTGTCCAGTATATTCTATTGTTCATTATCTGGTGTATTTATTTATTTATTTCTGTTCTGCTATTATCTGTTTCTGTGTTATATTCCACGGATTACCCTTGCCACCGTCAGAACGGGGTTTGGGGTCGTCTCATTTGGTATCATTTTAATAATTTTATCAAAATCATAAGAAATGATTTGGGAAGAATTAGGATGATGGTTGATTATTCATCGTTGTTATTGAATACATGCATTGTTGTAATATACAATGAAATGTTCTTCCGTCTGCGTTCTATTTTGTCGTGTTCTCAAACAATCAGGCATTTCGAACGGTCTAGATCGGTTTAGCGACTGATTCGGATCGAGCGAGATTCCCGATCGTTACACCACCAAAACATGAGTTCAAAATAATATTATTTATCAACTGCAAATAACCTCTAGCAAGGCCTACATAAAGCAGTATATCTTCTACTTGTAGCAAGAACCATCAAATAGATCTAAGACTACCCAGAGAAAAGAAAAGCATGAGTCTTATGCATGTTTACCATTCCCAGCACAAGGTCATGTAATCCCCTACTACGATTCTCCTATTTACTACTTGATCAATGTTTCAAGATAAAAATCATCAATAAAAAATTCAACCATCACAGAATCATCGCTTCACTATCCCAAAAGGACAAACAGTTCCATGAGAACCTTTAACTTGTTTCAGTTCCGAATGGGCTGGGACCCATCGGAGACAAAAACGACCGCAAAAATCTTTGCGAAAGCCTGGCTGATGTAATGCATCCTCATAAAGAAGAAATTATTAGAAAGAGCAGTGAAGTCGAAGCCCATAACGATAAAATCACATGGATGATTGCTGATGAAACCATGGCATGGGCTTTTGAAGTCGCCAAAGGTATGGGCCTCCGGGTGGTCGCTTTCTGCACATCCACTACTCGTTGTGGCGGGTATAGGATTTCACAAATGGTGTGTCACCAATCAACAGGCGATAAATTATAAAAATATATTCATAAATTAGTTTCTTCCCAAAAGTAATAAATATTCATATTACAAACAAAATTTACTTCAAAACTACTACAATTGTTCTCGATGACTTTTCATGTTTTGATATCGATCTATAATATTATTCATGTTAACATTCAAAAACAACACTCTCTCCTGATAAGTAAGCAAGCAATCATTCAACATTTGATCTTCCATGCTATTATGCAATTTAGCTTTCACTTGCGTCATTCCTGAGAATACCCTTTCTACACTTGCTGCTTGCCTGTTCAACAAGTTTTACAGAAAGCTCACTAAGACTTTTAAAATTCTAAAAAAATTCATCCTCTCTAACAGCAACGATGAAATTTTCAAGGGAATGATCAAAGAATAGCAATTCGACACTTGAAAATTTACTCGGATAGAATGTAGCAAGTTGAATTAACTTATTTTTGTCGAAGGCAGAAAACCTATTAGCAGGATTGAAGCAAGAAATGCACACTAATAATTCCTTACTTACCTTGGGAAATCTATTTTCAAGTTCTTGCAATTGAAGATCAAGGACACTTAGAAAAACTTCAACTTGAAAATGATGAAGATTTGTCACTTGAGGCCTCTTACCTCTATACATCCTTCTCCCTAGTACAAGATAGCTCCCCTTCATATTTGGAACCTCAATGTCATATTTAACCATAAATGAAATGACCTTGTCCATATGAGAATTCTATCCCTCATTTCTCACCCTTTGTAAACTAATCTTGGTTATATCAACCATAGCCATTGTATTTATAATGTCTTGGTCGTGTTTTTGCAAGGCCACATTCAACTCATTTGTTATCCCAAATATAGAAACCATCAATTGTGCCACAAAAACAAAATCAAATGAAATCAACAAGTGTATGGTAGACTGTGCTTTATTGGAGTTAAGAGTACCAAAAACTTCTGCAATAGCATCAAGTAACTCAAGGATTGTGGGATATAAATCAAGCACATTCAATATTGTTTTAAAGTGAGATCCCCAACGAGTGTCATACGGTTTACCTAAACCACACTCTTGATTTAAGCCACTTCCTATTTCCAATTCACCTAAGGATAATGCTTCAACAACTCGAGTAGCCTTTTTTGCTCGAAGAAACTCTTTTCTTTTTGGTGAACCTCCCGCAAAATTCAAGAGAGGTGCAAGCACATCAACAAAGAGCCAACCACAATTTGAGTTCTTCTTAGCAATAACAACTTTTGTTAACTGAAGCTGATGAGAAAAGCAGTGTACAAAGTATGCTTGAGGATCATTCGTTACTAAGTTTTAAGCTCATTGATTGCACTTTTGCTCCATCATAACCTTGATCCCGAACTTGAGAAAAAGTCAAAGATTGCTCCATGCATAATGACTCGATGGCTGTAAAAAGACTCAAAGAAGTAGTACTGGGAACGTGCCAAACGCCAAGAAAACATTCACACGCTTCTCCTTTTTTATTTACATATCTCAAACAAAGAGCCATTTTTTCCTTATCAGAAATATCGACAAACTCATCAGCAAGAATAGCAAAAAAACCACCATTGAGATCCTCAAGTATTGCCTTTGTTGTCTCTTTTGCACATGCATTGATGATATATTTTTGCACAAGAGGAGAAGTGAACTGACAATTACTGGGTGCCATTTTCAAAACAACTTTGGAATATTCAAGATCGTGCTCCGAAAGAAGAGTCAACAATGAAATAAAATTACCTTTATTTGTTGAACTTTCTTTTTCATCATGCCCACGAAATGGAAACCTTGGAGTAAAAGCCATCTAAATGTTGTGATTGATGCCTCTAATTGCTTAAGATAGGCACTCATAGTCTCCAATGTTTGTTTTGATAAAGCAGTGATAATGCTACCCTTTTGTTTCTTGAACAACTCCATAGCGATCACAACATTATTGTGAGAACTCATGTGTTTACCAACATGATCTCTAATTGTACCCAACCTGTTCCAGTACCTAAAACCTTCATTTACAAAAGTACCACCTCCAACCACGTTTTCAGCCCTGAATAAATAGAAATAAAACAAATGCAGCATCCTTAAAGACATTATACTCAATCCAAGGTCACCACATATCTGTATCAAACAATTTAACATTCAACTGACACATCTTTGTCCCAATTAGTGTTTGAGGAAACACGAAATCTTCTTGTTAGCAAGGCCCTCTTTGAATGTAAGTTCTCCTCACTAATCCCTTTTGTTAGGATGCAAAACACTCAACCTTTTCCTTTTGCCTGGATCTTGTGGAAGATTGAAAATATTAAATTCATGTTGAGGGGCATTAGATGGAGAAGAATCTTGTTCGCTTGCTTGAGAGGGAGGGGGAGGGGGAGGGGGAGGAGGAGGAGGGGGGGGGGGGGGAGGGAGATTAATTTGTGGAAAAGAAGAAAGAAAACGTTCACTTACTTCAAGAGGAGAAGGAATTTCTAGAGGACTAGGAGCATTTACTGTTCTTTTAGGGAAGAAACTTGAAATAATCCTTGTATTTGTTCTTTTCATTCTCAAAGTATAACAACAAATTAACATATTGTAAACATTATTCTAGTTTCTAAATTTGACTCATTGTTATAAAGTTATCAATTATGTTAGATATGAATATGAATTCTAGTTTCTGAATTGATTTGCATTCCTTTTTAAACAAACAAAAATTAGAAAATTAATTTTCAATTGTGCTGCAGGTTTGCAGCATAGATGATAAATTGATAATGTTCATAAGTTAACAAATCACTGGTTGTTTACAAAGAAAATTATTGCAGCAACTTCAGGCTTCAGCATCTAAACCAACACAGCAGCCATGAACCATTCAACCATCAATTAAATATTTAAACAAAAAATTCCAAAATAATACCTTGCCGCCTAGATGGAGACTGGAGCACTGTAGTTGATTTGGGATTGGGAATCACGACTCTTTCGCTTCTTTTTTAACCGGATGTATACCGATAAATTTTGGTGCCCTAGGTTACTTATTTCCCAAATTGCGGAGACTGGAGCACTACAGATGAAGATGGAGAACAGACAGAGATGGAGTGGAGAAGCTTCCAAATTGTTGTTGCAGTCTACAGCTGTTTTTGAGAATCTAAACCAACGAAGCCTCTAAATTGCTTTTGTAATTATTTGTTGCAGTCCTTATGCCTTCTGGCTTATGTTCTGTTGCGATATCCACCTTTTTTTTTTTAACTTTTTAGGAATATTGGTGTTAGGGGTGTCCAATGGGTTGGGTTGGGAATAAATGGATTGGATTAAAAATTTACCCAACCCATTTAACAAAAAAATACCCAACCCATTTAACCCATTTTCTAATGGGTAAATACCCAACCCAACCCATAATTTAACGGGTAAAACCAATCCAATCCATTTACCCATTTTAACTAAAACCTTGGCCAAAGCAACGCATATGAGCTACACATAAAGTAATAACTAAACAACATTCAAATTGCAGGTAAAAATCTGAAAATATCATGCAAGACAACATCATCTGTCATTTGCAACACTGACTAAAACAAAATTCAAAAACAACATCATTTTCAACCTTTAGTACTACAATAATCAAGAAATTAATAAACCGAGTACAGATCAATTCTATATAAGCTGTTAATCAAGATATCATTCAAGAAACTAATACATTTTCTACAGCTCAACAAGAACTGCTCCCCATTCCTGCCAAAAACAATGAGTACAGATAAAAAACAATCAGAACGTTAGCATAGTCATTACATAGGACAAAGGAAATATTTTCCAGTACTAGAAATCCCTACAGAAATAAAATACATTTTGACTGCCACGATCAAAACATGGGATATGTTCGCTATGAAAATAGATAGAGAAAACGTAGCTATGTAAACCAAGGTAATCTGAAGACCTAGATGCTATGACTACATCTACATCAGACCAAAAAGTAAGTTAAAGCAGCAGCCCAAACACGACTAAAGCACTTCGCTGCTTCACAAACTAGCAAAAGTAGCTCACCACATAACCTGATCAAGTAGGAAAATGAGGCCATGAAGTGAGAGGGAGCACTTGGACTTTAAACAACCAACACCAATCAAAAACCAAGAATCAGAGCGTCAAAAGCACGAAAACCGACTTCCATGTCAAACCCAAAACCCAAGCACATGGATAACAGATCATCTCCAAAGCTAGTCGATACATGCTCATACCAAAACTAACAAAAAACCTCAAAAGAATTAACTGACAAACGCTGACATAGGGGTAAGGAGGGTGAAGGCCAGCTTTTGATATGAGCAGACCTAGCATCAATGGTCGAAGGCGGGGGCTAAGGAAGAAACAGGAAAGGTGGGGACACAAGGAGGCATCCGTTTGAAGTCGTGAAAAGATGAACAAGGGAAATCTGAGATGACAATTTGGGGGGGAGGGGGGGGGGGGGGCATCGCCGCAGCGAAGGAAGAGAACTCAACGCAGTCAAGTGAAGAGCGCTGAAAAGGCGGATAGTACCAAAAAGATGGACTAATTAACATGGATGAGCAATATTCAGTTGAAACTGAATTACTCAATCAAGCCGGTTCATTTCAGTTGGCTTAGTTTGGTTCGGTTTGAAAACTAAATCGATTAATTTGATTTGTAAAATGTGCTGGTAAAATGTCAATGCAAGTCGGTGTATGCAGGCCATTTTAATTACCTGGGTTTACATTTTGACTTTAAAAAAGCGTTCAAATCAGAAGATTAAAAACATTCAAATTAGAAGATTAAATGCTGGTAAAATGTGCTTATTTTAACAAATTTGCATACAGAATTTTTTTTATGTTTATAGTTTCAATCTCCTAGATTTGGACTATTTGAATTAAACCACTGGAAATATTAGAAGCTGATACAAGAAATTTCTTCTAAGATTGACTAGAAAGAAAGCACTCGCTGAAGTATCTTTTAGTAAATGGTTTGATTTAGTCAAATTTGCTGGAAGAAATTCGCATGTCAAATATCTTTATCAATGAGGCATTGTTAGTGGCTTTGTTTTTCAGGATAATGAAACTGACTCTAATTTGCCAAATAGAATCTTTGAAAATGTTATTACTACTAGAGCAACTATTCTACAAAATCATATATATTATTCCACTATTATGCACTATTATACCTGCTATAATTCTAATAAATCAAAATGTTTTTCATTCAGGATTACCACTTTTACAAAATTTCAGTATGCCCACAAAAAGTTTGAATCCAACAAGGTGAATACCGATCTATGTGTTGTTAATAGAAAATTTTCGATAGTTTTCACAGTAGAAACTGTTTAGTGAAAAGGATGATCTTTAAAATTTGCAAGTTAATATATATACGTCATGAAAAAATCATTCACTTATCAAGCCTGTCGTTGTGCACTTTGTTCACTTTCGTGCATTATTACAAAGAGCTTAAGTTAGCATAAATCCACCAAAAGTGAAGACGTAACATTGAAGTACCCTAGAGTGTAGTACCTTATCAAGTTTAACCTGAACTGAACGAAAGTATTAAACTCATATGCTCCATTGCATTGAAAGCATAGGCTGAAACCAAATGAGTACTGGAAACCAGAAATCTGCAGTCATGCTAATTATAAGGGTAATAAAAGACCATAATGTTAAATGATCAAATAATGGAAATAAATATTCCAAACTATAATGTTAAATGACCAAATAATCAAAGACCATAACGTGATTAACTATCAACAAGACTGAAACATGTATTAACCAATGTAAACATACATCTAAAACATAAAACTGATATGTTTAGGTTACCTGACAATTATACACATCTACAGCTTTAATGATAGCAGGCTAGCAGCTAGTTTCACCTCAACAACACCTAAATGATCATAATAATTGTAGAAATATTAGCATAAAAAATAAACAGCTCATACCAAGTAGATTAAAAACGGTACATCACATGTTATTCAGGGCAGCTCAAGATAACTGATCGGTCATTAACAGCAGGCTCCTCTATAATCGATGATGTCCCGTTCCCGTACAGCCAATCACGTGAACATTACAGTGCTTCAACAATATCAGCTTTTAAAGAGCTTCGGTAATCATCAAGAACTCTACCTCCGATACTGAATGAACTTTCCGATGCTATTGTAGTAATCGGAACCGTCAAAATTGCCATACGTGAAAGAATAGGATATTTATATTGATGTGATTTCCAAAAAGAGAGAATGTCAAATGATGCTTTTGGATCTACCAATTCTTCCTCAAGATATGACTTAAGTTCGGATTTGCGGGACCTATCAAGTAAACTGACCTTACGATGAATATAAAATTCTTCCAACATATCCTCACATTCTTGTGAATACAGACCAATATCTGCATCGACGGATTCCACATCTTTTGATCCACTTGCTTCACCTTCCTTTTCATTTTCGGCTGCATACTCATCGAAAAGATTTTCCAATTTATTCTCTACCTCGTCAAATTCATAACAGTCGACTCCATAAATTTGTTCATAACAATATTTAACAAACTCAACTTTATGTCGTGGATCAAAGATGCATGCAATTGAACGTATCACACTAAATTTTCTCCAATACTTGTCGAATTTTTTATACATCTCATTTTCCATGTTTGACATAAAATCATTGTCTTTCATACGTTTTTGTAGCGTAAAAAGAACCGTCACAATCTTTGAAAAAAATAAATTCGATGTTGGATAATTTGAACCCGAAAATAAACAAGTAACCTTGTAAAAAACTTCCAAGAAATCCGCAATTTTCTTTGCATCTACCCATTCATCCGGGGTTGGACAGTAAGTATAACCCCTATCAACAATTTCTAAACCGCATAGCGCTTGCTGAAAGTAAATAGCGCTTTTAAGCATCAAAAAACGTCGAGTTCCATCTCGTTGGAACATCTTGTTGCAATATTTTTTTACTCCCATCCATAGAAAGATCCGCTATGCAATCCATAAATAACTTTTTTCTTGATTGAGAGCCCTTAATATACTTTATACTTTCTCTAATATTCATCAAAAAAGAACCAACGCATTTTATACCGTCTTGTACGATCAAGTTCAATATGTGTGCAGTGCAACGAACATGTAAAAACTCCCCATTTGCAATCAACGCTTTCTTGTATTTAAGATGAGATTCCAATAATTCAGTAAACTTATCATTCGATGATGCATTGTCAAGTGTAAATGCAAACAACTTATCTTCGATATTCCACTCAACTAATAGACTAGATATCATCCGAAATATTGCAGCTCCCATATGAGGAGGCGGCATCAATGAAAAACTCAGCATTTTTTTTGTAAAACCCAGTCGTTATCTATGAAGTGTGCAGTTAATGATATAAATCCATTTGTATTAACTGATGTCCATAAATCGGAAGTCAAGCTTACTTTTTCCGAACATGATTTTAAAAATTGCATAAGTTTAAGCTTTTCTTTCTCATAAAGTTTCATGATATCCGATCGCATTGTATTTCTAGAAATATGTTGCACTTCATTGTTCAAATAAGAATGTAGTTCACGAATTTCTTTATACTGCACAAACATAAATGGCAAGTTACGTCTTACAACGGCCTTAGTCACCAACTCTCTATACTTATTTTGATCGAACTTGCTTATCTTAAGTCCACCCTCCTTTTTAGCGATGTGTTCACATTTTGGAATATGTTTTAACATATTAGACATTCCATGCTTTTCTCCCCAAAAATATGTTTTCTTACATCCTTTGCAGAAGCACGTTGGTGTTTTTCCTACTACAGTTTCATTTTTCTGAAAATAGTTCCAAACTTCTGAACTAGTGTTTCTACAACGTTTTTTTCCAGCTGAACTACTCAATGAATCTTCCATTATAATCAAATCTTCTCTTTCAATATTTATATGTTCAGTTGAATCCATATTCTGCAATATCAAATATTAAAAATAATTAGCATTGTCCAGTTCCCCTGATTTCAGTCCAACATGCACAATCAGAAAGTATGGATTACTAATTTTCTAATGGTATATTATCAAATGTCTACTCAGTCCAACTTCCATATTCTATTGTAACATTCTAAAAGTTCCAAACAACAATGTTGTCTACTCAGCCATGTCATGATAACATAAGGTAAGAGAGAATAAATAAAAAGGTTAATTCAACATCCTATATTACCAGATTTTATAAACAAACAATACTTGAAGTTTTGATTAATGTTTCAGACTTTGCATTAAAGAAGCTTGTTGAAGAGAACAAAAATTAATGTGAACTCATTGACAAATACATATCTGCAATATATTTCATGATATCTTTAATGACACTATATTATGATAGCCGAACTATAATAAACTAGCTATAGATAACACTCAAACTAATGGTCTTTGGGGGGGGGGGGGGGCAAATGGGTTGAAAGCATATGCAAAACATATGACATTTTAGCATGTAAGTTTAGAGCAGGTGGGAGACAAAGATGTAGCAGTCACACAGTAAAATAAAACAAAAGCATGAGCCATATTTTTTAATATAAACATATGAACTGTATCTTCACCGCATTTTTGGTATATTTTTGCACATTTTTGTACGTAAGTTACATATAAAACGTATGAACTGTAAGCAGGTGGGATCTGTAAGTTGCCTCGTGTAGATAAGTGAAAATGCTTGAGCGAACTAAGTTCAAGTAGGATACCCCGCTAGAAGTGACTGTGTGAAAAATGATAAACGAAATGCTATAATGCCTTGGATTTATTAACGAATTAAAAAAATATTAACATGAAAGGAAAAGAAAAAAAAAAGGCAGTCATTCTTTAACTCTTCTTCTTGACTCATTTTGTTCACCTCCCTGGCTATCTTACTTTCCCTTTTGCGCTTTTACATAGCTTTAGAAATCAGAATGGATTAGAAAGCTGCTTTGCTTTAGAAATATTTTTATACTATTGGATACTAGGAAACTATCATAATTTAATTCAATTATAATAATCATTAAACAAATGAAATTGAATGGATTTTGTAAGTGTAATGGGAGAAAATATTTTCCTCAAGGTATTTTAAAAGAAATTGTTTTTGAAACTTCAAAAAAAAAAAAGGAAAAAGTGTGTCAAAAAAAAAAAGTCAAACAACCAAAAAATATTAGCAATTAATCAATCAACGGTTAACTGCTTCTGCTGTAGCATACAATTTTAACCGGTTTGACAAGTAGATCAAAGCCAAAAATTAAACAAAACTACTTTACCCAACCGTTACAATTTTAATGATAAATCAAAAGAAAATAGTTCTAATAAAAAACGTACTATGCACGGCTCGATTAACCAATCATACCCATCCTTCGTCATTCAATATTTATAAAACTTCCATACAAAAAACACTGCTGTAAAAACATTAAAATGCACTATGCACGGCTTTAAGCATCTCCAGCAGCTCATATAAAATCGAAAGGATACAAGGCAAGTTAAACTCTGCAGGCCTCACTCATCCAACAGCAAAAGAAAATTGGGATTTTTTTTTAATTTTGTATTCCCTATAAACAATTTTCTGAAAACCAGTTACAAGATTAAACGTTTTCAATTCTGAGTGAACAAACAATGAACAGATAAAAGGAGAATTCTTAAGGTTCTAATCAAAAATGTAGATCTAATAAAAAAGAATTGTCAGTTCGTGAAAATTAAGTCTTGAATAATAAAGCCATATAAATTAAGTCTTGCAAAAGAAACCTGAAAAATGCAAGAATCTCAGCTTGACAAACATTGACATCGTACAGCGCTAATCACTCTATCAAACCAGAGTGAAAGAGGCTCTAATTTATTGCCAAAATAACAAATCCGTTTACATATATTGATAATAAGCTCAGAAACAAGTAAAGATTTCAACATAGAGACAATTAAATCTCTTGAGAGTTTGATGGTATCTTCTTGCAACATCACAGCTTCAACATACGGAAAATATAATTTGACTTTCGATTATAAAAGATATTGATAAGACATGTTTAGTTATACTTTAGATAAGCCATTTTTAGTTATGCATACATCAAAAGCCAACCGTTGTAAAAGATGTTGAACGGCTGTTCATGCGATACCACTTAATGATGAAAAATAAAACATCTCTGTTATAAAATTTTAAGTTTGGGGGTATAAAGCAAGGTTCCAAGTTCCTGTCGGCACATCGGAATTTTGGCCATTCTAGTTCAACTAGGCAATAACTGGGTTGGAATTTAAAGAAAATACCTTGTCTAGTTCTGACAAATGTAAAAAGAAATCCATCATTGAATCTACCAGTTATTTGGAATCATACATGAATTTAAAACAGAAACCAAAATATCCACAGTGATTTTTTTTTTTCATCATAATTTGTAAGTACATAACTGAAATCAACTTTCCCTTCTTGAGGAACAAAAATTCTTAAAATTTCTATAAGTAACATAATGGACAAACTGAATATCTAAAAGCAGCAATGATCAGACAGATGACGGGAACAAAAATTCTGAATATTAGCATGAACTATAGCGAGATAATTTTTGATTAAATAAAAAGTAGATAATAAAATAGTTTCTGGATTAGATTTAACTAAATTGTTTTTTCTTAGATAAAAAAAAAGCTATGGTCATTGTGGTGGACTTGAAGTATTCCTAAAATATTTCATCATGCTACCTAGGTTGGATACCTTAAGTTTACATCCAATCATGTAAAGCATCTTAAATTCATTTAGTGTTGGGATCATGTAATATGCCTCCTAAAATGCCAGGTAAGTAACATAAATTTGACGTCAGACACAAGTCATAACTGTTTGGGATATCTTAAATTCTATATTGATGCACAGATTATGTTCTAGACAAATGTTTGTGATTATATAAAGTCATATGATTATATTTACAAGTTGGTATGTTTTCTTCATGAAATAGCATGGGCTTTGCATACCAAATCCCTATTTCTACAGATATTATAGGAAAAGTCCCATAGTAATAGACATATAAGCTCGAATCATATTTTCCCGATTTAGAAGGCACAAGCACATTTGCAGTCTTTTAATTAAAAAAGTGCGGTTTAACTTAGGCTTTTCAAAAAGTTTTTCAGTACTTAGCTCAAACCAATGATTTTAAATAATAATACCGGAGAGCACGAACAAAGTGAAGAGATTTTATACCTGAACTGTCAGTACCAGTTACCCTTAGAACCCTGAGGAATACAAAGGATAAAGAATACAAGACCACATATATGATAACCACTGTAATAAAATAAAATAAAAACATTACGGTAGTTGTTTTCACCACAAAATGAAATAAAATAAAAGGGGAAATCTGTTTTCACCTCTAATTCATTAGGGTAGCTGCACAGATACAAAATCATTCAGATAGCTGTTGTCCATTAGGAACTCCTGACCTGCAAATTCATTACACGGTGATGAATAGGAAAATTTAATGCAAAAATGAAAAAACCCTAAATTAGAAATATTCTACAGAATTGGGATGTGATACAAAAGACAGCAAATCAAAGAACTAAACAAAGACTATAGACAAGACAAACGAAAACAAAAATTTTAGGATATAGGCCGCCTCCCATTGAATGTAATTGATAATACAATCGACTATGACAAAGATTTTATTTTCCCTTTTAACAAATTTAGCTAGTTTTACAGACTTTAGACATCAGTAGATCAAAGAACAAAAGAAAAAAAACAACTCACTTGCGGCTACAGCTTTGCGAACACCGATTTCTTCAAGCAGACCTTCGATCGTCACACAAAAGTTGAGATTGGGTATAAGGGCAGACCTTCGATCAATGATCGTCAGACACAAGTCGAGTAGACCTTCAAATAGGTGGTAGGTATGAAAGCTACGAAATGAGGAAGAATAGGAAACCCTAAATTATTGACGATGAATACGAGAAATTAGAGATAAACGGTTGGAGATGGTTTAGATGGTTAAACGGGCTCAACCCGTGTAAACTGATGTTTGTAAATGGGCTAGATGGATTTATCCAATTAACCCATCTATTTTGTTGGGTCTAACCCAATCCGTTTAAATCTTGGTTAAATGGGCTAGGTAAATGGGCTGGGTTTGATTTTGACAGCCCTAATTGGTGTGTCGCATGACACGCCATGCCAACATATAGTTCCGCCACTGGCTGCTGGTATGCATGCCACTTGGAAGAGCATACCTAAGCTTATTCAGTTTGGAATATTTGTAGGCCATATAGGTACGTAAACCAACTATTTCATGCTACGTAACATTGCAAAGGTAATTAAAAGAGGCAAATTTTTTCCAGGGCAACCGAAGAACAGTGACATGATAGAGATAATACTAGGCATGCCAAAGATGAACCATGCTGAGTTCTTATGGAATATTTTCCCTGACTCGAACTTCCAAAGAATCCTTTTCCAGTACTTCACCAACAACATCGAAGCATCCAAGATCGCTGAGTTCACAGCCTGCAACTCCTTCCATAAGCTCGAAGAACCTATACTTACAAAAATGCCATCTTTCTTACTCGCCATTCACACCCGACCCACAGTTCACCAACCCAGTAGGGGAGTTCTAGACCAAAGACAACTCATGCATAAACTATCTAAACAAGCAGAAACCAAAGTCGGTTGTGTACGTTGTTTTTGGGAGCATCGCCATATTCATCTCAGAGCAGTTTCAGGAAATAGCGCTTGGCCTGGAGCTGACAGGTAGCCAATTTCTGTGGGTTGTGAGGCCCGACCCGACAAATGAGGTTAACGTGTACCCCGATGGGTTTAGAGAGCGCGTCGAGGGTAGAGGAATGATAGTGGATTGGTGTCGTAGAAGGTTCTTGCTCATCCTACGATCTCTTGCTTTGTGTCACATTGTGGGTGGAACTCGACGATTGAACGGATCAGAAATGGCGTTCCCTTTCTATGTAAGCCTTACTTTGATGATTAGTTTTTATTGAATATTTTTTAAGGAGGAAGAGGGAGAGAATATGAGAAATAAAAATTTATATTTGAAAATATCCTTTTATTGATGTTTATTTCTTGCTTGATACAACTTGATTAATACAACAGATGAGAGAGTCTCTATATATAACATGACAAGTGTTCTAGACTCTTCTTTCTCTAGATTCTTCTTTATCCTCGAATTTCTAGTCTTGCCTTAACAAACCATTCTTTAGATAATTATATTACATATATGATAATTCTAATATTTATTACCATTTATTTTGTCCTTCCCTAAATACAAGAATTAAATCTATTCCATAATTTATGTTTTCTTTTAAAACCAAGTTTATTTTCAACATCCCCCGTAAACTTGGTTTTATTACTCCAAGCATATTCCTTTGTATCTCACGTGTTTTGGCTGGAAAAAGAGTGATGTGAATGGACATTTGTTGACTATAGTGACTTTGTTATCCATCACTCGACTCTTCAAAGCAAAACCATGAGTCTTCCTTTTGTTTTTATCGTCTTCCACAATTCTCCAAATATAAAAATTCTAGCATTCGATTACTTTTATTGTTATAAATTTTGATTAACACATTTGAATGTTCTTCTATGTCAATCGTCTCTACATCGTCCACTTCCTTGATTTCCGCTTTGCTTTGTTCACCTACCTTTTTAGCCTTGTTTGTAGCATTCTCATCCTCCAACTTATTCTTATCTTTAATTTCTATTGTAGGTTCATTTGGTTTTTCCAGTTACTAGCATCCTTCATATCACTCTTATTTTCCTTGTTTATAATTTCTATCATTCCTTCGACACTTTTTCCATCATTTATATCTTCCAAGTCATTCTTCTCTTCCACTTTCATTTTGCAATTCTTTCCACTTCTTTCCTCCTCATGTTAGCATTTTTCACATTGCCTGTACCAATTACTTCTTCAGTATCTGTTTTTTCTTTTTTTTGTCATGTCTGTAGCATCCTTGCATTTCAAATTATTTTCATTACCCCTCCTTTCTGCTTCTTTGATTTCTTCTTCACCAATTTCGTCTTTTTCTTCTTTATTCTCTAAAAGTTTTTCTTCATCCAACTTCTCCCCATCTAATTTCTCTATCGTCAATAATATTTCCGCAACTTCCTTCTTCTCACTATCCTTCTTTTATCTTTCTCATCAATCAACTTATCTTTATTCATTATTTTTGCATCATCTCTTCCATATACCTTTTTCAAGAGACTTCATGAATCTTTTGCACACCTTTCTCCAAAAATGAGACCCGAAGCCTTCTCATCGATGTTCTCAACAATCACAGAAAAAGCACGACAATCATTCCGTTTTGATTTCGCAAAGGCTTTCTTGTCCATTTGCGACATGTTCTCGAAGTCATTACGACATTCATAGCTATTTTCAACAACCTCCCATAAACTTTTGGAGATTAACTCCTCTTTTTTTCTACTGCTCCATTCCTCAAAATTCTCTTTTGTGAGAACAAACAAAAAAGAAATAGAAATGCCATAATTTCAAACAGGCTCCGATACCACTTTATTGGATATTTTTTAAGGAGTGAGAGGGAGAGAATACGAAAAAGAAAAATTTATATTTGAAAATATCCTTTTATTAATGTTTTTTTTTTGCTTGATACAACTCGATTAATACAACAGATGAGAGAGTCTCTATATATAACATGACAAGTATTCTAGACTTTTCTTTCTCTAGATTCTTCTTTATCCTCTAATTTCTAGGCTTGCCTTAACAAACCATTCACTAGATATTTCAATTATATATATATATATATATATATATATATATAATTATAATATTTATTACCATCTATTTTGTCCTTCCCTAAATACAAGAATTAAATCTATTCCATAATTTATGTTTCCTTCTAAAACCAAGTTTAATTTTTAACAGTTTTATAATGAGAGGTGCATTTGTGAGGCTTGGAACGTTGGTTTAAGACTGGAGAGAGATGATAATGGGATTGTGACGAGAGAGGAGATTAGAGTGAAAGTTGAACGAGTGTCAATGGATGAAAGGAATCAGTTGAGTTCCAAGAAGTGGAAAGATATGGCGAATGCGAGTATTGGAGAAGGAGGGTTGTCATTGTTAATTTGTGATCCGAAATTCTCATTAGAATTGGTCCAACTGATGCCACCTAAAGGATCTCATCTAGATCCTAGTTTTACTCTCACGTTGAGATATTTTCAGCCACCTAAAGGATCTCATCTAGATCCTAGTTTTACTCTCACATTGAGATATTTTCACCCATCTAAAGGATCTCATCTAGATCCTAGTTTTACTCTCACATTTAGATATTTTCAGCCACCTCATCTAAAGGATAATGTAGATCCTTATTTTACTCTCTCTCTCTCTCCTTCTTTAGCTGCATGAAAGTAGAAGATAATTTTATTGTTATTTTTGTATGCAAGCAGCTTGTAAAACTCCAGCAATTAATTAATAAAGTTTGTCTTTCTCCCGTGGTTTTTTCCCACAAAGGGTTTTTCCACGTTAAATCTTGTGTGTGATTCTATTTTTTTTTCTTGCTTCTTTGAACATTTATTTATTAAAAAGTGGTATCAGAGCGCTGGTTCGTTCAACATGGCGTCATTAAAGTATGATCTTCCGCTATTGGATCGGAACACTCGATTCTCATTATGGCAAGTGAAGATGCGGGCGTTGCTCGCACAAGCTGATTATGATAATGCATTGGATGGATTCGGAAACAAGAGATTTGAAATATGGACCAATGATGAGAAGAGAAGGGATCAGAAGGCTTTGTCTCAAATTCAGCTCCATCTACATAATAATATTTTGCAAGAAGTTTTGAACGAGAAGATAGCTGCTTCTCTTTGGCTGAAATTGGAGTCAATTTGCATGACCAAGGATCTCACAAGTAAGATGCATCTCAAACAAAAGCTGTTCGTGCACAAATTTCAAGAGGGAGGTAATTTGCTAGACCATATTTCTGATTTTAAAGAGATTGTTTCTGACTTGGCTGCAATGGAAGTCAAATATGATGATGAAGATTTGGGTTTAATCCTGTTGTAATCTCTGCCCAGCTCCTACTCAAATTTCAGAGATACCATATTATATAGTCATGACGCTCTCACTCTAAATGATGTTTATGAAGCCTTGCATGTAACACCCCGCCTCCGCTAGGGTCACTCACAAAGGGAATGCACTAGCTTTGGTGGAGCATTATCTAGGTAAACATACACAGAAATATTACAAGACAGAACATATAAAACAGCGGAAGAAGAACCAAATTTTATTGCTTTAAAAATCTAGAAGGGTCTAAAGCCTTTTTACATCAAAATGCCATTAAATCCATTACATCGAAATCTGTCTTGCAATAGTAAAGAAGCATAAAACCATGGTCATAAATCATTCCCTAAGTAAAACAGTAAAGCAGCCATAGCCAAGAAAGGTCCAAGCCATATATGATGATCTTGAAGTAGAAAGAAGTCCAAACTAAATCGTAGTGTTTCCTCCTTGAGAACCTGGGGGAAAAACGGAAGAGAAAGAGGCGAAACAAAACGGGTCAGTCATACAGACTGGTAAGTCCTAGTGACTTTCAGCATAGAAACAAGTAAAGGTAACATGACACGTATAAACTGAAAGTAAACATAAGGATGATGACAAGATAGGCAAGTTAAACTAAGATAACAAGATAAACTATGGTAACAAGATAAACTACGGTAACAAGATAAACTATGCAAATAAGATAAACTCCGTATAACATCGCATGTTTAACATTCTCTGCACCAACTGTACTAGTACCCCAACCCGTATCATCCTTTCCATGTATATGTATAGTTCCTTGCCGTATATCGTACGGGTTTCATCACGTATTTCTATACTACTTCAACGTAGTGCCACCATTCTTGAAATCGTTTGGACTGTCACCCTTGTTTTGGCAAGGTTTCCTTATCATTAACTATCGCGTGTTTAACTAGGATTTGACTGCCACCCTTGTTCTGGCTAGGTTTCCTTATCATGAACTATCGCGTGTTTAACTAGAATTTATGCCACCTAGGACCACTAGGGATTATGCTACATATTGAACGTTTTCTCGATTTGATTAGGGTTTATGCCACCTAGGACCACTAGGGATTATGCTACCTAACGAACAACACCCTTTTTCCATGTAACGATCTATTAATCGATCGGCTCCCTACAAGTCCTAGCTCGTTCATGTGTCTGTGTCATACGGCCCAATCATGAAATGTAGTCACCTGTGCTAGGTCCACCATAGGGTGTATCAAGCCCTAGGGTGCCAACCACCGACACGAATCAAGCACGCACAGTGTAAACCTACATGTGCCCAATGCCTGCTTTTTCAACTCCGGACTACGTGCACGACCATAGTCCTCCTGAACCTACAATAGCGCACCAACTCAGCCGTCGTTCTGGTCGCTTACAATCAGCCTAGTAATCGTGCCCCACCCTGCCTAGTTCCACGGTACCGTGATACATCTAGTGGGTTACTGCTGAAAAGGACCGCGTAACTAGGGTTTCCGTCCAGTAGGTTAAGTGTTGTCATTTAAATTCGAGACTTAACCCCATCAGTCTAGCATGTCAAGTTGGTTAAGTGTTGTCATTCAAGTTCGTGACTTAACCCGCCTACGTGTCATGTCAAATTGGCTAAGTGTTGTTGTTCAAGTTCATGACTTAGCCCTACGAATCATGTGTTAAGTTGGTTAAGTATATTCAAGCGGTTCATGACTTAACCCTATCAAATCATCGTGTCAAATTGGTTAAGTATATTCAAGCGGTTCATGACTTAACCCTATCAAATCATCGTGTCAAATTGGTTAAAGTATATTCAAGCGGTTCATGACTTAACCCTATCAAATCATCGTGTCAAATTGGTTAAGTATATTCAAGTGGTTCATGACTTAACCCTATCAAATCATCATGTCAAATTGGTTAAGTATATTCAAGCGGTTCATGACTTAGCCCTATCAAATCATCGTGTCAAATTGGTTAAGTATATTCAAGCGGTTCATGACTTAACCCTATCATGTGGCATTAATTCATTAATGCACCCCAACCTCTCACATCAGACCTGTTGTTGTGGTCACTGGATATGCCGGGCGGTTCCGGGCAGAATTACACCACAACTCAGTCTGACCTCGGGTTTTTAAGTGCGATATGACCAACTACCCACATTGGATCCTATTGTTTGCAGTAACTAGATTTGTCGGGCGGTTCCGGGCAGAATTACACTGCAAACTCAACCCAACCTCGAGTTGTCCATTTTCAAGTTCATTCTAAGTGTCATGTCCATGTTCAAGTTTTATGTCAAGTTCGTGTCAAGTTTCATGGCGAGTTTCATGTCCATATCCAGGTTCAGGTTATAACAGCGTTCATGTTTCAAGTTTTGCCTTTTATCAAGTTCATAATTCATGTTCATAACCAATTCATGTTTTGCCTATTCTACCCAAATCGTGTTCCCATCGCATGTAAACATGATCAATCCATACTACAAATAAATCCAAATCTCAGAATAACATCAAAACTATGATAGGCAATAGGGACGAGCATAAAGCGATAAAAGGGGTTACAAGACTAGCATGACAAAATTTGGTTACAACATCACTGACATATAGGATTCCAAATCTAGCAAGATAAGGCGATAGTCATGGTAAACGCTGAAACAAAAGAATAGGCATGCAAAAGCAAGCCAAATACAAGGATAATGAATCCAAATGGTTTTGGTGTACATAATAGTGAATAAACTAAGCAAGTCACACCCTAGGTACACGATCCAACAAAATGCCAATTCGATGCACAACATGGTTTTCAACTATAGTGTTATGGGCATGAACAATCAACTATAATAGTCTTAGGCAATTAACCCTAATAGTCATAGGTAGAAATCTCATAGTTATGAATCATAAGCGACTCATCACAATAATCATGGATAATTATCAAAAATAGTTCTAGGCAAATAGTCATAGGCAGTTAACAGTAATAGTTTCAAAGTCATGGTCATAGATAATGGCCTTATGTTCATAATCATAGGTAATAATTCTCATAGTCAAGAGTCATAGGTGATTAGCCACAATTGTCCTCGTCATAGTCATAGGCATAGTCTTATGTTCTTAGTCATAGGCATAAGCGTAGTCTTTTGTTCATCGTCATAGTCATAGGCATATTAAGGTTATAGACATGAAAGAATTTGATTTACAACATGAATAGGCCCCAAAATAGAAATATTCCCACAAGTCAAGATCCAAGAATTTATGTTACAATCTAGCGTTTGAATAATAAACTAGGTCCAACAACATGAATGGGCATGATTCAGTCGATAAGAAATAATCCCAAAATCATAGATTCAAGAAGAGACAAGAACATATCCAAATAGATAATCAAGCTTAGGTCCAATTTCATTTTATTCCATGTCCATATCAAATTTAACAAGTTTCAATCTCAAAGTAACTAGAACTTATAGAGCGTGGATCAAGAATTAGAGTGCATAGATTTGATTCTGGAAACGGTTATTGCAGTTGTTGAATCTCTATTTGTTTAGTCTTGTTCTAGTTGAAAACCCCCAATTTGCAATTCCTTGATGTTGTCTTGACGAAGAAGTAGTCTCTTTTAATTTAAATATTATCATTTTGATTTTCACAGAGTTACCATAAGGACAGAATGAAATGGTGTAGAGAGAATGAGGCTAGGGGCTGTTTATATAGGTTTAGAGTCACAAATTTGGTCCAGAAATCGGTCTAGATACGCAGAAATGAACTCAGCCTTGGATCTGGAAATTCGGGGCAGGTCGACTACCCAGTCGACCTGGTCAGGGGGAGGTCGACTACCCAGTCGACCACCCAGTCAACCTGGGTCCTGGGCGGGAAATTTCCCACCCAGCCCGCTTCTGGGTTTGAATTCGAAATTCGAGCTGTTTTGGTTTCTGAAAATTCCTAAAACTTTAGAGGGTCATATCTCCCTCATACGGATTCCGTTTTTCGAAAACTCGGACTCATTTCCATGCAGAATTTCGAGACGAACGCAATGGCATAGCCCGTTTCCCTTTATTCTTATTTTTAAATTTAATTATACCCTGATTTCTAGTTTCAACATGTTATTAAAATTCGGGTTGTTACATTCTCCCCTCCTTAAAGGATTCCGTCCCCGAAATCTTCAAGTTAAGAAGAATGTGTCCTACCATCCAATCATCCATCTACTCAATTATCAATCACAGGCATCCATTGTCCTTAAGAGATTTCTAATGCTGTATGATTATATGCAGAAAAAGTGTGTATATGTTCCTTATCTAATGCAAATGATCAGGCCTGATTCATCTTCCTAATGCAAAATATGTCTAGTGTCATGAATCCAACATGTATGCAAATAGTCCTAGTCAAATAAACACTATATGTGTGCACAAACATCCATCCATATGCAACATCCACATGATAACATATTCAATTTCATCCATGTACAAGTATAAATATCCATGCATATGCAGTATGAGATGTGACTGAGCCGATCTAGTGCCTAATGTGTGTTCATGCATCCACGAGCAACAACTTGCAACCACTTGCAACCATCAACCATAACATGTCTCAAACACATGTTTACATCCATTAGTTCCTACCTAAAGGTATAGCCGAATGATAGAAGCAAGTAAAGAAAAACTTTGTACCCATTAGGCAATGTCTAAAATGGAAATCTTCCTCACATATACGCTGATTAGGAAAAAAACTCCCCTAAACACCAGCCCAAAACCAATATATATGATTCTAGGAAACCCAACGGACACCCTCAAACCCCAACATATATCACAACCAGATGAGTCATAGTCCTTATGGGGTTTGCAACGGAAATAAGATTGAGAATAGGACCGAGAGGATATACATAAAAGATAGCATGCAAGTAAGCTCTACAGGAAAAGAGGGATCAAGGATATACTCTTAAAAAGAGATATGATGCGCATATCTAGTCTTCAATCTTCTAAGTCGCATTTCCTTGAGCTTAACTCCATTGTGCTTTGTCTGCCTTTAACTTCATAATTTCGTAGCTTCTTAATTCTTGTTTCCAAAATATGAGTTGGAACTCATTTCACTGTTGCCTCTCGTCCCACTTTCCCTTATCCTCCTTCTAGTATACTCGGCTTAAACATAACTGCGTACTCATGGTTTCATGCAAGCTCTCCAAAATTCACTAGTGAATCCTGGATCTCGTTTACTCACTATAGGGTATTCCACGCAGAAGAATTATCTCTTGCAAATAAACAGATGTCAGCCATGTTGCCAAATGTACTTACTAAGGTGATTTCCTATAACTCATGTCTAAGCGAAATGAACCATCCACCTTAGTGGCGAACACTACTCGAGATCAACAAATGTATCAAGAGATTCTAGGTAACTAAGCATGGCAGAATCCTCGGGGTTACACTAGACTTCGAGGGTATTACCATGGCAAGTCAAGAGTCTAACTACCTTCTTTTCATACTCAAGAATGGCACCAGTACTGGATAACCATTCCATCCCTAGAATCGACCCGTAGCCCAAAAACATAAGCATTGCTTAGCATAGACATTCTCAAATCCAAACAAGTCATGAATAAATGAGCTGATTCCCCAACATGATTTGAGAGAAAAAAAATGGGATCCTCGAGTACGCTAGTACTAAGGTGTAGAGACTCAACTATCGAAGCAGAAATAAAAAGGATGCGATGTACCATAATCAAAAAGGGTACGAACAGGATAGAAATATAAACTAGACTTTCCTACAGAAACATTTCTACCTTCTTGTTCTGAGCCTCATTCGCCTTAATCACTCTTATCCCCTCTTATATAACATGTTAACATGTCTCTCGAGAACTACCTCCATCGCACGACAACCCTACAAAGCTTGAAATAAGATTAGTCGCAGATGAAACTAATGTGACTACAGATGGAGGAAAGAAAGGAAAAGGGATTCGAACAAGGAAACAAAGGATAATGCTAATGGCCTTTGGGGAATAGCCTTTAAAAATAAAACTTTTCTTGAAAAATGCTTCTTTGTAAATGGTTTTGAAAATAATTTCAAAAGGTTTTAAAAACTTTTGCCCAGTCTGGTAACCTTCTGCTCTGATACCAAATGTAACACCCCGCCTCCGCTAGGGTCACTCACAAAGGGAATGCACTAGCTTTGGTGGAGCATTATCTAGGTAAACAAACACAGAAATATTACAAGACAGAACATATAAAACAGCGGAAGAAGAACCAAATTTTATTGCTTTAAAAATCTAGAAGGGTCTAAAGCCTTTTTACATCAAAATGCCATTAAATCCATTACATCGAAATCTGTCTTACAATAGTAAAGAAGCATAAAACCATGGTCATAAATCATTCCCCAAGTAAAACAGTAAAGCAGCCATAGCCAAGAAAGATCCAAGCCATATATGATGATCTTGAAGCAGAAAGAAGTCCAAACTAAATCGTAGTGTTTCTTCCCTGAGAATCTGGGGGGGGGGGGGGGGAACGGAAGAAAAAGAGGCAAAATAAAACGGGTCAGTCATACAGACTGGTAAGTCCTAGTGACTTTCAGCATAGAAACAAGTAAAGGTAACATGACATGTATAAACTGAAAGTAAACATAAGGATGATGACAAGATAGGCAAGTTAAACTAAGATAACAAGATAAACTATGGTAACAAGATAAACTACGGTAACAAGATAAACTATGCAAACCAGATAAACTACGTATAGCATCGCATGTTTAACATTCTCTGCACCTACTATACTAGTACCCCAACCCCTATCATCCTTTCCATGTATATGTACAGTCCCTTGCCATATATCGTACGGGTTTCATCATGTATTTCTATACTACTTCAACGTAGTGCCACCATTCTTGAAATCGTTTGGACTGCCACCCTTGTTCTGGCTAGGTTTCCTTATCATGGACTATCGCGTGTTTAACTAAGATTTATGCCACCTAGGACCACTAGGGATTAGGCTACCTATTGAATGTTTTCTAGATTCGATTAGGGTTTATGCCACCTAGGACCACTAGGGATTATGCTACCTAACGAACAACACCCTTTTTCCACGTAACGATCTATTAATCGATCGGCTTCCTACAAGTCCTAGCTCGTTCATGTGTCTGTGTCATACGGCCCAATCATGAAATGTAGTCTCCTGTGCTAGGTCCACCATAGGGTGTATCAAGCCCTAGGGTGCCAACCACCGACACGAATCAAGCACGCACAGTGTAAGCCTACAGGTGGCCAATGCCTGCTTTTTCAACTCCGGACTACGTGCACGACCATAGTCCGCCTGAACCAACAATGGCGCACCAACTCAGTTGTCGTTCTGGTCGCTTACAATCAGCCTAGTAATCGTGCCCCACCCTGCCTAGTTCCAGGGTACTGTGATACATCTAGTAGGTTACTGCTGAAAAGGACCTCGTAACTAGGGTTGCCGTCCAGTAGGTTAAGTGTTGTCATTTAAATTCGAGACTTAACCCCATCAGTCTAGCATGTCAAGTTGGTTAAGTGTTGTCATTGAAGTTCGTGACTTAACCCGCCTACGTGTCATGTCAAATTGGCTAAGTGTTGTCGTTCAAGTTCATGACTTAGCCCTACGAATCATGTGTCAAGTTGGTTAAGTATATTCAAGCGGTTCATGACTTAACCCTATCAAATCATCGTGTCAAATTAGTTAAGTATATTCAAGCGGTTCATGACTTAACCCTATCAACTCATCGTGTCAAATTGGTTAAGTATATTCAAGCGGTTCATGACTTAACCCTATCAAATCATCGTGTCAAATTGGTTAAGTATATTCAAGCGGTTCATGAATTAACCCTATCAAATCATCGTGTCAAATTGGTTAAGTATATTCAAGCGATTCATGACTTAACCCTATCAAATCATCGTGTCAAATTGGTTAAGTATATTCAAGCGGTTCATGACTTAACCCTATCAAATCATCGTGTCAAATTGGTTAAGTATATTCAAGCAGTTCGTGACTTAACCCTATCAAATCATCGTGTCAAATTGGTTAAGTATATTCAAGCAGTTCGTGACTTTACCCTATCAAATCATCGTGTCAAATTGGTTAAGTATATTCAAGCGGTTCATGACTTAACCCTATCATGTGGCATTAATTCATTAATGCACCCTAACCTCTCACATCAGACCTGTTGTTGTGGTCACTGGATATGCCGGGTGGTTCCGGGCAGAATTACACCACAACTCAGTCGGACCTCGGGTTTTCAAGTGCGATATGACCAACTACCCACATTGGATCCTATTGTTTGCAGTAACTGGATTTGCCGGGCGGTTCCGGACAGAATTACACTGCAAACTCAACCCAACCTCGAGTTGGCCATTTTCAAGTTCATTCTAAGTGTCATGTCCATGTTCAAGTTTTATGTCAAGTTCGTGTCAAATTTCATGGCGAGTTTCATGTCCATATCCAGGTTCAGGTTATAACAGCGTTCATGTTCCAAGTTTTGCCTTTTATCAAGTTCATAATTCATGTTCATAACCAATTCATGTTTTGCCTATTCTACCCAAATCGTGTTCACATCGCATGTAAACGTGATCAATCCATACTACAAATAAATCCAAATCTCAGAATAACATCAAAACTATAATAGGCAAGAGGGACGAGCATAAAGCGATAAAAGGGGTTACAAGACTAGCATGACATAAATTGGTTACAACATCACTGGCATATAGGATTCCAAATCTAGCAAGATAAGGCGATAGTCATGGTAAACGCTGACACAAAAGAATAGGCATGCAAAAGCAAGCCAAATACAAGGATAATGGATCTAATGGTTTTGGTGTACATAATAGCGAATAAACTAAGTAAGTCACACCCTAGGTACACGATCCAACAAAATGCCAATTCGATGCACAACATGGTTTTCAACTATAGTGTTATGGGCATGAACAATCAACTATAATAGTCTTAGGCAATTAACCCTAATAGTCATAGGTAGAAATCTCATAGTTATGAATCATAAGCGACTCATCACAATAATCATGGATAATTATCAAAAATAGTTCTAGGCAAATAGTCATAGGCAGTTAACAGTAATAGTTTCAAAGTCATGGTCATTGATAATGGCCTTATGTTCATAATCATAGGTAATAATTCTCATAGTCAAGAGTCATAGGTGATTAGCCATAATTGTCCTCGTCATAGTCATAGGCATAGTCTTATGTTCTTAGTCATAGGCATAGGCGTAGTCTTATGTTCATCGTCATAGTCATAGGCATATTAAGGTTATAGACATGAAAGAATTTGATTTACAACATGAATAGGCCCCAAATAGAAATATTCCCACAAGTCAAGATCCAAGAATTTATGTTACAATCTAGCATTTGAATAATAAACGAGGTCCAACAACATGAATGGGCATGATTCAGTCGATAAGAAATATTCCCAAAATCATAGATTCAAGAAGAGACAAGAACAGATCCAAATAGATAATCAAGCTTAGGTCCAATTTCATTTTATTCCATGTCCATATCAAATTTAACAAGTTTCAATCTCAAAGTAACTAGAACTTACAGAGCGTGGATCGAGAATTACAGTGCAGAGATTTGATTCTGGAAACGGTTATTGCAGTTGTTGAATCTCTATTTGTTTAGTCTTGTTCTAGTTGAAAAACCCCTAATTTGCGATTCCGAGATGTTGTCTTGACGAAGAAGAAGTAGTCGCTTTTAATTTAAATATTATCATTTTGATTTTCACATAGGTAGCATAAGGACAGAATGAAATGGTGTAGAGAGAACGAGGCTAGGGGCTGTTTATATAGGTTTAGAGTCACGAATTTGGTCCAGAAATCGGTCTAGATACGCAGAAATGAACTCAGCCTTGGATCTGGAAATTCGGGGCAGGTCGACTACCCAATCGACCTGGTCAGGGGGAGGTCTACTACCCAGTTGACCACCCAGTCGACCTGGGTCCTAGGCGGGAAATTTCCCGCCCAGCCCGCTTCTGGGTTTGAATTCGAATTTCGAGCTGTTTTGATTTCTGAAAATTCCTGAAACTTTGGAGGGTCATATCTCCCTCATACGGAATCCGTTTTTCGAAAACTCGGACTCGTTTCCATGTAGAATTTCGAGGCGAACGCAATGGCATAACCCATTTCCCTTGATTCTTATCTTTAAATTTAATTATACCCTGATTTCTAGTTTTAACATGTTATTAAAATTCGGGTTGTTACATTGCACGCCATAGAGAAAATGAAACAACAAGTGTCTTCAAATGGATCAAGCTCTCAAGACGAAAGCTTGTCCGTTCGTGGCAGGAAAAAGGAGAAAAATTAAAATAATGGATCTTGAGGTAAAGGTTCAAATGCCTATAAAGGTTGATCTAAATCTAAAGGCAAATACAAGTCTTGCAAATATTGTAAGAGGGATGGACATGAAATATCCGAATGTTATAAGCTGTAGAACAAGAAAAAGAGAAATGGCACATACAAACCAAAGGATAACAAAGAAGATGAAGTTAACGCCAATTGTGCTGGTAATGATAGTTCTGACAATGAGGTGCTTGTTGTTACCGTGTTTACTGGATGTGCTGAGATTAAGGATGAATGGATACTTGACACTGCTTGCACTTTCGATATGTGTCCTAATAGAGATTGGTTTACAACCTTAGAACCCACAAATGATGCTGGCTCAGTTTTGATGGGTGATGATCCGGCATATAAAGTAGCAGGAATTGGTTCTATTCAGATCAAGATGTTTGATGGCGCAATCAGAACTTTACCAGATGTTCAGTTCATTCCCAACATGAACAGAAATCTAATTTCTTTAAGTGCTCTTGATGACAAAGGGTACAAATATTCAAGGGAGGTGGTATCCTGAAAGTCACAAATGGTTCTCTTATTGTAATGAAGAGAAATCTTAGGCAAACAAATGGATTTATTATCTTCAAGGCACTACTGTTTCAGGTAATGTTGCCCCTGTTATCTCAAATAATATTTCTGATTGTGATACTGCTTATCTTTGGCATATGCGTCTTGGGCATATGAGTGAATTAGGTCTGTCAGAGTTGAAAAAGAGAGGTCTTCTTGATGGGTACAACGCAGGAAAGCTGAAGTTCTGTGAGCATTGCATTTTTGGCAAGCATAAGAGAGTGAAGTTCAACACTTCAGTTCATACAATAGAAGGCATTCTAAATTATGTGCATTTGGATTTATGGGGACCATCTAGGAAAGCATCCATGGGCGATGCTTGTTACATGATGACAATTATTGATGATTATTCCAGAAGATTTTAGCCTTATTTTTTGAAGCATAAATATGAAGCTTTTTCAGCTTTCAAAGGGTGGAAGACTATGGTTGAGAGACAAACTGAAAGGAAGGTAAAGAAGATTCGGACTGATAATGGGATGGAGTTTTGTTTAGATGAATTTAATTCATTTTGCAAGGCTGAAGGCATTGTTAGGCACTACATAATACCTCACACTCCTCAGCAAAACGAGGTTGTCAAGCGTATGAATAGGACTATCATTTCTAAGGCTCGCTGCATGTTGTCAAACGCAGGATTGGATAGGTGTTTTTGGGCTGAAGCTGCTTCCACAGCCTGTTATCTCATCAACCGCTCTCCCTCTATTACTATTGGTAAGAAAACTCTGATTCAGGTATAGTCTGGTCTCCAACAAATTATTCTGAATTGAAAGTTTTTGGATGCATTGCTTATGCTCATGTTGATAATGGAAAGCTAGAGCCAAGAGCTGTTAAGTGCATTTTTCTTGGTTATAAGTCTGGTGTTAAAGGCTATAAATTATGAAATCCTGAAACAAGTAAGGTTGTAATTAGCAGAAATGTTGTGTTTAATGAATTTGCTATGTTACATGATATTCCATCTACTAATGATCTTGTTGAGAGTAAGCAGAAATCAAATGTCCAGGTGTAGCATATTACTGATTCAGATGCTCACTACACCACAAAGCCTATTTTGCCACTCCCCATCCTCTAAATTTGATACGGTCTAAAACCGTATTAAATTTGAGAGGGTTCTGATCCCTGCCAAACTGATTAGAAAAGGCTTCAAACCTACTTTGAATATGATTCGGTTATAGCCCGTGCCAAACCTACTTAACCTTAGTGTAAAACAACCCTACCAAAAACAGACGTGCTCCCTCCCATTTTTTGGTTTCCCTCTCACACTCTTTTTTTCATTCCCCCCTTTTTTTAATTTCCCTCTACCCGTGCCAATCAATTTCTGCTCTAATTTTCTGCCCTAATCAATTCGAACAGCTTTCACGTTACAAATCTGGTAATTTTTGATTTTATTGGATGAATATTTCTTCCCATACCATGTTTAGGGTTACGTTTATAACTGTAAATATCATCGTGATTCTTTATCTTCAGATCTGTAGACAGCTTCCACTCGTTAAATCACTTCCTCTGAGGACAAACTGATTTGGTATGATTTTATTTTCGAATTTGATCTGATTTAATCTCGATTTGGTATGATTTGGTATGATATTTTTAGGTTTTTGAGCTTCTTATCCTAATTTACAGCGCTATCCTTCTTTATACAGCAGTATTCATTTCAAGCCGTCCTGCTCTAATATATCAGATTGTTCTTTTTCACCTGCAACGCTTGTTTTCACTGTAGCATATACCAAAGGAGGTAAGATCTTCTATTTATTTTCGTATACTTTGCATAGAACAGATGGCTGCAAATAATTGTTGTGTTTTACCTCTTTATTGGGTTCCAATGTCTGTTTGTATACTCAAATGATATATTGCTTTCAAATTTGTAACCAATGTTCTGTAATTTATTAAACTGGGATGGTATTTGCTTATGTTTCAATCACTTTTGTCAACAGAAGAAATAGTTAATATACTCCTTAATATCCTAAACATTTCAGACTTCTAAATGTGTTTTTGATTATGATGTTTTACTATTGAAGGTGTGAAATTGCTTATGATATTTTGATGTTTTGAAATTTAAGGAAATCAAGCCCTCACAACAAAACATATTTTGATGTTTTGAAATTTAAGGAAATCAAGCCCTCACAACAAAACATATTTTGATGTTTTGAAATTTAAGGAAATCAAGCCCTCACAATTATAATTCAGTTTTGATGTTTTGAAACATATTTTGATGTTTTGAAATTGGTTTTGGACGATATACTGATGTCGGATGAGAAAACCACCAAAATAAATCGTCAATTTGCAGAGACTTTTGATGAAGTCGGAGTAGGTGGGTATGTGTGTCATCCGAAGAGCCTAATTCGATATCTTTAGACATTGGAGCAGGTATATATAATTTTACACTATATGCTATCAAGTCAAAAGAGTTCACATAAGAATAAAAGAACCCATAACCAACTTTAATTCACTTATACATTGCTTGCATTGCTTATTTCAGGTATTGCATTTCTTATTCCAGTGGCGTTACCGAAGCAATTCCTCTTTCAGAGCTACTTCAGGTATGGTTTTGCTCTTATAAAATTTAGTTGCTTAAATTTTGTTTTCTCGACATTTTTCTTCATCTTTTTTTGGCCTTGAGGTATGTTTTTATGTTTTGTTAGTTATATGAGAGGTAGTTGCAATTAAACCAATGGGCTAATGGATAGTTTGTCTTGTATACTTTTGGTGCAGTGGAAATTTGCATTCGTGTCACTTGGCAGTCCTGATTATCTTCAGGATTCGGATATTCTATCTTATTTGGTTTCAGGTACCTTTCTACCCCACATACATATGAATTATATTAGCAATAACATGGATGTTGTTGAGTTTAATGGTTGAAAACTGTTAATGTTCCTTGAGAACAAATTAACTTTTCGTTGCTTCCAAGTCAAATGTTAATTTGCTCGCAGACACTTAAAATTACATAAATAACTTATAAGCTATTTTACTGGCCAAACAACCTCTATGCCCGTTAAGTCTTCCGATAAGTTGATTTGCAACATGATCGACGAACCGGTGTCACATAAAATACCCGTAACCGACACAAATTAAGACATGAAGTATTTCATAGCTACAAATTTTTTTGGTGCTGAAAAATCTGAGATTATCATCTTAATTTTGGTTCTGTCAGGGAAAATGATAGTGAAAAAGGGTAGTTTGCTGGAAAACTCTTATTTGTATTGATCTATTGGTTGGTTTGTGTGTTTCAAAATTGAAATCTTAGAGAAGGAAATGCTGCCAGATAGACAGTACATTGATTTGGTAATTTACAAGTTCAGTTTTTGAAAAATATTAGAGAATACAACATCACCCAGACTGCCACTAATTTCTTGCAGAAAGCAACAGCACAATAAAGACATACATATTTACACATGAAGAACCAAGAAAACAGACAAAAGTTACAAAGACTAATACCATGAATCAATTCATTTCAAATTTTGTAATTTGTTAGCAACGTAAAGAAGATGACTAATGTTTGTAGATGGGTAATGTTGCAGTAGTTTTAGGTTTGAGGTGAAATCCCCGACAAGCAAGCGTTTTCGAACCAGTATCAACATTGCACTTTTCAGTAACAAACATTTAGAGTGCAAGCCCCAGCTATTTCACTTGCATATACAAAAGATTTATACGGCAGGGATTGAAGTACAAACAATAATTGGACAGGCGAATTAAGCATGTATTTGAAGCTATAGAAATCTTTAAATTCATGCTCAGCTGAAACTGAGCCGAAGGCTCAGCGAAACTAAGCCGTAAGGCTCAGTTTCAGCTGAGCATTACGGCTCAGTTTTGCTGAGCCTTCGGCTCAGCTAAAACTGAGCGTAAGGCTCAGCGAAACTGAGCCGTAATGCTCAGCTGAAACTGAGCCTTACGGCTCAGTTTCGCTGAGCCGAAGGCGCAGCTGCAGCTGAGCCTTACGGCTCAGTTTCGCTGAGCCGAAGGCGCAGCTGCAGCTGAGCCTTACGGCTCAGTTTCGCTGAGCCTTCGGCGCAGCTGAAACTGAGCATTCGGCTCAGCGAAACTGAGCCGTATTGCTCAGCTGAAACTGAGCCTTACGGCTCAGTTTCGCTGCATTGATTTTTTTAGTTACTATTTGAACCAGGTCTTGTTGTTGTGGAGGCGAAACTAAACTGATGTTTGTTATTTTATTTTCTTTTCAGGCGTTGGAACAAGCATGAGTTGTATGGGCTCGACAACTGCAGTTTTGTTGATTTTTTTTTTTAGAGAAAGAACTGTGAACATTATGTATTAACTGAAGTTATAATTTATGTATTAATCGAATTATTCTTAGCGTGTCTTCTTTATATACTGCTATATGAGTGTAGCGTATCTTCTTTATTGTGCATATATATATATATATATATATATATATATATATATATATATCAATGGGTGATTTTGTATATTGCATATATGATATACCGATTTTGATACGGTTAAAAGCCGTATCTAATTCATTGTTATCATTGTAGGAGTGAGGCATTAAACACGGTTTTTAGCCGTATCAGTATACCAGTTTAATACGGTTTTAAGCCGTATCAAACTAGTATACTGGTACGGCTAAAAACCGTATCAATCTATGAAATTAGCAGTGCAAGCATAACAATTTGAGGCGGTTTAAAGCCGTAGCAATTGTTCAGTTTGATACGGCTTAAAACCGTATCAAATTAAAAGTTGGAGAGTGCCCGCATGCTAATTTGATACGGTTTTAAACCGTATCAAACTGAACAATTACTACGGCTTTAAACCGTACCAATTTAGTAATTTTAATACGGTTTTAAGCCGTACTAATTGACCAATTTGATAAGGTTCTATACCATATCAATTATGGATTTTGATACGGTTTAAAACCGTATCAAATATCTCAATTGATACGATTTTCAACCGTATCAATTGAACAGAGACGCCATTTTTTGATACGGCTTAAAACCGTATCAAATCGCTTTTAATACGGCCATTAACACTACCAAATTGGCATTTTTGGTGTAGTGGCTACATCAAACGCAGAAATTGAGGGACAGGATGAAACACCCATTGTTGAGGATCCTCCAGCAGTTATGCAACCACCGCAGCAATCTATTGCAACAAGCAGACCTAGAAGGAATCCAAAACCAGTAAGAAGGTTTATTGAGGAAGCAAATGTTGTTGCTTATGGGTGTGCTGTAGCAGAAGAAATAGAAGATATTGCTGAGCCTTCTTCATATTCTGAGGCTGTTATCTCTAGTGATTCTGATAAGTGGATGGCTGCTATGCATGATGAGATGAAGTCACTTGAAAGAAATGACACTTGGGACTTAATCAAATTGCCTAAAGAGAAGAAACCTATTCATTGCAAATGGGTTTTCAAGAGAAAAAAGGTGTTTCGCCAAACGATGAGACAAGGTACAAAGCAAGATTAGTTGCAAAAGGTTACAGTCATATTCCAGGTATTGACTATAATGAAGTTTTTTCCCCTGTTGTGAAACATAGCTCAATTCGCATTTTACTCGGTATTGTTGCTATGCATGATTATGAGCTTCAATAGTTAGATGTAAAAACTGCATTTTTACATGGAGAATTAGAAGAGGATATTTATATGCATCAACCTGAGGGTTTTATCATCCTTGGAAAAGAAAATATTGTTTGTAAATTAAAGAAATCTCTTTATGGATTAAAACAATCACCTAGGCAGTGGTATAAAAGATTTAACACTTTTATGTTATCTCAAGGTTTTAAAAGGTCCAATTATGATAGTTGTGTCTATTTGAAAATTACTACTCATTCAGCCGTTTATTTGCTACTTTATGTTGATGATATGTTGATTGCTTCAAAAGACAAGGCAGAAATTGAAAATTTGAAAATGCAGTTGAGTAGAGAGTTTGAAATGAAAGATTTGGGGGATGCTAAGAAGATTCTTGGCATGGAGATATCAAGAGATAGAACTTCTAGAAAATTATACTTAAGTCAGAGTGGGTATGTTAGAAAAGTGCTTTGTCGTTTTAATATGCTTGATGTCAAGCATGTAAGTACTCCTCTTGTTGCATATTTCAAATTGTCAACAGCCATGTGTCCACAATCAGATGAGGATATTGAGTACATGTCTAGAGTTCCCTAGTCTAGTGCAGTTGGTTCACTTATGTATGCCATGGTTTGTTCGCGTCCTGATTTATCACATGCTTTGAGTGTTGTCAATAGATTCATGGCCAATCCTGGAAGAGAGCATTGGAAAGCAGTTCAATGGATTTTCAGATATCTTCATGGGACTGCAATGCTTGTTTCCAGTTTGGTAAATCTAAAAATGAACTTGTTGGTTATGTAGATTCTGACTTTGCCAGTGATTTGGATAAAAGAAGATCATTAACAGGTTATGTTTTCACCATTGGTGATTGTATTGTGAGTTGGAAAGCAACCTTGCAAACTACCTTAGCATTATCCACTACTGAAGCTGAGTATATGGCTATTTCTGAAGCATGTAAAGAAGCTACTTGGTTGAGAGGTTTATACTTTGAGCTTTATGGAGATACATCTTGCATTACTATATTTTTTGATAGCCAGAGTGCTATATGTCTTACAAAGGATCAAATGTTTCATGAGAGAACTAAACTAATAGATGTTAGGTATCACTACATCTGAGATGTTATTAGTAAAGGTGGTGTTAAAGTTTGCAAGATAAGTACTCATGACAATCCCGCTGATAAGATGACAAAGCCAGTTCCAATTACTAAGTTTGAGCTTTGCTCAAGCTTGTTTGGTGTTACAGTATAGTCTTTAGGGACTATTGGAGCAAGGCAAATATTTATTTGTTGAAGGAGTTCATATTTTGTAGTTCATCTTTCTACTTCAAGATGAGAATTCGTCTCAAGGTGAAGATTGTTAATTTGTGATCCGAAATTCTCATTAGAATTGGTCCAACTGATGCCACCTAAAGGATCTCATCTAGATCCTAGTTTTACTCTCACGTTGAGATATTTTCAGCCACCTAAAGGATCTCATCTAGATCCTAGTTTTACTCTCACATTGAGATATTTTCAGCCATCTAAAGGATCTCATCTAAATCCTAGTTTTACTCTCACATTTAGATATTTTCAGCCACCTCATCTAAAGGATAATGTAGATCCTTATTTTACTCTCTCTCCCCTTCTTTGGCTGCATGAAAGTAGAAGATAAATTTATTGCTATTGTTTGTATGCAAGCAGCTTGTAAAACTCCAGTGATTAATTAATAAAGTTTGCCTTTCTCCCGTGGTTTTTTCCCGCAAAGGGTTTTTCCATGTTAAATTTTGTGTGTGATTCTTTTTTTTTTTTTTTTTTTTTGCTTGCTTCTTTGATCATTTATTTATTAACAGTCATATGACAATTTTAACTAGATTGTTAGTGTCATGAAAGCTGAGAAGGAATAGACATAGGCGTGTCAACGTTGATCAATTATGGGTGAAATGCATGTCCATTTAAGAGTTAATGCTGACCTTTGCTAATAATTATATTATCATCATAATATGCATTATTATCGTGTTTAAAAAATGTATTTTGCATTTGAATTAGTTTTCTTATTTGAGAACTGTCGTTATCCTATACTTGCTTTGGCTATCATTGATTAAACTGATGAGTAAGGACATAAAATGAGCTACATGGTGCAATGTAACACAAGGGTTCAAAACTTCAAATAAATGTTCTGATAAAATTTAATACAAAAATGTGCATTTTTGATATAAAATAAGTAATTAGAAACGCATGACTATAAACAGGTAATGCATGTCCTCACTTTCATGGCATATATATGTTCTTAATGACGATCTTTTAGGTTAGTCGGTATTTATAAAAAACCTGTTGATGTATTTTCAAACTTAGATGCATTCCTGAGTCTTGACTTCTGCAATGAATAAAGATCCAAAGGCTAGGGCATGTGTTAAGATGAGTGCTTCGTGTAGGCTTCTGGGTGTTGTTCGGTTATTGTATATAACTAAGCTAGTGCCTACTAATTATTGAATGACGTTTTGAAACAGTAAATGAGTCAAAACCAACCACTAATTATGAAACTTGCAATTCTTAAGCAGTGTTCGAGTGTCGGAAATGTTTTTAAGACATCATTTTCTAATTTATTGGATTGTGGTAAAAAATTAGATGAAGAGATATTACACTGACAAGTTCCTTGAGGTTTGAAAGACACTGATTATATGATTTGGTAGAGTTGAATAGATGGAGAGTGATTTGAATATGTCCAAGATTTGTTTGCTTAAATGATTTTTTGATTATTCAAATACTCTTCGCTGAACTCAACCAATCAAGACCCTCTGATTTTCACCTTTTTGCAGTTAAGTCTTCTTCCTATTTCCGGACTATTCAGATTTAATTGTAAAAAGTGAAAATCAATGGATCATGATTGGTTGAGTACAAGTGATAGAGGAATTTTGGTACATCTTTATTGGAAGATGCTACAAAGTGTGGGAAAAAAAGTCAGGAAAATGTGGTACTGAAGGGCTGAAAATAAGTAAGGCAAGCTAAAATTAAAGGAGAACAACAAATCATGCGACCACAACATTTTTTTTAGTTGACCTAGTTTTCGAACCTAAAAGATTTTCTGATCTTTATTTGGTATTTGACTTTATTTGCATGTTGCAATTTTTATCAAGTCGAAATTAGGTATTGTCCCTATTTTTTTAATTTTCCTTAAGTTAGGAGAAATATGAATTAGCAGAAAGGTAAAATTGAAAATTTAAAAACGTAATATCTTAGCATGTTAGTAACCAAATCAAATCCCCTGTATCCAAAATTCCCTATCCCCTATCTCCAACCAATCAGAGCCCTATGAATTCCACCTTTTTACAATTAAGTCCTCTTTCTCTTTTTGACTTAATTGCAAAAAGATGAAAAACAAGAGTTTTGATTGGTTGAGAACATAGAGGTAGGGGAATTTGGGTACAGGATTTGCTATCGTTAGTAACACACACATGCGATACGGTTTGACGAAGTATTTTTCTTTACAGTGACAAATATTTTGTAAATTTGATATTCACTTAGGGATTCAGGTTGTCTCTTATGCAAAATTTTATTCATCAATAATTATCCAATTGAGTTGTTAACCAGAAGGATTGCCTGAGACTACAACTACTGGAAGCATCTATATAGGACAATAAAATTGGGTAATTAAAGAATGTAACAAAACAATTAAGGAAGAAAAACAAAAAATTATAGATTAAACAGGGTTCGAAAAGCGAAACGAAAAAAAAGCATTGTTATCTACACTCCAAATATGGTTAAAAGGTGACCAAATCTTTTATTTTTGTTTTTTTACTAGGGGGACTTTCAAAAGTTGTCACCCCTTAATATATAATTATATTTTGAGCAAATTACCCCATATGCATTTTCAATCCTAAATTTAATTATCATTGTGACAAATGCTTATCTCTCTAATCAACTTTTTTTTATAGAAAACCCTAATTCAAATCAATGAAGGAAATAAGCCATAATTCTTCAACTGAGAAAGTAGACAATTTGATTTGCACTTAAGAACGTTAACATCTAATATCATATGATGAACACGTAACAGTTGCTGGGGTATTTTTTAATTTTTCATTTTTTTTCT
This sequence comes from Allium sativum, assembly GCA_030737875.1. Lineage (NCBI taxonomy): Eukaryota > Viridiplantae > Streptophyta > Magnoliopsida > Asparagales > Amaryllidaceae > Allium > Allium sativum. Next base: position 304,900,996 of record CM060912.1, on the reverse strand, counting down.
TTCAGATTTATAGATTCGTACTGTTGAATATGGAAGTTTGCATGATGGGCAGGAAAAACGGTAAGATGTAGTCAAAATTGTGTTATGTTTTCGGCGCCGGTTGTAAGAATGAGATTGTTTTTAAAAGCATCGTCTGTGTATATTTGGTGGCATTGCACTGTTTTATATTAATAAAAATGGCGTTGATTGGTCGTTTTTTGTGTTATCGTTCGATGTATCCGCATTAATGTTTTCTATATTTCCTAAGTTAATGCATTGGTAATTTTTGATGTGAGGATAGTCTGGTACCTAATTTTCCATTTAAAGGTTTCCTTTTAACAATTAAAGTTGTGCATGGAGTTTCCTTAAAATTGACCATCCCTTAACCATTTTTGGAGTATTAATAACAGTATCAAAAGAAAGGTTGTGTTTGTTTTTGGGTGTTGTTATTGACACTCCAATTATTGTTAAGGGGAGGCCAAATTTTAAAAACACTCCAATTATAAAAAAATGTTAGGGTGAGTCACGTACTTAACTTTTTACATTCCCTTTTTCAGGAAAATATTTAGAAGGACAAAAGTGAAGGCCTTTTTATCCATAAGGACAGCCCACTAAAATTTTACTCAGAAGGACAATATACTGAAAATTAATTTCGGCCGCTGCTTTCTTCTTCTCCCTCTCTCGCGCTCGCGTGTATCTCTGTTTCTTCCTTAATCACAAAATCAAAAAATCACGAAAACAGAAATCGAGACATCACAAATATCAGAAGACATTAAAATCGAAATTCGAATTCAAAGACAAAAATCACGAAATCAAAATCACGACCATAAATCAGCTGAAACAAAAACCCTAGAAAAAAAAATAGGTCGAACAACAAACATCCATTCGAAATCACAATTGAATGGGATAAAAATATTTTTCAAACGATCTAAAGCGTATATGAAGAACACGAAATGGTTGAAACAATTTTTTAGGTTGGAAATGTTTTTTGTTTTTTCATTCTACCACTACTACAGTCCGTAGGTATCATTTTTGTATTTTTATAGTTATCATTTTTCCTGTTTTAACTTTAAAAACATAGCAGCAGTTTTTAGTTATCATTTTTCTATTTTTCTAGTTATCATTTTTACTGTTTTAACTGTGTTTCATGTTTTTTTCAGGAGATTTTGTTGCTGTGTTAATTTTGAAGTTATATTGTTGTATCAGCGTTGAAACTAAGTCGAACTTTTACCATTTTAATCAATAAAACTGTGATATAAATTTTTTTCCCATTATTTTATCTTCAAAACATTGCATCAGTATTTAGGTATCATTTTTCTATTTTTTTTAGGTATCAGTTTTGCTGTTTTAACTGTGTTCTGTGTTCTTTTGATGTGATTTTATTGCTGTGTTAATTTTGAAACTGTTTTTTTGCATCAACTTCGTCACTCAGTCGAACGTATTTCATTTTATTCAATAAAACTGTGATGTAAACAATTTTTGCATTAATTTTTCTTTAAAACAGTGATGCAGTTTGTAGGTATCATTTTCCTATTTTTTTAGGTATCATTTTATATGTTTTATTCAATCAAACTGTTATGTTTTATGTTATCTTTTGTTATCAGTTTTATAAGTTGGTATGGCTAAGCTACAGTTTTTCTCATTTTCAGAGTTCATGAATATCAGTTTTTTAATATTGTAGTTATTCATTTGTTTGTTATATTTTTTCATTTGTTTTTCTTCAAAACATTGAATCAGTTTTTAGGTATCAGTTTTCTATTTTTTTGAGTATCAGTTTTAATGTTTTAACTGTGTTAAGTGTTTTTTCATGTGATTTTTTGTTGTGTTACAGTAAAAATGATACCTTAAAAAATATGAAAATGATACCTTAAAACTGCAGTAATATTTAACATAACATAGAAATTACACTAAAAATGATACCTTAAAAAATATAAAAATGATAACTAAAAACTGCTGTGATGTTTAACATAACACATAAACTAAAGTAAAAAATGACAACTACAAAAATAGCAAAATGATAACTAAAACCTGCTGCTACGTTTTAAAGCTAAAACATGAAAAATGATAACTAAAAAAATAGAAAAATGATACCTACGAACTGAAATACTATTAACGCAAAAAAAAAAAAAAACATTTCCAATCACAAAAAAAATGTTTCAACAATTTCGATTTCTTCAATTGTGTTTTCCATCGTTAGAAAAATATTACTATTCAATTCAATTGTGATTTCGAATGAATTTATATTGTTCGACAATTTTTTTTCTAGGGTTTTTGTTTCTCGCGATTTTTGTTTCGAACGCTTTTCTATTCGATTTCGATTTCGTGATGTTTGAATTCGATTTCGAATTTCCTTTTTGTGATATTCTGAAATTTGTGATTTTGCAATTCATGATATCGTGATTTTTTTATTTCGTGATTACCGATGCGCAAGAGGACAGAACAAGAAAGAAGCGGCCGATTTTTTTTCTTCAGTGTATTGTCCTTTAGGATAAAATATTAGGCGGCTGTCCTTATGGATAAATTTTAGTGGGCTTTTGTCCTTAAAAAATATTTTCCCTCCCTTTTTACCCTTACCATCTCAAATCCCAATTAATCTCAAACGCAAATATATATATATAATTTGCAAAAAAAAAAAACGATTGTTTGGGGAGAAATAATGGTGTAAAAGATGAACGTGAAACGCTTCTCCTAAGATGCTAAGATAGTGGAGAAGTTGTTGATAAGGTATGTGAAATCGATTGTATAATGCCCTGTAAACGATGAAGGGTAGGGGTTTTATTATGTCGATCTTGAGAGTCAAACGCCGTAGTGTCAAATTTTTTTGGTGAAAGATGGTCGTTTTTTTCGATTTGTCATCGCTGAAATAGGTGAACTCCTGTAACGACATGAACGATGTAGATCTGTTGTATTATATATTCTTGTTCGACATTGTTCATCACTTTGATATTTATATTCGTTGTTGGATCGTCAAAGTGGAGAAAATGAGGTGTATCGACAAATTCGGCGGTGGGAAAATGTATAAAAAAATTTGTTCGATATATGTATATCAATTTTCTATTAATGATATATTTTCATCTGATCCGATGTATATCGACAAATGAAATTATTGATAATTTGGTATAAAAATCTGATGCAGTTTGACTAATATACCGTACAATTTTTTTTATTAACTAAAAAAGTGATTATTGCAAAGAAGGCTAATTTGGTAAAACATACTTTATTTGTTAAAGGGGTGCTCTATGCATTGGTACTCCCCTTAACAAATTCTTTCTTTTTAAAAAAATTGATTCTCCTTAACAATATTTGGAGTGTCAATAACAATCCCCTTGTTTTTTATTTTATTTTTTTATTTTGCGTTTACCTACATACAAAAGTTCAAACAACACAACGTATCGTGGTCATTTTACAAATGAAGTTAATAAACAAAACAAAAAATATTTTATTATTATTTTTTGCATTTTAAAAAACAACGGAGGAACGATAACAAATTCGTGAATCATCGTTCGTCTATCCCCAAATAAAATCATCTGTATCCATAATTGTCTGTCCCTCTATACCCAACCAATCAACACCCTTTGAATTCCACCTTTTTGCAATTAAACCTTTTTTTTTTATTTAATTGCAAAAAGATAAAAACAAAAATCATAATTGGTTGAGTATATAGAGACGGAGAATTTTGATTATAAAGGATTAGCTCTCGTCTATCCCCTCCATCATCCCATCTTTTTAGTTGGTCACCTCCGCCATTCTTCAATTGGCTCCGTCAAACTAACTGTGGCAATTTGTCCAAACTGCATATGGGACGACCACAGCAGCTGGAAGTATTAAAAAATAATCCACGTTGGGTGCATGATGATTATTAAACTATGAGTCAGGTACTGCCACGAAAACACGAGTTTAATATAATATCATTTGTCGCTTGCAAATAACCTCTAGCAAGGCCAACATAAATGGTAAAGCAGTGTATCTTCTACTTGTAGCAAGAACCATCAAATAAAATAGATCAAAGACTAGCCAGAGTAAAGAAAAGCATGAGTCCTATACATGTAATACTCTTACCATTCCCAGCACAAGGCCATGTAATGGCCTACTACAGTTCTCCTATTTACTACTCGATAAAGGTTTCAAGATAACATTCATCAATTCAGAATTCAACCATCACAGGATTATCGCTTCACTATCCCAAAAGGACAACCAACTCCACCAGAACCTTCAGCTTGTTTCAGTTCCAGATGGGCTAGGCCCCATCGAAGAGAGAAACGAGCGCAAAAATATTTGCGAAAGCCTGGCTGATGTAATGCGTCCTCATATAGAAGAAATTATATCAAAGAGCAGGGATGTCGAAGTCCACGATGATGAAATCACATGGATGATTGCTGATGAAGTCATGGCATGGGCTTTGGAAGTCGCCAAAGGTATAGGCCTCCGGGTGGCCGCTTTCTGCCCATCTGCTGGTGGTATGCATGCCACTTTAAAGAGTGTTCCTAAGCTTATTCAGGCTGGAATATTTGCCGGTCATACATGTACGTACGTAAACCAACTATTTCTTGCTACGTAATATATACTGCAAAGATAATTAAACGAGGCAACTTTTTTGCAGGGGACGTGAAGAACAGCTACATGATAGAGATAGTACCAGGCATGCCAAAGATGAACCCTGCTCAGTTCCCATGGAACATTTTCCCTGACCCGGACTGCCAAAGAATCCTTTTTCAGTACTTCACAAACAACATCAAAGCGTACGAGCTCGCCGAGTTCACAGCCTGCTACTCCTTCTACGAGCTCGAAGAACCTGTATTTACAAGAATGCCCTGTTGAAAAATTATGTGGAGGAAGAGGAACAAATTAGAATAGAATATTTTATGGAAGGAAAGAAAAAAATACTTTTTTTATTTCTTGATTCTTTCTTCATACATACATCTTATGTTCTCAAATGAGTGATTACATCCTTAATTTATACAAGAGACAATCTCCAGACACTTCTTTTTCTAGACTTTTCTTTTACATATTCTCTAGTCTAGATTCTTCTCATTTTAATATGTTTATAATTTATTTCCATTTATCTTGCCCTTTCCTAATACAATAATTAATTATGTCATTAATTAATATTTCCTATTAAAAACCAAGTTTATTTTTCAACATCCCCCCTTAAACTTGGTTTTATTATTCCAAGCAGAGCTCTCATTCTTCGAAAATCTTCAATCTTCAATGGCTTGGTAAAAATATCCGCAACTTGATCTTGAGTTTTCACATATTTCAGCTCCACTTCATTGTTGGCAATGCATTCCCGAATAAAATGATATCTCGTGTCGATATGTTTGCTTCGATCATGAAATATAGGGTTCTTTGCAAGTGCTTGTGCTGATTTATTATCAATGCATATTTCAGTAGCTCCATTTTGTGGCAAATGAAGTTCTTTCAACAGCTTTCTTAACCATAAAGCATGACATGTACTTGAACTTGCAGCAACATATTCAGATTCACATGTTGACAACGTGACAATGGTTTGCTTCTTTGATAACCAAGAAATAGCATAATCACCCAAGAAGAATACATACCCCGTAGTACTCTTTCTATCATCTATGTCACCAGCAAAATCACTATCGCAAAATCACTATCGCAAAATCCATGTAACAGAAGATCATTGGATGAGGAATAAAATATTCCAAAATCAAGCGTTCCTTTAATGTAACGAAGAATTCGCTTAGCAGCGGTCATATGGACAGAAGTAGGAGTCTCCATGAAACGACTTATCACTCCAACGGCATAAAGTATGTCGGGCCTTGTATTTGTCAAATATCTCAAACTTCCCACAAGACTTTTGTAAAGAGTAGGATCTACCTTTTCTCCATCTTCAACCTTGGACAACTTCATTCCAGCATCCATGGTGTGTTCACAGGATTGCAATCAATCATCTTAAACCTTTTCAACACTTCCTTTGCATAACCTGTTTGAGCAAGAAATATACCTTCCTCCATTTGTTTCACTTCCAATCCCAAATAATATGTCATTTGTCCCAAATCTGTCATCTCAAATTCTGTCGACATACAACTTTTAAATTCATCAAACAAATCGGGTTTATTGCCCATGAAAATGAGATCATCAACATAAATACAAACAAATATAACATCTCCATTGTTGTGAAACTTAGAATATAAAGCATGCTCATTTAAGCAACGAACAAACCCATGATCTTGAAAGTATTGGTTGATGCGGCTATTCCATGCTCGTGGGGCTTGTTTCAATCCATACAATGATTTCTTGAGTTTCAGTACCTTCTTTTCATTCCCTTCAGCTACGTAGCCCAACGGTTGATCAACATACACCTCTTCTTTAAGATATCCATTCAATAAAGCCGTCTTGACATCCATTTGATAAATTTTCCATTTCTTTTGAGCAGCGAGAGAAATCAACAAGCGAATAGTCTCCATGCGTGCAACTGGAGCAAACACTTCATCATAGTCAACTCCATGCTTTTGTTTATAGCCCTTCGCCACAAGTCTTGCTTTATATTTCTCCACATCTCCTTTTGCATTTCTTTTCACCTTGTATATCCATTTAACGCCTATGGATTCATGACCTTTGGGAAGAGAAGTTAATTCCCATGTGTCATTCTTTTCAATGGATTTAATTTCTTCATCCATAGCGTCTCTCCACCTCTTATCTTGCACGGCTTCTTGAAAATTTATTGGCTCACTATCTGCAAAAAAACAATAAAGTTCATCATTATTAAAATTAATTTCTTCAGTTCTTTCATATATATCAGCAAGCGATTTCATTTTTGGCGGTCTTTCATTTGAGCCTTCAAGATCTGAAGCTGGAGAAGAAGGTTCTTGTATAGTTTCAACATTCTCTGATTCTTGATCATCATCAAGATATGGGAGAAAATTATATGTGCTCTCTTGCTGTCCATCCCAATCCCAAGTTGCTCCTTCATCGAATTCAACATCACGACTTACCACCACTTTGCCATTGTTAGGATTGTACAACCTGTATCCTTTGGAATGATAATCATATCCAACAAAAACATACTTGGCACTTCGATCGTCTAGCTTTGAACGCTCTTGCTGCGGAACTTGAGCATAAGCGATGCTACCAAATACTCGCAAATGATGAACACTTGGCCTTTTTCCATTCCATGCTTCTTGAGGGGTTTGGTCCTTGACATTCACAGTTGGAGAGCGATTTGACAAATACACCGCACAAGAAACGGCTTCAGCCCAAAACTCCTTTGGCATATTTTTTGTTTTAAGCATACACCTTGCCATATTAAGAATTGATCTATTTTTCCTCTCTGCCACGCCGTTTTGCTGAGGTGATCTAGGAACAGTGAGAGGACGACGAACTCCATGCGCTGCACAGAAATCATTGAATTGCTTTGAAGTGAACTCGCCTCCTCGATCAGACCTCAATGCCTTGATATTGTAGCCACTTTCTTTCTCAACATGCATCTTGAAATTTTTGAATGTGGTGAAAGCTTCTGATTTCTGTTTGAGAAAATAAACCCACGTTTTTCTACTATAATCATCAATAAAAAGTATAAAATATTTACTTTTACCAAAAGACGGTGGATTGATAGGCCCGCAAATATCCGTATGCACCAATTCAAGTGGTTTGGAGGCTATAGATGTTGCTTTCTTTGGAAAACTTTTCCTTGCATGTTTGCCAAGAAGACATGCTTCACACAAATGATTTGGATTTTCAATTGTTGGCATTCCCTTTACCATCATCTTTTCTCCCATTGCTTTCAAAGATCCAAAGTTCAAGTGTCCAAATCTCATGTGCCAACACCATGCCACGTCCTGCACATTAACCTTCAAACATCTTGCTTCAACAGTTTGGACATTCAATTTGAACATCCGGTTCCGTGACATGCCCACCTTTGCAACCAAGTTATTGTTTCTATCTTTAAGCCAAAGATAATTATCTTTCATCAAAACTTCATAACCATTCTCAACAAATTGACCGAGACTAAGAATATTGCTTCTTAGTTTAGGAACATAATAAACATCAGAGATCAATTTATGGTCACCATTCTTTGTAGAGATGAGAATTGTACCTTTGCCTTCAATGTGAATTTTCGAAGAATCTCCAAAGGAAACATTACCTTTCACCTTGTCGTTGATCTCCACAAATTTTTCTTTGTATCCGCACATATGATTGCTAGCACCATTATCCAAATACCACGAGCTTTCAACTTCATTTTCTTCCTTTTTCTCAGTTAGCAACAAGGTGGATTCTTCAACTTCTTGGTTATCATTAACAAGATTGGCTCTTTCTTCAGTATTAGCAGTTTGACATTCCCATGAATAATGACCAAATCTATGGCATTTATAACATTCAATTTTGGACTTGTCATACCTTCTTTCAGTTGATCTTTGATAATTTCCATGACCTCGTCCTCGACTTCTTCCATGGCCTCTAAAATATGAAGGATTTCTCTCTTTGTTATTTGAACTTTCACCATCGCTTCTTTCTTGTTCACGTCCTTGCCTTCCGCGTCCTCTTCCTCGTCCATATTCGCGTCCTCTTCCTCTAAAGTACTGCTTTTCTCCTTCTTCATTTTTTAAAGTTGCTTTAGTTTTAAGAATTTGCTCCTGTGGTTCTTCTTGTCTTCTCTTTATTTTCTCTTCTTGAGCGCGTAAGGAACCTTCCAATTCTTCTACTGTCATTTCTTCGAGGTCCTTCGTTTCTTCAATGACACACACAATATAATCGAATTTCGGTGTCAAAGAACGAAGAATCTTCTCCACCACTCGAACATCTGCAATTTTTTCTCCATAGCATCTTGATTGATTTACATTCGCCTTCACCCTTGTAAAGTAATCCGAAATCGATTCGGATTCACTCATCTTCATTGCTTCGAAATCACTCCTTAGTGATTGAAGCTTAACTTTCTTTACTTTATCAACTCCTTGGAAAGATTTTTTTAAAATTTCCCAGGCTTCGTTTGAAGTGGCTGCATCCGCTATTTTATCTATCATTGAATCATCCAAACATTGATGGATGAGGCTAAGAGCAAGTTGATCTTTTTCCTTCGTCTTTGCTAAAGCTTCCTTCTCCGTTCGAGTTAATGTATTTTCATTTTCTGGCTCGTCGTAGCCTTTGTCTACGATCTCCCATACTCTTTGTACTCCAAGTAAAGCTTTCATTCGAATACACCATTTTTCATAATTTTCTTTTGTAAGACGAGGATATTGGAGGGGAAACATTCCACTGTTTGACATTTATCACTCTTTCACTAACCTCGCTCTGATACCACTTTGTTGAAAAATTATGTGGAGGAAGAGGAACAAATTAGAATAGAATATTTTATGGAAGGAGAGAAAAAAATACTTTTTTATTTCTTGATTCTTTCTTCATACATACATCTTATGTTCTCAAATGAGTGATTACATCCTTAATTTATACAAGAGACAATCTCCAGACACTTCTTTTTCTAGACTTTTCTTTTACATATTCTCTAGTCTAGATTCTTCTCATTTTAATATGTTTATAATTTATTTCCATTTATCTTGCCCTTTCCTAATACAATAATTAATTATGTCATTAATTAATATTTCCTATTAAAAACCAAGTTTATTTTTCAACATGCCCTCCTTGCTACCTGTGGGTCCATTCACACCCAACCCACGGTTCGCCAACCCAGTAGGGGCGTTCTGGACCGAAGACAGCTCATGCATAAGCTGGCTAGACAAGCAACAACCAAAGTCAGTTGTGTACGTTGCGTTCGGGAGCATCGCCGTATTCAGCCCGGAGCAGTTTCAGGAGATAGCGCTTGGTCTGGAGCTGACAGGTAGCCCATTTCTGTGGGTTGTGAGGCCCGACCCGACAAACGAGGTTAACGTGTACCCAGATGGGTTTAGAGAGCGTGTCGAGGGTAGAGGAATGATGGTGGATTGGTGCCCGCAGCAGAAGGTTCTTGCTCATCCTTCGATCTCTTGCTTTGTGTCACACTGTGGGTGGAACTCGGTGATTGAAGGGATCACGTATGGCGTTCCCTTTCTATGTAAGCCTTATTTTAGTGATCACTTTTTTATTGAGAGGTGCATTTGCGAGGCTTGGAACATTGGTTTAAGACTGGAGAGAGATGACAATGGCTTTGTGACGAGAGAGGAGATTAGGGTGAAAATTGAACGAGTGTCAACGGATGAGAGGATTCGGTTGAGTTCCCAGAAGTGGAAAGATATGGCGAATGCGAGTATTGCAGAAGGAGGGTCGTCGTACGACAATTTGAAAAGGATTGTTAGTGCCATGAAAAGCTGAGAAGGAATAGGCATAGGCCTGTCAACGTTGTTGAAGTGTGTGTGAAATGTCCGTTTAAGAGTTGATGCATATATTGTGTTACGCATTATTGTTCATATTATCATCATGTTGTGTTACGCAAATGTATTTGCATCTGAGTTATAGTTTCCTCATTTGAATTGTCTTTGTACTCACTCTGGGTATTATTGATTAAACTGATGAAAAGGACATCAGATGAACTGTAGTGCAATATATATAACACATGAGCACAAAATAAATGTCCTCGTAAATTTTAATACAAAAATTTGCATTTCTGATACAGATTAGGCAATATATAACGCACGCATGACTATAAACAAGTAATATATGAAACTGGTGTTGTAATTGGGAACTCAGAACGATGTCCAGCTCTTTGTGCAAGCTCAACCAACTAACATGTCCTTACTTTTCATGGCATACATATGTTCTTAATGATTATATTAGGTTAGTCGTCGGTGTGTATATAAAACCTCTTGACGAATTTTCAAACTTAAGTGTGAAGACAATGTTTGGAATCCACCACGAAGGATTGATTAGTTAAAAGTTGGAAGTCTCCATTTGGTCCGCCACTTTTAAGAGTTTGGGAGCTTAGTGGTTGGCGGTTAGGGTTTGTGGAGATAAAATGTTTTGTAATGTGTTTTGTTTTGTATAGTGAGTATCGGGGTATGCTCGATGTAATCACCCTATTGGGTACTGGGCTTTGGGCCATCTGTTTCTTAACCTTCTTTCAAAAAAAAAAATCTAAAGGCTAATGCATGTATTAAGATGACTAGATGAGTGCTTCGCGTAGGCCTATGGGTGTTGAGGGAAATCTCGGCTTAACTCTTCTCCGGACCGACACTCTCGATGGTTGACGGTATTGAAGATCGGAGCGGTCCGGTCCGGTCTTCAAAACACTGGTCACACTGGTTACATTAATAGTATATTGTGCTCCACGTTGGTCTTCAAAACTGCACATGGGACAACAGCAGCTTGAAGTGTTCTATGCTCCACATTGGGCACGTGATTATTAAACAATGAACCAGTCCTCATTGTGCGCTTTGGGATGCGTCTCACAGCACGATTTTGCATGGCCAGACGAGGATGGATTAAATAAAGTGTGTTTACATATATCAATATGTCAATCATCATGATCAGAGGTTAATGCATTCTTCGTCTTAGGGTAAAACATGACATCACTAACAATTATTAATACATTCATGAAAATCAGAGCTTGCATTTCATGCCTGTAATTCTTTTGCTGTTTGCTGGGATCATGTTAGTTTATTAGACGTGACTTTTAGAGTACTTATACGTACAAGTTTGATAGTACACAACTACATCATACTAGCCAGCATTTGTGGAGATACACCTTTCATTACTATATTTTTTGATAGCCAGAGTGCTATATGTCTTACAAAGGATCAAATGTTTCATGAGAGAACTAAATATATAGATGTTAGGTATCACTACATCCGAGATATTATTGGTAAAGTTGATGTTAAAGTTTGCAAGATAAGTACTCATGACAATCCCGCTGATATGATGACAAAGCCAATTCCAATTACTAAGTTTGAGCTTTGCTCAAGCTTGGTTGGTGTTACAGTATAGTCTTTAGGGACAACTGGAGCAAGACAAATATTTATTTGTTGAAGGAGTTCGTATTTTGTAGTTCATCTTTCTACTTCAAGATGAGAATTCATCTCAAGGTGGAGATTGTTAATTTGTGATCCGAAATTTTCATTAGAATTGGTCCAGCTGATGCCACCTAAAGTATCTCATCTAGATCCTAGTTTTACTCTCACGTTGAGATATTTTCAGCCACCTAAAGGATCTCATCTAGATCCTAGTTTTACTCTCACATTGAGATATTTTCAGTCATCTAAAGGATCTCATCTAGATCCTAGTTTTACTCTCACATTCAGATATTTTCAGCCACCTCATCTAAATGATAATGTAGATCCTTATTTTACTCTCTCTCTCCATCTTTGGCTGCATGAAAGTAGAAGATAAATTTATTGCTATTGTTTGTATGCAAGCAGCTTGTAAAACTCCAGCAATTAATTAATAAAGTTTTCCTTTCTCCCGTGGTTTTTTCCAGCAAAGGGTTTTTCCACGTTAAATCTTGTGTGTGATTCTTTTTTTTTTTTTTTTTTTTTGCTTGCTTCTTTGATCATTTATTTATTAACAGTCATATGACAATTTTAAGTGGATTGTTAGTGTCATGAAAGCTGTGAAGGAATAGACATAGGCATGTCAACGTTGATCAATTGTGGGTGAAATGCATGTCCATTTAAGAGTTAATGCCGACCTTTGCTAATAATTATATTATCATCATATTATGCATCATTATTGTGTTTAAAAAATGTATTTTGCATTCGAATTAGTTTTCTTATTTGAGAACTGTCGTTATCCTATACTTGCACTGGCTATCATTGATTAAACTGATGAGTAAGGACATAAAATGAGCAATATGGTGCAATGTAAGACAAGGATTCAAAACTTCAAATAAATGTTCTGATAAAATTTAATACAAAAATGTGCATTTTTGATATAAAATAAGCAATTAGAAACGCATGAGTAGAAACAGGTAATGCCTATCCTCACTTTCATGGCATATATATGTTCTTAATGACGATCTTTAGGTTAGTCGGTATTTATAAAAAACCTGTTGATTTATTTTCAAACTTAGATGCATTCCTAAGTCTTGACTTCTACAGTGAATAAAGATCTAAAGGCTAGGGCATGTGTTAAGATGAGTGCTTCGTGTAGGCTTCTGGGTGTTGTTCGGTTATTGTATACAACTAAGCTAATGCCTACTAATTATTGAATGACGTTTTGAAACAGTAAATGAGTCAAAACCAACCACTAATTATGAAACTTGCAATTCTTAAGTAGTGTTCGAGTGTCGAAAATGTTTTTAAGACATCATTTTATAATTTATTGGATTGTGGTAAAAAATTAGATGAAGAGATATTACACTGACAAGTTCCTTGAGGTTTGAAAGTCACCGATTATATGATTTGGTAGAGTTGAATGGACGGAGAGTGATTTGAATATGTCCAAGATTTGTTTGCTTAAATGATTTTTTGATTATCCAAATACTCTTCGCTGAACTCAACCAATCAAGACTCTCTGATTTTTACCTTTTTGCAGTTAAGTCTTCTTTCTATTTCCGGACTATTCAAACTTAATTGTAAAAAGTGAAAATCAATGGATCATGATTGGTTGAGTACAAGTGATAGAGGAATTTTGGTACATCTTTATTGGAAGATGCTACAAAGTATGGGAAAAAAAGTCAGGAAAATGTGGTACTGAATTGCTGAAAATAAGTAAGGCAAGCTAAAATTAAAGGAGACAAACAAATCGTGCGACCACAACATTTTTTTTTTTAGTTGACCTTGTTTTCGAACCTCAAAGATTTTCTGATCTTTATTTGGTATTTGACTTTATTTGCATGTTGCAATTTTTATCAAGTCGAAATTAGGTATAGTCCCTATTTTTTAATTTTCCTTAAGTTAGGAGAAATATGTATTAGCAGAAAGGTAAAATTGAAAAATTAAAAATGTAGTATCTTAGCATGTTAGTAACCAAATCAAATCCCCTGTATCCAAAATTCCCTATCCCCTATCTCCAACCAATCAGAGCCCCATGAATTCCACTTTTTTACAATTAAGTCCTCCTTCTCTTTTTGACTTAATTGCAAAAAGATGAAAAACAAGAGTTTTGATTGGTTGAGAACATAGAGGTAGGGGAATTTGGGTACATGATTTGCTATCGTTAGTAACACACACATGCAATACGGTTTGACGAAGTATTTTTCTTTACAGTGACAAATATTTTGTAAATTTGATATTCACTTAGGGATTCAGGTTGTCTCTTATGCAAAATTTTATTCATCAATAATTATCCAATTGAGTTGTTAACCAGAAGGGTTGCTTGAGACTACAACTACTGGAAGCATTTATATAGGACAATAAAATTGGGTAATTAAAGAATGTAACAAAACAATTAAGGAAGAAAAACCAAAAATTGTAGATTAAACAGGGTTCGAAAAGCGAAACGAAAAAAAAAGTATTGTTATCTACACTCCAAATATGATAAAAAGGTGACCAAATCTTTTATTTTTGTTTTTTTACTAGGGGGACTTTCAAAAGTTGTCACCCCTTAATATATAATAATATTTTGAGCAAATTACCCCGTATGCATTTTTAATCCTAAATTAATTGTCGTTGTGACAAATGCTTATCTCTCTAATCAACTTTTTTTTTATTATAGAAAACCCTAATTCAAATCAATGAAGGAAATAAGCCATAATTCTTCAACTGAGAAAGTAGACAATTTGATTTGCGCTTAAGAACGTTAACGTCTAATATCATATGATGAACACGTAGCAGTTGCTGGGGTATTTTTTAATTCCCCATTTTTTTCCTTTTAGATTTATAGATTCATACTGTTGAATATGGAAGTTTGCATGATGGGCAGAAAAAATGGTAAGATGTAGTCAAAATTGTGTTATGTTTTCGGCGCCGGTTGTAAGAATGAAATTGTTTTTAAAAGCATCGTCTGTGTATATTTAGTGGCATTGCACTGTTTAATATTAAAAAAAAAATGGCGTTGATTGGTCGTTTTTTGTGTTATCGTTCGATGTATCCGCATTAATGTTTTCCATATTTTCTGAATTAATGCATTGGTAATTTTTGATGCGAGGACAGTTTGGTACCTAATTTTCCATTTAAAGGTTTCCTTTTAACAATTAAAGTTGTGCATGGAGTTTCCTTAAAATTGACCATCCCTTAACCATTTTTGGAGTATTAACAACAGTATCAAAAGAAATGTTGTGTTTGTTTTTGGGTGTTGTTATTGACACTCCAATTATTGTTAAGGGGATGTCAAATTTTAAAAACACTCAATCATTAAAAAAATGTTAGGAGGAGTCACGTACTTAACTTTTTACATTCCCATTTTACCCTTACCGTCTCAAATCCCAATTAATCTTAAACGCAATATATATATATATATTATTTGCAAAAAAAAAAAAAAAAAAAAAAAAACGATTGTTTGGGGAGAAATAATGGTGTAAAAGATGAACGTGAAACGCTTCTCCTAAGATGCTAAGATAGTGGAGAAGTTTTTGATAAGGTATGTGAAATCGATGGTATAATGCCCTGGAAACGATGAAGGGTAGGGGTTTTATTATGTTGGTCTTGAGAGTCAAACGCCGTAGTGTCAAATTTTTTTGGTGGAAGATGGTCGTTTTTTTCGATTTCTCATCGCTGAAATAGATGAACTCCTGTAACGACATGAACGATGTAGATCTGCCGTATTATATATTCTTGTTCGACATTGTTCATCACTTTTGATATTTATATTCGTTGTTGGATTGTCAAAGTGGAGAAAATGAGATGTATCGACAAATTCGGCGGTGAGAAAATGTATAAAAAAAAATTGTTCGATATATGTATATCAATTTCCTATTAATGATATATTTTCATCTGTTCCGATGTATATTGACAAATGAAATTATTGATAATTTCGTATAAAAATCTGATGCAGTTCGACTAATATACCGTAAAAAAAAAATATTATTAACTAAAAAAGAGATTATTGCAAAGAAGACTAATTTGGTAAAACATACTTTATTTGTTAAGGGGGTGCTCTATGCATTGGTACTCCCCTTAACAAATTCTTTCTTTAAAAAAAAAATGATCCTCCTTAACTATATTTGGTGTGTCAATAACAATCCTCTTGTTTTTTATTTTTTTATTTTGCGTTTACCTACATACAAAAGTTCAAACAACACAACGTATCGTGGCCATTTTACAAATGAAGTTAATAAACAAAACAAAAAAATACTTTTTTTTTAATTTTCTGCATTTTAAAAAACAACAGAGAAATGATAACAAATTCGTGCATCCGCCGTTCGTCTATCCCCAAATAAAATCATCTGTACCCATAATTGTTTGTTCCCTTTATACCCAACCAATCAACATCTCTTTAATTCCACCTTTTTACAATTAAAACTTTTCTTTTGACTAAATTGCAAAAAGGTGAAGAGCAAGAATTATAATTGGTTGAGTGTAGGAAGACAGAGAATTTTGATTATAGAGGATTAACCATCGTCTATCCCCTCCATCGTCCCATCTTTTTAGTTGGTCACCTCTGCCATTCTTCAATTGGCTCCGTCAAGCTAACTGTGGCAATTTGTCCAAACTGCATATGGGACAACCACAGCACTACAGCAGCTGGAAGTATTAAAAAATAATCCACATTGGATGCATGATGATTATTAAACTATGAGTTAGGTACTGCCACGAAAACACGAGTTTAATATAATATCATTTGTCGCTTGCAAATAACCTCTAGCAAGGCCAACATAAATGGTGAAGCAGTGTATCTTCTACTTGTAGCAAGAACCATCAAATAAAATAGATCAAAGACTAGCCAGAGTAAAGAAAAGCATGAGTCGTATACATGTAATACTCTTACCATTCCCAGCACAAGGCCATGTAATGGCCCTACTACAGTTCTCCTATTTACTACTCGATAAAGGTTTCAAGATAACATTCATCAATTCAGAATTCAACCATCACAGGATCATCGCTTCACTATCCCAAAAGGACAACCAACTCCACCAGAACCTTCAGCTTGTTTCAGTTCCAGATGGGCTAGGCCCCATCGAAGAGAGAAACGACCGCAAAAATATTTGCGAAAGCCTGGCTGATGTAATGCGTCCTCATATAGAAGAAATTATATCAAAGAGCAGGGATGTCGAAGTCCACGATGATGAAATCACATGGATGATTGCTGATGAAGTCATGGCATGGGCTTTGGAAGTCGCCAAAGGTATGGGCCTCCGGGTGGCCGCTTTCTGCCCATCTGCTGGTGGTATGCATGCCACTTTAAAGAGTGTTCCTAAGCTTATTCAGGCTGGAATATTTGCCGGTCATACAGGTACGTACGTATACCAACTATTTCTTGCTACGTAATATATACTGCAAAGATAATTAAACGAGGCAACTTTTTTGCAGGGGACGTGAAGAACAGCGACATGATAGAGATAGTACCAGGCATGCCAAAGATGAACCCTGCTCAGTTCCCATGGAACATTTTCCCTGACCCGGACTGCCAAAGAATCCTTTTTCAGTACTTCACAAACAACATCAAAGCTTACGAGCTCGCCGAGTTCACAGCCTGCTACTCCTTCTACGAGCTCGAAGAACCTGTATTTACAAGAATGCCCTCCTTGCTACCTGTGGGTCCATTCACACCCAACCCACGGTTCGCCAACCCGGTAGGGGCGTTTTGGACCGAAGACAGCTCATGCATAAACTGGCTAGACAAGCAGCAACCAAAGTCAGTTGTGTACGTTGCGTTCGGGAGCATCGCCGTATTCAGCCCGGAGCAGTTTCAGGAGATAGCGCTTGGTCTGGAGCTGACAGGTAGCCCATTTCTGTGGGTTGTGAGGCCCGACCCGACGAACGAGGTTAACGTGTACCCAGATGGGTTTAGAGAGCGTGTCGAGGGTAGAGGAATGATGGTGGATTGGTGCCCGCAGCAGAAGGTTCTTGCTCATCCTTCGATCTCTTGCTTTGTGTCACACTGTGGGTGGAACTCGGTGATTGAAGGGATCACATATGGCGTTCCCTTTCTATGTAAGCCTTGTTTTAGTGATCACTTTTTTATTGAGAGGTGCATTTGCGAGGCTTGGAACGTTGGTTTAAGACTGGAGGGAGATGACAATGGCTTTGTGACGAGAGAGGAGATTAGGGTGAAAATTGAACGAGTGTCAACGGATGAGAGGATTCGGTTGAGTTCCCAGAAGTGGAAAGATATGGCGAATGCGAGTATTGCAGAAGGAGGGTCGTCGTACGACAATTTGAACAGGATTGTTAGTGCCATGAAAAGCTGAGAAGGAATAGGCATAGGCCTGTCAACGTTGTTGAAGTGTGTGTGAAATGTCCGTTTAAGAGTTGATGCATATATTGTGTTACGCATTATTATTCATATTATCATCATGTTCTGTTACGCAAATGTATTTGCATCTGAGTTATAGTTTCCTCATTTGAATTGTCTTTGTACTCACTCTGGCTATTATTGATTAAACTGATGAAAAGGACATCAGATGAACTGTAGTGCAATATTAGAGTGTCCGGTCCGTCTTCAAAACACTGGTCACACTGGTTACATTAATAGTATTTTATGCTCCACGTTGGTCTTCAAAACTGCACATGGGAAAACAGCAGCTTGAAGTGTTCTATGCTCCACGTTGGGCACGTGATTATTAAACAATGAACCAGTCCTCTTTGTGCCCAGCACAAATTCTTCTGTACCGAAATTGTTCGTGTCCCGTGTCTCCAACCAATCACAACCCCATTGATTTCCGCTTTTTGCAGTTAAACCCTTTAATTGTCCGGAGATTTATATGTAAAAAGCCGAAAATAGAAAGATTTGATTGGTGGACACACACGGATACAGTAGAAGTGGGCATAGAAGAATTGCTCTCATTGTGCGCTTTGGGATGCGTCTCACAACACGATTTTGCTTGGCCAGACGAGGATGGGTTAAATAAAGTGTGTTTACATATATCAATATGTCAATCATCATGATCAGAGGTTAATGCATTCTTCGTCTTAGGGTAAAACATGACATCACTAACAATTATTAATACATTCATGAAAATCAGAGCTTGCATTTCATGTCTGTAATTCTTTTGCTGTTTGCTGGGATCATTATTAGACGTGACTTTTAGAGTACTTATACGTACAAGTTTGATAGTACACAACTACATCATACTAGTCAGCATTTTTTTATGGGTGGGGCAAAATAATAACCGCGGAGTTCGGGGGCGGCAGCCCCCGATTTTTTTTTCTCCATGTTGTCTAAATGATTATGTATATAAATATCATTTCACAGCATCAAACAAACACAACTAAATATAATTATACCATAATATTCGATTACAGAAACAATCAATTATTGATCTTTCAAATAAAACAAAACATACATATACTGCACTACTTTAAAGTTGCCCACGTCGAGTTCTCATGTTTTGGAAGCGATCGAGAATTGTATCGTTGCTAATCACTTTGAATATATCTTTTTCAATGTATGCAACGCAACTATCATTCAACCATTCATCTTCCATTCGATTTCGTATGTCATTCTTCACTATATTTATAGCAGAAAATGCTCTCTCCACCGTTGCAGTTGAAACATGTAAGATAAGTGATAATGTCAAGAGCTTGTAAACCAAATTATACACAATGTTTTTTTTGTCAACACCATCTTCCTAGCCAAATCGTTGATCCCTTTCACATCTTTAAACATCTCATTAGACTTCATATCAATTTCATAAATTTCCAACTGATTATAAAGATTCATACGTTCTGCTTCAGAAAAATCATCGGGATAAAATTCAAATAATCGAACTAACTTCACTTTGTCAAAAGAGGCAAATGAATCGACTGGACTAAGCGAGGACATATAAAGAAGTAAGCGATTGTTAAGCTCAACAATCTGCCTATCTAAATAAAGATAAAACAAATCAATTCGATAGTGATGTAAATTTGTAATCATTGGTCATCTTCTTGATCTACCCAAAAGAATGTAATCCTCATCCATATTCGAAACAGGAATTTGTTGATTTGTGCAAAAAGAGTTAACCTCTTTTAGAAGAGTGTCCCATCCACTCGCTCGCATTTTATTTAACCTCTCTTTAGATACTTTTACCAATATCAATGCATTTACGATATCTTGATCTTTTCGTTGTAGTGCCTTGGAAAGATCATTAGTAATTGCAAGAACGTTTTTCATCAAATGCAAAAGAAATATGAAATCATAAAACTGCAACACTTTGATTAAATTTAAAGGTTCCCTTTTTTTATCACCAGACATATCTTCCACTAGATCGGTAAGGACATCAATAACCGAAGGAAACATAATAATCAAATTGACTAGTGTACCATAATGTGAACCCCAACGTGTGTCACCTGGTCGTTTCAAACTACGTTCTTGATTTAATCCCTGTCCACTAGATAGTTCACCACTTTCAAGCTGATTAAATATTCTATTTGCTTCTTTTTCTCTAAGAATGTCCCGATGTTTGCATGAAGCTCCAGCGAGATTTACCAAATTATTAACCAAGTAAAAAAACTCGGAAATATGGTCTATATCTTTGGCGACACGAACAAGTGCTAATTGAAGTTGATGTGCAAAACAGTGAACATAGAAAGCAGACTTGTTCTCATTTAGAACAAGTGTTTTAAGACCATTAAACATGCCTTGCATATTACTTGCACTATCATAGTCTTGGCTTCGCAACATAGACATACTCAATTCATGTTTACCAAGAAAAGCATCAAGTGATGTTTTAAAAGAAATTGATGTCGTATTAGGAACATGCACCATGCCTACAAACCTTTCAATAACACTTCCTCTCTCATCCACAAATCTTATAACAATTGTCATTTGTTCTTTAATTGATGTATCACGAGCTTCATCAATCAATAATGCAAATAGTCCTCCGGAAAGATGTAGATGTTGTAAAATAGTGTCTACAATTTCCACGGCAATACAATTGACTATATCTTTTTGAATATCTGGTGATGTCATCTTATTATTTGGTGGTGCATTTTTTAGAACAACATCAACACTACACCAAAACAGGTGATTCCCAACGAGTATAACCGTCGCAAACAATTTCAGCAACGCTTATTAGTGTTGCTATGGAGGGGTGGCAAATTAGTACCAACGCTTATAAGCGTTGGTAGATTTTCTGTCCCAACGCTTATAAGCGTTGGTATATTTTCAGTCGCAACGCTTATAAGCGTTGGTAGATTTTCTTTAGCAACGCTTATAAGCGTTGGTAGATTTTCTTTACCAACGCTTATAATCGTTGTAAGATTTTTGTTCACAACGCTTATACATGTTGCAATACATTTGTTTGTACGCCTATACATGTTACAAAATTTTAATTCACAACAAATATAAATTTTAATAATAACAGAAATATGTATTAACAACTCGCATATTCTAACATTAATATTCAATTAATAACCAACATGATGATAATATAGACGATATTTAATATGAATCAAAAACTAATATTAAACTCAATGCATACTAATAGATAACATTCATAACATAACGGCATAGAATATCAGTTAACAATAAACAAACACAATACATAATTAAGATGTCAAATTCAATAATACATAATTAGTTTGCTAAATTCAATACATAAATAAGATTCTACAAATAACGAATACGAAACTCTGGCCATATAACGAAGCCTCCATCTGAAAATTCACATAACTTTTACATTCCATTTTGAGGACCATCATAAATTGGTGTATCCGGTTCAAGAACTTCAACAACCCAAATTACTTTCTCTATATTCGGTACCACTTTCCTAAAATGACAAACTGTTTGTGTTCCAAGATAACCTTTTGCTACCTCCTTCTCTAGATCATTTGACAATAGCATTACGTATTTCTTTTCCATTGTAGATGAATGAAGATCATTAAGTGACACATTTGGAGTAACGGTTACATTATTACTTATAGGAGAATCCCTTAAATTAGAAGCACCTTCTGTACGAGGAGTGGAAGGACTTGCATCAAGTTTTTCTTGCAAATTAGGTATAAATTTCATAAAAGTTGAAGTAATTGAATTGATGGCGTTATTAACTTGAGTAGCTACTTGCCTTTCTATCTCCAATTTCCAAACGGACAAATCCACGGCTTGTTTTTTATCAGCTACAGCTTTTACAGCTCGAGCCACCTTTACTTGTTTTATAGAAGAAGTAGAACTAATTGCTCGACAATAATTTTTCTTCATGTCGGAACCAAAAACTTCTGCAATTAAATCATTATCAAGATCATCTACTGCACCACTAGAACTACCATCCAATTTTCTCTTTTCTTCCGCTGCCTCTAGAAGTGCCTGCATTCATTGAATATCACATTAAATTGAAAATTTCAGTTTCTTGTTAAAAACAGAAAAACATCTCGCACAAAATACCGAATTCACAAAAGTCAAAACTCAGCAAATGCTGAGCCTTACGACTCGGCTCAGCATTAGGTAAGGCTCGGCTCAGCATTAGGTAATTTCTTGCAAATTAGGTAAGGCTCGGCTCAGCAGTTGCTGAGCCAAAACTCAGCAAATGCTGAGCCTTACGGCTCAGCTTTGCTGAGCCACAGCTGAGCAGCATTTGCTGAGCCTGTGGCTCAGCAGCATTTGCTGAGCCTCAGGCTCAGCATTCAGCTTTGCTGAGCCTGAGGCTCAGCATTTGCTGAGCCGTGGGCTCAGCATTTGCTGAGCCAAAACTCAGCAAATGCTGAGCCTGTGGCTCAGCAAAGCTGAGCGGTAAGGTTCAGCAGTTGCTGAGCCAAAACTCAGCAAATGCTGAGCCTGTGGCTCAGCAAAGCTGAGCGGTAAGGCTCAGCAGTTGATGAGCCAAAGCTCAGCAAATGCTGAGCCACGGCTCAGCCTGTGGGTCAGCTTTGCTGAGCCGTGGGCTCAGCATTTGCTGAGTCGTGGGCTCAGCATTTGCTGAGCCAAAACTCAGCAAATGCTGAGCCTTACGGCTCAGCTTTACTGAGCGGCAAGGCTCAGCTAGCTGAGCCTGTGGCTCAGCAAAGCTGAGCGGTAAGGCTCAGCAAAGTTGTATATGTTTTCGGTATTTGTAGAAACCCAACTTTATGTACTCAACATTGTTCAGGCAAAACATCATGAGTTCAGGCAAATAATGATCAATTAAAATAATTTACTGAGCTTAACAACATATATGCAAACCTACATATGTTTCTGCGGCACATGGTAGTACTTCTCCCGATTTTCTTTTATGTCCAACCTTCCAAATCGTCGTTCGTGAAATATTTGCTTCTGGATTGGATAAGACCTACAAGAAATATCAAAGTTGACAACACATAATTAATATAACATTCTACAAACAACCATTTACAAAAGATAATTTATTACCATTTCATGGTGCACTCTATGGTAAGGTTTCCTTCCTAGAGTATGAGTAATTTGGTTTTTCGCTTTGTTTTTTGCATTTTTTTTACATTGCTCCATCTTTTCATTCGTATACTCAATATCAAGGAACTTTTCCCACCACACTCTATCTATATCATCTGGACATCTGTCAATGGCAACACGTTTAGGAATCATAGTGTCATCAACTTTAAGAAGACTTTTTCTTAATGTTGACTTCATTGATCTATAGTACGGTGGGAAATGTTTCTCTAATAACGGTCGAGCTATGCTAGGGTCTACATCCATGTCAAATTCTTCCTGTCACGAGAAAAGAAACAAAATCATGAAACAATCAAATATATCATAATTTAAACTTGATGATGAAATTGATATGAGTGAAAATACCAAAAGCCCTTCCCATAGTTTATCCTTGTAGAAGCTATCTACGGCCCTCCATTCTTTGTAGCCAACGGGTATATGACAACGAATTAACTCACCACTATGTGTACTCCATTTAGCTGAATCTTCCCCTACTGCACCCTCAACCCCAACCGTTATAAAGTACTTTTTACCTTTGGGTGGTTGAGGTTCAATAGTCAGTGTTGTACTTAAATTTGCATTTGCGCTATTGTTATAAAAAAAATCCATTGATTTAAAAAAAAAAAACTGTTCTGAATATGTCTTAACGATGGTTTTGTACAGACCGTTATGGATTTGTATTGATCCATTGATCACATCGATCCATATTAATGAGCAAGGGTTGGATATCGGAAAGGCTGAAACTCTAATGAGCAAGGGTTGGATATCAAAAGGAAATGAAATAAAATGAAAGGACTAGATGGTCAGTTTTGGGAGCTGCACGAGCAAGTATTTCGTGACTTATGCCATACATTTCAAAACACAACATCAGGTTATGACTGGTGTAAAACATGTCGACTATGGGTGTATGGAGATCCAAACACTAGTGTATGCAACAATTTCTAAATTTGGCACTAGTTTCAAAACTCATGAGAGAGAAGCAAATGTATTTAACTGTGCAGACTATTTAAAACATGGAAACAATTTAGCATAGGTGCAAAATCAGGAATGGTGCGACACGGAGATGAAAAATTCCAGAAATCATCAACCCCCCTTTATTCTAGAAATGTTATATACAAATTAAGTAATCCTGCACAGGCAAAGGATAATGTACTCAGGAGCGGAACTTGTTAATGCCAAATGTGTATGAAACTTTTTTTTTCATACGGGTTCATGCATGTATATCAGGCAATACTAACCACATCATAACAAATTACACAGTTTTAAAGAAATGGGTATTTAATATTTGGGCATGAAACAAATATCTGGAAAAATTAATTAGAAGACTTTTAGGTAATAAATGATGATTTGAAGTCACAGAGATTTGATAATTTTCTGTGGAAACAATAGATCAAGAGAGAAATCGAAGTGCTATAATTTTCCTTTTATATCTATTTTGGGACCTTATTGTTATTATGGTGGAGAACATAGTTTTCAAATTTGTAGTGATAAAATATGATAAAGGCAAACCTGGATTTTGCCTTTCATTTTGAGATGTTAGCCAAGTAACTTAGTAGCTCTTCTATTTTTATTCTAGGCTCCTGATGAAGAGTTTGAAGAGCATCTTCGACATCTTATAGGCGACCAATGCACCGGTGATAGAAATGAGGTAATGTAATTGCCAATGCACACACACACACACACACACACACACACACACATCAGCGTATTAAAAACGGGAGAGGCGCAGGCAATAGAGCCTCAAAGCGCAAAAAATGTTTTACTGCAGAATCATACACCTCATGTAGGTGTTTTTCCCCCTTTGCACGCCTCATGCGGGTGAGGCATGCCATTTCTGGGGTAGCAGTTGTACCTGAAAATAATATGATACTCTAAAATCATTTCCCAACAAAAAGAAAAACAACGGCACCAGCAAAAACTGCACTTGTTATAAAAAAAACTGCACTTGTTATAAAAAAACTGCACTAGTTAAAAAAAAACTGCACTTGTTATAAAAAAACTGCACTTGTTATAAAAAAATTTCACTTGTTATAAAAAAAAAAACTGCACTTGTTATAAAAAAACTGCACTTGTTATAAGAAAACTGCACTTGTTATAAAAAAAACTGCACTTGTTATATATAAAAAAAAAAACTGCACTTGTTATAAAAAAAACTGCACTTGTTATAAAAAAAAAAAAAAAAAACTGCACTTGTTATCTATACTATATTATAATTACTGAGTTTGATTTGGAGCGCACAGAGGCTTTCTCGATATCTAAAACTCAAAGGTCTCCCCATAAATGCTTTCATTCAACGTTGCCCTTTTACTCCTGACATTTCCCATAAAAAAGTTTTGCCCCCTCAAACTAAGGAATCGACGTTTCTGTACTTCTTCCCCTCTCCTTCAACCACCCTTAATTCTATTTTAGGTCCAAATTAAGGCTTTAGGATGAGGATTAAAACGGATTGTTAAGGGAAGTGATAAGAAAACCTTTTTTTAGATACAACGATTTCTTAACTTCTGGAACTTTAGTACTTTAGATAGGAGTATTTCTATGCGATGAATTTGAAATGTTTATACGTTATAAAAAATTATCATTAAATTTTGTTTCGGTATACACTAATATTTCTTTGCCGATGCATGTTTTTTGTGTTATCATGCATGTCTTTCTTCTACTACGCTATTTATTTAGTTCTTTTATGAATTTTCTTCATAGTTGGTTCCTATTGTTTAAGTAAAACTTAATGGCCGTCATGATGCAAATTTTGACAGCTAACTTATGTTTCCAGATTTTTCACACTTTAGCTCTAGCATATTTATTTCTTTAGTTTATGTAGGATGCATTGTTGATCATGCTTCTAGGCTACTTCCACAGAAGCATGGTGAATTTTGCTAATTTTAGCATATAATTGCTACCCAGCTCGTGCATACATGTTGCAATGATAAAGACTAATGCGTGCTGGAATCCATTACTCGTTTTGATCCATTCTTCTCTACTCTATTCAGTTAATCTTCTGAATCCCATAATTCCCCCGGATATGTAAAAAAAGTATACTGCCTTTCTTTTTTATCAATAACACATGCATAAAAAGAAACAGTCAACCGGTATCACAAACTGATTCAAAGTATAGTGCATGCATATCTGCTTTGCAATTCATATAAATAGAGATGTGCTTATGCCATTTCTTATAACCAAGTGCACAACTCAAAATACTTGCAAAATCAGTTTAAGATTAACTAATTGTTTTGAATAAGACTGATATGGAGTTCTCAAAATATGAGTGCTTGATATTCTGTTTGGTAATATCGCTTATGAGTTGTGACAAGTTGGAAGCACAGCTTCAAGTCGGGTTCTATGCAAGTACATGTCCTCAAGCAGAACTTATAGTAAGCAATGAAGTCGGTAAAGAGGTTATTGGTAATGCTGGAATTGCTGATGGCCTTATTAGAATGCATTTTCATGATTGTTTCGTTAGGGTGAGCATTACATTTCATGATCTGGGCTAGCAATTCAGTACAAATACGTAGCTCATTATTTCAAACATCTTATTTATCTACAATTCTGCAGGGATGTGACGGGTCAGTTCTAATAGACTCGACGACATCAAACACTGCAGAAAAGGATTCTCCAATCAACAATCCAAGCCTTAGAGGTTTCGAAGTCATCGACAATGCATTTGAAAAGTTTTTATATTAAACTATAGATTTGTGTCTAATCTCGGAGAAACACTCTGTAGCTTATAAGTTTGATGCTTGTATTGTTCTAAGTTTGTCAATGTTACATTATATACTCGCTTTGTTTATAAATATAAGATGTTTAGTTTTTTGCACAAAAATTAAGGAATTAATCAATGGTGTTTAAAAATATTTTTTGCACAAGCATGGCTCTAAAAATATTTTAGTTTTTAAAAACGTCACACAAAACTAGGTTTATCGAAGTTGCTTAATGGATCAACAAAAATCGCATAGATTTATCATCGGAGTTAGCATTCTA
The DNA here is from genome assembly GCA_030737875.1 of Allium sativum. Classification (NCBI taxonomy): domain Eukaryota; kingdom Viridiplantae; phylum Streptophyta; class Magnoliopsida; order Asparagales; family Amaryllidaceae; genus Allium; species Allium sativum. Next base: position 304,873,759 of record CM060912.1, on the reverse strand, counting down.
ATACCGTTAAATATTCAAATTACGGGAAGACAGATGGATCATCAAAAATACCAATTTAACCGACCATAACAGTCGTTACATTGAACAATTATGCAAGAATATCTTGCATATTTTTTAAGAGTCAAAATATTATTCATAACATTTTTAAAGTGTAAATAGAATCAGACAAATTAATTTATTAATGAAGTAATTAAAAATAGGACTAACTGTCCTTAGCCGAAGAAAATGATAAAGGAAGTCGTTGGCGTCCATCTCCCGGACTTTCACTGTAAGCAGTGCGTCTTATGGTGTGATGTTAAATTACTTTTATTATTCAATGATGATGACTTAAGTAAAGTAATGAAATGTACAGTAAAGCATCGTTAAAGCATGAAAATAAGCAAAAAAAATGATTATTTAGGTAAACTGCAATTTACTATTACTAATGCAATGATTACTAGTTCATCAAGTGTTAGCCTTCAGTATACCAACAGAAAAATAATTGAAATGATAAGAAATTTTTACTTATAAAAAAAAGGCATATCACCTGCCATACATTGGAGTATATGTTTTAACAAAAAAGAGAAACATTTTAATGTCTCTACAACAAAGAATGTGCGAAAAAGAAGAAAATGTGCAAGCTAGATATTAAACTGTTACGCCTATCCTTATATATTTATATATCTTCATATACCATTACATGTACTCAATCGCGAGGTTTAAATTTCAATATCTGTATATGTTGCATCATGCATATTTGAATTTAGTATTTCATGCATTGATATTTAGTTGTGCGTTGATATTTAGTAATTTTCTTTCCTTCTAAAATTCTGACTATATGCTATAAAGGAAACCCAAACATATATGCTATAAAGGAAGATATTTCGTCCCTATGGATCAGCTCTTTGAGCAAAAGTTTTTGTAAAAATCATAGTTATGAGATGAAGGAATCATAAAGCTGAAAATGAGACCTTGATAGCCTAATATGTATTAAAAAATTTGTAACTGTTATAGTCACGATTCAATACAAATTGTAAATTATAGTGGTTTGAATCAGGCTACGTCCACTTTCAACACAAATTGTTAAAATTACGCACAATTTTATAGCCAATAAGAAGCAATCAGACAAGTACTTCCAACAAAGCTTAAACACCACCACAAAATCACCCACCACCAGCTAAAAACTGTAGATAAATAACTCAAGCAGAACCTCAATATTTACATATTTCCTTTCCAATTTTATTTCATTCTTAAAAAGCAAGCTATATGCATATCTCAGAAAACTGAACCTATATTAGAAACTGATTTTCAGTAAACCACACAATCAATCTGATCGTGCATGATTAGTATTATCTAACAAAATTTATATTATATATGGCAAACACCCATACTTAACCAATTTATAAGTTGGTGCAAAGAAGCACAAACTGATGAGAATGTAGAAAACCACAATATAGTTGTGCTCGACTAAACTATTTAAGCATATCATCTCATTGTGTGTGTGTGTCATACAGGTTGAACTCACAAAGACTCGGAGACCGACAATAGTAAAATTAAACTTGAATGAATTGATAATTACAGTAGCAGTATTTGATCGATCCAATAGTCTGTCTGTTGCTGTGAGTTGGGTATTCGTCACATTATTCATAAAGGGGTTATTCTTCTGAATTTTCATTGTCAGATCTTTCCCTACGTGCTTTATGAAGGAATAATGTTGAATGTCACTTTCAAATTATGTACATTTTGCCATATCAGGATCCAACTAAACCTTTATACCGAGCATAAGCGACAATCAAAATAAATAGTAAGGCACACACCAACAAATGAGAAATATACAACCACAAAACAAAGAAACCTAGTCTCGGATTTAAATCTAGTCACAAAACAAAGGAACCTAGCCACAAAACAAAGAAACCTAGCCACAAAAAAAAAGAACAAAATTCACCTGAAGCGACTGATGTGATGAATTCCAGTTGAAAGCGAGCACAAATGGATCCCTAAAACTGAATGCGAGTTGCTATGTGACCCCCAAAAACCGATTAGAGAAGAGCGGATTACCCCCAAAAACCGATTAGAGAAGAGCGAGCACAAATGGATCCCTAATTTTTTTTTTGCCTCGTTCTGAAATTGGGGATTTGAGATTTCTGATTTTGGCGGCCGAATCTAGCAAAAGCGTTGGCAAGCGGTGGAGAAATGGGAAATAGGGTTAAGGGTGGAAGTTTACTTTTTTACCCCCAACAAATCAGCCTTAACAACACAAATAAGCGTTGGCAATAAAAAATTGAAATAATGTATATTTGGTAACACCTTTTGACCATTGCAACGCTTATTTTTGTTATTACACGGCAACACAAATAAGTGTTGACAATTGGAAAAAAAAGGGTTGCCAAATGGCCATTATGGTGTAGTGCAACCGATGGCTTTCGTGAGCGAGCCATTGTAGAAGCTCAAGAAAATTTCCTTTATTCATTAATTCTTCCGATTCATCATGGCCATGAAAAGGCAAACCTTGATGTAACAAATATCGAATGCATACAAGAGTTGAGTTTAATCGATGTCGATAGTCAATTTTGCTTTTGGTTGATTGTCTCTCGATTGCCATTGCAATATGTTGATTTTGATTCATCAAATTCTCGGCCTTTATATATGCTGCTCTATGAGTATCTGACATAGCATGTTCCTTAAGCCTTTCATTATGTTTCCAATTCCTAAACCCCTCCCGAATAAATACATCACTTGTATTTCTACTCATTGATTGGGGACGAAATAAGTAGCATAGCAAGCAATAAACTCCATCTTCTTTCACACTATATTCCAACCAATTCTTATAATTAGCAAACCAAGATTGATTAAAACGTCTGGCTCTTCCACCAATTATTGTTTGTGGAAATATTTGCAAAGAAGGCTGACAAGGACCTTTTTGCAAGTATCCCCTTCTTACTGTATCTCAATCATTAGGATCATAATCCAAAATTTGATGTCTTAAACTAGGATCAGATGGAAGATTTGATAAATCGACTTGAATACGACTTCGTATTACCAAACTTGCAATAATTGGATTTTGATTATCATCATCAACTACATTACTTGAAGGTGTAGCAGCTTCAACATCAGTGTAAACTTCTTCAATGGTTCTCTTACAATATTTTCGCATATCTAGCATATTACAAATTTTTTTTTCAACGCTCAATTAAAGGCATTGATAGCATATTATAATCTGCCATGCTCATCCTATGCAGGTAGCACACAAATTTGGGTAAAACACATTACACAAAAAACCACCAGGTATCACAAATTTGGTAAAACACATTACACAAAAAACCACCATGGACAGCACTAAAGTATTCTGCTCAACAAGGGAGGGCTTATGCAGTTAAGCTTACCACACTAATTAACTAACTGCATTCACAATTCCTTTTAAATTCACTTAAACTAATTTATTTTAATTATCTTTCAAACAACATTAGAAGACAAATCCATAATTAAATTGACAATTGATGGTGGTTCTTAATTGACCTATTGGAGTAGGTATATTACTCTCATTGCAGGAGAGGGAATAAACATAAAAGCGTACCCATTGGAAGAGCTGCGTGGAGGAGGAGCTATGATTGCGTGGAGGAGCTGGAGGGGCGGAGGCGTGGAGGAGGAGCTGCGACTGCGATTCCTTTTCTTCTTCTTTTCTGGAGCGATTAGGTTTCTAGAGCGAGAGCGATTCCCTTTTTTTTAGCGACGGTTTTGTTAATTTTTTTTATTTTGTTGAAGAATTCTGTGTTGGGGGGGGGGGGGGCACGTGCCCAGGCCAGCTCACACTGCCTCCGCCCCTGATCATACTACCATGGTTATAATGTTCGACCGAAACCTTTTGCATTCTATCTCGACATCTTAACCAGCTGAGATAAAGAGTCGAAAGTTACCTTCAGTGTCGGCCCAATGGACAGCCGAGCAAGTCCACGGGCTGGGGCAGCCAACCGGGCAAGGGCAACAAATATACATACATACATACATACATACATACATATATATATATAAATACCAAAATACAGATAACAGCAACTCTCCTGCGCTCCAGCCTCCAGACGAAGAAAAAGGGAAGCAACAACATATCTCTCGATCAATGAACAATTTAGGGTTTTCCAATTTTCAAATAGTATCAGCGCATCAGGGAGAGGAACCTCCGCCTCCGATCTCCTCCATCGACGAAGCAGCTCCTCTCCAGTCAAGGTTGAGTACAGTGGAGTTAAGGTTGAGGTCACAAAAGATTTCCAAATGGGAGTTATAAACAAGATGCCTGAATTTCTAAAGATGAATCCGCTAGGCAAGGTCTGTCACATTATTTTCTATTATAATTCGACTTTATGGATGTTACAGCTTTTGTACTCCAAACCAATATTTTTAAAACCCGACCGTGAATCGAACTGTGAGGACTCATTGTCCAAGGTTTTGAAGGTCTGACCGGTCGAACCGTCAAGAACCGCACGTGCTTGTTAATGGTGGAAATGTGGATAATCAAGTTTTATGTGTACTCAAACAAATAAATAGTAAAATTTGAAACTAGTATATTTATTCACTAACATTAATAGATTGCATAATATGATCAAATAACAAGGGCACAAATAAACACAAGTTTTTTGAATAAAGTGGTAAAGTTTACGTTTTAGATGTTGGAACAGTTATGATTTTTTGAAATAATTTAGTTGTTATTTTCAAAACAATATAAAAGATGAAATAATCAGAGAGAATTACACAATGAGAATTATGAATAAACAAAAAACCATGGTTTAACCGTGTAAAATTGAAGGTTGGACCACTCATTTAAAGGTCCGACCAGGGTTCATGCATGAATGAGGCATGATTGAGTTCCGCACCGTGATGGTTTATGATTCAGGGTTATTCGAGGTTGGACCATGGCAAGGTCAGGTTATGAAAACTATGCTCCAAACAATAATCCATGTGCTTTTAGGTTCCTGTATTGGAGACACCTGATGGTGCTATTTTCCAAAGCAACTATATATAGCTAAATATGGTGTAGTTGACTATTGAATTTTTCATCTATTTACATGCTACTGATGCTATTGTTTGAGCAAGTTTGGCAACAATTTTTAAAACTATTTAAAAGTGTGTAGTCGTATCATCTAGCAACTTTTACTGATAGGTAAAAAAAGGGGCCTTTGTTTATTAGCTACAATTTTGATGCAAATTTCAGTTGTGGAATATGAAATATGCCATAACTGAAATTCCGTATATATTCGAATCAATTATAAATTATAATCATTCAGTTGATATTAAACGTGATAATTTTATTTTTGTTTAATACTATGTTAGCTTGATTTCTTTTATTACTACTGTTTTTTGTGTCGGAGGGCAACCGAATTCAGTTGTGGCTTGGACGTCGATTGGTTGGCCACTGGTTACCTTTTATTGGTAACACAAATGTAAGAAAGTTTTAAAAAAGATATTAGCTCCCATTTTGAGTTAATAGGTTCATCATAGTTGTTGAAAAGTTCAATGAGGAATAGTTGTGTATTACTCAATTATGTAAAAGCATCTGAAGTAAGGCATTCTGTAACTTAGCATTACAGATCATCATTTCAGGTAGCTTTTACTGGTAGAACAAAATATGAAACTAAAAACAGTCCAAAAAAATGAAAACTGGAAGAGGCTTCTTGTATATAGATTTTTTCTTGCCTTACAAACAACTTGCATGAGACTTATACATATAGCCCAATGTTATCGAGACCGGACCGTCAATCAAACCGTGATGGCCTAAGGTTTAAGGTTTTGAAGGTCTGACCGATTAAACGTCGAGAGCCACACATTTTTCCTCCTAATATAAATGAAAATGTTTGGTGAAATTCATAATAGAACAAATGCAATGCATGTTATAAGTTCAACAACTACCATATTGATTCATATCACAAGAAGTAACCCATATCACAAATCACAACATTTTGTTATCTTCACAAAAGATATATTATCAAATATCATTAAGGATTATGTATTACCCTTGCAGTAAAGTGACTAAACTAAGAGACAACAAAGAAAGGAAACAATCAAATAATTTTATTACGATTAAATAAAATAGTGGTCACTCAAAAAGCTCATTTCTTCCTGCATACCTTTTTTCTGTCACTCAAATAAAGCTTGGCTTGCAGCGTAATGGTTTTCAACACATCAACCAATTATATATAAAAAGGCCTACAACCCAAAATAATACAATTTTTAAAAATTTCCAAAGGCAACAACAAGAAAAGGGCTAATTCGACACCTGATTTGCGGGTTGCGGCAATGGTGGTTGTTGAGATTACGGTTTCTACATTTGGGAGAAAATGCCGTACAACCTTAAAAGTGGATTCCAGTGCACGGTTCAGCCGGCAATTTCACACGGTTTCGAAGGTTCAGCCGGTGGTTCGTGCATGACAGCGGTACGATTTGGCTTCGAGCCAACGACGTCGATGGTCGGCGGTTTCTCACGGTCCAACCGTGGTCCGGTTCTTATAACTATGATATAGCCTGAGTAGCTAAACAACTAGTAATAAATAATAAATGCTTTCAGACTACAACTTTATGGCTCCTGTCACTCAACATGCACAACATGTCTATTACGGTGAAAAGATACATGCATAAATCAAGTTTATTTATTTCAACACCCCCATTTAAACTTGATCTTCTTTATTCACTCCAATCGAGGCATACAATCTTGCAAAATCCTCAAACTTCATTGCCTTGGTAAAAATGTTAGCAGTATGATCTGCTGTGTTGGCATATACGAGCTCAACTTCTTTTCTTTCAATGGACTCTCTAATATAGTGATACCTGGTATCTATATGTTTAATTTGATCATGAAACACGAGATTTTTAGCCAAAGCAATAGCAGACTTGTCGTCAATATATATAGCTTTTGCTTCTTCCTAAGGAAAATGAATTGTCTTCAACAGTCTCCTTAGTCATGTTGCATGACAAACATATGATGCAGTGGAAATATACTCAGCTTCACAAATTGAGAGAGTTACAACTAGTTGTTTTTTTGAACACCAAGTAAAAGCAGTGTTCCCATGATTTTTTTTTTAAAGGCAAGTGAAAAATTTATTATTCACAAAAACAAGAGTTATATCGACTTAAAATGCAAAAGCAATACAGACTCTTAAATGTCTAGCCTTAAACTTACAAAAACTGATTACAAAAATAAAGATGAAGCATACTTATTGCAACATTATTTATATTGAGGTGAAGATACTACGTCACACGAGAATCACAGCAGCAGCCCCAAGTAGAAAATTCCTATATCCAAATTGCAAAGAAAGAAACGGACAATATAATTCACTGAATCATCCCCATAAACCAATTCCAAACCGCATGCACAGTAAGGTTCTTGGCACAGTTTACCAATAACTGTGTAAAGCTATCACTAACAAAGAGTCCAATGACCGGAGACTCAATTTAAGAGAGGATCAAACATGGGGCCAGGATTCTTCCTGGTATGTCGTTTCATCTTGTTGGTAAGCGACATCATATCCTTTGGCAAGAAGTCATTACCATCATCTAAATCAGAGTCGTCCCAAAATTTTCCTTTTAGCTTCTTGGGTTTAGATGAAAAAGGAAGAGAACTTGTAGGAATTACACACTATAACAAAATGACCCTATTACAACGGTGTTCCACCGTTGTAATATACATTTTACAACGGTGGGATAACATCGTATATTAAGAAGTTGTAATAGACTAAAATCTTTTACAACTTTTTTGCACCGTTGCAACACCGTTGTAAATGTATATTTTACAACTTTTTTCCACCATTGTAATAAACTTTGTTACAACAATTATGCACTATTGTAATAATATCTACTACAACTGTTATGCACCGTTGTAATTGACAGTTGCATTTAAAAAAAAATAGACATCCTTTGCAACTGAAATGAACAATACACTAAATATAGCAATACTCCATAAGCAAAACAAATATTATAGTTATTTGCAAACTAATTTATTAAAATACTCAAATTTTCAATATTAAAAACAATAAGTTTTACAAAAGATTTCACGGACTATTACGTACTTGATTGTTACAAAGCAACTTAGTACAAGAAGGTTTAACCTCTTTTTTATTCATGTCAGTGGGAAATACCTTTAGTCTCCACAAGAGTATTGGAGATGGCAATACTGCAGCGCTATTTATTGGTAAAGTCACACCTTTCATCTGGCCGTCTGCTACAGAATGCAATAACCTCTCCCGTTGATATTTCATGGCTCGCTACACTACAACAAAATGACCATATTACATGTACAGTTATCTGGAATTAAAAAAATAAAAACGGAAAGAAACAATCTCCTCTTCACCAGATGTCTCTCATCTAATTTGTGAATGATTAGGATCTGCTGATATGAATCTAAATGTAAGGGTTTACATGTACCATGTGATAAAATGGGGATAACCAACATTTCTTCTCAATGATGTGGTAGGCATATTAGTTACTAACTTATTATACATAGGATCAAATAATAGAAGTGAACAGGCCCTTTGATCTACCATATAATTATTTGAATAAACCTGTATCATAGATTTTAATTCCTTATAAACATTTTTCTAGTTTTCTTACTTGCCAAATCACTAATAATATTTCATACTGAAGTAACCTTAGAAAAATGATCGCCACACTAGTCATTTTTCTGACCTCAGCACATAATATATACTAGAGTCTGAAGCTGTAGTATCATTTGAAACAAAGATTGAAAAACATGATTATATATATTTTTTTGGAACAGAAGGATGCTTAATTACAAGCAAAATATTACAAGAAATTTTGAGTCGGGTACAACATAAACTGAGAACAAATCCTATACAACTAAGAAGAAAGACCCGGCTCAAAACAAAAAACACAAGCTGATAAACCAGGTCATACAGACCACATACAATAGTAAGCACTCAAAAAACCAGCACCAGCAAGAACCAAGGTAGTAAGCAATGACAAACGACAGTCACTTGCAGAAACCAATATCCAAAGCATATGACAACAACTTCAAAGATTAGTGTAGTAGCACACATAACCCAGGAACCAACATAACAGTAGAAACTTGAGAATCAATTTTATTTAACTAGCAAAACAAGATTTCGTCCAAATTTACCAGCAAGTACGAAAGTCAATTTTCATTTCTCAAATCAAATTCAACACACTAATTTTCATTTCCCAAATCAGATTCAAATTACCATTCATAACAATATTATGCTCGACAACCTTAATCCGTATATAAACAACCTCAGCTCTTTAACTATTAAATATTTAAAACATTAAAACCATAAATTATTACCTTTGGCTTCAACAAAATAAGGAATCATCAAAAACTGAATTCACTTGGTGACATCATGTCGACTGCCGTGGAGATGGAGCTCCGCACGCCGCTTTTCCCAGAAAATTGCAATCGCCTATACTTTCGACTTCGACTTTCGTGATTTGATGATTTGAGAATCGGTTTTACTTTCCTATCTCTGAGATGTAGCGATGAAATAATTGGAGTAGGAGTAGAGTTTGGTGAGCTTGAAATCGACTGCAGAATCGAAAATTAGGGTTCAAAAACTTGAAACGACGAGTGAAATTTGGGTATGAAATTGTGGCGGCCTTGAAATTCGGATTTAGTGTTTAAGAAGCTTCAGTGAAATATAAGGGTTAGCTGCCAAAATTTTCAAGTTGGCACCACTTTTCCAAACAATTACTTTTTTCACGTTTACCTTATTAGTACTTACGAATGTGATGACATTTTATATTTCAATTGTTTTCAGCACTATACACAATATTATTTCTTATAGGAATCAAATAACCAATTTCAACACTTAATAGATCACGTTGGTTAAGTCATCTAAATATTCATTTCGATTTTAAGGTTCAATTATCATAAGAAAAAAAGAAAAAAATACTAACTAGTTATTCGAAATTTTGGGTATTTTACAAAAGTTCTAGTTCATTGGTTTTTTTAAAATTAATATATGAAAATTTCAATATTTTATAAGTTCTAGTTCATCCATTACCCTAAATATGCACATACATTTATATGCAATATGAAAGTGATTTGAGCTGATCTAGTGCCTAATGTGTGTGTAAATGCATCCACGAGCAACCACTAGCAACCACTTGCATCAACTTGCAACCATCAAACATAACATGTCCCAAGCACATGTTTACATCCATGGATTTCCTATCTAAAGGTCGAAGATTCGGTTGATGGGATATAAACAAATGATACAACTAGAACAAAAGCTCAGTTCCCATTTGACATCGGTTAAGAGAATAATTCCCTAAGTCTCAGCCCCGAAGACCGAAATCAACATAGTCTGACACCCAAAAAATTACCCTTATTAAACAATGTCAAAACTGGAGATCTACTTCATGCTTCGAGTAGAAACCCCTATCCTTCAGAAATATTCAGATACTTACAGACCACTGGTACAGATCAGATTACAGAATGATTCTCAGAAAGCTAAGCATAATAGACCCTTGCGGGTTACAAGAAACTTTGGGGGTCTTCCCATGACAAGTTAGAAGCTTAACGACCCTCCTCTCAAAATCTAGAATGTAACACCCCACCTCCGCCAGGGTCACTCACGAGTGATTGCACTAGCTTTGGAGGGGTGTTGTCTAGGTAAACATGCACAGAGATATCACAAGACAGAACATAGATAAATAAATAAGTAAAGCAACGGTAGAAATTTAAAAACCATGGTTAACCATTTCAAAACCAAAGTCAACTTACATCAAAATACTTAGTCATCATTTTCCAACTACCACAAGTCTAGAAACATAAACTGAAAATAACATAAAGTAAACATCCCCAAAATAGATGTGGTGAAGCCATAGAAAGCTCAAGTCCAAACCGTACATGAGCTGTCAAGAAAGTAAGCCAAATGTCCAAGCTAAGCACTAGTGTTCCCTCCCTGATAACTTGGGAGGGGAGGGGGGGAAACGGAAGAAAAGAGGCGAAAGAAAAAGGGTCAGTCATAAAGACTGGTAAGTCCTACCTACTATTAGTATAAAAACTAATGAGGTTAACTAGACATGAGAAACTGAGATGAAACATAAAGATGGTAACTAACTGGCATGATAAATAGATAACAAGGTAGATCAAGTGTGGCATCGCATATACAAGGTTTAGTTTTGCACCAATAGTACTAGTATTCTAACCCATGTCAAGTATAAACAAGAAATGATCCCTTGGCCCAATATCATGAGATGACCCAAGTCAAGGTCCAACTATACGATCTAGTCGATCGGCTCCCTATAAGCCTAACTCGTCGAGTGTCGGTGTCATACGGCCCAATCACGGAATGTAGTCAACTGTGCTAGGTCCACCCTAGGGTGTATCAAGCCCTAAGGTGCCAACCACTGACACAAATCAAGCACGTACAGTCTAAACCTACTGGTGCCCGGGTCTGTTTTTTTTCAACTCCGGACTATGTGCACGACCATAGCCCGCCTGAACCTACACTGGCGCACCTACTCAGCCGTCTTTCTGGTCGCTTACAATCAGCCCAGTAATCGTGCCCCACCCTAGCCTAGTCCCTAGGGTATCGTGATACATCTAAGAGGGTTACTGCTGAAAAGGACCACGTAACTAGGGTTTCTAACGGGTTAAGTGTGGTTAACCCTATCCAATCATGTATCAGGTTGGTTAAGTGTATCCAAGTGGTTCATGACTTAACCCTATCATGTGGCATTAATTAACTTAATGCGCCCAACCTTTCACATTAGACTTTGTTGTGGTTACTGGATGTGCCGGGCGGGTCTGGGCAGCTTTACACCACAACCTAGTCTAACCTCGGGTTTCAAGCGCGATATGACCAACTACTCACATTGGGTCCTATTGTTTGTAGCCACTGGATTTGCCAGGCGGTTCCGGGCAGATTTATGCTACAAACTCAACCCAACCTCGAGTTGGCCACTTCATGGTTTTCTACATGTCATGACCACATTCAAGTTTTCAAGCATAATAAATTTTCATGTCATATTTCAAGTCATGTTTTTCATGTCATTTCAAGTTCGCCTAACTACCCATAACGTATTCCCATCGCACGTAAATTCGCATCAATACAAATAGATCAAAAAGGGGAACATAACAATATGACAAAGATGGGCATAAGGTGGTAAAGTTGGTCATAAGTTAAACATGATGATATTTGAGGCAAAGGTGTTCATCACAACTAGCATATAGGATTATTGGCCTCAAAACATGTATGACATCAAACTTAGAAAATAGGGTGATAACATGGTAATTGTTGACATAGAGTGATAAACTTGTGACTAGCATGTAGTTCAACATCATAGGCAAGTTAACATCAAGGTTATGAGGGGTTCTATGTTGCATTATGCATAATCCCCAAATAAAGCTCATAGCTTTCTACCCAAAAATCAAGATGAACGGTACTGGGTTCATGATAGTTCCACAATCATAGATCAAAAGAGTCATGAATGGATCTATGCATACAATGATAGACCTAAGACAAGTATTACACAAAAATCCCATTTCAACTTGCTACATGTTCATATTAACTTCATAGTTTAAATCTAAGAGTAGAGTGGGGCTTACAAATCCTGGCTATGAGAACTAGAACAAAATAGAACAAGATAGAGACGTTGTAGGAGCTCTAGGAATGATGTAGCAACACTAGAAATCTCCAAATAATAATAAGCTCCACACAAAGCCTTGAGAAATAAGTAGCTCCTTTGATTTGATGGAGAAAGATGGCTCCTTTGCCTTGATCTAGTTTAGAACTCTCAAGCTCTCAAGATGAAGATGGACGACATGATTAGGGAGCATTTTGGCAGCACTTAGTTGTTAGGATGATTTGTGGTGGTTTAGGCTAGGTCTTAGGGTGTTTTTATAGGAGTAGAGACAAGTTTAGGCCATAGGATTAACCCTAGTTTTGATCTGAACCATCAAATCTCGTCATAGGCCAGCTGAATAGACCCAAAGGAGCAAGCAGGTGCACCAGGCCAACATGGCCCGATCAGGGAGGTCGACCCCCAGGTCGACACCCAGGGCGACTCCCCAGTCGACCTGGGGCTGGGCGGGAAATTTTCCCGCCCAGTCTGTTTGGGGCTGAATTTGAATTTCGGGCTGAAATTGAATTTTCTGAAATCTTCTATGGGCCATAACTTGGTCATACGGACTCCGATTTACGAAATTTCGGACTCGTTTTCAAGCAAAATTTCGAGACGAATGCAATGGCGTAACCCGTTCCCATTGATTCTTAACTTATAATTTAATTCTGCCCTGATTTCTTGTTTTAACATGTTATAAAAATTTGGGTTGTTACATTATCCCCACCTTAAAGGATTTCGTCCCCGAAATCTCCAAATTAGGAAGAACGTATCCTACCATCCATCATCCATCTACTCAAAACATCATCCACAAGTAATCATTGTCCTTAAAAGATTTCTAATGCTGTATGAACATATGCAAAAGTGTGTGTATATGCACCTATCTAATGTGAAAACCAGGCGGTTACTGACTCAGTAAACCTCCTTAATGCAGAATATGTTAGTGAAATGAGTCCAAATGTATGCAAATTCCTAACATAATTTATAATCTCTACATGAGTGCACATAACATTCATTCATATGCAACATCCACGTGATAGCATAACAAGTTTCATCCATGAATAAGCATAAACACTCATGCATATGCAATATGAAAGTGTGTGAGCCGATCTTAGTGCCTAACGTGTATCATGCATCCACGAGTAACCACTTGCAAACACTTGCAACCATTTGCAACCATCAAGCATAACATGTTTCAAATGCATGTTTCATCCAAAGGGTTTCTACCTAAGGTTATCATGACAAGATTAACGAAATAACAAGATAAACATGGATAGCAAAAGAAAGATATGCTAGCTAGGAAAAGAGATTGAGAATGTACCCTAAAAAAGAAATGGATAAAGCCCACGCATCTTCTCCTTGGTTTCCCAAGTTGCATCTTCATCGGCTTCACTCCACTTAACCTTTACTAACTTGACTTCTCGATTCCTCAGCTTCTTGATCTCCGTTCCCAAGATACAAATTGGAGCTCGGCTCAGGGTTGCCTCTTTCTCTACCTCCACGTCTTCAAGAATGCTAGGCTCAACTACTTCGGCTGATTCATGTAGGCATTTTTGGAGATGCGAGACATGAAAGACATTGTGCACTTCCGCCAGCTTCTCGGGCAATTCCACCGTATAAGCCATTTGCCCAATCTTCTCGATGATCGGGAAGGGTCCTACGAACCTTGGTGCTAGCTTTTCAACTGCTCCAAAACGAACCACATTTCGCAAGGGAGAAACCTTCACAAAGACCATATCTCCAACTTCAAACTCTAAGTCTGTCCTTCGCTTGTCTGCATAGGATTTCTGTCTATCTTGGGCCGTTTTCATCCGCCTTCAAATCAACTCAACCTTCTCGGATGTGTCCCTTATCTTGTTGGGCCCAAGTATAAGCTTATCTATCGTCTCCTACCGACATGTAGGTGACTTGCACGACCTCCCATACAAAGCTTCGAATGGTGCCATCCCTATGCTTGCTTGGTAGCTGTTATTATAAGCAAACTCTACGAGAGGAAGGTGGTCTTCCCAAGTGCCACCAAAGTCAAGAATGCATAGCCTCAACAGATCTTCTAGTACCCTATTCACCCTTTCGGTCTGACCATCCGTCTTTGGGTGATAGGCTGTACTTAGATTCAATCGCGTACCCATCGCTTCTTGCAAATTATTCCAAAATTGGCTAGTGAAGATTGGGTCACGATCGCTAACTATGCTAGAAGGAACTCCATGCAATCGCACTATCTCTCGAAGATAAACATATGCTAGCCATGATGCGGTCCTCTTGCTCTTCACTGGAATGAAATGAGCACTCTTCGTGAGTCTATCCATTATGACCCATATGCTAGTATTCCCCTTCCTTGATCTCGGCAATCCATCCACAAAATCCATAGAGATACTTTCCCACTTCCATTGCGGGACCTCCAATGGGTGCAGTAGCCCACCGGGCTTCTTCGACTCGGCCTTTACTTGTTGGCAAACAATACATCTAGAAACAAACTCTGCAACATCCTTTTTCATCCCAACCCAAAAGAAAATGCGCTTCATATCCCGGTACATCTTATCCCCCCCGGGATGTATGATCATCCTCGAGTGATGCACCTCCTCAAGAACTTTATTTACTAAGTCTCCCACTTGTGGGACACATAGTCTTCCATCACGCCTTAGCCACCCCTTGTCATCAATAGTATATCTAGCGAGGTGACTTGACGTCTCACCACGAATCAACTTGTCCATGATCTCGACTATCTGCGGGTCTTCCCTCTGTGAAGTCCCAACTTGATCAAGAAGTGTAGGTCTAAGCTCAAGGGATGCTAACGAACCAATCATCGACTCAACAGCAGGTGTAAAATCAAAGGTTGCCAAGAACTCTAGGCTCTTCATATCAACAAACAAGGGACTCAAAGTCAACCTTTTTCTACTTAGCGCATCTGCGACAACATTACCCTTGCCAGGGGTATAAGCTATATCGAAGTCATATGATGCCAAGAATTCCATCCACCTCTGCTGCCTTAGATTCAAATCTTTCAGCGAGAAGAGGTACTTGAGTGACTTGTGATCAGTATATAACTCAAACCTTTCACCTAGAAGATAATGGCGCCAAGATTTGAGTGCAAAGTCGATCGCCGCCAACTCCAAATCATGAGTGGGATAGTTCTTCTCATGAACTTTGAGTTGCCTACTCCCAAAGCATATCACTCTCCCTTCTTGCATCAGGACAGTTCCTAATCCCGTGCCACATGCATCGGTGTACACGGTAAACAACTTCCCTCCATCGGGTAATGCTAGAACTGGAGTTGTGGTGAGGGCTTTCTTGAGCCTTTGAAAAGCAAGCTCACACTCTAAGTCCCATGCAAAGACTAAGTTCTTCTTCGTTAACTTAGTAAGAGGGGCCGAAATCTTAGTGAAGTCCTTAATGAACTTCCTATAAAATCCTGCCAGACCGAGAAAGCTTCTCACTTCAGTTGCATTCTTCGGAACTTTCCAGTCTTGTACCGCCACTACTTTAGCGGGATCCACAGCTATGCCTTGCTTAGAAACTATATGCCCAAGGAACCGAACTTCCCTTCTCCAAAAATGGCATTTGGAGAACTTGGCTTTTAACTGATGAGCTCTAAGCGTATCCATAACCTCCTTGAGATGTGTAGCATGCTCTTCCTCGTCCTTAGAGAAGATCAGAATATCATCCACGAAGACAACCACAAACTTGTTAAGGAACTCCCTAAACACCCTACTCATCAAATCAACGAAGTATGCGGGTGAATTAGTCAAACCGAACGGCATGACGAGCCATTCAAAGAATCCATCTGGAGTCCTAAACGCAGTCTTGTCAATACTATCCTCAGCCACTCTAAGCTGATGGAATCCGGTGGCTAGATCGAGTTGAGAGAAAACAGAAGCACCTACAAGCTGGTCAAAGAGATCATCAATCCTCGGTAACAGGTGCCTATTCTTCTTTGTCAGCTTGTTTAACTCACGATAATCAACACATAGACGAAGCGAACCATCCGCCTTAGTAGCGAAAACCATAGGAGCGCCCCATTCAGAAATGCTTCGCCTAATGAAATTTTTCTCAAGCAACTCCTTGACTAGCTTGCTAAGCTCGCTTCTTTCTCGCGGGGCCATGTGCCTAACAGGCAATGAAACTGGCTTGGCATTATCAACAAGATAAATACGGAAGTCTATCTCGCGTTTAGGGGGTAACCCCTTCACCTCATCAAAGACATCCGGATATTCTCGGACCACCCTCACAGATTGAAGATTGTCAATAGACGAGTCGAGGGATTCAAGATAACATAACATGACAGGATCCATAGGGTTACAAGAAATCTCTAGGGTATTGCCAAGGCGAGTCATAAGCCTCACTACCCTATGCTCACAATCGAGAATGGCTCCATAACTGGACAACCAATCCATGCCCAAAATCAACCCGTATCCCATGAACCCGAGAACATAAGCATTATATGTGAATTCTACGGTCAAAATAGAAATCCTCAAATCCATACAAATCATAGATAGATGGGCGGAACCCTCAATTGGATTTGAAACACTAACGGGATCCTCAACTGGACTAGTACTTAGGTGCAAACTTTCAACAATGTCAGAAGAAATAAAGGTATGCGATGCGCCAGAATCAAATAAAGTTCGAACAAGAAAACCAGAAATGTAAACAAGGCTTTCTACAAAAATACTACCTCGGTCCGGAGCTGGAGTAGTGTTGAGAGCATGCATCTGCCCTCCAGAAGGTCGTGCCCGCTGAGTCTGTCCTTGCCCCTGTCCTTGCTTCTTTGGGCAATCCTTACTGTAGTGTCCAGACTCTCCGCAATGAAAGCATTCTCCCAACTTCCTCTTCTTCTTCTTCCTACAATCTTTGGCTATGTGTCCAGTGATCCCGCAGAAGTTGCACTTCCTTGTCTCCCTTGCCTTGTTGTTGTTGGCCTTGTTACCCTTGTTGTTCTTGTTGTTCTGGTTGCCTCCCCACCTGGAGTCCACCTTCTTGGTTTGAGTCTCATTAAGCTTGACTTCTTTCTTGCCATTCTTATCATCTCCTTGAAGCAAGGCCATATCCACTAAGCTCTCAAAAGTGGCCCCCATGGGTATATGAGACATGGCCAAACCTTGCAATGGCTCATTCAATCCTCGAGCAAAGCGTAGAGCCTTCTTCTGAGGTGTGTTAACCATGTCTAAACTGAATCGAGCAAGCTGGTTAAACTTATTCACATACCCCCTCACGGTCATGCCCCCTTGCTTCAAAGATATAAACCTCTCCATTTGCAGATTCTCTTCAGCAGATGATAGAAACTTAAGCCCAAACCTCATCCTAAAGTCGGCCCAAGTCTCTATAGGCCTAGTAGCGTTGGTGACTTCCCACCAATAAGCTGCTTCCTCTTTCAATAGCCATACTGCCAACAGAACTTTCCTACGATCTTCTACATCAAAGATAGCAAAAAGGTCTTCAGTTTCCCTTAACCAGTTTCTTGCCTCAACAAAAGTCTCTGTCCCAACAAAATTCTTGCCACCCATCGCCTTAAAGTCTTTGCAAATCTTCGCGAAATCCGCTTGTGGATGCTGAGGAGGAGGAGGAACCTCAGCTACGGGAGGAGGAGTGGGAGTGTCTGCTGGGCCGGCTCCATTTTCCCTAGCCTCCATGTACCTCCTAAACCAAATAGGTACCGGTATTCCCTCCGGGATGATAAAGTTATCGGCCATACTGAAACGAAGTAAAAGATAGATTTAGAACGAGGAAACAAAGGATAGTGCTAATGGATTTTGGGGAATAGCCTTTTAAAATAAACTAGACTTTCCTTGGAAAAATACTTAATTGGTTTTGAAAATAGTTTTTCAAAAGGGTTTTTAAAAATTTTGTCCGGGCCAGTAAACCTCATGCTCTGATACCAAATGTAACACCCCACCTCCGCCAGGGTCACTCACGAGTGATTGCACTAGCTTTGGAGGGGTGTTGTCTAGGTAAACATGCACATAGATATCACAAGACAGAACATAGATAAATAAATAAGTAAAGCAGCGGTAGAAATTTAAAAACCATGGTTAACCATTTCAAAACCAAAGTCAACTTACATCAAAATACTTAGTCATCATTTTCCAACTACCACAAGTCTAGAAACATAAACTGAAAATAACATAAAGTAAACTATCCCCAAAATAGATGTGGTGAAGCCATAGCAAGCTCAAGTCCAAACCGTACATGAGGCTGTCAAGAAAGCAAGCCAAATGTCCAAGCTAAACACTAGTGTTCCCTCCCTGAGAACCTGGGGGAAGGGGGGGAGGGAGGGGGGAAACGGAAGAAAAGAGGCGAAAGAAAAAGGGTCAGTCATAAAGACTGGTAAGTCCTACCTACTATTAGTATAAAAACTAATGAAGTTAACTAGACATGAGAAACTGAGATGAAACATAAAGATGGTAACTAACTGGCATGATAAATAGATAACAAGGTAGATCAAGTGTGGCATCGCATATACAAGGTTTAGTTTTGCACCAGTAGTACTAGTATTCTAACCCATGTCAAGTATAAACAAGAAATGATCCCTTGGCCCAATATCATGAGATGACCCAAGTCAAGGTCCAACTATACGATCTAGTCGATCGACTCCCTATAAGCCTAACTCGTCGAGTGTCGGTGTCATACGGCCCAATCACGGAATGTAGTCAACTGTGCTAGGTCCACCCTAGGGTGTATCAAGACCTAAGGTGCCAACCACTGACACAAATCAAGCACGCACAGTCTAAACCTACTGGTGCCCGTGTCTGTTTTTTTTTAACTCCGGACTATGTGCACGACCATAGCCCGCCTGAACCTACACTGGCGCACCTACTCAGCCGTCTTTCTGGTCGCTTACAATCAGCCCAGTAATCGTGCCCCACCCTAGCCTAGTCCCTAGGGTATCGTGATACATCTAAGAGGGTTACTGCTGAAAAGGACCACGTAACTAGGGTTTCTAACGGGTTAAGTGTGGTTAACCCTATCCAATCATGTATCAGGTTGGTTAAGTGTATCCAAGTGGTTCATGACTTAACCCTATCATGTGGCATTAATTAACTTAATGCGCCCAACCTTTCACATTAGACTTTGTTGTGGTTACTGGATGTGCCGGGCGGGTCTGGGCAGCTTTACACCACAACCTAGTCTAACCTCGGGTTTCAAGCGCGATATGACCAACTACTCACATTGGGTCCTATTGTTTGTAGCCACTGGATTTGTCGGGCGGTTCCGGGCAGATTTATGCTACAAACTCAACCCAACCTCGAGTTGGCCACTTCATGGTTTTCTACATGTCATGACCACATTTAAGTTTTCAAGCATAATAAATTTTCATGTCATATTTCAGGTCATGTTTTTCATGTCATTTCAAGTTCGCCTAACTACCCATAACGTATTCCCATCGCACGTAAATTCGCATCAATACAAATAGATCAAGAAGGGAAACATAACAATATGACAAAGATGGGCATAAGGTGGTAAAGTTGGTCATAAGTTAAACATGATGATATTTGAGGCAAAGGTGTTCATCACAACTAGCATATAGGATTATTCGCCTCAAAACATGTATGACATCAAACTTAGCAAATAGGGTGATAACATGATAATAGTTGACATAGAGTGATAAACTTGTGACTAGCATGTAGTTCAACATCATAGGAAAGTTAACATCAAGGTTATGAGGGGTTCTATGTTGCATTATGCATAATCCCCAAATAAAGCTCATAGCTTTCTACCCAAAAATCAAGAAGAACGGTACTAGGTTCATGATAGTTCCACAATCATAGATCAAAAGAGTCATGAATGGATCTATGCATACAATGATAGACCCAAGACAAGTATTACACAAAAATCCCATTTCAACTTGCTACATGTTCATATTAACTTCATAGTTTAAATCTAAGAGTAGAGTGGGGCTTACAAATCGTGGCTATGAGAACTAGAACAAAATAGAACAAGATAGAGACGTTGTAGGAGCTCTTGGAATGATGTAGCAACACTAGAAATCTCCAAATAATAATAAGCTCCACACAAAGCCTTGAGAAATAAGTAGCTCCTTTGATTTGATGGAGAAAGATTGCTCCTTTTCCTTAGATCTAGTTTAGAACTCTCAAGCTCTCAAGATGAAGATGGAGGCCATGATTAGGGAGCATTTTGGCAGCACTTAGTTGTTAGGATGATTTGTGGTGGTTTAGGCTAGGTCTTAGGGTGTTTTTATAGGAGTAGAGACAAGTTTAGGCCATAGGATTAACCCTAGTTTAGATCTGAACCATCAAATCTCGTCATAGGCCAGCTGAACAGACCCAAAGGAGCAAGCAGGTGCACCAGGCCAACATGGCCCGATAAGGGAGGTCGACCCAGGTCGACACCCAGGTCGACTCCCCAGTCCTCTTGGGGCTGGGGTAGGTCGACTCCCCAGTCGACACCCCAGTCGACCTGGGGCTGGGCGGGAAATTTTCCCGCCCAGTCTGTTTGGGGTTGAATTTGAATTTCGTGCTGAATTTTGAATTTTCTGAAATCTTCTATGGGCCATAACTTGGTCATACGGACTCTGATTTACGAAATTTCGGACTCGTTTTCAAGCAGAATTTCGAGACGAACGCAATGGCGTAACCCATTCCCATTGTTTTTTAACTTATAATTTAATTTTGCCCTGATTTCTTGTTTTAACATGTTATAAAAATTCGGGTTGTTACATAGAACGACCCTCTACATAGAAAGCTGGTCCATTTAGAACCAACCCATAGCCCATAAACTTGAGCACACAAATGTTACAATCAAATTTTTGATGCCTAACACAGATAATTTCAAACCCCTACGAATCACTAACAATTGAGTCGAACCACAATTGGGGTTTGAAACAACTACGGGATCAAAAATAAGACTAGTACTAAAGCCCAGAGTCTCAATGCCAGAATCCAAAAGAGTCTTAACTTCATAACCAGATAAGTAAATTAAACCTTCTACATAGATTTTTCTATCCCTATCCTATCCCTCCGTCGCGAGAGCATTCGCCTATCCTATCAAAGAAAGAGTTTTTAGACAAAGGACCGAAGGATACTACATATGGCTTTTAGGGGAATGTTTTTCAAAACAGGCTTTCCTTTTTGAAAATACTTTCTTTTAAAACCTTTTTGAAAAATAGATTTCAAAAACTTTTATCTAATCTGGTAAACTTCAGCTCTGATACCAAGTGTAACAACCCACCTCCATTAAGGCCACTCACAAAAGGAATGCCTTAGCTTCAATGGAGCATTTTTGGTAAACAGACACAGAATATCACAAGATAGATATAAAAATTTTGCAGTAGAAACAAATAATTTTATTAAATCTCCAAAATACTTTGTTACATAATACCATGAGTCATAAAACTATTACAACAAAATACTTCTGTCTTATATCATCAGAGTACATAGGTTTTTAAAAGAAAATCATCATTCCCCATATTAAAGAGCAAGTCATATAGGAGACCGAGACCCGAGCCATACTTCAGAAATAGCTCCTAGAAGATGATATCCAATTCCTGACTAAACCTGGGTGTTTCCTCCCTGAGAACCTGGGGGGGGGGGGAGGGAACGGAAGAAAAGAGGCGAAACAAACTAGGTCACACATACGTCTGGTGAGTCGAGTAACTTTTAGCCAGTAAATAAATAAAGGTAAACATGATAGGCATACAAAGTGGATAAGAGGATCACGGTACAGATGACAGGTATGACAGGACAAATAAGGTAAGGTGTATGCATGATTCACTACTAACTACTCTGCACTATTACTAGTCAAACCAAAATGGGATGATCCCTTCCGCTAATGATAACGGTGGTGGTAGTTTCGTGTATTCCTAGCTGCTGCCATAGGTGCCTCCTGTTCCTATCTCAACTAGTTGTACCAACTACCCTCCTACTATAAATTGGTAGACCCAGGGCATGTGTCCGGATATACCCTAACCACTACCCTAATCTATCAGCTCCCTACTCTGTAGATACCCTGTGCTGGTCCCACAACTAGGGGGTATCACTTCCCTAAAGTGGCAACCTAAGGTGTACACAGTTATACCTACTGGTGTCACGGTCGTCTTGTCCCCCTCTGCCCGGCCCATGCACGCACATGTCCCCGGTCGGTTTGCGCCGCCCACACCATCCGTCCCGTTTTGGATCTCTTACAATCAATTAGTAAGCGTGCCCCTTCCCCGCCTAGTACAGAGATCTTTACTTTGATACCCCTCCGGGTTACTGACTGAAATGGGTCCCACACAACGTGATACAAGCTCTCCCCTATGTCTTGTATCCCCACTAGGTTTTCTACTGACGATGTATACCCTGAGGTGTCTTTAATTACATAGCCCTCAATTAGTTATGCGTACCTATAGGTGTCTTTAATACATAACCCCTATTCTACCTATCGGTTATGCATACCTATAGGTGTCTTTAATACATAACTTTACCTACTCCCATTAGTTATGCATACCCCTGAGGGTGTCTTTAATACATCACCTATTCTTATTAGTTATGTGTACCCCTAAGGGTGTCTTTAATACATAACTTTGCCTACTCCCGTTAGTTATGCGTACCCCTAAGGGTGTCTTTAATACATAACTTTACCTATTCCCATTAGTTATGCGTACCCCTAAGAGTGTCTTTAATACATAACTTTACCTATTCCCATTAGTTAAGCGTACCCCTAAGGGTGTCTTTAATACATAACTTTACCTATTCTGCCCCGTTTATGTATACCATTAGGTGTCTTTAATTACATAACCCTTTTTAATGGTTAAGTTTGTGGGCCTATATGTATTGATATTACCCACTTACCCTTCAGTTGTACTTAACCCTCCCACTGATTTAATCCTATTTATTTAATGGTTAAGTTTATGGGCCTATATATACTAATATTACCCACCTACCCATCAGTTGTACTTAACCCACCTACTGATTTAACCCTGTTTATTTAATGGTTAAGTTTGTGGGCCTATATGTATTAATATTACCCACATACCCATCAGTTGTACTTAACCCACCCACAATGCAGTTCGTTTTACTTAACCCTAACTTATGTCTATCATCATACAATCCATATGTATTAAGTTAGGTTAAGTAGTCTTTAATCAACGTTAATTAATTATTGAAATATCTAATCGTATTTCACATGCCACCCCAGGCACCCACTTAATTCCACATGCCACCTAAGGTACCCACTTAACCCCTCATGTCCCACTACATGTTTATCTGGTTAAGTGTTTCTTAATTCATTAAGATCGTAACCTTATAAAGACCTCCCACATTAGACTGGCATTTGTGGCAGCTGGATTTGTCGGGCGGGTCCGGGCAGTCTTACACCACAAAAGAGCCTAACCTCTTGTCTTTGACCTCCCACATTAGACTGGCATTTGTGGCAGCTGGATTTCCCGGGCGGGTCCGGGCAGTCTTACACCAAAAAAGAGCCTAACCTCGTGTCTTAGACGATTAATTACTCCTAATTAATCATCCCCCAATTTGAATTACTTTCCCTATTCAAGTTATCAATTAATTCCAAATTTCACTATAGCCATAATTGACTCAATTATGTCCATCTATTTATGGTATGAAAAATCATACCAATTTTCATCACAAAATTATTTTATGCCAATTCTCAATATTAAATCTTCAGACTTTCATTGATTGAACATTCCTCTTTTGATTAATTAAGTTAATTAATTAATCCTTTCCTTTTTCATAGGTGTCAATACCTATCTTATTAACAATTTGGATTTCTTATCCATAAATGGTCATATTCAAATTATACCATTTTTACCCAATTTCACCCATGTCATAATAGGTAATTATTTATATGTTTCTCTACTAGAATCATGTGTCTAATTTACATAATCACTATGTAAATTATGCCTATTACAAATTCCCCCTTTTCCCCGTTTCTTAACTAGCGTAACCGTTTGCGTTTTTGGCGTCATTGAGGCTACAAAAATAGCCTCGCAACAACAACAAAATAAAGGGAATGACAAGGTGATTGTTTCAGTACAATTTTTGGCCTTAGCATGACAACTAGGGAAAATGACATGATAACTTCGCATATAATTATGATTTACCACATAATTAACAACTTGCATAGATTCGTAACAACTTGCATAGGTTTATGAATTAACAATCATAATTAACAACCAACATAGGTTCATGATTCTCAGCATAATCAACAACTTATATGGGTTCATGATTCACTATATAACAACTAGCATAGGTTCATGAATTAACAATGCAACAACTTGCATAGGTTCATGATTCATAACATAACAACTATCATAGGTTCATGAATTCATCACACAATAACTTGCATAGGTAACTTGCATGATCTCATAACAATTTGCATAGATTCATGATAACAACTTGCATAATAACGACTTGCACAGATTCATGATAACAACTTGCATAGATTCATAATAACCACTTGCATAGATTCATGATAACGACTTGCATAGATTCATCATAACGACTTTCATAGATTCCTGATAACGACTTGCATAGATTCATAGTTTCTCAACATAATAACTTGCATAACTTCATGATTCACAACGTTAATGAACTTACATCATTTCATGATTCACAACAATAATAAACTTGCATCATATCATGATTTACAACAATTATGAACTTGCATAACTACAAACAACATATACCCAAATCATAGTCTACCACAATTCACTTTTATTTATTTAAACCTAAAAGTGACTAGAACTCACCAAATAAGGGGTCTTGAGTTCTGGGATCTGAATTCTGTAATTGATTAGCATTCCCTTGTTGTAGACAATTTCGTTGTTGTAGTTTTAGGCTTGATTTGAATTGAATTGTTGTCTTTAATTTGCGTCTAGTTGGTGGCGGCTACTCTAGGGTTTGGAGTGACAACATGACGGCTACTAATCTAATTTTTGATTTGATTCTAGGGTTTGGGTCTACATATGTTTATATAGAATTTCAATTTAATTATAGTCGTTGGATGATCTTAGGGTTAATCAAAACCACTCAGTCTAGATTAGAACTATCCAGAAACCCTAATGACTCATTAACTAGTCAGAAATGACTCAGCAATGAGTCAGAACATGGGTCAGACAGAACCAGAAGGCTATGCAGGTTTTCTCTCGGCCTGGGCGCACTTGTGAAGTGCGCCAATGCAAATTTGTACTGGTGCACTTCCCAAGTGCGCCAGTGCATTTTTTTCAAATTTCGTTCGTCCATATCTTCTTCATACGGTACCCGTTTCCCGCAAACTTGGACTCTATTTCAACCAGAATTCCGAGACGAACGTAATGGAACGACCCGTTTCCCTTAATTCCCAAATTTGAAATTAAGTATATTTTAATTTAGTTAATTTGATTATTCGAAAATTCGGGGTGTTACAATGATCAATAAGATCCTCAACATGCTTATTCTGTTTATCTTCTACATGGATATTAAACTCACAACTGTTAGTCGTATGACCAAATACCCTACAAACAGTGCATATTTTGGGTCTCCAATCATAGGATAATTTAACTGAAGTGCAATCTTTACCTAAACCTCCTACCACTATCTTATCAGGAAGATCAAAATCTGAGGAAATCTCAATTAATGCTTTTGCATACCTAAATCTTTGAAGCTTTTCTGTGCTAGTGTCAAAGCATATCAATCTCCCAACATGACAAGCTAACCAATTTATACCCAATAAAGTCTAAAAAATTGTCGAAATACAATAAAAATGAACCCACATCGGAGCATTTTTGATCTGAACCTATGAATTTCCTATTGTTGGATCCCATCTAGTTATGATGAACATACGTCCTTTAATGAAAATAGGATCAAATTTCAAAAAAAAATCCCTATCTGAATCATTGGAGAATTTGAAAAAATAGTGCATACCATCCGATCTAATACTAACTTCCCCATCTAATTTCCAGAAACGATTTAAGAAATTTACCACCATGGAGTATGAAGAATTACCATCTAGGAAAAAGCCCACCAAAAATTGCTCCAGTATTGCATACCTTCAGATCTGACTAACTCTGGAATCCGTTGTGGAATGCCATCCCTAGGAATGTTGATGTGCTTGGGCTGATAGGTTCCTGCGTTACGAGGGAGTGAATTAAAAAGGGATGCGTAGTCTTTCTTCGTGAAAGTCGGAAAGGAGGCATCAAATGATGAAGGATTTGCAGATCAAATAGGGGTAGGTTGCGGATCTGAAGGATTAGATCTAAAATTTGAAAGAGAGGGCTTATCAGAAGAGGGGTTTGCAATTGGAGGTGGTGGATCGGGGGGGGGGGGGGGGGATAGACGGAGATGAACGGGAGTGTAGGGGAGGGAAGGCGGTGTTAAAGGCAAAGGAGGAAGAAGCGGGATTTACTTGAGAGGCCGCCATTAACAAAAAGGTCAATGACATCGGGTTTCCTCCCATGAAAAATATGAATCCAATGGTGATATTTTGGTCGTCAATGTCTCCTCCCCAATCGCGATCACTATAACCATGAAGTTTAAAACTTTTAAATGGAAAAATATGTGAGAACGTAGTCAAGAGTACCTTTGATGTAATGAAGAATTCTTTTTGCCATTTTCATGTGTGTTACAGTAGGTACTTCTATATACCTACTAACAAGACCAACACCAAAAAGAATATCTGGTCTTGATCAGGTTAGATATCTCAAACTTCCAATAAGGCTTCTATAAAGTAATGGATTAATTTTTTTGTCTTCCTCAAATCTTGACAGTTTTGTTCCACAAGTAATTGAAGTACTTATAAGCTTGCAATTTTCCATCTTAAAATTCTTAAGAACCTTCTCTGCATAACCTTTTTGAGAAACAAAAAAGTTTTTAACTTTGCTTTACTTCCATTCCTAAGTAGTAGGATATGAGACCAAGGTCAGTCATCTCAAATTCTGCATGCATTGCTTTCTTGAAGTCTTTAAATAGTTGTGTATTATTTCCCGTGAATATCAAATCATCCACATATAAGCACATAAGCATGAAACCTCCATCTTTATCTTTCTTAACATATAAAGCATGTTCATGTGGACATTTGGTGAAGTCACGATCTTGAAAATATTTATCAATTCTACTATACCACGCTCTAGGCGCTTGTTTCAAGCCTTACAATGCACTTCAAGACTTTATCTTCATGCTCAACATATCCTAGAGGCTATTTTCTTCTTCCAAATAGTCATTTAAGAAAGAAGACTTGACATCCATTTGAAAAATATTCCACCTTTTGGGCTGCTAAAGAAATAATTAATCGAATAGTTTCCAATCGAGCAACAGGGGCAAATACCTCGTCATAGTCGATACCATGCTTCTGACTATATCCTTTCGCGACAAGCCTCGCCCTATATCTCTCTATCTTTCCTTTCGCGTTTCTCTTCATTTTATACACCCACTTTACATAAATCGCTTTGTGTCCTTTGGGATGTGTTGCAAGCTCCCATGTATCATTTCTTTTGGTTGCTTAAATTTCCCCATCCATTGTATGCTTCCATTCTTTATTTGATATTGCAGTTTCAAAGTTTAATGGCTTAGTCTCGGCAAATAAACAAAATAACATGGATTGTTATTAAGATAGAAATTTGGATCATTAACAACATTTGTTTCCTCGTAAAGATCTGAAATTCTTTTTGTGCTAAGTGGTCCTATAGGAGATTCATCATTGAATGACTGAGAACTTTCAAGTGAAAGAGGTGGTGTGTTTGCAACTTCTCTTTCAACTGATTCTTCTTTATGTTGAGGAAAAGTGGTATATTCTTCATTTTGAGGTACATTCCAATCCCAAGAAGTTCTTTCATCAAATTCAGCATCTCTACTGATAATGATTTTCCCATTAGTAGGATTATAGAACTTGTAACCTTTTGAATAATAGTCATAGCCATTGAAAACAAACTTCTCACTTTTATCTTCAAGCTTTGATATTTTTTTATCTGGGACATGAATGTAAGTAAGGCTCCCAAACAATCGCAAGTGCGAAATAGTTGGCTTTTTACCACTCCATGCTTCTTGAGGCGTGACACCCTGAACACTTCCTGATGCAGAAAGATTTGATAGATATACTGCACATGCCATTGCCTCAGCCCAGAATTCCTTTGGCATGTTTTTGCTTTTAAGCGTGCTACGAACCACGTTTAGTATGGTTTCGTTTTTTCGTTCCACAACCCCATTCCGCTGAGGATTTCTTGGAACAGTAAGAAAGCGGCGAATCTCATTTTATTTGCAAAACCGATTGAATACAATCGAAGTAAATTCTCCGCCTTGACCGGTTCTTAAAGTTTTAACATAGCAGCCACTCCCCTTCTCAACTAGCGCTTTAAAAATTTTAAAAGCTCTAAAAACTTCATCCTTTTCTTTTATGAAACAAACCCAGGTTTTGCGGGAAAAATCATCAATAAAAAGCAAGAAATAATTAGCTTTTCCATGTGAGGATGGTTTGATTGGTCTGCACACATCAGCATGAACATGGTCCACTGGCTTGGTTGCTCTAAAACTCGCCTTTTGTTGAAAACTTTTTCTAGCTTGTTTGCCATAAAGACATCCTTCACATAATTGGTTAGGATGATTGATCTTTGGCAGTCTATGTACCATATCTTCATATGACAACAACTTTAGATTTCCAAAATTAAGATGGCCTAGTCTCAAATGCTAATGCCAAGAAGTGTCTTCAACACATGTTTTCAAGCATTTTGGATGATCAATATCAATACTAAGAAGAAACATTCTATTTTTCTCCATGGGTTCTTTCGCAATCAACATATTTGAATTATCTCTCATGTGAA
This sequence comes from Allium sativum, assembly GCA_030737875.1. Taxonomy (NCBI): domain Eukaryota; kingdom Viridiplantae; phylum Streptophyta; class Magnoliopsida; order Asparagales; family Amaryllidaceae; genus Allium; species Allium sativum. Next base: position 304,844,457 of record CM060912.1, on the reverse strand, counting down.
TGTCATAACCCATCTCTAGAAGTTGTCCCAGACATAGTATATATGTCTTCAAATCTGGTACATAATAAACTTGAGAAATCAAAATATGATTTCCAGTTTTAGAATGAATAAGTATATCACCTTTTCCTTTGATTGGGACTTTGATGTCATCTCCGAAGGAAATATTTCCTGTCATCTTTCCAGTAAATATGGAGAACAATTCTTTATTTCCACTTATGTGATTTGCAACACCTGTATTAAGATACTGCACTATGTTTTTGTCTTCCTTAGCTACAATTAGCAGCAACAACTCTTCATCCTCCTTTACTTCCACATAATTAGCTTGCTCATCATTTTTGTTGCAGGAACTCCTACATTCATTGGAATGATGACCATATTTTTTATAACCATCATATTGAATTTTTGATTTGTCATATTTTTACCTCCACCTCTTGTAGCTCCATGATTCCCACGCCCTTTTGAATTGTTGATTGTCCTTTCATTGTTGAACATCTGGCTTTCACTGGATCGACCATGGCCACGACTGAAACTTCTACCTCTTCCGGGGCCTCTTCTTCTTCCACGATTTTGTCCTCTTCCTTGGAATCGCTCATACTTCTCATTTCCTCTCGAAGAGACATTAGGTTGAAGAGCATAGGAATCTGCTACTTCTTTCTTTATTAATCTTTCCCATATGCTTGCAATGATCCCATGAGCTCATCAACAGTCATAGTTTGAAATTGCACTACAAAAAAACTTGTATGTAAAGACTGCAAGCAAAAAACTAAAACTTTTCTGTCTTTAATTGATGACTGACTAATAATTGAAATTTCTAGTTTTTAATTTTAAAAATTTAAAACCGAAATTCAGTTACTAATCAATTTTTTAATATTTAAAATTGAGTAGATTCTGATTTTTTGACCTTTAGTTTAGTATTAAACTTACCTTTGCATAAGTAAATATTTCGTGAACGAGATTATTTTGTTTGTTTTAATCCAATGACTGCATTTTGTAATACATATGATATGATTCGACGTGGTAAAAATGTTTTTTCTATTAATCTCAAATTTAAAGGGATAACAAATAGTTAACCCACAGTTTCCTTCTACCACGCAGTATCTCCTACAACCTAATTTGTGCTCATCCACTACTTTAGCTCAACCAGTGTTTCTTCCTCTTCCCATCATCAACTATATATTCCTTTCTTCATGTTGCTTCCACTCTGAACAACGCCACAACAATAAGGCCGCTCTCTCCGCTATCAATCCATCTCTACCATAATCCAATGCAAAACCACTCAAAAATTCAAAAAAAAAAACCTGCAACAATCATTTTCACCCAACCTTATTACGTACCCATACCTGACTCTGCCACCACTAGAACCCACTGTCTTCATAGCTACTCAAATCACGTTCACCTCGCTTGCCTAAATTCTTCAACAATCACAGCCAAACCCATAACGCAAATGTGATCCCGTCTCCACACTCCTGCAGTCACATAGCTCCGATCGGGTTTAGAGCTAAGACAGATCTCACAAGAAAGAAACTGTTAGAACTTTTTTTCAATACACGATTGTATTACAAAATTAGATCTTTTTGTCAATACATGATTGTATTGCAAATAGGCAGTAACAACTATCAATGTTACTCAATAATGCCACAATTGTCAAGTCAACCTGTGATTATAGAAATGACAGTAAGCGAGACCGATTGTACACTAGATTGGAGCCGTAAAGAACCGTCACCAACATACTAGAAGAAGAATATTTCGGTAATGTCCGGGTCCAGAAATGATTCTGTTTCCTTAAAACAATATTTCCGTCGTACACACTGATTGATGTGATAGTAGTTTGTTTCCCAGGATAAAACGGACCAACTCTGTAGTGCAGTGCCAGCAAACGGAGCTCCGACGAACTAAAGTAGATTATAGAAACTTGAACAGAGAATTACTTTGAAGAAGAAATAGAAAATTGAGAAGAATAACTAATTTGTATTTTGTCTCATTTTGGAATAAATTTTTATAGACTGGAGGAGTTGCCTGTCTGAACATTAATGACCCTTGAAAAGGTTGCTACCCTTTAACCAAGCGGTGCGTAAATGTACGTGTGCATTTATGATGAAATGGTTATATCCATTCAATAAAACAGATATGCCAGATCAAAAATTGATCAAAATAACTCGTTTCAATGAATAGGCTAAAACTGTAATCAACGACATATTTAACCATGAGACCCCATGAGTCCCAAGGCACAACGCCCAATTTTTGACATTAATATCATGTCATAGACCCCAAAAGTCCCAAAGCACTAAGCCCAATTTGACATCAATATAATATTATGTCATGGACTCCAAGAGTCCCAAGGCACTAAGTCCAATTTGACATCTGTATGGTATTGTGTCGTGGACTCCAAGAGTCCCAAGGCACTAAGCCCAATTTGACATCAATATGATATTGTGTCATGGACTTCAAGAGTCCCAAGGCATTAGGCCCAATTTGACATCAATATAATATTGTATCTTGGCTTAGCCACACTGTGATTCACAAACTCTCTTCTCCTTTATTCATATAAGCCTATAGAGAAGTAGTACTAATATTTCATATTGTGGGACTTAGATTGTTTTCCCCTCTTCTTCCAAAATTCCTTTTGCTCATTCATTTCCAACAATTCCCCAAATGAGTGAGCAGTCGTTCTTAGTTTCACGAATCATTTATCGAATCGGTTAAAGTAGCACATGGGGCCTTGAACGTGATTACCTATTTGAACCACAGGCGAATCAGTAGACATAGAATATCCTTGAACTGTAAGCATTTTTTGTAATTCCAAAGTAGATAACACACGATAAATGTTTTTTATAATCCTTTGTTCTCTGTATGTGTTCGTTTTTGCCTCGAACACCTGCCTGATCTCATAAGTGCTTAGAGAATTTGGCTTCATAATTCTCTTTGAAGCGGCGCCTTGGCACTTACATACCTTGATTCTGTAAAGGTTATTCTCTAATTCCTCAAATACAGACATCATTAAAAGTATTAATACTTATACTTTTTTCAACACGTAATGCACAGACTTATCGTAGGAATGGTTTATGTGTAACAGTGCCATCAAGTTTCTTTTAAACTTCGTTGTCCCTTTGAACCTAGATCTTGGGATCTCCCGTAAACTAGGTGGGGTTTCCATTTTAGAAAAACCTTTATTCTACAAGCCATAGCCCCATTCCTATCAATAAGATTTGAACTTTCTCTCTTGGTAAGCCTTTTGTAAATGGATTCGCTAAGTTATCTTTAGATTGAATGTAATCTATTGAGATAACCCCGTTAGAAAGAAGTTGTCTTATCGTTTTATGTCTATGACGAATATGCCTAGATTTACCATTATATAGTGTACTATTAGCTCTTCTAATAGTTGATTGACTATCAAAATGTATACATATTGGAGGCATAAGTTTGCTCCAATTAGGAATGTCTTCCAAGAAGCTTCGAATCTGTTCTGCTTCTTATGCAGTTTTATATAGTGCAATAAACTCTGATTCCATCGTAGACCTAGCGATACAAGTCTGTTTGGATAATTTCCATGAAACTGCTCCATTTCCTAATGTGAACACATATCTACTTGTAGACTTTGTATCATGTGATCCATTGATCCAATGTCGATCTCTGTAACCTTCCACTATTGAAGGATAGTTTGTATAGTAAAGACCATAACTCTGCGTGTACTTTAGATATCCTAGTACTCTGATTATCGCTTTCCAATGATACTTACCAGGATTGCTGGTAAATCTACTTAGTTTGCTTATATCATATGCGATTTCAGGCCTAGTACAGTACATGATACTTCCCAGTATACGAGAGTATTCCAATTGGTAGATACCATCACCAGTGTTCTTTACCCAATTTTAGTTCATATCTACTGGTGATTTTGCAATAGTTACATTATATTGCTTGAATTTTTCAAGTATTTTGGTGATGTAATGCAATTGGGATAATGCGTATCCCTGTGGTGTTCTCAGAATTTTTACACCCAATATTACATTAGCTAGGCCTATGTCTTTTATATCGAATCTAGAGGATAAAATATACTTTGTAGATGTTATTATGGCCTTGTTATTTCCTAGGATCAATAGATCATCAACATAAAGACAAACAATGACATATCCAATATGTGTATGTTTTATGTACACACATTTATCTGATTCATTTACCGTGAATCCATATAATTACATAGTATTATCAAACTTCTCATGCCACTGTTTTGGAGCTTACTTAAGGTCATAAAGTGATTTTTACCAGTTTGCAAACTTTATTCTCATATTCTGAGCTTAGAAATCCTTTAGGTTTTTTCATATAGATTTATTCCTCTAGTTCACCATTCAAGAATGTAATATTAACATCTATTTGATGTATTTTAAGTCATATATGGATGCAATAAGCTATCTTATCCATCTTACTAGTGAATATGTATCAAGACAATCTAGGTCCTCCTTTTATCTAGATCCTTGGACTACAAGCTTTGTACTTGTCTATTGAATAACTAGGTTTCAATTTCTTTTTTAATATCCATTTATTAGCCAGGATCTTACATCCTTAAGGTAAATCAATCAATTCCCATGCATAATTGGACATAATGGATTCAACCTTATTGTTAATCGCCACTTTTCAATAAGGGACATCGCTGGAAGACATAGTTTGTTTGTATGTCAATGGATCATCTTCTAACATAAAGGTATAGAAGTCTGATCCAAATGTTTTTAAGGTCCTTGACCTCTTACTTTTTTCTTGGTTCTTTCACTTGATGCTCAACACTACGTTGCTGAGTATTATCTTGTTCAACATCTCAAGAGATTAGGAACTTCATCTTCCCTTGGTCTCTTAGGTGTATGAATTTCAATACCCTGTTTCAAGGGGAATATATGTTCGAAAAATCTAGTGTTTATCGACTCAATGATGGTATTTTCATGAATATCATAAATTTCAGATTTGTATACCAAAAATCGATATGCGGCACTATTTTGTGCATATCCAATGAATACACAATCAATTATTTTTGACATTCTTTGGTTTTGTAACCTCTACCTTGGCAAGACACCCTCACACTTTTAAGTATTTGTAGGATGGTGGTCAATTGTTCCAATGTTCATGAGAAGATTTAGATGTTTTCTCTTGGGTTATTTTATTTAAAACATGATTTCCTAAAAGAATAGCTTCTCCCCAAAAGTTATCTGGAAAGACAAAATAAAGCGTTTATCATTTCTTTAAGAGATATATTTTCCGTTCGGCTATACCATCGGATTAAGTGAATATGGTGCTGTAATTTGGGGTAGAGCACCATGCTCAGCGCAAAATTCTTCAAAAAGGAATACATATTCTCCTCCTATATCACTTCTTAAAGCTTCGATTTTCTTGTTGATTTGATTCTCAACTACCGCTTTGTATTATTTAAACACATCAAATCACATATATTTGTATGTATTATATCTAGCGGTTCTGTTTTTCGTTCAACATGATGAAACAAGTTTCTTGTCAATTTTGCTTCTGCACAAATTTGACATTTGTAATTGGTGTCTAGATTAATCAATTTGTGCAATGTATCAAAGTTTACATGCCCTCATCTAGAATGTCACATGTTGGAAGAGTCCACAATATAAACAAAAGATTCACTTTTATTCATATCAGTGTATGGTACAATAGTGGTTACATTTTCTTTAAACGAACCATCACACACATATTCTCTTCCTACATACTGTGACGGCCCGCCCTGCACCAGCCTGCATTTCCTCCGAAAGTGCGTTGTACACATGCCCGACTAGCACGGGACGGTCGTCAGGAGAAATGAAAGAGGGGAACGAACTAATCAAGAACCTGTAGAATGTCTCACAGCGCATGGAGTAAAATATAATATTAATAACATACTTGACATAAAACAGGTGAGACAGTGCATAAGTTGATAACTAAAATCAACATCAACATCAAAGCAGCGGAAATCCCAATACAGCTTATTACAACTTTCCAAATTTACTGTCTCTAAACAAAAGAAAGCTAAAGTGGAAGATGCACCACCAATGCCCAAGCAGTGATCTTCAACAACACAGGGAGAATACTATATATATATATATATTACGTGGAAGCCTCCTGCTCGTCTCCGGATCATCTACCCGTGCATCACCAGCTAACCTGTCTCTAGTCTGCTCGTGTGAGCACCCAGAGTAATAAGAGGAGACATAAAACTCTGGGTCAGACATAAAGCCTGGTATGAGCGATAAGCATATAAACAGAATAATAACAGGTATACTAAACCATACCTGAACCTGGACCTGCTACCAAAGAGTTAGTACCACATACTGTACAGTACTCTAAGGTGCCATAATGGATAGCGTAAAGAATACGGGGGTGGGGTGTGTATGTCATAATGATAGCAAACAAACCATCCATAGCAACAATCCTCACATCTCTCACTTAGTGCGTAAAGCATACGACATCTACCACCCTGGAACACTAGACAAATTGAGGTAACGACGAATCCCGACTTGTAGAAACCCTGCTGTGACCAAGCTAAACATATGGAGTCATGACCAAACATTTCAATGACTCATTTCATTGATCGTAGCCCTTGGTTCTACCAATGCCATAATGGCCCTGAATCCGCCTCCGTACCTCCTACCATAGTGGTCCAAAGCTATAGACATCGGAAACCCCTTAGCACGCGTCCCGCGGCAAAGCCCAACCATGAAGCGAACTCGTTGATTCCCATCTGGATCTTGAGCTCTAACTTCTCATTTGAACTTCCTTTGCATCTCGGGTTTGGTCGAATTGGAGTGGGTCTTCAGAAGAGTTGTCACGCAGTAACAGTCCTAGAATTCGGTTCGGTTCGGTAGTCATCACCCTCGTCGGTTCGGTTCGGTAGTCATCTTCCCATTCGGTTCAGTTCGGTACTCCGAACCGATTCAATCTTTTGTCCTAGCCTCTACTTTTCCCCGTTCCGACCTTATGCTCCTCATCTTCACCTCCTCCAGTGCTCCAGTCCGATCCGATCTAGCCCCCATTGTTCTTCCGATCCGATCTGGCCCCCATTGTTCTTCCGATCCAATCCCCTTGTCCACTCCAACACTAAGTAAACGGCCTTCCTTCTCGCCACGCCTCCTCCAGTGACAAGTCCCAATCCAGTTCGGATTCCCTCGGTCAGTTCACTAATCCGATCCGACCCCTACTCCGATCCGAACCGGTTCGGAACCTGCACATTTCTGCAACTTTCCAGCGAGCTTTCTACGCCATTCGACGGCGTTTTCGACATATCTAACACTTCTAATCAATCATAAAACACACCATAGAGTCATAGTAACACGTGATAGCAACCACAAACAGCAAACAACAATTCAAATAAATCAAAATGGATCAAAAATGGCTAAAACCTCACATTTTCCTATAATCACTCTTATACATGTTTAAGCACATACTTAGTAAAACTTAATCAAATCGTCTAAATTTTCTAACAGAGGCATGAAGTATTATTTAAGAATTTCTAAACATTTTTCCAGAATTTATTAATGTATAAATTCGCTAATCTTCACTAATTACCCTTAATTACCGTAATTAGTGCAAAAACTATGCAAATCACTCACCTTGGCCACAAAATAAAACACCAAATCTTAAATACTCTCTGTTTGGGTCGAATTCCTATGTATAACAGCAGCTCCAACCTTGCTTTGTTGCTATTTGGCCTTGCTTTGATGTAGTTTAGGTTTAATCTTCAATAAAAATGTGTTTTGGAGTGGTTTTAGAGGATGGAAGCCATTACTCGGGTCTCAAGAAGGTTTGTGGCGGCTCAAAACTAAAATGAAAGTGATTTCCTAACCCTAATCAGTCCTCCTATACCTCTAAACCCGAAATTCCCCTCTGGGCCTAGCTGCTAATCTCCCGGTTAAGCCCAATTAAGCTGTTTTTCACCATCTGAAACTTGTTTCAGCCATATCTCCCAAACGGTGAGTCCGTTTGGCTAATGTGACCACTCTACGAACAGCGAAACCATCATCCGGAGCCAATGGAAGTGGTTTCAAGTAAAAATTCATTTCCAATCAAAAGTTATGGCCAAAACAGTACCAACTAGGGGTAAAATGGTCATTTAAAAATCGGGAAAAATCATGAACATGGGAAACGACCACAATAGTCGTCTCCCAAAGTTACATGACCATACGACTTCGTATGTGAAAGAAATAAATGTCCTACGATCCTATGATGCGTAGAATACGGGTCGTTACACTCTCCCCCCCTTAAGAAATTTCGTCCCCGAAATTCCTTAACCCAAAATATACAAAGGATCCCGCATGCCTAACAACCACATACAACAATCAAACATGCAAAACAAGCAAACAAGCCTATCCTAGCAAGCGGAAAACTAAATCGAAGTCAAAATCTTACCAGGCAAATAGTTCTGGGTGTGTCTTCCTAATGTTCTCCTCTGTCTCCCAAGTACAATCGTTCTCGTCCTCGCCCCACTGAACCTTGACTAGCTTCACCGCCTTCCTTCGAAGTTGCTTTATGTCATGCTCGACAATACGGGCCGGCTTGCGGTTCCCAACCGCCTCGGGTTCTACTTCGAAGTCCTCTAACTGATCAGGTGAAATAGTTATATCTGGGTCGTGAACGAACTTCCTTAGTTGGGAAACATGAAATACATTGTGAACTCCCGCCATTTTCTCTGGTAAGTCAATTCTATATGCCAAATTCCCGACTAGTTCGAGAACAGGGAATGGGCCAACGAATCTTGGTGCCAACTTTGCCTCTCCTGCCAAATCGTATTACGCTCTTCAACGGAGAAATCTTGACAAACACCAAGTCGCCAACGGAGAATTTTAAGTCTCTCCTCCTCTTATCAGCATAACTCTTCTGCCTATCTTGGGCAGCCATCATTCGTTGTTGAATGGTCTTGATTTTATCTGAAGTTTCCCTCGCCACATCTGGTCCAAGCATAAACTTCTCGCCAGTCTCTATCCAACATGATGGTGAGTTGCATGGTCTCCCGTACAAAGCTTCAAACGGAGCCATACCGATACTGGATTGGTAGCTATTATTATATGCAAACTGTACTAGATGCAAATGGTCATCCCATGATCCACCAAAATTCAATATACACGCTCTCAAGAGATCTTCCAAAATACGATTCACCCTCTCCGTCTGACCGTCGGTCTGAGGATGATATGCGGTACTGAGATGTAACTCTGACCCTAGAGTCGTTTGTAAGCTCTTCCAAAACCCACTAGTGAATAACGGGTCTCGGTCACTCACAATGCTTTTAGGTACTCCATGAAATCTCACTACCCACTTCATATACAATTCTGCTAATTTAGCTGCCGTTCTGGTCGATTTGACCGGTATAAATCTTGCACTTTTAGTCAGTCGATCCACAATTACCCAAATGCTATCATGTCTCGATCTAGTCCTTGGTAAACCATCGATGAAATCCATCGAGACTTGCTCCCATTTCCATTCGGGAATTTCTAATGGTTGCAGTAAACCACTAGGCTTCTTTTGCTCAGCTTTAACTAGCTGGCAATTCATACATTTGGATATAAATTTCCCAACGTCTCTTTTCATCCCTTCCCAGTAGTAAATTTGTTTCATATCTCGATACATCTTGTTACCACCGGGGTGTATAGTCAGCTTTGAGTGATGACATTCTCTAAGCACTTTATCTCTCAATCCATTGACATTGGGTATGACTAGTCTTCCATTCTTTCTAAGCCATCCATCTCGATCAAGTCCATACTTGTTCATCTCCTCATCGATACCCATCTCTAACTTGGAGATGATTTCCAATAGGTTAGGATCGTCCCTCTGACTAGAGCCGATCCGCTCAATCAAAGTGGGTCTGATCGTCAAACTTGCTAACATTTCTGGATCCAATTCGCACTTCTGTCTGAAATCATACCCAGCGATGTACTCCAGTTGCTTCCATTCTAGAAACATAGCGCCTAAGCTGGCATGTCTCCTACTCAATGCATTAGCCACCGCATTACCCTTTCCCGGTGTATATGCGATGTCAAAATCATAGGAAGCCAAGAATTCTAACCACCTTTGTTGCCGGAGATTTAAATCCTTCTGGGAGAAGAGATACTTCAACGACTTATGATCTATAAACAGCTCAAATCTTTCTCCCAAGAGATAGTGTCTCCACATCTTCAACGCGAACACGATTGCTGCCAATTCTAAATCATGGGTAGGGTATCTTTTCTCGGTCGGCTTCAATTGCCGACTTGCATAAGTTACAACCCTACCGCCTTGCATCAATACAACACCCAGTCTGGTACCACAGGCATCCGTGTATACCGTCATCTCTTCATTCCCCTTGGGAATGACTAACACTGGTGCGCTTGTCAACTTGTCCTTTAGACTCTTGAACGCATTCTCGCACCTTTCATCCCAGACAAAAGCTTGATTCTTCTTGGTCAACTGGGTTAATGGTGCTGCTATCTTGGAGAAACCTTGGATAAACTTACGATAATATCCCGCTAACCCCAAGAAACTTCTTACGTCTGTTGCATTCTTGGGCGTAGGCCAATCTTGTACCATAGCCACCTTCGCCGGGTCTACGGCAATACCATTCTCTGATACAACATGCCCCAAGAACCTCACTTCCCTCTTCCAGAAGTGACACTTAGAAAACTTTGCTTTCAATTGGTGTTTTCTCAACACCTCCATCACTATTCTTAAATGTTCCTTGTGTTCTTCCTCTGTCCTCGAGTAGACCAAAATATCATCAACGAGCACAAGGACAAACCTATTCAACTGATCTCTGAATACCCTATTCATAAGATCCACAAAATATGCTGGGGCATTGGTCATCCCGAATGGCATGACCAACCACTCATAAAATCCAGACGGCGTCCGAAATGCCGTTTTAGCTATACTCTCAGCTTCCACTCTAAGCTGATGAAAACCTGTCGCGAGATCCAACTGGGAAAATATTCTCGCGCCACTCAACTGATCGAACAAATCATCTATCCGCGGTAGAGGATACTTATTCTTCCTCGTCACTTTATTCAACTCGCGGTAGTCTACACACAAACGAAGGGAACCATCCGCCTTGGTAGCAAACACAACTGGTGCTCCCCATTCAGAAACACTCCTTCTGATAAATCCCTTCTTCAAAAGATCGCTGACTTGCACCTCGAGCTCTCGCTGCTCCCTTGGTGCCATACGACAAAGTGGCATCACTATAGGTCTGGCATCTTTTACCAAATCAATACGGAACTCAATCTCTCGGTGTGGTGGAAGTCCGGTCACTTCTTCGAAAACATCCGGATACTGGCCAACCACGGGCAAACCTGACAACTCACTATGCGGAATGTCAAGAGAGTTTAGAAAACTAGCCAATACCCCCTCACTGGGTAGACCACCAAACACTATCCTCCGCCCATCATCTGCTCTAGCTGTCACTAAAAAGCCCTCACAGTCTACCACCACCCCGTATCTTCGGAGCCAATCTACTCCCAAAATAATGCCAAACCCAGTAAAGCCCAAAACAAAGCAATCACAAACAAACATGCATCCATGACTCGATAAGACCACATTACGACAAATCATGATAAGGCTAGTAGAACCACCAATCGGGTTCGTCACTACTAAAGGTCTATCGACAATCTCGGGCTCCAATCCCAACCTATCTACCAGGTCACTAGATATGAAGGAACTGGAAGCTCCGGTATCAAACAAAACTCTAACAGGAACATGGTAAACAGAAAGCATACCTTGAATGACGACATTCTTTCCTTTCTCCGCCGCAGTTGGGGCATTCGACGAAGAAGGAATAACATTAAGGGCATATGCTTTCACCATTTGCTTTTCTTTGGGGGGTTGCAGACACTTGTCCTTGTGAAGTCCCATTTGGCCACAGTTGAAGCACTTCCTATCCGCTGGCTTGGCCCGACAATTACTAGCATAATGGCCCTTTTTACCACAGCTGAAGCACTCAACATCTTGCTTATTCTTTTTCTTCTGGCTATCCTTAGCCTAATTCTGCTTTCTCTTATTCTGGGAACCACCCTTGCCTCCATCACTTGCATGTGGCTTTAGCTCATCTGCAGATGCAACCTCCGTCTTCGGCTTAGGGTAGAGACTTTCTGACCTCAATGCTTTCCCTACAATCGACTCAAACGTCTCGTCGATGTGGTTAATAAGCCTTTCCCCCAAGTACTGATCCAAACCAGTTATGAATTTCTCATTCTTCTTCTCGGCAGTATCAATAAGAGATAACCCATACTTCGACAAAGTGTCGAATTCAGCAATATACTCCGAGACAGCTCTGCCATTCTGCTTGAGCTCCAAGAATTTCTTAAACAGCGCTGACTTCTGAGCAGCCGGAATGAACTTCTCACTAAAGCGAGCTTTAAACTATTCCCAAGTAATCTGATCTTCGGGAGTAGCTGCCTTTATAGCATTCCACCAATTCATTGCCCGCCCTTGCAGCTGACGGGACGCTAACTTTCTCTTCATCGCATCCTCGATACCCAAATCCTCGAAGATACGTTCACAACTATCCAACCAATCTTGAACATCCGTGGACGACTCCGTTCCATGAAACGGCTTCCCACCAAGGCTAGTATAATCCTTATTCAGCTTGGCGAAGTCGACCCTCGGCGCTTGCACTATTGGACCACCACCATTTCCACCATTGGGAGCTGCCCTCTGTACATCTCTAAGCATCTCTCTCATGAGGTCAGTAATCATCGTCCTCATGTCAGCAGCATTCCCATTATTGGCCCCTCTACCGGTACCTCTAACATATCGGCTCATCGTCAATCTGAAAAAGGAAACGATTAACGACTCCATAGTGGTGCTAGTGAAGCACGACTTCATTCTTATACTACTAATAGTATATATATATATAGCTTTTGAAAACCAAAATATTCACAAATATGCTCTCTCGTATACGTATACTATCTCTCCCTGATAACGTCCCTAGGTTAACTACGCAACCTGGCTCTGATACCAAGTGTGACGGCCCGCCCCGTACCAGCCTGCATTTCCTCCGAAAGTGCGCTGTACACATGCCCGACTAGCACGGGACGGTCGTCGGGATAAAGGAAAGAGGGGAACGAACTAATCAAGAACCTGTAGAATGTCTCACAGCGCATGGAGTAAAATATAATATTAATAACATACTTGACATAAAACAGGTGAGACAGTGCATAAGCTGATAACTAAAATCAACATCAACATCAAAGCAGCGGAAATCCCAATACAGCTTATTACAACTTTCCAAATTTACCGTCCCTAAACAAAAGAAAGCTAAAGTGGAAGATGCACCACCAATGCCCAAGAAGTGATCTTCAACAACACAGGGAGAATACTATATATATATATTACGTGGAAGCCTCCTGCTCGTCTCCGGATCATCTACCCGTGCATCACCAGCTAACCTGTCTCTAGTCTGCTCGTGTGAGCACCCAGAGTAATAAGAGGAGACATAAAACTCTGGGTCAGACATAAAGCCTGGTATGAGCGATAAGCATATAAACAGAATAATAACAGGTATACTAAACCATACCTGAACCTGGACCTGCAACCAAAGAGTTAGTACCACATACCGTACAGTACTCTAAGGTGCCATAATGGATAGCGTAAAGAATACGGGGGTGGGGTGTGTATGTCATAATGATAGCAAAAAAACCATCCATAGCAACCATCCTCACATCTCTCACTCAGTGCGTAAAGCATACGACATCTACCACCCTGGAACACTAGACAAATTGAGGTAACGACGAATCCCGACTTGTAGAAACCCTGCTGTGACCAAGCTAAACATATGGAGTCATGACCAAACATTTCAATGACTCATTTCATTGATCGTAGCCCTTGGTTCTACCAATGCCATAATGGCCTTGAATCCGCCTCCGTACCTCCTACCATAGTGGTCCAAAGCTATAGACATCGGAAACCCCTTAGCACGCGTCCTGCAGCAAAGCCCAACCATGAAGCGAACTCGTTGATTCCTATCTGGATCTTGAGCTCTAACTTCTCATTTGAACTTCCTTTGCGTCTCGGGTTTGGTCGAATTGGAGTGGGTCTTCAGAAGGGTTGTCGCGTAGTAACAGTCCTAGAATTCGGTTCGGTTCGGTAGTCATCACCCTCGTCGGTTCGGTTCGGTAGTCATCACCCTCGTCGGTTCGGTAGTCATCTTCCCATTCGGTTCGGTTCGGTACACCGAACCGATTCCATCTTTTGTCCTAACCTCTACTTTTCCCCGTTCCGACCCTATGCTCCTCATCTTCACCTCCTCCAGTGCTCCAGTCCGATCCGATCTGGCCCCCATTGTTCTTCCGATCCGATCTGGCCCCCATTGTTCTTCCGATCCGATCCCCTTGTCCACTCCAACTCTAAGTAAACGGCCTTCCTTCCCGCCAATCCTCCTCCAGTGACAAGTCCCAATCTAGTTCGGATTCCCTCGGCCAGTTCACTAATCCGATCTGACCACTACTCCGATCCGAACCGGTTCGGAACCTGCACATTTCTATAACTTTCCAGCGAGCTTTCCACGCCATTCGATGGCGTTTTCGACAAATCTAACACTTCTAATCAATCATAAAACACACCATAGAGTCATAGCAACACGTGATAGCAACCACAAACAGCAAACAACAATTCAAATGAATCAAAATGGATCAAAAATGGCTAAAACCTTACATTTTCCTATAATCCCTCTTAAACATGTTTAAGCACATACTTAGTAAAACTTAATCAAATCGTCTAAATTTTCTAACAGAGGCATGAAATATTATTTAAGAATTTCTAAACATTTTTCCAGAATTTATTAATGTATAAATTCGCTAATCTTCACTAATTACCCTTAATTACCGTAATTAGTGCAAAAACTATGCAAATCACTCACCTTGGCCACAAAATAAAACACCAAATCTGAAATACTCTCTGTTTGGGTCGAATTTCTATGTATAACAGCAGCTCCAACCTTGCTTTGTTGCTATTTGGCCTTGCTTTGATGTAGTTTAGGTTTAATCTTCACTAAAAATGTGTTTTGGAGTGGTTTTAGAGGATGGAAGCCATTACTAGGGTCTCAAGAAGGTTTGTGGCGGCTCAAAACTGAAATGAAAGTGATTTCCTAACCCTAATCAGTCCTCCTATACCTCTAAACCCGAAATTCCCCTCTGGGCCTAGCTGCTAATCTCCCGGTTAAGCCCAATTAAGCTTTTTTTCACCATCTGAAACTTGTCTCAGCCATATCTCCCAAACGGTGAGTCCGTTTGGCTAATGTGACCACTCTACGAACAGAGAAACCATCATCCGGAGCCAATGGAAGTGGTTTCAAGTAAAAATTCATTTTCAGTCAAAAGTTATGGCCAAAACAGTACCAACTAGGGGTAAAATGGTCATTTAAAATCGGGAAAAATCATGAACATGGGAAACGACCACAATAGTCGTCTCCCAAAGTTACAAGACCATACGACTTCGTATGTGAAAGAAATAAATGTCCTACGATCCTATGATGCGTAGAATACGGGTCGTTACACATACACTCCATTCTCAGCTTCAAGTATTAATTTAAATCAATGTTTGCTGAGCAATGTACCTGAAATCAGGTTCGTAGAATTTCTGGAACATAGAGAACGTAATTTAAAGTTAGCTCCTTTTCTGGTTGCATTCTGATATTACTGCACATAAATTCATATCAACAATGCCCATTTGGAGATTTCAGCCAAATTTTCTTTTGATCTTTTAGGAACATATTTAGTCAAAAATTTGCCAAGTCCCAATGTTGTTAGATAAAGCTAGATTATATATAGCAAGTCTAACACATGTAGTAATAAGTATGATTCAAAGCAAATGCATGTACTCATAGGTAAATTTTAGGTGTGCAGCATGCATCGTAAAACAAGGAGGAGTATATGTACAGCAAGTGCATGGCATCATGGTGTTAAAATACTAGATGATAGAGTACACAAAATAACAATGGAAGCTTTAGACATAATGAAAACACACAAAATGACAAGCCAACATAAGGGCGACATCTCACACATGGCAGAAACATAAGTGGTATGAATTAATGTGCAAAGCAATGTATATGTATCTCAATTTTTTTTTAAAAAGTATCAACTATTATATTCTTTATAATTGAGGTTAAGAAAGTTGTATAAAATAATCGTGAGATAACTCACCTTTCTTGGATATGATGAAGGCATGCAACAAACATGGATAATGACCAATCCTAACCAACAAATTTGAAATTGAAAATCTATCTTTTCTTTCTAGAAAGAGGATGGAAAAAATTTAAAAAGATATCATGAAACTTTTAGGGAAGAGGAGGCTGCATTCTCTTATTTATTCATTTTTGAGATATGAAGATTGTAGATATAAAGAGAAGAGAGAAGAAAATAGGGGAATAAAGGACATATTTTCATTTCTAAATGAATTTGAATGATAAATAGATGAGTAGAGAGAGGAGATAATAAATGCATAAGTTATTTTCTTGATGTGCCTCTTTGTATTATGCAAGTTACAAATAAATCAAATGTGGTTGACTAAGGCTAAGGTGGAAATACTTATTTCTCATTCAACATTCAAAAGTAAATAACAAAGGGAAGAGAATAAAATGAATGCTTGATTTATTTTCTCTAATTGCTAAGTTGTGCAATTTTTTGAATTTCAAAACACATAATATTAAATATCACAATTTAAGGAACCTATTCAGTGGGCAGGAAAGAATAAATAGAAGAGAAATATATATACATATAGCTGATTTTTTCTTAAAGAAAAAAAAATGTTGGAAAACAAAAGGGGGAAAGAGAAGTAAGGGGATGTAAATATAAGGAATGAAAGCATGCAAATGATACATGATGTGAAAAATAGAATGAAGGAAAGAAATTAATAAAATAAAGGATAATAAATTAATTGAATGAAGGAAAGAGATGAATGCATGGTCATTGAAATAAAATAACTTGCATTAAACGTGAATGGACAAAGAAATTATATATAATTTATTTTTCTTTGAAAAGAATTAATCGGGAAAACGTTATTTTAAAATTAAGGTAAAATTGCACGAGATAGGAGTGAAAGGGGAAAGAAGAGGAGAAGAAGGAAATACAATGCAATATTTATGAAAGGAAAAATAAGAAGAATAGTCAATTTGGAAGGAGATGAATGGTGCGGTATTAATGAAACAAGGAAGAGAGGAGGACACTGAAATAAATGCAACTATTCACATTTCAAAATAATTAATGAAGGTTTGAACATGTAATCACTGTTTCAAATTTCTACACGTTGCACTTTGAATAGACAAGGAAATAATTAAAGACAATGGCCAAAGGTATATATATTGTTAGAATTTATTTCATCTAAAATCTACCCATGATTTTAAATCAAAAATTTAGCAGAAATTAATAAATTTCATTAATAACAACAAAACTTTATTTAAAATCCAAATTTACATTCAATAATTAAATTAAATTAAATAACTTAAATGGTCGAAATTTATGGGATGTTACAATCCCCCTTACTCAGAACTTTTCGTCCTCAAAAAAGAGAGGTTAAAAATATGCCTATGTATATAACGAAATACATACTAATACAAAATTTAGTTTAAACAAAATAAAAATAGGCTTTTAAATTTCAAAATTCTATAAAATTTAATTTATCAAAATTATTTCTTAATAAAACTTAAAGTTAAGGATGAAATAATTACTTCAACTTAAAATCCCAATTTCGTTTTAAAATCATTGAAATACTAAATACTTCTTTATATCGAATTATCCAGACTTCGAGATTTTTAAAACCAAAATCATTTCGAAAATTTCAAATATTTCACGATAAACGACATAAAACATTTATGTCCCAAGTCGAGAGCTTTCTCCCAGTGACAAGGCCACTAGGCACGACCAACGCATGTATCGATATAACACTAGGTATCTCCCGGCTAACATCTAGACTCGGACACCGAATACAGAGCCCAAAGTATATATCCCGGTTTTCATCCAGACTCGGACACCGTATATACCTTTTTTAGTCACGGGTTACTCGAATCTCAGAAAAAAATAATTCCATTTCATATCCCGAAGTTACAAATTATTCTGTAACAACAATAATTTATAAATACTTTCAAATCATATTATTATCATTTTTCAAACACTTCCAAACATCGGGATTTTAGGTCGTTGAATAATCTTTGTTTATAAAACACTTTACAAACCATTTTACATATTCCAAATAATTGTAAAATAAAAAAAAATCAATTTACAATACAATTTTACTTAAATCAAGTATCGTACAAATTCAAACTTTGCAAATATCCAAATCATAGGCTTTAAAAACCATCTATAGCTTTCATGAAAATAATTTTGAATCATTTTGAAACATTCTTGAAATAAGTTTTCCAACAATTTTACATAAGTTAATATTTCTAATAGATTCATGTCACTGTACATTTTCCTTTCAACAAATGGAATCTAATTTGATCAATACGATTTTCTTTTCATCTTTTCAAACCAAGTAAGCTTTTCAATTTTTTTTAGAAAATCATTTATAATCTATACAAGTCATATCAATCATTCTTTAGATCAAATTCTATTTCGAATAGTTTTAAAACACTTACAGGATTTCCAAATAAATTTCATATTCTCATAATATAAAAATTTCAAGAGCTTTAATCCACTATCTTAGAAATCATTTACAATTCATATAGTTGAATATTTTTCCTTCTTAAACATTAGTTCAAAACATATCTCAATTCAAATCCTTTACACGAGAATATTGGATTTTTATTCATTCCTATTTCAATATCAAACCGTGTTTGAAAAGGTACATTTTCCTATATTCGCGAAAATCCCTTGAAATATTTCAATTCAAAATTATCATGATGCTTCCGTTACACTACTCTGATTTCGCATATACTAGTTTCAAACAAGTATTATTTCAAATATTCACGCCAAAACACTAGAAATTGACTTCAAAATCTTAGGAACCAATCCTTAAAATTATCGTTTCAAAAATCCAATTTCCTTGCATAAGTTGGATTCTGTATTTCAAATGCCTTTAATTATGATGAAAAGCTCATTTCTTAAGGTTACGTTAACATAATAATCTTGGACAAATCAAAGTTATCTAGTTTGAATTCATTCATGGTTTATTTTGTCACATGACACCAAGGTGTAACAACCCGGATTTTCAGAATCAATTTAAATTTTTTATTTTAGTTATGTTAACGAATTTTGAATATTTAAAATTATTTATTTTAAATAATAATGACTAGAAATTTATTTTGAATCGAATTAGAATGTATAAATTTATTTTAATTATATAATGAGCCTGAAATGGCGCGACAGTTTGAAAATTCGATTTCTAACTTTGAATGAATATACAAAATTCAGTATAAATCGGATTTTAGTAAAACCAGAAATATTTGAATCTGTTTAATTATATCTTTCTAATGAAGGTAAGAACATGAGATTTCATAATATGAGTTGAAAGTTATGTCCAGTTTAAAATTTAAAATAATCACTATGGAATTCATATATATTTTAAATATATATAATGCCCTTAAAAATAGCCGTTTTGCAAATGACCTCCATTTTCGACGAAACCACTTTTCTTGGATCCAGAATATCAAATTGTTTCTATATTCCAATTTTCATAATTTTTGGAATTAATACGTGAGCATAACAACAATAAACGTGTTTTGTCAATTTCGGTCAAATTGGATCGACCAAAAATGACCATTTTTCAAATGGTCTCCAAATTAGATGAAATTCGTTCTGTTATGACCGTATCGTCAAAACAAAGCTAGATTTATTTTTCTGGAATTTTTGGAATCAGTATGTGGCCCTAGTAAATTAAAGTGTGTGTTCAAATTCAACATATATTGAATTATATTTTAATTTTGATAAAAATTGATCAAAACAGTCGAATTGGCTTATGGGACATATTCTATTGTGCCCAGAATAGGGGTAATTAGCTAGAGGTGACATTTGTTGGGTTTGATTTGGAGTTCGTACGAAATTACGTAAATTAGAGAATAAAATAAAATAATAAATATATTTATATATTCTTTATAAACTGGTCAAAACCCTCCTTTTTACCTCCCTCGTGGTCAACGATTCAAATTAGCGCCTCATCGGTTTCGAATGATTAAAACGTTCAATCCTTTTCCTCTTATTTCAACACAATTCATTCGATAAAATTAAAAACTACAAAAACGAACATCAAAGAGAAAGGTGTGCTCTATCAATTCGTATGAATGAGATCGGATTTCGTGATGTATCCTTCTCAATTTTTGGGTTCGATTTGGCCTGTTTTGAACAGGATTTGTAGGATCGTCTGTGCATAGAACTGCATGCAAATTCAGGCGAAGGTGGAGCACTTGGTGCCGCACAACGTGGTGATGGCTGATCGGGCTATTGGCCAGTGAGGAGGCGACAGTTTTCAGACCTAGAAGTCGAGCAAAAGGGGTGAACATCGGCCTGAAGTGCAAAACGGAGAAGAAAGGTGATTTTTTTTAAAATATAAAAACATTGTTAAAAAAATCAATTTTTATTATATAGAACATTATGTAAAAATCAGTTAAAAATATATAAAAGCATTGTCTTTAAATTAATAAATAATCATTGTTTTTAAATTTAAATATATAACATTGTTTTTAAATATATAGCTTGATTTTTATAAATAAATAGCATTGGTTTAAAAATGTGATTTTTAAAATGAAAACATTGAAAAGAAAAATCAAATTTTTAAGATATAAAACAATTAAATAAAAATGTGTTATTTTTATATATATAGCATAATAAAAATATGATTTTTATTGTATGAATAACATTATAAAAATATGATTTTTATATAGAGAACTGATTTATAAAAATATGATTTTTTATATAGATAACAATATAGAAATGTGATTTTTAAAATATAAATAGCGTTGTTTAAAATACAAATAGCGATGATTTAAAAATGTGTTTTTTTAAAAATGAATTAGCATTGTTTTATTTTCAGTTTTAAAAATATAAGAACATCGAACAAAAAATGTGATATATATATATATATAACATCGAATAAAAATGTGATTTTTAATATAACCACGTGAAACAGATTGCATTGGAACAACGGTGAAGAACACTATGCAGTGGAACTGACTGGAACAAATCCAAATCCAAACCATTTAGAAAACAATGGCGGAGTGGAAACCAAAGGTGATAGCTCTTTCTCACTCAATTTATATTTTAATCAAATATATACTAGGATGCAGACGGTGCTTAGTAGCACCCGACACCTTTGAATGAAACCATGGATGTTCGTTTTTTATTTATTTGATTGATTGTTATTTAATAGGGTTTGGCAGCCCTATTAAAAAATTGGTTGAATTTGATTTGGGATGTTAATTTAATTGATTGGAAATGGTATGTGCATGGCGCGAGCCAATATTAGGCGAGGGATAAGGCTAGACCTTATTACGGTTCTAATATCGCACCGTTATGCTACCAAAATTTTCTAAAATATGTTAGAAATATAATGGTTAGTTAAAAACATTATTTTTAACTTATATATGAGTTATATAAAATATTCATGTGTTGAATAAAATATTTTATCATTAAAAAATAATTTTTAACGTATGAATGAACGTCATAAAATTCTCCTGAAATGAAAATAAATATTCATTTACAAATCGAACGATTTGTTTATGTACACTCATTTAAATGACATGGATTGGGACGATAAATTTTACACATCGCCCAACTGCACAAATAATATTCAGTATTTGTTGGTTGAAACGCCACACAGGTATTGGGATGATATTTGACGTACATTAATCCAAATTGTTTGGTTTAAGCGTTAATTATTTATGTTTAATGTTTTTGCAGTTGTGTAATGCACTCTGGATGATGGATTATTGTTTATCATTGTTGTTATATACATGTGTTGTATGAAATCCATATAAATAACATTATGTGGTAATTGACTGTGTCTGATTCCAATTCAGAAAGAACAAATATTTTAAAATAACTAATATTTTAATATACGGAATATTTAAAAATAATATTCAGTAAAGGATTGAAATGAGAACTTGATGTCCGATTTTGGATGGACACGAAAATATTGAAATGTGTGAAGCCGTATTGATTAGTTATGTGCCATTTTAAACGCGAAAGATATTTATATCGATTTTATTCATTTTTATAATGAATATCGAAAACGAAAAGATTTCGAAACCTGATATTTTGAAAATATTATCATTTATATATTATAATGATAAGGAATATTCAATTTTGGTTTAAAATTGAACAGAAAGTGGGAATCTTTTTAAAACAAATTTACAAACGATTTACAAAGTACATTTTAAATGGAAATTGATGAAATATAATATATATATATATATATATATATATATATATATATATATTTAATGGCCTAAATAGAATGCGCCGCAACCGTTCGCGAGTTTCGACCATTGGCTTCGAATTGACATTACCGGAGATCTGACTGTCAGACTCTCCTAATACCAGAACCATTGGGTTCGTATCGAAAAGATTTTTCCAACGAATATAAGATATTTGAAATCTAACGGTTGGATTTGGGATTATGTCCAAATCAAATTTGGAAAAGGTCGCCGTAAGTGCATTTCGATGACCGTTTATGGAAATCGACCGAAAGGGCCTTAATAAAATTATTAAACATATTAATAATTTGTGTAAAATCACAATAAATGATTTGGAAAGAATTTGGATGAAAATTTCCATATCTAAATAGATAGAAATATATTTTTATCAAAATGAACTAGTTATTTACTAGATTTGAAATCCAATAATTTTTAAATAAAATAAATTGGATTTGTGAATGGTTTTAATATAACCAAAAATTTCCAACGAACGGATTGGAATGGAGATAATCTTAGAAATATTTCGATATTGGATTCCGTGATTATACGTATATTGTTATGGAAATTTGGAAGATATATATATATATATCGTTATTTCCAATACGATATTTGTTGGTTCAGAATATGATATTGATTATAAGCCGATATAATTTCTATTCAGAGCCGTGTATTTAATATCAAATGGTCTTTTGGGTTGTCATGAATGGTGTCTTTACTAACGCTGTTCTTAAACCCAGTTGAGAAAAGAATAAATCTTTTAATTAAGATTTAGAGAAGTTTACCAATTAATTAATATTTAATTGGAATTGAGAGTTGGACTTTTGGGTTTATCATGAACGGCGTTTTAAGTAACACTAGTTCTTTAACCCAATTAACAATGAAGTTAAGATTTGGAATTTATAAATATTTATTCTGAGATTTAATGGAATTTTCCAAAGTAAAGTTTTCCAATTTAATATAAATAAATTGGGATTGAATGGAATTCGATTTGGAAATAATCGAAGTGAGCTTCTATGGAGGAAGACTGTTAATATATATGGAATTTAAAAGGCTTTGCCGTTATTCCATTTATATTATTAGTCAGATACGGAAATTGATATCGATTATATATTGATCTGTTTTTCCATGAAGATTCCATAATTAATGGAATGTGATTTTGGATTTATCGTGAACTGTGTTTTAAATGACATTGGTTCTTTAACCCAGTTAAAGATAGGATTTCATGTCTAACATTGTATTTCGAACTGTATTATTGATCTCTGCTAAATATATATTTGTTTGGTGGTGGAGAATTTATTCTCTTGCTTAACACCCTTCTCTAAGACGTACGAGCTTAGAGATTATATATCGGTAGAAATCAATGGTACGGAGTGGATTGTCGATGCGGCATGTTTGATTTCCTAAATTTAAATAATCATTAATATTGATTTTTGGGAAGATTAAAACTAAGAGGAGTTTTAATGAATCTTTAATTAGATTGGAATGTGAAAATGATAATTTAAATCATCGAATTTGGAAATGATCGAGAATGGAGTACCACCAGTTTTACTCCAGGCGATAGTTAAATCTTTAATTAGATTTGAATGGGAAATGGTAATTAAATTTACCGATAACGGCATGCTATTAGATATGGAATATTACAAGTTTTGCTCCATGGGATGAATAAATTGGGAATGGGATAAACAAATAAATGATTACTTCGGTAAGGTGCGCTAATCCCGACTAGTTTGGATGAACCTTAATTTGGTTTGAAATAATATCCAAAGGAAGATTAAAGAATAAATTTAAAAGAATTTATCTTTGATAAAATTAATGGGAGCCTTTCCCTAAAGATATGAATATTTGAATAGAAGAGTATTCTGAATTAAAATAAGGCGTATGTTGTGTTTTTATAGCACTTGATTATAAAATACTGGAATTGTTCGGAAAGGCCGGGTTTTATACCCATTCTGAATAATTAATTCGATGATAAGTTGACGATGAAGACGATGGTTGAAGACCGGAGTTCTTCACATCGTGGATGATTACTGATATCTTGATTGGGCTGTACACCTAAGACAAGGTAATAAGTGGTGATCATCCAGACGTACTTGGGGATCGATCGGATATGCGAGGACCTCTCTCCTGTATTGGACATATGGGACGAGGAATAAGGTGCCTCCGGTTTCGCTCAGACCTAGAACAAACTAGTAAATGAATGTGTGTCTAGCATTGTATTTTATTTTGTGTTGATTGATCTCTATTAAATTTATATATTTTTTTGGTGGCGGAGAATTTATTCTCTTGCTTAACACCCTTCTTTAAGACGTACGAGCTTAGAGGTTATATATCGATAGACATCAACAGTCGCATGGCGTGAATTGGCTGTATCGCATGCTGAGATGCAAATGATCAAGGCTTATGTTGAAAAGCAGAGTCTTATGGTTGATGATCAAAGCATGGCTTTAAATAACATAGCTTTGTGTATAGCGTTAATTCGCGAGCTTCACACCCTGGTATGAACCAGAAATGGGATGAAGGACGGCAAGGAGGACAGTGCGTTTCTTTCTAGCTAGGAGTGGTGTCATGGTATGGAGCCTAGACATTTTTACTTATGTGGATGATGGATAGCGAGGCGTCTCGGATATATCGATCACTATGGGGCCGATGGATTTACGCCCCATAGGGGGAGGAAACGTGTGTTCAGGAATAACTAATCCACTAACATATGTGTGGACCGGCCTTGCATTTTCCTAAGGGCTCACTTGAGTCTAGGTGCTGAGACATGGGATAGACTGTCTTGGATTTGGTAAGGACAAACCCTTGCCATAATTCATGATTGAAATCCAACTTCCAATACGTGACATTTCGGTTTTGATTGTAGAGCCTAGTATGGCGACATAGTAACCATGGGATATTATGTTGTCTATGATTGATATATTTATATTTGAAGTGATTTTGACACTATATACTTATAGTTATATCAAAATGATTTGTTTTAAACGTACCAAGCATGTTTGGCTATTATAAGGGAAAACTCTATCTTCTGGCTTGTGTTGCATTGTGTGAAGGGACCTGAGTCTTATAATAGCTTCATTTTTCCAAAAAGCATTGCGCCGTTTGTTTTATGCATTGGTATTCTTGGGAGGAAACCCGTTCCATGTTATATGGCTTAGTCCCTTGATTTACTCTATTTTAAAGTGAAGCTTTAAATAACCGTTTTAGTTCTCACATCAATCCATGACTGACCTGGAGTTTATTGTTTTAACCTAAACTCTGGGTGCCCCTATTTTCTACACGGGCAGCTGGTAGTTTTAGTTTTGCAGATATTATATTCACAGGATCCTGGATTTATAGCTGAAGCTATATTCGGAAAGCTCAGTATCCGTATATTTCTTTCAATTGTGCTATGTATTATTTTTCCGCTGCTTTGTAATTTAAATCTCTGATATTTTTCTGATGTATATTATTTATTCATGCTCTGTTATATTCTAATACTCTAATGTAATTGTTGAAAAAGCAATGAAATGTTCTTCTGCTTGTATTCTGATTGTCGTGTACTCAACTCAATCCGGGCTATCTCGTAAGGGCGAGTTTGGGTCATTTCAGCTGGTATCGGAGCTTTGGTTTACAGAGCTCGAGAACAAGACACATTAGAACCAAACTAAAGAATTTATTAGGGACTGGATTAGTAGTATCCAATTAGAATGACTCGTTAGAGACGGGATCAACAGTATCCTAGAATGAGTTGGAAGAGTGTTATTTATTAAAAAAAATATAAAAATGAAAACGATTATAATTTTGAATTTATATCTATTATTCGTGTATGAATATTTATTTTAAATTGATTTTGGACAATCGAGTATATGAAGATTTTGAATATACGCGTAATTAACGTGTATTCGAAGCCTCAAATATACTGTATAGATATAGAATCACACTCTAGTCGCCCGGAGACGATTCTGATGATAGTCTAGACATCATTAGAGTTTTATGTTCGAGTTTCGAAATTGGGATATCTATATATTTCCAACTGACAGGTGTGAGAACCAAAAATTAGTTAGAATCTATTGTTGTGACATGGCACTAAAATATGATTTTTGATTATATTAAAGACATGTTTGAAAGGTTAACCAACTAATTGATTACTGGTTGTGATGTGTGATTATTGGTTTGATTAATAAAAATATTGGAACGATAATTAATTTAAAAAAGTAAAAGAACAAAGGAAAGGTAAAATTAGCCAAATTGAATTTATTATTGAACCGTATTGGAAATTGGTTGTAATTGCATGCATATATATATATTAAACAGGTTATAGCAGGGAAGCTAAGAAGAGGAATAAAATTGTATGCCCGACAAATAGGTACATGTTTACAATATATCTTGAGTTTTGATGATTTTATGAGCCGATTGGCTAGCCGCTTTGAAATTTCTTTTTCTTTTGGATTGATGAGGGCCTTTTGAGGCAAGATGCGGTTTTAAAGGTCTCCCCGCACAAAGGAGGTTATGAAGAAATTTTTCAAAAATTTAGTGTGTTAGCCAAATTTTTGAAAAATTTGAAAATTCATAAAAACCGAAAGGTTGAAGAATGAAAGCCAGAATACAAGTTGAGTTGGTTAGTTAAACAACTTTCAGCTCTGTTCCTTTTCAAGGATGAAAAGATTTTAAGTGGGGGAGATTGTAACAAGCCGGATTTTCAAAACCAACTAAAAAAAATTTATTTTAGCTATTTTAATGCATTTTGAATATTTAAAATGATTTATTTTAAATAATAACGACTAGAAATTTATTTTGAATAAAATTAGAACATATAAATTTAATTTAATTATATAACAAGCCTGAAATGGTGTGGTAGTTTGAAAATTCGATTTCTAACTTTGAATGAATATACAGAATTCAGTATAAATCGGATTTCAGTAAAACCAGAAATATTTTAATCTGTTTAATTATATCTTTCTAACGAAGGTAAGAAACTAAGATTTCATAAAATGAATTGAAAGTTATGTCTATTTTAAAATTTAAAATAGTCGCTATGGAATTTATATATATTTATATATAATTTAAGTATATATGAAGCCCTTAAAAATAGCTGTTTTGCAAACGACCTCCGTTTTCGACGAAACCACTTTTGTTGGATCCGGAATGTAAAATTGTTTCTAGATTCCAATTTTCATAATTTTTGGAATTAATATGTGAGCGTAGCAACAGTAAACGTGTTTTGTTAATTTCAGTCAATTTGATCGACCAGAAAATGACCATTTTTCAAATGGTTTCCAAATTAGATGAAATTAGTTTTGTTAGGACCGTATCGTCAAAACATAGCTAGATTTATTTTTCTGTAATTTTTGGAGTCAGTATGTGTCCCCGGTAAATTAAAATGTGCATTCAGATTCAACATATATTGAATTATATTTTAATTTTGATAAAAACTGATCGAAACGGTCGAATTGGCTTACGGGACATTTCCATTGTGTCCGGAATGGGGTTAATTAGCTAGGGGCGACATTCGTTGGGTTTGATTTGGAGTTTGGACAAAATACATAAATTCGAGAATTAAATAAAATAATAAATATATTTATATATTCTTTATAAATCGGTCAAAACCCTCCTTTTTACCTCCCTAGTGGTCAACGATTCAAAACAGTGCGTCCATCTGTTTCGAACGATTAAAACATTCGATCCTTTTCCTCTTACTTCCACATAATACATTCGATAAAATTAAAAACTACAAAAACAGAAATCAAAGAGAAAGGTGTGCTCTTTCAATTCGTATGAATGAGATCAGATTTCGTGATGTATCCTTCTCGATTTTTGGGTTTGATTTGACTTGTTTCGAACGAGATTTGTGGGCTCGTCTGTGCATCGAACTACATGCGGATTCAGGCGATGTGGAGCACTTGGTGCCACACAGCGTGGTGAAGGCTGATCGAGGTATAGGCCAGCAAGGAGGCGATAGTTTTCAGACCTAGAAGTCGAGCAAAGGGGTTGAACATCGGCCTAAAGTGCAAAACGAAGAAGAAAGGTGATTTTTTTAAAATATAAAACCATTGTTTAAAAAAATCAGTTTTTATTACATAAAACATTATGTAAAAATCAGTTAAAAATATATAAAAGCATTGTCTTAAATTAATAAGTAGGCATTGTTTTTAAATTTAAATATATAGCAATGTTTTTAAATATATAGCTTAATTTTTATAAATAAATAGCTTTCGTTTAAAAACGTGATTTTTAAAATGAAGAACATTGAAAAGAAAATTCAGATTTTTAAAATATAAAACATTGAAATAAAAATGTGTTATTTTTATGTATATAGCATAATAAAAATATTTATATGAATAGCATTATAAAAATATGATTTTTAAACAAATTTAAAAAATATGATATTTTATATAGATAAGAGTACAGAAATGTATTTTCAAAATATAAATAGCATTGTTTAAAATATAAATAGCGATGATTTAAAGATGCCTTTTTTTTAAAATGAATTAGCATTGTTTTATTTTCAGTTTTAAAAATATAAAAACATCGAATAAAAAATGCGATATATATAACATCGAATAAAAAGGTGATTTTTAATATAAATTGCGTGAAATAGATTGCGTTGGAACCACGGTGATGAACACTACGAGGTGGAGCTGATTGAAACAAATCCAAATCCAAACCATTCAGAAAGCAATGGCGGAGTGAAAACCAAAGGTGAGAACTCTTTCTCACTTGATTTATATTACAGTTAAATATATACTAGGATGCATGTGAAAACCCGCAACTTCCCCGTAAAGGAAAGCGTCGGATAGTTCGAGAACAAGCCACAAAAGAACGCAGACGGGAGAACATTTCATTGTATATTACAACAATGCATCAGATTACAAGAATATACAGAGTATAAATGAATATTACACAGAAATATCAGAGATTTAAATTACATTTAAATACATAGCAGCGGAAAATAATACAATACACAACTAGAAGTTGATATACGGATACAAAGCTTTCCGGATATCATTCCAGCTGTAAACCAGGATCCTGTGAATATAAATCTGCAAAAACCAAAACTACTAGCTGCCCGTGTCAAAATAAGGGCACTCAGAGTTTAGGCCAAAACAATAAACTCCAGGTCAGTCATGTGACTGGTGTGAGAACTAAAACAGTTATTAATCTTTAATTTTAAAGTTAGGTAAATCAAGGGACCACGCTGTATAACACGGAACGGGTTTCCTCCCAAGAACACCAGTGCATAAAACAACAGCGCAATGCTAAATAAAGAAAAATGAAGCTGTTATAAGACCCAGGTACTATCACACAATGCAACGCAAGCCGGGGGATAGGGTTTTCCCTTATAACAGCCAAAGAATGCTTGATACGTTTAAAACAAATCATTTGATACTATTATAAGTGCATAGTGTATAAAACAACTTCAAATCATAAGTATCAATCATAGACGGCATAAGTGCCCCATCCCACTATGTCGCCATACTAGGCTCTACAAATAAAACCGCAAATGTCACGTATTTGGAAATTGGATTTCCATCTATGAACCGAGGCAAAAGATAGTCCTCAACCGATTCGAGACAATCTAGCCTACCATGTCTCAGGATCAGAGCTCGAGTGACCCTTGGATCGTCAGGACCGGTCCACCGATGTGGATTAAAATGCCTAAACACTACGTTTCCCCGCCCTTTGGGGCGCAAATGAGCCATCAAATGACTCCATCGGTTCGAGAACGACCGATCAATCCGAGGCGCCTCGCAACAGCAACAACCACATAAGTCAAACTCGTCAGGGCATGTAAAACCACTGACGCCACTTTTAGCTAGAAAGAAACGCAAGTCCTCCCTGAGGTCCATCTCCCGTTTTTGGTTCATACCGGGTGTGAAACACGCGAAGTAAACGTTACACAAAGCTACGCCATAAAGGCCTTGCTTCGATCATCAACCACAAGACTTTGCTTTTCAACAGAAGCCTTGATCATTTGCCACTTAAGCATGCCACACAGGCAATTCACTCCATGCGATTGATATCCATCAATATATAACCCCTGAGCTCGTACGTCTCAGAGAAGGGCGTTAAGCAAGAGAATAAATTCTCCGCCGCCAAACAGATATATATTTAATAGAGGTCAATCACACGGACTAAAATCCAATGTCAGACACACAGTCCATTTACAAGTCCGTTCTGGGGCTGAACGAAACCGGAGGCACCTAGTACCCCGCATATCCATTGATCTCCAAGTACGTCTGGACGATCACCAATTGTTTCCATCTTCTTGGGTGTACAGCCCAATCAAGATCATCAGTAATCACCCAACCGACGTGAAGACTTCCGGTCTTCGACCACCGTCTTCATCTTCGACTTATCGTCGTATCAGTTATTCAGAATGGGATAAACCCGGTCTTTCCGAATAACTCGCGTATATTTTAAATAAGTGTTACACAAACACAACATACGCCTCATTCCAATTCATCAGTCACTAATCGTAAATTAATCAAGAGAATAATTCCCCAAATATTAACCCCGAAGGCCGAAACCAACATCAGATCAATATCCAAGAAACCATTCTGCTTGGCTAACCGACAGTTAGTTTCTAATTTTCACATTCATAGGGAGAGGTTCCCATTAATTTTATCCAAGGTAAATTCCTTGAATTTATTCTCTAATCTTCTTTTGAATTTTGATTCAACTAGTCGGGATTAACGAACCTTACCGAAGTAATCATTTGTTTTAATTTCCCAATCCCAACCTATTCATCCCATGAAGTAAAACTGGTAATACTTCATATCTAACACCACGGTGTTATCGGTAAATTCAATTACCATTTCGCGTTCAAATCTAATTAAAGATTTAACTATCGCCTGGAGCAAAACTGGTGATACTCCATTCTCGATCTTTTCAACCTAATTAAAGATTCATTAAAACTCCACTTAGTTTTAATCGTTAACTGGGTTAAAGAATCAGTGTCATTTAAAACACGGTTCACGATAAACCCAAAATCACATTCCATTAATTATCGGGTTAAAGAACGAGTGTTATTTAAAACACTGTCCACGATAAACCCAAAAATCAATATCAATTCAATTCCAATTAAATATTATTTAATTGGTACACTTCATTAAATCTAAATAAAAAGATTTAATCTTTTCTCAACTGGGTTCAAGAACAGTGTTAGTGAAGACACCATTCACGACAAACCCAAATCACATCCCATTAATTATCGGGTTAAAGAACGAGTGTTATTTAAAACACTGTCCACGATAAACCCAAAAATCAGTATCAATTTAATTCCAATTAAATATCATTTAATTGGTACACTTCATTAAATCTAAATAAAAAGATTTAATCTTTTCTCAACTGGGTTCAAGAACAGTGTTAGTGAAGACACCATTCACGACAAACCCAAATCACATTTGATATTCAATACAAGGCTCTTAATAGAAAATATATCGGCTTATATTCAATATCAAATTCTACGATTAACAAATGTCGTATTGGAAATAACGATATAAATATATATCTTTCAAATTTCCATAACAACATCTGCATAATCACGAATTCCAACATCGAAATATTCCGAAGACAATTTCGATTCAAATCCACTCCAATGCAATCATTGGAAATTATGGTTATTTTTAAACCCTTTTCAAATTCTATTTATTTATTTAAAAATAAATAGAATTATAATTCTAGTTCAAAACTAGTCCATTTCGATAAAAATCTATTTTTATCTTTTCAAATATGGAGTTTTTCATCCCAATTCTTTCTAAATCATTTCTTATGATTTTACACAAATTATTACTATTTTTAATAATTTTATCAAGGCCCGTACAGTCGATTTTCATCAACGGCTATCGAACTGCACTTACAACGACCTTTTTCAAATTTGATTTGGACATAATTCCAAATCCAACCGTTAGATTTCAAATTTCTAATATTCGTTAGAAAGCCCTTTTCGATACGAACCCAACGGTTCTGAATTCAGGAGAATCCGACGGTTGGATCTTCCGCAATATCCGTTTGAAATAAATGGTCGAAATTCGCGAACTGTCGCGGCGCGTTCTATTCAGGCCATTATATTATATATATAATATATATAATATATACTTCGTCGATTTCAATTTAAAACGAATTATATGAATAGTTTTAAATTCGTTTCAAAAGCAATTTCAACTTCCTTTTCAATTCAAATCAAAATTGAATTCTTCTTTATAAATTCGTTTTAAAATTCATTTCTATTCAATTCAAATTTCAATTCAATTTGAATTCATTTCAATTCGCTTTCAATTCAATTTGAAATCGTTTTCAATTCAATTCATTTCGAAATCGTTTTCAATTCAATTCATTTCGAAATCGTTTTTAATTCAATTCATTTCGAAATCGTTTTTAATTCAATTCATTTCGAAATCGTTTTTAATTCAATTCATTTCGAAATCGTTTTTAATTCAATTCATTTCGAAATCGTTTTTAATTCAATTCATTTCAAAATGAATAAAATCGATATAAATATCGTTCACGTCAAAATGGCGTCAATCTAATCAACACGGCTTCATAAATTTCTATTTTCAAATATTCTATTTCAAATATTTCTTTTTCAAAATAGTTGTTATTATCAAAATATTTCGTTCAACACATGACCAATCTCAATGGATGAGTACTGTCAACACATGAACCTTTATTTTATATTGATAAAGATATAAATTTTATTAAAAATATTTTGTTCAACACATGACCAATCTCAATGGATGAGTACTGTCAACACATGAACCTTTATTTTATATTGATAAAGATGTAAATTTTATTAAAAATATTTCGTTCAACACATGACCAATCTCAATGGATGAGTACTGTCAACACGTGAACCTTTATTTTATAATATTCTTTATTTTCTAAATTGGAATGAGGCCCAATCAATCACCATATAATATTAATTATATGGATTTTCATACATTACACGCATATAATAGCATTGAAAAATAATCAACCATCAACCAAAGTGCACTACACTGTATAAGCATCAAATATAGATATCTAACGCTAATAACAGCCTGTCAATCAATCGATCGACATATTTAATCAATCAGGATGAGTGAACTTCAAATTTCATCCCAACACCCGTGTGGGGTTTCAAACAATCAAACACAGATTTTATTTGTGCAGTTGGGCGATGTGTAAAATTTATCGTCCCAATCAATGTCCTTCAAATAGGTGTACATAAACAAACCGTCCGGTTTGTAAATGAATATTTTATTTTATTCACTTCACGTTAAAAATTATATTTTTAACGACAAAACATCTTATTTTAACTTATGAATTTCTATTCAGTTCATTCTTTAAATAAAATGATATTTTTATTTTTCTAACTTATTTTAGAAAATTTCGGCGGCATAACGACACGATACTAGAAACGGGACAAGGCCTAGCCTTATCCCCGGTCTAGTGAAGGCCCACGCCATTCACACATCAATCAAATTCACCAATCAACCAAATTCAAATCAAATCATCTAACTAATTTATGCAACCAAACAAACAAGTCCATGGTCTGTGGACGATTGTGTCGGGTGCTACTAAGCACCGTCTGCATCCTAGTATATATATATAACTAGAAAAAGAAATTGAAAGGTGAGGAATTCTCACCGAAAGCTATCCAAACATCTTGACTCTTCTTTGATATAAATCTTCTTCGTCCTCGCCTTTTTGTTACCTTCGTTGTCCGCGTTCACTGCCTATGTAAAAATCGAATTTTTACTTCGCTATTCCATATATAAAAATCATATTTTTATTTCGGTGTTCAATATATAAAAATCATATTTTTATTTCGATGTTCAATATATAAAAATCATATTTTTATTTCGATGTTCAATATATAAAAATCATATTTTTATTTCGAAGTTCAATATATAAAAATCACATTTTTATTTCGATGTTCAATATATAAAAATCACATTTTTATTTCGATGTTCAATATATAAAAATCATATTTTTATTTCGATGTTCATTATATAAAAATCACATTTTTATATTTCTAAAAGTCTCCTTATATTTTTAAAAAACAAAACTCTTCTTATTTGAATCAAAACTTTTCTTGTTTGAAAAATCAAATTTCCTTATGTTAAAAAATTTAACCTTATCCAAACAAAACCTCACCTTTGTCATATTATATGTTAAGAGTCTGGAATCAAAACAATGCGGTATATAAAATAAAACTCACTTTTAATTACTTTAAAATTTTGAAATTTAACACTGTAAATTACCTTCTCTAATCGCTCTCATCTTGACTCCAGAACTGCCAAACAATCAACAGCATTTTAGGCTCGAAACCGCAACTTTGACAAGCCACCAGACCATGAACCCATGCCGTCGCATCCAGACTTCGTCGAGGGAAAGGGGAAGCTCGCAGCTGCGTTGGAGGAGGGCGGAAGGCTACTGAGGGCGGCGGGGTGGTCTGATTTAGGGGTTGGGGTTTTCGGGTACGGCTTGAAGAGGATGGAGGACGGCGCGAGAGGGGAGGTTGAACGGAGGGGGAGGCGGCAGGTCGGGGAGGCGCCAGGAGGGTGGCGTCGATGCGATGGAGGCGCCCCTAGGGCTAGCCGCTTGCGTTCGTTTTTTTCTTTTTTTTCGATCAGAATAAATGAATAGGGGGGCAGAAGGAAAGATAAGGGAGGGAGAGATAATTTAATTTTTTAATTTATTTTAATTGCAAAAAGTTGACTTTTACATACGACCTCTAAACGAGGCCCACCGCCTGTCGACCATAGCGTTTTACCCCCATTCCGAACACAATGGGATATGTATCGTAGGCTGATTCGGCTGTTGCAACCAGTTTCTGTTGAAATCAACATATAACTCTATATATTGAATTTGAACGCGTATTTCAATTTACCGGGGTCACATACGAACTTTAAAAATTCCAGAAAAATATTTTCTAGCTTCGTATTGACGATACGGTCCTAACAAAATTAGTTTCGCCGAATTCTGAGACCGTTTGAAAAATGGCCAATTTCCAGTCGATTAAAATCAACTGAAACTGGTAAAACGCGTTTTCCTTTGCCACGCTCACATATTGATTCGAAAAATTATGAAATTTGAAACCTAGCAATAATTTGACATCACGGATCCAAAAAAACTGGTTTCGTCGAAATCTGAGGTCATTTGCAAAATTCCCCTTTTTAAGGGCCTGAATTCCATAGCGACTATTCAGAATTTTCAACTGGACATATCTTTTGATTCCCGCTATGAAATCTTGATTATTCGGATTCGTTGGAAATATATTCTCAATTAGATCCTATTGTTTTTGGTTTCACTAAAATCCGGATTGTTTTGCGCCCGGTACATTCAATTGAAGTTTGAAATCGAATTATCGAACTACCGCGCCATTTTCAATTCCTTTTATAATTATAAATAATTATTTATATTCTAACGACGACGTATATAATATATACGTTCTAATTCCGTTCAAAATAAATTTCTGGTTGATATTATTTAAAATAATTCATTTTAAATAATCAAAATTCGCTAAAATTGCCAAAATAAAATTTTTAAACTGGCCCAGATTTCCGGGTTGTTACAATCTCCCCCACTTAAAACTTTTCGTCCCCGAAAAGGAACAAAGTTGAAAGTGGTTTGATTAATCAACTCTATGTTCGATCTGGCTTTCATTCTCCAACTTTTCAGTTTCTGAGAATTTTCTAAAATTTCAAAAATTTGGCTAACACCCTAAATTTTCGAAAAATTTCGCCATAACCTCTCCTGCAACGGGAGCATCGGGGAATTTCAAATAGCTTCCCCGGTCTTTCTAATCTCAAAAAGAAAAAGAAAAAACCAAGCGGCTAGCCAGTAGGCTCATAAAATCATCATCACCCAAACAAAACAGTAAATTATGTAGTAAACATGTACCTATTTGTCGGGCAAACAAATTTTATTCTCTGCTCTAGCCTCTTTGCTATGACCTGTTCAATGAAAGTATATGTATATGCAAGCAAATGCAACTAATTTTCAATACAATTCAATATTTGATCAAATTGGCTATACGGTTAAAATTTATCAAACAAATAAACGAACAACACAAACATCAATCAATTAGTGGATTAGAGTTTGAAATTCATAACTTTGATATATAGTCAAAAATCAGATTTTTGATGCCAAATCACAACAATAGGCCCTATCTAATTTTGGTTCTCACACCAGTCAATAGGAAATATATAGATATCACATCTTCAAAACACGAACATAAATTCTGATGATGATCGATCAATCATCAGAACCATCTCCGGGTGTCTAGAATGTGATTCAATATCTATCCAGTATATTAAAATTTCAAATATACGTTTGCAAGGCGTATATGCAAAATCTTTATATACGGGACTGTCCAAATCAATATAGACTAAATAATCAAATACGAATAATTGATTTAGATTTTCAAAACTAGATTTGTTTTCTTTTTAAAAATATACTCTTCACACTCGTTCTAGGATACTACTGATCCTATCTCTAACGAGTCATTCCCATTGGATATTACTAACCCAATATCTGATGAATTCTTTCGTATGGTTCTAATGTGCCTTGTTCTCTGCTTTGTAAACCAAAGCTCTGATACCAACTGTGAAAACCCGCAACTTCCCCGTAAAGGAAAGCGTCGGATAGTTCGAGAACAAGCCACAAAAGAACGCAGACGGGAGAACATTTCATTGTATATTACAACAATGCATCAGATTACAAGAATATACAGAGTATAAATGAATATTACACAGAAATATCAGAGATTTAAATTACATTTAAATACATAGCAGCGGAAAATAATACAATACACAACTAGAAGTTGATATACGGATACAAAGCTTTCCGGATATCATTCCAGCTGTAAACCAGGATCCTGTGAATATAAATCTGCAAAAACCAAAACTACTAGCTGCCCGTGTCAAAATAAGGGCACCCAGAGTTTAGGTCAAAACAATAAACTCCAGGTCAGTCATGTGACTGGTGTGAGAACTAAAACAGTCATTAATCTTTAATTTTAAAGTTAGGTAAATCAAGGGACCACGCCGTATAACACGGAACGGGTTTCCTCCCAAGAACACCAATGCATAAAACAACAGCGCAATGCTAAATAAAGAAAAATGAAGCTGTTATAAGACCCAGGTCCTATCACACAATGCAACGCAAGCCGGGGGATAGGGTTTTCCCTTATAACAGCCAAAGAATGCTTGATACGTTTAAAACAAATCATTTGATACTATTATAAGTGCATAGTGTATAAAACAACTTCAAATCATAAGTATCAATCATAGACGGCATAAGTGCCCCATACCACTATGTCGCCCTACTAGGCTCTACAAATAAAACCGCAAATGTCACGTATTTGGAAATTGGATTTCCATCTATGAACCGAGGCAAAAGATAGTCCTCAACCGATTCGAGACAATCTAGCCTACCATGTCTCAGGATCAGAGCTCGAGTGACCCTTGGATCGTCAGGGTCGGTCCACCGATGTGGATTAAAATGCCTGAACACTACGTTTCCCCGCCCTTTGGGGCGCAAATGAGCCATCAAATGACTCCATCAGTTCGAGAACGACCGATCAATCCGAGGCGCCTCGCAACAGCAACAACCACATAAGTCAAACTCGTCAGGGCATGTAAAACCACTGACGCCACTTTTAGCTAGAAAGAAACGCAAGTCCTCCCTGAGGTCCATCTCCCGTTTTTGGTTCATACCGGGTGTGAAACACGCGAAGTAAACGTTACACAAAGCTACGCCATAAAGGCCTTGCTTCGATCATCAACCACAAGACTTTGCTTTTCAACAGAAGCCTTGATCATTTGCCACTTAAGCATGCCACACAGGCAATTCACTCCATGCGATTGATATCCATCAATATATAACCCCTGAGCTCGTACGTCTCAGAGAAGGGCGTTAAGCAAGAGAATAAATTCTCCGCCGCCAAACAGATAAATATTTAATAGAGATCAATCACACGGACTAAAATCCAATGTCAGACACACAGTCCATTTACAAGTCCGTTCTGGGGCTGAACGAAACCGGAGGCACCTAGTACCCCGCATATCCATTGATCTCCAAGTACGTCTGGACGATCACCAATTGTTTCCATCTTCTTGGGTGTACAGCCCAATCAAGATCATCAGTAATCACCCAACCGACGTGAAGACTTCCGGTCTTCGACCACCGTCTTCATCTTCGACTTATCGTCGTATCAGTTATTCAGAATGGGATAAACCCAGTCTTTCCGAATAACTCGCATATATTTTAAATAAGTGTTACACAAACACAACATACGTTTCATTCCAATTCATCAGTCACTAATCGTAAATTAATCAAGAGAATAATTCCCCAAATATTAACCCCGAAGGCCGAAACCAACATCAGATCAATATCCAGGAAACCATTCTGCTTGGCTAACCGACAGTTAGTTTCTAATTTTCACATTCATAGGGAGAGGTTCCCATTAATTTTATCCAAGGTAAATTCCTTGAATTTATTCTCTAATCTTCTTTTGAATTTTGATTCAACTAGTCGGGATTAACGAACCTTACCGAAGTAATCATTTGTTTTAATTTCCCAATCCCAACCTATTCATCCCATGAAGTAAAACTGGTAATACTTCATATCTAACACCACGGTGTTATCGGTAAATTCAATTACCATTTCGCGTTCAAATCTAATTAAAGATTTAACTATCGCCTGGAGCAAAACTGGTGATACTCCATTCTCGATCTTTTCAACCTAATTAAAGATTCATTAAAACTCCACTTAGTTTTAATCGTTAACTGGGTTAAAGAATCAGTGTCATTTAAAACACGGTTCACGATAAACCCAAAATCACATTCCATTAATTATCGGGTTAAAGAACGAGTGTTATTTAAAACACTGTCCATGATAAACCCAAAAATCAATATCAATTCAATTCCAATTAACTATTATTTAATTGGTACAATCATTAAATCTAAATAAAAAGATTTAATCTTTTCTCAACTGGGTTCAAGAACAGTGTTAGTGAAGACACCATTCACGACAAACCCAAATCACATCCCATTAATTATCGGGTTAAAGAACGAGTGTTATTTAAAACACTGTCCACGATAAACCCAAAAATCAATATCAATTTAATTCCAATTAAATATCATTTAATTGGTACACTTCATTAAATCTAAATAAAAAGATCTAATCTTTTCTCAACTGGGTTCAAGAACAGTGTTAGTGAAGACACCATTCACGACAAACCCAAATCACATTTGATATTCAATACAAGGCTCTGAATAGAAAATATATCGGCTTATATTCAATATCAAATTCTACGATTAACAAATGTCGTATTGGAAATAACGATATAAATATATATCTTTCAAATTTCCATAACAACATCTGCATAATCACGAATTCCAACATCGAAATATTCCGAAGACAATTTCTTTTCAAATCCACTCCAATGCAATCATTGGAAATTCTGGTTATTTTTAAAACCCTTTTCAAAATCTATTTATTTATTTAAAAATAAATAGAATTATAATTCTAGTTCAAAACTAGTCCATTTCGATAAAAATCTATTTTTATCTTTTCAAATTTGGAGTTTTTCATCCCAATTCTTTCTAAATCATTTCTTATGATTTTACACAAATTATTACTATTTTTAATAATTTTATCAAGGCCCGTACAGTCGATTTTCATCAACAGCTATCGAACTGCACTTACAGCGACCTTTTTCAAATTTGATTTGGACATAATTCCAAATCGAACCGTTAGATTTCTAATTTCTAATATTCGTTAGAAAGCTCTTTTCGATACGAACCCAACGGTTCCGGTTTCAGGAGAATCCGACGGTTGGATCTCCCGCAATATCCGTTTGAAATAAATGGTCGAAATTCGCGAACTGTCGCGGCGCGGCGCGTTCTATTCAGGCCAATATATTATATATATAAAATATATAATATATACTTTGTCGATTTCAATTTAAAACGAATTATATGAATAGTTTTAAATTCGTTTCAAAAGCAATTTCAACTTCCTTTTCAATTCAAATCAAAATTGAATTCTTCTTTATAAATTCGTTTTAAAATTCATTTCTATTCAATTCAAATTGAATTCATTTCAATTCGCTTTCAATTCAATTTGAAATCGTTTTCAATTCAATTCATTTCGAAATCGTTTTCAATTCAATTCATTTCGAAATCGTTTTCAATTCAATTCATTTCGAAATCGTTTTTAATTCAATTCATTTCGAAATCGTTTTTAATTCAATTCATTTCGAAATCGTTTTTAATTCAATTCATTTCGAAATCGTTTTTAATTCAATTCATTTCGAAATCGTTTTTAATTCAATTCATTTCGAAATCGTTTTTAATTCAATTCATTTCAAAATGAATAAAATCGATATAAATATCGTTCACGTCAAAATGGCGTCAATCTAATCAACACGGCTTCATAAATTTCTATTTTCAAATATTCTATTTCAAATATTTCTTTTTCAAAATAGTTGTTATTATCAAAATATTTCGTTCAACACATGACCAATCTCAATGGATGAGTACTGTCAACACATGAACCTTTATTTTATATTGATAAAGATGTGAATTTTATTAAAAATATTTCGTTCAACACATGACCAATCTCAATGGATGAGTACTGTCAACACATGAACCTTTATTTTATATCGATAAAGATGTAAATTTTATTAAAAATATTTCGTTCAACACATGACCAATCTCAATGGATGAGTACTGTCAACACATGAACCTTTATTTTATAATATTCTTTATTTTCTAAATTGGAATGAGGCCCGATCTATCACCATATAATATTAATTATATGGATTTTCATACATTACACGCATATAATAGCATTGAAAAATAATCAACCATCAACCAAAGTGCACTACACTGTATAAGCATCAAATATAGATATCTAACGCTAATAACAGCCTGTCAATCAATCGATCGACATATTTAATCAATCAGGATGAGTGAACTTCAAATTTCATCCCAACACCCGTGTGGGGTTTCAAACAATCAAACACAGATTTTATTTGTGCAGTTGGGCGATGTGTAAAATTTATCGTCCCAATCAATGTCCTTCAAATAGGTGTACATAAACAAACCGTCCGGTTTGTAAATGAATATTTTATTTTATTCACTTCACGTTAAAAATTATATTTTTAACGACAAAACATCTTATTTTAACTTATGAATTTCTATTCAGTTCATTCTTTAAATAAAATGATATTTTTATTTTTCTAACTTATTTTAGAAAATTTCGGCGGCATAACGGCACGATACTAGAAACGGGACAAGGCCTAGCCTTATCCCCGGTCTAGTGAAGGCCCACGCCATTCACACATCAATCAAATTCACCAATCAACCAAATTCAAATCAAATCATCTAACTAATTTATGCAACCAAACAAACAAGTCCATGGTCTGTGGACGATTGTGTCGGGTGCTACTAAGCACCGTCTGCATCCTAGTATATATATATAACTAGAAAAAGAAATTGAAAGGTGAGGAATTCTCACCGAAAGCTATCCAAACATCTTGACTCTTCTTTGATATAAATCTTCTTCGTCCTCGCCTTTTTGTTACCTTCGTTGTCCGCGTTCACTGCCTATGTAAAAATCGAATATTTACTTCGCTATTCCATATATAAAAATCATATTTTTATTTCGATGTTCAATATATAAAAATCATATTTTTATTTCGATGTTCAATATATAAAAATCATATTTTTATTTCGATGTTCAATATATAAAAATCATATTTTTATTTCGAAGTTCAATATATAAAAATCACATTTTTATTTCGATGTTCAATATATAAAAATCACATTTTTATTTCGATGTTCAATAAATAAAAATCATATTTTTATTTCGATGTTCATTGTATAAAAATCACATTTTTATATTTCTAAAAGTCTCCTTATATTTTTAAAAAACAAAACTCTTCTTATTTGAATCAAAACTTTTCTTGTTTGAAAAATCAAATTTCCTTATGTTAAAAAATTTAACCTTATCCAAACAAAACCTCACCTTTGTCATATTATATGTTAAGAGTCTGGAATCAAAACAATGCGGTATATAAAATAAAACTCACTTTTAATTACTTTAAAATTTTGAAATTTAACACTGTAAATTACCTTCTCTAATCGCTCTCATCTAGACTCCAGAACTGCCAAACAATCAACAGCATTTTAGGCTCGAAACCGCAACTTTGACAAGCCACCAGACCATGAACCCATGCCGTCGCATCCAGACTTCATCGAGGGAAAGGGGAAGCTCGCAGCTGCGTTGGAGGAGGGCGGAAGGCTACTGAGGGCGGCGGGGTGGTCTGATTTAGGGGTTGGGGTTTTCGGGTACGGCTTGAAGAGGATGGAGGACGGCGCGAGAGGGGAGGTTGAACGGAGGGGGAGGCGGCAGGTCGGGGAGGCGCCAGGAGGGTGGCGTCGATGCGATGGAGGCGCCCCTAGGGCTAGCCGCTTGCGTTCGTTTTTTTCTTTTTTTTTCGATCAGAATAAATGAATAGGGGGGGCAGAAGGAAAGATAAGGGAGGGAGAGATAATTTAATTTTTTAATTTATTTTAATTGCAAAAAGTTGACTTTTACATACGACCTCTAAACGAGGCCCACCGCCTGTCGACCATAGCGTTTTACCCCCATTCCGAACACAATGGGATATGTATCGTAGGCTGATTCGGCTGTTGCAACCAGTTTCTGTTGAAATCAACATATAACTCTATATATTGAATTTGAACGCGTATTTCAATTTACCGGGGTCACATACGAACTTTAAAAATTCCAGAAAAAT
The DNA here is from genome assembly GCA_030737875.1 of Allium sativum. Classification (NCBI taxonomy): domain Eukaryota; kingdom Viridiplantae; phylum Streptophyta; class Magnoliopsida; order Asparagales; family Amaryllidaceae; genus Allium; species Allium sativum. The sequence continues at coordinate 304,801,345 of CM060912.1, read as the reverse complement.
ATTTTCTAGCTTCGTATTGACGATACGGTCCTAACAAAACTAGTTTCGCCGAATTCTGAGACCGTTTGAAAAATGGCCAATTTCCAGTCGATTAAAATCAACTGAAACTGGTAAAACGCGTTTTCCTTTGCCACGCTCACATATTGATTCGAAAAATTATGAAATTTGAAACCTAGCAATAATTTGACATCACGGATCCAAAAAAACTGGTTTCGTCGAAATCTGAGGTCATTTGCAAAATTCCCCTTTTTAAGGGCCTGAATTCCATAGCGACTATTCAGAATTTTCAACTGGACATATCTTTTGATTCCCGCTATGAAATCTTGATTATTCGGATTCGTTGGAAAGATATTCTCAATTAGATCCTATTGTTTTTGGTTTCACTAAAATCCAGATTGTTTTGCACCCGGTACATTCAATTTAAGTTTGAAATCGAATTATCGAACTACCGCGCCATTTTCAATTCCTTTTATAATTATAAATAATTATTTATATTCTAACGACGACGTATATAATATATACGTTCTAATTCCATTCAAAATAAATTTCTGGTCGATATTATTTAAAATAATTCATTTTAAATAATCAAAATTCGCTAAAATTGCCAAAATAAAAATTTTAAACTGGCCCAGATTTCCGGGTTGTTACAACGCAGACGGTGCTTAGTAGCACCCGACACCTTTGATTGAAACCATGGATGTTTGGTTATTTGTTTTATTTGATTGATTGATTCAAAGAAATAATGAAACAAGCGACGATTTAGCACCAGATGTTCGATCGCTGTCAGGGTCTCCTGCATTCCTTCCGTTTCAAAGTCCCACTTCTTTCTTGGATTTTTATAGTAATAGCTCTTCGAAGCTGAGACGATTCCAGTTAGGATTTTTTCCACTAGTTTGAGTTTGCCTAAGATAGTGGAAGAGATTTCCTGTTCTGGTAGCGGACCTCCTAGCACTAGGCGAAAGAGGAGAGACCGAGATGTGATGTAACGGCGCGATTTTCCATGCCTGGGAAACCGTGTCATTATTGAAAGAATTTAGAAGATGAGATAGAAGAGGTAGAACTTTTAGAATAGAAGAGTAAGAAGTTATCAGAATCTCACAGCGGAATTTCACAAAATACTAATATATTACATCACAAAGCCTGATACATCAGAGTACATAACATATTACATCATCATGGTTCATACAATACCATATTACAATACCATTGGTAATTAAACTGATAAATAAAACACATATACTACTGGGTCTTGAACTGGTTCAGCATCATGTTCCACTTGCTTTGCCTGAACCTACTTGTCTACTCATAATAAATATTATGAGTACCCAAGAGTTTAAGAAACACAAAAATAAACTCTGGGTCAGTCAGGGGACTGGTGTGAGGAAACATAGTTAGACAGTAAAAACAGGGTATAGGTGTCAAGGTGTTTATATTGATCCATGTTTTTACTTTAAAAATCACTAGATCCATCCATGTCTAATATCTGGAAATGATCTAATCGCTTTTATATCAAAACATTTGATATTATAATAGTTTGTAACAGGTAATTAAAAATCTAGTGAAACGCTTGCATCTCACGTTCACATATATAGTATACAACTTTAAAAGTCGCAGAGCGCGTATTGGAGTTTGGATTCCAACTTACAGGGTATGGGAGCACCCACCGATCAGTGTACTCTAGAGAAGATACACTGGGGTTCAACAAGAACGTCTTGTAACCCGGCCACCCATGACCGTCCACTCATTTATCTTGAGTGTGACGAATATATTATCACCCTTCGGTCGAGCTCGATTTATCGTTTTTGAAAGTTACAGCAGCAAAATAGTTTTTAAGAGGTTAAATAAGGAAGTCCTCTAGATGGTGATAATATACCCTGCTTGGGTATGACCCAACTAGCCATGCTGCCTAGCCCAACTTTTGTTACTTCCGGGTTGTGAAGTTTTGAGGTCACGTTCACTTCTGACAGATTTTTTTTCTTTACATTCTTTGAATGCCACATCGTCCTATCCGTCAGAAAATACTCGTTCGATTACCCAAACATATTACGGGTAATAAAGCTAAGAGAAACGAATTCCTCCGCTACCGACGTAATATACTTACGTAAAACCGATGTGTAAAATATGACTGACACACGCTGTCAGGCACTCGTCCATTCGGGTATGTTCTGGGTTTGAATAGACCAAAAATATCTTTTTCAAATAACCCTTGCATCTCGTTGTTTTAGTACTTTGATATGCCTCGTATACTTCGAATCGAAGTGGAATTGGTTATTCCGGACTCTTCGAACGATGTACGAAACCTTTTATAATCGATAATGTTTATCGATTAAATCATGAGTATTGTTTAGTTACAGATCAATTATCAGTTTATACTGCGTTTGGTTACCTGGCTTATGTCAGAATAATTTAATTAAAACAATCAGTTGAAGTTGTAAATGTTTTACACAGATGTTTTATCATTATCTGGTGATGAAATGAAAAGCCGTGCTCTGCACACGCGTTTCCATTTCTTTTATTCTTTTAGTTCGAATGACACTTGAACTCTTTTTCCTTTTGGTTTTATCCTTTTTATGATTATTTACCTCATAATTAATTCAAATAATTTATTTAAATTATTTATTCTTGTCAAATTTATATTTCAACTTGATTGAACTTTCCCCGTCGAACTTGTGGTTCGAAATCTCGGTTTCTACTTCTCCACTTGTTGTCTGTTTAATTAAATAAAAATACTTCTTTATTTAATTAATTAATTTATTTACTTTAAATTTAAAACAAATTTTAAATTTAAAAACTTGTGTTCATTTTGAAAAGAACACCGGACTTTGTCATTGCCAGAGTACCGGATTTGGCAAGTGCCAGAACTGGACTTTGGCACTGCCAAAGTACCAGAACTTGGCACTACCAAAGTGCCAGGTCTGGCACTGCCAAAATGCCAAGCACTTGGCAAGTGCCAAGTGCCAAGCTCTTTGGCATTTGCCAAAGTACCTGGACTTGGCATTTGCCAAGTACCAGGTCTTGGAAAAGTGCCAAGGCACTGGTCTTGGCATTTGCCAAGTACCAGGCTTGGTACTTTACACCGCTGAAACACAGTGCACGGTGGTGCACGTGCACACCACCCCGGCACAGCGAGAGGCCACCGCACTGACTCCGACAAGTCGTACTCCATCCCCAGGTCAACGTCCGCCGACCCCATCACCAAATCTCCGATGCTACAGTGTTTTGGGTGTTCGAGCACTCCAACGTCAGAAAGCATCATCGGGAAAAAGGCCTCGTGCTCCAACCTCAGACCAAACGACACCGAACCCTTTCGACCACAGCACCGCCACCTCCTAACGCCGCCATCCTCCTCATACCGCGACTTCAAAACTTCACCGACGATGAGCAATTCCGATCCATACAGTCGAACCCATTTTACTCATTAAAACCCTAAATTTGATTCATTCGCAAAATCCATGCATTAGAAAAATATGTTTGTATTTTTCCCCGACCCCCTGGTCCCCGACGCTTCTTCCCTCACAGCCGCCTGACCTCTCGCTTCTCCGATGATCGGAATTTGGTTGAAGACCATTTTCAGTTCATGTCGAAAATTCTCATGATATACATAACTAAAAATCACGAAATTCATCTTAAAAATCATTATTTACATTCGTGATTCAATTCATATCACCCAAACGGGTTTTTATCACTTTTGAATTTCCACTTTGATTTTCACTTTACAGAGAACTTCCTGTATTTCTGTTTTTAACAAAACTTGATTTTCTTTGATCTTATATGAAGATGTATGGTATGTTTATACTTAGATTTATATTCTTACATAACTCAAATGTGAATCAACTTAGTTTGTTTGTCACATACACATGTTCTGTAATTTCCAGAACACTTCTACAGGTTCTAACAGAGGTGTTAAATCATCAATCAAATTGCACACACACATTTAGGGAGGTATGCTATCTAGTTGATCCATCTATAGTGATGAAATCAAAGTGATCTACCATCATGATCTATAGGTTGACAATAATGAACAGAAATCAAATAAACAGGGTAGTTCAACTTAACTAAAAACTGTTTTACAGCAGTAATTTAAAACTCAGGAAAATTTAAGTGTTTCACTCACCAAATGCTTTCCAAGAGATCCAGAAATTGCTTCAGTTTTTTTTTTAGAGATGAATTTCAGTTTTTGTTTGTGAGGAGAAAAGTGAGAACTTGTGTGGTATTTATAGGAAGTCTCATGCATCAAACAAGTGAATCTCCTGCACATACTTTAACAGTAAAAACACTTAGCCTCACCCCTCTTCTACTAGTTCCTACGGCACAAATTTAGGAGCACATGCACTTAAGTTTTTGTCTCATTAAGGTTGGTAGCCAATGACATGCTCCTAGATAAGTCCTTCTAGAAGATCTTACCTTAACTTCATTAAATGCCATGATCTCTTTTTGGATTTATTGCTTTAAACAAATGCTTTTATTTTATCCTTATTGATATTTTCTTCATGCTTGAGGGAGTACACGTGCACTTTCTATGATAGGATTTTAGGGAATGGTTTTACAAATCCTAGGTTACTATTCCAAGTATGTTTCATTTAATGCTTTGTCTCTTCTTGGAAATTGTTTTTGTCTCTTCTCTTGAGATATTTATTCATTCATGGTCAAAGACGACAATGTTTTTTTTATATGTCATATGATTCATATTCTTGCCGACTTGTTCATGTTGTAGACAAACATATTGTGGTGTTTTTATCCATAAGTCCCTTTTTCTTTAAATGGAAGAATGCTCTTTTTATTTTGTTTATGTTCTAGTCCTTTTGTTTTCACTCCATGTTTTATCACTATGATACTATGAAGTGTTATATCTTCATATGATTTATTTTCCATATGAACTTCTATTTAATATCATGTACTTGTTTTGAATTTCAAGATAATTCAAGTATATGTATAATTATACTTTTATATACATATGCTTATACATATATATCTATATATATAAAAACTCTTTAGCTTTTCTTTTAACTAGTAAACTCATTTTAATTACTCATTAAAATGGTTTAAAAATGGTCAAAAAGTCGGGACATTACAGTCCACCCCCCTTATAAGAATTTCATCCCCGAAATTTAAAAGTAAGAAAAATAGACAGTTTTTCCAAAAGATGCTACTACATATCATAATCACTTAGTACATCCTAATTATACAATTAGTTCGATACTAGCACTAGTCTATATAACATACTACACTACTAGTGCTACACCTGACTAATCATAGACATACACACCATACTACATAGATAGGCTATACTTGACTAAATCAAGTTATAGCTACATAATATACACATACATAGTCCACACCCATCAGTCTACTCCACTCTACTCGTCTGAGTCACTATCGATCACGATCCACTCATCATCAGAAATATCTACTACCTCGACCACCTCATCGTCGTCATCTGATGGCACAAAAACATCCATAATCTCCGGGTTAGCCGGTACCACCTCTTCATCATCAGAGATCTCTATAACCTCTATGGGCGGAATCATGTACACCTGAATCCAAGGATAACCAAAGTCTCCGAAAATCTCGACCCATCCACCTACTTCGTGATACTCTACAAGTGCTTGCTTCAATTTCTCCAATATCACCACTGCTGGGTCCACAAATTTGGTTGGCTGCTCTCCCATATCAGCTATCGGTGTCTCAGGTACAAACTCTTCTTCCTCCTCGGGTTCTTCTTCGTCATCCCCATACATATCCGTATCCTCAGCCTCATCTCCTTCTTGGTCACTGTCATCGTCATCACTATCATCGTCTCCACAACCGGTCTCAATCATAAGTACACCATCATCCTCTGAGGGCTCCGTGCTGTCTGGATCTTGCTCCATGGGTTCCTCTCTGCCTACATTCGACTCATCCGAGGTCATGTGTGTGCCTTCATCATCACTCGGTATCCTTTCTCTAACATCTTCAGAATCACCCACTCTTGCTCGCTTAGCTAGTAATCTCTCGGTTTGGTGTGATGTAAGTCTCTTTCTAGCGGTCCTCTTCATCAGTGGTGCCATCTGAAAGTAAACAAGGAAAAGAACTCGTCAATGACAAAATCCTAGCAAGGGAGTTCATAAGTCCTAATAAACCGAATCCACAAATGTACATGCCAATGCTTACAGAAATGAAGAAATCCAAGGTTTCATTTCATCCAAACAACCAAACAGTAAGACATACCTAATCTGTAGATAAATCCGGGTATAATTTCCTGATATGGTTCTCGGTCTCCCACGTGCAATCTTTCGGATTATCGCTCCACTGAATCTTAAGCAGACTTACTGCCTTGTTGCGAAGTTGCTTTTCTTCTCTGTCGATAATACGAAATGGTCGTCGAATTATAGTCAAATCTGGTTCAATCTCTATTTCTTGCTGAACAGATAGTTCCAGAATTAAAGACGGATCGTGCAAACATTTCCTTAAATGAGACACATGGAATACGTTGTGGATCCCTGCCATATGTTCTGGTAATTCTACTTTGTAGGCTTGAAAACCAATTATCTCCATAACTCGGAAAGGTCCAACATATCGCGGAGTTAACTTTCCAGCTTTTCCAAATCTCACCACTCCTCTCATTGGTGAAATCTTCACAAATACCAGGTCTCCTATCTCAAATACAAGATCTCTTCGTCTTTGATCGGCATAGCTTTTCTGTCGATCCTGGGCTTCTTTCATTCTTAACTTCACCAATTCTACTTTCTCTGTTGCTTCTCAGATCATGTCTGGTCCAAGTATTAATTTGTCTCCGGATTCGATCCAACATGCTGGTGCTTTACAGGGTCTTCCATACAATGCTTCGTATGGTGCCATTTGTATACTCGCCTGATAACTGTTGTTATAAGAAAATTCGACTAGGTGTAGATGATCTTCCCACGATCCTCCAAAATCAAGAATACACGCTCTTAACAAATCTTCCAATATCCGGTTCACTCTCTCAATTTGACCGTCCGTTTGAGGATGGTAAGCAGTACTGAGGTTCAATCTTGTTCCCAAAGTTCTTTGTAATGCCCCCCAAAAGTTACTTGTAAAGATGGGATCTCTATCACTTACAATGCTTGCTGGGACTCCATGTAATCGTACAATCTCCCTCATGAAAATTTCGGCTAAAGACGCCGCTGTACGTGTCGGTTTTATAGGAATAAAATGCGCGCTTTTCGTTAGCCGATCGACAATTACCCAAATTCCTTCAAATCCTCTTCTTGTCCTTGGCAATCCATCGATAAAATCCATCGATATCATTTCCCACTTCTAGTTGGGTATTTCTAATGATCGCAACAATCCAGCAGTTTTTTGATGATCTCCCTTGACTTGTTGACAACACAAACATTCATTCACGAAAGTTGTAACATCCTTCATCATTCCTGGCTACCAGAATACTCTTTTTATATCGTTATTCATTTTATGAATTCCCGGATGGATACTCAATTTTGATGCGTGGCATTCTTTCAAAACCTCCTGCCTCAATCCATCCACATTTGGAACACATAGTCTATTGTTAATCCTTAACACTCCTCGGTTATCCAAATTAAAATCAGACTCCTTTCCATTCGCGACTCCTTGTATGATCTTCTCCAGTTTAGCATCTCTTCTTTGATTGCTCATAATCCTTTCTTGGAGAGTCGATGTGACTTCCAATAGGGATAGAATCGCATTTCTACTCAAAGCGTCTGCTACTACATTTGCCTTGCCTGGCGTATAGATGATATCCAAATCATACGATGCAAGAAACTCTAACCATCGTTGTTGTCTCAAATTTAAATCCTTCTGGGAAAATAAGTACCTCAACGGTTTACGATCTATAAACAGTTCGAATTTTCCACCCAGAAGATAATGCCTCCATATCTTCAATGCAAAAACAATGGCCAATAACTCCAAATCGTGAGTTGCATAATTCTTCTCGTGTATTTTTAATTGCCTACTTGCATATGCAATCACACAACGGTTCTGCATCAACACGGCTCCTAATCCAGTTCCACAAGCGTCAGTGTAAACTTCAAATTTGCTCGTTCCATCGGGAACAGCTAATACCGGTGCATTGGTTAAGCGATCTTTTAACTCTTGAAAAGATTCTTCACACTTCGGGGTCCAAATGAACTTCTGGTTTTTCTTCGTCAATTTCGTTAGATGAGATGATATTTTAGAATAGTCTTTGATAAACCTTCGGTAATATCCCGCCAATCCTAGGAAACTTCGAATGTCATTTGCTGTACGAGGTTGCCTCCACTGTTGTACTGATTCAACTTTCACCGGATCTACCGATATTCCACCTCCGTTTACGATGTGCCCCAAAAATCTCACTTCAGACTTCCAAAATTGACATTTTGAAAATTTGGCTTTCAACACATTTTTCCTCAGGGTTTCTAATACTACTCTGAGGTGATAGCGATGCTCCTCTTCAGTTTTTGAGTAAATCAGAATATCATCAATGAAAATTAGAACAAACTTGTTTAGAATTTTTCTAAAGACTCTGTTCATCAAATCCACGAAAAATGCTGGTGCGTTGGTTAGACCGAATGGCATAACCAACCACTCATAAAAGAAATCCGGGCCTCTAAATGCTGTTAAAGGAATACTATTCTCAGCGATTTTCAATTGGTGAAATCCTGTTGCTAAATCCATTTGAGAGAATACGGTCGCTCCATGTAATTGATCGAAAAGGTCATCGATTCGGGGTAAAGGGTATTTGTTTTTGATGGTCACTTTGTTTAATTCTCTATAGTCAACACATAGTCGTAATGACCCATCAGACTTCACTACAAAAACTACCGCCGAGGCCCAACTAGAAAAACTAGGTCGGATTAATCCTTTACTCAGCAAATCCCGAGTCTGTTTCTCCAGTTCCAATACTTCCTTTGGTGCCATACGTCTCTTTGGTTGTACTATCGGTCTTGCTCCTGGGATTAAATCGATTCGGAATTCTATCTCACGATGAGGAGGTAAACTTCCGACTTCTTCGAAAATATCCTTGAATTCTCTTACTACGTCCAGTGTTTCGAGGTTCTCTTTTGGTGCTTCTAGGGCGTATAGGAAACTACAGGTGTGAATACCGGGTTTTCCATAGGGTATTCTAGCTTTCCGGTCTAAACTGGTTATCAAGGTTATTATTTCTTTATCACATTTTATCTTGGCTTGGAACTCGCTCAGCCAGTCCAATCCAAGAATAAAATTGAAACTTTTGAAATCTAGGACATAGAAATCGAACTGAAAGGAATGTGAGAGATATAATAGTGTTATATCCTCACAACACATTTTTAACTCAGTTTTACCACCAATAGGATTTGTTACACAAATTGGGTTTGGGGAAATCGTTGGTTTAAGGTTAAATTGGTCTACAGTTTCAGAAGAAATAAAGCTGTGTGAAGCGCCGGTGTCAAACAAAACTCGAAGATAAATTCCTTTAAATTGTAAAGTACCTTCTAGAACTCCCTTCCCTTTCACATTCTGAGAGCCAGATGGTTCATTCTTGATGGCATACACTTTATCTTGAGGTGCCCTTTTCATCAGTGGACAGTCTTTCACCATACGCCCAGGCTGGTGACAGTTGAAACAGAGGTTCTTCAATACCATCTCATTCCTCTGAACTTGCTGCTGCTGCTGCTGTGGTTGTTTCTGAGGTTTCCTTTGCTGCTGTTGTGGTTTCTTGTTGCTCTTTTGTTTACAAAACCTGGCAATGTGTCCCTTCTGCTTGCAGTTGTGACACATCACATTCTTGAAACGATTCTCAGTTTTCTGCTGAACTGCTTTTCCTTGGTTCTTGTTATCTTTCCAGTCAGGGTTAAATTTCCTTTTCTGGGGATTCCCTCCACTTGCTTCTCCAGTTTGAGCCTTTGCTGTAGTTGGGTTTTTAGCGTCCAGAGCTTCATATCTGAGTGCTAAATCTATGAGTTCAACAAATGGATCTTTCAGATGCCCCATCATACGGCCTTGCAGACTATCCTTCAATCCAGCTACGAACATCTCGTTCTTTTTCAGCGAGGTATTTACCAACTCTGGTCCAAAGCTCGACATTGCATTGAACTTGCTTTCGTACTCAGTGACAGTCATGGTTTCTTGCTTCAAATCGATGAAGTCTCGGTACATCCCGGTTTTCCCAGTTGCAGGCAGATACTGAGCTTCAAAAGCTTCTTTGAACATAGCCCAAGTAAAGTTCTCCTCTGGAGTATTTGCAGTCTGGGCATCCCACCAGATAGCTGCAGCTCCTTCCAGATTCCATGATGCTAACAGTCGTTTGTACTCGTCATCCAGTTTCAGTCCCTTAAAAATCTTTTCACACGATCTAATCCATGCTTGGACGTCAACCAGTGATTCTGTTCCCTTAAAAGTTTTTCCTCCTAGAGTAGTGTAGTTCTTACAAATCATAGCGAAGTTTGGCTGCGTTGGAGCTTGGACTACTTCAGTCGTTTCCACTTGGATCTGATTAACAGTATGCCCATTTGTCGTAGTTGCCCGACTTGCTCCTCGGTCTCGCCTTGCTTGAGAACTCATTGTCAACTTCTGAGTAAATGATTCGAGAGTTAATACTCATTCGGAAACCAGTCTTTAAGGGTAAATTAACCAAATAACTAGGGTTGATAACTAAGGTTAATAACTATGGTTGAGAACTAAGGACGACCCATACTAAAATAGTTTTTAGTAAAAATACGCTCTCTCGATGCTCACTCTAAGCCTAGGTGTTCAGAAAACCTAAGCTCTGATACCAACTGTAACGGCGCGATTTTCCATGCCTGGGAAACCGTGTCATTATTGAAAGAATTTAGAAGATGAGATAGAAGAGGTAGAATTTTTAGAATAGAAGAGTAAGAAGTTATCAGAATCTCACAGCGGAATTTCACAAAATACTTATATATTACATCACAAAGCCTGACACATCAGAGTACATAACATATTACATCATCATGGTTCATACAATACCATATTACAATACCATTGGTAATTAACCTGATAATTAAAACACATATACTACTGGGTCTTGAACTGGTTCAGCATCATGTTCCACTTGCTTTGCCTGAACCTACTTGTCTACTCATAATAAATATTATGAGTACCCAAGAGTTTAAGAAACACAAAAATAAACTCTGGGTCAGTCAGGGGACTGGTGTGAGGAAACATAGTTAGACAGTAAAAACAGGGTATAGGTGTCAAGGTGTTTATATTGATCCATGTTTTTACTTTAAAAATCACTAGATCCATCCATGTCTAATATCTGGAAATGATCTAATCGCTTTTATATCAAAACATTTGATATTATAATAGTTTGTAACAGGTAATTAAAAATCTAGTGAAACGCTTGCATCTCACGTTCACATATATAGTATACAACTTTAAAAGTCGCAGAGCGCGTATTGGAGTTTGGATTCCAACTTACAGGGTATGGGAGCACCCACCGATCAGTGTACTCTAGAGAAGATACACTGGGGTTCAACAAGAACTCTTGTAACCCGGCCACCCATGACCGTCCACTCATTTAGCTTGAGTGTGACGAATATATTATCACCCTTCGGTCGAGCTCGATTTATCGTTTTTGAAAGTTACAGTAGCAAAATAGTTTTTAAGAGGTTAAATAAGGAAGTCCTCTAGATGGTGATAATATACCCTGCTTGGGTATGACCCAACTAGCCATGCTGCCTAGCCCAACTTTTGTTACTTCCAGGTTGTGAAGTTTTGAGGTCACGTTCACTTCTGACAGATTTTTTCTTTACATTCTTTGAATGCCACATCGTCCTATCCGTCGAAAAATACTCGTTCGATTACCCAAACATATTACGGGTAATAAAGCTAAGAGAAACGAATTCCTCCGCTACCGACGTAATATACTTACGTAAAACCGATGTGTAAAATCTGACTGACACACGCTGTCAGGCACTCGTCCATTCGGGTATGTTCTAGGTTTGAACAAACCAAAAATATCCTTTTCAAATAACCCTTGCATCTCGTTGTCTTTAGTACTTTGATATGCCTCGTATACTTCGAATCGAAGTGGAATTGGTTATTCCGGACTCTTCGAACGATGTACGAAACCTTTTATAGTCGATAATGTTTATCGATTAAATCGTGAGTATTGTTTAGTTATAGATCAATTATCAGTTTATACTGCGTTTGGTTACCTGGCTTATGTCAGAATAATTTAATTAAAACAATCAGTTGAAGTTGTAAATGTTTTACACAGATGTTTGATCATTATCTGGTGATGAAATGAAAAGCCGTGCTCTGCACACGCGTTTCCATTTCTTTTATTCTTTTAGTTCGAATGACACTTGAACTCTTTTTCCTTTTGGTTTTATTCTTTTTATGATTATTTACCTCATAATTAATTCAAATAATTTATTTAAATTATTTATTCTTGTCAAATTTATATTTCAACTTGATTGAACTTTCCCCGTCGAACTTGTGGTTCGAAATCTCGGTTTCTACTTCTCCACTTGTTGACTGTTTAATTAAATAAAAATACTTCTTTATTTAATTAATTTATTTATTTACTTTAAATTTAAAACAAATTTTAAATTTAAAAACTTGTGTTCATTTTGAAAAGAACACCGGACTTTGGCATTGCCAGAGTACCGGATTTGGCAAGTGCCAGAACTGGACTTTGGCACTGCCAAAGTACCAGAACTTGGCACTACCAAAGTGCCAGGTCTGGCACTGCCAAAATGCCAAGCACTTGGCAAGTGCCAAGTGCCAAGCTCTTTGGCATTTGCCAAAGTACCTGGACTTGGCATTTGCCAAGTACCAGGTCTTGGCAAAGTGCCAAGGCACTGGTCTTGGCATTTGCCAAGTACCAGGTCTTGGCAAAGTGCCAAGGCACTGGTCTTGGCATTTGCCAAGTACCAGGCTTGGTACTTTACACCGCTGAAACACAGTGCACGGTGGTGCACGTGCACACCACCCCGGCACAGCGAGAGGCCACCGCACCGACTCCGACAAGTCATACTCCATCCCCAGGTCAACGTCCGTCGACCCCATCACCAAATCTCCGATGCTACAGTGTTTTGGGTGTTCGAGCACTCCAACGTCAGAAAGCATCATCGGCAAAAACGCCTCGTGCTCCAACCTCAGACCAAACGACGCCGAACCCTTTTGACCACAGCACCGCCATCTCCTAACGCCGCCATCCTCCTCATACCGCGACTTCAAAACTTCACCGACGATGAGCAATTCCGATCCATACAGTCGAACCCATTTTACTCATTAAAACCCTAAATTTGATTCATTCGCAAAATCCATGCATTAGAAAAATATGTTTGTATTTTTCCCCGACCCCCTGGTCCCCGACGCTTCTTCCCTCACAGCCGCCTGACCTCTCGCTTCTCCGATGATCGGAATTTGGTCGAAGACCATTTTCAGTTCATGTCGAAAATTCTCATGATATACATAACTAAAAATCACGAAATTCATCTTAAAAATCATTATTTACATTCGTGATTCAATTCATATCACCCAAACGGGTTTTTATCACTTTTGAATTTCCACTTTGATTTTCACTTTACAGAGAACTTCCTGTATTTCTGTTTTTAACAAAATTTGATTTTCTTTGATCTTATATGAAGATGTATGGTATGTTTATACTTAGATTTATATTCTTACATAACTCAAATGTGAATCAACTTAGTTTGTTTGTCACATACACATGTTCTGTAATTTCCAGAACACTTCTACAGGTTCTAACAGAGGTGTTAAATCATCAATCAAATTGCACACACACATTTAGGGAGGTATGCTATCTAGTTGATCCATCTATAGTGATGAAATCAAAGTGATCTACCATCATGATCTATAGGTTGACAATAATGAACAGAAATCAAATAAACAGGGTAGTTCAACTTAACTAAAAACTGTTTTACAGCAGTAATTTAAAACTCAGGAAAATTTAAGTGTTTCACTCACCAAATGCTTTCCAAGAGATCCAGAAATTGCTTCAGTTTTTTTTTTAGAGATGAATTTCAGTTTTTGTTTGTGAGGAGAAAAGTGAGAACTTGTGTGGTATTTATAGGAAGTCTCATGCATTAAACAAGTGAATCTCCTGCACATGCTTTAACAGTAAAAACACTTAGCCTCACCCCTCTTCTACTAGTTCCTACGGCACAAATTTAGGAGCACATGCACTTAAGTTTTTGTCTCATTAAGGTTGGTAGCCAATGACATGCTCCTAGATAAGTCCTTCTAGAAGATCTTACCTTAACTTCATTAAATGCCATGATCTCTTTTTGGATTTATTGCTTTAAACAAATGCTTTTCTTTTATTTTATCCTTGTTGATATTTTCTTCATGCTTGAGGGAGTACACGTGCACTTTCTATGATAGGATTTTAGGGAATGGTTTTACAAATCCTAGGTTACTATTCCAAGTATGTTTCATTTAATGCTTTGTCTCTTCTTGGAAATTGTTTTTGTCTCTTCTCTTGAGATATTTATTCACTCATGGTCAAAGATGACAATGTTTTTTTTTATATGTCATATGATTCATATTCTTGCCGACTTGTTCATGTTGTAGACAAACATATTGTGGTGTTTTTATCCATAAGTCCCTTATTCTTTAAATGGAAGAATGCTCTTTTTATTTTGTTTATGTTCTAGTCCTTTTGTTTTCACTCCATGTTTTATCACTATGATACTATGAAGTGTTATATCTTCATATGATTTATTTTCCATATGAACTTCTATTTAATATCATGTACTTGTTTTGAATTTCAAGATAATTCAAGTATATGTATAATTATACTTTTATATACATATGCTTATACATATATATCTATATATATAAAAACTCTTTAGCTTTTCTTTTAACTAGTAAACTCATTTTAATTACTCATTAAAATGGTTTAAAAATGGTCAAAAAGTCGGGACATTACATTTGATTGCGTACCTACCCCGTGCCCGTTCTGTACCTCCCAGTATATTAATCCCAGCTTCGCTACCAAACTTTCACAAGTAAGCAGCTTCGGTTTGCCATTCGTGAACTCTATCAAGCACTCACTTCGGGAATATTCTTTATTGCTTTACTTCTGGGTGGAAGAAATTAGGTCTGGTCGGGAAATTAAGGTGGAGTGGTTGAACCTTGGCGCGGGACAGGAAGCCACTAAGCTCAGTCATATTCATTCGCGTTAATAGGGTTTGGCAACCCTATTAATAAATTGGTTGAATTTGATTTGGGATGTTAATTGAATTGACTGGAATTGGTTATGGTGCGAGCATGTATTAGGCGAGGGATAAGGCTAGACCTTATTCCGGTTCTAGTATCGCACCGTTATGCTGCCAAAATTTTCTAAAACATGTTAGAAATATAATGGTTAGTTAAAAATATAATTTGTAACTTATATATGAGTTATATAAAATATTCATGTGTTGAATAAAATATTTTATCATTAAAAATATAATTTTTAACGTATGAATGAATGACATAAAATTCTCTTGAAATGAAATAAATATTCATTTACAAATCGAATGATCTGTTTATGTACCCTCATGGATTGGGACAATAAATTTTACACATCGCCCAACTGCACAAATAACATTCAGTATTTGTTGGCTGAAACCTGACACGGGTATTGAGATGATATTTGATGTACACTAATCCCAATCGTTGGGTTGTATGTCAATCGATTAGTTGACAGACTATTGTAAGCGTTAATTATTTATATTTAATGCTTTTTCAGATGTGTAATGCACTCTGGATGATGGATTATTGTTTATCATTGTTGTTATATACATGTGTTGTATGAAATCCATATAAATAACATTATATGGTAATTGACTGTATCTGATTCCAATTCAGAAAGAACGAATATTTTAAAATAACTAATATTTCAAAATAATATTCAGTAAAGGATTAAAATAGGAATTTGATGTCCGATTATGGATGGACACGAAAATATTGAAATGTGTGAAGCCGTATTGATTAGTTATGCGCCACTTTGAACGCGAACGATATCTATATCGATTTTGTTCATTTTTATAATGAATATCGAAAAGGAAAAGATTTCAAAACCAAATATCTTGAAATTATTATCAGTTATATATTATAATGATAAGGAATATTCAATTTTGGTTTAAAATTAAAAAGAAAGTGGGAATCGTTTTAAAGAGAATTTATAAATGATTTATAAAATACGTTTTAAATGGAAATCAACAAAACATATAATATATATATATATATATTTAATGGTCTAAATAGAACGGCCGCACCGCAACCATTCACGAATTTCGACCATTGACTTCGAATTGACATTACGAGAGATCCGACCGTCGGATTCTCCTAAAACCAGAACCGTTGGGTTCATATCAAAAAGAGCTTTCCAATTAATATACGATATTTTAAATCTAATGGTTGGATTTGGGATTATGTCCATATCAAATTTGGAAAAGGTCGCTGTAACTGCAGTTCGATGACCGTTTATGGAAATCGACTGAAAGGGCCTTAATGAAATTATTAAAAATATTATTAATATGTGTATAATCATAATGAATAATTTGGAAAGAATTTGGAAGAAAAATTCCATATTTGAAAATATAAAAACATATTTTTATCTAAATGAACTAGTTATTAACAAGATTTGAAATCCAATAATTTTTAAATAAAATAAATTGTATTTGCGAATGGTTTAAATATAACCAGAAATTTCCAATGAACGAATTGGAATGGATTTGGAATGGATATAATCTTCAGAATATTTCGATATTGGATTCCGTGATTATACGGATATCATTATGGAAATTTGGAAGATATATATGTCTTTATTTCCAATACGATATTTGTTGGTTTCAGAATTTTATATTGAATATAAGCCAATATAATTTCTATTCAGAGCCTTGTATTTAATATCAAATGGGATTTTGGGTTTGTCATGAACGGTGTCTTTAATAACACTGTTCTTAAACCCAGTTGAGAAAAGAGTAAATCTTTTAATTAAGATTTAGAGAAGTTTACCAAGTAATTAATATTTAATTGGAATTGAACTAAGAATTGGATTTTTGGGTTTATCGTGAACGGTGTTTTGAATAACACTAGTTCTTTAAACCAATTAAAAGAAGTTAAGATTTGGAATTTATAAATCTTTATTCTAAGATTTAATAGAATTTTCCAAAGTAAAGTTTTCCAATTTAATGTAAACAATTTGGGATTGAATGGAATTAGATTTGGTAATAACCGAAGTGAGCTTCTGTGGAGGAAGACTGTTAATATATATGGAATTTAAAAGGCTTTGTCATTATTCCATTTATATTATTAGTCGGATACGGAAATTGATATCGATTAAATATTGATCTATTTTTCCGCGAAGATTTCGTAATTAATGGAATGTGATTTTACGTTTATCGTGAACTGTGATTTAAATGACATTGATTTTTTAACTCAGTTAAAGACAAAATTTCATGTCTAACATTGTATTTCGAACTGTATTGTTGATCTCTGCTAAATATATATCTATTTGCTGGTGGAGAATTTATTCTCTTGCTTAACACCGTTCTCTAAGACATACGAGCTTAGAGGTTATATATCGACAAAAATCAATCGTACGGAGTGGATTGTCGATACGGCATGTTTGATTTCCCAAATTTAAATAATCATTAATATTGATTTTTGGGAAGATTAAAACTAAGAGAAGTTTTAATGAATCTTTAATTAGATTGGAATATGAAAATGATAATTTAAATCATTAAATTTGGGAAATGATCGAGAATGGAGTACCACAAGTTTTACTCCATGCGATAGTTAAATCTTTAATTAGATTTGAATGTGAAATGGTAATTAAATTTACCGATAACACCATGGGTTTAGATATGGAGTATTACCAGTTTTGCTCCACGGGATGAATAGATGGGGATTGGGATAAACAAATAAATGATTAATTCGGTAAGGTGCACTAATCCCGATTAGTTTGGATAAACCTTAATTTGGTTTGAAATGATATCCAAAGGAAGATTAAAGAATAAATTTAAAAGAATTTATCTTTGATAAATTTAATGGGAACCTTTCCCTAAAGATATGAATAGTTGAATAAAAGAATATTCTGAGTTGGAATGAGGCGTATGTTGTGTTTTTATAGCACTTGATTATAAAATACATGAATTATTCAGAAAGGCCGACTTTTATACCTATTCTGAATAATTGATTCGACGATAAGTTGATGATGAAGATGATGGTTGAAGACTGGAGTTCTTCACATCCTTTGGATGATTACTGATGTCTTGATTGGGTTATACACCCAAGACAAGGTAATAAGTGGTGATCATCCAGACGTACTTGGAGATCGACCGGATATGCGAGGACCTCTCTCCTGTATTAGACATATGGGACGAGGAATAAGTGCCTCTGGTTTCCTTCATACCCAGAAAGAACTAGTAAATGGATGTGTCTCTGACATTGGATTTTATTCTGTGTTGATCGATCTCTATTAAATATATATCTGTTTGGAGGCGGAGAGTTTATTCTCTTGCTTAACACTCTTCTCTAAGACGTACGAGCTTAGAGGTTACATATCGATAGACATCAGCCGCATGGCGTGAATTGCCTCTGTGGCATGCTGAGATGCAAATGATCAAGGCTTCTGTTGAAACGCAGAGTCTTGTGGTTGATGATCGAAGCACAGCTTTAAATAGCATAGCTTTGTGTATAGCGTTAATTCGCGAGCTTCACACCCCGGTATGAACCAGAAACAGGATGAAGGACGGCAGAGAGGACAATGCGTTTCTTTATGTCTAGGAGTGGTGTCATGGTATGGAGCCTAGACATTTTTACTTATGTGGATGACGGATCGCGAGGCGCTTCGGATATATCAGTCATTATGGGGCCGATGGATTTATGCCCCATAGGGCGGGGAAACATGTGTTCAGGGGTAACTAATCCACTAACATACGTGTAGACCGGCCCTGCATTTTTCTAAGAGCTCACCTGAGTCTGGGTCCTAAGATATGGGCTAGATTGTCTCGAATTCGGTATGGACGATCACTTGCCTTGGTTCATGATGGAAATCCAACTTCTAATACGTGACATTTCGATTTTGATTGTAGAGCCTAGTATGGAAACATAGTAGCATGAGATACTATGCCGTATATGATTGATACATTTATATTTGAAGTGATTTTGACACTATATGCTTATAGTAATATCAAAATGATTTATTTTAAACGTACCAAGCATGTTTGGTAATTATAAGGGAGAACTCTATCCTCCAGCTTGCGTTGCATTGTGTGATGGGGCCTGAGTCTTATAATAGCTTCATTTTTCCAAAAAAACATTGCGTTGTTTGTTCTATGCACTGGTATTCTTGGGAGGAAACTCGTTTTGTGTTATACGGCGTGGTCCCTTGATTTACTCTATTTGAAAGTAAAGTTTTAAATATCTGTTTTAGTTTTCACACCAGTCCCATGACTGATCTGGAGTTTATTGTTTTACCTAAACTCTGGGTGCCCCTATTTTCCATATGGGCAGCTAGTAGTTTTGGTTTTGTAGATATTATATTCACAGGATCCTAGATTTATAACTAAAGCTATATTTAGAAAGCACTGTATCCATGTATTTCTTTTAGTTGTGTTATGTATTATTTTTTCGCTGCTTTGTAATTTAAATCTCTGATATTTTTCTGATGTATATTATCTATTCATACTCTGTTATATTCTTGTACTCTGATGTAATTGTTGAAAAAGCAATGAAATGTTCTTCTGTTTGTGTTCTGATTATCGTGTTCTCAACTCAATCCAGGCTTTCCCGTAAGGGCGAGTTAGGGTCATTTCAGAAGGGGTATACATACATGGATCTAGTCAATTTCCATGTGCTCAAAATAGAGGTTCAATATCAAATGAGCATCAAAAGGTATAATGGTTCGAATCAAAATACATGGCCAAATTGATAGGATACAAGGTATGAATGACATTACTCAAGAACAAACGGTTCAAACTTAAATGATTAGACTAGGCCAAGATAGGAAAGTCAAATGCACACTGGGATACAAGTATCAGCAGTTCAATCATGGGATATTCAATTTTATTTTCATTAACTTTTCATTCGAGTAATTCTTACTTTAAAATTTCATTTGCTTATTAACCGATTATTTGTTAAGTAATTTCCATTCAATTCATTCATACAGTTTCAACAGTATTCTCCCGCACTTGGATATGCGTTACAATTTGATTAAATACTACTATCAAATTCTAAAATATGAGGTGATATTCTCAACAAATCTTAAATATGATTACTTAACAAATAAGCTTACTTACGTTCTCTTTCAAAATTTCAATTTCTACTCTTTAAGTGAGATTCACTTATAAAATATATCTTTCATGTATTGACAAAATAGTCTGATTTGCGCTTATCACTTATTATCCAAGTTAAGTATGTGTTTAACTTAGCTACATTATTCCCAAAAATTTATCGAAATTGTTAAGTATTTCTCGACGTCCTAACTGGAATCATATATTCATCCCACTTTTGAACTCAAAAACAATATTGATGATGATGATGCATCAATCACTAGAATCATCCCCAAGCGACAATAATGTGATTCTATATCTATCTAGTATATATTGGACTTCGTATATACATTAGCTAGGCGTATATGCAAAATCCTTACATACTTAATAGTCCAATCTCGACGTTAAATAAATACTCACAACTATTTTCATTGTACTTTAATTCCTTTTCAAATCTATAATTTCATATTAACGACATTCTTATATAAATCCTTATATATATATGCTTTGGAAAAGTTTAATATCAAACGTCCATAAAATTTCCAAGTTATGCTTCCAACATATCGTTCTATTTCTAAATTGATTCAATATTTAATGTCATTTTACAAATCTGTAACGACCCGCAAAATTCGGATCATTTAAGTCAATGGAATACAACACACGTCCAACCCAAATTGCATGAAAATACGAATCATTAGTAGAAAGAAGTTAGAGGATGAAAAATAGAAAAATAGAAAACTAGAATAGAAGAAAATAGATAGAAGATTGAACTGAACAACAATACAGAATCTCACAATCGCAGCGGAATAAAATATAATATATAAATTATCACTTTTGAAATACAACTATATTTGTACTTACATACAATATCAGAGTACATTATATATACAACACAGCAGAATAAACTCTAAACATCTAAAACTGAGGCCTCCTGCTTCAAGCTCCTCCAGATAAATCTATAAAATCCAGAACTATTGGATTGCCCGAACAGATTTGGGCAGCCAAGAGTTTAGGGAAAACACAGAAAATAAACTTTGGGTCAATTATGGGACTGGTGTGAGTAAACGATTATAAACATTTTGATTTTAACTTTCAAAAACCTTTTGAAAGAAAAGATAATCGCAAGACCGATCCACACATAAACACAGATGGTTTTTACCTTACGATAACCTAAAGTAATCTTTGAGAACAATATTATTCTGATATTATAATAGTGTCTATCAAAACACAAATAAAATAGCAATCTAGTAGAATGCTTTCATCTCACGCTCTACATATATAGTATATAATCAAAACTGCGAGCGCTTATTGGATAATGGATGTAACGATATGGATTTCGCTCGGAATCAATCGATCGCTAAACCGACTAAGACCGTTCGAATCCCACATACGCTAACTCTAGGTATACAACACATCAGAAAAAATAACAGAAGATTTCTATAAACATCATAATAATGTTACATCAGAGTACATAATATATCAGAGTGTATCCATTTAGATTAATCACCACACTTAGATTTTCCAAATCCAATTCAATTTATAGAAATTATTCCTTTGGACTTTATTTCCCGATTTCCATTTCAAATCATTTGAAATACATATCTAGCTTTTATATCAAAGTAGATTTCGCTTCAGGATCTCAAATCAAATCATTTGGAAATATGAATTCCAAATCATAACAATGCATACAAACAAGTATGCAACCAAATATCGGGCTCCCCCAAGACAAGGCAAAGGGCACGCACCTAAGCAACTCGATATATATATATATATATATATATATATATATATGCATCTCCCACGCATGGAGCAGGCTACACTGACGATGCACCTCCCACGCATGGAAGCATACACCGCCCATCTCACCCATACTTTTAGTCGTCCGGGTTACTAGAATCTTTAGCCACATACTAAATAATTTTTATATCACGAAGTGGGGAAAATCATTTCACAACATAATAATCACAAGTACTTTCAAAATATAGTACTTCACATTAGCAATTCACACATATGATTAGTCACTATTAATCACATAATCTTTGAGCTCGTACGTCTCAAAGAAGGGTGTTAAGCAAGAGAATAAATTCTCCGCCACCAAACATATATGTTATCAATAGCAACTAATCAATACGCGATGAACCACAATGTAACACACAACACATTTTTAAATCTTTTTGATAATATCGGGTTTAGGCCTCGAAATCCTTTATGTTTTATAAAACATTTTTACAAAATATTCCCTGTACAAAATTGGAAATACATTTCTTCACTTAAGAAAAATATCATTTCAAAATCATTCATTAACTTTGAAATAAATCCAACCACATCGATAACCATCTTATAGTCAAATCAAGAAGTGTTTCACCAGATGTTAGCATACAAACATTTTTACCCAACCCAATGCTAAATGTAAAAGCATGTTTTGCTCATAAACTGGTCGAGCACCATCCAAACAATCAATCAATATCAAGAACCAAGTAAATTTGGTCTATACCACATCGCGTGTTTTGGTAAATTTTAATTACCATTTATTCATTCACAATCCAATTAACGATTTATTCAAACTCCAGTTGGTTTCAATCCGAAAAATCATTTCTTATTGTCTTTCTGGAAATTAATCCTGCTTTTACTCGGGTTAAAGAACTAATGTCATTTAGACACAGTTCACGGCAAACCCAAAATCCAATTTCAATTCAATTCCAATTAAATATTAATTAATTAGTAAACTTCTCTAAATCTTAATTAAAAGATTCATTCTTTCTTCAACTGGGTTTAAGAACGGTGTTAATGAAGACACCATTCATGACAAACCCAAAATCCAATTCAATATTAAATAAAAGGCTCTGAATAGAAATTATATCGGCTTA
Source organism: Allium sativum (assembly GCA_030737875.1). Taxonomy (NCBI): domain Eukaryota; kingdom Viridiplantae; phylum Streptophyta; class Magnoliopsida; order Asparagales; family Amaryllidaceae; genus Allium; species Allium sativum. The sequence goes on along the minus strand of CM060912.1, from coordinate 304,778,271 downwards.
TATTCAATATCAAATTTTGAAATCAACAAATATCGTATTGGATTAACAATATATATATCTTCCAAATTCCTCCACAATATTCGTATAATCATGGAATCCAATATCGAAATATTCCAAAGATAATTTCGATTCATATCCATACCAATTCATATATTGGAAATTCTGGTTATTTTTAAAACAATTTCAAATCCAATTTATTTATTTAAAAATATTGGATTATAATTCTAGTTCATAACTAGTTCATTTCGATAAAAATATATTTTTATCCTTTCAAATATGGAATTTTTCATCCCAATTCTTTCCAAATCATTTATTATGATCTTACACAAATTATCGATATTTTTAATAATTTTATCAAGGCCCGTACAGTCGATTTCCATAAACGGTCATCAAACTGCACTTACAGTGACCTTTTCCAAATTTGATTTAGACATAATTCCAAATCCAACCGTTAGATTTCAAATTTCTTATATTCAACACGAAAACCCAACGGTCCCGGTTTTAGGAGAATCCAACGATCAGATCTCCCGTAACGTCAATTCGAAGTTAATGGTCGAAATTCGCGAACGGTCGCTGCATGGCGCGTTCTGTTCAGGCCATTAAATATATATAATATATATTATATATATTTTGTCGATTCCCATTTAAAACGTATTTTATCAATCATTTTAACTTCGTTTTAAAAACGATTTCAACTTCCATTTCAATTTCAAATCACAATTGAATTCCATATATATTTTTATTTTCCATTCCATATATATATTTATATTTTGCATTCCATATATATATATTTTTATTTTCCATTCCATATATATATATATATATTCATATTTTGCATTACATATATATATATATATATTTCCCATTCCATGTATATATATATATATTCATATTTTCCATTCCATATATATATATTTATATTTTGCATTCCATATATATATATTTATTCATATTTTACATCGTATATACATTTTTACATTTCATATATATATTTATTCACATCACGTATATATATAATTCATTTACATCGTATATATATAATTCATTCACATCGTATATATATATATTTCTATCTCATATATATATATATATATTTCCATATATATATTATACACATCACACATATATATATTTTATTTCACGCATATATATATTTTACCACACACACACACATATATATATATATTTCATTTCACGCATATATATATTATTTCACGCATATATATATATTTTACAACAAATATGCATACTTTTCATTTCACGCATATATATATATATATTATTTCACACACACACACACACACACATATATATATATATCATTTCACGCATATATATATATATAGTTTACATCACAATCACAATCACAACACAATCAAGTAAATCGTCCATGGTCTGTAGACGATAGGAAGTGATCTAACAGAAAATAAATAATTATACAGAAATTTATAGTGAGAGAAGTTCTCACATTTGTTTTCCACTCCGTCGGTTTTAATTTCTGAATTGCTGTTCTAGTTTTGTTCGCCTTCAGATTTGACTGAAATTCTGATTTGTACGGGGAGTATCGGGAAAATCCCCAAACCGCCACACAGGCCCTCTCATCTCAAAAACAAAAAGAAAAGGCCAAGCGGCTAGCCAATATGCCCATAAAATCATCAAACCCAAACAAAACAGTAAATATGTACCTATCTGTCGAGCATACAATTTTATTCCTCTTCTTAGCCTCCTTGCTATGACCTGTTCAAAGTATAAACATGTATATGCATGCAATTTCAATTTTGTTCAACATTTGATTCAAGTTGGCTTAATTTTACCCTTCGTTTTCATATTGGTTTAATTAATTATCATTCCAATATTTTTATTAGTTACACTAATAATCAAACAACACAACCAACAATCAATTTGTGAATTAGCTTTTCAAACATATATCTTTAATATATATAGTCAAAAATCATATTTTCTAAGATCAGATTATATATAATCGCAAATATGTTAATTATAAACTTGTCACTCTCAACTCATTCTAGGGCATTTCTAACCTCATCTCTAACGAGTCACTCATTCTAGAATGCTATCGATTTTATCTCTAATGAGGATTCTTCAATATGATATTACTAATCCAATCTTTGAGGAGTCTTTTATTATGTTCTAACGAGTTGCACCCCAAAGATTTGACTTAACCAAAGCTCCAATACCATATATAACGATACGGATTTCGCTCGGAATCAATCGGTCGCTAAACCGACCAAGACCGTTCGAATCCCGCAATACAACACATCAGAACAAATAATAGAAGATTTCTATAAACATCATAATAATGTTACATCAGAGTACATAATATATCAGAGTATATCGAAATATAGTACAACAGAAGATTAATTTACATCAAATGTAATACAATGCACAACGGAAAACAAATAAAGTAACACAGCGGAAGACTATCAATGCCTGGATACAGCTTTAAGATTCAATCCAAAATCCTGCTCAATATATAAATATCTGCAAAACAAACCACTCTGCTGCCCGTGTGGAAAATAGGGCACCCGAGTTTACAAGGGAAAAAAACTATAGGTCAATCATGGGACTGGTGTGAGAAACTCTACATTTAAAATTATCATATATAAATGATAAGGCAAATTACAGGACCATGCCGCTAACGTGGAATGGGTTTACCCCCATGAATTCCAGTGTATAAACAACAATCAATAAATATGGATCTACTATGCATCAATCAACATGCAAATCCCCAATCTATCCATTTAGATTAACCACCACACTTAGGTTTTCCAAATCCAATTCAATTTATAGAAATTATTCCTTTGGACTTTATTTCCCGATTTCCATTTCAAATCATTTGAAATACATATCTAGCTTTTATATCAAAGTAGATTTCACTTCGGGATCTCAAATAAAATCATTTGGAAATATGAATTCCAAATCATAACAATGCATACAAACAACTATGCAACTAAATATCGGGCTCCCCCTAGACAGGGCAAAGGGCACGCACCTAAGCAACTCGATATATATATGTGCACCTCCCACGGATGGAGCAGGCTACACCGACAATGCACCTCCCACGCATGGAAGCATACACCGCCCATCTCACCTATACTTTTAGTCATCCGGGTTACCATAATATTTAACCACATACTAAATCATTTTTATATCACTAAGTGGGGAAAATCATTTCACAACATAATAATCACAAGTACTTTCAACATATAGTACTTCACATTAGCAATTCACACATATGATTAGTCACTATTAATCACATAACCTTTGAGCTCATACGTCTCAAAGAAGGGTGTTAAGCAAGAGAATAAATTCTCCCGCACCAAACAGATATGTTATCAATAGCAACTAGTCAATACACGATGAACCACAATGTAACACATTATACATTTTGAAATCTTTTTGATAATATCGGGTTTAGGCCTCGAAGTCCTTTCTGTTTTATAAAACATTTTTACAAAACTTTCCATGTCCAAAATCAGAAATACATTTCTTCACTTAAGAAAAATATCGTTTCAAAATCATTCATTAACTTTGAAATAAATCCAACCACATCGCTAACCATCTTATAGTCAAATCGTGAAGTGTTTCACCAGATGTTAGCATACAAATATTTTTACCCAACCCAATGCTAAATGTAAAATCATGTTCTACTCATAAACTGGTCGAGCACCATCCAAACAATCAATCAATATCAACAACCAAGTAAATTTGGTCTATACCACATCGCGTGTTTTGGTAAATTTTAATTTCCATTTATTCATTCACAATCCAATGAACGATTTATTCAAACTCCAATTGGTTTCAATCCCAAAAATAAATTCTTATTGATTGTTCAACTTTCTGGAAATTAATCCTGCTTTTACTCGGGTTAAAGAACTAATGTCATTTAAACACAGTTCACGAAAAACCCAAAATCCAATTTCAATTCAATTCCAATTAAATATTAATTAATTGGTAAACTTCTCTAAATCTTAATTAAAAGATTCATTCTTTCTTAAACTGGGTTTAAGAACAGTGTTAATGAAGACACCATCCACGACAAACCCAAAATCCAATTCAATATTAAATACAAGCCTCTGAATAGAAATTATATCGACTTATATTCAATATCAAATTCTGAAATCAATAAATATCGTATTGGAATAATGATATATATATCTTCCGAATTCCTCCACAATATTTGTATAATCACGGAATCCAATATCGAAATATTCTGAAGATAATTTCGATTCAAATCCATTCCAATTCATATATTGGAAATTCTGGTTATTTTTAAAACCATTTCAAATCCAATTTATTTATTTAAAAATATTGGATTATAATTCTAGTTCATAACTAGTTCATTTCGATAAAAATATATTTATCCTTTCAAATATGGAATTTTTCATTTCAATTCTTTCCAAATCATTTATTATGATCTTACACAGATTATCGATATTTTTAATAATTTTATTAAGGCCCGTACAGTCGATTTCATAAACGGTCATCGAACTACACTTACAGCAACCTTTTCCAAATTTGATTTGAACATAATTTCAAATCCAACCGTTAGATTTCAAATTTCTTATATTCTTTGGAAAGCTCTTTTCGATACGAACCCAACGGTCCCGATTTTAAGAGAATCCGACAGTCGGATCTCCCGTAACATCAATTCGAAGTTAATGGTCGAAATTCGCGAACGGTCGCTGCGGCGGCGCGTTCTATTCAGGCCATTAAATATATATATAATATATATATACACATTATATATTCCCATTTAAAACATATTTTATAAATCGTTTTAACTTCGTTTTAAAAACGATTTCAACTTCCATTTCAATTTCAAATCAAAATTGAATTCCATATATATTTTTATTTTCCATTCCATATATATATTTATATTTTGCATTCCATATATATATATATATATATATATTTTCCATTCCATATATATATATTCATATTTTGCATTCCATACATATATTTATATTCTCCATTGCATATATATTCATATTTCCCATTCCATATATATTTATATTTTGCATTCCATATATATATTTATTCATATTTTACATCGTATATGCATTTTTCACATTTCATGTATATTTTTTTATCTCATATATATATATATATTCACATCACGTGTATATATATTGTAATGTCCTGCATTTTTATCGGGTCGTATTTGAATATTTAAATCTGTTCAAATATTGAATTCGTAATATAAGTGGATTTATATATTGTTTAAAATGAAGTTGAACATATAAAAATATATATTAAATATAATCGAGCCCATAATATCGCGGCAATTCATAATTTAACGTTCTAAACTTCAACTGAGTATACAGGACTCGTTATAAACTGGATTTCTTCGAAACAAGATGCTTTGGAATCTATTGAACTGTACCTTCCTAACAGAAGTAAAAATTCAAGATTTCGGTTTATAGATTTTGAGTTATATCCAAATCAAATATTCAAATAGTCATTATAGAATCGTTTATCAACCGTAGTGGTATATTCGATATAACTAGATATTGGTTTTGAATTTGGACAAGATTCTTTTGAGACGTAGTGATAGTTTAATTTTTAGAATTTTACTGTAATTTTTAATTAATTAAATACGCAACTTTTTATTTGGAGTATTTTGCACCCTATATCAATATTTTGTGGTTTTCGAAATATAAGTTAATTTACCGATATTATTATATTTTTGGGACCGTGACACCTCTCTCGACGCGATCGTATTTTTACTTTTGTCCGTAGCGACTCATATGTGGTAATTCGGTTTAATTACTTCATGTGCAAGTTTAGCGAAATAAAAATATATATGGACATGCCTTAGTCCCTAAGTAAATTCACATGACATGCTAGAATCTGAAACATGCTAACCTACCAACACTAGGGGTTGCGATGCCATACCATGGCAAATCAAAGATTAATAAAAGCCTATAAAAACCTATATGCTAGCTACTTCCTATCCCTTAGCAACTAAAAGAAAATACAGTGTATCGTGTTGTTTACTTAATATGTAAGGAAAACACTCTCTTGTCACAATCCTAGTATGTTTTCCTACCTCCTACTCTCCGTCATTTAAAGATAGTGCCTTACATTCTTTAAGCTTAAGTATAGTATATAATATAATTAACAAAATATATACTCCTTGACTATGCTGCTAAGGAGAGGTACAACCTCCAGGGAATGCAGCTACTTATCTAACGCAGCTTCCCATCAATCACGCTAAGTTAAGCCAAACCATTACCCTATCGTTGGGAAAAATCAGCCTATGCTATGTCAAGTGAAAACTGACATGATGTTTATCCTTCTTTATCCCTTCGCTTATAAAACCGAAAGCCATTCTCCATTCTCTTCGAAGTTTAAAACAATATGAAATACAATCAAAACAAAACGCAATGGTTACGGTGGAGTGGGATTTCGAGCGGGTGAATCAGTGGTCGATGTTGGAATTGGGATCGGAGGACTATCGAAGGAGGAGTGCGTGGGAGCTGAAAGCATCGGCTATGGGTTAGTTAGTGTAACAACCCAGAAATTCTAAGCCAATTTAAAATTTTTATCTTGGCAATTTTAATGATTTTGAATATTTAAAATGATTTATTTTAAATAATAACGACGAGAAATTTATTTTGAATTGAAATAAAACGTATATATTTATTTGAATCGTCGTTAGAGTATAAATATTTATTTTTAAATATAAAGGAATTGAAAATGGCGCGGTAGTTTGAAATTTCGATTTCGATTTTCAAATGAATGCACCGGATTCAAAATAAACCGGATTTTAGGAAAACTAAAAATATTAAAACCTATTTGAAAATATCTTTCCAATGAATCCGAAAAATTGAAATTTCGTAGCAGGGATAAAAAGTTATGCCCAGTTGAAAATTCAGAATAGTCGCCGTGGAATTCTGACCTTTAAAAATGAAAATTTTGCAAACGACCTCTGTTTTCGACGAAACCACTTTTATTGGATCCGGGATGACAAATTATGGCTAGATTCCAAAATTCATAATTTTCTGAATCAATATGTGAGCGTGGCGAAGTTAAACGTGTTTTAACAGTTTTAGTCAATTTTGATCGACCAGAAAATGGCCATTTTTCAAACGATCTCAGAATTTGATGAAATTAGTTTTGTTAGGACCATATCGGCAATACGAAGCTAGAAATAATTTTTCTGGAATCTTTAGAGTTAGTATGTGGCCTCGGTAAATTGAAATGTGCGTTCAAATTTAATATATAGATTTATATTTTGATTTTGTTGGAAACTGATTGAAACAGCCGAACTGGCTTACGATACATATCCCATTGTGTTCAAAATGGGGGTAATTAGCTATGGACGACAGTCGGTGGGCTTGATTTCGAGTTTGAAATAAAAAGTTATTTTTTGGTATTAATTAAAAGAATTAAATAAATATATATTCTATAATATGGGCGTTGACCACTTCCTCCCTCTTTCATCTTCACCCCCCCCTCTGACGGTTTTCAATAAAAGAAAAAAAAATGCGCAGCCTCCATCGTGCCTGCCCTCCACCACCGCGACAAGCTGCCGACCTCACCCCAGAGACGCCACTGATCCCCTTACCCCCTTCCTCTCGCGCTCCTCCCCCTTCTCTCTTCTCCTAAAACCCGCCCAAGCCCTGACCAAATCAGGTCACGTCGCCACCCTACAGCCTCCGCCGCGTCTCAGGGACCCATCTCTGACGCCTGACCCCACTATGCGCTCCTCCACTTCCACCGCCTTTGAAAAATGTGAGCTTTCCTCTTTTTCTTGATTTATTATATATTTCGCAGTTAGTTTAATTTACAATGAAGAAGCATTGTTTTAAAATGTGTTTTATTTCAAATAAATCATCATTGAACAAAAAGAAATGATTTTTATATTTTTAGAATATTAAAAATACGATTTTTATTTATGTAGAGTAATAAAAATATGATTTTTATTAACGTAGAGTATTAAAAATATAATTTTTACATATATAGTGAGGTAAAAATATAATTTTTATATATATAGTGAGGTAAAAATATAATTTTTATGTATGTAGAGAAATAAAAATATAATTTTTATTATGCTACTAGCAAGATAAAAATATAATTTTTATCATGGAGGTAGCGGTGTAAAGGAGTGATTTTTACATATGTAGTGTAGCGATAAAAATCGGAATTTATATATGAAGTAGCGATAAAAATTCGATTTATATATATATATATATATATATATATATATATATATGAAGTGGAAATAAAAATATAATTTTTACGTACATATAGTGATAATAAAAATGTGACTTTTACTATGAATAGCGTGTAAAGGATTGCGTTGAATTTCGGGAAACTCCCAGCTATTCAGAAATTCAGAAATAACTCTAACTCTTGTTTTCTAGTTAAAATTATATACTAGGATGCAGACGGTGCTTAGCAGCACCTAACACCCATTGTCAACAGACCATGGACGACTTGTTTGATTTTGTTGTGTGGTGAAAATTGATTGTAATGTGGAATGAATGAAAATATATTCATGTGTTGAAATAAATTATTTATTGTTAAAAATATAATTTTTAACGTAAATGTGAATAAATAAATATTCATTTACAAATTAGACGGTTTGTTTATGTATACCCATTTGAAGGATATTGATTGGGACGATAAATTTTACACATCACCCAACTGCACAAATAAAAAAATCTGTGTTTGTTGACTAAAACCCCACACGGGTATTGGGATGATATTCGATGTACACTAATCCCAATTATTTAGTTGTATGTCAATCGATAGATTGACAAACAGTTGTGTAGTGCATTTTGGATGATGGTTGATTATTTATCATTGCTATTATATACACCAGTACGTATGGCACGTCCGTTGGACGTGTGCAAAGAAAAATGTGAATTAAGTTCTTTTTAGTGTAAAATGATAAGTACAATGAAAAAAAAACTGTAAGCATCATTCATAAAATTTACAATTTGAAGTATGTATTAAGGCGGTCGGAAAAAAAAACATGAACAATTAAGAAAGTATAATGACAAACAGTATACCTCATAAAAGAAAAACATCAATAATTCCATAGTTAGTGTTAATCCTAATGTCATATAGTTCATTTTAGATATCGTAAAATAAGTAATCTCACATGCAAAACAAAAAGGGATAGAACGAAGTAAATTATATATAAACTGTAATGACCCGGATTTTCAACGACTTTGGTTATCGACATAAACACGATGTCAATAACCAAAACACCGAAAAATCCTGGTAATTAGTGAAAGAAATTAGAGGGTGAGGAAAGATAAGATAGAAAATTAGAATAGAAGAAGAAGAAGAACACAACCTCAGAGTAACACGAATCTCACAGCGGAACGAATAACATATAATAGATAACATATCCTTGAAATAAATCATTATATGTATACAATACATTATCAGAGTACAATACTTACAACACAGTGGAAATAAACTATAGCTATATGATCCTGAAGCCTCCTGCTCCAGCTCTTCCAGTATATCTGTAAAATCCCGACTACTTGACTGCCCGTACAAATTTAGGCACCCAAGAGTTTAGGGAAGACAACAAAATAAACTCCGGGTCAGTCATGGGACTGGTATGAGTAAAACAGTTTTAAAACAGGTCGAATAAGTAATCGATATCTCATAAGACCACGCCGCATAACAGAACGGGTTTTTCCCTTATGAGAATCCAAAATATCTTTATATCAAAAACCTTTTGATATTATAATAATGTCTATCAACCACAGTATATATATAATCATCTAGCAGAAACGCTTTCATCTCACGTTCTACATATATAGTATACAATCAAAACCGCAAGCACGTATTGGGTAATGGATTTCCAATTATGACAAGGTATGGAACCACCTTTCGCTTATGTACCTCTAGAGAGGAATACACTGGGTTCAACAAGAACATCTTGCAACCCGGCCACACATGACCGACCACTCATTTCACTTGAGTGTATCGAATGTATATCACCAACAGTTGGGATCAACAACCGTTTCCCGAATGGGACAGCATCAACAATAGATTTTTAGAAGTAAATGAAACTCTAGATCAGGTGATTATACACCCTACTTCGGTGCGACCGACTTAGCCATGCTGCCTGCCCGATTTCTGTCATTTACCGGTTGATGAGGCTAGAAGCTACGCTTTATCATCATACCAGATTCACTTTGAATGCCATATCATCAAATACATCCAATCACCGATTGACGTCCTCAACAATACATTATGTGTTAGCTAAAAGAAGTTTCCTTCTCCGCTTCCACTCTTGGTACGGTTGGAGAAATCAATATATGTGATCGTCTGGAAATACTCTGTCAGACATCCGTCCATACAAGTCATCCAGAAACAGGATGAGCCGAAGGCACTATTCTGTAAACAGGATAGCCCTTGCATAACTCCGTCTTCAATTTCCTTTGGCATATATGATTCGCAACGCTTATGCCAATACAGAGTGGTTCTTTGGATAATAATCCAACCGGTCTCTCCATATTAACAACGTTAAAATGGTCAAAACTTCGATAGTCTGTGATTTAACTATCGAATAAAAACAGATGTGCAAACAACGATATTATTTCCAAATGGAAATTTATATCAATCAAACATCATTCAACATTTATCTCTTTATTTCATAAATTTACATATCTCTTGTTTCCCTATATTCAATATTTCTTATTTTCTAGATTTGGAAAATATGCGTTATTAACAATGGAAAACATTTCCATTTCTTGTTTTCTTTATTAGAAAACAGTTCTGGTTTCTTATTTGGAAAACATTTCCAAAGCTTCTTCATTGGACTTAGACAGATGTTTAAACAAACCATCGCGATGCCAACTCAAACCATTTCCTTTACTGTCGAACCTTAACTATTCCTTAGTTAAAACGAAGCCAATCAAGTTGGGGTAGAACTACCTCTCAGACCTTAACTGAACAAAATTTCTAACTTTGAAATAGGCAAAGTTCACTTTATATTCCTTTTACTAACTTCCTTACTTAACCCTCCTTCGAATAGATATATTCGATTGACTCTTTTCACTTAACTCTATTCGATTAACCCTTATCAATTAACTCTATTCGATTAACCCTATCAATTAACTCTATTGGATTAACACTATTGGATTAACTCTATTAACTTTAACTCTAATCGATTAAACTAACATCGATTAACTAACATCGATCAACTCCTTTTAACTTTAACTCTAATCGATTAACTAACATCGATTAACTCCTTTTACTTTAACTCTAATCGATTAACTAACATCGATTAACTAACATCGATTAACTCCTTTATTCTATTCGAATAAACTATTTATTTATAAAGATTTACTTTTAGTGACAGTTCTTCACTTTACAAATGATTCCCTTTTTATAAAACTCTATTCGTTTTAAAACATTTTTCCCTTTTTATTTACTTTCGAAATATTTCCTTTTATAAAATCTGTTGATTTTATAAACTCCCTTTATTTCAATATACATTGAAATAATTCTTTTTACATCCCAGGGTCTTTTATGATATTTAAAATATCGAATAAAAATGATCAACATCATTCCAACACCCATAATCCATAATAGATTATATAACACATCATATATCACAATATATGAAAACAGTAAAATAAATGTTGAGGAATCCAGTTGGATTCCTCCAACCTTTTTCCCTGCATCACAGATGTTAAACAATATAGATAACATCACTTTCAGTTCCATATGATATATTCTGTTAAACAGAATCAATATAGAAATTCAACTAACTGACTAGCAGTTCAATCAAACACTCAACACACAGTCAATCAGCCAATATCTAACAGTTCTAAAAATACAACATGAAATTATAAACTGTTCAGAGTTGGTGAGATTTACTCACATTGGACGATCATCGTTAATAACGATAACCATCGCTTGATTCAGACGGACAATTTATTTTTCCATAAATTGTAACGAGCTCCGACGGACTTCCAGTCAGTTCCATCGTGTAGTGTCCGTCCATACGATCCCAACGGATCTTGTTTCGCTCAATTCTGATATCGTATGGTCAAGTTATGATATCGACAAGTTTATGCGTTATTTAAATTAAATTTAACTAATATTATTATAAATTTGGCCTTACATATATTGATTCGTCCCATCATCCTGATCCACGCTGGTCCCTTTCCTTCCAGTATTAAAAACGTGTGTGCTCCAGTGATCTTCACTTCCCCTTTTCGAAACTCTCCGCACTTCCCTTTTTTTATACATTTTGTTTTCTCTATATTTTTTTCACATGGGCCTTACTGAAAACAAAGTATCAGCTCAATACTTCTTTAGATAAACCCCACGTCCGTACTTGTTTTGCTTCATCTTCTTCATGAACATGGAACTTCCGTCTCCTGTAATCAAACCCGCCATTTCTAGCATTTGAACCCCACTCTCTACCCTTGTTCTCAACAAAGTCTCATGCCAATATCTCCGCAACTCTACCATTCAAAAACTCAACGTCTATATTTTTTTATCCCAACTCCTGCGTATTTCTCAGAGAAATGATCCCGTCCGTCATCATGTCTTCCAGAACTCCACCCAACTGTCCACATCACGTCGAACAGAGCTCGCTGCTTCCTCGTTAGAAATACACGTGAGCTACTCAGACGCCATGAAACCCAACCCTTTACTTCCTGAAAGCTAACCTCTCTAAACAACCGCACCTGAGATCGCAGATCTCTTACTATGAAACAAGTATATATGGGTGCTTCCACGCTGCAGCGTGGAGAACAGCGTACTCTTCTTTTACTTCCTCCGTAAGCCACATGACTTCCACTCGGGTACAGCGTATACTCCTTTCTTTAATCCATTCGCTTGGTACTCCTTTCCCATGATCCTGCACACGTTCTGTACTGCTTATCCTTGTGTTGTGTGACCCGTTGGCCCACAAAAACTGACCCACGTTGCATAGTATCCGCTCCATCTGTCTACCGCACTACAGAAGATTTCGGACCCAACTCCAGTACTCAACACCCTCGCCAACCCCTCCAATACTTCCATTCCGTTCTTAGCTGCATACTCCAGAACCCCTCACGTCAGTTCCACCGCTCATTCATCGCCAACACTACACCGGGCTTCATGACATAGAGTTGGACTTCATTTACTCTTCGCTGTTGAGACAGCAACCGGCCCATACATCACTACGTTTGGGAAAACCTGAAACCCGAGCTTCATATATGTATTTTCCTTTATTTGAATTTTGCTTGAGTTCGATTTTCTATGAAGAGAGAATATTGTGGCGGCTGGAAAGATTAATCCGAGAAAAGGGAAGCGTGTTAGGTTATAGCGTTATAAAGGGTTAAATTTGAAAACGTGTCTCAGTTTAATGCAAGTAATATTTGTGGAAGAGAAATGAAGACACGATGCAGCATCGGAGGTCATTCATTTAGTGTAATATATTTGCAAACATTTGATATTCTAAAATGATACCCGTTGCATACAATTCCGTTCATGTATGAATTGATAACGACAAAACTAAAAATAGCGTTGTGACAAGCAAGGTGTCACGATTCTAAAAATATAATAATATCGGTAGATTAACTCATTTTGTGAAACCCCAAAATCGCCGATTAAGGGTGCAAAATACTCCAAATAAAAAGTTGTGTATTTAATTAATTAAAAATTACTATAAAATTCTAAAAATTAAATTATCACTACGTCTCAAAAGAACCTTGTCTAAATTCAAACCCAGTGTCTAGTTATATCGAATAATCCGTTACGGTCGATAAACAATTCTATAACGACTATTTTAAAATTTGATTTGGACAAATCTCAAAATCTACACGACGAAATCCCGATTTTTCTCTTCTACAAGAAAGATATACTCCACCAGCTCCATACGTTTCTTGTTTCACAGAAATCCGGCTTAAAACGAATTCTGTACATTCAGTTGAAGTTCAAATCGCCAAATCGCGAACTGCAGCGCCATTTCAAGCTCGATTTTAATTATAATATAATTTATACATTCAACCATCGTTTATATAATATATTCGTTATTCAAATTCAATTCCAAGCTGAATTAAATATCACAGATGATCCGGTTCACACCATATTGCCATTTCAGCCAATTCTGATTATTTCAAAATTAAATATATTATTTAATTTATTATTTTAATTAAATATTCACCATTATTTAATTCCACGACCATTAAATTCACTATATCACAATTGATATAATAAAATAAATTAATCATAATACCCCTGCCAATGCAGGTCATTACATAAACGCTAGCATCAAATATACAGGTACAAAACGTACATAATTCACTATATAAAAACCATGATCTACCACACCCAAAGCATACACATATCCACCATAAAATTTAACCACAATTTAAAATGAACCACAATTCATTTGCTTCCTGTAACTACATTTGCAAAAATTCAGTTATAATGTAAATACTGAGAAACATGTGTTAACGTCATTTGAATGGAAAAAAAACACATAAAACCCAATGTATTGATTATACATGAATCCAATAACTAAGCCAAGTTTTATACAATTTTGCATTTATGCACTTACGTCCATTGTCAAAGACTACCCCATGGACATTGGACCTCTACAGTTGCATACATTCACATATATACTGCCATATTGTCCCATGCCTTTCCATGTTCCATGTATTTTATTGCTCCAATGGCATGTGTATATGATGGCTGCAGCATCTGAATTCTGTCCGCCATTGCATGTAAACCTGAAAAGATTTAAAAAATAAAATCATTATTGCATTTGACATTGTCAAGCATGGAACCTACGCCACTTATATGATTTTGTAGCCGAACAGAATGGGATAAAGATAGTTATGTGACAACTGCATATATCACCCTTAAAATGTCTAAACTCGGTCATTTCTTGATTACAACTTGGCAAACTCAAGAAGTACATGTATAAAATTTGAAGTGTAGAACTGAAATATTGTTAGGTACAGAATCATGTTACATACAGCATGAATAATGCAAACCAACTAAACAAATGAAGCAAGGTAACATGTCTCTAAATGCAAATATATATATATATATATATATATATATATATCCACCTGTCTAACTTTAGAATCGATGTTATAACATATATAACTATTAGCCTCAGCAAAACGCCAAAGAATGACTAACCTGCAAAATACTAATTCTATTAAACACTCCAGCATGTAAAATAATGAAGACCATCCTCCTAATAACTACACCTATTACTATTTAATGTGCAGACAAAATTCATTAAAGCTATAAATGCAACAAATACCACTGCTACATTGCACTTTAATATAATACTAATTTATTAATTAGAAAACAGTTTTATAAAAAGAAAGATTTTAATTTAATACCTAGGCCACTAATTGTGTTTCGTTTTTTTCCCTTCATTTATTTCATTTACCCACTAAATATGTTGGTGTTTCATTTTTTTTCCTTCGTTTATTTCGTTTACCCACTAAATATGTGTTTTGAAAATACGAAAGCAAGTGGAATCAACTTTCTAATTGGGCACAACATAACCTTCCACTTTAGCGCAACTTGATGAAGGAAATACCAAATTTTCTTTCCTTTATTGCACAGAACAATATACAAAAACCATGAGAATATATATCATAGATTCAACTAAATCCTTACATGTAATGAACTGATAGATATAGAATCACCCTAAATCTCAATGTCTAATACGCCCACTATTCCCCTGATAAAATTCATGCTTTGGTAATTTAATCTAAATGCATTTCTAGTCATTTTCAAAACTCCCAAATTATTGTAAAAAACAATGCATGTATTTTTTTTTTTCCAGAATAAAAATGTGGTAATATTTACTTACCATTTAGTGGATAGATAAGATTTGATGACTAAAGCTTGATTTTGCAATTCCATGGATTAGGTAAAATTTTATGTTGAAACTTTTTGAGGATATAAGAGTGATTTAGGCTGTGGATCTGAGGATGAAGCTTTAGACAAAATTTTCCTTAAGAAGAGCAATAATTTACAATGGTAGGTTGGGGATGTAATTTCTCATAGATAGGGCAAGGATTTGAAGGCAATACCTGATATTTATACGTTCTCTTGATCTTTATATATATATGTGGGGGGTGTATAAACCCCTAGAGTTTCATAATGATGTACGTATGATGCGATTCACTTTGTATGCATTCTTTACGTACGTGCTTTAGTAACCTGGAACTCCCCGTTTCATTCATGCTGATATTTTTTCATGCATGCCTATACTGCTGACACTTTTCCAAGAGACTTAGTACACATATATTATATATAGGCTGAAACCTTTCCAAAAATCTATTTTATAATCGCTTAGCATTTCAATAAATTCCTAAATAATTACACAAAATTATAGTTTAAGCTGGCTCTTACCATTTTTAGCGCTTGTGCTTTCATCTTCTTGTTTGTCAGCCTCCCAAATAACTTCAACTGAATCTTTGAAATAAGAAGTGCATGTTCCTCAACTGAATCAAACCAACGTTGGAAACCTATGTTTGTGATGGGCAAGCCATGCCTATTTCTCGGCATTTAAAAATTGAAAACGAAATTCTGAAAGATTTGTAGTAATGCATATTTTGAAATGTTAAGCACTATAAATGAAGAAAACTTGCCTCCCGAATATCCAGAACCAAAATCCTTGTTCGTATTTTCAGCGCTCTCTTCGGGTACCCTGTTGTGCACTGCCCTATCTCTTGTTACCTTTGCTACTACGCTAGCTCCACTGACTACAGGGCATAAAATGTCTGCTTTCTTCACTACTAAAAATTTCACCCCTGCAAATATTTTAGACAACTTATCTTGACGCTTCTCTAGATCTCCAACAGTATCCACATGCATATTTATTAGAGGTATATAAAGGTTAGGGTATATAAAGGCACATAACTCATTGGAAAAATGTGTTCATGTTTCTTGTTATGGGTTTCAGTCTTATTAAAATAAAATTAGAAAGGAAGTACGCAGAGGTAAATATGATAAAATCTGAAAATGAATTCTAAGTTAGAAGGTAAGTGTGATAAAATATGATAAGTAATATAACAGTAAGTCGAAAATATAGTTTTTAAACAAACAAAACTTCTAGCACATGGTGTCCTATTTCAGTGGCTGAACTGATCTTTTCCTTCCCTTATTCTGTAATTTTTTTCTACGAAGTACCTCACATTCTCCACCTTCCCTAGGACCGATTCTCTAAAAAAAAATGCTCTCTCTTCGGAGATCCCATCTGCCTTGCTCTGCTTCATTTTCTCAGTCATATTCTTAGGCTTCGCTACCATTTCATCTACCTTCTATTCTGTTTCATCTTGAATTTCCTAGTAATCAGATATATCAATGTCACATTATTTTCAAGAAAATGCACAACATGATATACATTTTTTTTCTAATATTTACCGACAATGCCCAAATTATTTAGATATTTGGAAATATGTAAGCATTGCGTTGACCATTGCAGCAAAACTACTAACCATCCCCATGCCAACTCCATGAAAATTCATGTTAAAGCATCAAAGCTAGATTCTTTTATATATGGGATACTGCAGTCAGAAGAAATTGCCAATGAGAATGAATAAGCAAGCAAAGAATTTGACAGCACTTTCAATTCCTGGATTTTCAAGAAGTTCTCTTATGCATTGTCACATACTTTCTAAATACAAAAAATCTCGGATGGCATAACCAGTGTGGTCAATAGCGAATAGCGCAAGGCTTGCGCTATGCGCTATTTTGCGCTATGCGCTATAGCGCGCGCTACAATGTTTTTTTTTTTTTTTTTTACTTACAGAAAAAAAGATCTTAAAAAAAAAAATTAACACAGGAAAAAGGCACAAAAGGAAAAAAACTGTATGTTTAAAATCTCCAAAAAGAAAAAAAAACAAAACTGCATGTTCAAAAAAGAAAAAGCAAAATAGCGCGCTATTCATGGCTGCGCTATGATAAAATAGCGCGATATTTTTGCGCTACACGGGACCCCTGCGCTATAAAAACCAAAATAGCGCAACCTGTGCGCTATGCGCTATTTTGCGCTATAGCGCGCTATAGCGCTCGCTATGACAACACTGGGCATAACTGTTGCAGAACAGAATAAAATGACAGTAAGGTCAAATATTGTAGTTGTTCATATTACATCAAGCATTGATCAAACTCTCATGGCCAAAGTAGCTTTCATGATTTTGCTTATCATTTACTTGAAAATTATGGTATCATTGACATGGTAGATCTTCTGTCCATGCATACATTTTATATCCTAACTTTAGTTATATAATCTATCATAACATCATTACTGGTCAAAAGAAATGCTACACTTTGCTTTATATAGGAATCCCATGGAAAATACAGGAAGCTATATTATAAGTTGTGCACGAAATACGGGGCCCTGTTTTGTATTACAAATTACTATGCTTTAGACAAAATGTGGAGTTCTTGGCAAACTGGTCCTGCTTGCAATGTTATTGCACGATTGACAGATAAATTCTGGGTATTCGTCATTTGTATAAATGACCTATCTATTCAAGGGAAAACGCAAGTGAAAATAAAAATGACCACGTATATGAAAGTTTTCCATTGTGTTGCGGCTTTCTCCCTGGAGGAGGCCAGAACTTCTTCCCTACGCAATGTTCATTACACTGTTACAGTTACACACTCAGAGCACAATTTAGCAATAGTAGGATGGCTAAGAACATTGAATTTCAGCAACATGAAATGTAACATTCTCCAAATGAACTCAAATGAAAAGACCAAATTTTAATCTTATCAGCTAAAATTTATCACAACATTCCAAGAACTAAGACCTAACTTATTTTGGCATTGGCTTGCTTACAGCGCTTTGTCTAATTTATTGAATGTTTATCCAAATAGTAAATAACTGATTCCCTCCTTAGTCCAACCCCTATTCAAATTCTTAGCAAGAAAATGAAAAAGGCAACAGAAAAAATTCAAGCTATACTTGTATATTATATTTTCCACTGAAATGTGGTTCTCTGCCCAGAAACATATCTGCCACTATGTTGGCCTATATCTATATGAGCTGCATACAGTTGTTAATTTATGCCACCACATACACTTAATGCCTAAAACCCAAATATAAAATGTCTAATCCTAAATGCCAAATAGAGTTGCACTTTCCTGGTACTATAGTCTATAGAGGACTACTATTTAAGAAGAGAAATAATTTTCATTCTCTTGTTCAATGGTTATGAAAAAGAATTATGTCGATGAAACTAAGCAACCATGAGTTGTAAACATCTTGGATGTGCATATCCCAGTGTACATTAACTAATATTATGCTTCTACACATCTATAGATCAGCACTCAAGCAAAGTTGGTGTTTCCATACGATTATAAAGTCCAAATAACACGTAAGCCTTATCCTACTTAAAGCTTCTTTACAACTGTTATGATAGCATGTGAAGATTGAGGATTTTCCAATATGTCCAGATCAAGTTTAGCAATAACGTCAATTCATCGTATAGTTGGAGTGCATGATGTAAATATAATAATTACAAATAATCAGAACAACAGAATAATGCATCACATTGAAAGATCAAACAAAAGCAACAACTAAAAAAACAAAGATGGTAAGGGAAAAGATATTGTAAAAGCCTACTACTTTAATTTATTCGCCTCAAATAATAGTATGTCGAACCTCAATGGTTTGAAGAAACTAATGGTTCAATATTAGACTGATTGTAAGTCTGTACTCAGTAATTTGATGTATATCATGAGATGTTAGTTAGAAACAAAAATCAAACATATAGCTAGTAATATTACAACTGCAGAATTAATTAAAAGAACGCTAGCAAGGAATACAAATACATGCATCTGCGTGTATGTAGGTTCATAAATTTTTGAACCACACCAAATTTGAATATGCATATACAATTTTGTGATTGACCCCTAATGATCGTCAGTTTCATAACTTTTTATTGTTGACTTAATATGCCTATGATGTTTAAATGGCAATTGGCTCGCGTTTAATTCAATATTCTTATTTAAAAACACTGAATATCCATGGACATCACAAAATGTAGTGCTACTTATTCAAGAACCGATGTGCATAGCAGCCTTAAAATTAGGTATTGTCATTGTATTTAGTTAAAGAAAACAGAATATCATCTAGACTTCTATATACAGGAATATGAAACTACCTCTGCCAGTGTAGAAACATCAAAGCAATGAAATTTATTAAACCAAATGCATTAATATATATATATATACATATATATATATATATATATATATATATATATATAACAAAACCTAATAGTTGAGCTTTAAATTAGTTAAATGAAAATAGACATCGTCCAAAAAAGACTACTTCTAGGTCCAAAACACTCCTATAGAATAAGCATTATCAAATTTGAGATCAGAAGACAAATCACATATTACAGCAAGGACTTACTCTCATATATTTTTTCCCTTGTGAAATAGTACTTCAAAAAACTGAGTTTGAAACTAAACGATATAGAACTTGAGCTCACAATGAATTTAAAAGTAAAAATGGAGGAAAATGGTAAAATTCCTACATGTATTATAAAGCCTATTTCATTGAATAACAAAGAGCAAACACATCATAAATTAAGAAAACAGTTCAAACATGTCAAAAACTTGCAAGCAGAAAAGAACGATTAGTGCAGAAAAATTGTTCCAAATAAGAAAAGCCATAAAACAGTACAGATTCTCTAATAAAAACAATGTGTGCAGAGGGCACGATCAGTAGGTGGTCTATGATACATTAAGTCATCATGATTGAATTATTTTTTGGGAGTTATAGCAATGGGTGAACTCCACTGATGTCCTGCCAAATGGAAAAAACGTGCTCCTGTTGGCACGGGAAAAACTAAAGGGGGAAACAAAAAAGCATGTACAAAACCGAAGCAGAATGGTAAAGTAAAATGTTGATGATCTTAGCGAACTCTACGATGGTTGTGCAACAAAAACTACATGGTAGAATTCAAAGATGTGTAAATGGAAAATCTAAAATCTACCTTCGAACATGTTTATAATTCAAAGAGTGACAAATGAGAGAGGATTATATTAGTATAGGATTCAAAGTAGATAAAGACTTTACTAACAAATGGATTACATAGAAATCATACTAATCTTTAGGAAAGGACACTGGGAGCAATCAATGAACCTGTTTTCCTCTTGTGTGTTGACTTTAGATTCAATATCCATGATTTTTTATCAGAAATCTGTTGGATGTAAACTAAATAAATCATGTTGTAATCGCACTAACAAATCAAGCATGAACTAAATGTACTTTAAAATAAGATGCAACTTCGAATGTAACATAATTCAATTTGTTTGATTTACCTTTTGTGAAGAGTTGCTCCTGTCCATTTTGTACCCAGCTGACATTTAGAAATCTGAAAGGTATTAGTCTCCATAGTTGTCTCGACTGCCGTGATTCCTTCAAACTTCATGTAGTTAAAATTAGGTTTTGTGAACTAAATAAATTCTAAAATAATAATTATCGTATTAATTTTTGCAGAAATTGCGTTGACACAGCCAGAGATTTTGAGCAAATGGAAAACATACCGAAAAGGAAGATTACTTGGTTGATCGGCACTCCGAGATGTTCCAGCTCTCCCAAATCTGACACCATATATTCGCTTTTCTCTTCAACGAAGCAGCTATCGTGTTAAACATAACACAAATTATCAGTTAATTTAATTGACAGTCAATGATTAGGAAAGTAAATGGGAGTAAAACTAAAGGATTTAAGAAGAAATAACATTTTGTAACGGTTACCTTCCAGATCTGTTCGCCGCTCGTGCAATATAGTTTGTGAAGTCGACACAACCTTTATAGCGTTTCCGTTCTGGGATAATAAAGTGAGAAAAAGTCGAAAAAATGGAAGAAGCAACGATTTCTTTAAAAAACCGTCACGGATCTGAAGGTAACGTGGGGTAGACGCGAGAACATGGGTTGCAGATTGACAAAAATCTCCCCGCGATACTGCAAATCTTGCATGGGTAAATAGGTAATTTCAAAAGTTTCATTTCAAAGTATTCTCGTTATAATATAGATGTGTTGTATGGAATCCATATAATTAACATTATATGGTAATTGATTAGGCCTCATTCCAATTTGGAAAATAAAGAATGTTATAAAATAAAGATTCATGTGTTGAATAGAATAAATAGTCATGTGTTGACGATGCTCATGTGTTGAGAATATTCATGTGTTGAAAGAAATATATATATTCATGTGTTGAAACTCATCATGTGTTGAACGAAATATTTTAACAATAAAATTCACATTTTTATCATATATAAAATTAGAAACTAGCTGGAAACTAGTTAAGATGAGTGGTTTCCTGGGTATTGATCTGATATTGGTTTCGGCCTCCAGGGTTAATACTTAGGGAATCGTTCTCTTACTAATTTACGGTTTGAGTCTGATTAAGAATTAAACGATAGAAATAATAATTTTATAAAATATATAAAATAACAAAATAGTCATGTGCTGACAATACTCATGTGTTGAGAATATTCATGTGTTGAAAATATTCATGTGTTGAATAAAGTATATATTCATGTGTTGAAGAAAATATTCGTTTGTTGAATAGAATAACGAAGTTATTGAAATATATAAAGCCGTGTGGATTAGATTTGCGTCATTTTGACGCGAACGATATTTATATTGATTATATTCGTTTTTATCATGAATATAGAAAAGGAAGTGATTTCTAAATCTGATATTTTGAAAATATTATCATTTATATATTAATGGTATGGAAAATTCAATTTTGATTTAAAATTGAATATGAAGTTGAAATCATTTTTAAAACGAATTTAAACGGTTTATAAAATACGTTTAGAATAGAAATCGACGAAATATATATAATATATATTATATATATTAAATGGCTTGAATAGAACGCGCCGCGCCGTGGCAGTTCGCAAATTTCGACCATTGACTTTGAATTGACGTTACGGGAGATCCGACCGTCGGATTCTCCTGGAACTAGAAGCGTTGGGTTCTTATCGAAAAGATCTTTCCAATGAATATTAGAAATTTGAAATCTAACGGTTGGATTTGGAATTATATCCAAATCAATTTTGGAAAAGGTCGATGTAAGTGCAGTTCGATGGCCATTGATGGAAATCGACAGTACGTGCCTTGATAAAATTGTTAAAAATATCAATAATTTGTGTAAAATCATAAGAAATGATTTAGATAGAATTGGGGTGAAAAATCCCATATTTAAAAAGGATAAAAGTATATTTTTATCGAAATGAACTAATTATGAGCTAGAATTATAATCCAATGTTTTTGAATAAATAAATTGGATTTGAAGTGGTTTTAAAAATAATTAGAATTTCCAATACGTGAATTGAATGGATTTGAATAAAAATTATCTTCGGAATATTTCGATGTTGGATTTCGTGATTATACAGATATGGTTATGGAAATTTGAAAGATATATTTATATCGTTATTTCCAATATGATATTTGTTGGTTTTAGAATTTGATACTGAATATAAGCCGATATCCTTTCTATTTAGAGCCTTGTATTTAATATCAAATGGGATTTTGGGTTCGTCGTGAATGGTGTCTTAAATAACACTATTCGTGAACCCAGTTTAGAAAAGAATAAATCTTTTAATTAAGATTTAGTGAAATTTTCTAACTAATTAGTATTTAATTGGAATTGAATTTAAATTGGTTTTTTTGGTTTCTCGTGAGCGGTGTTTTGAATAACACCTGTTCTTTAACCCAATTAACAATGGAATGTGATTTTGGGTTTATCGTGAACCGTGTTTTAGATGACATTGGTTCTTTAACTCAGTTAAAGACAGGATATTGATTTTTGGGAAGATTAAAACTAAGTGGAGTTTTAATGAATCTTTAATTAGATTAAAGTGATCGAGAATGGAGTATCACCAGTTTTTCTCCAAAGCGATAGTTAAATCTTTAATTAGATTTGAACATGAAATGGTAATTAATATTTACCGATAACACTGTGGTATTAGATATAGAGTATTACCATTTTTTCTCTATGGGATGAATAGGTTGGGACTGAGAAATAAAATAAATAATTACTTCTGTGTGGTTCGCTAATCCCGACTAGTTTGGAAAACCTTAACATGGTTTGAAATGATATCCAAAGGAAGATTAAAGAATAAATTTAGAAGAATTTATCTTTGATTAATTAATGGGAACCTTTCCCTAAGAATGTGAATATTTGAATAAAAGAATATTCTGAATTGGAATGAGGCATATGTTGTGTTTGTGTAACATTTGTTTATTATATACGCGGGTTGTTCGGAAAGGCCGGGTTTATACCCATTCTGAATAACCGATTCGATGATAAGTCGAAGATGAAGACCGTGGTTGAAGACCGGATGTCTTCACATTGTTTGGGTGATTACTGATGATCCTGATTGGGCTGTACACCCAAGACGAGGGAATCAGTTGGTGATCGTCCAAACGTACTTGGAGATCGATGGATATGCGAGGAATAAGGTTCCTCTGGTTTCATTCAGACCCAGAACGAACTTATAAATGGACTGTGTGTCTGACATTGGATTTTATTCTGTGTGATTGATTTCTATTAAATATATATCTGTTTGGCGGCGGAGAATTTATTCTCTTGCTTAACGCCCTTCTCTGAGACGTACGAGCTTAGTGGTTATATATCAACAAATATCAGTCGCATGACATGAATTTCCTGTGTGGCATGCCTAAGTGGCAAATGATCAAGTCTTTTGTTGAAAAGCAAAGTCTTGTGGTTGATTATTAAAGCATGGCCTATGTGGCATAGCTTTGTGTATAGCGTTAATTTGCGAACCTCACACCTCGGTAAGAGTCAAAAACGGGATAAGGACCGTTGGGAGAACACGACGTTTCTTTCTAACTATGGGTGATGTCAGTGACCTACCAGCCCTGACATTTATATACTTTTTACCTGTGTGGTTGTTGGAATGTGAGGCACCTCGGATATAGGTCTGATAGGACCGAAAAAGTGTGTTCAGGAATTGCCAATCCTCAAAAGTAAGAGAGTACCAGCCCAACCGATTTCAAGGATCGATGTGTGTGGTCCTGAGACATTTGCTAGAGTGTCTCGAACGGAGAGGAGCTTGCCCCTTGCCTCGACTCATGATGGAATCCACTTTCCAATACGTGACATTGCGGTTTTAATTGTAGAACTAGTATGGCAACATGATATATGGTACCCATGCCGTCTATGATTGATACATTTATATTTGAAGTTGATTTCTTCATATATAGTAATAATAAAATATGAAATTTCACGTATCAAGCATTCTTTGGCTATTATAAGGGAAAACCCTATCCTCCGGCTTGCGTTGCATTGTGTGATGGGACCTGGTCTTATAATAGCTTCATTTTCTTTATTTAGCATTGCGCTGTTGTGATATGCACTGGTATTGTTGGGGGTAAAAACCCGTTCCGTGTTATATAGCATGGTCCCTTGATTTACCTAACTTTAAAACCAAATTAATAACTGTTTTAGTTCTCACACCAGTCACATGACTGACCTGGAGTTTATTGTTTTAATCTAAACTCTGGGTGCCCTATTTTCCGCACGGGCAGCTAGTAGTTTTGGTTTTGCAGATTTATATTCATAGGATCCTGGTTTATAGCTGAAGTGATACTCGGAAAGCTCTGTATCCGTTTATTTCTTTCAGTTGTGTTTTGTATTATTTTTCAATTACAGTAATGTAATTTAAATCTCTGATATTTTATGTGTAATATTTATTCATACTCTGTAATATTCTTGCATTCTGATGGAATTGTTGTAATGAGCAATGAAATGTTCTTCTATTTACGTTCCAATTTGTCGTGTTCTCAAAACAGTCAGGGGTTTCAAACGATCTTGGTCGGTTTAGCGATCGATTCAGATCGAGCGAAATTCCCAGTTGTTACAGTTAGAGAGGGGTTTAACATATTAATTAACGTGAGGGTTTGTTTTCGAAATCAGTAAAGAAGAAGAGGGGGATGGCGTGAGAAAATAAAGGGTCTGAGGCAAGATAAATCATTCAGGAAGAAAGTGGGTTTCATATATGCATGGAGTAGGGAGCTTGTAACTTCCCCTTATGGCGTGAGGAATACAAATGGGTTCACTGCATGGAGTTTGACTCTAGTTTCGAACATGAGGAAGGGTCACGTTGATCATGGGATTAGTGGAGAAACCAAATTAAACGATGGAGCAGTACATTGTGGAAGACAAAGATCTTGGGTTTGAAATATATGGATAGCTTGTGAAGTGAGCAAATGGTCGGTTCTTTTTACAGTACATCATGGTGCGGTTTTCACAAAAGGTACGAGGAAGGCATGTTTGTTTGGAAAGGACAACTGCTTGCGCCAAAAGAGGAACTTGTAATATCGAAGTGAATTTATTACAAAGGAAGGAATGATGTTTATAAAAACTTGGAAGTGACGTGAGTTTGTGTTTTGCGGAAAAGAGTGGTGCAGAGTTTATCTCAATGAAGTGAAATGGAACATGAGCTCGCGTTTTGGGAGGCACTGACACTGAAAGGTGTTGTAGTTTCAGTGGAGCAGCATGCTTATGTGTGTTACGCAGGTAAGAGAATCGGTAATGGAGAGAAGTTTAAATACGTGGTGAATGGCTCATGGAAACGGTTGCGTGGAGATTTGAGGGCTGGCGGCATGTATGGATACACGTGAAGGAAAAGATGGATGGAACATAATATTGAAACTGATGAGCATGGTGATCATATATGGGAAGAATGGCGGGTCCATTATGTGCAGTGTGGATGGGTAATGAGGGGACGTTGGTGTATTGTGCGGAGCCATGAAGTGAGGATGGGTCTTTCATGCCGTTGCGCGGAGTAGGTTGTGGAAGGATCTGGAGATGGAAGAAAATATGAAAACCATGGACGTCGTGGAGCTTTTAAATTGGGCATTGGCAAATGGATGTGTTTATTTGTAAATCGGCAAGTGGGAAATCATTATACAGTGAACTGGGTTTTGGATCAGTCAGAGGGTAGAGAGGAGCATCCGCATACAGGAAACAAGAATTTTCGAGGGTAGCAAGCTCATGTACATGAAACGTTGATGAGCAGTTCACATGCATGGATTTGTTCAGTAGTCTTAGCGTTTGGCATTGGATGCGTGTATTATCCGGGATGTTTGCTTTCAATACTGGAGTTGCGTGTATTGAGTGGTGAAGATATATGGACTTAAACATGCAGCAGAAGAGGGTGCAGCATGTGATACATGAGTTGATACGAAATATTTGGGGACGGACTGCTCTTCTTGGTTTCGGAGGAGGGGCTTCTAACGGGTGCGGATCCGAACTGATGCAAATCGTTATTTAATGGTTAATGCGCCAAGGTGAGTAAATTCACTCACTCTGTTTTATTTTAAAATATTATAATCATATTTTAATAGTGATAAATAATGGTTGAATGCTGTGTGATGGTCGTTTAGGTAGATTACAATTAAATTGGTTAAAATATATATATCGTTACATATGTACACATCATTGGTAAGAGACTAATTCCATCGATTAAAATATTCCCTAGCATGGAATCAGTGATAATTGTTTGACTAGCATCTGTGGATACAAGAAACCGGTTGGAGGAATTCAACCGGATTCCTCAATAGTTATATGTACTATTTGCTTCATATGCACTGTTTGAACCCAAATGACATTTAAATTAAAGTTGAATGGGAATTCAACGTTATTTTTGATAGACAATATTGATTAAGAAAAGCAGAAGCAGTCATCTATAAACCCATCTTTTTATTAAGAAGTTGATTGGCCGCTAGGCAAATCAATGAAGAAAGTATAAAAATTATATTTTTATAATTAAAGCGAAGTTTTTAAATTATAATAGAAGTTCTATTATAAAATGGTATTTTATAGTTTGTTTTTATAAAGTAAATATAAATGATTATTTAAATAAATATGAAGCTGTAATTATCCGACAAGTAAATAATTTGGATAATTATTTTAAGGCAAACGGTTAAGAAATATTGTTAGGTTAATTATATTAATCTAATAATGTAAAGTAATTAGAATCAGTTAATGAATTTACTGATGGTTTGAAATTGATTTAAATCAACCATTTATTGGAAATTGATGATTAGATTAATTGGTCTTCAATTAATCTAACGAAAATGTTTAGAAATAAATTAATCAAAATTAATAAGATTTAATTACCTTTTTAATTAAAGAAGATTAAATAGTTATTGAACTAGTATAATTATTATTGTTTATGAAGTAAACTGTTGTTACTTCAGCAAATGATCAAGTTAATCACTATTTGATTAAAGAAATTGTTTTTAAATAGAATTCATTTAAGATAATATTGAGTTTGTATGAGATGTTTACCTGAATTAGATGAAATGATTCGAATGGAAAGTAAAATGTCGGAAGACAAAGAGCATTAATGATTTTTGATAAAAGAAGTTATAATGGAATTGTATAAGTAAGATGAAGCAAAAAAAATTATATTTAATATAATAGTTATGAACAAATGAGTTTCAAAATAAGGATATGGGTTTATAAAACCATAGTTCAAATTAAACAAGAAAATATGGCCTGATAGATATTATAAGTAATAAGGGATTAGAGTTACAGACTTATATCTGTTCCACGATAAGAACGTTGTCGATTAAGGTCTGAGAGGTAAATAAAATACCCCAACTTGAATGAGGTCACTATTGTTGAGGAATAGTATCAGTTTGTAAGGGAAAAGAGATGTCAAGATTAGTTATAAAAAGGATATAGCAGCGTATAGCAAGTTTTCGAACTATAACGATAAAATAACGCTGTTGACTAGGCTTAAGCGTGACTGTTATGTTGAGATTAGTCATAAAGGAGAATATTACAGCGTATGACAAGTTTTGAACTATAATGATAAATTAACGCTGTTAACCAAACTTAAGTGTGATTTTTATATATAGCAGCACTTCCTAGGGAATGAAAACAATTTGGTTTGAAATCCGCTTAGTCTAAAGTAAAAAGTAACGACGTTGGTTCAAAAAAATATGAGAATGAGTTAAAAAGAGAATTAAAGAATCGTTTCAGAAAAACGATAACGTTATTTCGATGTTTGGAATATGATTAGAACTAAGTCACACTATTAGGAATTGGAACCATAATTCGATGATGTCGAATGAATTATTTTTAGGAATTATAATCTGATAGGATAGTTAATATTTAGTTTAAACCAACGAATTATAATAGGATATGAAATCAATATTTAGTTATAAACTAGATATTGATTCAACAAGAAGTTGACTTAGAAATTGAGTTATAAAATGGGAATATAAATTATGAAAGAGATTACGGTAAACAAGATAACAATATTTATTACTTGAATAATGAATTATTTGACAAAGGTGTTCAGGTTTCTATAATAGAAATGATATTCACATTTTAAAGTGAATAATGTTTTAAAGTGAACTCTTGGCAGATTAAAATGTTTAAAATGAAATTGGAAATATTTTTCCAATATAATTAGGATATATTATCTAAGTGTATAAAATAATGAACGTGAAAATAATGGAAATGTTGCGAACGTTAGTAATGTATATTTTCTGGAACATGGGAGAATAAAAGTTTATAATAACCAGAAATGTATTCCAAGAAATGTGAAAAGGCCAAAACGGGGTTTGAGAAAGATCTAGTAAGATATGGAAATTTAAATAATAAAAACGAATGTTAGATAAAAGTGCCCATGTTTGTATACTTTTGAATGAATGTTTGTTTTTACTTCGATAGTTAAATAACTGACTATCAAAGTGTTTGACCATCGTTGTCAATATGGAGAGACCGGTTGGATATATTATCTGAAAACCACTCCGTATAGGCATAAGCGCTGCGAATTAGATTATGCTGAAGATAATTGAAGACAGAGTGAAATGCAAGGGATATCCTGTTCCAGAATGGTGTTTTTTGTTTGTCCAGTCCTAGGACAACTTGTATGGACGAGTGTCTGACAGAGTATACCTAATAAATCACGTATGATTGATCTCTTAAATGTATTACATCTGGTGGCGGAGGAACTCGTTCCTTTTAGCTAAATACCCTCATTCCGAACGACTGTCGCCCCTAGCTAAATACCCTCATTCCGAACACAATGGAATATGTTTCATAAGCCAATTCTGCTGTTACGGTCAGTTTTTCTTTAAATTAAAATATAAATCAATTTATATTTAATTTAAACGTACATTTTAATTTACCAGGGCCACATACGGACTCTAAAAATTCCAAAAAAATTATTTCTAGCTTCATATTGACGATACGGTCGTAACAAAACTAATTTCGTCAAAATTGAAGACCGTTTGAAAAATGGCCATTTTCTGGTCGATCCAAATTGACTGAAACTGTCAAAACACGTTTTCTTTTGCCACGCTCACATATTAATCCCAAAAATCATGAATTTTGGAATCTAGCAATAATGTAACATCCTGGATCCAACAAAAGTGGTTTCGTCGAAAACGGAGGTCGTTTGCAAAATGGCTATTTTTAAGGGCCATATATATATTAAAATATATATAAATTCCACTGCGACTTTTTTG
The DNA here is from genome assembly GCA_030737875.1 of Allium sativum. Lineage (NCBI taxonomy): Eukaryota > Viridiplantae > Streptophyta > Magnoliopsida > Asparagales > Amaryllidaceae > Allium > Allium sativum. The sequence continues at coordinate 304,747,752 of CM060912.1, read as the reverse complement.
AATTTTCAACTGGACATAACTTTCAACCTCTAAAGTGAAATTTTAGTTTCTTACATCCGTTAGAAAGATATGATTAAACAGATTCAAATATTTCTTGTTTCGTTCACTTCTGAGTTATATTGAATTCTGTATATTCATTTGAAATTCAAAATCGAATTTTCGAACTGTCGCGCCATTTCAGGCTCGTTATATAATTAAAATAAATTTCTTCATTTTAACTTTGTTGAAAATAAATTTTTCGTCGTTATTATTTAAAATAAATCATTTTAAATATTCAAAATCCATTAAAATTGCCAAAATAAAATTTTTAAATTGGTTCTGATTTTTCGGTTGTTACAATGGATTTCAAACTATGACATGGTATGGAACCACCTTCCGATAGTGTATCTCTAGAGGGGAATACGCTGGGTTCAACAAGAACATCTTGCAATCCGGCCCACACATGACCGACCACTCATTTCGCTTGAGTGTATCGAATATATTGTCACCAACGGTTGGGAGCTACCCACCGTTTCCTGAAAGGGACAACATCAAATAGAATAAAGAAGCAAATGGAATTTCTCTAGATACTTGACAATACACCCTAATGGGAGTGACCCATATATTCATATTGTCTTCCCGATTTTTGTCATTTCCCAGTTGTGAGGCTTGAGGTCTGAATTTACCTTTAGGCAGATCACATCTTCATTCACTTTGAATGCCACATCGTCAAACCCGCCAATATCACAAATTGGTTTCCCCAATACTACGGGTATAAAGCTAAGAGAAACGAATTCCTCCACCACCAAACATAGTCTGAAGAGATCAATCTTATGATATGTTAGACATACTCTGTCAGACATTCGTCCATACAAGTTCTCCAGGGACTGGACAAATCGAAGTCGTTGTTATGTAAATCCATCTTAGATAATTTCTACCTAGGATCGACTGAACAACCCTTGCATAAACTCCATCATCATTAGTCTTCAGTAATCTCTGACTCGCACTACATATATAATCAAAGTGGAATTTAGATTCCGGTCTCTTCAAAACGATAATGATAACAATGGTCCAAATTTAATAGTCAGTGATTTAACTATCAAATATAAATTAAACAGATTTGTTTCCATTGGACCTGCTAAGCTCCTTTCAAATAACATTTAATTATTTAAATCCAAATGTCAGCTTATATACTTATTTGAAAATATAAGTATTACTTAACTTAAAAACATTAAGCGATATTCTCACTCTTGAATATATGTTTTCAAAGTTGAAAACGCTATTCAACTCTAACACTCACTTCGACACAAACTAATATTATTTATCAGAAAATCATGAAATCGTTCAAGTTGGGGTATTTTAATTACCTCTCATACCTTGATTCGAAATCATTCTTATCGTGAAATTTCATAAAAGTTTATTATCCAAATTATTCAACAAACCTGAATTTATAAATCCATTTGATTCTTAAACCGTTTCAAACAACGTTGTTGTTTTAAACATTCATCAAGACTTGATTATAATAGGTAGTTAAAACAAAGGAATTTAATCAAATAATTGACTTCATATTTCCTTTTCCTTTGATAATTAAATTATTTATAAAACTTACTTAATTAAGAGGTTAATTAAGTTAAAACATCATCTTGAATAATTTATCAAATTTTAGCTTCTCTATTTGACTGCACAATTATCTCACCAAAATCCATTAACTAAAGTATTAGTTAACTCTAAATAAAACATTTTTATGATTAACAATCACTTGTTAAAAACTATTCTTATTAAATTAATTGGAAACAAATTGATTAGATAATCAATCATTTATAATATTTGTTCCAATTAACTTAAAACAATCTGATTTACTGATTACAATTAATCTTCCCTTTAAACAAATTAATAATATAATTAATTTTAAATAATCATCTTTACTTGTTTCTCAAAACAATTATTTAACCGTTAATAACTTAATTAAATTTCTGATTTACTTTACAGAAAATATAACTTAGCAGTTATAATGGCATGTAACAGTTTTTATAACAAACGACTTTCAAGTCGTTAACCCAATTTACACAAACAACCATGTAAATACAATTCAATATTATCAATTGATAATATAATATCTCAACAACACTTATTGACTAATATAAATTAATATAATGGCAGAATGGTGTTTATTTCTGCTAGCAGGGTGCCCAAATAATTTAGTCAATATAGTTTATGGTGGAACCATGTTTATTGCCATTAACCGATGTCCACATATAATATATAATTATGAAGTTTTAAATAAGCCAAACATATATATTCAGAGGACAACAGATGCACTTATATCTTAACAGAATCAATGGATAAAAAGGGGACAACTTACTCGCCTAACATAAGTTCTCTGTTCTTCTTTTCCAGTATTTATACTAGGTTTTCTTCTAGGTTATCATATTCTGCTCGCTGCCATTTTTAATTCTAGTTTTGATTCAAATACTTGTGAATGTATGCAATGGACTAGGTGTATTTATAGGTGTTAGAAAAATATAAAATAATATGGAAAAATAGGTGCATCTGGGAAAGGCAATACATATATGATGGAATTGTTATAGCTGTGTTCCCTAGTTGATGGAATGTTCCTAGCAACAATGTTGAATTGAAAAGGGTACAACTATATTGTACTAGTTGTGCTTGTAGTTAGTGATTGAAATGGATGTGCCATGTAGTGATTGATAAATAAAAGCTATAATCATAGCTGTGTTGTGAACTTGTGCTTCAAAATGGCATTCAATGGATGTTTACTACCATATGCAGATAGGAGAATATAGGGTAGGATAGTTGGTAGCTTCAAACAAAATCAATTGAAATAACCATTCTCGGTAGCCTAAAATGGAGTATATAAATACATATATCTAGCCAAGCAAAGAAGTGTACACATGCAAGTAGCCATGTGCAATTTCATAGGATCTAGCTGCTGCTATTTTTGTTGATTGGAAAGAAATGTATTATGTCCATTCATATGTAATTTTCTCCATGCATGGCCAAGAGTATATAAGGGTACAAAAATCATATGCAAAAGAAATGAGAGTACAAATCTTTGTGCAGCCTATGAACTTATGTATTATAAAAATCAAATGCTTGGTTTGTAAGCAATTTATTCAGATCAATGCACATAAATGGTACACAAGCATATATTTATTCTAGATGTTTTAAATCTTAAGTACACAAGAGGTTACATTACTTATAAAGGTTGTATTCTTATCTATAAAGAAATCTATATTTTTCTTATTATACTTGCACTTAATTTTACTTAAGTGAAATCATATTTTACTTCACATGAGTTTGAAAATATAAGAAACATGCAAGGCATTACATACTAGTTCATACACACATAAATTCACTTGTCAAGGAATGATAAAAATGTATATATAGGATTTTATCTATAATTATTTATTATTCAAATTTATTATTTTAACTTGATTACTGAATTAGTCAATAATACTGTATTACAAACTCAGGCAAACATAGGGACGTTACAATCTATCACCCTTAAAAGAATTTTGTCCCCGAAATTAAAGTAACGAGTAAATTCTAGTTATATTCAAAGTTGTAAACTTATAACAGAATGCATACATGGGTCATTCCCTAATAATCACAATAGATAAGGCGTCCAAAACACATAGGTTTCCTATCAAAACATTCATAGCTAATAATACAAACATTTATCAGTCCCTGACTGTAAATCGGTTAGAAAATAATTCTCTAAGTATCAACCCCGAAGACCGAAATCAACATCAGATCAACATTCAAGAAATCATTTAACTTCACCGATCTCCAGTTAGGTTCCAATTCCTTAACTCCATATCTTAATTCCTTATTAACCCATATTACCTGATTTTCCAGTTAAGAAAATATCCTGATTAACTTGGAAAATAGTTCAAAAATCATTTACTTCATTTAATTTGTAATAAACCAGTTCCAATATATTTATCTGCTTCAAATTCTCCTTTTATACCCCATTCTAGTTTGACTTAACTTCAGTCAGATTCTAATTCATTTAACCTACTCTAGTTAAAATTTCAAATTCCAAAATCCAAATTTCCGATTCTCATTCTAACCCACTTTGAAATTACATATCTCTATCTTATACAAACTTAATTGGGTTCAGTATATACCATTTCAGTGTTTATAATCCTATTTGATTATAATAATAATAATCGACACATCCATATATAATAATTTCATAAAATTATCATTTTATAACACAATAAAATGTTTGGGAAAAATTATTTCATTTACCCATCCTTTGAGATGATATTGTGTCAAATTGTTCTGCTCGAGAGTTTAGAAACACCTATCGATATTGTTGTACACCCTGGATCTACCATAATTCATAAACCTCTCAACAAACCAATTATGACAATATAAAACATTTTTTAAATCAACTAACAAATACACATTCATATATATATATATATATATATATATATATATATATATACTCTCAAACTCAATCTAGGGTATTACTAACCCCATCACTATCGAGTTACACCACAGAGCCAAGGTAACTACTCAACCTGGCTCTGATACCAAGTGAAACGACCCGCAAAGTTAGTATCGTTTAAGTCGATGGAATACAACACACATCCAACCCAAATTGTACAAAAATACAAATCATTAGTTGAAAGAAGTTAGAGGATGAGAAATAGAAAAGATAGAAAATTAGAATAAAAGAAAATAGATAGAAGATCAAAATGAACAACAATACAGAATCTCACAATCGCAGCGGAATAAAATATAATATATAAATAATAACTTTTGAAATACAACTGTATTTGTACTTACATACAATATCAGAGTACATTATATATACAATACAGCGGAATAAACTCTAAATATCTAATACTGAGGCCTTCTGCTTCAAGCTCCTCCAGATAAATATGTAAAATCCTGAACTATTGGACTACCCATACAAATTTGGGCACCCAAGAGTTTAGGGAAAACACAGAAAATAAACTATGGGTCAGTCATGGGATTGGTGTGAGTAAACGATTAAAATTAGTTTGATTTTAACTTTCAAAAACCTTTTGAAAGAAAAGATAATCGTAAGACCGATCCACATATAAACACAGATGGTTTTTTACCTTACGATAACCCAAACCAATCTTTGAAAACAATATTATTCTGATATTATAATAGTGTCTATCAAACCACAAATAAATAGCAATCTAGTAGAATGCTTGCATCTCACGCTCTACATATATAGTATACAATCAAAATCGCGAGCACTTATTGGATAATGGATTTCTAATTACGAAAAGGTATGGAACCACCTTCCGATTGTGTATCTCTAGAGGGGAGTACACTGGGTTCAACAAGAACATCTTGCAATCCAACCCACACATGACCAACCACTCATTTCGCTTGAGTGTCTCGGATATATTGTCACCAACGGTTGGGAGCTACCCACCGTTTCCCGAAAGGGACAGCATTGAATAGGATAAAGAAGCAAATGGAATTTCTCTAGATAGGTGACATGTGACAACCCGCTCTGCACCAACCGACATTTACTCCACAAGTGCGCTGTACACATGTCCAGTTAGCACGGGAAGGTCGTCAGAAAAAGAAAGAAAGAAGACGAAGAATCAACAAGGAACCTGTAGAATGTCTCACAGCGCATAGAACAAAATATAATAACAACATACTTGACATAAAACAGGTGAGACAGTGCATAAGCTGAAATCAAACTATCATAGCAGCGGAAAATCCAAAGTATAGCTTATAATCCAAAGCCAACATTATTACAACTTTTAAAAACTGTCTCAAAAAGCAAAACAAGTAACTAATGCCCAAAGTAGTGACCAGCAACGACACAGGGAGAATATCTATGTATATCATACGTGGAAGCCTCCTGCTCGCCTCCGAATCTGCTGCTCGTGCATCACCAAATAACCTGTCTCTAGTCTGCTCGTGTGAGCACCCAGAGTAATAAGAAGAGACATAAAACTCTGGGTCAGACAAAAAGTCTGGTATGAGCGATAAGCAACAAAATAAAACAATAACAGGTATAATCCAATCATACCTGAACTTGGACCTACAACCAAAGAGTTAGCACTACATACTATACAATACTCTAAGGTGCCACTAAACAGATGGTGTAAAGAATACGGGGTTGGGATTGTGCATGTCATAATGATGGCAAACAAATCAAACATAGCAACCATCCTCACATCTCTTACTCGGTGCGTAAAGCATACGATATCCACTACCTTGGTCACCTATCCATTGGGCCATAACGGAATCCAATCCCGTACAACTATCACTACAAGCCCACTATCCGCCTCTCAGTGGTGAACCAAAGTTATGAATACCGACAACCCCTTTGCACACATCCCGCAGCAAAGCCCAACTCATGAAGTCGACTCGTTGGTTCCCAACTGGATCCTAAGCTCTAACTTCCATTTGGACTACCTTTGCATCTCGGGTTATTGGTCATCACTGGATCGGTTCGGTTCTCTGTCCTTCTTCTCTGTCGGTTCGGATCGGTATCCTCTAAGTGCTTCGTTTCGGGTCGGGGGTCTCCAAGTCCCTTAGCAGTACGTCGGTTCGGTTCGGGTCCTCCATGTCACATCGGGTCGATTCGGGTCCTCCATGTCACATCGGGTCGGTCTGGGTCCTCCATGTCGCATCGGGTCGGTTCGCCAACTGTCTTCCTTCCGTCCCTTGCTTGATCTTCTGATCCGATCCGATCCCCATTCCTATTCCCATCCGCTCTGATCCGATCTCCCCTTCTCTAGCTTGATCTGATCCCTGTTCAACCATTCTGGCCTTCCTTTTTTCCACACTTTCCCCTTGTGCCAAGCCTCGGTTCGGTGATCCCTTGCCCAGTCCTTTATTCGGTCCGAGCCCATTCCTCCGATCCGATCCGAAAACCTGCACTGTTATTCTGCAACTTTTCCAGTGAGCATTTTATGCCATTCGATGACGTTTTCGACCATTCTATCTATTCTAATCAATCACAAAGCATACCATACAGTCATAGCAACAAGTAAAAGTGACCTCAAACACCAAAACATCAACATGATAGGTTAAAATGGATCAAACATAGCCAAAACCCCATATTTTCCCCTTAAACATGTTCAACAACAACTAATGATAGGATTAGTAAAACTTAACCAAATTAGCCAAATTTTCTAACAGAGACCTAAAACAATATTTTAGAATTTTTGAATATTTTTCCAGATTTTTATGACACATAATTTCGCTAATTATCACTAATCACCACTTAATCCCCTAAATTCCGGGATTAGCAAAATTAGTCCAAATCAACCCAAATTCGTATCAGAGGCATAAAATAATATTATGGAATTTTACAAATTTTTCTAGATTTTTCTGAGTTATAATTTCGCTAATCTTCGTTAATTACCCTAATTAGTGAAAAACAATGCAAATCACTCACCTTAGCCGCAAAGTAAACAATAGATCTGAAATGATTCTCTGTTTGGGTCGAATTCTAATGTGTTCCAGCAACACTCTCTCTGATTTGGTGCTAATCCCCCTTGATTTGATGTAGTTTTGCTTAATCTTCGATTAGAAAGTGATTAGAGGCGATTTGGGATGAAATTAGAAGGTGGAGGCCATGGCTAGAGTGAAAGACATGTTTGTGGCGGTTGGAAAATGAAGTAAAAATCGTTTTCTAAACCTTAGCAGCCCTTAAATACCTCTAAACCCGAAATCCCCCATTGAGCCTCCCGGTTAAGCCCAATTAAGCTGTTTTTAGCCTTCTAAACCTTAATTCAGACATATCTCCCAAACGGTAAATCCGTTTGACTATTATGACCACTCTACGGAAAGGTAAACCATCATTCGGATCTAATGGAAGTGGTTTTATGTCAAAACTCCTCTCCAGTCAAAAGTTATGAACGAAACAAGATTAGTTAGGGGCAAAACAGTCATTTAAAAATTTGCAAAAATCATGAACATGGGAAATGACCCCAATAGTCGTTTCCCAAAGTTACATGACCATACGTCTTCATATAAGAAAGAAATAAATATTCTACGATCATCTGATGCGTAGAATGCGGGTTGTTACATTCTTCCCCCCTAAGAAATTTCGTCCCCGAAATTCCCTAACCAAAACACACAAAGGGTTCTGCATGCCTTTCATCCATAAAACAACAATCAAACTTGCAAAACAAGTCTATCCTAACATGCAGAATAACTAAATTGCAAAGTAAATATTACCAGGCAAAGAGTTTTGGATACGACTTTCTTATGTCATCCTCTAGTTCCCAAGTATAGTCATTCTCTCGCCCCCGATTCTCATCTCTACCCTAGAGGTGATTTCCAATAGGTTAGGATCGTCCCTCTGACTGGAACCGATCCACTTAATCTAGATCGATCTAATCGTCAAGCTTACTAGCGTTTCTGAATCCAATTCATACTGAGGTCTAAAGTTATATCCCGTGATATACTCTAGTTGCTTTCATTCCAGAAAAATAGCCTCTAAACGGGCATGTCTCCTACCCAATGCATCAGCTATTGCACCTAGTCCGGTACTATGGCATTCGTTCATACTGTCATCTTCTTAGGTAATCCAACCATATACGCCAAATTCTCAACTACATTCCAAATGTCCTTTCAAGTCCAACTTGAGTCCTTCCTACATTCGTATTGCACGTCCAGCGTACATTCACCTCCTAGAGGCAAACTAGACCCATCCAATGAACCTAGGTACTCCACTTATACTCGTACTGCACGTCCAACGTACATTCACCTTCTAAAGGTGAAATAGACTCATCCAATGAATCTAGGTACTCTACCTTCGATTCCAAGTCCAACTTGAAGCTCCTATATCTGCTGAATCTCCAAGGTCAACGGACGCTCCATAATGCCTCAGCATACTTCAAGTCTAATGTAAAGTATCTTACACCCGTTATATCACCATGATCAACGAACTTATACTATTTCCATTCAACAGGATCCTACAGGTGATACTCAAGAGAAGAGAGGTAGGAGCAAACACAACAACCATAGCATCCATCAAACAAATCCTATCTATCACCTGCTAAAGCCATGAATACGTCGATATATGTATGTCCGGTCCAACCAACATCAATAACTAATGGAAACTCTGCCTCCAAACGGACTACCGTACGTCCAACGTACGTTTATCCTCCAAGGATAACTAGACCACGTCCAGCGGATCCAAGGTAAGTGGGCATCCCCAGATACCCCTGCTTTTAGTCCGCCTGAAACACTCGAGTCCCATCCAAGTCTATCCATTATCTTGCTGCCCTCTCGAGTCCAACTCGAGCCAATCCAATTCCTTGTAGCCTTCTCGAGTCCAACTCGAGTCAATGTATTACCCATATACTCAGACCCAGTCTTGAGTATCCATTACCTACAGACCCTAGTCCAACGTGAGTCGTCTCCCTATTCGTTGCATCTCCAAGATCAACGAACACCCATTTTCTTTTATGAGTTCAAGTCCAACTTGAATCGTCCTAATCTTCGTTGCATCTTCCATGATCGACGAATACATCCTATTTCTTCAAAAAGAACATCAACATAAGGTCCTAAACAATCCATTACTTTGCATCTTTCTCGATTCCCACTCGAGTCATCTCATAATCCTATCGAGTCTAACTCGGGGCAGTCCATACCACTGAATAGTCTTATCCTGTCATAGCTGCCCATTACTCCTCAAGTAAACCAAGATATCATCCAATGAAAAATCGCAACAACTATTTATCTCTTACGCGAACCATCCTAATCGAACTCGACATTCCCCAAGCACAAGCTCCAAAGGCCTAAACCAATATCAGACAAGCACCCAAGGAACATCTCCTCCGAATTCGGACAATCCATGTGAAGTGATGCTAGCAAAACAACTAAGCACTGGAGCCCCCATTTGCCTCCCGGAGACAAATAGAACTTAATACAACGATAATCTCTCAGCTTCCTTAACTCCAGTTATTATCACCATCATTAAGGAGGTATCTAATACCACCTTATTCTTTTAGAGTAGATTGACTCCCCAAAGTAATGCTAAACCCAGTAAGGCCCAAAACAAAGTAATCACAAACAAACATACATCCACAACTCGATAAGACCACGTTACGACAAATCATACTAAGGCTAGTCGAACCACCAATCGGGTTCGTCACTACTAAAGGTCTATCGACTAACTCAAGTTTGTCAAACAAAACTCGATCAAAAACATCTTAAATAGAAAGCATTCCTCGAATAATGACACCTTTTTCCTTCTGCGCCGCAATTGGGGAATTCGACGAAGAAGGAACGACGTTGATAGCATATGCTTTCACGATCTGCTTCTCCCTAGGAGGTTATGGACATTCATTCTTGTGATGTCCCACTTGGCCACAATTAAAGCACTTCCTTTCCCCAGGCTTTTCCCGACAATCTCTGGCATAGTGGCCCTTCTTACCACAGCTAAAGCACTCGCCATCTTTCTTATTTTTCTTATTCTGATCATCCATGGTTTGGTCTTGTTTCCTCTTATTCTGGGAATTATTCTTGCCTCCACCACCTGCTTGCGGCTTTGGATCCTCTGTAGATGCAATAGCAACCTCAGTCTTTGACTTAGGGTAAAGACTCTCTGACCTTAATGCTTTCCCCACAATCGATTCAAACGTCTCATCGATGTGGTTAATAAGCTTTTCCCCCAAGTATCCATCCAAACCAGTAATGAACTTCTCATTCTTTTTCTCACGAGTATCGATAAGGGATAACCCATACTTCGACAAGGTGTCGAACTCAGCAATATAGTCCGAGACTGCCCTGCCATTCTGCTTAAGCTCCAAGAACTTCCTAAACAATTCTAACTTCTGAGCAGCTGGGATAAACTTGTCGCTAAAGCGAGCTTTAAACTGATCCCAAGTAACCTGATCCTCTGGAGTGTCTGTCTTAATAGCATTCCACCAATTCATCGCTCGTCCTTGCAGCTGACTAGACGCTAGCCTTCTCTTCATTGCATCCTCGATACCCAAGTCGTCGAAGATACGATCACAGCTATCCAACCAATCCTGAACATTCGTGGCCGACTACGTTCCGTGGAACGGCTTCCCACCAAGACTAGTATAATCCTTATTCAGCTTGGCGAAATCGGCCCTAGGCGCCTACACTACTGGACCACCACCATTACCAGCATTAGGAGCTGCCCTCTGAACATCTCTAAGCATCTCTCTCATGAGGTCAGTGAACATCATCCTCATGTCAGGAGCATTCCCATTATTGGCTCCTCTACCGGTACCCCTTACGTATCGGCTCATCGTTCAATCTGTAAAGAGAAAACGATAAACCATCTCCATAGTGGTGCTAGTGCAGTGCAACTTCATCCTTAGCTATACTAATAGTAAATATATAGCTTTTGAAAACCAAAGTAATCACAAATACGCACTCTCATATACGTACTATCTCTCCCTAGTGTCTTTCCCTAGGTTAACTACGCAACTTAGAGCTCTGATACCAAATGTGACAACCCGGCCCATACCAACCGACATTTACTCCACAAGTGCGCTGTACACATGTCCAGTTAGCACGGGAAGGTCGTCAGAAAAGGAAAGAAAGAAGACGAAGAATCAACAAGGAACCTGTAGAATGTCTCACAACACATAGAACAAAATATAATAACAACATACTTGACATAAAACAGGTAAGACAGTGCATAAGCTGAAAACAAACTATCATAGCAGCGGAAAATCCAAAGTATAGCTTATGATCCAAAGCCAACATTATTACAACTTTTAAAAACTGTCTCAAAAAGCTAAACAAGTAAGGTACACAACTAATGCCCAAAGTAGTGACAGGCAATGACACAGGGAGAATATCTATGTATATCATACGTGGAAGCCTCCTGCTCGCCTCCGAATCTGCTGCTCGTGCATCACCAAATAACCTGTCTCTAGTCTGCTCGTGTGAGCACCCAGAGTAATAAGAAGAGACATAAAACTCTGGGTCAAACATAAAGTCAGGTATGAGCGATAAGCAACAAAACAGAACAATAACAGGTATAATCCCATCATACCTGAACCTGGACCTGCAACCAAAGAGTTAGCACTACATACTGTACAATACTCTAAGGTGCCACTAAACAGATGGTGTAAAGAATATGGGGGTGGGGTTGTGCATGTCATAATGATGGCAAACAAATCAAACATATCAACCATCCTCACATCTCTTACTCAGTGCGTAAAGCATACGATATCCACTGCCTTGATCACCTATCCATTGGGCCATGACGGAATCCAATCCCGTACAACTATCACTACAAGCCCACTATCCGCCTCTCAGTGGTGAACCAAAGTTATGAATACCGACAACCCCTTTGCACACGTCCCGCAACAAAGCCCAACTCATGAAGTCGACTCGTTGGTTACCAACTGGATCCTGAGCTCTAACTTCCATTTGGACTACCTTTGCATCTCGGGTTATTGGTCATCACTGGATCGGTTCGGTTCTCTGTCCTTCTTCTCTGTCGGTTCGGATCGGTATCCTCTAAGTGCTTCGGTTCGGGTCGGGGGTCTCCAAGTCCCTTAGCAGTACGTTGGTTCGGTTCGGGTCCTCCATGTCACATTGGGTCGGTCCGGGTCCTCCATGTCGCATCGGGTCGGTTCACCAACTGTCTTCCTTCCGTCCCTTGCTTGATCTTCTCGTCCGATCCGATCCCCATTCCTATTCCCATCCGCTCCGATCTGATCCCCCCTTCTCTAGCTCGATCCGATCCCAATTCAACCATTTTGGCCTTCCTTTATGCCACACTTTCCCCTTGTGCCAAGCCTTGGTTCGGTTCGGTGATCCCTTGCCCGGTCCTCTATTCGGTTCGAGCCCATTCCTCCGATCCGATCCGAAAACCTGCACTGTTTTTCTACAACTTTTCCAGCGAGCATTTTACGCCATTCGACGATGTTTTCGACCATTCTATCTATTCTAATTAATCACAAAGCATACCATATAGTCATAGCAACAAGTAAAAGTGACCTCAAACACCAAAACATCAACATGATAGGTTAAAATGGATCAAACATAGCCAAAACCCCGTATTTTCCCCTTAAACATGCTCAACAACAACTAATGATAGGATTAGTAAAACTTAACCAAAGTAGCCAAATTTTCTAATAGAGGACTAAAACAATATTTTAGAATTTTTGAATATTTTTCCTGATTTTTATGACGCATAATTTCGCTAATTATCACTAATCACCCATAAATCCCCTAAATTCCGGGATTAGAAGAATTAGTCCAAATCAACCCAAATTCATATCAGAGGCATAAAATAATATTATGGAATTTTACAAATTTTTCTAGATTTTTCTGAGTTATAATTTCGCTAATCTTCGCTAATTACCCTAATTAGCCGTAATTAGTGAAAAACAATGCAAATCACTCACCTTAGCCACAAAGTAAACTATAGATATGAAATGATTCTCTGTTTGGGTCGAATTCTAATGTGTTCTAGCAACACTCTCTCTGATTTGGTGCTAATCCCCCTTGATTTGATGTAGTTTTTCTTAATCTTCGATTAGAAAGTGATTAGAGGCGATTTGGGATGAAATTAGAAGGTGGAGGCCATGGCTAGAGTGAAAGACATGTTTGTGGCAGCTGGAAAATGAAGTAAAATTCGTTTTCTAAACCCTAGAAGCCCTTAAATACCTCTGAACCCGAAATCCCCCATTGGGCCTAGGTGTTAATCACCCGGTTAAGCCCAATTAAGTTGTTTTTAGCCTTCTAAACCTTAATTCAGCCATATCTCCCAAACGGTAAATCCGTTTGACTATTATGACCACTCTAGGTATAACAACCCGTATTTTCAATAAACTGTTATAACATAAATCGAGGCAGAATTTAATTCAAAAATCAGAATCAGGGGAAACTGGCTATGCCATTGCGTTCGTCTCGGAAAAATACGCGAAATAGAGTCCGAGTTTTCGAAAATCGGAGTCCGTATGACCCGGTTAAGGCCCATTGAAGTTTTCAGAAATTTCTATGCTAAAAACAGATTTAAATTTCAAATTAAAAACAGGGATTAGGGCTAATCTGGGTTAGGCGGGAAAATTCCCGCCAGGGGGCCCATGTCGACAGGCATGTCGACAGGGCACCCAGGGAGTCGACAGCCCTGTCGACAGCCCTGTCGACAGGGGGTGCCCAGGCAGCTCAGCCTGGTGCACCATTTCTGATTTGGGTTGGGTCATGTGGCTTGGTTCTAGAGAAATCCGAAATCTGACGGGCCAAACCTAATCTAGGGTTAATCCTAGAGCTAAAAACACTCTAATCTTCTATAAATATACCCCTAATCCTACCCTAAAGCCTCATTAATCAATCTAGCAACTAAACTATGTCAATTTGAATCCTCAAATGGCCTCCACCTAAAACCTAGCCTCTACCTTCCTCAAAGTTAAATCCTATGAAGATATGATGATCATACAACCTTTTCTATGTTGTATGAGTGCTTAATAACTTGCATACTTCATTAAGTAGCAAGTTTGATTTGCTAAGTTTGTGTTTTTGGGATCTTGCAAAAGGGTTTTCTTATTTGAGGCTTTGTTTTGAGTTTTTAAAAGGGCTTCTTCATCTTATTTGGTGGATTTGTGACTTGTTTATATTTGTAAGCCCTCTTACCTTCACTTTACAAACTCTAAAGTTAATGTTTGGTGAAAGTTGAGATTTATGTGAGTTTAGTTGATTATGCGAACTCACTATGTCATGTTTTATATGATTCATAAGTTATGCATGCTTATGCGAACTCATTATACCATGTTTTACATGTTTCACAAGTTATGCATGCATATGCGAGATTACTATGCCATGTTTTACATGTTTCACAAGTTATGCATGCTTATGCGAGTTTATTATATCATGTTCTACATGTTTCATGGGTTATGCATGTTCATGCAAGTTCATCTTACCATGTTATGCAAGTTTAATGGATTATGCATGCTTATGCAAGTTCATCTTACCATGTTATGCAAGTTTAATGGATTATGCATGCTTATGCAAGTTCATCTTACCATGTTATGCAAGTTTAATGGATTATGCATGTTCAC
The DNA here is from genome assembly GCA_030737875.1 of Allium sativum. Classification (NCBI taxonomy): domain Eukaryota; kingdom Viridiplantae; phylum Streptophyta; class Magnoliopsida; order Asparagales; family Amaryllidaceae; genus Allium; species Allium sativum. Next base: position 304,732,732 of record CM060912.1, on the reverse strand, counting down.
CTTACCATGTTATGCATATTTAATAAGCTAAGCATGTTTATGCGAATTCACCATGACATGATTTGCGAGTCTAACATGTATGCATGTTTATTATGACATGTGAAGTTCACCATGTATGTTATGCCAAGTTACCTTTTATACCCTTATACGTTATGACGAATATGTAAGCGAGATAATGACGTTGGGAGGGTTTGGGTAAACTTAAAAATACATGGAACTAAAAGATTGGGAATTTACCTATTAAGTTAGGTCTACCCCTTGGGAATTTACCTATTAAGTTAGGTCTACCCAAGTATATGTTAACTTGTAAATATGTTCTAAAGTGGACATGACATTAGATAACATGATATGGCCAACTCGAGGTTAGACCTAGTTGTGGTGTAAATCTTCCCAGGTAACCACAACGTGGGGTCTAATGTGGGTAGTTGGTCATGTTGCACCATAAGACCCGAGGTTAGACCTAGACGTGGTGTAAATCTTCCCAGGTAACCACGGATGTCTAATGTGAGAGGTTGGGTGCGTTAAGTAATTAATGCCTCATGATTAGGGTTAAGTCATGGCCCACTAATACTTAACCAATAATGGGGATGCGAGGATTAGATGGGGTTAAGTGGTTACACTTAACTAATTTAATCCAGGATTAGTGAGGGGTTAAAACCACACTTAACCCTCTTGGAAACCCTAGCAACGTGGTCTGTTCCAGCAGTAATCCCAGTTTGGTATCATTCACAACCCTAGAGGCTAGGCTAGGGCGGGGCACGATTACTGGACTGATGTAAGCGACCAAAGCGACGGCTGAGTGGTACAGCGGTGCGGGTCCGGCGGGCTACGGACGTGCACGTAGTCCGATGTTGGACAAACTCGAGGCACGGGTACCAGTAGGCTTAGACTGTGCATTATTGCTTAGGTGTCTGGGGTTGCCACTTTAGGGCTTGATACACCCGAAGGTGGACCCAGCACAGTCTGACTACATCCATGTGGGCCGTGTGGACACCAACACTCGACGTGTTAGGTTTATAGGGAGCCGATCGACTAGACCGTTGGGCTGGGCCTTATACTAAGGTCACTTCATGTTATTGGGCCAAAGTTTGGGCTAAGGGATCAAGATCTGTGTTGTGGGTTTGCTAGTACACTGTGGTGCAAAGTTTAACCTCGTCTATGTGATGTCACCTTTATCTATTGCCAGTATGTTCATCTCAGTTTCCATCATACTGTTAACTTTATTAGTTTATAGATTGATCGTAGTAGGGCTTACCAGTCTTTTTGACTGACCTGTTTTCTTTCGCTTCTTTTCTTCCGTTTCCCCCCCCCCCCCACAGGTTCTCAGGGAGGGACTACATCTGCTTAGTGGATCTTTGACTTGCTTGTTGGATAGCTCATGTATGGATCTGAGCTAGCTGTGGCTTATCTTTTATTTCTGGGGATTAGTATTGATGTTTTACCATGTATTTTGTTATCACGTATCTAGACTTATGTTGTATTTTGGATTATGACATTTTGATAGTATGTACTTGACTATGTTGGTTTTCTGAGATGATGATGATGGGTTTTTATCTGCTACCGCTGCTTTACTTATATTTATTTTTATATATTCTGTCTTGTGATATCTCTGTGCAAGTTTTACCTTCACAATAACGCCCCTCCAAAGCTAGTACATTCTAAGGAGTGATCCTAGTGGAGGTGGGGTGTTACACTAGGAAAGGTAAACCATCGTTCGGATCTAATGGAAGTGGTTTCATGTCAAAACTACTCTCCAGTCAAAAGTTATGAACGAAACAAGATTAGCTAGGGGCAAAACGGTCATTTAAAAATTGGCAAAAATCATGAACGTGGGAAATGACCTCAATAGTCGTTTCCCAAAGTTACATGACCATACGTCTTCATATAAGAAAGAAATAAATATTCTACGATCCTCTGATGCGTAGAATGCGGGTTGTTACATGACAATACACTCTAATGGGAGCGACCCATATAGCCATGTTGCCTGCCCTATTTTTGTCATTTCCCAGTTGTGAGGCTTGAGGTATGAATTTACCTTTAGGCAGATCACATCTTCATTCACTTTGAATGCCACATCGTTAAACCCGCCAATATCACAAATTGGTTTCCCCAATAGTACGGGTATAAAGCAAGGAGAAACGAATTCCTCCGCCACCAAACATAGACTGAAAAGATCAATCTTATGATCCGTTAGGCATACACTGTCAGACATTCTTCCATACAAGTTGTCCTGGGACTAGAAAAACCGAAGGCGTTGTTATGTAAATCCATCTTAGATAATTTCTACCGAGGATCGACACAACAACCCTTGCATAAACTCTGTCTTCGTTGGTTTTCAATAATCTCTGACTCGCACATATATATCGAATCGAAGTGGAATTTAGATTCCGGTCTCTTCAAAACGACAACGATAATAATGGTCCAAATTTGATAGTCGGTGATTTGACTATCAAATATAAATTAAACAGATTTGTTTCCATTGGACCTGCTAAGCTCCTTTTAAATAATATTTAATTATTTAAATCCAAAGGTCAGCTTATATACTTATTTGAAAAAACATAAGTATTACTTAACTTAAAAACATTAAGTGGTAATCTCACTGTTGAATATATGTTTTTAAAGTTGAAAACGATATTCAACTCAAACACTCACCTTAGACACAAACTAATATTATCTATCAGAAAATCATGAGATCGTTCAAGTTGGGGTATTTTAATCATCTCTTATACCTTGATTCAAAATCATTCTTATCGTTAAGATTCGTAAAAGCTTGATATCCAAATTATTCGACAAACCAGAATTTATAAATCCATTTGATTCTTAAACCATTTCAAACAACGTTGTTGTTTAAAACATCCATCAAGACTTGATTAAAATAGATAGTTAAAACCAAGGAATTTAATAAAATAATCAATTTCATTTCCTTTTCCTTTGATAATTAAATTATTTATGAAACTTACTTAATTAAGAGGTTAATTAAGTTAAAATATCATCTTGAATAATTTATCAAATTTTAACTTCTCTATTTAACTGCACAATTTTCTCACCAAAATCCATTAATTAAAGTAATAAATAACTCTAAATAAAACATTTTTATGTTTAATAATTACTTGTTAAAAACTATTTATATTAAATTAATTGAAAACAAATTGATTAGATGATCAATTTCCATTTAAAATATTTGTTCCAATTAACTTAAAAAATTCTGATTTACTGATTACAGTGAATCTTCCCTTTAAATAGATTAATAATATAATTAATTTAAAATAATCATCTTTACTTGTTTCTCAAAGAAATTATTTAGCTGTTAATAACTTAATTAAATTTTTGATTTGCTTTACAGAAAATGTAACTTAGCAGTTCAAATGGCATGTAACAGTTTTTATAACAAACGACTTTCAAGTCGTTAACCCAATTTACACAAACAACCATGTAAATACAATTCAAAATTATTAATTGATAATATAATATCTCATTGACTGATATAAATTAATATAACGGCAGAACGACGTTTATTTATGCTAGAAAGGTGTCCAAATAATTTAGTCAATGCAGTTTATAGTGGAACTGTGTTTATTTCCATTAACCGATGTCCACATATAATATATAATTACGATTAACGTAATTAAATACAACTTCATTAGTTAACTAATTAATTAAACAACCAATTCAGAATTTAGTGAATTTACAGATAATTACAGATCAGTTATTAACAATCGTGCATTAATTTAGATCAAGTACTAAATTTATGTTTGTTATATTATAAATAGCTCATGGAATTAAACTCAATTTTTTTATTTAATTTTTCTATTAAATTTTGATTCAAACCATTAAAATTCGACATCAACGTCGAGTCGTTTACACAAATATATAATATCGATCCACTTAACTAACACGCACCTAAAAATCTATTCGAACACAATTTCATTTTCAAGCATATATATAAGTTTATAACTTATTTGAATTCTTCTCTTTTTTTCCCTTTAAACTGGGCCGAGCCCATGGCCCAGTTATCACGCACCCGATTAATACTGTACAAACCGACCCCTTCTCGCATGACATGCCCATATCTTCTTACTTTATCTCCTATTTCTTTCGCTAGCCATTTCCTTTCTTTCTATTTCTTCTTCTGTTTCCATCAATTTCTTTTAGTATCCTATTTTATTTATTTGTCCATATACACGTCTCTTCACTGTAAAACCGAATAAGCTCTTCTCTTTACCCGAACTTTTTATCCTTCATGCATGAAAAACTGAACGTTCAATTCGTTACTTATTAGAAACTACTGCAAATATCTAGACATACGAACAAAAGCACCAACCCAAAGAACTCACACCAATATTTTCTTTCCCTGATGGGACTGCAAAGTGTATCAGTTGTAGGATTTTAGTCATTTATGTTCTACAAATATATGAACTCAACATCATTAGCTATATCCGAAACTCCCTTACTTTCATGACCTCTACATCCCTTCTTTATTAGCTTTCACCTTAAACTCATACAGCTGGTAACTTAGCAGCTTCCAAACAAATTGTACTACTACATTTGCCAAGTCGTAAAACAGCCTACACAGTAATAAAGAAACCGTGCACCATCCCTCCTGTGCACATACACATGCACAACTAAACCTCCCACTGTCATGCTGCTTCCACCCTCGCCCCACGCCACTATTTACCATATGAACCCATCACCCTACATCGTGCCATACGTGAGCTCCCTTTTCCCTTTATGTTTTCTTCTTCAGGAAACTTCTAGGTTCACACAAGTGCATGTGTGCACATACACACATCATCGGACCAACGTTCATCGATATAGTCTCATCACACATATGTGGCATCACCGCCTTAGCTAGTCCAGGTACTCGGACCAACCTCTCATCAGCTCGGCCAAATTTTAATCCATTGGCCCTCTTTACAAAATAACACCCATTCCATTTTTGCAAAACATATAGACAACCTACCCATAAGGTAGTAGAATTTCTATCTTATATATATAACTCTAGTAATACATTAAAATGAGGAAACATGTGAAGAATAGTTTGATGTGGGTGTATACATGGTATTAGATAGTATATGATTCGATATAGAGGTTTAGAAATAGTTTTACTCACAGGTAACATTGAATATTGTAAAAATATGTTTCCCTTTTATTTATTATTATTATCATTATATTTATTTATTTATTTATTTATTTATATTTTTTGGGAAGTGCTTCACTCCCTGTTTTTAAACATACCCTGACTTAAACAATTAGTTCACAGTGCTACATACAGATCGATGTATGATATGTAAGGTAACATGCATTTAACAAGCATATATCTTCAGGCCACTTGCATCTTCCAATATAAATCAATGAAATGTTTAACCATATATTAACTAATGAGTTCACCTACCATATTTGCTCACAGTTTTATTTCAATTCTAGTTTTAATTATGAAGTTTTAAATCAACCAAACACATATATTCAAAGGATAATAGATGCAGCTATATCTTAACAAAATCAAGGGAAAAAAAGCAGAAAGTTTACTCACCTAACATAAGTTCTTTGTTCTTCTTTTCCAGTATTTATACCAGGTTTTCTTCAAGGTTATCATATTTTGCTCGCTGCCATTTTTAATTCTAGTTTTGATTCGAATACTTGTGAATGTATGCAATGGACTAGGTGTATTTATAGGTCTTAGAAAAATATGAAATAATATGGAAAAATAGATGCATTTGGGAAAGGCAAAACATATATAATGGAATTGTCATAGCTGTGTTCCCTAGTTGATGGAATGTTCCTAGCTGCAATGTTGAATTGAAAAGGGTACAACTATATTGTACTAGTTGTGCCTGTAGTTAGTGATTGAAATGGATGTGAATGTAGTGATTGAAAAAGAAAAGCCATACTCATAGTTGTGTTGTGTACTTGTGCTTCGAAATGGAATTCAATGGATGTATACTACCATGTGCAGATAAAAGAATATAGGGTAGGATAGTCGGTAGCTTAATCAAACAAAATCAATTGAAATAACATTCTCGGTAGCCTAAAATGGAGCATATAAATACATACATCTAGCCAAGCAAAGAAGTATACACATGCAAGTAGCCATGTGCAATTTCATAGGATCTGGCTACTGCTATTTTTGTTGATTTGAAAAAAATGTATTATGTCTATTCGTATGTAATTTTCTCCAGATATGAATGCAGGGCCAAGAGTATATAAGGGTACAAAAATCATGTGCAAAAGAAATGAGAGTATAAATCTTTGCGCAACCTATGAACTTAAGTATTATAAAAATCAAATGCTTTATTTATAAGCAATTTATTCAAATCAATGCACATAAATGGTACACAAGCATATATTTATTCTAGATGTTTTAAATCTTAAGTACACAAGAGGTTACATTACTTATAAAGGTTGTATTCTTATCTATAAAGAAATACTTGCACTTAATTTTACTTAAGTGAAATCATATTTTACTTCACATGTGTTTGAAAATATAAGACACATGCAAGGCATTACATACTAGTTCAAACAAACATAATTTCAATTGTCAAGGAATGATATAAATGTATATATAGGATTTTATCTATAATTATTTATTATTCAAATTTATTATTTTAACTCGATTACTGAATTAATCAATAATACTATATTACAAACTCAGGCAAACATCAGAACATTACAAAATCCAAACTCATATTCTCTAATCAATCACACATATCATCCTTCAACCGAATCATTATGCTCAACCATTCAAACTAAATTCGTTCGAATCTTTATCAAAATATTTAAGTAAAATAGTAATTTAAAATAAAAATAAGTTTGAATAAGAAAATACGATAGAATGTATATATAATATATGTTAAATATTTAATACAAAATGATTTAGGAAAATAATATAAGTAAATATAGTAGGTAGATTTTAAGAAGCAGACAGTTTTGTATAAATTAGATGTGAATAGTTTTGTAAAACAAATTTTGTATAAACTAAGATTAATATAAAATGTTTAAGTAAGATGAAAACTAATTATAATATAATAGTTATGCTGAAAGCAATATAAATTTAAATCTGATCCGACTCAAATTCAGTACCGATTCAGCTTATATTCCGTCAACCGTTCCATAAATCGAGTATCGTCAAATTCCGCTTCATTAAGTTTTAAAATTTTACCAAGTTTCAAGATATTTTCGAAATCCGTACTTAGTTTTCATCTTATCTTGTTTTTTCATTCAACAAAATCCCTTTATTATTGGCCGATTTCAAAATATTTGAAAAAAAACCGATTCCTTATTCACTTTTGTTTACTTTGATAATTTTGAACAACTCGATGATCGATTTAGAAAATCTTTACCGCAATGAGCTTTTTCTTTTTGAAAATATTTTCTTTAAAACATTTTATTTTCAAATCTTCTTCAAAAATGTTTATTTTCACAATCTCTTCCAAAATTTTATTTTACTCAAAATCAGCTTATTCTAGCATCACTTCCACTCATTCTAAGGTATTTCTACCTTATCTCTAATGAGTTTTTAAACCCAGTACGCCAAGCTTTGTATGAACCAAAGCTCTAATACCAACTGTAACTCCTTGCCATTTACGCTTTAAGTCGTTTATTAAACCAACTTTAACCGCTCGAAACGAAAGATTATTATTTTGCTTACAGGGTTTAAACAGAATTAACACAGAATCACAGAGCATAATAAGTATAGCGGAATAAAATTTTATATAAATATCAGAGTTTATAGAATTTTTGTATAGCGGAAGAACAAATGAAATATATACATAAATTTATTTAAACATTTTTACTGTTTGTCGAGCTTAGCGCGTGCATGTGTCTCCACATTTTCATTTTCTCTTCAACTTTGATAGCTAAATTCTTTAAATCTGTAACACTCAGATCTGACCCGAGCCTTTCATGCAAAACACAAAACACTCGAGTCAGGATTAACTTTATTCAAGTAAAATAACTTCAATCAACCATAAATATAATAGTTAATCCTAACACAAAATTTAAAGTTACTAAAATAGATCTAAGCCACATATGTTACAGTCAACTAAGGTACTACATGTACATATTTATTTCAGGTGACAATAACCAAGTATGGGATAGGAAAAGAACAAATTGGACAACATAGCAACAAAAGCAAGTGATACATTCAAGCAACATGGTCAAGAATACATGGCACAATATGGTAATGTTCATGTTCATGGCAAAGAGAAATAAATGACAAATATTATAAATCCTTATCTTGGCGCACACAACAAGTGCATGGCATCATGGTGTCAAAATAGTAGGTGACAGAGTACACAAAATAACAATGGAAGCTTTAGACACGATGAAAACATACAAATTGACAAGCCAACATAAGGGCAACATCTCATACATGGCAGCAACACAAGTGGCAGGAATTAATATGCAAGGCAATATATATGTATTTCAATTTATTTATTTTTTTAAGAAAAACAACAAATCAACTATTACATTTTTTAGCATTGAGGTTAAGAAACTTGTATAAAATAATCGTGAGATAACTCACCTTTCTTGGATATGATAAAGGCACGCAACAAACATGGATAACGACCAATCCTAGCCAACAAAATTGAATTTGAAAATCTTTCTTTTCTTTTGAGAAAGAGAATGGGAAAAGTTTAAGAAGATATCACGAAACTTTTAGGGAAGAGGAGGCTGCATTCTTTTGTTTATTTTTGAGATTTGAAGATTGTAGATATAAAGAGAAGAGAGAAGAAAAGAAGGAATAAAGGGCATGCTTTCATTTTTAACTAAATTTGAATGATAAATAGAAGAGTAAAGAGAGGAGAGAATAAATGTGTAAGTTATTCTCCCGATATGCCTCTTTGTATTATGCAGGTTACAAACAAATTAAATGTGGCTAACTAAAGCTGAGGTGGAAATACTTATTTCTCATTAAACATTCAAAAGTAAATAACAAAGAGAAAGAGAATAAAATGAATGCTTGATTTATTTTCTCTAATTGTTAAGTTGTGCAACTTTTTAAATTTCAAAACACATAATATTAAATATCATACTTTAAGGAACCTATTCAGTGGGTAGGAAAGAATAAATAGAAGAGAAATATATATACATAGAGGTGATTTGTTCTTAAAGAAAAAATGTTGGAAAATAAAAGGGGGCAAGAGAAGTAAGGGGATGTAAATATAAGGAATGAAAGCATGCAAATGATACATGATGTGAAAAATAGAACGAAGGAAATTAACAGAATAAAGGATAATAAATTAATTGAATGAAGGAAAGAGATGAATGCATGGTCATTGAGAGAAAATAACTTGCATTAAATGTAAATGGACAAAGAAATTATATATAATCAAAATGACTTTGTCGGTTTTTCTTAATTCTACTAAGCCTTTGAAAACTTGTGTCCGTCTAAAGCCCCAGACAATACTCATTTTGTCCTCCTTTGAATGATGCATTAATTACAATGACTTATATAAGCCTTATATATCAGTTCCTTGTATTTTCTTTCTTTATATGCATTTATGACCAGTTTTAACGTTAATGTTAATTAATTTAAATAATTTTCGTCAGTTTCATTTTCCTTTATTTCGTAACATTTTTTTCTAATCTAATTAGCGTACAAGCATATATTAACTTTGTCTAGAGCATTGATACCCTTCTGCTACAATGTATTACAATTATTGTAATTTAATCTTCTGCTGCTTTATTTATATTCGATGTACTCTGATATTCTGTACTCTAATGTTACATTATTATAATGCTTATAAAAGTATTATGTTATCTGTTCTGATGTGTTGTATGCCTATAGTTATTTCGAGTTTTGAACGGTCTTAGTCGATTTTGTAATCAATTAGGTCCGGGCAAAATCTGAATCGTTACATTTGGTATCAGAGCTAATGGTTAACCTTAGCTACGGAGTATAACATTTTTAAAACAATTCGTCTAGATAGAATCAGTAGTATTCTAAGATGAGTTGCTCATTAGAGATAGGATTAGCAATGTCCTAGAATGAGCACAACAGAATAACACATATAAATTAGTCATCACATCATTATCATCTTATCATATGTCTCTACTTTTAACCTTTCCTTTAAAATTATCATTTCTCTTAGTCTGACTCTTTCCCTGATGGGAGATTGAGGATAGCATCAAACAGGCCTATCCCAAGTGCAGAGTGGATATCTCCGAGTGACTCTTATGTTGTGGTACATTTATAATACCTTGCATTTTCCGTTTTGTTTCTTACTTTGCTATTATTTCCTTTTTGAGGACAAAAAGCTTTTAAGTGGGGGAGATTGTAACAACCTGGAAATTTTGAACCAATTTAATTTTTTTATTTTGGCTATTTCAGTGAATTTTGAATAGTTAAAATAATTTATTTTAAATAATAACGATTAAAAATTTATTTTAATTGAAGTTAGAGCAGATATATTGGGTAGGGTTCTGGATCGAAGCTTAAAGCTGTGTCCAGAGCATTGATACCCTTCCGCTACATTGTATTACAATTATTGTAATTTAATCTTCCGTTGCTGTATTTATGTTTGATGTACTCTGATATTCTGTGCTCTGATGTTACATTATTATAATGTTTATAAAAGTCTTCTGTTATCCGTTTTGATGTGTTGTATGCCCAGAGTTAGCATATTCAGGTTTTGAACGGTCTTAGTCGATTTTGCGATCGATTAGGTCCGGGCAAAATCCGAATCATTACAGTTTTCTTTCTTTATGTGCATTTAGGACCAGTTTTAATGTTAATGTTAATTAATGTAAATAATTTTTGTCAGTCTCATTTTCCTTTATTTTGTAACATTTTTTCTAATCTAATTAATGTACAAGTATATACTAACTTTAATTTATAACCACTTATTATTTCTTCTGTTACCATTTATTATTTCTTTTAATATATATATATATATATATATATAGCTTAATATTCTTGACTTTTTATTTCTTTTATCGTAGTTAACCTTAAATGGAATACTGATTCCCTTTAACTTAGGCAATATTTGTAGTTTTCTTCTATAATTCATTTTTTTATTTTTTTTCAAAATCGAACTCAAATGAAATATTAATCTCTCTTTATCTCTTAGCAATATTTGCAGATGTCCCCTTCATTTCAATTTTTCCTCAACAAGTCTTGTTACGACTTAAATGTAAACAAATTTTTATCATATATTTTAAGGATCATTTATACTCTAATCACATTTTTTCTATAGTGGTGAGTATTATTACATCTTTGTCTTATTATTTCTTTCTTCTACGATTACATTTCATTGTGGATTAGATTTCATGGTCAGATTTAAATTTATTGAATTTTAGCTTATTTTAAAAAAAAATATTGATTTTTCACCTTAATTTAAATTTAAAATTTCAATAGTGAATTATAGTTGTAATTTTGTAGATCAATCTAGTTTTGTCCGTAGGTTTGGTTTCGATTTGCATCTCTTAATTCTTACTAAATTCCAGCTATATAATAAGGTATTTGCCTACCAACTGTACTTTTTAGATAATATTTTAAGTTTCAGCCTTTGAAATTATCAATGGGCTTTGAAAATGTTTGAATTAGCTAGAAAATTTTCAAATAGAAGATGTACAACTTTTTTTGCTTCAAAAACCTTCATATGTAATTGATAAATTACAATAATTAAATGCAGCATTTTTCATGAATATTTATTTATGTATTAAATCTTTGTGTTTGCATGATTGTTTAAAATAATTATTTTAAATTTTGAATAATATATGTAAATTTTCTTCTATATACTGTGATTCAAGTGTAGTTTTGAAGAATTAAAAAACATGAGCAAAATAAATTCTTTTATCTTATAGCATTACAAAGTCGGTTTCCCACCGTTATGCAGTTATACTAGTTTAATTTTCTTTGGAAATAATTAATCGGGAAAACATTATTTTAAAATTGAGGAGAAATCGCATGAGATAGAAGTGAAAAGGGAAAAAAAAGGAGAAGATGGAAATACAATGCAATATATATAAAAGGATAAATAAGAAGAATGTGTCAATTTGGAAGGACATGAATGGTGTTTTATTAATGAAACAACGAAGAGAGGAGGACACTGAAATAAATGCAGCTATTCACAAATTAATGAAGGTTTGAACATGTAATCACCGTTTCAAATTTATACACGTTACGTTTTGAATGGACAAGGAAATAATTAAAGACAATGGCTAAAGATATGTATATCTAGTTGTTAAAATTTATTTGAGTTAAAATCTACACATTATTTTAAATCAAAAATTCAACAAAAATTAATAAATTTCATTAATAACAACAAAACTTTATTTAAAAACCATTTTTACATTCAATAATTAAATTAAATTTAATAACTTAATTGGTCGAAATTTATGGGAGGTTACAGAAATCTCGTCCAAATTCGAAACCAATATTGTATTATATTTAATAAATCGTTATGGTTTATAAACGATTCCATAATGACTATTTGAAAATCTGATTTGGACATAACTTACAATCTACAAGACGAAAACTAGATTTTTTACCTCCACTAGAAAAATATATCTTAACATATTCAAATGTTTCTTGTTTGGAAGAAATTAACTTATAACGAACCCTATATACTCGTTTAAAGTCCAAAACATAATATTACGAACTACTGCAACGTTACGAGTTTGATTTAAATTATATTCTAAATAATACGTTCAAAACATTTTTTAAATAAAAACTTGTTTAAGTAAATCAACTCTAGAATGAATTAAATCTACTAAATTATCTAATTCACACAACATTGTCAATTCTACTATTTTCGACTATTTTGGAAAAAAATATATTATCATCCTATTATTTATATTAATTAAATAAAAAAATATTTAATTCAAACCATTTATATCTTTAAATCCACCTTTTAAATAATTAGATAAATTATTTATTAAATCATGAAAATTCCAGGACGTTACGTTCCTTCCCCCTTGAAAGAATTTCGTTTCCAAAATTACTAAGGTAGAGGAAAATGCTACAAACCCTATTAAATAGGTTAAAAATCTTTTTATTTACTTCTGTTTCAATTGAACCGATTAATTCCAGTTAAAATACTAATTCATTCCTATTAACAAATATTTCCAAAAACTCTGAAAATTCCCTAACATCTTAAATTTCTGAATTTTTTTTGCTAGCGCCTGCTTTGCATGGCCTAATCAATACAACTACAACTTGCCTTTCTCGGCCTTTTCAATCCAAAAGAAGATCAAACAACCAAGTGACTTTCCAAACAGGCTCATAAAAATCTCATACTCATATATAATATAAACTTGTACCTTTTTGTCGGCATCCAACTTTGTCTCTTCCATTTGCTATCAATTCAGCATATACAAACGTATTCCCAATTGATCACCACTCAATTCATTCTCGTACCAAACCATTCGCTTATAACCAAGCTAAATTCCATTCAAACTCCAATTCCAATCTCAGTTCCAAATTCTTACTCATCAGCTCATTTCCATTCTAGATTATCTCTAATCCAGTCCAATTTTACTCGATACCATTCTATTCCAATTCAAATTCCACTTAACTGGCTTTAATTCAAATTTATATTTTTTTTAATTCAACCAATCTCTTCTTGGGTGTTTTAAACAGCGTAGTTGCTTTCCAAAATAAAATATTCCTTTTCAGGATTTCAAAACAACTTGTTTTCTCAAAACAATTCAAAAACAAAAATCTTTGGTAGTAATCCATCACTTAGAAACTAAAAAATGAACTGAACACTGATGATGCGGCCATCATCATCAGAATTATTTTCCAGTGACACAAGTGAGTTCAATACTATATTACTTTCAAAACTCATTCTTAAGCACTTCCATTTTGAAATTTATTTCAAAATATCTTTCATAGTGCTTGGAAAAAAATTTCAAATCCACTAGGATAATGAATTTTCCATATATTTAATCCAAAAATCATTTACAAACGCTTTTCAAAATTCCTAGAGTTTTAATTCCAACTTTGGTTTATCTCAGATTTAATTCATCTGATTATATATATATATTATACTTAAACGAATTCTAATTGGTTATTTATAACCATCTTGATTAGAATTTGATTCGATTACATTAACACATCCAATATATAAGTTATAATAATCCCAACATATTTACTTCTTTTATATCAAAATAATTTTGTGTAAAATTATTTCATTTACCCTCTTTTCAAAGCATACTATGTTGATTTGTCGTATTCAAGTGTTTAGAAACCCCATTGACATTATGATGCCCCACTGTCGATGATAATTCATAAACCACTCAACCAATAAATCTCCACAATAAAACATTTTTATACAATCGACAAATACTTTCTCTCGTATGTATACACTCAAACTCAATCTAGGGTATTACAAACCCCATCTCTATTGAGTTATGCCATGAGCCAAGGTAAACACTTAACTTTAAGTTGTGATACCACTGTAATGACCCAGGATTTTCAACCCCAAAAATCGACACACAACACCATGTCAATTATGCAAGAATCAAAAATACTAGATCACCAATAGAAAGAAGTTAGAAGGTGAGAAATAGAAAGAAAGTAGGAGTAGAAGAAGAAGAGAATCACAATAGAATAGAAATAGAGTAAAAACGAATCTCACAATGGAACGAATAAAATATATTATGTGACAATTTTTGAAATATAAAAATGTATTTATACTTACATATATCATCAGAGTACATAACATATATATCACAGTGAAAATGAACTCTCTCTCTCTCTCTTTATATATATATCTAACATTGATGCCTCCTGCTCCAAGCTCCTCGAAGTATCTGTAAACTCCCTACTAATTGACTTCCCGTACAAATTTGGGCACTCAAGAGTTTAGGGTAAAACAAACCAAAATAAACTATGGGTCAGTCATGGGACTGGTGTGAGTAAACTCTAACCATTTGGTTTAATGTTTTAAAAATCCTTTTCGAAAGAAAAGATAATCGTAAGACCGATCCACACATAAATATAGATGGTTTTTTTACCTTACGATAATGTCTAATACAAGTAAATAATAGTCTAGCAGAACGTTTTCATCTCACGCTCCACATATATAATATACAATCAAAACCATAGTCTCTTATTGGGAAATGGATTTCCAACTATAACAAGGTATGGAACCACCTTCTAATCAGTGTACTCTAGAGGGAATACACTAGAGTTCAACAAACATCTTGCAACTCGACCACACACGACCGGCTATTCATTTCATTTGAATGTTCCAAATATATTGTCACCTTACGGTTGGTATACCACCATAACCGCTCCCGGGAGATACAGAAGCAAAAGAAGAACAAAAATGAATATTCTCTAGATGCTAACAATATACCCAAATTGGGAGCGATCCACTTAGCCATGTTGCATGCCCGATTTTTGTTATCTCCTAGTTGAAGAGGCTTGAGGTCATAAAGTATCTTTTGACAGATCACACCTTCATTTACTTTGAATGCCACATCCCATACCTTCCAAATCACAAATTGATTTCCCTAAAAATAACACGGGCATAAAACTAAGAGAAACGAATTCCTCCGCCACCAACGTAAATATGTTTGAAGAGATCAACTTACGTGACCCATTAGATATACCCTATCAGAAATTCGTCCATACAAGTTGTCTTGGGACTGGACAAACCGAAGGCTATTCTGTAAATCCATCTTAGGAAATATCTACCTAGGATTGCCAGAACAGCCTTTGCATAAAATTTGTCTTCAATTATCTTCCTCCCATTTGATTCACAACGCTAATGCCCATATGGAGTGGCTTTCAAATAATAAATTTGATCTCGGTGTCTCCGTATTGACAAAGGGAAAATGGTCAAAAACTGATTTAACTTTCAAAGGAAAACATCCATACAACCAACGATCCAACTTCCAAATGGAAATTCTACCGTTCAACCATCGATCAGTATTCAGCCCTTTTTTAAAATTAATTTATTATTGACTTATTCATTTCCCAATTTCCCCTTCAATATCTTTACCCAAATATGGCTCCAACTAATTTAGCCTCTCATGATTCTAGGAAAAACATTTCCATATATTCATAAATTTTTATTTTCTAAATTTAGAAAATATACATTAGTAACACAGGAAAACATTTCCATTTCTTAGTCATGCATCACTATCCTTCCATATCCATCGGTCCCTAAATATAAACTAGTAAGAGAACAACTCCCTAAGTATCAATCCTAAAGGTTGAAACCAACATCAAATCATTACTCAGAAAGCCATCTAACTTGACTAAACTCTGGTCAGTTTCAAATATTCTTAACTCCATTTCTTAATTAGTTATCAAATCATTTCTTACGCAACTCTCAGATGCAGTTTAAAAATCAACATCTTTTATGAAAAATATTGATAATAACGATAGCATTATAATCCCTGTTTCCAAAATATTCCGTTTTAAAATATAACTTTGATTCTTTATTTTGAATATAAAAGTTAATTAAATAAATAATCTTCATTTAAAAATGGAAAGTAAATATTACTTTCCTAATTCCAACATCTAACTCTACTTCGAATAATTTTTATTCGATTAGCGTTCCGAACTTCGGAATAATTCACCATTTCAGGTCAACTCAATTTCTAAATTCACTTTTGAATTTATCACTTCAAATATTTACTAGTTTCCTTTTATAAACAATTAAATCTGCAAAACGTTTACTTTTAAATCATTATTCACTTTAAAACATGAATATCATTCCTTTACAGGAAACTGGACTCGTTTTATCAAATCAAATCTCGATGTATATTTATAAATACCATTATAGGCTCAATTCCTATCTATCGAGTTATTTATTAAATACGTAGTCATATCCCACTTCATAAACCCCATTTACACGTAAACTTTTTTTAAATTATATACCAGGTTTATGATTTAATCTTTAGTACATATTCGTTTATAAATTACTGGTTCTAAACCAGATATTAGCTATCTTGTCAAATTCTGGAATATAAAATATATAATATATAATTTATAAAAATAAATTATATTAATAACTTCCGCTATCGTCGAATTTTAATTACAAATTCTCATGGATTATTTAAGTTCTGTTTACATTTCGAACATCAAAATAATTTCATCATTTTTGTTTGAAACGTTTTACCATTTCCCTTCCTTAATTAATCCATATATTTTCAAATTATTTAATAATAATTATTCCATTTTATTTCTAACATCGTGTATAAATCAAACTACTTGTTTTAATATATTTAAAACAAGTTATTATATTCTAGTCTATTTGAAATTCAATTTGTATTTAAAATAGATTTCTCCCTTTCCAAAACCCAAATTATTTTCCAATTTTATTGTACGGTATTTTAAATACGAGATATTTCAGGAACAATGTTATTCAAACATCTCAAATACACAATAATCAACCATAGATTATTTGTTACATCATCTAATGCAATATGAAAAACAACAATACAATTGTTGAGGAATCAGGTTGGATCACTCCAACCTGTTTCCCTGCGTCCACAAATGTTAATCAGCATAAGTTACACTAATTTCATATTATTATGAGATATTAAAATAAATAGAATCAGTATTCAGTCAACAATTTATATATATAACTATACATATTATTTCAACCAACTAATTAGCAATTCATCCAAACAACCATCATACAACATCCAATTATTATTTTTCAATGTTAAATAATGTTTATAATATAATAAAACTGGACAAAGTTAGTTAGTTTACTCACCATGGTCGTTAATCGTCGAATAACATTAACATTAGTTGATTATATCAAGCGTTTTATTTTGCCATAATTTCTAGTAAGCTCCAAAACTCCCCAAGCCAAATTCATTGTGTAGCCTTCGGCCATACTATCCCAATAGATATTGTTTCATTAGATTCTGATAACATGTGTAAAATTTATGGTTTTTACAAGATTTGATATAATATAACATGATTAACTTATATAATTAATTATAAAATTAACCTTAATTATCCATCCCTCTCTAATCCTTCTTCTCTTGTGACGTCCAAACATGTGCAGTTCCTAACAGGCCATTGCCGTGATATTCTTGAACCCTACCTCCCTCCACACTTAACCAAAACACACTCCGTCTTCACCACAAGCTTCTCATTCTTAAACCCTTCCCGTGATCACACCCATACCATACTCGATATCTTCTCCAAATATGCGTGCTCCAGACCTCTTTATGCTACCCCTGACAATCCACCGAACTAAATTGTCACTGGTTTCCACAAATATATGCACACCCACTCTAAATCATCCCCTTATTCCAGAAACGAACCCTGTTTCGTGAAAAAGTGCTTCACATTCCACAAAATTTCAACCCTAAGCACAACAATCTTCAATGTAGCGTAACAGAATGACGTCGAACCTAGATAAACACATATAGGAATGTAAAGCAACTTTCCAGTAATCCAAATATACATGTGTCGAGATTTATAGATTTTTCTTGGGTTTCATCTTGATTTTTGAAATGATCGAATGTTGGGTTTCTTTTTGGAAATGTAAATTGAAGAACAACAAATAAGATGATCTCTTATTTATAGAATAAGGGTACTTGGCATGCATGTCGTAGATTGTTTGGCAAGCACGTTTTTAGGCATAGAATTATAAATAGCTGAAAGAAAAGATGGCTTGTGATTTAAAAACACGTTCTACGTGATGGACGAGACCAGGTAGTTGTAGTTTAGGTTTGCAATTTGAATTTGAAAGCATAGGCCGACATGAATTGTATCCAGTCTTTGAAAGGGTGCAGCGTATGATACTTAGCAGTGAATGCATAAGGAAGAAATTATATTTTTTATGTTTAATATTTAAATTTTAGGGTACCATGCTATTCAAAATTTTATCATTTTAGAACAACTATCAACAAAAATATAAATACCGTTGTGACCAGCAATGTGCCACGATCCCAAAAATATAATAAAATAGATAAGATAACTTATCTTGTGAAATTCTAAAAATGTTGATATAGGGTGTAAAATACTTCAAACAAAAAAGTTGTTTATTTTCCAAAATAAAAATTATAGAAAATTTCTATAAATTAAATTAAAAATATGTCTTAGAAATCTCGTCCATATTCGAAATCAATATTTTATTATATTTAATAAATCGTTATGGTTTATAAACGATTCAATAAGGACTATTTGAAAATGTGATTTAGACATAACTTACAATCTATATGACGAAATCTAGATTTTTCACCTCAATTAGAAAAATATAGCATAACAGATTCAAACGTTTCTTGTTTCGAAGAAATCCAACTTAGAACGAACCCTGTATATTCATTTAAAGTTCAAAGCGTAATATTACGAACTGGCATGATGTTACGAGCTTGATTTAAATTATATTATAATTAATACGTTCAAAAAACTTTTCAAATAATAAACTCGTTAAAATAACCCAAACGAGACTAAATTAAATCTATTAAATTGTCTAATTCACACAACATTGTCAATTCTATTATTTCGACTATTTTGGAAATAAATATATAATCATCCCATTATTTATATTAATTAAATAATCAAACATTTTTAATTCAAGCCATTTATATCTTTAAATTCACTTTTTAGATAATTAAATTAATTAATTATTAAATCGTGAAAATTCTAGTACGTTATAGAGTCCATTGCTGCAGGCCTTAATTTCTCTCGGATATTTGACAAATATTTCACCTAAATTTTAGTAGTTTCCTTATATTTATTATAATCAAATACAATATATTGTACGATATTTTTGTGAAAATATGCAAACATTGATGCGATGTAATATCTTTGTACCCAGTTATACAGAATCTGTTAATGCCTTCAATCAGGTCATTATATTCACATTTCAAGATGTCTATGACCAATAACTTTAGTTTACTTCATTATATAATTTATACTTAGTAACATAATTATTTACAAGTAAACAAATGAACATAAAAGATTATTGTCAATGAAACATATTGTTAGTTTTTAAGAAATATCTTATACTCTCTTTTCTTTGATTTTGTAGTAGGATCTTCAGTGTAACCATTTACTTATGTAGTGTTATATTAAGAGTGAGGTTGCAAGACTTTACCCACTTATGTGTGCCTGAGTTTATTAGTTGTAAAGCACAACATTCAATGAATCCTTTTGTCGGTTGGTATATGACCACATTAATTGGTATTTTCACCAGCTTTCTTATTAAGATTGCCGCAAGCTTCTCCTACAGCACATCATTCATGTGCTTAATACGTAATTTGTGGATGTTTTTATCCCCAAAGAACATTCTTTCCCTGAATATTCAGGGAAATGTTACGGTACCAATTCAAGAATCTGAACTGGTCTCGCGCACCGATTTTTTCGACTCATCACATAGCGAGCTGATTTTTTCGGTGCGCGCTGATAAAGTCGGCACGCCATAAATTTAGATTTTAAATTTTAGTTTTCCTATCCTAGATTGTATTTTAATACGACAAAATAAAATCGTTTTTATTTTCATACACAATAGTTAAGTTTAGGATGACCGAAATAAACAAGTTTTGCTTCAGAACAAAATAATAGCTGGTTACTAACCCGTACAAATACAGTAGAACGCACTTGGTAAAATTAAAAAATACAACATCATTACTGCATAAAAGATCAATAAGTTAGGAAAATCATAAAATAAAACACGAGTTCAGACAAGGAAGCTTCAAAACTAGGTATCGCCATATTGGTTCCATAAATGATCCATAATCTTTCTGCAGCTGGATATGGAGTTGTGCATCTCTAAACATAACCTAATGGTACAAATTAATGTTGAAGTCCTCTTATGTTAGCGGTGTGTTTGGTCGGAATACTTGGGGTAGTTGCGAAGCACCTTCATATTCATAGTGGCATTGCCCTTCATCCATATATCTTTCGTCTTATATAATCATGTTGTATAGAACGATGTGGGTAAACATGATTGTAGACATCTTTTTTCTAGACCACAGTCGACATGGATTACTTATCATTGCAAATCTAGATTGCAAAGCACCGAAAGCACGTTCTACATCTTTCCTTTGTCCCTCCTGCATCGCCGCGAATTTGACTTTTTTAGGAGTCAATGGATTTGGACATGTTTTAACAATGGTGCTCCATTTTAGGTAAATGTCATCACCTAGGTAATAGCCATGGTCATAAGTATTTATGCCTAAGGTAAATGTTTAAGGAGGTACCTGGCCTTGAGTAAGATCATTGAACAAATGGGATCCTTCTAAAACATTTAAGTCACTATTCGAACTAGGGATTTCAAAGAAAGCTTTCCATATCCACAAATTGTACGATGCCACAACTTCCAAAATGATGGTTGGTCGCCTTTCCTTCCCATTGTACGCCCCTTGTAATCTTTTAGGGAAGTTCTTCCATTCCCAGTGCATACAGTTCAGGCTCCCTAACATTCCCGACCATCCTGTGCTTTTGTGTGTCTCTCTGATTCGCACTACATCTGCTTCATTCAGAGACCTTAAGTATTCTTCTCCGTAGACGTCTACCACAGCTAGACAGAATTTTTCAAGTGCGTCTAGTGTTGTGCTCTATGCTATTCGGTATGCATCGTCCAATGCATAAGCATGAGTGCCATATGCTAGCATTCTCATAGTGGCCATCATTTTCTAAAAACCAGACAACCCATGCGTCTTCGATGCATTTTGTTTGTACTTAAAGTAATCATCGTTACCTTGAATACCTGCCAATATCGGAAGAAATAGACTTCTCCGCATCCTGAATCTTCTACAAAACATATCAGGCCCGTAAGTGCAATTGTCATTAAAGTAATCTTGCATCAGAGAGTTATGGTATTTAGCATGATTTCAGTGTATAAATCTCCTTCCAGGAACAGATCCCCCTCGACTTATGGATGATGAACCGTAGGCTTCATGGTATAAGTCGCATATTTCCTGTATTTCTTCCACTTCCTCTTAAGGATTTCCTCTTCTTCGGAATCGCTATTAAAAGCCATGATGCATGTCATAAAATAGGAATCCATTTTTTTGTGAATGTGTTTGGAAATGAGATATGGTTGCGATGTTGATGTTGTATATAAGGTATGAGGTCTTCGTCAATGGGTAGCTTTATTGGGTGGAGTGTGCTCATTTATTGACAAAAATGCTCCTTTATTGTATAGAGTGCTCCTTTAATGGACAGAGTGCAATTTTATTGGACAAAGTGCTTCTTTATTGGACAAAGAGCTCCTTTATTGGACAGGGTGCAATTTTATTGGACAAAGCACTCCTTTATTGGATAGAGTGCAATTTTATTGGACAAAGCACTCCTTTATTGGACAGAGCGTTCCTTTATTGGATAGAGTGCTCCTTTTGTTGGATAGAGAGCTCCTTTTTTGGCCTGGGTGCCACCTAATTTACCTTGAGTGCTCCTTTACCGGTACATGTCTTGGTCTAGTTCATAGTGTGTAGAGTTGTCCATGTAATAACTGTTCAAGAATTTATGTGTGTAGGGTCGTCCAAGGAATGTAACCATGGAATTAAACAAGTAAGGTCATCCATGTAGTAACTCGTGTTGAATGCCAACCCAAAACAATAGTAAATAAAATTAAAATCCTTTATTTTATATTGTTTGAGAAATAAATTAGATTTCAACGTTTCTCTATCATGGCTATAGTGGGCAGTGATTAGTGCAAAGTGTAGATTCTCTATCATGGCATTAACAGTGTCCAGTGTTAATGTATAGTGTAGATTCTCTTTCATGGCTACAGTGGATAGTGACTAGTGCATAGCGGAGATTCTCTATCACTGATGTTATGAGCATTGAACTATGTGTAATTTGAATTATTAAAGTGCATATCCTTATATATCCCAGTTTTTAGTGATAAACACAACAAAAAGATAGTTTCCATATAAACATACGAACTACAATATTACAACATTAAGAAATGCTAAACTACAATCGTACGAACCACAAGTACTAAACACATAAATATCAAATTCAAAGGAAAATAAAACACGATAACATAGCTTCCTCATAGACCTACCGCCGATGCGGGAAAAATCCCGCTCTGGTTGGCTTAACAACAATCATGTTCAAATGTCTTATTTCGGCTTGCGCTTCCAGTGCATATTGAACTCCACATTCGCACATCGTAAGGTCAATCCACTGCTTAAAGTAACAACAATCAATTTCTTCAGGAAAAACCTTGTGGTCCTCGTAGGCTTCACAACTGAAAAAACGACGATTAGCATTTTTTTTGGTTTTCGAAACAACGACCACTGATTCTTCTCTACAACAACATAAAGGGTTGGATCTACCCGGACCTAGTGGCTCGACAATGTGCCCTTCAACTACCCTTTCTTTTCCAGGTCGTTGATTTGAAACCGCCTCATTGTCATTTTCCAAGCTGGCCATGGTGGAGCCTACACTTTCTTTTCCCTGTTTCGACATACACCAATAAGGCAAGTATACTATTTTCTTTTCAAGTAGAAGGCTGGAATGGGAAAAGAGGAAGGAGTAGGCAACTGGAAGAAAAGAAATTGTGAATGAGGGTTTAGCCTGATTCGGAGAAGCTGATATATATATAGCAAAAAACTGGGTCGTCCACAATGATATTACAAGCGAAAAATGGGGTCGGCCCCACCTATATACATCCAATGTAGTGTACATCGTGTCGTGCGCTGCTTCATTTGTTGAATTCCAAGCCAAAGTGATTTTACTTTAAATGAAAATCGTTTATTTTATTTAAATAAGCATTATAATTTATAAAGGAATTCCACAGTGACTATTTGGAATTTTAGTTTGGATAAAAAACGAAATCTACAACATGAAAACTCTATTTTTATCTTCCAATAAAAAATTGTTACATCCCGCTACATAGCGTTTTGACTATGACAACTATACATAAACGTACATATTATTATCTAACCTTGTTTTGCAGGAAGCCATTTGACAAACAGATTCAAGAACACAATAAACGAAGAATAAATACGTTATAAAGGCCTGTTAGTCTTAGATATTAATGTTAAAGTCTTCCTTGATGATCACACACACACACATTTTATATGTATATAGCTTCTCTTATATAAATTAAGCAAGGAATAGTCTGATAACAGAAAACAGACGTCTGGTCTGAAATTTTCAGACGTCTGTTTGCTGAAACAGAATGTTTTTAAATACAATATTCAGACGTCTGGTTGATATATTTCAGACGTCTGAAATGCCCCCGAAATACACTATTTCCTTTCTGATTTGATTTTTAAAATAAACATACATCTGAATTTTATTTTCAGACATCTGAATTCCGAAGAATTGCATCCTTTATGAAGAGATACAACTATTTAATCCATATCTCTTCAACAAAACTCTTCACGATCAGTTGTATCTTTTTATATATTATAAATAGAGAATTGCTTAGATGATCTAAAAAAAAATTATTCTAATTCTCTCTATCTTATTCAAAGCTCTCTAAGTTCTAAAAAGCTATCTACTTTTATACTTGAGACTTTTAAACTTCCATATTCCTTCACGCACTTCACGATTATCATCAAGGAAAGGCTATAGGAAGGGTGTACTTAATATTCGACAATCCGTGTTATCAAGAACACAAAAGAGTCAACAATTATTCTGTATTAGTGAAGACCTCCTCAGTGGTTGAGGCAAGAAATCCCGTTTAGTGGTTCGGGTAATTGTGAATCTATTCCTCCGGGTGAAGTGAGGGTTTTAGTGTTAGTGAAATTCCAGAAGTGAGTCTGGGACTGGACATAGGACAGTGGTCCGAACCAGTATAAATCGACTGTGTGATTTACTGCTTACTACTCTACCATATACATTACATCATACTCTCCATACTATACGATCCTATACCGCTGCATAGACTCTTTCAATTGGTATCAGAGCAATGCCATCCTATAACCGTAACACCGTTATTTGATATTCTGATAAAATGGAGAATAACCCAAGTACTAGCTCAATTACTTTTGCCGAAAGACAATCCACTCAAAGACCACCACTATTCAACGGACTACACTACAACTATTGGGCTACAAGAATGAGAATTTATATGCAAGCAAGTGGTTTTAGTGCATGGAATGCAACTCAAAAAGAGTTTACAGCTCCTACTACTGAATATGCAACTTGGACAACTATTCAAAAAGAAGAAGCAAATGCAAATGCAAAAGCTATGAACATGCTATACTGTGCCCTAGATCGAAATGAATTCAATCGTGTTAGCATTTGTACATCAGCTTATCAAATATGGGAGACACTCAAAACTATTCATGAAGGGACAAACAAAGTCAAACAAACTAAAATTTCAATGCTCAAAAATCAGTTCCAGAACTTCAAAATGAAGCAAAATGAAACTATCAACGAAATGTACTCAAGATTCCAAGATATCTTACATGCATTGATAGGACTTGGAGAAAAATACAGTGACTTTGACATCATTTCAAAAGTACTAAATTCTTTAACTGATGATTGGGAAAGAAAAGTACTAGCCATTGAAGAAGCAAATGATTTATCAGCAATGAAACCAAAAGAGCTAATAGGAAATCTTATGTCTTATGAAGTAAACCTTCAAGCAAAAAGGGAACTAGCTCAAGAAAAGAAAAATGTGGCCTTTCATGCTGATAAAGAGGAGTCTGAATCAGAAGATGAAGATCTAGCTTTTATTGCCAAAAACTTTAAGAAATTTCTGAAATATAGAAAAGGAAATTTCAAAAAGAATATTTCAAATAAGCCTTCATCTTCAAAACTAGATTGTTTCAATTGTCATAAGAAAGGACACATGGTAAAAGATTGTTCAGAAATAAAAGAAAATCAAAAGAACTTCAATAAAAGCAAGAAAGAAAAATTCAAGAAGAAAGCCTTTTCTGTTACATGGGACGACTCAGACTCAGATTCATCAAGCAGTGACAGTGATAGTGATAGTGATAAAGAGCAAGCAAATGTGTGTTTTATGGCACAAGAATCTGAGGTAAGTGAATTATCTTATGAAGAACTGATAGATGTTAATGCTGAACTTTTAAATTTAATAAAAACTCTAAAGAAAAGGATTAAAGAAACTCGTGAAAATCAGAATAAAGCTGAATTCGAAAGAGATATGTTAAAAGATGAAATGATAATTCTAGAAGAAGAACTTGAAAAAGTTCAAAAAACTCTTACGAATTCGGATAGTCAGCTTTCTCTTTTGAGTCAAGAAATTGAAACTCAAAAGACGAAGAATGATGAAATTAGTTCTGAAAATCATTTATTAAAAATTAGAGTAAAAGAACTAGAATTAGAAAACAAAAGTATTCAAACTAAGTTAGAAAACATTTCAAAAAATGTTTCAAATTTTAACAAGGATAGAGAAAATTTAACAAGAATCATAGAAAACTCTCAACCCTCTTCAAACAAAAATGGTTTAGGATTCAAAAATGAATTGAAATTTTCTCCAAAGAAAAATACAAAGTTTAGGAGGAAAATTAATGCAAAAATGAAATCCACAAAAACAATTAATAAAATTAAGATATGGGTTCCAAAAACTAACAATAGTTTGATTAGGAAGAAGCACATTAACTCATTTATGGAATATGTGCATAATAATGAAAATTATTTATATAAAAGGGATGCTAAACGTTGTTGGGTTTGGCTTCCTAAGATCTAACTCTTAGGACCCTATCAATAAGTGGGTACCAATGTGCTTATTAATATTTTTTGATACTACTTCGCACAAAACTTCAGTATATGCTACTTATGTTACGTTGGTATCCTACTCTCTGTTTAATTATTTGTTTCTACATATGTTTCTCTGTGTGTTGTGTGTATGCTTAACATCTCTTATAAGTATTCCTTTTTATCGAACGACAAAGGGGGAGAAACATGTTATATAATATGCATATTGACAGGGGGAGTTTATGTAGTTGTCATTAGTCAAAAAGGGGGAGAATGTTACATCCCGCAACATAGCGTTTTGACTATGAAAACTATACATAAACGTACATATTATTATCTAACCTTGTTTTGCAGGAAGCCATTTGACAAACAGATTCAAGAACACAATAAACGAAGAATAAATACGTTATAAAGGTCTGTTAGTCTTAGATATTAATGTTAAAGTCTTCCTTGATGATCACACACACACACATTTTATATGTATATAGCTTCTCTTATATAAATTAAGCAAGGAATAGTCTGATAACAGAAAACAGACGTCTGGTCTGAAATTTTCAGACGTCTGTTTGCTAAAACAGAATGTTTTTAAATACAATATTCAGACGTCTGGTTGATATATTTCAGACGTCTGAAATGCCCCCCGAAATACACTATTTCCTTTCTGATTTGATTTTTAAAATAAACAGACATCTGAATTTTATTTTCAGACATCTGAATTCCAAAGAGTTGCATCCTTTATGAAGAGATACAACTATTTAATCCATATCTCTTCATCAAAACTCTTCACGATTAGTTGTATCTTTTATATATTATAAATAGAGAATTGCTTAGATGATCTAAAAAAATTATTCTAATTATCTCTATCTTATTCAAAGCTCTCTAAGTTCTAAAAAGCTATCTACTTTTATACTTGAGACTTTTAAACTTCCATATTCCTTCACGCACTTCACGATTATCATCAAGGAAAGGCTATAGGAAGGGTGTACTTAATATTCGACAATCCGTGTTATCAAGAACACAAAAGAGTCAACAATTATTCTGTATTAGTGAAGACCTCTTCAGTGGTTGAGGCAAGAAATCCCGTTCAGTGGTTCGGGTAATTGTGAATCTATTCCTCCGGGTGAAGTGAGGGTTTTAGTGTTAGTGAAATTCCAGAAGTGAGTCTGGGACTGGACGTAGGACAGTGGTCCGAACCAGTATAAATCGACTGTGTGATTTACTGCTTACTACTCTACCATATACATTACAACATACTCTCCATACTATACGATCCTATACCGCTGCATAGACTCTTTCAAAAAATACTATCAATTTGATTCAAACGTTTTTTAGTTCGAAGAAATCCGACTTAAATTGGATCCTGTGAAACCAATTAAAGTTCAAAACGTTATATTACGAACTATCATGTCGCTGTAGTTTGTTTTATAATTAAATTATAAATAAAATGATTCAAACATCATTTTAAAATTAAACGTTTCAAATATCATTTAACATTACAAAGAGCATCACAGAATATAGATAATAAAGGATCCAGTACACAGAACATCATAAAATATAGTTGTCGACAGTAATATACATAAAATGTAGATAACATAGTACAACATGCATCAACGTGACATACATATATACATCAAGAAATAATAACATAAAGTCCACTACATCGTGTCGTACACATATATACATCATGATAATAAAAAACTAAATATCGTCAGCAGTATCTTCATGATAGTCAATCTAAATCCGCAGCATCATCATCATCATCATGCCCAGACTCCTCACCATCCTCCTCCATGTCATCCCCGCTACCCTCGCCGTCATAATAAGGAAAGTCCTCCTCGTCACTACATAATCCTCCACCCCCACCAACTCCCCTATCACCACCTAATCCTCCACCCCCTCGCGGTCCTCCACCACCACCGACTCCTCCATCACCACCTAATCCACCACCCCCTCCCGGTCCTCCAGCAGCACCTGAACCTCCACCAGTACATGACGCTCAAATCGTACCTAATGCTTCTGTGTCACCACCCACTGTTGTCGCTAGTCTCGCCTGTAAGTCGTCAATCTGCTCCTGCAAAACCTAAACTATCGCCTGGTGCTCCTGGTATAAGGAGTGAGCATGTAGTAGGGCCATCTCCTGAATAGCGGCAATATGTATCCTGTGTTGGTCTAGCCGGAGTGCATACTGCAAATATAGAACATATAAAATCAGATCTAAAACTTAAAACGTACAAGGTAATAAATCCATAAGTAAGTAGAATACCTCATGTGCCAGATATAATCTAGCAGTAGGGACATCTACTACCAAGTGAGCAAGTGGGTAGATAATAGGAAGGGACACCTGTGTACCGCTGGGATCAAATGTCTGAAATGTATCGGCCTGAGCGAAATCCATAGGCTGGTCGGAGATCTGTGTAGGGGTCGGGTCAAAAGTGAACGGTGGAGGATGAACTCTACCAGTAACCAATCGAGAACCGATGTGATCGGTGTTCACACCCTGCATTTAATCCGGCAGCAAGTACCGCCAAGGAGCTACCCGAACCCAATAAGTGTCAAAATCTATGTCGGGTATGTAAAACTCGGTCGTATCAACCCAACCTCCCTGTCTCAGACCCTGTATGTACTGTCTCCCTATAGAATGACGAGGCCTGAACATATCATCAGGAAGAAGTGGATCTCCGGGTGCGCGCATCTGGCCGGGTCCCTGATTATAACAACAATCGCCCAAGTACCAAATAGGAAGATGGGCCAGTGGGAGCAAGAGGACACGACGAATCGATAAACAACATGCAATGACGAGCGGGTGGTCATCAGAAAGCGAGCCACCTGCTGAAAGTAACATCCAATAAGTGTTCCAAAGTGCTCGTAATATGTTGCCTATCTCCCTCATATCTAACTGAGTATGGGCCTCCATCGAACTGTGTGTTACACCAGCAGAAGCACCCCGGACTAGGCGACTACTCTCCCATCTACGCATACGTGGGAAAAAGGAATCGGCGGTATGACTGGCGGTGGGCAACATTCATGGATGCATGTTGGCCATGTAATCGTAGTACCAGCGCGACAACATGTACCCAAAGCCAAACATCTGCTGAACCGCTCCAAAAGCGTAAGAGTCAAGAGCGGAATACAGATAACCCAAAATAGCACTGCCCCAATCAATCATATGCAGTAGATCTAAATCGATTAATGCTGCTAGATAACCCATTCTAATCTAACTCTGTTGGTTCGAAAAGAATGTCGAACCAAGGAGACATAAAATGGTGGCTCGATATACTATGTCATGGAAATCCGCTACATCGAGATGCACTCTAATGTACTCAAGTAAATATGTGACTGAAATGGCACCATGGGAGATATGAGTCATAGAAAAATTTGGAAAATACTGCAGGTATAATATGGGTGACTCATATGAGGTATCAAATGGGTAGGAGACTCTGTCGGGGCGGCCAATCTCAATCCCAGAAAGCATGTAAAAATCTGCTGGGGTGATACCTAGCTCAAAATCGGGAAAGTTTAATGTGTGTGTCGTCGGCCACCATCTCTCTAACAAGGCCTCTACTAAATGTTGATCGAAGGACTGCGGATAATCTGTAAAAATAGTCCGAACGGACTAGCCACTAGCCTCTCTTGAATATGTAATGGTAAAATGTCAAGGGCCTATGTGCTTAACTTTGCCCAACTATCGTGAACGTAGATGTAAGTGGCCAAAATGTTAAAATTATTATAGTTCAGTATCTATATAATCAACGGTTTATACTACTAAAAGCTGTAACGTAGATGAACTAATATATAACTATAAACCCAACAGGTCCAGCTCTCTACGTAAATGAACTAAATTATAACAGTCCTTACATAATATAGTAAACTATTCACCCGTACAGTAAATGTAAATGTTAAAATCTTAATAGTTCAGTATCTATATAATCAAAAGTTCATACTACTAAAAATTATAACGTAAATTTATTAAAATATAACTATAAAACCAACAGATCAAGCTCTCCACGTAACATAGTAAACCGTTTAGCATTTCAACAATTATAAATGATAAAATTAGAATTTATACTAGAATGGTGTCAAGCACAGTAAACGAGCAATGCGTGTACCCTTCTGGCAACTCATGAAGAATCCGCAAGTCCTTAATCGTCGTCCTAGCTGGTGGATGAAGGTGCTTGGACCAGCTGCGTCGTCCTATTGAGCTGGAACTGTACGTCTCGCCAACTTCATTATGCGTGGCGGCATCCCGGTGTCCAGATCAATAAAAAAAATTAAAAATGAGGAAATAGGGAAAAGTTTATACAAACCAAGGTCCCCCACGCCATACTTAAAGGCGCAGGGGCCGCGCACGCTAGTTTTTTTGGCACGTAAGCTTGTGAGCCAATAAAATCAGCTCGCAAGTGGCGTGCCGATAAAATCGGTGCGCAATTGTTGGAGATATCAAAGATATCTCCCTGAATGTTACGGGTCGTAATGTTACGACCCGTAACCTTGTTAGAGTTGCTCTAAATCAACGTTACTTGAATTTATACCTTTTCAATGAAATTTATACATGAAAAAATAAGTCCATGTTAATTCATTTCATATGTAGACAGGGGCAAAGGAGGTGCAAAACGACATGCCAGTTGATGTGACTTTCGGGTAGGATTCAGATTTGTTGATTTTACTTATCATCCGTTTTCCTTTAGAATGTCGAGAAAATATTGCTTTTGTAACGACCCGGAATTTTGGGCCGAATTAAAATTTTTTATTTTAATTATTTTAATTATTTTAATGGGTTTTTAATATTTAAAATAATTTATTTTATATAATAACGACTATAAATTTATTTTAATCGAAGTTAAAATGAATAAGTTTTATTTAAATTATAAAAGGAGTTAGAAATAGCGCGGCAGTTTTAAAATTTGAATTTTAACTTTGACTGACTATACAAGATGCGAAATAAATCGGATTTTAGCGAAACTAAAAATATTAGAATCTATTTAAAAATATCTTTACAATGAATCTGAAAAATTGAAATTTCATAGCGGGAATCAAAAGTTATGCCCAAATCAAGATATCAGAAAAATATGGGAAAATTTATATATATAGGACCCAAAACGCTACTTTTTACATACGAATGAATTTGGACCCGAAACCACTTCCATTGAGTTCAAAATGATGTTTCTGCATTGAAAAAGTATAAACACTGATATATTTCGAGATTCGGAATTTAGTTATTGATATATGTATTTTTAATATAATTTATTTACGCCTTAAAAATAGCCATTTTTCAAACGGTTTTCAAATTCGACGAAATTAGTTTTGTTGGGACCGTATCGTCAAAACAAAACTAGAAATAATGTTTATGTAATTTTTGGAGTCAGTATATGGGCGTTATTAATTTTTTTAGTGAAAACGGTCAATTTTCAAACTTTAAGAATTCATGAATAATTCATACGGACTTAGAATTTAACGAAACCTGTTTCTTTGGATTTGTATCGTCGAGAAATAGTTATGTTCCAATTTTCAGAAAATTTGGATAATGTATGCATTCGTACGGTCTTTAAAACATTATAACGGACTAAAATTTGAAGACATTAATAACACAAAGGTTATTAATAAAAAGGGGTTAAATTAAATAAGGACTTAATTAAAATTTACCTATGCCTATATAATATATCATTAGCAGCCCATAACCCTTTTCTAAACCTAAACATAATCCTTCATCTTCATTTCTTCAATGGCGGCTCCTTTCTCCACTAATATTTCTTTACACAAAACACCCCGAATCTTCAACAATTTATATCTCCAAATCAGAACAGAACTAAACCAAACCCTTTCTAGGTTTTGTTCATCTTCTTATCCACTATCTTCCACGAAAAATTCAAGACCTAACGTCGCACGAATTCGTCGGGATCTAGCTTGAAAGACAGAAAAACTGATTTCAGGTTTTGGGGTATAACTCACAAACCGTCGAGAATTAGGCGATGACCCAGTTGGAGAAAATGTAGCCAAGACATAAACGAACAACTTTGCCTTTGTTCATTTCATCTGAAAGTCGAAGGAAGGGCACGAAAATCGAGAAAAACTGAACTGAAGCAAAACAACAAAAAACTAAGAACAGAAAAAAAAGCGATTTTTTTCCCATCGATCGAGAAAGAATTAGGTGATGGCACCTGAGCGAAAGTTCTTCGTCTTCGCAAGATCTAGATACTGTAATGTTTTCAGATTTTTTGGTGAAGGGTGGTGGCCCGTGGGGCCCACGAGACGAATTTCGCTTTTTAACGAAATTCCGGCGATCAGAGCATCAACGGCGGCGGCAACTTGGAGCGTGGGTGCGCCTCTCGAAGACGAAGAGGATGGCGGTGGTTTCAGGTCAATCGGAGGTCGGAGGAGGGAGAAAAGTGCGGTCAAAGGTGGCGAGGGGCTGTTTGACCGAGATTTAGGGTAACTTTGTAATTCAAACTTTGAAATTGCATATCTCTCTCATACGAATTCAGAATATGACGATTTCAGATCCGCTGCGATCATGGCGAAGAAATCTTCGCAATGACACTAACTAATATCAATTCTGAGCAAGTTGAATTTTTGGGTATTTTCGGTAATTTTAATTAAGTGAATATTAGGCTCACATCCCTATTTTGAAACTTAATTAGGCTCACATCCGGTCATAAACTTAATATAAATTAGGTCCCTGTTTTCAAAACTTATAAAATAATAATTTAAAAAAATAAAAATAAAATCGTAAATTAGTAATAAAATATATTATGCATTATACAAAAAATTCAGTTAAAAAAACAACAAAAATAATGTCAGAAAGAAGAAAACAACAAAAAAACAGAAAAAACTGCAGTTAAATGCATAATATTATGCACGTTTTTGATTTTATTGCATGCATATGTGCAATTATTACAGTTCTCCCAGCGCATAGATTTAAGTTAATATTTCAGTTAATTTTTATTTGCATCCAAATGTGCAAATTTCTCAGAAAACATGTACACATGTGTGCAACATTTTTATAGGATAACACACTGGCTAAAAGTAGGGACCTAATTTATATAAAAAAAAAGTTTTGAAAATTTTAAACCCGCCCCCTATTTTATTACTTCCGCCTTTTTTTATTTTTTAAAAAAAAATGTGCTTTCGTTCATAAAAAAAAATTCTAAAATCTGGAAATAATGTCAGGATTGTACGGAAATAAAAAAAAATAGTTGCATACATTTATGCAATTATTACTGATAATTGCATATATGTATGCAACTTTTCCGTAAGCTGTGTTCGGATTAAAATCTGAAAATAAACCAGCACAAATGTGTGCAAGTATTTGAAATATTTGCACACATGTATGCACGTATTTGCATGAAGAAAAATCAACGAAGATGAATGTAGTGAAAAATAAGCACGGATGTATGCAGGAAAATGATATATGTGCATACTATTATGCATTTAACTGGAAATTTCGTTTTTTTTTCTGTTCTTTTTTTATTTTTGACGCCTTGTTTGATGATTTTTTATTCTGAATTTTTTAGCGTTTACATGTTTTATTTAAATACGAATTTACATGATTTTTTTATATTTTTTATATATTTTTTTGATGAATTTTCAGAAAATAGGGACCTAATTTACAATAAGTTTATGACCGGATATTTTTTCTATTTTGAAACTATAACAGGGACCTGTAAAAAACACACCCTTTAATTAATTATTTAATTTTTACAAACTTCGAAAATTCATATCTTTTTGATACGAACTCGAAATCGCACGAAACAGGATTTGCTGCGATCGTGGCATTGAGAGCTTCGCGTAGACATCAATTTTGTCAACTTTAGAGCATGTTGGATTTTGGGCCAAAATTGGGCCCGAACCGTCAATTAAAGCCCGACAAAGGTGAGAACTCTTTCTCACTAAATTTTTGAACAGTTATTTATTTTTATATTCAAAAGTAAGTTAATTATATGTGTTGGAATTGTTGTTTGTTGGATAAATGTTGATTGGGATGATTGTGTGAATTGTTTGAAAATTTGAAATATGTGAACATGTTAAATAATGTTATGTCATTTATGATATTTAGAAATATGTTTACACTGCCATTAACAAGTTGCCTTTGTTTATGTTGATTGGATGATAATTTTTCACACATCGTCCAAGACCACAATTAATGATAAATTATTTGAATTTGTGTTGGTTGAAACCCCATACGGGTCTTGGGTTGATATTTTGACTACACATCGCCCTTGTAATTAGTTTAAATTGCACTCTGGCTGTTGTTGAATGTTTTGTCGTTATTATGGAATTAATGCGATGTTTGAAATCCATATAATTAAAATTATATGGTGATGGTTTGGTCTCATTCCAATTTTAGAATTAAAAGAATATTTTAATACAATGTTCCGTTAAAAGAATTAAATTATGGTTTTGATGTTTTAAATTAAAAAGATTATTGTTGTATTGTCAAAAAGTTACAATCAAAAGTCTGAATTGAAGAGATTATACTTTTATTGTTAAAAAGACAATAAAGAGTTAGATTTAAAAGAGATCACACTTTATTGTCAATGTGTTGAAATTAGAAGATTTGATTTCAAGATGAAACACTTTGAAAAGGTTATTATTATATTATTATAATAATATGAAAAGTTCAATTTTTATTAATAATTGAATGGTAAGTTAGAATATTTGAAAACAAAAGAGTTTATAAAAGAAACGACGATGTAAAATAAAGATAATTTTTAGGGTCCGTTTGGCACAGGTCCCTATTAAGTTTCAAAATTAGGCTCAGGTCCGGTCATAAACTTATTGTAAATTAGGTCCCTATTTTTCTATTTAGAAAAATTGCATACATTTATGTAACAATTCATTAACGTTAGTTCAACTTTATTTGCATACATGTATGCAACAATTCAGAATATTTGCATACATGTATGCAAATATTCGTTCAGAATAGTTGCATACATGTATGCAAAAATTCAAAATATTTGCATACATGTATGCAAATATTCGTTCAGAATAGTTGCATACATGTATGCAAATATTTTGAATAGTTGCATACATGTGTGCAACTATTCTGAACGAATATTTGCATACATGTATGCAAATATTCGTTCAGAATAGTTGCATACATGTATGCAAAAATTTAGAATATTTGCATACATATATGCAAATATTCATCAGAATAGTTGCATACATGTATGCATAAATTCAAAATATTTGCATACATGTATGCAAATATTCGTTCAGAATAGTTGCATACATATATGCAACTATTTTGAATTTTTGCATACATGTATGCAACTATTTTTCAGAATATTTGCATACATGTATGCAAAAATTCAAAATATTTGCATACATATATGCAAATATTCATTCAGAATATTTGCATACATGTATGCGAATATTATGAATAACACGTAAAAATGAAAGCAGGGACTAAATTTATAATAAGTTTATGACCGGATGTGAGCCTAATTTTGAAACTTAATAGGGATGTGACACTAATTTTCACTAATTTTTAATAGGTAAACATTTTAATATAAAGTATATTTTGAAATAAAGGGTATTTCAAAATTAAGTTATTTTAATATAAAGAATATTTAAAGTGAAATTTTCAGTAAATTAATTATAATCAGGAATTATAATTGTACTTAGACACGAGGTTAGGCTACATTTGTGGTGGAAGTCTTCCCGGACCCAACCGGCATATCCAGCAACCACAAATGTTGGGCCTAATGTGAGGGGTCCAAGTGCGCAAATACGAAACGGGCCATGACATGAGATTAAGCCCAACTTGTGGGATAAATCTGCTCGGAACCAACCGGCATATCCAGCATCCACAAGTCGCAGGCTTAATGTGGGAGGTCTGGCCCAGTATAATATATAAATGAATAAGATAATGAATTGGGCTTTTTAATCTATTTTTAAAGAGCTAATTCCAAAATAAATATTTTGGAAATAATATTATTTTAATATGATAATAGTTAGAATATTCAATTGGATTTAAAATTGAAATAAAAGTTGGAATCGTTTTTAAACGAATTTATAAACATTTTACAATAAAGATTGAATTGAAAATAAAGTTTGAAATGAAAATATTACATTTTCCAATGTAATAAAGATTGAAATGAAAATATTACATTTTTCAATGTAATAAAGGTTGAACTAAAAAGATTACATTAAAAAGATTTCATTTTTATTTAAGATTGATTATAATAGAAAGAATACCTTTTTTATAGTTAATTTTTTTTCAAAAGAATGAAAAAGATTCATTTTAATGTAAATATACATTTCAATGTAAGAGAATGGGTGATTTATTTATTTTAATAAATTAATTAAAATAAATAAAAGGATTAAAGTAGTTTTAATAAAACCAAGATTTTCCAATACATATATTGGAATGGATTTGAATGGAAATAATCTTCGGATTATTTCAGTATTGGATTTTGTGATTATACGGATATTATTGTGGGAATTTGGAAGATATTAATATCGTTAATCCCAATTTGATATACGATAATTTTCAGAATTTGATATTGAACATAAATCGATATAATTTCTATTCAAAGCATGATATTTAATATCAGATTAAAATTTGGGTTTGTCGTGAATAGTGTCTTAAATAACACTGTTCTTTAACCCATTTGGGAAAGAATAAATCTTTCAACTAAGATTTAAATAAAATTTCCAATTATTAAACATAATTGAAATTAAGTGAAATAGACTTTTGGGTTGATTGCGAACAATGTTTTTAAATGACATTAGTCCTTTAAACCCGATTGACAGTGAAATTTAGATTGGTAATTCATAAATCTTTTAACTAGGATTTAGTGAAATATTCTAAAGAGAAGTTTCAATTTAACATATTAAATTGAAATACGATTTTGGGTTTATTGTGAACGATGTTTTTAAGCGACATTTGTTCTTTAACCCAGTTAAAGGAAAGATTATTTCTTGAAAGTTAAATAATCATTAAATAATGATTCTTGAAGATTAAAACTAAATATAGTTTTAATAAAGCTTTAAATTAGATTGAATGAGGATAAAAGTAATTAAATTTACTTAATTCAAGAAATGAACGATAATGGAGTACCACTAGTTTTACTCCAAGCGGTAGTTAAACCTTTAATTAGATTTGATCGATAAAACGGTAATTAAGTTTACTGTAACACATTGGGTGTTAGATATGGTGTACCACCAGTTTACTCCATGGGTTGTGTAGGTTGGGAATGAGATATTAATAAATGATTACTTCGGTACCCGACTAGTTGAATAAACCTTAATTTGGTTTAAATTAAAATCAAAGAATATTCCTGATGGGAATGAGGCGTTGGTTGTGTTTTAAAGCACATGATTTTAAATTACGCAAATTATTTAGAAAGACTGGGTTTAACCCATTCTAAATAATTCATACGACGATTGAAAATCGATGATGAAGACGGTTATCGAAGACCGGGAAATTTCCATATCGAATGGATGATTATTGATATCTTGATTGGACCGTACACCCCAAATG
The DNA here is from genome assembly GCA_030737875.1 of Allium sativum. Taxonomy (NCBI): domain Eukaryota; kingdom Viridiplantae; phylum Streptophyta; class Magnoliopsida; order Asparagales; family Amaryllidaceae; genus Allium; species Allium sativum. Next base: position 304,694,699 of record CM060912.1, on the reverse strand, counting down.
AGGGAAAAATTGGTGATCATTCAGACGTATTTAGAGATCTACCGGATTTGGTTTCGTTTAAACCCAGAACGGACTGATAAATGGATTGTGTGTCTGACATTGTATTCCTTTATATTGTATTCGTTGATCTCTATTTAATATATAGCTGTTTGGTGGCGGAGAATTTATTCTCTTGCTTAACACCCTATTATATATCGATAGATGAATCAATGATATGGTATGATCTGATAATGTGGCATGCTAAGATGCATATGATCAAGGCTTTTATTGAAAAGCAGAGCCTTGTGGATGAAGAATAAAGCATAGCTTTTATATAGCGCCGCTTTGGATACAACGTGACTTCGCGGGCCTCACGCACCACGGTATGATGGTGAACGATTTGTTTGATAATGTTGGGTTTGACCAATATACTTTATACGGATTTGGGGTCGGCCAATGGGGCTAGGGGCGGTCGCTCCACTCTAGAAGTAGGATAGGTCATTTCAGCCAAATCTCATGAGGATAGATCAGATTAGTGCTCATCCAAAGTGCGTAGTATATGTGTGACGGTGTTTTCTCTTGCCGAGACGTAAGCCGTGGAGATACATTCGTGATTTGTCTTTCGAATCAGCAGCCATCATGATGGAAATCCAATTTTCCAATATGAGATTTACGGTTTCAGTTGTACACTTATATGGTGACATAATATATTATGCTGCTTATATACTGCCACCTAAGATTGATACATTTATTTTCAAAAATTGATTTCTACACTGTGCACTTATAGTAAAAGACGAATTACGCGTATTAAGCATTTTTGACCATTATAAGGTAAACTCTATCCTTCGGGTTTCGTTGCAAGGGTCTTGAGTCTTATAATGGTTTCATTTTTTAGAAGCATTGCGTTGTTTTTATACACAGGTATTCTTGGGAGGAAACCCGTTCCGCGATAGCGGCGTGGTCCCTTGACTTACCCAACTTTAAAATAAAGTTAATAACTGTTTTTGAGTTTTCATACCAGTCCCATGACTGACCTGGAGTTTATTGTTTTAACCTAAACTCTAGGTGCCCATATTTTCCACGTGGGCAGCTAGTAGTTCTGGTTTTACAGATATTATATTCATAGGATCCTGGTCTACAGCTGAAGCGATATTCGGAAGGCTCTATATTCGTGTATTTCTTTCAGTTGTGTTTTGTATTATTTTTTCGCTGCTATTTAAATATAATTTAAACTCTGATATTATTGTATTTCCAATGTATATTATTATTCATACTCTGGAAAATTCTTGTACTCTGATGTAATTGTTGTAACAGCAATAAAATGTTCTTCTGTTTTGTGTTCTGATGTGTGTTGTTCTCAAAGAAATCCGGCTTTCCTTTACGGGGAAGTTTGGGTCGTCACAGCTTTGTTCATAAGTTATTTTCATATGCAATTTTTTTTATTGAATTCTCGACCTGTGATTCATTGGGTACCTATTGTATACTAGGCCAGAATCATATTAAACAACTTTTTCTATAAACGTCGAAAGATGCTCAACATGTATTTTTTTCTTATGCTATCCTAGAACTTTTTTTCTTTAACTAATAATTCGTGTTGTGTTTATCTCTGCAAAACAATGACAATTTAATTCCTTTTCACTTAATTGTTTTCTCTCTAGATTGCACTATGTTCATGAGTTTGCTAGGGCTTCAGATAAGAGCCAAAGGTCACTACAGTAATGGACATTCCATCCCTACCCCACGTTGATGTTCAGATTATATGTCATGTTACGTTTCAAGCATCAATATTGTTGTGTATTGTGTGAAAGTTAATTTTTCTTATGGAGACTTGACTAAATATTTGTTGTGTCAAACATCATTTCTTTTTGTTTATTGCTGCAAGCACATGAAAATAAATTATGCTTTTCAAGTTCAATTGCTATGTGAGTATGTTATTTAACAATGGCAATTATTGTTTATTGAACAAGTTATGCTTTTCAAGTTCAATTTCAGGTAGCATTCATAAATTGTTTTGAATGCTGAGATGTAAAACTATATATTTGCTTTTACTTCCTTTTTATTTCTACATGTTAAAACGTATGAATGTGTTCAACAAATATGAATATAAAGGCAGTAGAAACTCATTAGGAATGTGTGCCAAACCTGCATAGGAGTTAAAAATAGTCTAAATTGTCTAGCTTTTGGTATAAAAAACAGAGATTATATATTGAGTTTTGTGCACATTTGCATATACTATTTTGATCTAAATAGAAGCCAACGCCCATATTTTTTGCACAAGTCGAACAGACGTGCCATTCATACTGGCTATTAAATGTCTTACTTATTGTATATTTATTACTAACTCATTAGGTGTTGCATCCATTTTCAATTTGTTTTCATTAGCCTATTGTACATATAGTACTATTACTGAAGTTTTGGCTATTAAATGTCTTGCTTTTTCATCAAAAAAATGATTTTTTGTAACTCATACAATATACAAAATAACATACCCTTTAAGTTTTTGAAACATGAATAACTAATAAGTTTATGCTTAAAAATAATCAGCATTTATTTCACTCATAATTACGTATAAAATGTTTGGAAACCTACATGTAGTTGCAAAAAAGATAATTGTTTGGAAATAAATTGGAGTTTTATTTGAAAATTTTCATATCACGTCATGTAGATTTACTATAAATAGTCCATACAGGATTGAATTTATGCATACATATTATGATTAGATGCAAGCCCACCTGGGCATGCCTTTATAGTCGTGTCTATAAATTATAATACAAACATGTCATCCAAGTGAGAGATTCTTAAGTAGAAGTAATATACAAATATAAAATAAGCAACAGTAGTCCATTTCCACATTTCAAGCCCTACTAGTGTGTCGTGCATAGGAAAATTATATTGGAGGGAACAACGATTTTAACTAGTTCATTTCTGAATAGATGACAAAATTCAACAATGCAAAAGATAATAACCATAATCCTCGAGCACATCACATTTCCCAATTTGGCATATGTATATCGGAATTTAGCAAAGGTCGTTGAATTATGAAGAAAGAAAAAATAGCTTTTTGGAATATGTTATGTCCTTTAAAATGCTAAAAGTGGCACAACCATAACAGAGTATTAATACATCGGGCCTTAGGAAGCCACATAAACAGAGAAATGCAAATAATCAAAATGCATAAAAGGCAAAATATAACAAGACTACTTATCAAATCTCCATGTATTCATTATTGCATTTCTGCTGCATCTACAAACAACCTTGGATGGTAGAGACTCCTGGAATATTCAGTGTGCCTTTTGAGCCAATTTTCCTCTTTATAAGAGCCTACGTTCTTTGATTTAGAGCTACATTAGCATCACTTTAATAACAAAGCCAGCGATTTGCTTATCCTCGCCAATTTATTTTAACATCTTGTGTTACCTTCAAAAAAATGGATGTAAACTAGAATTTGGCGATTCATTTGTTAACATCAAAATAGATAAGCCAAAAAACATGCATATAAAACGCATTCAACTTCTTGTAAAGAACTATTCTAAATGTTTAATATTGTGGGTATATTTCCAAATATACATATGGAGCTTTATAAAGAAATAACAACGGTTTTGAAATTTTGATAATGCAAACCAATGCCCAAAAAGACACTCTGGGACATGATAACTATAAAATTATATTTGATTCTTTTAGGAACATTTATGGACTAAGAATCTAAAACAAACATATTTACAAAACTTGAAAGCATCGCATCTGATTAACATTGAAATGTGTTTATTTTATGCTCTTATGTTTTATCTTTTGTAAATAAATAAATGATACTTTGGATATTTTTATGTGTCATTTTACAGATTGTCAAGCGTTGCCTCCTTCAATTCAAATTAAAGGCCAACTACAAGGAAGAGCTACTTCATCACATGAAATCCATTTCAATTGCAAAAGAAGTTGTGGCTCACTGGTAAAGGCATAGGAATTGGTGCTGAGAGACCTGAGTTCGAACCCCGTCAAGTTCTCTTTTTGCCGAAGAACGGAATATTCACACTGTCACCTTTACCCTGAAGAATTTTAGTGTTATATTATATATTATATATATACATATTCATGTGTATGTATGTATATGCACTAATAAATATTTCAGAAATAGCGATATTCCTATCATGGAAATCAATTCAAATCATTTATTTTTCAACTGTCATTTAAAAGAAGATTTGGATGAATTATTGCCAAAGAAAATCCAATCATGCTACCACATGTCAATAATCAAGGAGGAAGATCTTCAAGGAATATCTCAACCAATATATCATATCTCTCTTTTATTTGTAAATATATTATTTGCTCTTAGCCCAAATTATGCTGATTGAGAGGAGTCTACATCCTTATAAATACACATGTATACCCATTGTAACAGGATCCTATTTTCTCTTCTTCTCCATTAATAAAGTTTCTAGTTCTCTTTTATTTTTCTGCATTTTTTCTTTTTCTTAGCAATCGGTGTTTTCTTCACAATTAGTTTTGGAAGAACACCAATTGTATTTTACATTTTTTTTATTAGTGATTAGTCGTTTGATTAGTTTCAACGACAATCCTAATTTACTTTTTGTTGTTCTTCTTTTCCTGCAATTTTAATTTCTGCATTTTATTTCCGTTTGCATTTCAATTTCCAATTGATAATTGTGATTTGATCGTCGGTTCAATTAGATTTGTTCTGAATCGGATCGCAGTTTCAATTTTTATTGTTTTCAAAATCAACCTCCAAATTTTGTCTAACTTGCCCAAGAGATTAGATAAATAATTTGATTTTAATTTACCTCTCTGTGTTCGACCTGTATGCTACACACCTGTGCGCTTGCAGAATTTATTACAAATATCGCGCTTTTCTAGCGTCGATCAAGTTTTTGGCGCCGTTGCCGGGGAGGTAACAATTAAATTTTATTATTTATTTAATTTCCGATTCGTGTTAGTTTCTATTTATTTTTTTATATTATTGTTTTCTTGTATATATAGAAAAAAAATATCTCAATTAGTGATGTGGCGTATCAATTGCATTGGTACTGTCATGAACTAAACAAGAGAGAGAAAAAAATATTGGATAGATCACATTCATATTATTTCCTTTTTTTTCTCATTTATTTCCTACCTCTTTTTAATTTCTTTTCCTTTATATTTTTCCCTCTGCTATTTCAAAAAAAAAAAAAACTTGCTTGTTTTTCCAATTCTTTCCTTTCTTTATTTTCTTTCTATCTTTTTTACATTTGCTTTCATTAAAAAAAAAGGGGGTTCTTTATTAGTTGATTTTGCATCAAATATTGGTGTTATAATCATCTAAAAAAGAAAAAAAAAATCTTGCCATTTTTTTTATTTGTTTCCTCTTTCAACTTCTTTTCTATTTGTTCATCTTTTTCCATTTATTTCTTTCCTTTGTAAAATTTGTTTTCTTCTTTGCAATAAAAAAATCTTGCCAATTTTTCTTTTATTTGTTTCTTTTTTTTTCCCCAATCAATTTCTTTCTTTTTACAATTTCTTTCCTCTTTTCAAAAAAAAAAAATTATTCTCTTTTAGATTCTTTCCTTTTTGCCTTGTAATTAATTCTCTATTATAATAATTAGATCTCTTCCCCCTTTTGCAATTTTTTCCCCTTTTACATCACTTTCCTTTCTTTTCCTTACAAATTTTCACAAAAAAAAGCTTTCAATTTTGCTTTATTTCTTTCCCTCTTTCAACTTTCTTCCCAATCTTCCACGATCTGCCCCTTTCACAATTTCACAAAAATTCAAATAAAAAAAAAAAACAAACTTTCTTTTCTATTCTCTCTTCATTGTCGTCTTCACCTCATCGTACATAAAGTCTCCACAATCAGCAGGTCAAGACTACATCAACCAATACTCCACCATACTTCATCCTCTCTTCACCAAAACCGCCATTTTTACCCCTTACATCTCCTCTGTCAAAGTTTTCATCACCAATATTCACAACCACCACCTCTACAACACAACCCATACCACTTCCCTCACATACAATCAACAGCCGATCCACTCACGAGCTTCGAACCCAACTCAAAGCCAGCTTCATCACGCAAACTCAACCTCAATTTCAAATCAACTTGGACCGATTAAAAAAAAACTTGAATTCTTGCATGATTCAATTCCTGAAGAGGAAAAGCGGTGTATTTTTTTATTTTATTTTTGGATTTGACTTCTCTTGTCGCTAAAAAAAGAAGAAGGAAAGAGCGTGATTTTCAATTCTTTCTGAAACTGTTGAGTGCGTGACCTATTTGGGTTGAAAGTGAGGCGGGACTATTGTATAAAATTAAGTGGGCAAAGGGAAATAAGGAAAGGTTTTTCTCAGGCTTTTATTATTTGCATGAGTGATTTGCATTGCTTTATACGTCTAAGAAGTGTGTAATCCTAGTTTGTTTTGTGAGAAACCCCATTTTATTGGTTGAGTTGAGTGCGCGTCTAGTCCTTGTTTTTTGTTCGGTTTTTCCTTTGTTTTTTTTTTCTAGCTCAGTTCCTAGTTTAGTTTTTCTCTTCTTTCTCTATTTTTTTTATTTTCAATTCCTTTTTATTTTTGTTTGTTTTTTTTCTCCTTCCCTTTTGTTTTTCCTCTTTCCAAAAAAAAAGTGCCACTCAAAAATCAAAGATCAAGCGTGAGAAAAGTGTTCAAGCAACAAAGAGGGAATTCAACAATCGAGCGATTTGCAATAGTGAGATTTTAATCATTCAAGCTATCAATTGCTCTAGACGGACTGCCATACCCCGCTGTAAAATTCTCTTAACTCTACAGGTGCTATGCAAAGAAAAAAATAATATAGACATTGCTTGTAAAAATCTTCTACAGGGGCAGCGGCTTGCTAGTACAATATTTATGTCATTTATTATTCTGTGACTGTTCTGTGATTGGAATTTTTGAATCTGATTGTTGTGATTGGCTGAAATTTTTATATTTGAAATCATCATTCTCATCGTTTTCAACAATATATTTGATTTGATCTGCAAATATTTAACTACAAAAGTGTATTTTGTGAAATTGATTCCCTCAAGGGTTTGATCGCGGATATATATTAGTTCAATTTACTGAACTTCTAGCAAAAGAGGTTGCATACTACCCGTAAAACATTGGTCGTATCCCTTAGTATTTATACTATACGTGAATGGCCATAAGACCCTCTTCCCCCTTCAAATCGAGATTATCAACTAATAAAATATACTTGAGTACGTTATTTATTTTGTAATAACAGCTACTTGTGTCAAATTTAAGTTTTGGATTTTCCATATTTGATAACGATGAATGAGAAAAGTCTTAGCCACCCAAATTCTTCTAAGGACTTTGAGATTGATAAAATTGACATGATTCATACCACAGTTGATGAAACTTTTATTGACACTTCTGAAGCCTTGAAAATGTATTTTAACCATTTCAACTCTGATCTCGATGAGCTTGAATATATTTCTGAATTAAATGAACTACTTGATTCGAAACCTTCATCATTTGAATCTAACCATGGAAGGTTGACCAATGTAAGCACACAAGAACATCGTAGATTGGGCCTCAAACCCCTATCACAAGACCTTGAGTATGTTTACTTGGACTCTACAGAAAATTTTACCATAATCTTGGTCTCTGATCTTACCGAGGACCAAGAAGAAAAGCCTTTGAAATTTATATGGGATAATCTGCATTTGAATCTTTTAAATCATTGGCACGAGACAATTTTCACACAAAAGGTTTTCATTTCAGAATTCATTAACATGTCTGTTGCGCCTCATAAATCAAATAAGAAATCTTTGTGCATCATCTTCGATAGAGGCAAGTGTGGGGGAAAAAGGAAATTTCATTATTCGCAAAACATTCATCATCATTATAGATATCATTTTGTATATAATTGGCATTCGTATATAGTGGCTAAACTTCATTTCATTTTACAAACAATTTTGCAAGCCATTCACCTTTGGGTTCGGTCTTTCAAATTTAGGAAACGTTCAGTGTGGACACTGTTTAGTTCTAGTGTGGGGGGAGTCTGCATTACATCCTTTTATTTTTCTTAATTTTTTTTTCATATAGGACCATTATGGATTTTAGATCGTAGTAACATGTCATTTTTTTTTAAATACGACTCATTTTAGATTGATACAACAAAATAAGTTAACAATTGTTAGCCAGTTGATAGTATTTTTTTCTCTCAACTTAGATCGAATAAGAAATATAATGAAAAGTTTAATTCTGAGGGATAATAGTGTAACCAGTACATAGGGAGATTCTTAGCTGATGGCCATGAAATCTATTCTATATTGTAGACTTTGTTTAAATAAGTGGAGGACTTAAAATTCTTATATTGGCTTTTTGAATCTTTAAAACTAAGTTATGTTAAGTTGAATTCGCGTAAATCTATCTTGTTCTTATATTTTCAATAATAATAATAATAATAAAAGTAATCCAAGGGTATCCAACATTGCTTGTATATCGAGCGTTGGTGTGCAAACCCGCCAAGCTCTATCTGACATGTTGTTGACAAAGTCAGCGTTGGAATATCTTGGTCTCATTTTATGAGATTGGACACCTAAGGATTACCGACATGTGTTGACAAAGTCAGCGTCGGTCTGCACAATCCGCCAAGCTCTGTCCTAACTCTCCGTCAGTCCGCAAGGCAGTGTATAGGTGGTATACCTTGGTCTTTTAAGTTAGGTGTATGTACTTAATCATAAATTTTAACTTTTATAGAGATAGAGAATAAGCGATGATGCCCAAACATTTCTTGACCTTATTGATTTGAATAGCCATACATAAGAAAATTAATTAGAATACCACTTTACAAACTGTGCCAAGCAAACTAAGAATTTATTTCATGGCTGCACTATGTTATCAACTGAACCAACTGGCCAAACTGGAATTTAACATTTGAAAACTTGAATTATATTGAAAATTTGTGACAAGTTGAGGTATCTAAAATAAAATCAACTGACTAGAAATTGCTAACTTAATTTGTTGTACCATTTTTCTGAAACAAGTCGTGTTGTCATTTATGTATATATCCATTGCATTCATATAGTTGCATTAGATCCACACATACTGCATTTGGATTTTGTGGGTAGTATCCGCTGAAAACCCTCACGAGACACCACTCGTCCTACTAGGGACACCTAGAGGTTTAACGGCTTGTTGCATACGCTCAATGCAATCGTGTTTCCTACGAAAGTGTGACCTATCTAGTTCAGTTTTTTTTTTCTTTCATTTTTCTTTTTTTTACTCGAGGACGAGTAAAAGATAAGTGTGGGGGTATTTGATTAACATTGAAATGTGTTTATTTTATGCTCTTATGTTTTATCTTTTGTAAATAAATAAATGATACTTTGGGTATTTTTATGTGTCATTTTACAGATTGTCAAGAGTTGCCTCCTTCAATTCAAATTAAAGGCCAACTACAAGGAAGAGCTACTTCATCACATCAAATCCATTTCAATTGCAAAAGAAGTTGTGGCTCATTGGTAAAGGCATAGGAATTGGTGCTGAGAGACCTGAGTTCGAACCCCGTCAAGCTCTCTTTTTGCCGAAGAACGGAATATTCACACTGCCGCCTTTACCCTAAAGAATTTTAGTGTTATATTATATATATATATATATATATACATACATATTCATGTGTATGTATGTATGTATGTATATGCACTAATAAATATTTCAGAAATAGCCATATTCCTATCATGGAAATCAATTCAAATCATTTATTTTTCAACTGTAATTTAAAAGAAGATTTGGATGAATTATTGCCAAAGAAAATCCAATCATGCTACCACATGTCAATAATCAAGGAGGAAGATCTTCAAGGAATATCTCAACCAATATATCATATCTCTCTTTTATTTGTAAATATATTATTTGCTCTTAGCCCAAATTATGCTGATTGAGAGGAGTCTACATCCTTATAAATACACATGTATACCCATTGTAACAGGATCTTATTTTGTCTTCTTCTCCATTAATAAAGTTTCTAGTTCTCTTTTATTTTTCTGCATTTTTTCTTTTTCTTAGCAATCGGTGTTTTCTTCACAATTAGTTTTGGAAGAACACCAATTGTATTTTACATTTTTTTTATTAGTGATTAGTCGTTTGATTAGTTTCAACGACAATCCTAATTTACTTTTTGTTGTTCTTCTTTTCCTGCAATTTTAATTTCTGCATTTTATTTCTGTTTGCATTTCAATTTCCAATTGATAATTGTGATTTGATCGTCGGTTCAATTAGATTTGTTCTGAATCGGATCGCAGTTTCAATTTTTATTGTTTTCAAAATCAACCTCCAAATTTTGTCTAACTCGCCCAAGAGATTAGATAAATAATTTGATTTTAATTTACCTCCCTGTGTTCGACCTGTATGCTACACACCTGTGCGCTTGCAGAATTTATTACAAATATCGCGCTTTTCTAGGTCGATCAGCATCCATTCTCCATGTCCACAACTGTACTAATAAGGATACATGCGTACAGACTTATAAACAATAGTGCAAAGTATGTAGGCACCTCAGATTTAGTTCTACAATTATAGTTGTTCATCTCCAGTTTGCCAGCATCCCAAATAAGCACACTCCTCCTCAACTGAAAAGAATGCTCATATTAAGATCACCAGCAACAGTCCATCTCCAGATCTCCAGCTACATGTGCGTAAGCACCTCAGATCTAAATTGTCAACTACATTTGTTCATCTTCAGCTCTCTCTTTTATGAATATCAAATCAAATCAACAAAATAGTCTTCAAACAAATATTATCTTGCAAATCAATATGATAGTTTGATCACTTGACTACTAGAACTAAGAAAAAAAGGTATAATCCTAAAAGTAAAATATTAATAAGGTGAATGGGCTTTAGTTTCATTTACTGTTAAGTATTTATGAAATAGGAAGAATTTGTCTTTTTATGTTTATCAGCACTATATTTCTACTAATTAGGTCTGGTGCATCTAACATCAAGTTATTATGGTACCAACCTACCGGGTATAAAGTTGGGTTAAGAGTGAAATATCAATTTTAGAATTATTAAACAAGCAATGAAGACAAATTAATTATAATGTACTCCCAGAATTTCAATTAAAATTTCAGGAATTATAAAAGGTCATGCATAAACCTGAGTGGTTGTTGTGATATCACCACCGAAAAAGGATGTAGTTTCAAAATTCACCTCCAATCTATAATCAGTCACTCTGTTATCATGTAAAAAAGGAGCATATGCCTAAATTGTATGATGATTTATTCAGAATTAACATAAGCCTATATCACTATGATATTGGTTTACAAAAAGGGCATTATTATTGACACTCCAAATATTGTTAAGGAGGGGAGGGGGGCAATTTTTTTTTTCAAAAATTGTTAAGAGGAGTACCAATGAGGAAAGTAGCCCCTTAACAAATAACGGTAATTTCACCTTATTACCCATTTAGCCTCTTAACAAATAAAGGTAATTTTTAGTTTAACAAATATTGCAAGGCCATAGTAATTTTTTTTCAATTCGCATATGTTGACTTATTTAAACCCTAAAGGATAAGCGTTTTCAAAGGAATATGATCGAACTATTTTTTTTTTCAATGTAAATATGCCGAATTTTATAATCACAAAGGCAATGCACTGAAATGGTTTTTTATTTTCGACATATCACTATCTAATACATACATAATTGATTACGTGCTACATTCGGTGCAATGGTGTCGAACTGCTTATTTTAATTTGGTTTCCCTTTCCGAATAAGTTTTTTTATTCTAATTTGAAGGGGCGGTCCGGGAATATTGAGTAGTGTGAAATATTAGCCCTTTAACAATTTTTCAAAGAGTGGAGTGTTTTTAAAAATGACCCCCCTTAACAATAGTTGGAGTGTCAATAACAACACCCTATAAAAATTATTTGTAGCGTAACTTGTAGTTTTATGTTCTTATTTTTTAAGCAGCGGAACCAGTACCAACCTCAAAAGCAAAGGACATCCGTGGTCATCTTCTATGTAAATACTGTAAGCTCCACATTATGCTAAATCTCAAAAGCGTAACAGGATGTTTTAAAAGCTATTAATGGAGCTTAAAATGTCTACTTGTACTTTTTTTTAAGAAGATAAAGAAATTTGATTACAAGCTTCTGCCTTCATTAAAATTGTTACTTATGTTGTATTATGAAAAAAAAGAAAAAAAAGAAGGCTAATTCTATTTCAACCCAAAAAAATGCTGAGTAGCCCCCCATTTTATCAAAAAAATACAAGGACGAAAATACCATTTTTCTATTATATTTTTTTCAGTTTTCTGCACACCCTGTAGTTGCCCTACGTGGTTTCTTAGTGTACCTCGTAGTAGCCCTACGTGGTTTCTTAGTGTACCGTAAAGCAACTACGTGGTACTATAAGAAACCACGTAGGGGTACTACGAGGTATGTAGTAAAACCACGCAATCACCTTACGTAGAAGGGTATTTTTGACTTTTTTTTTAAATTAACGGGGGGCTACTTGGCAAAATTGGGGGTATATCGGTTTTTTCAACTTTTTTGGGGGGAGGAGGGCTACTCAGCAAATTGTTGGGTTGAAATAAAATTTGCCAAAAAATAAATATATGTAATTCAATAAGAGTACAAGCTAATCCAAAAAAAGCCTATTATAGTAAAAATCATATTCAGAACTTATGGAGACTCAAATATTATACAAGAACAAGCCTTTTTGGCCTCTCGAAATAACTCTCTCTACATTGATGATGGACTAATTACTTGTTTAGTGTTAGAAAGCATATTAACATAATGAGCAAATAACATCAAGTTTAATCTTTATTGTGGAAAACTAGATTATAAGTTGCTGTAGAAACTATAAAATAAACTGCTTGAAATACTTAGTCAATATCAATAAAAACTGTCATTTAGAATAAATTGCAAGAAAAGCATGAATCATATTATTAAAAAATAAATCAAACAATCATAATAGTTAATTATCTAGGTTCCCCAATTAGAACAAAACGAAGCACGTTTCGAGGGCCAATCAGGATTGAGCTTTTGAGATCGAATTTTGAAATTAACGATGAAAAATTCAATAGGAAATAGTATTTGATATGGGGACCATGCATGGGTCAATGCTGAAAGACATATCATGAAGAAAATAATAGAAGTGGGAGTGGGTTAGTCTAGGAATACAAAATTTGAGTTTTGTCCTTGTTAAAATTACAATGTTTAAAAGAGTAATTAATTAGCACCAAATCAGAAATTATGTCCTGAAAAGTTAACATTTTGAATCGTTGTCCTACAAACAAATACAGGTCCACAAAGAGGTATTGAAACCTAATTTCTAGATATTAATATGCATCGCAAACTAATTATAGTTTTGATATAAAAAGAATTCATGAAAGCAGGCATTTCTGATTCCACTACATTTATTGATTTTGTGATGGTCCCATACACACAACAACAAAAATGTAATCCAAGCTATTTTGTCTACCACCTACTTTTGATTGTTAATAACTCAATTCATAAAGAAATGTCATCAAGTTTAATTACCTTATAACGGATCCATCCATTTACTTGACTTCTTAAATAAAAACTCCTGGTGCCAAATTTCTTTGGATAACAAGAACATTGACAATTTCCTAGTTGCATTTTCAAACCCAGACTTAACAGACCCAAATATTCTATTGGAAAAAAGGCACAATATTCTGATTGGATGATGTTAACAATAAATTAAATTACAATAAATATCAATATATATGCCTTTGTTAATTGCAACATATATATGGCCTTGATTTGGGTATATGGGTTTATATTTTATATTCTATTATTTATTATAATAAACCCAAATATATTTGAGAATATTCTTATCTAGATGCTCTTTAGGATAAAGATGAAGCATGTATAAATAGAGCTAAAGATTTGCAATGTAATTAAGCAATAAAGTAAATCAAGTAATTAAGCAATAAAAAAGTCTCTTCCTTTAAACTTTCTCCGTCTTTCTTCTCCAATATTCTAAAAATGGTATCAGAACCTTGTTCGATTAAAATGAACAATTCTTTATCTATTCCTTTTATTCCTCAATTAACCAAATAAAATTACGGTAAGTGGAATGTTCAAATGAAAGTTCTTCTTGGATCTCAAGAAGCATGGGAGATTGTTGTAAGCGGGTGTTAGACCAAATTTCGGTACTAACACCCAAATGAAGTGTGAAGTCCTCACAATCTCAAATCTCAGAGCAAAATGCAAAAAACAGTAAATAATAAGAGACACGAAGTTTTTATAGTGGTTCGGCTCAAACCAAGCCCACGTCCACTTTATCTCTTCTTAAATCCTAAGAAGTTACAAGTACATTTCGCTCGTATCTATACATGAAGTCCTCGTGTTTACAATGAAAAGAAATGAGAAAGGTGAAGACTATATACGAAATCCTCGTGTTGTAATGTAGAATTTGGCTTCTATGTTATGCAATAGCCTTGAGAAGAATAATGGTGGAAGCTGTGAAGAGTTAATGCCAAAAAAAATCCCTTCAAATGGTGTATTTATAGGTTTGGAGAGGCTCCGGGTCGGATGCTACATGTCACGACCAGAGGTGATCTCGGAAAGTAGTGGAGAATCATCCCAAAATCGTGTTATGCCAAGTGGAAGTTGATCCATGCAAGTAGGAGGCGGTTACTTCTGAAGAATTGTTCAAAGTTAAGTGCAGGAATTGCTCCCAGGCAGGTCGGATCGGGTCCTCCATCCGTTCCAAGTCGGAGTATCCAAAACCAAATGTATTTGATGAGTGGAAGTAGCTCTGAGCGGGTCAGGTCTTCCTCACTCCGAACCAAACCGGAGGTTGTTAGAGATATTTCCCAAGACTTTCCATCGTGTGCCATCGCGAAGCAGGGTCAGTTATGAGTCCGATCCGACCCGATATTTCCGATCCGAGCCGGGGTTTTGCCTATGCAACGAACTTCCAAGTTATTCCAGTTCTGCGCACACTCATGGAAATAGACATAACTTCCAAACCGTAAGGCCATTCTGGACAAATGAAAGCTCTACCTGAAATTAATTCAGAGGGCTACAAATGTTGCCATGCAAAGCACCATTATTGATGTTTTCGGGCCCAAAAGAGGCCATTTTATAGGAGTTTCAGGGAGTTATCTGTTTGTGATGCGACTTCAACCAAATCGCTTCATGTCTTCTAATGATGTTCCCAATACTTGAGCGTGTTGCTAACCAGAAATTTCACGTGTGACGGCTTTAACCAAAAAGCATGTCAGCGGCTGGTATACCGAAGTTGAAGATAAGGAGGAATTAACACAAGCTGAAAAGAAGAAATTAAGAATATTGAAAATAAAAGACAAACAAGCTTTGTTTTATATCTACCAGGGAATAGAAACGTATGATGTCGCTTTTGACAAAATGCAACATGTTGCTTCTGCAAAGCAAGCTTGGGAGATTTTGCAAAGCTTATTCATAGTAGAAGAAAATAAAAAAGTGGAAGAAGAGGAAGAAAAGTTTAAAGAGAAGTGTAATGAAATGATAAAAAAAGATGGAAAAAGGGAGGATAATCAATTATACCTTAGTGCAAGCAACCATATGGATGGAAGAAAAGACATGTTCATAGACTTGATGAATCGGTGAAAGATAACGTGGCAATCTAAGATGAGAACACTGGTAAAATGATCGAGGATGTTAGTATGTCACTAGAAGGAAAAAAGGAGGAAAAGATAACCAAGAAGGAAGAAAAGTTTGTAGAAGAATGAATAAAAAATGAATATACAATGGTAGTAAAATTTGATGAAATGAAGGATGATGAATTCAATGATTTTAAGGAAAAAGATCTTCCAAAGATCAAAGAAATAAAAAATATGGTCGAGGAAATTGCAAAAGTGCTCTTAGAGATTAATGAGTAAATGGAAGAGAAAATTGAGAAAGTAAATGAAAATGAGCTTCCATTAATCGACTAAGCAATTAAAGAGAGTGAAGATGACGAAGATAAAGTCAATGGAGATGATGCAAAAAATGAAAGGTGTGAAATCAATAAAGGAAAATATGAAGTAAGCATCAATCAAGGGGTGAAGTTCAAGATATTGGAGGAAAGATGAAGTATGAGCAAAATTTTGAAGAAATAATAAAAGAGTCAAGTGATGCTTTCTACGACATTGAAAACAAAGTGGTAAGGTGTAATGTACCGAATTTCCGTACTATCTGAGTTGACTAAATACACCACACGTCCAACCCAAATTGCATAGAAATACGAATCATTATGGGTTAAAGAAGAAAAAGATAGAAGAAGAACATAAATAACAACATAGAATCTCACATCGCAGCTGAATTAAATATAATATATATAACAGCGTTTGGAATACATAATTTGTAACTATATATACATACCATCATTAGAGTATAATACAACACAACTGAAAATGAACAATATATATCTAATGCCGAAGCCTCCTGCTCTAAACTCCTCCAAAAGGTAACTGTAAATACCTAAACTACTTGACTGCCCGTACAAATTTGGCCAACCAAGAGTTTAGGGTAAAACAAAATAAAATAAACTCCGAGTCAATCATGGGACTGGTGTGGGTAAATTCCAGCCATTCGGTTTAACTTTTTAAAAAATCCTTCCAAAAGAAAAGATAATCGAAAGACCAATCCACACATAAATACGGACGGGTTTTTACCTTACGATGAACCAAAACTTTCTTTAATATCATTACTGTTATGATATTATAATAGTGTCTAAATCAAATAAATAACAATCTAGGAGAACACTTGCATCTCACACTCCACATACATAGTATACAATCAAAATCGCGGGCTCTTATTGGAAAATGGATTCCAACTGGCAACGTATGGGACCACCTTATGATAGTGTATCTCTAGAGAAGAATACACCAGGTTCAACAAGAACATCTTGCAACCCAGGCTAAACATGATCGGCTACTCACTTCGTTTGGGTGCTCTGAATGTATTGTCACCAACGGTTGGGACCAGCAACCATTCCCCGAAAGGAATAACATTGAAAGATTAAAGAAGAAAATGGATTTTCTCTAGATCATGTGACAATACATCCTAGTTGGGAGCTACCTACTTATCCATGCGATCTACCTGATTTTATACCATTTCCCGGTTGTGAGGCTTGAGACCATAGTTATTTTTTAACATGCCAAATCTTCATTCACTTTGAATGCCACATCATCAAATCCATTAATCTTAATTGATTTGCACAAATGTATTTTGGATATTATGCTTAGAAAATAAATTTTGCACCACCATATGTATATTTGTACAGAAGAACATATGCGAACATTGGAAATACTCTGTCAGACATTCATCCATACAAGTTCGTTCTGGGACTGAACGAAACCGAAGGCACAATTTCTATTAATCCATCTTAGGCAATTTCTACCTAGGATTAACAGAAAATGCCCCTACACTGTAACAACCCTCATTTTACGTATCGGAGGATCGTAAAGTATTTTTATTTAATTCCCTGAGGGTTGGATCATTCTCAAATTTTGATATGTTGATTATGGGGATGTGAGACATGTCCATAATTTTTACCAATTTTATTTGTGACCATTTTACCCCTATTAGATTTGTACAGGGAATAAATTTTGACTAGGATCGAATTAGGTGCTGAGGTCGATTTCATTGGAAAGGAAAAAAAATTTCCAGAGTGGCCACATTAAAGATTTGGTTCAACATTTTGGGTGGAATCTCTATTTTAATGCAGCACAATTTCTATTCATGTTTTGTAATCCATTAATGGGATGATTTGGAGTGGCCCATTAGTGTACTGGTTAGAGGCTATAAATTGGGAGTTAGAGGCATAGAGAATAGTTTACTTTCTTCATTCTCTCATTTGGTTGCGCTCATGTTCCTCCTTACTCAATCAAATACACCTTTCCTCCATTAAAATTCTAGATCTACGCAAGAGGATTGAAGATCTACATCGAGTAAAGCTAGATCTACATCGAATGAAGGAAGATCACATCAAATTGAGAGATTTGAAGCTCAATCTTCATTGTCTAGATTGGGAATTTAGTGATTTCAAGTTAATTCGAAGAATTGGTGAGAGATAAGCATCTCTCACACGGATTCAATCAAGTATATAGGTTGTTTGATCTTATTTTCATCATTTTAAGTCGTTTTCACAAAGATCTACATCATGCTAAGTATAAGTTCATTTGAATCACCATAGGATAAAATCTAGCAACTTAAAATGGTAATTCTTATGTTAATTCATATGTTTATGCAAGTTTAGATCCATTGTTTTGTTAATTCATTGATTTATCATGATTTGGTGAATTCTATATGGTTGTTGATAAATAATTGTTGTTTTGATGTTTTGATGTTGTTGATGATTTCATAAAGTGTTTATGATTGAGTTGGATGATTAGGATGACTTAGTTGCATCGATGTTGTCGTTTGGTTATGATTTTGTCAAAACTAAAGTTAGATTGGTCAGATCTGGAATCAGGTCATTTTTGGAGGTGGGTCGCATGGCCTGTGCTCAAAGTAATGATGGTCAGGTCGTTGGAAGTGCTTCGGATCATTGGAAGTGCTTTGGGTCGATGGAAGCGCTTCGGGTCGATGGAAGCGCTTCGAGTCATTGGAAGCGCTTCGGGTCGTTGGAGCTTCTAAAGGAATGGGGACGTTGGGTTTCTGATGGAAGCGGGTTGTCTTACCTGAGTGTCGGTCAGGTCTTTTGACTTTAGTGCAAGGCGGGTCGAGCAAGGTTGGGTTGGGGAACTCATGGTTTAGCCAAGGTCTTTAAGAACGAAGAGAGGTAGGTCATTGGCTCCATTTTGGTTGGAGTCAGGTCGTCCGAGGGATCATTGGTTGGTTCATTGGTTTGTGGAGCGACCTAGTATGTTAGGTCATTGTGTGTGACCAAAGTTAGGTCGGTCGACGACCTAAGTATTGGGCAGAAACGATCCGACTATATTTACCAAATATTGATGTTATTTTTGGTTCGGTATTGGCCGTAGCTTCGATGTAAGATCAAGGCGGAATGTCCAAGTGTTGTGATGTTGTAACACCCTACCTCCGTTAAGGTCACTCACAAAGGGAATGCCTTAACTTTGGTGGAGCATTTTAGTAAATAAAACAAAAACTTACAAGACAGATAAAACAATACTTGAAAAATCTATAACTTTATTACAACAGAAACCG
The DNA here is from genome assembly GCA_030737875.1 of Allium sativum. NCBI lineage: Eukaryota > Viridiplantae > Streptophyta > Magnoliopsida > Asparagales > Amaryllidaceae > Allium > Allium sativum. The sequence continues at coordinate 304,675,611 of CM060912.1, read as the reverse complement.
AAATAAGCTTGGTTACATCCTTTCAAATCACAATATCAGAATTCAAGTACAAAATATCAGTCTTGTACAAAATCCCCACAGAATAAGACAAGCCATACTTTAAGCACTTCAAGCAGAAGAAATCTGGATCAAGCTAGAGTATTCCCTTCAACAAAACCCGGGGGGGGGGGACGGAAGAAAGGAGGCGAAACAACAAGGGTCAGACAAAAAGTATGGCAAGTCGAGTGATTTTCAGTTATGAACAGATAATAATAACATGACATGAAAATAAAACTGGATGAGAGATAACTGTAACAGGTGTAACAGTTATAACAAAAGAACAGAATGATATAAGCTATTGCTTTACACTTCTCTGCACTAATACTAGTATAACAGAATTAGGTGTCACCCTAATGTCTAAACTGAAACAGAAACGAGTACAGAATAATTTCCACAGAAGAGAATGCTAGCAATGGGCCTTTACCACCCCAACAGAAACGGACAGAAACAGAATGCTAATGATGGGCCTTTACCACCCCAGCAGAAACGGACAGAAACAGATTAATCCCTACGGAAACAGAATGTAGAATTAGGTGTACACTAGTAATGGGCCTTTACCACCCGAACAGACGGTACCACTCAGAAATAGACAGGTGTTACCACCCAACAGAAACAGACGGTACCAACAGAAACAGACAGAACTAAGTGTACCCTAAAACCCTACCCCAAGCGATCGGCTCCCTAATACATAAATACCCTGTGCCAGCCCCACAAAAGGGTGTATCACTTCCCAAAGTGGCAACCTTTAAATGACACAGACCTATTTACAGATGTCACGGCGTCTTACATCCTCAGAGGCAGACCGGGATCCATGCATGCACATGACCCGGTTGGAACGCACCATCAACACCCCTCGCCATTATCAGAATGAACCGCTTATAATTAGTTCAGTAAGCGTGCCCGGACCCTACCTACTGTTGGGTCAAAGTTTTGATACCAGAAAGGGTTACTGACTAATATGGGTCCCAAACAACAGATGACACAAGTAATTCCCCTCCTAACCTTGTGTCCCCAGACTAACAGATTTCAGATTAACTTGTTTACAAGTTTCAGACATACAGAATTTAGATCAACTAGTTCACAGATCAGATAAGTTTTCAGACTAACGGATCAGATGTACGGATTTAACAGATTTACAGATTTGTCTAACTTTGCAATTGGGCCTATAGATTCACGGAACAGATTAATTAAATTCATCAGTCTAGTGGGTTTAATCCTATCCGCCCAACACGTTTTATACATCATATTTATCTCAGATTTTCATTAATTAAATATTAATGCCCAGACCTCTCACATTAGACTAACAGTTTGCAGCTACTGGTTAGGCCGGTTGGTTCCAGGCAGATTTTTGCCGCAAACTGAGTCTAACCTCGGGTTTCAAGCACGTTATGACTAACTTCTCACATTAGAACCTATTGTTTGCGTCCACTGGATGTGCCGGGCGGTTCCGGGCAGAATTACGCCACAAACTCATTCTAACCTCGAGTTAGCCATTGTAACATCCAAAAAATTCCAGTATATTTGAATTCCAATTTAAATTAAATAAATTGTAATATATTAAGAAAAATCAAATTTTTGTCGGGTTTAAATGTTGGTAATTATGTGAAGTTAGTATAAATAGAGTTTCAGATTTTAGTTCTATTTAATAAGACTATGATTTGAATTTAATATTTAAATAATTAAATTTAATCTGAGTGGTTAATTTAAAGGTAGAATTCAAATTTAAATTAAAAATGTTGAAATTCTAAGTTGTGAATAGTAATTGGAATTCAAAGCAGAAATTTTTACATAACCAAACTTGAGAACTTAGAATTTGTGGAATCGATTTATAAACTTTATTTAAGTTGTAATTTGAGTTAAGTGGGATTTTGAAATATTTAAGTTAAAAAGGAATTCAGATTTGAATTGTTAAACAATGGATTTTATTTGTTTAAATTTAATTTGAAATTCAAATTTTAAATTTGAAAATAACCAAATGTGGAACTTAAAATTTATGAAGTAAATTTATAGAATTCATTTAAGTTATAATTTAGTTTAAATTTGAATTTATAAATATTTAAATTTGAATTTAAACAGTCAATTGAATAATTAATTATTTTATTTATTTAATTAACTGTGAAATTTACGGTTTTGGCGACTGTTTCAGAATGCGACGAAACTGGCTCCATCGGAACCGGAACAGTGAAATATGATAGGATTTCAATTTGCGTTACAATCCGACTTACCGTTTGATCGTACGAGAGAAAATGTGAACGAGAGCGGTGTAAATGGATAATAGGGTATTTCTCATGTTGGGCCTTATAAATATATATAAATAAAACCCACTTAAGCTCTCATTAGCCATATTTGCTTATACGCTCAATTTCTCCATCAAGCTTTCGTTTCCATGGCTGAAAATTCTTCAAAACCCTAGATCAAAAAATAAAATCAAACTTCAAAATAAAATCTCTTCAAACCATAGAGTATAATATATCAGATCGAAGCCCTCGACGAGTAGAATCCAGATCTACAATTTATTTCGACATGCAGTGCACCGTTTAGACGGAAATCTCGGTCAAACCTACTGGTTTTCGGAACCCTAGAGGTGATTTTGGGGTTTTCGATTCGGTAGTTAATTGAAGAAATCGAGATATGGGTTTCGAAGAGGAGGCTCATACGAATGCAACGATGATTTTTGTGTGAATTATAGTGAAGTAGGGTGTCGGTTTTTGGTGGTTGAAGGATGGAAACTCGCGGCGTCCATGACAGCGTCGGGAGGAGCAAAGCCCACCGGAAGTGGAGGTAGCGGCATGGGTGAGTGCGGATTTTGACGAGCTTGAGGTAGGAGGTGGCGGTTCGCCATTCGGTGGCCGGAGTTGGGAGGTTTCGGTGGTCAAAGATACCACGTTTTGGGGTTTTCCACGTCGGGATCTTCTGTAGCGAGACAGAGAAGGATGGGAGCGGGAGATTATTGAAGAGAGGATGACGTGGCGAGAGGTTATTGGTGAGGAAAATTAATTTATAGTTTTTATATATTTTTAAATTCAAATAGAAAAATGCTGATAACTTTCTCGTTTTAACTCGGATTTGGACGCGGTTTGTTGCGTTGGGATCGTGGCGGAATTTCGGACGTTTTGGCACAAATCTGGCTGTGTTTAGAGACTGTGAAATTTTGGCCTTTAGTTGGACGTACGATCAACAGAAGACTCAAAGGTGAGTGATTCTTCGCTCACGAAATACTAAATTATTCCCATATTTATTAAATTAAATTATGAAGTAAATTTGGTTGCATGTTTGTGTTGTTGATGAACGATTGTTTAAGTTTGACATGCAAGTGTTAATATGCAAACAAAATCGATAATTAGTTATTTAAATTTAATTTAAATTTCTAATTAGAGATCCCGACACTTGTTAACCAGTAAAAATGATTTCATTTACTGTTTGAATGAAATGATGTGATGGATGCCTTGATTTAAATTGATTGATGAATGAATGCTGCATGAACTGGCTGTTTATTCGTTACATGATATTCCATGCATTTTTGATAAATCCCAATTTCTCACCTTTGATGTTACGGGCATCTAATAAATCCGGGATTTCTCAAATTGAATGAATTAAGAACACAGGTTGAAATGATACATACCTGTGACCCTGAATTGGATTGAAATGATAGATCCATCCCGAAATATCGAGAAATTTAATTTAAGACTCACTTGGCCATAGGATAGCAAACTATATATGGACATCGGTTGGTTAAATGATTTTAATATTCGAAATTCTATTTTTGGCAATTTCATTCAAGGAAAACGTATTGATTTCGATAAGTTTTATTTTCCTTGAAATCTGAATCTTAAATATGACCTAAAATGATTTAAGAAATTTTGTTCCTAAGCGAATTGAAGTGTTAAAAATCAAAATTTTGATTTGGGTTTTTAAGAATTGGGTAGATTCAGATTTAAATAAATTCTTATATAATTTAAATTTTTGAATCAAGATAATGTAGAATACTCGGAAATTGTTCTTCAAACCTAATTCGAATATGGTCTTGAATCCTTGAAATTGAAACGGGTTGAATGGGATTTGAAATAAGTCCTTGAGCTAAGCAACTCCATTGAAACTGGAGTTTAGATTCGAGTATCGAAGTTCGGAAGGAAGAATCGATTTTCAGTAAAGAATATATATATATATATATATATATATATATATATATATATAATTTTGATTTTTATAGCTATTCTTTCTTGAAATTTATTTATTAATTTTTTTTCCCATAACTATTTTATATAACCAAAAATTTCTTATATTCTTTGATTTAAACTATTTAGTGAATTTTAAAATCTCTATATATATAGTGTTTTAATCTTATTTATCCTAATTTTTCTATTTTATTCTATACATATATTATTTATATAAAGGTTTCTTTATAAACATCTATCCTTTAAATTTATATCTTATAAGTGTAATTTTTTCCTCCGAATGGAAAGTGCTGGATCTAAGATCGTTGTTGAGATGGAGTTGAGATAAAAGTATTTCTTTATGAATCGATTTCAAACCGTTTTCAAATATGGAAGATGGTATATATTCCACTAAATATAAACTTATCTCCTAAGGGGATTGAAAGAAGTTATAGAAGTATATATACTCTATTTGAATATGAATGAATTTCGAATATGAATCGATTTGGAATAATTTGAAATCTTTTGAGATTGAATATATTCTATTTGAATATAAGTCGATTTTTAAAATACTATATGATTATGATATAAGATATGGAAATATATTCTAATTTTAGAATATAATCGGGTTGATATGATTTATGATATTTCGAGTTGAAACTATATTCTATTTTGAATATAACTTTTGGTTCGAGACAAAATACGATATTTTGATATGAAAGCGAACATTGAAATGTAAAAGAACCAACCGATGTGAAAGATGTAAGCGTTGGTTGTCAAAGGGACCGGAGTCGGCATAAGGCATACTCTCTGTCAGTGTCGATACCACTTTGACAACTATAAACGGTTTGACGTATCTGTGAATGTTCCGACGTATCCAGAATGAGATATGATGATTTGAAGGCGATTATTTAATCGAAGGAAGATGAGCGATTGCGAAATAGCCCTGACCTTCGGGTCAGAATTGAAATGACTAAAACAGGAGCTATACCGTGACTAATTGAGGTTAGCGCCTTTGATCGGACACACTTCTTCGATGCTATTTATATGACTATGATGATGATGATTTGGGCCCATTTGATTTTATGATTATGGGAGTGTGTTCCGAGGTGGGCGGTAGTGGCTGCTATGCGTTACCACCAGTCCGGGAGTGCAATTGGTAGAATCCTACCCTGGGCATTGCCTCGAGTGCCTTGTCATATATATCCATATCGAGCCGCATACGATTTTGATTTAGCATTGCCTTCTATAGAGTGCCCTCTGATAACACCAGTACGGTGAATTTACGGTACTGTATAGACTGTCGATGCCTATAAACTGCGTAAGGGTAATATGGTAATCCCGCTTACGCTATTTCCAGTATTTATACTTTACTGAGTAGACACTATCATAATAGCGTATTATATTATCTATGTATTAGTTTAACGGATCCTTGAGAGATGGAAAATCCTGTAACATCTCTTGAGTTACTGTACCCATGACACTAATGTTATTTCGTATTTTTATTTGACTAATATGAGATGATTTAGTGCTGATCTGAGTGTTTGTTGTGTTTTCTTTTATGCAATACGCTCGGGTCAGCAGGCGTTTGCAGTTAACAGGGATGACGGTGACTAGGAGATCGAAGACGAAGATTTGGTATATCTATTATCTATACATATGTATATCCGCTGCATTATTTCCGCTGCTTATTATGTACAGCTGTATGTATATGTAACTCTGATAATCATTGAATGTTATAACCGATGTATACATTTCAACCGCTTTTAAACTGCTATTTGTTTATTATATGTTGTCCTTCCGCTGTGAGGTTCTGTGATTGGTTTTTCTCTCCTTTCTTTCCTTTCTCCTTTTTTTCTTTTTCCAATAACTACTTGCATTTGCGATTTGTTTGGGTCGACATGTGTGGTTTACTGTCGATTTAAATGGTCAAAATGTGGGTCGTTACAGCCATGTTTATCTTTGCGGCCAATTAATTAATAGTTTACTGTTTATGCCCACGCCTAATATACATGTCAATTATTCATAGCTAATTCAGATTATGTCAATAACAGACTGAATATATCAACTTAACAGATATAGCAGATAACAAATTTTCACAGATTAGGCGACTTAACGGATTCAGCAGATTAAGTAATTTAGCAGATTTAGCATACAACAGATTTGGCATTTTCAGCAGACTTAGCAGATGACAGATTTGGCAGATGAATAGATCTAGCAGACTAGGCAGTAGAGCAGAACTAGTAGATTAAGCAATATAACAGAACTAGCAGATTAGGCAATATAACAGAACTAGCAGATTAGGCAAATATAGCAGAACTAGCAAATTAGGCAAATATAACAGATTTAATCATTCCTTAAAGTTTCACAAACATATCTTGCCTAATTATAAATTTGGCCTAAGTTTGCATGTCTAAATAGTTGTCATGATTCACACTATGATCATATACCCCACGTTTGCATTGAATTTACATGTCACGGATTATGGTCATAATTTACATGTCCCAATTTAGTTCAACTTGCCTAGTACAAAAGATTCACATATAAATTATACCAAATATAGCCATCGATTTCAATACATGTCATATATTCAAAAATCTCCTACTTAGGTGTTATTCACATTTGATAGTTATCAAATCTTAATATAGATCTTCACACCTATGTCATATTCTCTTTCAAATCATGAATTGTTATATAAACAATATTCCCAACAATCTAGTTATAACATATCTTAATTCAAAATAAGCGTTATGTCCAATGTCTCAAGTCACATGTTAACATACCATGGTTCCTCTTCTTCCAATTCACAGAATATGCATAGATCTAAATCTAGTTTACAACCTATGTCTTTTTTCTTAAATCAGTCACAGATTAGCCATGTCCAATTATGCCACATTCATTATTTGTCCCAAACATTTTAGCGTTCGTGCGTTAATCTCTTAGGAGATTGGCGCAGGCTCGTAGTAGCCTGGCTATAGAACAGAAAGAAGAAGAGATACAGAATAAAGTAGATCAGAACAGAACATACACAATCTCAAATTCAGATTTATAATCATGTCACAATTATGATTAAAGTTTATATCGGAAAATAATTACACTTGCCTTTCGTGGTTTAAGAAAGGAAATAAACTGGTGTTAATGCAGAAAGGCTGAATTACTCTTCTTTAATTGTTGTCGTAGCTCTAAACTCTGATTTGAGATTTGATTTAGCTTTTAATTCTAATCAGGTTGGAAGAAGGTGCTTTAGTCCTAGTTCCAGTTCAGATTTCAGCAGAGTAGCGACACCATTATTTTATTTAATTAGAACAGAGGCAGAGTATAAGCAGAATGAAATGGTGTAGAGAGAATGAGGCTAGGGGTTTTTTTATATAGGAGAATAGAAGTGTTTAGAGCAATCAGATCAGTCTAGAAGTCATCCGGTTGGCCAAAAAGAGGTAAAAATCGTCACAGGCCAGATCTGCCAGAAACAGGCCCAGGTCGACCCCCAGGTCGACTGCCCAGTCGACCTGGTTAGGGGGGGTCGACTACCCAGTCGACTCCCTAGTCGACCTGGGTCTTGGGCGGGAAATTTCCTGCCCAGCCCGCTTCTGGGTTTGAATTCGAATTTTGAATTCGAAATTCAAGCTGTTTTCGGTTCTGAAAATTCCTGAAACTTCGGAGGGTCATATCTCCCTCATACGGACTCCGATTCTTGCAAACTCGGACTCGTTTCCAAGCAGAATTCCGAGACGAGCGTAATGGCGCAACCCGTTTCCCTTGATTCTTATTTTAAAAATTAATTATCCTCTGATTTGTTACTTATACGTTCACAGAAAATACGGGGTGTTACAGACGTGTTCGTTGGTCGGTGAAATGCAATGAATGTGAAGACGACTCAAAGGTATTGAGTTATGGATAATGGTTACTCGAGAAGGCGCTTGAGCTATGGATAGTCGCTGGTGATGATGACTAGAGATATCGAAGGCCGAGAGATTATTGTTGTTGTAGGTTATAGAGAACTCGAAGCAGCTTTACAACGGGGGAACCCAAAGGCTAGAAGATGTCTGCTCAAGTACCGTGGGAAGTTATGATGGGCCTAGAGATACAAGTCATGATGGCGTATGGAGTTTTGCTAGAACCAGGGTTTACCATTAGCCCTTGATGAACATCAAGGTGTTGAGCTGGCCATACGATTAATGATGGTTTCGAAGAAGGATTGGAGGTGATAGCCAGAGTCATGGATGAATGATTGTTTTTTTGTATCATCTTATGTAGACTATTTGACGTTGAAGGAGATATCTCTTGGGTGCTTGCCTGATGTTGGTATAGGCCTTCGGGGATTGTGCTTAGGAGATGTCGATAACGATTAGAATGGTCTACGCTTGATAACTAATTATCATGAATGTATTGTTATTACTACTTAGGTGTTTGTAAAGGCTATCATGTCGGATATGGGGAAGACGGGTGTGGGTTCCTCTCCGTTGATGTTGGAAGATTAGTTGATTAATCTGCCTATTCTCATATACTTTATTGATGATATTAGATAGTTTTTTTATCGGTCACTAAGACTGTTGTCTGACTCAAGGTTTTATGTTTCCCTTTTATTACCTTGGGCTGTTCATCCGGTTGTGGATGGGCAGACTAGGTGACAGGTGATTGCTCTTGGTGATACGATGCTGTTGTGAGACGATGTGCAAGAGGCTGGCGTAGTATTTTATACTATCTACTATTCCGGTTTCCGCTTTTATGATTTCTCTGAGTGTTATAGTGACGCCTTTTGTATTGAGTTTGTTAGTGCAATCCAAAGATGTTATGGATATTCCTTGATGGTATGGAAGTTTAAAACTTTGTGCAAATATCAATACAATAAATAGAAAAAATGGCACATCGCAAATGGCCTCCTAAAAGCGATATTTCTTCACTATCTTCTGCTTAACCTCTCTCATCCTTCTCGCTAAGCTACCTTCCTTCCATCCCGTCCTTTTCTTCTATGCCAATCTAATCTTCATCCCAATCTCCCCCTAATGGCGAATTTGTCAAGAGTGAAACCAAATCTGGAAAGACCTATACATCTGATGTGTCAAAAATCGACAGTTTCGGCAATAAAAGTGCTCCTGCTCTTTCAATGCAATCTCTAGCCAATAAGAATATTGTTGTGCCAAAGCTGCCGCTATCGGGATTAGTGAAATTACAAGAAACTCCACTGACTAATTTCCTTGCTACTAGCCCTGATAATCAATGGATGCAGGTTGCTTCCATGCTAAATAAATCATCTGAGTCACTTCTCTCTCGTTTGAAAATGCCATTGGTGTTTTAGCACTAGATGAAAATGATTTGGGGAAGAATGTGTCTGGAAAGGAAACTTTCGTAATAGTTTGTAAAGTGAATGGTCTGAATGGTGAAGCAAATGCTTTGATTTCTAACTTAGCAGTGTACGCACCCATCCTGTTTGTGCAAATGTAGCTCAGAAATCTGCAATATCCCCCAGTAAAAATGATGTTGTTGTGGATACAAGTACTATTCTAGATGAAATCAGTGATGCGCACATGAGTAAGAATCCAATTGATAAAGAAATTTTAGCGAATAATGTTGGAGAAAATGGATCAAAAGACATTGAAATATCAACAGGAAAAACTGCGAATTCAAGCTTCCACCCAAACAACATTAGTTTACAAATAGGAAAGACAACGAAACCCACACCCGAGTTGTTGGAATATCATGAGCATGTAGTAACAATAGATGAACACATATACGTATGAACATAGCATATAAATCAAAATACAAATGGTATATGTGTACATGTTCTAGAATATGAAAAATGGCTTAAAATGATAGGGACGCGTGTCATCAAATCAACGGAACACATGTCATGTAAGTAAATAAGGTAATAACACATAACTATATTAGATGTTCATGTGTAGAAACATCTAAAAACGCCTAAGTAGGCATGTGTCTTCATCCTAAATCATGCATGAAGATAAGGAGGACAAGTATCCAAAACCAAATTACCAATCTAGCGTTGAAAACTACTATATAAAGGGTGGAAAGGTTCATTCTTTTTCATGCATTCACAAACATAAAACCAAGATAAGAAAAAGAAGAGAGGTTTGGGAGAAACCTAGAGGATAAATACAAGATCAAGGCACAAGTAAAAGGTGATAAAAATTATTTAAGTTCATGTATTCATTTTATATTTTAAAGAAAAGTTGAGAAATTCATGAATGAATGATTGGACCTGAAATTCTGAAATTGACGTTCGGTATTTTGGACATAACTTTTGCAATTCTTAATGAAATTTTGACTTCTCTATCAATTTAGAAAGATAATTCAAAGGGCTACAACTTTGTCTTGGCCACTTTTTTCTAATTCGGTCGTTTGCGTACCTAAAAACTGGACACAAGGAGGGTTAAAATCAGCCCGAAATGGACATGTTGAAAATGCCTCATGATGTTTGAATTTATATATTAATTTGATAAGTGATTTTGAGGGTTTCTTTTGATGATAAACAAGTAGATTATAAGAGTTTCTTACTGTATAAAATTAGGATTGAAAATCTATTTTTATCATAGAGAAACAACATCAAACATTTTGCCCAAAAACAGGCTAAAATCTGATTTTCGGAACTTTTTATAGCACTTTGAAATAGTATCTTTTCTATTTATAAATCACGGAACCAAGCAGAATCTTTTTATAGCGCTTGAAGTAATGTAGTAGCTGATTTGAGTCTAAAATCGTTATAAACCACCCAGAACTTGTCATAGCACTTCTGGAAGCACTGCCTTTTCTCTGAATTGACTATGAAGTATTTTTAAACGAGTAGAACTTTTCATATCATGACTAAAACGCTGTTATGTATGTTATGAGTATAAAATCATTGTAAACTATTACAAATACTCTCAAATTTGGGTTTCAGTTTCCTTATAGTATCATAAACCAACTGATAAAATTGAGGATGTTAAATCAAAGTAAAAGTGAGTCGAAAATTGAGAATAAGGAAGGTTGACGAATTTCGATGTTTCGAGGAAAATAATTGTTTACTTGGGAGTGATGATAAGTACTATATGATGTTCCACGAGACTTTTGCATGAAGATAACAAGGAATACTGTAAGTATACTTATCATCCAATCCATTATTATTTCATAAGCTGGTGTTTTAATTTAAAGATGCCTATGACTTTAACATACTATATTGGTTGCGATCTTTGCTTTGACAAGCAATCAACATATACGACTAATGATTGAGAACATTTATGATTAGTGTTTAAGCGAGGTATAATTAGTGTTTAAACGAGGCACGATTAGTGTTTTAAACGAGGTATGAATAGTGTGTAAACGAGGTATGAATAGTGTGTAAACGAGGTATGAATACCGCTCAATCGAGGTACGAATAGTATGTGATTAAATGAAGTATGATTGGTGTATTAAACGAGGTATAAATTGGGTGTGTTTTTGTTTTAACGAGATAATGAATGGTGTTGAACTTAACTATTTCAGTTCAATCTTTGAAGATCTTTCCAAACATATATTAGAGAAATATAAACGTAGTTTGAGAATTAATTATGGAGGAGTTTTTGCATAATGAAGAAGATTAGTATTTAAAATAAAAGATGCTTGTCTTTTGAAAGAAAGTTCTACCAGAGATATGTAGATAAAAGACTGGAATGTCCTAAGGTGAAAGAAAAGATAGTGTCTAGGCTTGGATTTGGAAAATATAGTTTCCTGCTCTTTCTGGCTATCCCTAACTGATCTGATAGACGGAATGGTTAATTCAAAATTTAATTGGAAATTATTTGCGTTTAGAAATAATTTAGATTTAGGAGTACATAGCTTGTCTCATGCAATCTTGTGTGTTTTCCCTGCCCAAATAAAATTAGCACACAGTTTATTAATCTTACTAATCGTTGCCTCGGGCAGCTGGTAGGTCAGCATCCAATACATAACCATGGGTGTAATAACAGTGCGAATCAACTCAATTTTTCCAGCCATCGAGAGTAATCTATAGTTCTAGCTTTCCATTTTACCTCTAATTTTATCAGATAACTTATCACCACAATCAGCAAAATGTAGATAATTATTTGAAAGTGGAATACCCAGATTTTTAATCGGAAATCTGTCTTCCATCATATTTAGTTCCTGCAGTAGCTGATTTTTAATATTAACATCTTTAACTTGATTATTCGTATTTTTACTATTAACAAGCATGTGCGGTTCTTGATGGTTCGACCGGTTAGACCTTCAAAATCTTGGATCCTGAGTCCTCACGGTTTGACTCATGGTTACTTTCACGATGGTTTTGACTATGATTGGTATAAAATGTAAAACTTGGTGGCTATAAAAAAGGAAAAATAAATAAATGCAATGCCACGGTTTTATCATTTGACTTGCCGTTGCTTGCTCAGAATGGCATCTTCTCTAATTTTAAACTAATATTATTTATCATTTGCAAACAAACGCTTAAATATTTGTTCCCGCAAAGAAAATGAAGTTCAGAATTTACATCTCAACTTATCATCGTTTAACCATATCTCCAGAAATGGCCAATGTGTTAAACACAATAGATAAAGGGATAAGAATATAAAATGAAAGTCAACTGATATGCATCATAAACTTTGGCCTCTAGCAAGATCTACACGTAAACAAATCGTCTTCTACTCCTAGCAAGAATCATCATATAAATCTGAGATCTAATACTACCCAGACAAAAGAAAAGAATGAGTCCTATACATGTAATGATCTTACCATATCCAGCACAAGGCCATGTAATTCCCCTACTGCAGTTCTCCTACTTACTACTCAACCACGGTTTCAAGATAACATTCGTCAATACCCAGTTCAACCATCACAGAATCATCTCTTCACTATCCCAAAAAGGCGAACAACTCCACGAGAACCTTCGTCTTCTTTCAGTTCCAGATGGGCTAGGCCCCGCCGAAGACAGAAACGATCTCGGAAGGCTTTGCGCAACCCTGGCTCATGTAATGCCTCCTCATATAGAAGAAATTATATCAAAGAGCAGGGATGTCGAAGTCCATGGCGACGAAATCACGTGGATGATTGCCGATGAAAGCATGGCGTGGGCTTTTGAGGTCGCAAAAGGCATGGGCCTTCGCGTGGCCTCTTTCTGGCCTGCCGCCGCGGGTATGTACGCCACTTTGAAGAGTATACCTAGGCTTATTCAGGCCGGATTTGTCGATCACACCGGTACGTTACAAACCGCTCATGCTGCATAATATTGCAAAGATAAATAAGAGTTATTTGTTGCAGGGCAGCCGAAGAACAGCGACATGATAGAGATAATACCAGGCATGCCAAAAATGAACCCTGCTCAATTCCCATGGAACGTTTTCCCCGACTCGAATAGCCGAAGAATCCTCTTCCAGTACTTCATCAACAACAACAAAGCGTCCGAGCTCGCCGAGTTCACAGCCTGCAACTCCTTCCACGAGCTCGAATCGCCTGTATTTACAAAGCTGCCCTCCTTACTACCCGTAGGCCCATTCACACCGGACCCACAGTTCACCAACCCGGTCGGGGCGTTCTGGACCGAAGATGACTCCTGCCTAAACTGGCTGGACAGGCAGCAGCCAAAGTCAGTTGTGTACGTTGCTTTTGGGAGCTTCACCATATTCAGCCAGGAGCAGTTTCGGGAAATGGCGCTTGGGCTGGAGCTGACGGGTAGCCCGTTTCTGTGGGTCGTGAGGCCCGACCCAACGAATGAGGTTAATGTGTACCCGGATGGGTTTAGAGAGCGGGTTGAGGGTAGAGGAATGATAGTGGATTGGTGCCCGCAGCAGAAGGTTCTTGCTCATCCTTCAGTCGCTTGCTTTGTTTCGCACTGTGGGTGGAACTCGACGGTCGAAGGGATCCGGAATGGCGTTCCTTTTCTGTGTAAGCCTTATTTTATCGATCAGTTTTTTAATGAGAGGTACATTTGTGAGGTTTGGAACGTTGGTCTGAGACTAGAGAGAGATGATAATGGGATTGTGACGCGAGAGGAGATTGGAGTGAAAGTTGAACGAGTGTTGAGAGATGAGAGGATTGGGATGAGTTTGAAGAAGTGGAAAGATACGGCAAATGCAAGTGTTAGAGAAGGAGGTTTGTCAGATGATAATTTTAATAGAATTGTTGGTGCCATGAAAGTGGAGAAGGAAGAAGCATAGGCATACCAACATTGAGTTGTAGGAGAAATGTCTCACCTTTATTAATTTTCATACTGTACTGTAATCATGCTTTGTTTTGCGTTATATCTTGGTGAAAGAAAATTGTATTTGCATTTGAATTAGTTTGAACTCCTTTTGTTTGAAAAATGTGATTCGCTCTTAAATTTTGGCAGTAGATATGTCCACTTCGAAAATCAAATACCCACACGCTGTTGTTCAGATCTACTGAGCTGCACCTCATGTTGCCTCGTTAAAGCTTCTGCTCTATCTCTATATATGACTTTGCAAATTGTCTCTGGACTCGAAAATGACTTTGCTGGAAGTTTTGTCGTTATTGATCGGTGAAATCCCGATATGTATAATTTGGTTGCATTTTTCTTATTTACAAAAGAGATTCTTTCCCCTATTGCCATTCATGTGCTAGTATTAGAGCATCTCCAGCGTATATTATAAAACCCGGTTTTTGTTATAAACAAGGTTTTGAATTTTGTTTATATTATAAATTGGGTTTAAAACTAGAGCTGTTATGCTAACGATAAATTTAGCATTACCGGTTGATCGATAACAATTTTTTTATACTGAAACTGGTGTACCAGTTAAAAAGATAGGTAAATTTACAATTTTTGCCGTAAATTATTGGTAACGTTTTTTCAATTTCAACAGTAAGTTTAAAATGTATGTATATTTTTCTGATATGCTTTATCATATGCATTTAAAATCAAATAAATAATTATATTTACTTTAATAATCATGTGAAAAAATGCGATAAACTCGTTCTTGAAGCATTTTTGATAATGGCGACTGAGGCCAATCTTTCTTTTCCCCATTCCCCTTTATAATCTCCTCTTCCTTACAATCATTCGCTCATCTTCACTTCTTTCCTCGCCAAATCATCTTCTCACCCTCAGTCTGCAAGATCTTTTATTAATACACAATTGTGTTGCAAATAGACAGCAATAACAATCAATGTTACTCAATTATGCCACAATTGTCAAGTCAAACTGTGTTTACATCAATCACATAAAGTGTTAGACCAAAAAATGGTCATAACACCCAAATTGTCGTATTTAGAGCATAGGATATGAAAAAATAACCGAAAAATAAGAAAAAGCAAGACAACAAGATTTTTATAGTGGTTCGGCGTTAACGAGTCTATGTCTACTTCATATTTCTCATTTCACTCCTAGATCATAATTACAATGAATATTGTCTCTCAATCACTTGAATTCAATGAATAGTTCTCTCCGAATTCATTGATTTTTATTGAGCAAGATGGTGGTTATTCATGAAGAAGTGTTAGCCATGGCAGCCATGGATGTTGAGATGCCAAAAGTCCACTGAAAATGCCTCTGGAGGTGTATTTATAGTTGTAGCAGAGCTCACATGGTAATGGGGTCGTGGTAGGACACGTGGCACCTGATCCGGGAAAGTAGGAGCGGCCATAGCCTCGAGAACATGTCAAAATCTACATGCGTAGTAGCTGGCCGTGGTCGCGATTCGTGGTCACGGTTCGTGAGCCGGGGTGGTGAGCTGGTAATGGTCGTGATGGTGATGGTTAGGCTGGGTCATGACCACGAACAGCCCCCGGGGGGTGGCCACGAACCACGCCCAAAAGGTGCTCACGAACCGGTCTTCAAAAATGCCAAAATTCATGTTTTTTCATATTTCTGCATGCGTTCACGGAATCAGACATATCTTTCAAACCGTAAGGCCGATTGGACCAAACGAAAGCTCTACTTGAAGTAATTCAGAGGGCTACAAGTATTTGATGTGTTTAGATCCAAACGAGGTCGTTTAATATGGGCTTCGGTCCAGCTTATACTGATGTTGTGATTTTGACCAAACTGCCCTGTGTCTTCTGACGATGCTTCCAATGCCGGAGACTGATGTTGTCCAGAGATTCCATATGTGACAACATTTGCCAAAAAGTGTGTTAACATGATCTTTGCTTTGGGTAGCCCGGTCATATAGCAGGCTAACATTTTGCCCCCCAAAGTACATCTTATCGCAGATGGGATGTGCTTTGAATGTGTTGAGCTAAATCTCTTTGGAACGTCATTTATCCTTGAGAAGGCTTTATCTAATTGTTGCATTGCTTCCCTGGGAGTTAGTCAAGCCAAGTTCAATGGAAGGAGTATTCGAGATGACCAAGTAATTGTTTAATCCTTGTCGAATCAAAAGGTCTTACTCATTCATCAAAAGTCATGTTAAGTCGTTGGCTCCCGAGCGCGATTCGACACGCACAGGTCATTGCCAAACAACGTCATCATTCTATGCAAGCCAAGCGCGTGGTAGAGTTGGACTTTCTTTTACATATGAGTTAACGTATGAAGTAGCCACCCAAATCATGGGGTAATTCAAGAATTTTCAGGCTCCGAGCTGTTATCTGAACCGCTGGGATAAAGCACATCAGAATCAATATGTGAACCCTTCATCTGTACTCGACTTTGAACTATCCTGGCATCGAGATATTAGTATAGGGTTCCACGATAGCATGAAATTGTAATAATTAGGATCCCGAAAGCCACGATCATTCCAGATCATGTCAATAAAAAAATAAAAAAATAATCCATGGTTGTATCTGACCATATTTTAAGGAGTCCACAATCGTTCTGGATCGCTTCATAATTCAATAATCACATGCAAGTCAGTAGGAGACGTAGTTGAAATCATGTGAACCAGTGCTCGTATGATCGTCACTATCGTAAGGCAGTAGAGGAATTTGTTACACCTTCTATCCGGTGTAGTTTGAGTCTTTAAGTTCACATTTGACCTGTAAATTGGCTCATTTGAACGGACAAGATGCATCCTGTCACATTCTGAAGATATAGTGTATACATTCCGGGTCATGTGCCAGGCCAGGGTCATATTCAATGTCAGCTTGCGAATTGGCATTCATGCTATGAGGACCACTGGAGGACAAGCGAAGTTAGTGCTTACGCCCCCAGCGTCGGTCGGGGTTGAGCTAAGCTGATGTGGAATACGGTCTTTAAGCCTTTATACTTTCTGCCATTGAGTCAGGTCATAGCTGAGTTGCAAGTTCAGCAATTCCAGTTAACCCAAGTTATCCTGTGCTCTCTTGAGTCAGCATGCTTCAAGTTGTACACGCGAATGGTCGAATCACATTCGCTTTGATGTCGTTCCTTATCTTTAGTCAGTTAGTGAAGATTGCCTCATCGGGCACCAGTGAACTTATTTACTTTCATCGGATTCATCACGGAGTTGAGTAGTTTTGTCAAAATTCAAGAAAATGAATGTCATTATGAAATAGGTCGAGCCCTTCCGTTCATGCTTTAGCATAATCCGAAATGGTCATCACAGTCTTGTTGTGTCTCTTTCTCATGCTTGGTTTCGTTAAGCTTGGCAAACAAGATCATGGGCTCGATTAGTGGAATAGAGTTTCTCCAGAACAACAAATTTTTATCATTCTTTTCCAGGGATTTTCCTTTGTCCTTATCGTTTCAGGAATTGGAAGGTGCTCCATTCTCTGTCACAAAAGCATCAAGATCATCCATCTCGACATTAACACCTTCTTGTCATAGAAGTATGTCCACCTGAGGGTTGATTCATCAAAGCTTCTGAGAAAATCTCGTTACAGAGAAAATTTAAAGTCTGGGGGAATAACAGGGGATCCTGATGTCCCACGTGTAAGGGCTGTGATTGTCAACATCCATATCATCTTGAGAAGTGCCGCCTCTCGAGAGGCGCCGAATCAAACTGGCGAGCAGGTTGCCATCAAAGAATTGCTGCATATTGTCAATATCATGGCTATTGCCCCTAGCATTGAATCTGAGATTATAAAAGGGGACTTTGTTGATTTCTTGCTTCCGCTTCGATATTGCCCTCGGGTAGTGGCTCGAGTCATTCGACCCGACCGGGTTCCTGTTCTTCGAATTATTGCGTTCTCATCTAGGATGTTGCAGGTAGCTGTTCCATTGTTCATGTTTCCATCCACGATGTTCTGAATTGAAGCCGCATGCTGCATGCCTGCTGATTGGTTTGTGTTCAATCCGAGTTGATGGTTGCTATCTGGACGAGCCAAGTTCGTCATTGCTTGAACTTCAATTTTATCATTTCCAGCAAATTGATGATTGTTGCTTGGCCTTTCAATTGTCGTTGATCACCCAGCGTAAAGTCTTGAAATAAGTGAAGATCGGCCTCGGGTTTTTTAGATCCACATATACAGTAGCTGTCAATCTGGCTTCTGTCACTCAACTGGGGACGGAGGCATTAAGTAGTTGAACTATGCTGCTTGAGGCTCGTATTCCGTGCCCCATCCTCAGGGGTTTGTTCTGAGTAGCAGGGTTCGAATCCATATCTTCTCTGGATTTATATTCACTCCTCACACCAAGAGTCGCAGTTAAGTGCCAACTGATTTATTGTCACTCATCCCATGCTAATCTCCAGCCTCATATCCAAGCTCTAAGGATTGAAATCAAGCGATGAATAGTTGGACCGTAGTCACCTTTATTTCTCCCGTTTGCTCTATGCATCAAGGGAAAGGTTGGGGACGAAATGATTGCGTCACGTTCAATTATTACATGGGATATATCCAGCCTTATCTGAGATTCCCATTCTGGAAGTAAGTTGGGATCAGCAGATGGACATTCTCTTTGCATCTGTTTTCTGGTCTTCAAGGGGCCTGGGTCATCCTTCTAGACGCGACCCTTTGTTCGTTTTCCATTGGCATGCTGCTATTGTTGTGAGTGAGGCCCTCGCGTTCTTGACTGGTTATCTTTTGTAAACCTGCATTTATTAATTAAAATTTTGTTTCTTTTGCATTGTCTTGCACCTGCGAACATTCCATAATTAGTTATGCATTTAAACATTTGAAACGCAAATGGTCAAATAAGTCATGAAGCGTTATAAGTTGTCAATGCAATTATAAATGAAAATGCACTAAAATAGTATGTGTGTACAGGTATGCCCCAATCAATCATTAACTTAGTGCATGGCCAGGGCTTGTTGAGGAATGATTAGGACCATAACTGTGTTGCCCCCATGTCCGTACATGGAGGATTCGGGCTCAGCTTTCATTCTTTTTTCCAGTCGTGTAACAGGATAGGATCCCCTGAGTGGCATGTGTCATCATGCCTTTATACTCTCCCGATCCTTCAACAGGGTAAGAGTTCTTGTGGCGCTAAGTGTCTAGCACCTTTATACTCTCCTGATCCTTCTGCAGGTTAGAGTTCTTGGGGCACCAATCCATGTTGCCTTTATACTCTCCCGATTCTTCAGAGGGGTGGAGTGTTGTCAAGGCGGTTTTTATCATGGTGCACCTTCACGCCTTGTGGACGTCATCTTCACGTCCTTTATACTCTCTCTCGAATCTTGAGAGTTAGAGTGGCGGACATCATCTTCCTGTCCTTTATACTCCCTCTCGAATCTTGAGAGTTAGAGTCACGGATCAAGTGGTCTTTAATCATGGCGCGCCCATAACACTCGTCCTAGATTTATTCTCCTATCCAAGCTCTGAGGATTAGAGTTTATCGGAAAGTGTTTGCCAAGGTTTTGCGTTCCTCCGAACAATCTACGGGAGGAGTGGTTGGCACCAAACTCCGGGTACCTGCATCATTCATATCGCACGAATTAGTCATGTCAATAACTCAAGTGGCATGTAAAAGCAAATCTTATGATTGAAAAGTAAGGATATTAATGGGCACTGCTGCCCCCTGTCGGGACTCATGTAATCTTGTGGCATCGAGGATAGGATCGAGCCATATAGACAGTCACACCGCGTCCATCTGGAGTTGGACTCCGACTTTACAATTCGATGATTTATGTGCAATTGTCTTATGGTCTGCCACGTGTGAGCCAAAGATTGGATGGTCATCTCGGATCCACCTTAAGTTATACAACTTTCTTTAGACGGAGGGCGTGGCTTTGTAAATGAGCAGTTCAATCGGGCTCGTTATGGTAATGATCTATAATTCCTCATGAGGGTGTTAGAAGCCTAATTGGCACCAGATCCTAGGTACCTACACCATCCACAAATTAATTCATCTGAGTTAATCACATCAATTACTCATAAAGCATGTAAACACAAGAGTCATGGCTAAAGAATAATCCTGTTAAAGGAATGAGCATCATTCTGAGCGAAAATGGCATTACAAGTTCATTGCAAGTCTATTTTGCTTTGCCTTATCTCTTCCAATGAAGGGCTGCCAAAGTCTCATAGTTGATGAAGGATATCTTTTCAAACTATCGTGGGGCAGTAGTCCCAAAAATGAATAGACCTTGATCGGGGTCTTGAAATGGCAAAGGCGGTTAGGTAAATATCATAAGCGAGTGACGAGGTCGCATCTCCTTTGATTTGCCTTTTTGTCCCCATGCCGAGGATAAGGATAGAGTGCCAGAAAGTCATGACTATATCGATAATGGTAGCATATTATCGCATTGGTGTTAGATGGCAATCGGCATGAGAACAATGGATTCATGCTTATAGAAACTTTTGCACTTTCTATGCTAGGAAATAGGATATTTCTGCTGGTGAAATAGTCATATCTCATAAATTTCAGCTATGCCTTCGATCCTATATTGGGGACAAGAGGATGGTATGCAGACAAGCATTCAACATTTGGGCTCAAGTGTTCCAAACCTTTAACTTGCCAATCTTCGAGCAAGACTAAGGCAGTCGGTTATACAAATCTAGGATGTATCAGCCTTGAATCAGATGCAATCTCGAGCGAACCGCGCTCGAATTTCTAGTTTCCCCCAGTGTCTGGGCACGAGTTTGCTTGGCATATAATCGATGAAGGGAGTGGAAGTGTGAATCTTCACTTTCTAACACCAAAATGTCGTTCATCAAAAGTTTCATTCGTGTACATTTCCCGTCTAGCGGGAAGTTGACTAGTGAATCTGTCTAACCATTCAGGGCAGTGAATTCAACAATGAGATTCGTCGATTTCTATCTCGGGACAAACTTCCAAGGGAAATAAGCCATGTCTCCTTGCACATCATATCTTGAGGCATAATGAACGATGGTACGCCATTCATTC
This sequence comes from Allium sativum, assembly GCA_030737875.1. NCBI lineage: Eukaryota > Viridiplantae > Streptophyta > Magnoliopsida > Asparagales > Amaryllidaceae > Allium > Allium sativum. The sequence continues at coordinate 304,654,281 of CM060912.1, read as the reverse complement.
TCATTGCCGAAAGCATTCCGTACTACAGGAAGTTTCTTACGGAGGTTGTCAATGATTCTCATTCGGGTGTAGTATTCAACACTGGATCAACTTCCATCTGATCAATGGTCGAAATTTGTAGTGTATTGATTGGGATCATATCTATCATTTCTATATTTTCGGAACTTTCTCACTTAGTCAAATTATTCACCTTTTGATTTTCCGTTCGTAGGACATGAGATATGTTATAATGCTCCAATCCATCCAACGACTCTTCTTCCTATTCTAGGTGAGCAGCAAATTGTGGTTCCTCAACCTGGAATTCCTTTTGGGGATTATCTGCAAAATTCCAGCATTGGACCGTCGATCATTTCTTGCATTGTCTGTATACAGTTTCCAGATGCTTGATTTCATCTTTCATTTCGAGGGGCCATTTTCTTCATCTAACATATCCTCTTCGGGAACGGTACGTTCAGTGATGAAGTCGGCTAATGCTTGCCCTCATACGGAACTCTTTAGGAGGGAATTGAGATCAAACTGGTTCAGCTCTATGTTCCGTTCGAGCAACTTTCCAGATGCCTCAGGTCGCTGCAGGCCCTGTCGTAGCGGCTCATAAGTGTGTATCACAATTGGATGAACTTGGAATTAGTAGGGGAGCTTTCTCAGAGCAATCAGCAATCCATAGACAGGCTTTTCAAACTTTGGGTAGTTGCGTTCAATTGCGGCTTCCTTTTTGCTTATATTATAGACCAGTTTTTGGACCTTATCCTCCTTACATACAAGTGGTACCAACTTTCCTGCCAAGCTTCAGACACCTTTAATTTTTTGTTGTTCATGGATGTTTATGATCGTTGCAATTTGATTAGAGTTGATTTTGATCCTGTGTGAGCTAACTATAAGGCCAAGAAGCTTTCCTGATGCAATCGGCAAACAAACATTTCAAAGGGTTTAGCTTTATTCCAGATATTGAACATCTTTGTTAGATCTGAAACGTGATAGGTGGATCGCTCAGACTCCACAAGAGTATCATCTACATGGACTTCTACGGGCTTTCAAGGCAGATGTTTTCCCTGTACCGAGCATACGTCTTATTTGTTGAGAAGGCATGTAAGTTCCCTTGTTCGAAAGAGGTCTATATGAGATCCGATTTCAAGACCTTAGCCAGGCCGGCGTCGACAGTCGGAACATGTGCAATTGCGTCATTAGATGTTACCCTTCTACATCCCGAATCACCATCCTCTCTAGGATTTATGTCTTCGGGCAGATCATCGGGTAATTCCTTTTGTGACGCTCCCTTTATTCGCAATATTGACGCCTCCTTCACACTCCATTTCATCTGGAGGGGAAGCGTCTTTGGGTTTCACGCCATCTGTGTTGCGACCATATTCTATCCAACTAAATAGTCATCTTTTCCAATAACTTGGTCACCATAGATCATTCCCACTCCATCTTCGGTTAGGATATTTAGCGGTGGGCACTAGGCTGCAACGCAAGCTCTGAACTCTGTTGTAGCGGGTCAATTTGGACCTTGATCAGATAAGCTTGAATACGATAGCATAGCTTGTGAGGCTTCATCTCGAACTTCCATCTCTTGACCAACGTCATATGGTGGCTGGTGAGCAGTCAAGTTGTTATCATCCGGGCAAGGGTCCATATGTCCAATCCTGGCCTACGGTGGTTCAATTGGTACCTAACTCTGGGCACCAAAGTACATTGATCTAAACCCTATTCGATCGAAATCAATCTTCCTCGATGCAGTTGATTGCTATTGGCATCCCATCATTGAGAATCATGGTCATTGGAATCTTCTGAGTCATCTTCAGAATGGTGTCCGGATTGTTCTATATCAATGTCATCTGGGATTCCTCCTGTTGGACAGGTTTAAGTCACGTAAACTAGGTGATCACTACTCGTTCAGGAGCATCATCAGTTGCATTGAGGAAATCTGTGCACCATCGGAGCTCTGGAAGAGGAGGTTGCCAAGAGATTATCATTGCCTCGTATGCTGTCAAAGCCGGAATGCCCAATCCTTTCAATAGCTCCTCACAATGAATAACATCAGTAAATAGCTGTTATGGCTCTAGGAAGAATTCCCGTCGTTGCCAATTCGTTGTCATATTCTTTGACTATCTGTCTATTCTCCATCGACAAGCTTTGATGAATACTGTTGGCCAAAATATATGTCGAGCCGAAGGCGAGCCATGTTCCGAGCCGAAGGCGAGGCCGTCAGCGGGTCCGGACGCAACGTCGGTGGGGGTCCGGGGCCCCACAGTTCCGACGGCGATCGACCTAGCCGGTTAGGTAGAAAATGTGGGCACCGCATGATTTTTTTGATTTTGGATGATGGAGCCTTTTCTGAAATGATTCGAAAATTGTATTTTTTTCAGAAACTGTCACTTTTTTGGGTCGATTCGTGACCCTTGTTCGCCATCAGATTTCTGGATTGTGATTCTCTACTGTCCTCCAGTTCGTGGTTTGGATCATCGGCCGAATCAGTGTCTTCGGATCGGGTCATGGATCCTGCTCCAAGTCGTGTCGTGAAGGTCACTTCGGGCGGTTCGCGATAGCTCTTCTTGTCCGGGTCGTGGAGGTCATTCCGCGAGCCGTGAGCCGGTTCGTGATCTGAAGCTGAATTGTTAATGTTTGGCTCGTGGATTCAATTAGTGACTCCCCATTCGTAAATCATCAGCTCGTGCATGTTTAGCACGTGGCACCCGTTGATGATGGTTTGCCAATTCTGTTCGTGAGCACACCTCCACTCATGAATGGGGGGGACACGAGCCAGCCGAACCCCCTCGTGAGCATGTGAATGTATATCTGGAGAGAATCATGAGCTACATGAGCCACTCAGAAATATTAGTTAACCTGCTTCGACCTGCTTTTGCACCCATTCTTCATTGGCCTTATTCGCCCGTGAAGTTTGCATTTTCTTACTTTCTTTAAAGACACAAGGTTCAGATTTTCTCAAATCAACGAAATCTTAAAAAACAGTCAAAAAGCGGACTGTTTTCTTCGAGCTTTCAAATCCAAATAGTAGAATAGCAATTTGGTAGGCTGAGAATTCATTTCTCAGTGAAAGCACCAAAATGTTAAACCAAAAAATGGTCCTAAAACCCAAATTGTCGTATTTAGAGCATAGGATATGAAAAAATAACTGAAAAATAAGAGAAAAAGCAAGACAACAAGATTTTTATAGTGGTTCGGCGTTAAGGAGCCTACTTCATATTTTCTCATTTCACTTCTTGATCACAATTACAATGAATTGTCTTTCAATCACTTGAATTCAATGAATAATTCTCTCTGAATTCATTGATTTTTATTGAGGAAGATGGTGGTTATTCATGGAGAAGTGTTAGCCATGGTAGCCATGGATGTTGAGATGCCAAAAGCCCCTTGAAAATGCCCTCTGGAGGTGTATTTATAGTTGTAGGAGAGCTCACATGGTGATGGGTCGTGGTAGGACACGTGGCACCTGATCCGGGAAAGTAGGAGCGGTCATAGCCTCGAGAATATGTCAAAATCTACATGCGTAGTAGCGGGTCCTGGTCGCGGTTCGTTAGCCAGGGTGGTGAGCTGGTAATGGTCGTGGTGGTGATGGTTAGGCCGGGTCATGATCACGAATCGTCCTCAGGGGGTGGTCACGAACCACCCCCAGGGGGTCCTCACGAACCACCCCCGGGGGTGGTCACGAACCGCACCAGGGGGTGGTCACGAACCGCCCCCAAGGGGTGCTCACGAACCGATCTTCAAAAATGCCAAAATCCATGTTTTTCCATATTTCTGCATGCGTTCACGGAAGCAGACATATATTTCAAACCGTAGGGCCGATTGGACCAAATGAAAGCTCTACTTGAAGCTAATTCAGAGGGCTACAAGTATTTGATGTGTTTAGACCCAAATGAGGTCGTTTAATATGGGTTTCGGTCCATTTTATACTGATGTTGTGATTTTGACCAAACTGCCCTGTGTCATCTGACGATGCTTCCAATGCCAGAGAGTGATGTTATCTAGAGATTCCATATGCGACAGCTGTAACACCCCGAATTTTCTATTAACTGTAAACTAAAAAATTAAATCATAATTAATTCTAGATGATAGAACTAAGGGAAATGGGTTATGTCATTGCGTTCGTCTCGGAATTCTGCTTGAGATAGAGCCCAAGTTTGCGTGAATCAGACTTCATATGAAGGAGTTATGACCTCCGGAAGATACAAAATTCAAATTAAAATTAAAACAGTTCAAAACGAAGTTCAAAATTCAGACCCAAACTGGGCTGGGCGGGAAAATTCCTGCCCAGTCACCAGGTCGACCTGGGGGTTGACCTGCCCAGTCGACCTGGTTTGGCCCTGGCTGGCCTGATCGGGTTCTGGTCGATTTCTGAGGCTTGGCTGTGTCACTAGGGCTGACATGTCGCATTTTGGTTGGCTTCTTTCGAAGTGAATGGTCTAGATTCGTCTGTGATCATCTGACGGCTCAAATCAATCTGAAACTCTATATAAACAACTTAAAACTCCAACCTAAATTCACATAAGAAATTAGAGACGGAGCCGCCATGCTATCAAGAGAAAATTAGGAGGAGCCTCCACTTGTAGAAAAGCCTAGTGACGAGCCAAAATCAAAGTTAAAACACGAATCAAAACAACATTAGTCTACCCAAAGGAAAGCAATTCAAATTCAGAACTCAGAATCCAGAATTCAAGTTCTGTGTTCGTTGTAAGTATAGTGATTCTTCCAATGTGAATAAAATTAAGTCTTGATTCGATGTAAATTGGGAATGAAATAGTGTTATTGTATAACAACGATGTTGATTCATATGCAATGTAATGATTGTGATATTGTGATGTTTGTGGTATAGTTGAGTTTATGTTGATCCTATTGTACATGTAGAATCACATGCAAGTTGTATAGTTCATGTTGTAATCGACACCTATATGTTTATGTGATTATATAGGATACATGTGATTTAGATCTCATGTATATATATATATATATATATATATGCTAGAACCTTTATGCTTAAACGATTATATTCACATACATGCTAGTATGTTTGTAAGAAAATTTCAAGTTAATTGGATCCACGCCAAGATCCACTTTAATACATGTTTCATGTTGTAATTAGATATGTGATTGGATCTAGTTCACACCCTTGTCATAAAATTATGCATACTTATGAAAATGTCATATCCTTGTCATATGCTAGTGATGTTTGATGTTATGCCTAGATCCAAAACATGTTTAGGCTTATGTTGTCTAAATCATATGTTAATTTATGTGATACCTATTTGGTTAGATTCCTATTTCAGTGCAAGTTCACATATATGTTGATTTAGGCTATGTTACAAATTCACATATATGTATGTTGACTATTTTGCAAGCTCACACCTATGATGTTCATATTGACTATGCCAAAAATGCCAAGTTTACACCTATGTCATGTTTATGTTTATGAATTCCCTTATGCCAATTTTGTTTGCGCTAAATTAGGCTAAGTTTTTAGCCTAATATTATATGTTAAAAACCTTGCGAATGAAAATTAGGCTAAGGTTGTTAGCCTAATATTTAAACGGGGCAACGTTGGGAATATTAGTAAAACTTGACATAAATTAGAAAATATATGAAATTGGCATGTTTGCCACATGCCAAAATTGGTGGCATTTAAATGGTATAAATTCTTTATACCAAAAATATTAAACTTGGAAAGTGGGCCACAACATTTAACGGCTGACAAATTTACATATATTAAGTGATAAAGATAAATATGTAAATTTAGAAAATACAAGTATGCTTAACATGAGGTTGGATTGAGTTGTGATGTAAACCTGCCCGGACCCGCCCGGCTGTCCAGTAGTCACAACAATACATATCCAATGTGGGTGGTTAAGCATGAAGCCCAATAAGGACCCGTGGTTAGACTGAGTTACAATGTAAATCTGCCCAGAACCGACTGGCACATCCAGTAACCGTAACAATACTTGTCTAATGTGAGTGGTCGGTGCTTTAAAAAGCTAAGGACAGACTGTTAGGATGGTAGGGTTAAGTTAACTAAAACACTTAACCAATTCAACATGTTGATAAAATTGATGGGTAGGGTTAGGTAAATACAGACACTTAACCACTTAACATGTTTGACTAGAAAACCCTAGTAACGGGGACCCTTTTTAGCAGTAACCCAATTAGGTATCATGGTACCCTGAAACTAGGCAGTGTGCGACACGATTACTGGGCTGATTGTAAGCGGTCAAAAGCGACAGCGGTGGGTGCAACAGTGTGGGTTCTAACGGAGTGCGGGCGTGCACACACTTCAGAGCAGACAAACAGGGCACTGGGGGCACCAGTAGTATAACCTACGCATTTCTAGTTTTATGTCGGGTCGCCACCATGGGACTTGATACACCCCATGGTTGGGCCAGCATAGGTATCTACAATCTTTGGGGCCCGTAAGACACAGATTATTATGCGAGTAGGAGCCGATCTTTAGAAAAGGGGATCACTTTACCTCCAGCATGGGGTGCCAGTTAAGATAATACAAGTAGGTGCAAACATATAGTATGGGGTGCGATAGTATATTCAATTCAAACTTCTCTGTCTTAGTTTATGACACTCTCCTATTTCCAGTTTATACTTATCATGCCCTTATTCTTATTCTCATACTGAAGAGTCACTAGACTTACCAGGCTTTATGTCTGACCCTATTTTCTTTCGTCTTCTTTTCTTCCGTCCCCCCCCCCCCCCCCCCCCCCCCAGGTCCACAGGGAGGAAATAACTCAGCTTAGTTAGGCTCTTTGCAAGCTTCAAGATAGTAGATGTACGGTTTGGACTCTCTCTCCTTGGCTATGGCAGTTGGACACAATCATGGGGATTTATGCAGTTTTAATCATGTTTTATGCTTCTTTATTTAATAACCAAGACAAAAATGATGTTGTAATGTTTTGGAAGTTGTTATGAGACAATTATGGAAATGTTTTGTATAAACAAGTATTTTATGAAATAAAAGTCTGTTTGTTTCCGCTGCTTTTATATGTGTTTATATCTGTCTTGTGTTTTATCTGTGATTTTTACTTACAACCCTCCACCAAAGTTAAGGCAGTCCCTTGTGAGTGACCTTAATGTAGGGTGGGGTTGTTTCACTTGGTATCAGAGCATAGGTTTAACAGACTAGATAAAAATTTTGAAACTATTTTCAAAAGAAGTTTAAAGAAGCCTTCTTTTTTCAAGAAAAAAGTCTTGTTTTTTAAAGGGCATAAATTCCCCAAAGCCATACGCACTATCTCTCTCTATCCTTTGTCTTGAATACTTTCCTTTTTGTTCCAGCATGTCTGAAGATCTTAGCCCTCCGAAAGGAGTACCGATACCTGGCTGGTTCCGAAGGTACCTGGAGGCTAGGGACAATGGTGCAGGCCCAGCAGACATTCCTCCTCCAACAGTGGCAGCTGTTCCTCCACCACCTCCTCCTCGGGGAAATACTTCCGCTAAGATATGTAGAGACTTCAAAGCTATGGGTGGAATGGACATTTATGGAACTGAATCCTTTGTAGTAGCAAGGAACTGGCTGAAGGAGACCGAGAACTTGTTCATTATCTTCGAAGTTGACGATAGGCAAAAGATACAGCTAGCAGTGTGGTTGCTGAAAGATGAAGCTTCCTATTGTGGGAAGTTACCCATGCTGAAAGGCCAGTGGAGACTTGGGAAGATTTTAGGATGCGGTTTGAGATGAAATTCCTCTCCCAAGCTGAAAGAAGCCTGCAAATGGAGAAGTTCCTAACCCTTAAACAAGGAAGTATGACAATCAAGGAGTATGTAAATCAGTTTAATCAGCTGGCCAGATTTGGGTTGGATTTAGTAAACACCGAACACAAGAAGGCCCTTCGCTTCGTCAAAGGTCTGAACCATATACCCATGGGGGCGACCTGTGAAAGCTTGGTGGACATAGCGCTGCTACACGAGGAAGACAAAGGCAAGAAAGAGGCAAAGGTGGAAGCGCCTCAAGAAAAGAAAGAAGGTTCACAGGCTAAGCAGACAGACTTCAAGAAAGGCGGGAAGAACAACAAAACCCGTGAAAAGAGAAAGTGCAATTTCTATGGCATTGTGGGACATATAGAAAAAGACTGCAGGAAGAGGAAGGCAAAGATGAATGGGGGTTGTTTCCATTGTGGAGAGACTGGAAACTTGGCTAAGGACTGCCCAAAGAAGCGGGGGGCAGGGACAGAGGACTGGATCCACCTCAAGAGGACAGGTTCACGTGCTGACGACACCTCCACAGGAACGAGGTAGAAATATTTCTGTAGAAAGCTTAGTTTATCTGTATGATCATCCAGTTCGCACTCTCTTTGATTCTGGTGCATCACACTCCTTTATTTCATCTGCTTTAGTAGAATCTCTGCACCTAGACACTAGTTTGGTAAAAAGATCCCTTGGTTGTTTCGAATCCAATTGGGGGCTCGGCTTATTTGTCGATGGTTTGCTTGGATTTGATTATCTCTATTCTAAGTGTTGAATTTAGATGTAGTGCCTTTGTTTTGGGCTTCTCAGGATATGGATTGATCTTAGGCATGGACTGGTTATCCAGTAACGGTGCCATTCTTGATTGTGAGAAAAGAGTGGTTAGACTCTTGACTCGGCTCGGTAACACTACAGAAATTTCATGTAATCCCTTGAATGCTGTTACGCTAAGTTATCTAGAGTCGCTTGATGCTTTTGTTGAGAATTTGCAGTCGGTTAGAGTGGTCCGTTAATATTCGGATGTCTTTGAAGAGGTAAAAGGTTTACCTCCGAAGCGGGAAATAGACTTCCGCATATATCTTGTGGATAATGCAAAGCCCGTAGCTCTGCCTGTTAGACACATGGCTCCAAAAGAGAGAAAGGATCTCAGTAAGCAAGTTGAGGAGCTTCTTGAAAAGGGGTTTATAAGGAGGAGTATATCAGAATGGGGTGCTCCAGTGGTGTTCGCCACCAAAGCAGATGGTTCACTACGTCTTTGTGTGGACTATAGGGAGCTAAACAAGCTGACTAAAAAGAATAGACACCCGCTTCCCAGAATAGACTATTTGTTTGATCAGCTTGTAGGTGCGTCGGTCTTCTCCCAACTTGATCTAGCTACTGGGTTCCATCAGCTAAGGGTTGCTAAAGATAGCATCGATAAAACGGCGTTTAGAACCCCAGACGGTTTCTACGAGTGGCTTGTCATGCCTTTCGGTTTGACAAACGCACCCTCTTATTTCGTGGACTTAATGAACAGAGTTTTCATAGAATTCCTCAATAAGTTCGTGGTGGTCTTCGTAGACGATATTTTGATCTTCTCAAAGAATGAGGAAGAACATGCTTAGCATCTGAAGGAGATCATGGAAACTCTTTGAGTTCATCAGCTAAAAGCCAAATTCTCCAAGTGCCACTTTTGGAGAGAAGAGGTAAGGTTTCTTAGGCATATAGTGTCCAAAGATGGGTTAGCCGTGGACCCCGCGAAAGTGGTGCCAGTGCAAGATTGGTAGACACCGAGAAATGCAACCGAAGTCTGAATCTTTCTTGAGTTAGCCAGTTTTTACTGAAAGTTCATTAGAATTTCGTGAAAATCTCAGCTCCAATCACAAAGCTAACGAAGAAGAATCTGGCGTTCACTTGGGATTTGGATTGTGAGTTTTCCTTCCAACGATTAAAAAGGGCTCTCACAACAGCCCCAGTTCTGACTTTGCCATATGGAAGCAAGATGTTCACTGTATACTCGGATGCTTGTGGTACGGGGCTAGGCATTGTTCTGATGCAAGAAGGGAGGGTAGTAGCTTATGGTGGAAGACAATTGAAAGTTCATGAAAAGAACTACCCAACCCACGATCTTGAGTTGGCCGCCATTGTCTTTGCGCTTAAGTCTTGGCGCCATTATCTCCTAGGTAAGAAGTTCGAATTATATACTGACCATAAATCGTTGAAATATCTCTTCTCGTAGAAAGATCTTAACCTAAGGCAGCAAATATGGATGGAATTCCTTGCCTCGTATGATTTTGAAATTTCCTATACTCCTGGCAAAGGCAACGTAGTAGCAGACGCGTTGAGCCGAAAGAAACTGACCTTAAGCCCTCTCTTTGTGGAAGGCAAAGCTTGGAGTATATAGCCAGTTTTGACTTTAGGCCATCCTCTGATTTCGTACCTAGTTTATTGGCCTCCCTAGAAGTATGACCCACTCTTTTAGACTCAATAGGGGCCGCACAACGAGAAGACCCTCAGCTTGTGGACATGATTGATAAGCTAATTAGTGGTGAAACTTCCAGTCACCTCAATAGGTACTCCATCGATGATAAGGGTTGGCTGAGGCGAGATGGAAGACTGTGCGTCCCACAAGCAAGGGATTTGGTAAAGAAGGTTCTCGAGGAAGCACATCATTCCAAGATGACAATACACCCAGGCAGGGGCAAAATGTACAAGGAAGTAAAGAGAGTTTTCTATTAGAGTGGCATGAAGAAGGACGTGGCAGATTTCGTTTCTAAGTGCGTGACATGCCAACATGTCAAGGAGGAACAAAAGAAGCCTGGAGGACTGCTTCATCCTCTAGAAGTCCCGCAATGGAAGTGGGATAGCATTTCAATGGACTTCATTGACGGGTTGCCTAGGTCAAGTAGAAGCAATACTAGCATTTGGGTAATAGTGGACTGGCTTACTAAAAGCGCCCACTTTATACCCATCAAAAGTAGAAGGATTGCCTCGTCTCTAGCTTCTCTTTATCTCAAGGAAATAGTTCGACTCCATGGAATACCCTCCAGCATACTGAGTGACAGAGATCCCATCTTCGTGAGTGAATTTTGGCGGAGTCTGCAAGAAGCTGTAGGCACACAATTATGCTTGATCACGGCCTATCACCCCCCAAACTGATGGTCAGACAGAACCAATGAATAGAGTGATAGAAGATCTTCTGAGACTGTGCGTTCTTGACTTCGGAGGGACTTGGGAGGATCATCTTCCTTTAGTAGAATTCGCCTACAACAACAGCTACCAAGCCACCATCGGTATGGCACCCTTCGAAGCTTTGTATGGAAGATCATGCCGATCACCAACTTGTTGGTGGGTGTCTACTGACAAACTTATACTTGGGTCAGACATGATTCGAGAGACTTCAGAAAAAGTGGACTTGATACGAAGGAGAATGAAGACGGCCCAAGACAGACAGAAATCCTACACCGACAAAAGAAGGGCCGACCTTGAGTTTGAGGTTGGGAACAGGGTTTTCCTTAAGGTATCTCCCTTAAGGAACGTCGTTTGCTTCGGATCCGCAGGAAAGCTAGCACCAAGATTTGTTGGACTGTTCCCTATCATCGAGAAGATTGGGAAAATGGCTTATAGAGTAGAGCTGCCCGAAAGGTTGGCTGGAATTCAAAACGTCTTTCACGTTTCTCATCTCCGAAAATGTCTACATGAATCTGCGGAAGTGGTGGAGCCAAACATTCTAGAAGAAGCCAAAGTGGAACGCGAAGCAACTGTAAGAAGAATTCCAACTCGAATCATAGGAACTGAAGTGAAAAAGATATGCAACCGCGAAGTCAAACTCGTTAAAGTTCAGTGGAGCGACGCCGAGGAAGACGCAACTTGGGAAACTAAGGACAGAATACGCGCAGCCTACCCTTTTCTTTTTGAGGGTATATCTTTGATCTCTCTTTTTCCTTAAGTCATGCTTATCTTTAGGTATATTTCCTCGATATTATCCTTTATCCTTAGGTAGAAACCCTTTGGATGTAAACATGTGTTTGAAACATGTTATGGTTGATGGCTGCAAGTGGTTGCAAGTGATTGCTAGTGGTTGCTCGTGGAAGTGTATACACACACAACCTAGGTTTTAGATCGGCTCAGTCACTTCATATTGCATATGCATATATGTATTCATACTTATATGTGGTTGAACTTGATATGTCATCATATGGATGTCGCATTTGCATGAATGATTGCGCACTCATGTAGAATTATGAATACGGAAAATTTTGCATACATAATGGATTCATGGCACTTACATGATTCTCATTAAGGAGGTCAACTGAATCGGTAGACCGCATGATTTTGCATTAGATAAGGACATATACACACACTATGCATATAATCATAAAGCATTAGAAGTCTTTTAAGGACAATGGACGCCTATGTTTGTTGGTGGAGTAGATGGACGATTGGATGTTAGGACTTACGTTCTCCTAGACTTGAAGATTTCGGGGACGAAATCCTTTAAGGAGGGGAGAATGTAACACCCCGAATTTTCTGTTAACTGTAAACTAACAAATTAAAGCATAATTAATTCTAAATGATAGAATTAAGGGAAACGGGTTACGCCATTGCGTTCGTCTCGGAATTATGCTTGAGACAGAGTCCGAGTTTGCGTGAATTGGACTCCGTATGAAGGAGTTATGACCTCTGAAAGATTCAGAATTCAAATTAAAATTCAAACAGTTCAAAACGAAGTTCAAAATTCAAAAACCAGACCCAACCTGGGTTGGGCGGGAAAATTCCCGCCCAGGCACCAGGTTGACCTGGGTGACCAGGTCGACTATAGGGTCGACCTGGGGGTCGACCTAGGTGACCATGTCAACCATAGGGTCGACCTGCCCAGTCGACATGGTTTGACCCTGGTTGGCCTGATCGAGTTCTGGTCGATTTCTAAGGCTTGGCAGTGTCACTGGGGCTGACATGTCGCATTTTGGTTGGCTCCTTTCGAAGTGAATGGTCTAGATTTGTCTATGATCATCTGACGGCTCAAATCAATCTGAAACTCTATATAAACAACTTAAGACTCCAACCTAAATTCACATAAGAAATTAGAGACGGAGCCGCCATGCTGTCGGGAGAAAATTAGGAGAGCCTCCACTAGTAGAAAAGCTTAGTGACGAGCCAAAATCAAAGTTAAAACACGAATCAAAACAACGTTAGTCTAGCCAAAGGAAAGCAATTCAAATTCGGAACTCAGAATCCAGAATTCAAGTTCTGCGTTCGTTGTAAGTATAGTGATTCTTCCGATGTGAATAAAATTAAGTCTTAATTCGATGTAAATTGGGAATGAAATAGTTTTATTGTATAACAACGATGTTGATTCATATGCGATGTAATGATTGTGATATTGTGATGTTTGTGGTATAGTTGAGTTTATGTTGATCCTATTGTACATGTAGAATCACATGCAAGTTGTATAGTGCATGTTGTAATCGACACCTATATGTTTATGTGATTATATAGGTTATATGTGATTAAGATCTCATGTGTGTATATATATATGCTAGAACATTTATGCTTAAACGATTATATTCACATACGTGCTAGTATGTTTGTAAGAAAATTTCAAGTTAATTGGATCCATGCCAAGATCCACTTTAATACATGTTTCATATTGTAATTAGATATGTGATTGGATCTAGTTCACGCCCTTGTCATAAAATTATGCGTACTTATGAAAATGTCATATGCTAGTGATGTTCGATGTTATGCCTAGATCCAAAACATGTTTAGGCTTATGTTGTCTAAATCATATGTTAATTTATGTGATACCTATTTGGTTAGATCCCTATTTCAATGCAAGTTCACATATATGTTGATTTAGGCTATGTTACAAATTCACATATATGTATGTTGACTATTTTGCAAGTTCAAACCTATGATGTTCATATTGACTATGCCAAAAATGCCAATTTTACACCTATGTCATGTTTATGCTTATGAATTCCCTTATGCCAATTTTGCGTGCGCTAGATTAGGCTAAGTTTTTAGCCTAAAATTATATGTTAAAAACCTTGCGAACGAAAATTAGGCTAAGGTTGTTAGTCTAATATTTAAACGGGGCAACGTTGGGAATATTAGTAAAACTTGACATAAATTGGAAAATATATGAAATTGGCATGTTTGTCACATGCCAAAATTGGTGGCATTTAAATGGTATAAATTCTTTATACCAAAAATGTTAAACTTGGAAAGTGGGCCACAACATTTAACGGTTGACAAATTTACATATGTTAAGTGATAAAGACAAATATGTAAATTTAGAAAATACGAGCATGCTTAACACGAGGTTGGATTGAGTTGTGATGTAAACCTGCCCGGACCCGCCCGGCTGTCCAGTAGTCATAACAATACCTATCCAATGTGGGTGGTTAAGCATGAAGCCCAATAAGGACCCGAGGTTAGACTGAGTTACGGTGTAAATCTGCCTGGAACCGACCGGCACATCCAGTAACCGTAACAATACCTGTCTAATGTGAGTGGTCGGTGCTTTAAAAAGTTAAGGACAGACTGTCAAGATGGTAGGGTTAAGTTAACTAAAACACTTAACCAATTCAACATGTTAATAAAATTAATGGGTGGGGTTAGGTAAATACAGACACTTAACCACTTAACATGTTTGACTAGAAAACCCTAGTAACGGGGACCCTTTTCAGCAGTAACCCAATTAGGTATCATGGTACCCTGAAACTAGGCAGGGTGGGGCACGATTACTGGGTTATTATAAGCGATCAAAAGCGATGGCGGTGGGTGCAACAGTGTGGGTTCTAACGGAGTGCGGGCGTGCACACACTTCGGAGCAGACAAACAGGGCAATGGGGGCACCAGTAGTATAACCTATGCATTTCTAGTTTTGTGTCGGGTCGCCACCATGGGACTTGATACACCCCATGGTGGGGCCAGCATAGGTATCTACAATCTTTGGGGACCGTAAGACACAGATGATTATGCGAGTAGGAGCCGATCTTTAGAAAAGGGGATCATTTTACCTCCAGCATAGGGTGCCAGTTAAGATAATACAAGTAGGTGCAGAGATATAGTATGGGGTGCGATAGTATATTCGATTCAAACTGCTCTGTCTTAGTTTATGACACTCTCCTATTTCCAGTTTATACTTATCATGCCCTTATTCTTATTCTCATACTGAAGAGTCACTAGACTTACCAGGCTATATGTCTGACCCTATTTTCTTTCATCTTCTTTTCTTCCGTTCCCACCCCCCAGGTCCACAGGGAGGAAACAACCCAGCTTAGTCAGACTCTTTGCATTCTTCAAGTTAGTAGATGTACAGTTTGGACACTCTCTCCTTAGCTATGGTAGTTGGACACAATCATGGGGATTTATGCAGTTTTAATCATGTTTTATGCTTCTTTATTTAATAACCAAGACAGAAATGATGTTATAATGTTTTGGAAGTTGTTATGAGACAATTATGGAAATGTTTTGTATGAACAAGTATTTTATGAAATAAAAGTCTATTTGTTTCCGCTGCTTTTATATATGTGTTTATATCTGTCTTGTGTTTTATCCGTGACTTTTACTTACAAACCTCCACCAAAGTTAACGCAGTCCCTTGTGAGTGACCTTAATGGATGGTCGGGTGTTTCAACGGCATTTGCCAAAAAGTGTGTTAACATGATCTTTGCTTTGGGTAGCCTGGTCACAAAGCAGGCTAACCTAAAGCATGGTCGATTGTGCGCTAGATTGAAAATATTTTGTTTCAGTAATGTTTGAGTCCAGAAATATTCTGTTTCCTTGAAACAATATTGTCGTCATATGCATTGATTTACGTAATAGCAATTTGTTTCTCAGGATAAAACGGACCAACCCCGTAGCGTAGTGCTAGCAAACGGAGTTCTGACGAACTAAGGTAGATTACAGAAACTAGATCAGATGATTACTATGAAAAATAAGAAGTAATGCGAGCATAGTAGAAAGTGAAGTCTGTCTCGTTTTGGGCAATGCATTTATAGGCTAGAGGAGGTGCCTATCTGGGCATTAGTAATAGTTAGAATCGGAAAAGTCGCGACCCTTTAACCACACGGTCATTAATGTGTGTGCGCTCGAAATTCAAATTGTTTTCCTCATTCAGCTGAACAGACATGCCTTTCAAATTATGAACTGGACGGACACGCCTTTCAAATTCTGAGAAAAAAAATTATCGTTTCAGCATATTGGCCGAATCAGCAACCGTCGGCCCTATTCAATTGAGAGACCCTAAGAGCCCCAAGGCCCAATCTTTGACACTTTAATATATTATTGTGTCAAGGCCTAGCCTACATCCCTATATGATCCCTCTTCTTTTTATTTTATAAAAGCATTGGCTTCTAATAATTTATGACAGGTTTTGTTAATATTTTGATGATGTGAGACTTACAGGTTGCTATTTCTTTTTCTTCCCAAATTCCTCTTTCTCTTGTTCATTCATTTCTAACAATCCCTCACATGAATGAGCAGTCGATATTAGTTTCACGAACCATTTATCACATTAGTTAAAGTAGCACATGGGCCTTGAACTTTCCTAGTGATTACCTATTTTAATCACAGGCGAATCAATAGACATAGGCTGTCCTTGAACTGTAAACCTTTTATGTAATTTCAAAGTAGATAACACACGATAATTGTTTCTTATAACCCTTCGTTCTCTGTATGTGTTCATTTTTGCCTTGAACACCTTCCTGGTCTCATAAGTGTTAGAGAATTTGGCCTCATAATTCTCTTTGAAACGACACCTTCACACTTATGTGATTCTGTAAAGAGTATTCTCTAATTCATCAATTACAAACATCATTAAAAGTATTAATACTTATCCTTATTCAATATATAATGCACTGACTTATCATAGGAATGGTTTATGCATAGCATTGCCATTAATTTCTCTTAAACTCCGTTGTCCCTTTGAACCTAGATCTTGGGATTTCCAGTCAACTAAGCGGGATTTCCATTTTAGAAATACCTTTAGTCTATAAGCCTAAGCCCTATTCCCATCGATAAGGTTTGAACTCTCTCCCTTGGCAAGCCTTTTGTAAGTGGATCCTCTAAATTATTTTTGGATCGAATGTAATCTATTGTGATAACCCCGTTAGAGAGAAGTTGTCTTATCATTTTATGTCTACAACGAATATGCCTAGATTTATAATTGTATAGTGTACTATTAGCTCTTTTAATAGCTGATTGACTATCACAATGTATACATATTGGAGACATAGGTTTGCTCCAGTTAGGAATGCCATCAAAGAAGCTTCAAATCCATTCTGCTTCTTCTGTAGTCTTATCTAGTGCAATAAACTCTGACTCCATCGTAGATATAGCAATACAAGTCTGTTTGGATGATTTCCATGAAATTGCTCGATTTCCTAATGTGAACACATATCCATTTGTAGACTTTGTATCATATGATCCAGTGATCCAATTTGCATCACTGTATCCTTCCACTATTGAAGGATAGTTTGTATAGTATAGACCATAGCTCTGCATATACTTTAGATATCCTAGAACTCTGATTATCACTTTCCAATGATGTATACCAGGATTGCTGGTAAATCTGCTTAGTTTTCTTAATTACATCATATGCGATATCAGACATATTACTATTCATAACATACATCACACTTCCTAGTATACGAGAGTATTCTAACTGGTAAATACCATTGTCAATGTTCTTCACCCAATTTTGGTTCATATCTACTGGTGATTTTGCAATAGTTACATTATATTGCTCGAATTTTTCAAGTATTTTAATGATGTAATGCGATTGGGATAATGCATATCCCTGTAGTGTTCTTAGAATTTTTACACCCAATATCACATCAACTAGTTCTAGGTCTTTCATATCGAATCTAGAGGATAACACATCCTTTGTAGAAGTTATTATGGCCTTATTATTGCCTAGGATCAACAGGTCATCAACTTAGAGACAAACAATGACAAATCAATATATGTGTGTTTTATGTACGCACATTTATCTGATTCATTTATCGTAAATTCATTTGATAACATAGTGCTATCAAACTTCTCATGCCACTGTTTTAGAGCTTACTTAAGGCTATAAAGTGATTTTACTAGTTTGCAAACTTTATTCTCATTTTCTGAGCTTAAAAATCCTTCGAGTTGTTTCATATAGATTTCTTCCTCAATTAACCATTCAAGAATGCAGTTTTAACATCCATTTGATGTAATTCTAAGTCATGTATGGATGCAATTGCAATAAGCATTCTAATTGACGTTATCCTCGTTACTGGAGAATATGTATCAAAATAGTCTAGGTCTTCTTTTTGTCTAGATCCTTGGACTACCAGACGAGCTTTGTACTTGTCTACATAACCATCAGGTTTCAATTTCTTTTTAAATATCCATTTATTACCTAAGGTTTTACATCCTTGAGGTAAATCAACTAATTCCCATGTATGATCGGACATAATGGATCAATCTCGTTGTTAATTGCCTCTTTCCAATAGAGGGCATCGTTGGAAGATATGGCTTGTATGTCAATGGATCATCTTCTAACATAAAGGTAAAGAAGTCCGATCCAAAGGTTTTAAAGTCCTTGACCTTTTACTTTTTCTTGGTTCCTCCACTTGTTGCTCAGTACTACTTTGTTGAGTGTTATTTTGTTCAGCATCCTTAAGAGAATAAGGAACTTCATCTTCCCTTGGTCTCTTAGGTGTATGATTTTCAGTGCCCTGTTTCAAGAAATATATATGTTCGAAAAATCTAGCAATTCTGATGGTATTTTCATAAATATCATCAATTTTAGATTTGTGTACCAAAAATTGATATGCGGAACTATTTTGTGCATATCCAATGAATACACAGTCAGTTGTTTTTGGTCCAATTTTGACCTTCTTTGGTTTTGGTACCTCTACTTTGGCAAGACACCCCCACACTTTTAGGTATTTTTAGGATGAAGGTCTGTTTTAACAAAGTTCATGAGGAAATTTAGACGTTTACTTTCAGGGAATTTATTTAAAATATGATTTGCCGAAAGAATAACTTCTCCCTAAAAGTTATCTAGCAAACCAGAGCTAACTAGTAAGGCATTCATCATTTCTTTAAGAGCTCTATTGTAACACCCCGCCTCCGCTAGGGTCACTCGCAAAGGAATGCACTAGCTTTAGAGGGGCATTATTGGTAAACATGCACAGAAATATCACAAGACAGAACATATAAAATAGCGGAAGTAAAATCGAACTTTCATAAACATGAATACATAAGGTCTAAAGCCTTTTACATCAGAGTACATCAAAACCTGTCTTGCAATAGTAAAGAAGCATAAAGACTTTTTCATAAATTATTCCCCAAATAAAAACAGTAAAGTAGCCATAGCCAGGAAAAGTCCAAGCCATCCATGATGACCTTCAAGCAGAAGAAGTCCGAACTAAACAGCAGTGTTTCCTTCCTGTAACCTGGGGGGGGGGGGAACGGAAGAAAAGAGGCGAAACAAAACGGGTCAGTCAAAAAGACTGAGTAAGCCCTATCTACTATTAGTATAAAAACTAGTAAAGTTAACTGTCATGAGAAACTGAGATGAACATAAGCATGATACAAGATAGGTCAATTAAATCAAAATAACAGGATGAACTACTGAACTCAGATAAACTAGGGTGTCGTGATAAACTACGATGTCAAGATAAAACAAGGTATCACATTGTCAGGTTCCTATCAAGTATAATATCCCAAGATATCTATCGCGTATAACGTCCCATGGCATCTATCCTGTATATCCGCTCTGCACCTACCGTACTAGTATCCCAACTGTATTACGTGTTATCCGTGAATGACCCTTACTCAAAAGTCGTGTAATGGTCCATGTCAACCTAATATGCCGCATATATAGGTTAATCAACTCATATGTTTCTTTCCATGTATAGGTTCAGTCCTTTGCCGTAGGCTGTACGGGCTTTCCCATGTAAACGGTTTATCCTTGAAGTTGTTTTGGACTGCAACCCTTGATCTAGTTGTGTTTCCTTACCATGAACTATCGCGCGTCCACTTAGGATTTATGCCACCTAGGACCGCTAGGGATTATGCTACCTAATGAACATTTCCGTGTCTCGGTTTGGGTTTTGGTCACCTAGGACCACTAGGGATTACGCCACCCGTCAACCGCGCCCTTGATCCCACGTATGTATCGTGAATCATTTTCCATGTCTAGATGCACATGTTCCCCAATGTGCCATCCGAGTTCCGTGCCAGGGCAAATCAAGAAATACGGAACTCGGTCGGGAGCTTTAAATCGTCTGCCGATGCAGATATCAAGGTCTGTTTTTGTACCCGTGGCTATGGTCCCACGTGACCCCTCCCTCAACTACTGAAAGGCAATCCAAGAAAAATCATGTATAAGAACCACTCCACGGCCCCACTATAGCCCACTTTCCTACGGGCCAACCTCACCCATGACTCGATAGCAAGCACATGGTCTGTTGGGGGTTCCCTGCCTTTCCGCACGTACGCGATTGACTAAAGATGGTAGGTAGTCGGCGATGTGCTATCCAGGGCAAAAACAAGAATCGTCGACTCCACGCTAATCCATCCCAGTCTTTAGGTTGCTCGCATAGCAACCAAGGCATACTCTTGGTCCTTCTAACGCAGACCTTAACCTCTCATGGGCCTAGTATAATTACCTGGCAGCGCACAGAGGGATCCCAAGAATATCCTCACGTCCCCCGAAGCTTCCACTTCGGCACCCAGTGCGCTGGAGCTTTTATCCAAGTCAGATAACTTGCTCCCCCTCGTATACTAAGCGATGACCTACCGTATCAGGTTACTCATCGTTTTGAGAATTAGTCCTATGTCCTTAGCTAAGAATTATTACTTAGTTACCCTTAACTAAGGTTTACCACTTAGCTTCCTTTCCCGTTATCCTTGATTAACCACGGTTTTCTACCTAGTTCTTCTAGCTAGGGTTTGTCTATTGGGTTAAGTGTTATCATTCAAGTCCATGACTTAACCCGCCCACGAATCACGTCAAAGATTGGCTAAGTATTTAAGTTCAAGACTTAGTCCCACAAGTTGGTTAAGTGTACCCAGAGGCTCATGACTTAACCCTATCAAGTCAAATTGGTCAAGTACTAGCTTACCTTAATCCTATCGGATTATCTTGCTAGATCGATTAAGCATAGATTATCTTAATCCCATCAAATTATCGAGTCGGATTGGTTAAGTATAGGTTGGCTTAACCCCATCCTCTAATCGTACTACAATGGTTAAGTATATTCTAAAAAGGTCTTGTGACTTAACCTTATCAGGTCCGCGTATTAGATTGGTTAAGTGTAAGTTACTTAACCCCATCAAATCATCATGTATAATTGGTTAAGTATAAGTTGCTTAACCCCATTAAATTATCACGTTAAGTTGGTTAAGTATTGGTTACTTAACCTCATTGAATTACCGAGTTTTAATTGGTTAAGTGTTTAACTTAACCCCATCGAATTACCGTGTTTAGATTAGTTAAGTGTGGATTACTTAACCCCGTCTAATTACCGTGTCGGATTAGTTAGGTGCAAATTACTTAACCCCATCCCCTAATCATCTTGTATGGTTAAGTGTCATTAAGAAAACTTACTTAACCTTGCCAAATTATCATGTTGGATTGATTAAGTGTTGGTTAACTTAATCCCCGTCCACTAGTCGTATAAAAATGGTTAAGCGTCATTAGGCAAATCAAGTCACTTAACCTACCCACCCTTGTCATGTTTTGTTAAGTATCATTAGCCTAACCAATTTACTTAACCCATTTACCCATGTCATATTTGGTTAAGAGTCATTAATCAAATTAACTTAACCCTATCATGTGGCATTAATTACTTAATGCACCCCAACCTCTCACATTAGACTTTGTTGTGGTTACTAGTTAAGCCGGTCGGTTCCGGGTAGCTTTACACCACAACTTGGTCTAACCTCGGGTTCAAGCACAACATGACCAACTTCTCACATTGGGTCCTATTGTTTGCAACTACTAGTTAGGCCGGTCGGTTCTGGGTAGTTTTACGTTGCAAACTCAACCCAACCTCGAGTTGGCCACTTTCATGTTTAGTCTAGTGTCATGTTCATAGTCAAGTTTTCAAGCAATTGGGTAGACCTAACTTAATAGGTAAATTCCCAATGGGTAGACCTAACTTAATAGGTAAATTCCCAAGCTTATGTTTTTATGCATACTTACATGTCAACTTCCATGTTATGATTCAAGTCATGTTTTCAAGTTGTATTTTCATGTCATTAGAAATTACCCATAACATAACCCAACGCTTTTAAACTCGCATATACGTTCGCAACAACTTAATGGATTAAAAGAAGAGACTTGGCAAAGGCATGACAAAAATGGATATTAAGCCACAAGTTAATCATGGTGGCAAATGAGGCACAAATGTGTTCATTAGCTTGCATGTTACATTCTTAAGCCTTGCATAAACCCAAACTTGGCACATAAACGAATCATGGTGACAAAAGACATGGAATGATGACTAGAAACTCGCATGTATCATCATATAAGGGTTATGACCTCATATGAAAGTTGACATAAAGATTATGAAGGTTCTCATGTTGCATAATGCAACATTTCAACATAAAGGTTGTAGCTTTTAGCTCATAAGATCAAGATAATGACTTCATAAGCTTGCATGACATGATAGCATGTATCATTCTCAATGATCAAACCCAAACTTGCAACATGAACATTTAACTTCATAGTTAATATCTAAGAGTAGGGAAAGGGCTTACATTGTTATGAAGGCACAAATCGAAATGCAAAACAAAGATTGTGATGAAGCCTATGCATGCCGTCACCCAAAAACCCAAAGATGAACACTCCAAATCAATAAAAACCCCATCTTTATGAACAAAGATCAAAGCTTTAGCCTTGAGATCAACATGAGAAGCTCTCATACTAACATAGGGACTCTCTAATACTCTCATGATCATGAAACCTCTCATAGAAATGAAGTGGAGGCTAGGATAGTTGAGTGGAGGCCATGAGAGTAGCAATTTTGCCATAGTTTAGTTGCATGAATGAATAATGAGGGTTTAGGATAGGTTAGGGTCTTATTTATAGATTAGGCAAGTGTTTTAGGCCATAGGATTAAACCTAGATTCAATCCAAGCCATCAAAGCATGTCTTGGGGAAGAAGTCAAGTGTAGGAACCATCTAGGGCCTTTAGATTAAAGATGAACCATGAGAACCATCCAAATGCAAAATCTGCATTTGAGCGAATCGGCCCACGGGTTGACAGCCAAACACCCTGGATTAACCCCTAGTCGACCCAGCGGGCTTAGGTCGACCTCAAAAATCGGCCGGTTCGGTTATTCCCCTCTCCCAATTCGCTGTTTTGAACATTTTTGCATATTTATTTATTTAATTTTCAATTATATATATATATATATATATATATATATATCAATATATATATATATTTCTCTGCGCAACCCATTTCACTTAATTAAGTATACTTTAATTTGGGAATTTTTCGTGAAACTTCACGAGGCCATATCTTGGTCATACGGACTCCGATTTTCGAAAACTCAGACTCTATTTCGCGTATTTTTCCGAGACGAACGCAATGGCATAGCCCGTTTCCCTTGATTCAGATTTTACAATTTAATTCTGCCTCCATTTATGTTATAACAGGTTATTGAAAATACGGGTTGTTACATTCTCCCCACCTTTTAGGATTTCGTCCCCGAAATCTCCAAGTTAGGAAGAACATATCCTACCATCCATCATCCATCTACTCAAAACATCATCCACAAGCAACCATTGTCCTTAGATGATTTCTAATGCTGTATGAATATATGCAAAACGTGTGTGTACATGTTCCTTAGCTAATGCTAATGATCATGCCTGAATAATCTTTCTAATGCAAAATATGTATAGTGCCATGAATCCAACATGTATGCAAATAGTCCTAGCCATATAGGTACTATATGCGTGCACAATCATTCATTCATATGCAACAACCGCATGATAATACATTCAATTTCATCCATAAACAAGTATAAATACTCGTGCATATGCAATATGAAATGTGACCGAGTCGAGCTAGTATCTAATGTGTATTCGCGCATCCACGAGCAACCACTTGCAACCACTTGCAACCATATCAATCATAACATGTTTCAAATACATGTTTACATCCATAGGGTTCTACCTAGAATTCCCTGAAACAGGGTCGAGAAGATAAATAGGACAAACTCCTTACAGGTTTTGTAACAGAAAATAGGACCGTGAGGATGTCCACAAAAGATAGCCTACAAGTAAGCTCTACAGAAAACAGGGATCAAGGATATACTCCCAAAAGAGATATCATGCGCGTATATAGTCTTTGACCATCAGAGTCGTATTTCCTCGAGCTTAATTCCATTGTGCCTTGACCGTCTTTTAACTTCGCGATTTCGTAGCTTCCTATTTCCTGTTTCCATAACATGAGCTAGAACTCATTTCTTCGTCGCCTCTCGTTCCACTTGCACACTTGGCGCAAACATGACTGCGTACTCATGATCTCATGCAAGCTTTCCAAAATTCACTAGTGAATCTCGGACCTCGTACCACAAGGTATTCCACGTAGAAGAACTTTCTCTTGAAAGTAAACAGATGCCAACCAGGTTATCAAGCGCACTTACTAGGGTGATTTCTATAACCCACGCATAAGTGAAGTAAACCATCCGTCTTATCGGCGAACACCACTCGATCGGGCTTCAAATTTCCAATAAAGGCATCAAGGGATTCCAAGTAACTAGTCATGACAGAACCTCAAAAAGGTTACCCGGTACTTCGAGGGCATTACCAAGGCTAGTCAAAAGGTCTAACTACCCTCCTATCAAAACCGAGAGTGGCACCCCCTACTGGATAACCACTTCATCCCTAGAATCCATCCATAGCTTATAAACATAAGCATTATTTCCAAACTCAACACTTGGCATAGACATTCCCAAATCCAAACAAGTCATGTATAAATGGACTGATTCTCCAATAGGACTTTGAGACAAAAATGGGATTCTCTATTACGCTAGTACTTAAGGTGCAGAGACTCAACTATCGAAGCAGACTTAAATGACACGAACAAAGAAGTCCTAACGGGATGATAGAGAAGAAAAGCTAAACCTTTAACAAGATCGTTACCCTCCTTCCGAGGTACTCTAGAAATGAGAGCATACTACTGCCCTCCCGATGATCTTGTCCTTGTCCCATAATACTTAACTATCCGCCCCGTTTTACCATGCCAAAGGTACTCTCTCGTCATGGGTTTCATTGTTCATCTTTCTCCCTCCTTTGAGGACTAAGCCATACCAACAAGTTGCTCATCCTTAAGCTCGTATCCTTTATCCTTCTTTCTCACGATCCTTTCTTATAACGCGGCCACTGGTCTCTCGAGAACCACCTCCATCGTATGGAAAGCACTTCCGTAGATAGAAAAGACTAGTCGCAGTTAAAACCACTGTGACTACAGGTGGAGTAAAGAGATTCAATCAAGGAAACAGGGATAGTGCTAATGGCCTTTGGGGAATAGCCTTTTTCTTTTAAAAGAAAATTTTCTTGAAAAATGCCTCTTTGTAAACGGTTTTTTTTTTCAAATAGTTTTCAGAAGGTCTTTAAAAACTTTTGCCCAGTCTGGTAACCTTCTGCTCTGATACCAAATGTAACACCCTGCCTCCGCTAGGGTCACTCGCAAAGGAATGCACTAGCTTTAGAGGGGCATTATTGGTAAACATGCACAGAAATATCACAAGACAGAACATATAAAATAGCGGAAGTAAAATCGAACTTTCATAAACATGAATACATAAGGTCTAAAGCCTTTTACATCAGAGTACATCAAAACCTGTCTTGCAATAGTAAAGAAGCATAAAGACTTTTTCATAAATTATTCCCCAAATAAAAACAGTAAAGTAGCCATAGCCAGGAAAAGTCCAGGCCATCCATGATGACCTTCAAGCAGAAGAAGTCCGAACTAAACAGCAGTGTTTCCTTCCTATAACCTTGGGGGGGGGGGAGAAACGGAAGAAAAGAGGCGAAACAAAACAGGTCAGTCAAAAAGACTGAGTAAGCCCTATCTACTATTAGTATAAAAACTAGTAAAGTTAACTGTCATGAGAAACTGAGATGAACATAAGCATGATACAAGATAGGTCAATTAAATCAAAATAACAGGATGAACTACTGAACTCAGATAAACTAGGGTGTCGTGATAAACTACGATGTCAAGATAAAACAAGGTATCACATTGTCAGGTTCCTATCAAGTATAATATCCCAAGATATCTATCGCGTATAACGTCCCATGGCATCTATCCTGTATATCCGCTCTGCACCTACCGTACTAGTATCCCAACTGTATTACGTGTTATCCGTGAATGACCCTTACTCAAAAGTCGTGTAATGGTCCATGTCAACCTAATATGCCGCATATATAGGTTACTCAACTCATATGTTTCTTTCCATGTATAGGTTCAGTCCTTTGCCGTAGGCTGTACGGGCTTTCCCATGTAAACAGTTTATCCTTGAAGTTGTTTTGGACTGCAACCCTTGATCTAGTTGTGTTTCCTTACCATGAACTATCGCGCGTCCACTTAGGATTTATGCCACCTAGGACCGCTAGGGATTATGCTACCTAATGAACGTTTCCGTGTCTCAGTTTGGGTTTTGGCCACCTAGGACCACTAGGGATTACGCCACCCGTCAACCGCGCCCTTGATCCCACGTATGTATCGTGAATCGTTTTCCATGTCTAGATGCACATGTTCCCCAATGTGCCATCCGAGTTCCGTGCCAGGGCAAATCAAGAAATACGGAACTCGGTCGGGAGCTTTAAATCGTCTGCCGATGCAGATATCAAGGTCTTTTTTTGTACCCGTGGCTATGGTCCCACGTGACCCCTCCCTCAACTACTGAAAGGCAATCCAAGAAAAATCATGTATAAGAACCACTCCACGGCCCCACTATAGCCCACTTTCCTATGGGCCAACCTCACCCATGACTCGATAGTAAGCACATGGTCTGTTGGGGGTTCCCTGCCTTTTCGCACGTACGCGATTGACTAAAGATGGTAGGTAGTCGGCGATGTGCTATCCAGGGCAAAAACAAGAATCGTCGACTCCACGCTAATCCATCCCAGTCTTTAGGTTGCTCGCATAGCAACCAAGGCATACTCTTGGTCCTTCTAACGCAGACCTTAACCTCTCATGGGCCTAGTATAATTACCTGGCAGCCCACAGAGGGATCCCAAGAATATCCTCACGTCCCCCGAAGCTTCCACTTCGGCACCCAGTGCGCTGGAGCTTTTATCCAAGTCAGATAACTTGCTCCCCCTCGTATACTAAGCGATGACCTACCGTATCAGGTTACTCATCGTTTTGAGAATTAGTCCTATGTCCTTAGCTAAGAATTATTACTTAGTTACCCTTAACTAAGGTTTACCACTTAGCTTCCTTTCCCGTTATCCTTGATTAACCACGGTTTTCTACCAAGTTCTTCTAGCTAGGGTTTGTCTATTGGGTTAAGTGTTATCATTCAAGTCCATGACTTAACCTGCCCACGAATCACGTCAAAGATTGGCTAAGTATTTAAGTTCAAGACTTAGTCCCACAAGTTGGTTAAGTGTACCCAGAGGCTCATGACTTAACCCTATCAAGTCAAATTGGTCAAGTACTAGCTTACCTTAATCCTATCGGATTATCTTGCTAGATCGATTAAGCATAGATTATCTTAATCCCATCAAATTATCGAGTCGGATTGGTTAAGTATAGGTTGGCTTAACCCCATCCTCTAATCGTACTACAATGGTTAAGTATATTCTAAAAAGGTCTTGTGACTTAACCTTATCAGGTCCGCGTATTAGAATGGTTAAGTGTAAGTTACTTAACCCCATCAAATCATCATGTATAATTGGTTAAGTATAAGTTGCTTAACCCCATTAAATTATCACGTTAAGTTGGTTAAGTATTGGTTACTTAACCTCATTGGATTACCGAGTTTAAATTGGTTAAGTGTTTAACTTAACCCCATCGAATTACCGTGTTTAGATTAGTTAAGTGTGGATTACTTAACCCCGTCTAATTACCGTGTCGGATTAGTTAGGTACAAATTACTTAACCCCATCCGCTAATCATCTTGTATGGTTAAGTGTCATTAAGAAAACTTACTTAACCTTGCCAAATTATCATGTTGGATTGATTAAGTGTTGGTTAACTTAATCCCCGTCCACTAGTCGTATAAAAATGGTTAAGCGTCATTAGGCAAATCAAATCACTTAACCTACCCAACCTTGTCATGTTTTGTTAAGTATCATTAGCCTAACCAATTTACTTAACCCATTTACCCATGTCATATTTGGTTAAGAGTCATTAATCAAATTAACTTAACCCTATCATGTGGCATTAATTACTTAATGCACCCCAACCTCTCACATTAGACTTTGTTGTGGTTACTAGTTAAGCCGGTCGGTTCCGGGTAGCTTTACACCACAACTTGGTCTAACCTCGGGTTCAAGCACGACATGACCAACTTCTCACATTGGGTCCTATTGTTTGCAACTACTAGTTAGGCCGGTCGGTTCCGGGTAGTTTTACGTTGCAAACTCAACCCAACCTCGAGTTGGCCACTTTCATGTTTAGTCTAGTGTCATGTTCATAGTCAAGTTTTCAAGCAATTGGGTAGACCTAACTTAATAGGTAAATTCCCAATGGGTAGACCTAACTTAATAGGTAAATTCCCAAGCTTATGTTTTTATGCATACTTACATGTCAACTTCCATGTTATGATTCAAGTCATGTTTTCAAGTTGTATTTTCATGTCATTAGAAATTACACATAACATAACCCAACGCTTTTAAACTCGCATATACGTTCGCAACAACTTAATGGATTAAAAGAAGAGACTTGGCAAAGGCATGACAAAAATGGATATTAAGCCACAAGTTAATCATGGTGGCAAATGAGGCACAAATGTGTTCATTAGCTTGCATGTTACATTCTTAAGCCTCAAAATCATGCATAAACCCAAACTTGGCACATAAACGAATCATGGTGACAAAAGACATGGAATGATGACTAGAAACTCGCATGTATCATCATATAAGGGTTATGACCTCATATGCAAGTTGACATAAAGATTATGAAGGTTCTCATGTTGCATAATGCAACATTTCAACATAAAGGTTGTAGCTTTTAGCTCATAAGATCAAGATAATGACTTCATAAGCTTGCATGACATGATAGCATGTATCATTCTCAATGATCAAACCCAAACTTGCAACATGAACATTTAACTTCATAGTTAATATCTAAGAGTAGGGAAAGGGCTTACATTGTTATGAAGGCACAAATCGAAATGCAAAACAAAGATTGTGATGAAGCCTATGCATGCCATCACCCAAAAACCCAAAGATGAACACTCCAAATCAATAAAAACCCCATCTTTATGAACAAAGATCAAAGCTTTAGCCTTGAGATCAACTTGAGAAGCTCTCATACTAACATAGGGACTCTCTAATACTCTCATGATCATGAAACCTCTCATAGAAATGAAGTGGAGGCTAGGATAGTTGAGTGGAGGCCATGAGAGTAGCAATTTTGCCATAGTTTAGTTGCATGAATGAATAATGAGGGTTTAGGATAGGTTAGGGTCTTATTTATAGATTAGGCAAGTGTTTTAGGCCATAGGATTAAACCTAGATTCAATCCAAGCCATCAAAGCATGTCTTGGGGAAGAAGTCAAGTGTAGGAACCATTTAGGGCCTTTAGATTAAAGATGAACCATGAGAACCATCCAAATGCAAAATCTGCATTTGAGCGAATCGGCCCACGGGTTGACAGCCAAACACCCTGGATTAACCCCTAGTCGACCCAGCGGGCTTGGGTCGACCTCAAAAATCGGCCGGTTCGGTTATTCCCCTCTCCCAATTCGCTGTTTTGAACATTTTTGCATATTTATTTATTTAATTTTCAATTATATATATATATATATCAATATATATATATTTCTCTGCGCAACCCATTTCACTTAATTAAGTATACTTTAATTTGGGAATTTTTCGTGAAACTTCGCGAGGCCATATCTTGGTCATACGGACTCCGATTTTCGAAAACTCGGACTCTATTTCGCGTATTTTTCCGAGACGAACGCAATGGCATAGCCCGTTTCCCTTGATTCAGATTGTACAATTTAATTCTGCCTCCATTTATGTTATAACAGGTTATTGAAAATACGGGTTGTTACATCTATTTTTCCATTTGGCTATATCATTAGATTGGGGTGAATATGGGGATGCAGTTTGATGTATAATTTCATGCTCAGTGCATAATTCCTTAAATGGAGACTCATATTCTTCTCCTCTATCACTTCTTAAAGATTTTATTTTGTTGTTGAGTTGATTCTCAACTTCTTCCTTAAACCGTTTAAACATTTTGAATGCTTCGTCCTTGCTTCTAAGGAGATATACATGACAATATCTGGTACAATCATCAAAGAATGTAATAAAGTACTTTTTCCACCTCTAGTTTGACACATTTTCAAATCGCATACATCAATATGTATTAAGTCTAGAGATTCAATCCCTCGTTCAACATGATGAAACGAGGTTCTTGTCAATTTTTCTTCTGCACAAACTTGACATTTATAGTTGGAATTTATATTGCATTTTAGTATAAATTCTAGATTAATCAATTTTTGCAATGCATTAAAGTTCACATGCCCTAATCTAGAACGTCATATGTTAGAAGATTCAACAATATAAGCAGAAGATTCACTATTATTCATATTAGTGTGTGGTACAATAGTGGTTGCATTTGCTTTAAACAAACCATCACACACGTATCCTCTTCCAACATACACTCCATTCTTGGAAAATACAAATTTATAAGCTTCAAAGGTTAATTTGAAACCATGCTTGCTCAGTAACGATCCTGAAATCAGATTCTTGCAAATTTCTGAAACATGGAGAACATCATTTAAAGTCAATTCCTTTCCAGAATTCAGTTTCAACAAAACTTTTCCTTTTCCTTCAACCTTTAAAGTAGAAGAATTTCCCATAAAAAATTGTTCATCATCAGTTGTAGTTTTATTGGTTGTAAACATCCACTTGTTAGCACATATGTGTCGAGTCGCTCTAGTGTCTACAAATCATCCTTCGAGTTACCAACTAGGTTGCATTTTGATATTACTGCACATAAATCAAGATCAGAAATGCCTTTCGAAACATCATTCGTATTTGCTTCTAACTTCTTCATTTTAGATGAGCGACATTCAGCTACTCTGTGCCCCTTCTTTCCACAGTTGTGGCAAGAATCTAGAAATTTCTTTGACTTCTTAAAAGCATTCTACCGTTTTCTCTTGTTAGTCTTGTCTGACTCAACTACATTTGCTTTGGCAACAATATTTCAAGAAATTTTTTCTCGGAATTTATGTTATCTTCCTCAATGCGCAGGCGAACTACGAGCTCTTCCATTGTCATTTCCTTAGGCTTGTGTTTAAGGTAATTCTTGAAGTCCTTCCAATAAGGAGGCATTTTCTCAATAGTTGCAGCAACTTGAAAAGTCTCGCTAAGAGTCATCTTTTCATCTTCTAGTTGACGGATGATAAGCTGCAGTTTATCGTCGTCTTTGAGTCAACCATTTTGAAGTCAAGAATTTTTTCAGTAATGAATTTCTTCATGCCTACATCTTCAGTTTTGTACTTCTTTTCCAGAGCCAGCCAGAGTTGTTTGGATGTTGCAACAATACAATAGACATTGTAGAGGCTATCATCCAGACCTTTCAGAATATAGTTTTTACACATGAAATCTGAGTTTTTCCAAATAGTCAGAACCTCTGCTTTGGTAGCATCAGGTTCGAGTTCGGCAACCACAGGAGGATCTTCAGTCAGAAACTTGGCAAGGCTCAATGTTGTCAAATAAAACAACATTTTATGTTACCAATGCTTGAAGTTGATTCCGTTGAACTTCTTTGGCCATTCTCCATGAGACAGAGTCATTGTTGGAAGTACAAGCGCTGGCCGAGCATTTGCCACCGTTTGAATTGGTGCAGAATCACTGTTACTGTTTTACGTCATCTGCAAAAAATATTTTTTCAAGATTGCTAGATCTTTGGTTAATACACAATTGTATTACAAATAGACAGCAACAAACAATCAATGTTACTCAATTATGCCACAATTGTCATGTCAAACTGTATCTACAGCAATCACAGAAAGCGTGACCGATTGTGCACTAGATTGAAGATGTATAGAAAATATTCTGTTTCAGTAACGTCCGAGTCCATAAATATTCTGTTTCCTTGAAACAATATTTTCGTTGTATACACTGATTGACGTAACAACAATTTGTTTTCCAGGATAAAACGCACCAACCCCGTAGCTTAGTGCCAGCAAACTGAGTTCTGACGAACTAAAGTAGATTATAGAAACTAGACCAGAGGATTACTTTAAAGAAGAAGAAGTAATGCAAGCAGAGTAAAAAAGTGAATTATGTCTCGTTTTGGGCAATGTATTTGTAGGCTAGAGGAGATGCCTATCTGGGAATTAGTAACCGTTGGAATCGGAAATGTTGTGATCCTTTATCCATGTGGTCATTATTGTGCGTGCACTCAGAATTCAAATGGTTGTTCCTATTTAGCTAAATAGGCATGCCTTCCAAATTCTGAGAAAAAATATATCATTTAAGCGTAGTGGCCCAATCAGCAACCATCGGCCCTATTGAATCAAGTGACCCCAAGAGCCCCAAGGCCCAATCTTTGACACTTTAATATATTATTGTGTCAAAGCCTAGCCCACATCTCTATATAATCCCTCTTCCTTTTATTTTATATAAGGCTATTGGCTTCTAATATATTAGAAGAGGTTGTGTTAATATTTTGATGATGTGGGACTTATAGGTTACTATCGCTTATTCATCCCAACTTCCTCTTTCTCTTGCTCATTCATTTCCAACAATCCCCCACATGAATGAGCAGTCGATCTTAGTTTCACGAACCATTTATCGCATCAGTTAAAGTACCACATGGGCCTTGAAATTTGCTAGTGATTACCTATTTTAATCACAGGCGAATCAGTAGACATAGACTACCCTTGAACTGTTAACCTTT
This sequence comes from Allium sativum, assembly GCA_030737875.1. Taxonomy (NCBI): domain Eukaryota; kingdom Viridiplantae; phylum Streptophyta; class Magnoliopsida; order Asparagales; family Amaryllidaceae; genus Allium; species Allium sativum. The sequence continues at coordinate 304,621,498 of CM060912.1, read as the reverse complement.
TGTATAATTTCAAAGTAGACAACACATGATAAATGTTTCTTATAACCCTTCATTCTCTGTATGTGTTCATTTTTTCCTTGAACACCTTCCTAGTCTCATAAGTGCTTAGAGAATTTGGCCTTATAATTTTCTTTGAAGCGGCGCCTTCGCACTTACATAGGTGATTCCGTAAAGGTTATTCTGTAATTCCTCAATTTCATACATCATTAAAAGTATTAATACTTGTCCTTATTCAACATATAATGCGATGACGTTTTTGTGTTTCTGCATTCTTACTACTGGATAGTCGTTGCAACGTTGGTGTATGTCTCTTCGCTTAGCATGTAGTTGACTTTTTTGTTTGTGATATTTTTTGCGGTTTTTTGGTTAACGAGTTTGTGTTGGTCATGTAAAATGTTCATGTCATGCTCTTAGTGTGCAATCTGTGGGTTGTTCGTTGTTAAGGTTTAGTGTGTTGGTACAATGTTCCTTACTTTGTTCTCGGTTTACAAGTGAAGATTTATGTCTCTCAATTAACTGGGTCTCAATTATGGGCGATACTTACCTGCTAATCTCGTAGCCTGCCCGTTGTACATGTCACTTTGTCTTTTCATGCATGTTCTTTCATGTACCATGTCTGTGTAGTCAGCTTGGTTTATTTTGTGTGGTTCGAGAAAGGGAACCGCTTTTTATAGTATGGTCCTAATATGTGATACTATGCTCCACAGTTCTATGATATGTACCCAGTGCTTTGGTTTCCGTTCTTTGGTTCGCTAAGTAGTGTAGCCATACTTTGATGTTTCATGTAACATTGTAACTATTGTTTTATGTAATCTCGTACAATATCATTGTTGTTTTATGTAATTTGAAATGTTATTTAATCCCTGCATGGAGTAGAGAAACTATTGTAGTCTAAAAGAAGTGTATAGCTTCAGTGTTGTAACCTAGATAGGATATAGTACAAAAAAATTAGCATCAACAGCAATTACTATCAACGTTAAATGCTGAATGTCGTAGAATGCCTTCCCAAAAGAACTTCCTATAGTGCTTAACGCTGAGAAAAATATAATTTTGTTTGTTACTACCCAAAACATTAATTTTTGCCTAATTTGTTTTGATCTCAATTACTGGGAGAAAAAGGTCTACTTTCCCCTTCTTTATTTCCTTTTTTCATATGTTGATTCCAAATTCAAAACTTTAGAATCATTTTCCTTCATCCTTCGGTTCGATTTTGGTTGAGCATATCCGAAACTAGCTCTTTTGATCCATATCGATTTCAATTTCGACTGAGTTAGACTTGGTGAAAATGGAAATTAGTAAGCTTTATTTCTTTGTTTTATTTTTAGTTTGAGTTCGAATCTTGGTTGGTCATAAAGTATTGTTCGTTAGACAGAGTTCACTATTTACTCTAGTTTTGTTCAACAGTAACTGGTTGCAACTATTTGAACCTTTCCTTAACCATTTTGGTGAAATCACCTGAAATTATTGTCTTCTTCTCTTTGCTCTAAGTGGATTCTGGAATTTAGGCTGCTTATTTGGCATTTTGGCTTTGATATTTTTGTTATGTAACAACGGTCGGAACAAAGCCCCCATTCCTTGCACGCATATGAGATGGTACACAACTCCCATATAACAAAAGGAATCCCTGATGTTACGTGCCTACCGGCTCATGTTTTTACACAATTCCTTCAATGTATTCCGTGATGTGGGACTATTGTATCCAAACCATCATTCTTCCTTAAGAACATACAAGGCAATCCTAATAGTCTCTCCCTTGACTCGCATCCTACGAGTATCTTTTGAGAGCACTGCCTTGCCCGCATGGCCAAGTGCAAACCTTTGGCTCTGATGCCACTGTTATGTAACGATGGTCGGAACAAAGCCCCCCTTCCTTGCACGCGTATGAGCTGGTACACAACTCCCATATAACAAAAGGAATTCCTATTGTTATGTGCCTATCAGCTCATATTTGTACACAATTCCTTCAATATATTCCGTGATGTGAGACTATTGTATCCAAATAATCATTCCTCCTTAAGAACATGCGAGGCAATCGTAACAATTTTTTCATCGCCATGTCGGTTTAACTCAACGATTGCTTGCGCAATGGGGTCCATCAAGATGTGGTGGTTGGTGGTGCCTTACCAAGAGTTCCCAACCATTCACTTTATTTCAGGCCTCTTGGAGTTGCGCCGGTAAGTAAACGCAAGGTTTGGGCTTGTTACTGCTTCTTTTTCCTATTTCTCATTGTATTATCGTCTTGGTTATGCCGAATAGTTCTTATTTTTTTTGCATGTTTGCAATGAGTCTATGATGATATCTTTATGCAACATAATTTTAATATGTGTTCCAGGTTGGTATGTGGCTAGTCCTCGTCCTTCCACTTTGTAGTAATAGTCTATTGTCTTTGCTATATGTCGGCAACAGTATGTTGTTTCCTCTTAGTGATTTCTTTGAAACTTACTAAACCCATGTAACACCCCAAGAATTCTATAACTGTGAAATTCACAAATTAAAGTATAATTAATTTGAAATCAAAGAACCAAGGGAAACGGGATACGCCATTGCGTTCGTCTCGGAAAAATATGCGAAAAGAGTCCGAGTTTTCGAAAAACGGAGTCCGTATGAAGAAGATATGGCCTTCGGAAGTTTTGAATTAATTTTAAAATTCAAACAGAATAAAATAATTAAATATTCCGAAGTGGGGCCCATTGGGCCAGGGTGGAAGAACACCCGCCTGGGCCACCCAGGTCGACTGGGCTGTCGACCTGGGCTACCCATGTCGACAGGGCTGTCGACAGCCCTGTCGACAGGGGTATCGACCTGGTCGAGCCCAGTCAACCTGGCTGGCCAGGTCGGTGTGTGGTCGAATTTCTGTGGTCTGCTTTGTCATTAGGGCTAGGTGGCGGGTTTTTATTGGTCTCTCTATCTAATGAATGGCTACGATCTAACCTAGCAACATCAAGGGTCCTAATCAATTCCTAACCTCTATATAAACAACCCTAGACTAAACCCTAATCTATTCATTCAAATTAAGAACATAGCCGCCATGTTGCTGAGGAACGACAAAGAGTAGCCGCCAACTAGAGAGAGAATTAGGAGGAGAGTTCTAAAGCCTAAAGCAATTCAAGCAACCTAAAGCCAATCAATTCAACAAAGGAATCATATCTCTTAATTAGAGAATTTGCCGCAACCATTGTAAGTAGAGTATTACTTTGGTATGAATAAACAACTGTATTGATTTGTATGCTTGAATTGGGATAATAAAGTAATTCATATTTGTGCAAAATTATGTTATTCATTATAAAGAACTACATGCGGTAGTTCTATGCAAGTATACGTTTGGATTATTGCGCAAATTATGTAATCTATGTTGAAGCTACATGTATGTAGTTGATTGAAATTCATGCGAGTTTGGGGCTTTGTTATTATGTCGTCATGATGTATATTTTGTGCATAAATCATTTTGCAAGTAATTGAAACAAGTTTGGTTGTTATAGTTCATATGAAACTATGTTGGAATTTTGACACCATAATCCATGTATTAAGTCATGCTTTTGCAAAACTTATGAATATGGCTAGGCTATGAATGATATTTGGCATAATTGAAATCTATGATTAAGTCTATCTTGTTTATATGATGACATATGTGAGACATGGCTAGGTTAGACTCAAAAATCCCTTTTTGCAAGTTTAAAGCAAACACCATGATTAGGAATATTTATGCCATGCTTATGTTTGACATTATGCCACGTTTATGCTAGAAGTATTTATGTCATGCTTATGTTTGACATTATGCCGTGTTTATGCTAAAAGTATTTATGCCATGCTTATGTTTGACATTATGCTATGCTTATGCTAGGAATATTTATGACAAGCTTATGTTTGACATTATGCCTAAATCAGAATATAGGTTCATGTTGTAGTTAAACCTATGCAAGTTCACATGCTTTGATTCATGTCACCTATGTTACCACTATGCAAGTACACCAATTTCTATTTTGTATTTCCAACGTCTTATTGCAAGTTCATGCGCTCACCTTCCCCTCTTTGTGTATACGCCATAAGCCTCCCCTTTTCGCATGGCTAAATTGGGCTTTAAAAGGCTAAGCCCAATATATATATATAAACGGACGTGTAAAACGGGGGAAAATAACGTTGGGTTAAAAATTAATTAATGAATAAAAATATAAAATAGAAGGGCCAAATTCAAGTATGGGTTGGGCCCGTGATTGGTGTAACCTTTACACCATTAACTTAATAATGGGCCGCAAATATTTACATATAAGAAATAAAGAAGAATGACAAGATATGTAAATGTAGAACATACGATGTGTTTAACCCGAGGTTGGATTGAGTTGTGATGTAAACCTGCCCGGAACCGCCCGGCTGTCCAGTAGTCACAACAATACCTATCCAATGTGGGAGGTTAAACATGGAGCCCAGCGAGGACCCGAGGTTAGACTGAGTTGTGGCGTAAGACTGCCCGGAACCAACCGGCAACAGGCAGCCACAACAATACCTGTCTAATGTGAGAGGTCAGGGCCTTAATAAGACAATTAAGGCTGAGTCAGGATTGATAGGATTAAGTGAACTAAAGACTTAATCAAAATGGAACATGCTAAACTAAACGGACTGGTGGGGTTAGGTTAGGGAAACACTTAACCAACTTAGCATGTTGGATAGAGATAGAAAACCTAGTAACGGGGGACCCTTTTCAGCAGTAACCCTAAAAGGTGTATCAGGATACCCTGAAACTAGGCAGGGTGGGGCACGATTACTGGGCTGATTGTAAGAGGTCAAAGCGACGGCGGTGGTGTAGCAGTGTAGGTTCTAACGGTGTGCGGGCGTGCACGCACTCCGGCGCAGAAAAACAAAGCACTGGGCACCAGTAGCATACCTGTGCATTCTAAGGTTGTGTCGGGTTGCCACTATGGGACTTGATACACCCCATGGTGGGACCAGCATAGGTAACTACAGACATCGGGGGCCGTAAGACACATGTAACTATGCGAGTAGGAGCCGATCATCATAGAATGGATCACATCACCCTGATTATGGGTGCCAGTTGGAAACTAGTTTATATGGGTTCAGAGATTAACATGGGGTACGATAGTATATTCGACCCTAGACAACTTAACCAAGTTTATAGTGCATGCCCACTTCTTGTTTATACTTATCATACCCAGTTCTTTATTCATAGACAAAATAGTACTAGACTTACTCAGGCTTTATGTCTGACTCTACTTTTCTTTCGTCTTCTTTCTTCCGTTTCCCCCCCCCCCCAGGTCCTCAGGGAGGGAACACAGCAGCTTGACCAACCTCAACATCCAGCTTGAAGAAGAGAAATGTATTGCTTGGACTTTCCTGTTTTGAACTATGGCTTTGGAAAATCCACTATGGGGCTTTTGCAGTTTATCTATGTTTTATTTATGCTTCTTTAAATAATGTACTCAAGACAGATTATGAAAGTGTTATGTTATGTTTTTGGAAAGGATGTTGTTGTAACACGTATTTTACTTTATGAAATAAAATTTGTTGTTCTTCCGCTGTTTACAAATATGTGTTCTTATATCTGTCTTGTATATCTGTGACTTGTACATATAAACCTCCACCAAAATTAGGGCATTCCCTTTGAGAGTGACCCTAACGGAGGTGGGGTGTTTCACTTGGTATCAGAGCATAGGTTTACCAGATAAGATAAAAAGTTTTGAAAAAAAAATTATTTTCAAAAAGGAAATTTAAAGAAGCATTTTTAAAAGAAAAAATATTATTTTATTTTTAAAAGGCAAAGTCCACTCCCCAAAGCCGTAGGAACTATCTCTTATCCTTCGTTTTGAATCTATCCTTTTTGTTTCAGCATGTCCCAAGAACTTAACTTGCCTGAAGGGGTGCCAATACCTGGTTGGTTTAGACGATTCTTAGAAGCAAGGGCCACTCAGCCAGGTCCTACCATTCCTCCTCCTCCAGCGGAAGGGAATCATCCAGCTGCGGCAGCACCTTTTCCCCCACCTCCTCCTCGGGGAAACACTTTTGCTAAGATATGTAAAGATTTTAAAGCTATGGGAGGAAGGGATTTCCATGGAACTGAGTCCTTCGTAGCAGCTAGGAATTGGCTGAAAGAAACGGAGGACCTATTCATCATCTTTGAGGTAGAGGATAGACAAAAAGTACAGTTGGCAGTATGGCTATTGAAGGGCGAGGCTTCCTACTGGTGGGAAGTCACTAATGCTGAAAGACCAGTGGAGACATGGGAGGACTTTAGGGCAAGGTTTGAGACCAAATTTCTCTCAGATACGGAAAGGAGTTTGCAGTTGGAAAAATTCTTATTTCTTAAGCAAGGGGACAAGACTGTCAGAGAGTATGTGAATCAGTTTGATGAGCTGGCTAGGTTTGGGCTTGACCTAGTCAACACCCCGCACAAGAAGGCTCTCCGTTTCGTCAAAGGGTTGAATGAGCCATTACACAGTTTGGCCATGACCCATATACCCATGGGAGCCACGTATGAAAGATTGGTGCAAATGGCATTGCTGAATGAAGAGGATAAGGGCAAGAAGAAAGAGGGTTTGCAGCCCAAGAAGACAGACTTTAAAAAAAGGCGGGGAAGGCAACAAAGAGAAGAGGACGTGTAATTTCTGTGGCAAAGTGGGGCACTTAGTAAAGGACTGCCGGAAAAAGAAGGCCAAGGAGAATGGTGGGTGTTTTTCTTGCGGTGAGACGGGCCATAGGACTAAGGACTGCCCAAAGAAACGGGGACAGGGCACTGGATCCACCCCAGGGGCACAGATTCATGTGCTGGAAGCGCCACCTTTGCAACAGTGAGGTACAAACACTTCTGTAGAAAGTGTAGTTTATCTTTTACGATCACCCCGTTCGCACTTTATTTGATTCTGGCGCATCACACTCCTTTATCTCGTCTGCTTTAGTAGAATCTCTGCACCTAAAAACTAGTATGGTAGAGGACCCCTTAATTGTTTCAAACCCAATTGGGGGCCCAGCTCATTTGTCTATGGTCTGTGTGGATTTGAAAATTTCTATTCTAAGTGTTGAATTTCAGTGTAGTGCCTTTGTTTTGGGCTTTTCGGGGTATGGTTTGATTTTGGGCATGGATTGGCTATCTAGTAATGGGGCCATCCTTGATTTTGAGAAAAAGGGTTGTTAGGCTCCTAACCCAGCTCGGTAATACTTTGGAAATTTCTTGTAATCCCTCGTATGCGGCTATGCTTAGTTATCTTGAATCGCTAGATGCCTCTGTTGAAAACTTGCAATCAGTTAGAGTGGTCCGGGAATATCCGGATGTCTTTGAAGAGGTGAAGGGCTTGCCTCCGAAGCGGGAAATAGACTTCCGCATATATCTTGTAGATAATGCAAAGCCCGTTGCGTTGCCCGTTAGACATATGGCTCCACGAGAAAGGAAAGAGCTCAGTAAACAGATTAAAGAGCTTCTAGAAAAGGGGTTCGTTAGGAGGAGCATTTCAGAATGGGGCGCTCCAGTAGTGTTCGCCACTAAGGCTGAAGGTTCATTTCGCTGATGCATGAGTTGTAAAGAATCACCTTAGTAAGTACATTTGGCAACATAGTTGACATTTGTTTATTTTCAAGAGATAATTCATCTATGTGGAATACCTTCTAGTAAGTGAACAAGATCCAAGATTCACTAATGAATTTTGGAGAGCTTGCATGGAACCATGAGTACGCAGTTAGGCTTGAGTCAAGTATACTAGAAGGAGAATGAGTGAAAGAGGAACGAGAGGCAAGGGTTCCAATTCATATTTTGGAAACAAGGATTAAGAAACTATGAAATTGTGAAGTTAAAGACAGACAAAGCATAATGGAGTTATGCTCAAGGAAGTGCGACTTAGAAGATTGAAGACTAGATTCGTGCATCGTATCTCTTCTTAAGAGTATATCCTTGATCCCTCTCTTCCTGTAGGGCTTACTTGCATAGTATCTTTTCTGTATATCCTCTCGGTCCCATTCTCAATCCAATTTCTGTTGCAAATCACATAGGGAGTATAACTCATCTGTTAGTAACACATGTTGGGGCTCGAGGGTGTTCATTGGTTTGACTAAAGTTTTTGGGTTTTATATGATACAGATTGGTCTTAGGAAGGGACTCCCTTATGAACTAAAAGGAGTCCATCATGCTTAGTTGCCTAGAATCATATATGATGGTTGGGTTGAGTAACTCTTTGGGTGTCAGTCTGATGTTGATTTCGGTCTTCGGGGCTGATGCTTAGGGAGTTCTTCTCCTAATCAATATATATGTGGCATAGGTTTTCAGTTTTGACATTGCCTAATGGGCACAAAGTTTTTACTTCAACTATACCTTTAGATAGGAACAATTGGGAAAATTTCCTATAGATTAGAGCTACCCGAGAAGTTGGCTGGAGTCCACAACGTATTTCACGTTTCACATCTCCGAAAATGTCTACATGAGTCTGCTGAAGTGGTAGAGCCAAATATCCTCGAAGAGGCCGAAGTGGAGCGCGAAGCAACCATAAGGAGAGTTCCAACCCGCATCTTAGGAACGGAAGTGAAGAAGCTACGCAACCGCGAAGTCAAGCTCGTCAAAGTCCAGTGGAGCGACGCCGAGGGAGACGCGACTTGGAAAACTGAAGCTAAAATCCGTACAGCCTACCCTTTTTTGTTCGAGGGTACATCCTTGATCTTTCATTTTCCTTAAGTTGCGCTTTTATCTATCTTTTTAGGTATATTTCCTCGACCGTATCTTTTAGGTAGAAACTCTTTGGATGGAAACATGTAATTGAAACATGTTATGTATGAATGGTTGCAAGTAATTACTAGTGGTTGCTCGTGGTTGCATATACACACACAATCTAGGTTTTAGATCGGCTCAGTCACTTCATATTGCATATGCATATATGTTTGCATTCGTATGTGATTGAACTTTAATGTGTTGTCATGTGGATGCTGCGTTTGTATTGAATGTTTGTGCACTCATGTAGAATCATGAATAGGAAAACTTGAATACATAATGGATTCATGGCACTTACATAATTCGCATTAAGGAGGTCAACTGAATCAGTAGACCGCCTGATTTTGCATTAGATAAGTACATGTACACACACACTTCGCATATGATCATGAAGCATTAGAAGTCTTTTAAGGACAATGGATGCTCGTGTTTGATGGATGAGTAGATGGATGATTGGATGTTAGGATATACATTCCTCCTAACTTGAAGATTTCGGGGACGAAATCCTTTTAAGTGGGGGAGAATGTAACACCCCAAGAATTCTATAACTGTGAAATTCACAAATTAAAGTATAATTAATTTGAAATCAAAGAACCAAGGGAAACGGGATACGCCATTGCGTTCGTCTCGGAAAAATACGCGAAATAGAGTCCGAGTTTTCGAAAAACGGAGTCCGTATGAAGAAGATATGGCCTTCGGAAGTTTTGAATTAAATTTAAAATTCAAACAGAATAAAATAATTAAATATTCCGAAGTGGGGCCCATTGGGCCAGTGTGGAAGAACACCCGCCTGGGCCACCCAGGTCGACTGGGCTGTCGACCTGGGCTACCCATGTCGATAGGGCTGTCGACAGCCCTGTCGACAGGGGTATCGACCTGGTCGAGCCCAGTCAACCTGGCTGGCCAGGTCGGTGTGTGGTCGAATTTCTGTGGTCTGCTTTGTCATTAGGGCTAGGTGGCGGGTTTTTATTGGTCTCTCTATCTAATGAATGGCTACGATCTAACCTAGCAACATCAAGGGTCCTAATCAATTCCTAACCTCTATATAAACAACCCTAGACTAAACCCTAATCTATTCATTCAAATTAAGAACATAGCCGCCATGTTGCTGAGGAACGACAAAGAGTAGCCGCCAACTAGAGAGAGAATTAGGAGGAGAGTTCTAAAGCCTAAAGCAATTCAAGCAACCTAAAGCCAATCAATTCAACAAAGGAATCATATCTCTTAATTAGAGAATTTGCCGCAACCATTGTAAGTAGAGTATTACTTTGGTATGAATAAACAACTGTATTGATTTGTATGCTTGAATTGGGATAATAAAGTAATTCATATTTGTGCAAAATTATGTTATTCATTATAAAGAACTACATGCGGTAGTTCTATGCAAGTATACGTTTGGATTATTGCGCAAATTATGTAATCTATGTTGAAGCTACATGTATGTAGTTGATTGAAATTCATGCGAGTTTGGGGCTTTGTTATTATGTCGTCATGATGTATATTTTGTGCATAAATCATTTTGCAAGTAATTGAAACAAGTTTGGTTGTTATAGTTCATATGAAACTATGTTGGAATTTTGACACCATAATCCATGTATTAAGTCATGCTTTTGCAAAACTTATGAATATGGCTAGGCTATGAATGATATTTGGCATAATTGAAATCTATGATTAAGTCTATCTTGTTTATATGATGACATATGTGAGACATGGCTAGGTTAGACTCAAAAATCCCTTTTTGCAAGTTTAAAGCAAACACCATGATTAGGAATATTTATGCCATGCTTATGTTTGACATTATGCCACGTTTATGCTAGAAGTATTTATGTCATGCTTATGTTTGACATTATGCCGTGTTTATGCTAAAAGTATTTATGCCATGCTTATGTTTGACATTATGCTATGCTTATGCTAGGAATATTTATGACATGCTTATGTTTGACATTATGCCTAAATCAGAATATAGGTTCATGTTGTAGTTAAACCTATGCAAGTTCACATGCTTTGATTCATGTCACCTATGTTACCACTATGCAAGTACACCAATTTCTATTTTGTATTTCCAACGTCGTATTGCAATTTCATGCGCTCACCTTTCCCTCTTTGTGTATACGCCATAAGCCTCCCCTTTTCGCATGGCTAAATTGGGCTTTAAAAGGCTAAGCCCAATATATATATATAAACGGACGTGTAAAACGGGGGAAAATAACGTTGGGTTAAAAATTAATTAATGAATAAAAATATAAAATAGAAGGGCCAAATTCAAGTATGGGTTGGGCCCGTGATTGGTGTAACCTTTACACCATTAACTTAATAATGGGCCGCAAATATTTACATATAAGAAATAAAGAAGAATGACAAGATATGTAAATGTAGAACATACGATGTGTTTAACCCGAGGTTGGATTGAGTTGTGATGTAAACCTGCCCGGAACCGCCCGGCTGTCCAGTAGTCACAACAATACCTATCCAATGTGGGAGGTTAAACATGGAGCCCAGCGAGGACCCGAGGTTAGACTGAGTTGTGGCGTAAGACTGCCCGGAACCAACCGGCAACAGGCAGCCACAACAATACCTGTCTAATGTGAGAGGTCAGGGCCTTAATAAGACAATTAAGGCTGAGTCAGGATTGATAGGATTAAGTGAACTAAAGACTTAATCAAAATGGAACATGCTAAACTAAACGGACTGGTGGGGTTAGGTTAGGGAAACACTTAACCAACTTAGCATGTTGGATAGAGATAGAAAACCTAGTAACGGGGGACCCTTTTCAGCAGTAACCCTAAAAGGTGTATCAGGATACCCTGAAACTAGGCAGGGTGGGGCACGATTACTGGGCTGATTGTAAGAGGTCAAAGCGACGGCGGTGGTGTAGCAGTGTAGGTTCTAACGGTGTGCGGGCGTGCACGCACTCCGGCGCAGAAAAACAAAGCACTGGGCACCAGTAGCATACCTGTGCATTCTAAGGTTGTGTCGGGTTGCCACTATGGGACTTGATACACCCCATGGTGGGACCAACATAGGTAACTACAGACATCGGGGGCCGTAAGACACATGTAACTATGCGAGTAGGAGCCGATCATCATAGAATGGATCACATCACCCTGATTATGGGTGCCAGTTGGAAACTAGTTTATATGGGTTCAGAGATTAACATGGGGTACGATAGTATATTCGACCCTAGACAACTTAACCAAGTTTATAGTGCATGCCCACTTCTTGTTTATACTTATCATACCCAGTTCTTTATTCATAGACAAAATAGTACTAGACTTACTCAGGCTTTATGTCTGACTCTACTTTTCTTTCGTCTTCTTTCTTCCGTTTCCCCCCCCCCAGGTCCTCAGGGAGGGAACACAGCAGCTTGACCAACCTCAACATCCAGCTTGAAGAAGAGAAATGTATTGCTTGGACTTTCCTGTTTTGAACTATGGCTTTGGAAAATCCGCTATGGGGCTTTTGCAGTTTATCTATGTTTTATTTATGCTTCTTTAAATAATGTACTCAAGACAGATTATGAAAGTGTTATGTTATGTTTTTGGAAAGGATGTTGTTGTAACACGTATTTGACTTTATGAAATAAAATTTGTTGTTCTTCCGCTGTTTACAAATATGTGTTCTTATATCTGTCTTGTATATCTGTGACTTGTACATATAAACCTCCACCAAAATTAGGGCATTCCCTTTGAGAGTGACCCTAACGGAGGTGGGGTGTTTCAACCCATTTTCGATCCAGTTCAAAATTTGATAATTTTTTTTGTTAACATGTAGAATTCATGGTCAAGTTATACACCTTTTGGGCATTTGTCTTTGGCCATGCTTTGTTGTTCTCTTGTCTTTGGAAATTTTGGTGTTTGGGATGGATTTAATAGATTGTATGGAAAAAGAATGTGATTACCATCTTTTAGGTTTTATTGCTAGGTTCACATTGACAAAAACATGTTATCACAGAGGCAAAACGTGATCTATTTATCCTATAGTTCAGAACTATCAATGTGTGTTCAGTTACCTGATGAGTCCGTTCAATTACCTTTTGATAGACTCATCTTCTAGTTTATAATGATAGATTTTAAACTGCGATGCATCTCCCTCGCTGTTCTCGATCACAAGTGGTGTTCCGGTTGGCTTACGGTTTATACTGGTCGGTTCTACAAGGTTACCACTCAGTCAGAAAGCATGGTGTGCAAACTTAATGCATAAATTACTGACACTGTCTATATTTGCAGTGCCGCCTCATTTATTTGGAGTGCAAGACTTGCTTTCTATAAGGTTACCGCTTAGTCAGAAAGCATGGTCTATGAACTTAATGCATAAATTCATTTTAGCCATCACTCTAATTATAACTTCCCATTCATAATATCAAACTCAAGCAAGGCTCTGAGTGAAACTTAAGCAAATGCAGGTTGTTTATAATAACCAAATTAGGAGCAGATTGCGGTTTTCCATTATCATGCAGACTAACAAGGCTTGTGCAGATTTACAAAGTATGCAGATAAACAAGGTATGAAACCTATAGTTCTGTTCAAATTACTCAAATATTTGGTCATATGTGGAAGATATGCGATGATGTTTCATAATTTTCTTTATGCTACATCTATTTTTGTGTCTTGTTCTATCAGAATGCCTAGGTTAGTACCACAAATTTAAAAACAAGTATAGTAATGTTCAAGTGATTTTATCATCGATGATGAAGAAAGAACAAGTACTGTCACATTTACTCTTGTTTACTTTTTTTGGCATTAACATGTATTATGCATGTATAGTTTTTTCATTTTTTTTAGCGTAGATCAGGAACAGACATGTTAAAATAGGTCACTCATAGCAAGAGGAATCCCTTTTGTTGCTTGCAGTATTTCATTTGCTTTAGAACCATACAAGTCAAGTTAGTGCATTAAGGGGCTAGAATTGGAATTTCTATGGGCAAGTCTACTGTGCTACTAAGGTATGGTACATGAAAAATAAGTATTTCATTTATCCTTCCTAGTGCTCTTATTTTATTTATACTTGTGCTAAAGAGAGTTTATTTTCTGGTTCATTTTTGGTAGTTTTCTCTGTATGATTATAGATTACCAAACATATCAGCATGGCTTCTTGAGGTAGCTTTGTGTTTTTTTATTGAATTATGAAGTCATAATGAAATTTTGACAGGTTTCGATTAGAAACGTAGGTAATGAAAGATGATTCTAAAATATGTATGAATGATGATTACTAATAATGATTACCAATAATGAAATTTTCAAAATATCCAACCTTCCACGCCTGAAATGTGTGATAAAAGAAATGTATAGGCTTTACCCTGGAGGACCATTACTGGTTCCGCATGAGAATGCTGAAACATTGTTGTAGCAGGATATGATATGCTTAGGGGATTGAAGCTTCTAGTGAACGTGTATGTTATAAAAAGGAATGGGATTAGTTGGAAAGATGCGAATAAGTTTGTGCTTGGAAGATAAGGAAGAAGTGTATGTTAACATTTGAAATGGGAAGAAGGAAGTGCCCAGGTAATGGAAATAATCAACCAGTTAGCAGCATTCAAATTGATGATGTGGAAGAATGGCGGAAGCTAAGGAATAATGGATCAATCAGCAATTCAAATGCAAATTGATGCAATAAATGGCGCATTCTGATGTAAGATGGAGGCAGAACTGAAGCCTAGATAGGCAAGTTTTGCTGCATAGAGAACTAAGACATGCAAGACAGAATGGTAGAACTGGAGGGTGTAACATCCCGAGATTTTGCAACAATGTAAAATATTAAGTTTAATGTGTTTTTGAACAAAATTGTTTTAAATATTAAAATTAATGATTTATGTCATATATTGATAAAGTATGAACAAAAATTGACTTGTTGAACAATGAACTGCAATGGCTATGTATAATAATGACAGTGTTTGATAATCCATTTATAATGGAAATTTATATTGAACTAACAAAATATAATGGATTAACTAATTTTGGAATTTCATATATGTTGAAGATTTTAATGTATTGAATACGACAATAATATTGATCCATTTGATATTATAATGAATCGCAAACTAGTTATAGCTGTAATAACTTGCATTGACTGAAAATGTAACTATGATTGGTTTGTATTTCAAATATTGATATTTGAAATTTAATATTGAAGCTATTTATATTAAATTGAGTTAATAAATTTATAGTTTAATTTTAATGATTTGATTGTGAAAATTTATGGTATGAAGTTAATCTAACTGATTATGGAATGAGTTTCAACTTATTATAATGAAATTTGATTAATAAAGTTAAATTGAATTCTATTTTATTTTAACAATAATTTGTATGAATTGAATTAAAAATTATTTATTTGAAAATTTGAGATTATATTGGATTATCAAGACATATGAATTTTGTTAATTTAAATTAAAATTTAGTGATTAATTATGAAATCTTATAATGTAAACTTACTTTAAATTTATTATGTAATGAATATAAAATAAAAGGATGTTTAATATAAATGGTCCCTATTCCATCTTAACCTAACTTTTCATTCCTGTAACCGCCTCAATCTCTTCCTCGTTCAAAAGAAAATGGCTGCCACCCTTTCTAAATTTCAACAAATTAAATAAAATTCGTTACTCAATGAAACCAGACTCCGTTCGATTCACTGAGTTCATAGGCATGTATTCTTCGCAAATGTACGCTTCATTTTGGGTTCGATGGTATTGGGGTTCGCCCATGTATTTCCAGTGAAGCGAGGGTTTGAAAGTGGGGTTAGCATGGAGATTTATTCATGATTTAGTTATTATATTTGATTCTGTTGTGGAAAATAGCATTAGTTAGCCAAAAATAAGGGGCTTCAAAGGATAAAATTTTCGTAACCTGTGCGGGGGAGGGGGGGGGATGACACGTTGTCCTTGGTGAGGCCGAGTTCAATCAAATGGTGATGGAGAGGAGGAAATCGCAAAGAGAAATTCGATGGATCTGTCAGTTCAGATTTTTGTTGAGAGAATTAGGAGTTTGGGTAGAGAGATGGTTCGAGTTTTTTTGCCATGAATGGTCGTGTTACTAGATTTATGCGTAAATGGAGTTTGGATAGTGGGAGAAGAAGATTTGGAGATGACGTGGCATTGGTAGGGGATAAGGGTTATTTTTTTAAATTAATTTATATTTATTGAAATCCAATCGTAAAATGTTAATAACTTTTCCTTATAAACTCAGATTTATGCACGGTTGGTATTGGATCTAGATTAACCCTAGAGGGGAAGGGGGAGGGGGTGAATAGGGTTTATTATAGTTTTTTGCTAAGTTAAAAAAATCTGATGGGATATTAAATAATAAACAGATCACAGACTGTAGTAGAATTAAAAAGCAGAAAAGAAGTAACACACAGAGATACCCACCTTCGGCAAAATCCTGCCTATTGCTGCATTCCTAAGGTTTTTACTAGGTATTATAAACTTATACCGCATACAAGACTATGTACACTCGCAGCGCCTACTCCTATCCTAACCCTACGCTCAAAACCGTAGACTGACCGATATCCCCTCGACCAAATTTCTCCTAGATTTACAGACTCTAGTAAACTTCCAGCTAAAACCTTAACTGGATTTTCTAATATTTTACAGACACTAGTAACTTTTGACGGTTTACAAAAGAAATTGAAAAATTACAACACAATATTAAAATAAAAGAAAATAGGAAAATCCCCCTTTTTAAATTAAAATCCTTAAGCCCTTTCAAAAGTTGATCGGCCCACTTTAGTTGGTTTCACCCAATCACTTTGTCCCGATTGCTTTGACCTCTGGAGAAATAAAAATAGCGGCTTCAAAAGAAATTAGGGTTTTCCAAAATCGATCACATATTGTGACGGCAAGGAATTTCGCTCGGTCCGAACCAGTCGCTAAACCGATCCAGGCCGTTCGAAACGCCCTATCGTTTGAGAACAGGACAAAACAGAACGCATACAGAAGAACATTTCATTGTATATGCAACAATGCGTCAGATTACAAGAATATACAGAGTAAAAATGAATAAATATTACACAGAAATATCAGAGATTTAAATTACATTTAAATACATAGCAGCGGACAAATAATACAATACACAACTAGAAGAGATATACGGATACAAAGCTTTCCGGATACCGTTCCAGCTGTAAACCAGGATCCTGTGAATATAAATCTGCAAAACCGAAACTACTAGCTGCCCGTGTCAAAATAAGGGCACCCAGAGTTTAGGTTAAAACAATAAACTCCAGGTCAGTCATGTGACTGGTGTGAGAACTAAAACAGTTATTATTCTTTATTTTAAAAGTTAGGTAAATCAAGGGACCACGCCGTATAACACGGAACGGGTTTCCTCCCAAGAATACCAGTGCATAAAACAAACAGCGCAATGCTAAATAAAGAAAAATGAAGCTGTTATAAGACCCAGGTCCCATCACACAATGCAACGCAGCCGAGGATAGGGTTTTCCCTTATAACAGCCAAAGAATGCTTGATACGTTTAAAACAAATCATTTGATACTATTCTAAGTGCATAGTGTATAAAACAGCTTCAAATCATAAGTATCAATCATAGGCGGCATGAATGCCCCATCCCACTATGTCGCCATACTAGGGTCTACAAATAAAACCGCAAATGTTACGTATTTGGAAATTGGATTTCCGTCTATGAACCGAGGCAAAAGATAGTCCTCAACCGATTCGTGACTCTCTAGCCCGAGCCACAGGGTCAGAGCGCATCGACCCTTGGAGCGACAGGGCCGGTCCACCGATGTGGATTAAAATGCCTGAACACTACGTTTCCCCGCCCTTTGGGGCGTAAATGAGCCAACTAAATGACTCCATCGGTTCGAGAACGACCGATCAATCCGAGGCGCCTCGCAACAGCAACAACCACATAAGTCAAACTCGTCAGGGCGTGTAAAACCACTGACGCCACTTCTAACTAGAAAGAAACGCATGCCCTCCCTGAGGTCCGTCTCCCGTTTTTGGTTCATACCGGGTGTGAAACACGCGAGGTAAACGTTACACAAAGCTACGCCACAAAGGCCGTGCTTTGATCATCACCACAAGACTTTGCTTTTCAACAGAAGCCTCGATCAATTGCCACTTAGGCATGCCACACAGGCAATTCACTCCATGCGTTTGATATCCATCAATATATAACCCCTGAGCTCGTATGTCTCAGAGAAGGGCGTTAAGCAAAAGAATAAATTCTCCGCCGCCAAACAGATATATATTTAATAGAGATCAATCACACAGACTAAAATCCAATGTCAGACACACAGTCCATTTACAAGTCCGTTCTGGGTCTGAACGAAACCGGAGGCACCTAGTACCCCGCATATCCATCGATCTCCAAGTACGTCTGGACGATCACTAACTGTTTCCATCTTCTTGGGTGTACAGCCCAATCAAGATCATCAGTAATCACCCAAGCGACGTGAAGACCTCCGGTCTTCGACCATCATCTTCATCTTCGACTTATCGTCGTATCAGTTATTCAGAATGGGATAAACCCGGTCTTTCCGAATAACTCGCGTATATTTTAAATAAGTGTTACACAAACACAACATACGCCTCATTCCAATTCATTAGTCACTAACCGTAAATTAATCAAGAGAATAATTCCCCAAATATTAACCCCGAAGGCCGAAACCAACATCAGATCAATATCCAGAAAACCATTCTGCTTGGCTAACCGACAGTTAGTTTCTAAATTTCACATTCATAGGGAAAGATTCCCATTAATTTTATCAATGATAAATTCCTTGAATTTATTCTTTAATCTACTTTTGAATTTCTATTCAACTAGTCGGGATTAGCGAACCTTACCGAAGTAATCATTTATTTTAATTTCCCCATCCCAACCTATTCATCCCATGAAGTAAAACTGGTAATACTTCATATCTAACACCACAGTGTTATCGGTAAATTTAATTACCATTTCACGTTCAAATCTAATTAAAGATTTAACTATCGCTTGGAGCAAAACTGGTGATACTCCATTTTCGATCATCTCAATCTAATTAAAGATTCATTAAAACTCTACTTAGTTTTAATCTTCGACTGGGTTAAAGAATCAGTGTCATTTAAAACACGGTTCACGATAAACCCAAAATCACATTCATTAATTATCGGGTTAAAGAACGAGTGTTATTTAAAACACTGTTCACGATAAACCCAAAAATCAATATCAGTTCAATTCCAATTAAATATCATTTAATTGGTACACTTCATTAAATTTAAATAAAAAGATTTAATCTTTTCTCAACTGGGTTCAAGAACAGTGTTAGTGAAGACACCATCCACGACAAACCCAAATCACATTTGATATTCAATACAAGGCTCTGAATAGAAAATATACCGGCTTATATTCAATATCAAATTCTACGACTAACGAATATCGCATTGGAAATAACGATATATATATATATCTTTCAAATTTCCATAACAACATTTGTATAATCACGAAATCCAACATCGAAATATTCCGAAGACAATTTTGATTCAAATCCATTCCAATGCAATCATTGGAAATTTTGGTTATTTTCAAAACCATTTCAAATTCAATTTATTTATTTAAAAATAAATAGAATTATAATTCTAGTTCAAAACTAGTTCATTTCGATAAAAATCTATTTTTATCTTTTCAAATATGGAGTTTTTCATCCCAATTCTTTCTAAATCATTTCTTATGATTTTACACAAATTATTACTATTTTTAATAATTTTATCAAGGCCCGTACAGTCGATTTCCATCAACGGCCATCGAACTGCACTTACAGCGACCTTTTTCAAATTTGATTTGGACATAATTCCAAATCCAACCGTTAGATTTCAAATTTCTAATATTCATTAGAAAGCTCTTTTCGATACGAACCCAACGGGTCCGGTTTTACGAGAATCCGACGGTCGGATCTCCCGTAATGTCCGTTTGAAATAAATGGTCGAAATTCACGAACTGCCGCGGCGCGTTCTATTCAGGCCATTATATTATATATATAATATATATAATATATACTTCGTCGATTTCTATTTAAAACGAATTATATAAATAGTTTTAAAATTCATTTCGAAAGCAATTTCAACTTTCTTTTCAATTCAAATCAAAATTGAATTCTTCTTTATAAATTCGTTTTAAAATTCATTTCTATTCAATTCAAATTTCAATTCAATTTGAATTCATTTCAATTCGTTTTCAATTCAATTTGAATTCGTTTTCAATTCAATTCATTTCGAAATCGTTTTCAATTCAATTTGAATTCGTTTTCAATTCAATTCATTTCGAAATCGTTTTCAATTCAATTCATTTCGAAATCGTTTTCAATTCAATTCATTTCATTTCGAAATCGTTTTAAATTCAATTCATTTCGAAATCGTTTTCAATTCAATTCATTTCGAAATCGTTTTCAATTCAATTCATTTCGAAATCGTTTTCAATTCAATTCATTTCGAAATCGTTTTCAATTCAATTCATTTCGAAATCGTTTTCAATTCAATTCATTTCGAAATCGTTTTCAATTCAATTCATTTCGAAATCGTTTTCAATTCAATTCATTTCGAAATCGTTTTCAATTCAATTCATTTCGAAATCGTTTTCAATTCAATTCATTTCGAAATCGTTTTCAATTCAATTCATTTTGAAATCGTTTTCAATTCAATTCATTTCGAAATTGTTTTCAATTCAATTCATTTCGAAATCGTTTTCAATTCAATTCATTTCGAAATCGTTTTAAAATCGATATAAATATCGATTCACGTCAAAATGGCGTCAATCTAATCAACACGGCTTCATAAATTTCTATTTTTCAAATATTCTATTTCGAATATTTCTTTTTCAAAATAGTTGTTATTATCAAAATATTTCGTTCAACACATGACCAACCTCAATGGATGAGTACTGTCAACACATGAACTTTTATTTTATATCGATAAAGGTGTAAATTTTATTACTAAAATATTTCGTTCAACACATGACCAATCTCAATGGATGAGTACTGTCAACACATGAACTTTTATTTTATAATATTCTTTATTTTTCAAATTGGAATGAGGCCCAATCAATTACCATATAAAGTTAATTATATGGATTTTCATACCACACATGTATATCATAGCATTGAAAAATAATCAACCATCAACCAAAGTGCACTACACTGTATAAGCATCAAATATAGATATCTAACGCTTATAACAGCCTGTCAATCAATCGATCGACATATTTAATCAATCAGGATGAGTGAACTTCATATTTCATCCCAACACCCGTGTGGGGTTTCAAACAATCAAACAAATATTTTATTTGTGCAATTGGGCGATGTGTAAAATTTATCGACCCAATCAATGTCCTTCAAATAAGTGTACATAAACAAACCGTCTGGTTTGTAAATGAATATTTATTTATTCACTTTCACTATATTCATATTCACGTTAAAAATTATATTTTTAACGATAAAACATTTTATTCCAACATATGAATTTCTATTATTCATTTACACAATAAAATGATATTTTTATTTTCTAACATATTTTAGAAAATTTCGGCGGCATAAAGGCACGACACTAGAAACGGGACGAGGCCTAGCCTTATCCCCGGTCTAGTGAAGGCCCACGCCATTCACACATCAATCATATCAATTTCACTTCACCAAACAATTCAAATCAACCCAAACAATCTATCTAACAACACAGCCAAACAAACAAGTCCATGGTCTGTGGACGATTGTGTCGGGTGCTACTAAGCACCGTCTGCATCCTAGTATATATATATATATATAACTAGAAAATTTAAATTGAAAGGTGAGAAGTTCTCACATATAGCTATCCTAGCTCCACGGCACTTCATTTGCAGAACTCTTCGTCGTTCTCGCCTTTTTGTTACCTTCGTTGTCCGCTTTCACTACATATGTAAAAATCGAATTTTACTTCGCTATTCCATATATAAAAATCATATTTTTATTTCGAAGTTCAATATATAAAAATCATATTTTTAATTCGAAGTTC
This sequence comes from Allium sativum, assembly GCA_030737875.1. Classification (NCBI taxonomy): domain Eukaryota; kingdom Viridiplantae; phylum Streptophyta; class Magnoliopsida; order Asparagales; family Amaryllidaceae; genus Allium; species Allium sativum. The sequence goes on along the minus strand of CM060912.1, from coordinate 304,599,827 downwards.
ACTATATAAAAATCATATTTTTAATTCGAAGTTCAATATATAAAAATCATATTTTTAATTCGAAGTTCAATATATAAAAATCATATTTTTAATTCGAAGTTCAATATATAAAAATCATATTTTTAATTCGAAGTAAAATCGAATCTTTTCTAGTTTAAAAATCACAACTTCTATCATATAAAAACCCAACGTTATACAATTAAAGATCCTAACTTTCCTTATTTAAAAGTCTAATCTTTTTAAAGTCCTAATCTTTTTTCCTTTTAAAGTTTAAATTTAAAAGTCAGTTTTTAAATCTGAAAAAAATTAGTTTTAAACTTCTTTTAAAATCAAAATTAGTTTTAAACCCCAAAAAAAAAATCGAGATTTTCAGATAAAAATAAAAATAAATTAAATTAAAAAAACCTTACTGTATCGAAGAAAAAGGGGGGGGGGCATTGACTTCGTCGGAGCTGGCTTCGGGGGAGGGCGGGCGTCGACTTCGGCGGCAGGAGGAGGAGCAGGGGGGGGTCTCGACTTCGCGGCGGCGCAGGGGAAAAGGGGGCACGGGGCTCGGTGTCACAGGCGAGAGGGAAAGGGGGGGGGGGAAACCACGTCGCAGTTGACTGGAGGCTTGCGGTGGCTGAGCGTCGGTGGGGGGGGTTTGGACGTCGTCGATCGACGAGGCGGTGCGGCTCATTTTTTCCTTCTTTTTTTTATTTTTTTTTATTTTGAAAATCGATCTGCAGAGGAATGATCGGGGGGGGGGGGGGGGGCAAAGGAGATAAGGGGGTTTTCTTTTTTTTTATTTTTATTATTTAATTATTTTATTTTTATAAAAAGTTGACTTTTACATACGACCTCTAAACGAGGTCCACTGCCTGTCGTCCATAGCGTTTTACCCCCATTCCGAACACAATGGGATATGTATCATATGCTGATTCGATCGTTACAACCAGTTTCCTTTGAATTTACATTTAAATCACTTTATTGAATTTTAAACGTACATTTCAAATTACCGGGGTCACATACGAACTCTAAAAATTCTCGAAAAATATTTTCTAGCTTCGCATTGACGATACGGTCCTAACAAAACTAGTTTCGTCGAATTCTGATACCGTTTGAAAAATGGCCAATTTCCAGTCGATTAAAATCAACTAAAACTGGTCAAACGCGTTTTCCTTTGCCACGCTCACATATTGATTCGAAAAATTATGAAATTTGGAATCTAGCAATAATTTGACACTGCGGACCCAACAAAACTGGTTTCGTCGAAATCCGAGGTCATCTGCAAAATGTCCATTTTTAAGGGCCTGAATTCCATAGCGACTATTCAGAATTTTCAACTGGACATATCTTTTGATTCCCGCTATGAAATTTCGATTTTTCGGATTCGATAGAAATATATTATCAATTAGATCCTATCATTTTTGGTTTCACTAAAATCCGGATTGTTTTGCACCCGGTACATTCAATTGAAGTTTGAAATCGAATTATCGAACTACCGCGCCATTTTCAATTCTATTTATAATTATATATAAATATTTCTATTCTAACGACGATGCGTATATATTATACGTTCGAATTCTATTCAAAATAAATTTCACGTCGATATTGTTTAAAATAATCTATTTTAAATATTCAAAATTCGCCAAAATTGCAAAAATAAAAATTTTAAACTGGCCCAGATTTTCCGGGTTGTTACAATCTCCCCCACTTAAAACTTTTCGTCCCCGAAAAGGAACAAAGTCGAAAGTGGTTTGATAAATCAACTCTACGTTCGATCTGGCTTTCATTCTCCAACTTTTTAGTTTCTGAGAATTTTCAAAAATTTGGCTAACACCCTAAATTTTCGAAAAATTTCGCCATAACCTCCCCTGCAATGGGAGCATCGGAGAATTTCAAATAGCTTCCCCGGTCCTTCAGATCTCAAAAAGAAAAAGAAAAAGCCAAGCGGCTAGCCAATAGGCTCATAAAATCATCATCACCCAAACAAAACAGTAAATTATGTAGTAAACATGTACCTATTTGTCGGGCAAACAAATTTTATTCTTCGGCTCTAGCCCCCTTGCTATGACCTGTTCAATGTAAGTACAAGTATATGCAAGCGAATGCGACCAATTTCAATACAGTTCGATATTTGATTCAATTAGGCGTAATGGTTCAAATTAGCAAACAAATAAACAAACAACACAAACATCAATCAATTAGTGAATTAGAGTTTCAAATTCATAATTTTGATACATATACAAAAATCAGATTTTTGATGCCAAATCACAACAAATAAATCTATCTATATAAGTTTTGGTTCTCACACCAGTCTAATGGAAATATATAGATATCACACCTTCGAAACTCGAACATAAATGTTGATGATGCGATCGCTATCATCAATATCATCTCCGGGCGACTAGAATGTGATTCCATATCTATCCAGTATATTAAAACTTTGAATATACGTTTGCAAGGCGTATATGCAAATTCTTTATATACTGAATTGTCCATATTCAAATAAATAAATAATCAAATACGTAGAAGTGATTTAAATTTTCAAAACAAAATTTGTTTTCATTTTTAAAAATATACTCTTCACACTCGTTCTAGGATACTACTGATCCCATCTCTAACGAGTCATCCCCATTGGATATTACTAATCCAATATCTGATGAATTCTTTCGTATGGTTCTAATGTGCCTTGTTCTCCGAGCTTTGTAAACCAAAGCTCTGATACCAACTGTGACGGCAAGGAATTTCGCTCGGTCCGAACCAGTCGCTAAACCGATCCAGGCCGTTCGAAACGCCCTATCGTTTGAGAACAGGACAAAACAGAACGCATACAGAAGAACATTTCATTGTATATGCAACAATGCATCAGATTACAAGAATATACAGAGTAAAAATGAATAAATATTACACAGAAATATCAGAGATTTAAATTACATTTAAATACATAGCAGCGGAAAAATAATACAATACACAACTAGAAGAGATATACGGATACAAAGCTTTCCGGATACCGTTCCAGCTGTAAACCAGGATCCTGTGAATATAAATCTGCAAAACCGAAACTACTAGCTGCCCGTGTCAAAATAAGGGCACCCAGAGTTTAGGTTAAAACAATAAACTCCAGGTCAGTCATGTGACTGGTGTGAGAACTAAAACAGTTATTATTCTTTATTTTAAAAGTTAGGTAAATCAAGGGACCACGCCGTATAACACGGAACGGGTTTCCTCCCAAGAATACCAGTGCATAAAACAAACAGCGCAATGCTAAATAAAGAAAAATGAAGCTGTTATAAGACCCAGGTCCCATCACACAATGCAACGCAGCCGAGGATAGGGTTTTCCCTTATAACAGCCAAAGAATGCTTGATACGTTTAAAACAAATCATTTGATACTATTCTAAGTGCATAGTGTATAAAACAGCTTCAAATCATAAGTATCAATCATAGGCGGCATGAATGCCCCATCCCACTATGTCGCCATACTAGGCTCTACAAATAAAACCACAAATGTTACGTATTTGGAAATTGGATTTCCGTCTATGAACCGAGGTAAAAGATAGTCCTCAACCGATTCGTGACTCTCTAGCCCGAGCCACAGGGTCAGAGCGCATCGACCCTTGGAGCGACAGGGCCGGTCCACCGATGTGGATTAAAATGCCTGAACACTACGTTTCCCCGCCCTTTGGGGCGTAAATGAGCCAACTAAATGACTCCATCGGTTCGAGAACGACCGATCAATCCGAGGCGCCTCGCAACAGCAACAACCACATAAGTCAAACTCGTCAGGGCGTGTAAAACCACTGACGCCACTTCTAACTAGAAAGAAACGCATGCCCTCCCTGAGGTCAATCTCCCGTTTTTGGTTCATACCGGGTGTGAAACACGCGAGGTAAACGTTACACAAAGCTACGCCACAAAGGCCGTGCTTTGATCATCACCACAAGACTTTGCTTTTCAACAGAAGCCTCGATCAATTGCCACTTAGGCATGCCACACAGGCAATTCACTCCATGCGTTTGATATCCATCAATATATAACCCCTGAGCTCGTACGTCTCAGAGAAGGGCGTTAAGCAAAAGAATAAATTCTCCGCCGCCAAACAGATATATATTTAATAGAGATCAATCACACAGACTAAAATCCAATGTCAGACACAAAGTCCATTTACAAGTCCGTTCTGGGTCTGAACGAAACCGAAGGCACCTAGTACCCCGCATATCCATCGATCTCCAAGTACGTCTGGACGATCACTAACTGTTTCCATCTTCTTGGGTGTACAGCCCAATCAAGATCATCAGTAATCACCCAAGCGACGTGAAGACCTCCGGTCTTCGACCATCGTCTTCATCTTCGACTTATCGTCGTATCAGTTATTCAGAATGGGATAAACCCGGTCTTTCCGAATAACTCGCGTATATTTTAAATAAGTGTTACACAAACACAACATACGCCTCATTCCAATTCATTAGTCACTAACCGTAAATTAATCAAGAGAATAATTCCCCAAATATTAACCCCGAAGGCCGAAACCAACATCAGATCAATATCCAGAAAACCATTCTGCTTGGCTAACCGACAGTTAGTTTCTAAATTTCACATTCATAGGGAAAGATTCCCATTAATTTTATCAAAGATAAATTCCTTGAATTTATTCTTTAATCTACTTTTGAATTTCGATTCAACTAGTCGGGATTAGCGAACCTTACCGAAGTAATCATTTATTTTAATTTCCCCATCCCAACCTATTCATCCCATGAAGTAAAACTGGTAATACTTCATATCTAACACCACAGTGTTATCGGTAAATTTAATTACCATTTCACGTTCAAATCTAATTAAAGATTTAACTATCGCTTGGAGCAAAACTGGTGATACCCCATTTTCGATCATTTCAATCTAATTAAAGATTCATTAAAACTCTACTTAGTTTTAATCTTCGACTGGGTTAAAGAATCAGTGTCATTTAAAACACGGTTCACGATAAACCCAAAATCACATTCATTAATTATCGGGTTAAAGAACGAGTGTTATTTAAAACACTGTTCACGATAAACCCAAAAATCAATATCAGTTCAATTCCAATTAAATATCATTTAATTGGTACACTTCATTAAATCTAAATAAAAAGATTTAATCTTTTCTCAACTGGGTTCAAGAAAAGTGTTAGTGAAGACACCATCCACGACAAACCCAAATCACATTTGATATTCAATACAAGGCTCTGAATAGAAAATATATCGGCTTATATTCAATATCAAATTCTACGACTAACGAATATCGCATTGGAAATAACGATATATGTATATATATATATATATCTTTCAAATTTCCATAACAACATTTGTATAATCACGAAATCCAACATCGAAATATTCCGAAGACAATTTCGATTCAAATCCATTCCAATGCAATCATTGGAAATTTTGGTTATTTTCAAAACCATTTCAAATTCAATTTATTTATTTAAAAATAAATAGAATTATAATTCTAGTTCAAAACTAGTTCATTTCGATAAAAATCTATTTTTATCTTTTCAAATATGGAGTTTTTCATCCCAATTCTTTCTAAATCATTTCTTATGATTTTACACAAATTATTACTATTTTTAATAATTTTATCAAGGCCCGTACAGTCGATTTCCATCAACGGCCATCGAACTGCAGTTACAGCGACCTTTTTCAAATTTGATTTGGACATAATTCCAAATCCAACCGTTAAATTTCAAATTTCTAATATTCATTAGAAAGCTCTTTTCGATACGAACCCAACGGTTCCGGTTTTAGGAGAATCCGACGGTCGGATCTCCCGTAATGTCCGTTTGAAATAAATGGTCGAAATTCACGAACTGCCGCGGCGCGGCGCGTTCTATTCAGGCCATTATATTATATATATAATATATATAATATATACTTCGTCGATTTCTATTTAAAACGAATTATATAAATAGTTTTAAAATTCGTTTCGAAAGCAATTTCAACTTTCTTTTCAATTCAAATCAAAATTGAATTCTTCTTTATAAATTCGTTTTAAAATTCATTTCTATTCAATTCAAATTTCAATTCAATTTGAATTCATTTCAATTCGTTTTCAATTCAATTTGAATTCGTTTTCAATTCAATTCATTTCGAAATCGTTTTCAATTCAATTTGAATTCGTTTTCAATTCAATTCATTTCGAAATCGTTTTCAATTCAATTCATTTCGAAATCGTTTTCAATTCAATTCATTTCGAAATCGTTTTAAATTCAATTCATTTCGAAATCGTTTTAAATTCAATTCATTTCGAAATCGTTTTCAATTCAATTCATTTCGAAATCGTTTTCAATTCAATTCATTTCGAAATCGTTTTCAATTCAATTCATTTCGAAATCGTTTTCAATTCAATTCATTTCGAAATCGTTTTCAATTCAATTCATTTCGAAATCGTTTTCAATTCAATTCATTTCGAAATCATTTTCAATTCAATTCATTTCGAAATCGTTTTCAATTCAATTCATTTCGAAATCGTTTTCAATTCAATTCATTTCGAAATCGTTTTCAATTCAATTCATTTCGAAATCGTTTTCAATTCAATTCATTTCGAAATCGTTTTCAATTCAATTCATTTCGAAATCGTTTTCAATTCAATTCATTTCGAAATCGTTTTCAATTCAATTCATTTCGAAATCGTTTTCAATTCAATTCATTTCGAAATCGTTTTCAATTCAATTCATTTCGAAATCGTTTTAAAATCGATATAAATATCGATTCACGTCAAAATGGCGTCAATCTAATCAACACGGCTTCATAAATTTCTATTTTTCAAATATTCTATTTCGAATATTTCTTTTTCAAAATAGTTGTTATTATCAAAATATTTCGTTCAACACATGAGCAACCTCAATGGATGAGTACTGTCAACACATGAACTTTTATTTTATATCGATAAAGGTGTAAATTTTATTACTAAAATATTTCGTTCAACACATGACCAATCTCAATGGATGAGTACTGTCAACACATGAACTTTTATTTTATAATATTCTTTATTTTTCAAATTGGAATGAGGCCCAATCAATTACCATATAAAGTTAATTATATGGATTTTCATACCACACATGTATATCATAGCATTGAAAAATAATCAACCATCAACCAAAGTGCACTACACTGTATAAGCATCAAATATAGATATCTAACGCTTATAACAGCCTGTCAATCAATCGATCGACATATTTAATCAATCAGGATGAGTGAACTTCATATTTCATCCCAACACCCGTGTGGGGTTTCAAACAATCAAACAAATATTTTATTTGTGCAATTGGGCGATGTGTAAAATTTATCGACCCAATCAATGTCCTTCAAATAAGTGTACATAAACAAACCGTCTGGTTTGTAAATGAATATTTATTTATTCACTTTCACTATATTCATATTCACGTTAAAAATTATATTTTTAACGATAAAACATTTTATTCCAACATATGAATTTCTATTATTCATTTACACAATAAAATGATATTTTTATTTTCTAACATATTTTAGAAAATTTCGGCGGCATAAAGGCACGACACTAGAAACGGGACGAGGCCTAGCCTTATCCCCGGTCTAGTGAAGGCCCACGCCATTCACACATCAATCATATCAATTTCACTTCACCAAACAATTCAAATCAACCCAAACAATCTATCTAACAACACAGCCAAACAAACAAGTCCATGGTCTGTGGACGATTGTGTCGGGTGCTACTAAGCACCGTCTGCATCCTAGTATATATATATATATATATAACTAGAAAATTTAAATTGAAAGGTGAGAAGTTCTCACATATAGCTATCCTAGCTCCACGGCACTTCATTTGCAGAACTCTTTGTCGTTCTCGCTTTTTTGTTACCTTCGTTGTCCGCTTTCACTACATATGTAAAATCGAATTTTACTTCGCTATTCCATATATAAAAATCATATTTTTATTTCGAAGTTCAATATATAAAAATCATATTTTTAATTCGAAGTTCACTATATAAAAATCATATTTTTAATTCGAAGTTCAATATATAAAAATCATATTTTTAATTCGAAGTTCAATATATAAAAATCATATTTTTAATTCGAAGTTCAATATATAAAAATCATATTTTTAATTCGAAGTAAAATCGAATCTTTTCTAGTTTAAAAATCACAACTTCTATCATATAAAAACCCAACGTTATACAATTAAAGATCCTAACTTTCCTTATTTAAAAGTCTAATCTTTTTAAAGTCCTAATCTTTTTTCCTTTTAAAGTTTAAATTTAAAAGTCAGTTTTTAAATCTGAAAAAAATTAGTTTTAAACTTCTTTTAAAATCGAAATTAGTTTTAAACCCCAAAAAAAAAAATCGAGATTTTCAGATAAAAATAAAAATAAAATAAAGTAAAAAAACCTTACTGTATCGAAGAAAAAGGGGGGGGGGGGCATTGACTTCGTCGGAGCTGGCTTCGGGGGAGGGCGGGCGTCGACTTCGGCGGCAGGAGGAGGAGCAGGGTGGGGTCTCGACTTCGCGGCGGCGCAGGGGAAAAGGGGGCGCGGGGCTCGGTGTCACAGGCGAGAGGGAAAGGGGGGGGGGGGGGAACCACGTCGCAATTGACTGGAGGCTTGCGGTGGCTGAGCGTCGGTGGGGGGGTTTGGACGTCGTCGATCGACGAGGCGGTGCGGCTCATTTTTTCCTTCTTTTTTTTTTTTTTTTTTTTTTTTGAAAATCGATCTGCAGAGGAATGATCGGGGGGGCCAAAGGAGATAAGGGGGTTTTCTTTTTTTTTTATTTTTATTATTTAATTATTTTATTTTTATAAAAAGTTGACTTTTACATACGACCTCTAAACGAGGTCCACTGCCTGTCGTCCATAGCGTTTTACCCCCATTCCGAACACAATGGGATATGTATCATATGCTGATTCGATCGTTACAATCAGTTTCCTTTGAATTTACATTTAAATCACTTTATTGAATTTTAAACGTACATTTCAAATTACCGGGGTCACATACGAACTCTAAAAATTCTCGAAAAATATTTTCTAGCTTCGCATTGACGATACGGTCCTAACAAAACTAGTTTCATCGAATTCTGATACCATTTGAAAAATGGCCAATTTCCAGTCGATTAAAATCAACTAAAACTGGTCAAACGCGTTTTCCTTTGCCACGCTCACATATTGATTCGAAAAATTATGAAATTTGGAATCTAGCAATAATTTGACACTGCGGACCCAACAAAACTGGTTTCGTCGAAATCCGAGGTCATCTGCAAAATGTCCATTTTTAAGGGCCTGAATTCCATAGCGACTATTCAGAATTTTCAACTGGACATATCTTTTGATTCCCGCTATGAAATTTCGATTTTTCGGATTCGATAGAAATATATTATCAATTAGATCCTATCATTTTTGGTTTCACTAAAATCCGGATTGTTTTGCACCTGGTACATTCAATTGAAGTTTGAAATCAAATTATCGAACTACCGCGCCATTTTCAATTCTATTTATAATTATATATAAATATTTCTATTCTAACGACGACGCGTATAATATATACGTTCGAATTCTATTCAAAATAAATTTCACGTCGATATTGTTTAAAATAATCTATTTTAAATATTCAAAATTCGCCAAAATTGCAAAAATAAAAATTTTAAACTGGCCCAGATTTTCCGGGTTGTTACACATATGCTGGAAAAGATTGGTTCTTGAATGATCGTAATCTCGTTGGTGTTCTTGACGTCGGATATAGGAAATTCTCGATTGAAAATCTGTGAGTAAAATGAATTTGATTTGTGCTCTTCGAATTTTTGGTTTTTATTTTTATTTTCCCCAATTGCAAGCCGATGATGATGTGGTTAATATATAGGATTATAAATCCTTTGACTTTCTCTGATTTCACGATAAATTGGTTTGGTCTGATTGCGTGTATTTGGTTTTGATTGTTTCTTTCCCCTTTTTGAATAAATCGGCTTGATTGAGTGAACCTGGACATGATTATGGTCTGGAATAAAATCATATGTGCCTCCTTGCGTGATTTATTGATGAACTGTCCCTTTGATAGAATCTGGATATTATCTATTTTCCCCTTTCTGAAAAGTAAAACACCCACGGCTTTGAGTGTGGCAATTCTGGAAAAATGAGATGATGCTTCTAATCTTTTTCTTGGCCTTTAATGTATAAATCTGGAAACATAATATTTGATTGCCTCCTTTGAATTTTTTTTGCCTTGAATGACTTTCTGATTGAACCAAAGCAGGAAATAACTGAAATTTAATTTCTGTGAATCATTCATTTATTTTCTGGAAATAAATTATCCCAAAAATGATCTCATCCCTTGTATGTAGAAGAGAGTATTTTTCAAATATGTTTGCAACTAAAAAACTGTTTCATGCTTGAATATATTTCTAGAAAAGAAAATGGAATCTTTTTGCTATTTAATGACTGAAAACGAATTGATTTTCATCCATGATTCTGCATACTAAAATACTGTGAACCCTTTTGAAATAAATGATCAAACTTATTTGTTTGTTGACTATTATGCAGAAATTAAATTCTTCCCTAATTTTGTAGCACCAATTTTGACATGCTTCTAGTACTGATGAACTCCTCGTTACTGCTTGTCCATAATGTCAGTGTACACATGTGTATATCACCATGATCATCCAGAACTTGCATGCTTGAAACTGAACTTCTTGGCTATGGATAAAATTTTGTTTCTGCACCAGTTTTTATTTGCTGAAAGAAATTTGGTTTCCTGAAACGGTTCTTGCATGCACTTGCTTTTATCCTCATTGTTGTACATATTCTTGCTTCATGTTCACTGCTCCTATATGAAACTGTGCATGCATGTGTGCTGGAATTGGTCACCACACATATGTTTTGAATTCTTGAAGACATGTTTTAATTATATCCAGTGTTTATTGTTATACTGATTTGCATGGACTTGCACTCCCATGAATATAAACTTTGGCATTTTTGTTAAATGTGTGGACTTGATCCATGAATTCTCTGGTTTGAAACTACTTTGACCAACTTTGAAATTGATTGCCATATAGGTTCTGCTCTATTCCATTTCTGTTTTGATTGCTTTGCAATTGTGATTGAGGTCTTTGAAAAAACATGCCACTTGATTTCTTATGCTTTTGCTATGCTTTCTCTGTGTACTTCATGTTGGCTTGTGTATTTGCCATCTTGGTTTGATCTCTTCTTTCACCATGATTGTGACTGAACTATGAACATTCTTGTAAACTGGTTCGACCAATTTGAGATTGTGTATTTAGTCACATACTTTAGTCTTGTATATACTTGCTTGAATTAGATTGTACTTTTACATCCTTGTTTCACACCATACATGAGTTTGCTTGCATTAGCCATAGCTGCTAGACTTGATCACCATGCCGCTTACTTGGTTTATGCCATGCTCGACCATGTGCACCACCTTATACTTGCTACACTTGTTATTTTCAGTCTCGACCATGCACCACTTCTTGCATATGAGCATGACTTCTTTGCTGTTCAACCACATGATTTTGTAAATATTGCTTTTCATGTCGTCCATGTATATACGACCATTTGCCTGGATTTGTTGTTTCACTTTGGCTCGAACATGCCATCTTTACTTATCCATTTCACTGTGTTGAGCTTGGTCCATGTGGCTGCTCCACAACTGATCGCTACTACATTTTAATTGGCGAGGTAGTGCATACGTGTATATCTATACACGTGTGTATATGCAGTCATCAGACAAGATTTCCTGTCCCTGTACTATACATATACAAACTGACTAGACACAGATGAATCAGATCAAGTCATGAAAAATGATGAGAAACACACCAGAAATCTGAGGCAAATAAAATTTAAAAAAAATTAAAATTTATATTTGCACATAAACAGTTTTATTTCTATTGCAGTGTACTGTGTGTGTGTTTCATGTAACAGGTAAGTAGGTAATGACTGGACTGACAGTGAAGATGCTGTGTAGACAGAAGATAGAAGACAAGAACAGAGTGTCAGTGTGTGTCTGTATATATGAAATGTAATCGTGCCAAAGAATGTACTGAGTGATGAGTATTATAGTGAGGACGAGTGTATGAATGTATAATGAAAGAATTGTACTGGTATTTGTAATAAACAAATTTGATTGAAATAAAATATTATTTTATTGTGTTCAAACAAACTTGTCTATTATATTCAGTTTATTTACAAGTAAATATTCTGTGAATGTATATGAAATGTGATGTGTTCAAATAGTGGAGTTATAAATAGATGTACCGTTTGAACGTTTGAAATATAATATTCAATTTAAATAAAATACTGTATGAATATATGAATGTCTGTATAGTCGTATTATATTTAAATATAAATATTATAATCATGTCTGTGATGAATATATGAAACAGTACAATAACAAACACATTTATAATAATATATTTGGTTGTTATCATAAAAAAAAATCGTATAATTGTGTATACAACTGCGTTATATAGAATAGTTGGATCCATTGGGATCGTATCAAAATTCTGGACAACATGGAGCTGTCGCGAACTAATTCTGAGATTTTGATTTTTGGGCTAAAAATTGGTTTCAATCTCGTTTGGAGCCAAAGGTGAGTGATTAAACCCACTCACACATAACTAAAGTATTTGATTGTTAGTTAAATTAAATTTATGTTACGATATGATTGTTTTGTTTGTTGTTTGACCGCTTAAATTGATTATTTATGTTAATCTGAATGGACAGTATAAATTTAATTTAACTATCAATATAATTTGGACAGTTAGAACTTAATTTCTTGATTTAGAAAAAAAAAAACTGTGCCAGATGACTAGTAACTGATATTATATTGAACTATTTAGGTGTGCTGATTTTGATGGACACCTTGAATTTATATATTTAATGTATTGATATGAAATTCATCTTGTTATCGACATTGTTTATATATGTTATTGATTTTGTTGATTAATCCCAACCATTACCCTAGATGTTACAGGCATCAAATAAACCCAGGATTAATCATTGAAATGATGTTAAAATGGTAAATACCTATGAACCTGATTTGGATTGAAATGATATATATCCTTTCCCAAATACTAAAATTAAATTTTAAGTATTACTTGGTCATAGGTAGGGGTGTTACGATTACAGCAACCGTCAATTTTATCGTCAACCGTAACCACAACCGTTATTGATGGTTAGCAAATTTTATAACTGTTACCATAACTGTCTAATCGTTACTGCAACCATTACCATAAATTTACTTTGTTATCCATAAATAATTCAAGTTCTAACTTTTTTCTTAAGAATTAGTTTATTTATCTATAAAACAAAACCATCCATGTGCATGTTGTTTATAAATAAAAATGCAAATAATTTATAGATATGTTATTTCTCTAGCTTAAGTTATTAAAAACATAATTTTTAAAGAAACACTACAAAAAGATCATGTGCGGTTGGTATGGTCTACCACGATTATCAAAATTCACAAACATCACCGTAGTAGGTGGTAACCATGCAAACAATTTGTACAGTTGAACGGTTCAACCGTAACAATCCTAGCCATAGGATAGAAAATTATATATGACACCGATAGGTTAGTAAAATTTGTTTTACCATGACTCTTAAAATATTGTATTAAATACATTAAAGACATTTTATAAATCGATTCCCTTTGAACTTAAAGGTTGGATTTTGAAATATAAAAGATAAAGTAAATTTTTGATGTTGTAAATTGAAATTCGATGATGAGACGACTTGAACTTCCCCGTGAAGGAAAGCACGGATAGAATTGAGAACATGACAAAATAGAATGCAAACAGAAGAACATTTCATTGTTATTACAACAATTCCATCAGATACAAGAATATACAGAGTATGAATAAATATTACATACGATAAATATCAGAGATTACAATAAATTACATAGCAGCAGAAAAACAATACGAAACACAACTGAAAGTAATACACGGATACATAGCTTTCCGAGCATCGTTCCAGCTGTAAATCAGGATCCTGTGAATATAAATCTGCAAAACCAAAACTACTAGCTACCCGTATCAAAAATAAGGGCACCCAGAGTTTAGGTTAAAACAATAAACTCCAGGCCAGTCATGTGACTGGTGTGAGAACTAATGCAATTATTAATCTTTATTTTAAAGTTCGGTAAATCAAGGGACCACGCCGTATAACACGGAACGGGTTTCCTCCCAAGAATACCAGTGCATAAAACAAATAGCGCAATGCCAAATAAAGAAAAATGAAGCTATTATAAGACCAAGGTCCCATCACACAATGCAACGAAAGCCGGAGGATAGGGTTTTTACCTTATAATAGCCAAAGCATGCTTGATACGTTAAAAACACATTATTTGATACTATAATAAATGTATAGTGTCAAAACAATTTCAATCATAAATATCAATCATAGACGGCATTAATGACCCGTACCACTATGTCGCCATACTATGTTCTACAAATAAAACCGAAATACCACGTATTGGAAATTGGATTTCTGTCATGAGTCGAGGCAAGGGGTAAGCTCCTCTCCGATTCGAGACACTCTAGCAAATGTCTCAGGACCCCACTATGATCCTTGGATCTTCAGGGCCGGTCCTCTCTTACTTTTGAGGATTGGCAATTCCTGAGCACACATTTCCCGGTCCTAACAGACCTATATCCGAGGCGCCTCGCATTCCAACAACCACACAGGTGAAAAGTATATAAATGTCAGCCAGTTTAAGCACTGACACCACCACTAGCTAGAAAGAAACGTCGTGCTCTCCCTGCAGTCATTGTCCCGTTTTTGACTCATACCGAGGTGTGAGGCTTGCGAATTCACACTATACACAAAGCTATACCACACAGGCTGTGCTTTGATCATCAACTACAAGACTTTGCTTTTCAACAGAAGCCTTGATCATTTGCCACTTAGGTGTGCCACACAGGCCATTCACTCCATGCGACTGATGTCCATCGATATACAACCTCTGAGCTCGTACGTCTCAGAGAAGGGCATTAAGCAAGAGAATGAATTCTCCACCGCCAAACAGATGTATATTTAATAGAGATCAATCAACACAGAATAAAATCCAATGTCAGACACACAATCCATTTACAAGTTTGTTCTAGGTCTGAACGAAATGGAGGCACTTTCCTCGCATATCCATCGATCTCCAAGTACGTCTGGACGATCATCAACTGATTCTCTCATCTTGGGTGTACAGCCCAATCAAGATCATCAGTAATCACCCAAACGATGTGAAGACTTCCGGTCTTCAACCACCGTCTTCACCTTCGACATATCGTCGAATCGGTTATTCAGAATGGGTATAAACCTGGCCTTTCCGAATAACCCGCGTATATAATAAACACGTCTTACACAAACACAACAGACGCCTCATTCGAATTCAGAATATTCTTTTATTCAAAATTTTCACATTCCTAGGGAAAGGTTCCCATTAATTTTATCAAAGATAAATTCTTCTAAATTTATTCTTTAATCTTCCTTTGGATTTCATTTCAAACCATATTATGGTTTTCCAAACTAGTCGGGATTAGCGAACCACACCGAAGTAATTATTTATTTTATTTCCCAATCCCAACTTATTCATCCCATGAAGCAAAACTGGTAATACTCCATATCTAACACCACGGTGTTATCGGTAAAATTAATTACCATTTCACGTTCAAATATAATTAAAGATTTAACTATCGCTTTGGAGAAAAACTGGTGATACTCCATTCTGCTCACTTTCCAAATTTGATAATTTAAATTATTAGTTCACATTTCAATTTAACTACAGATTCATTAAAAATCCACTTCGTTTTAATCTTTCCTCCAAATCAATATCCTGTCTTTAACCGGGTTAAAGAACCAATGTCATCTAAAACGCGGTTCATGATAAACCCAAATCACATTTGATATTAAATACAAGGCTTTGAATAGAAAATATACTGGCTTATATTCAATACCAAATTCTGAAACCAACAAATATCGTATTGGAAATAACGATATAAATATATCTTTCAAATTCCCATAACAATATCTGTATAATCACGGAATCTAACATCGAAATATTCCAAAGACAATTTCGATTCAAATCCACTTCCACTTTATATATATTGGAAATTCTGGTTATTTTCAAAACCAATTCAAATTCAATTTATTTATTTCAAAAATAAATTGATTTTAATTCTAGTTCAAAACTAGTTCATTTCGATAAAAATCTATTTTTATCCTTTCAAATGTGGAATTTTTCATCCCAGTTCTTTCCAATTCACATATTATGATTTTACACAAATTATAGAAATTTTTAATAATTTTACCAAGGCCTGTACAATCGATTTCCATCAACGGCCATCGAACTACACTTACAACGACCTTTTCCAAATTTGATTTGGTCATAATTCCAAATCCAACCGTTAGATTTCAAATTTCTAATATTCATTGGAAATCTCTTTTCGATACGAACCCAACGGTTCCGGTTTTAGGAGAGTCCGACAGTCGGATCTCCCGCAACGTCAATTCGAAGTCAATGGTCGAAATTCACGACCTGCCGCGGCGCGGCGCGTTCTATTCAGGCCATTATATATATATTATATATATATTATATATTTCATCGATTTCCTTTTTAAAACGTATTTTATAAATCGTTTTAAATTCATTTTCAAAACCATTTCAATTCTATATTCAATTTCAAATCAAAATTGAATATTTCATATCATTACTATATAAATGATAATATTTTCAAAACATTATATTTTGAAATAACTTCTTTTTCTATATTCATTATAAAAACGAATATAATCGATATAAGTATCGTTCACGTCAAAATAGCACAACTCTAATCAACACGTCTTTATATATATTTCAATAAATTCGTTACTCTATTCAATAAATGAATATTTATTCTATTCAACACATGAATATTTTTTTTTCAACACCTGATTAATCTCAACACATGAGTACTGTCAACACATGACTATTTTTGTTATGTAATATATTTTATAAAATTATGGTATCTATCGTTTGATTTTCAATCAGACTCTAACCGTAAAGTAGATTCTAATCTTAAATATGATAAAGATGTAAATTTTATTATTAAAATATTTTACCCAACACATGAATAGTTTCAACACATGAATATTCTCAACACATGAGCATCGTCAACACATGACTATTTTTTATTCTAATATTCTTTATTTTCCCAATTGGAATGAGGCCCAATCAATTACCATTTAATGTTAATTATATGGATTCCACCCAACACATGTATATAATGGCACTGACAAATAATCAACCATCTTCCAAAGTGCACTACTCTGTATAAGCATCAAATATAGATATCTAACAATTATAACAGCTTGTCAATCAATCGATCGACATACAACTGATTATTGGGATTAGTGTATGCCGTATTTTATCCCAATACCCGTGTGGGGTTTTCAAATCAACAAGCACAATTTTTTTTATTTATCCACATACCCCTTAAAAATTATATTTTTAACGATAAAATGTTTTTAACTATATAAATATTTTATTTCATTTCACATCACACAATCAATTTTCACCACAATAAACAATCAAACATACAAGCTATCCATGGTCTGTGGACGACGGGTGTCAAGTGCTACTAAGCACCGTCTGCATCCTAGTATATAATTTAAACTAGAAAAGAAAATTTAAAGTGAGAAGTTCTCACTGAGGGATCCACTCCTCCAGTTTTATTTCTGAATATCTGGATTTGACTGCACTTCCAACATAATCTTTGTCACGCTGTTCACATTAAAAATCACATTTTTATCACTCCGCTATATTTATAAAGATCAAATCTTTTCGCTTCAACATATATAAAAATCATATTTTTATATTTTCTATCTTATAAAAATTATATTTTTATAATCTCTGCTATATAAAAATTATATTTTTATTCCTTACATACGATAAAAATTATATTTTTAACCTTTGAAAAATCAAACCTTTCTACTTTGCAAAATCAAACCTTTTCGTGTTATAAAAATTATACCTTTATTTCTCCTCTATATAGATAAAAATCAAATATTTACCATGCCCACCGCATAATAAAAATCGAACCTTTGATTATATAGAAATCGAAACTTTCTCTTTCCTGTTTATAAATTAAATAAAAATCAGTTTTTTAAAGTAAATAAAAATCAGTTTTTAAACTAATTAAAAATAAGTTTTTAAACTAATTAAAAAGAGAAAAAGAAAAGAAAAACTTACTGTCTTTCGTAGGAGGAGGGGGGACTAGCGGACCAATGGCGAGCTGGTGGAGGTGCTGCAGCCATACAGCGGTCGGCTTGGGGAGCTTCAGGGGCCGTACGATTTGGGGTTCGAGGGAGGGGGATAACGGGCTCGCGGGTTGGATTTTGGGGAAAAGGGATGATCGCTCGAGGGGGAGGGCGAGTGGAGGAGGTGCGGTGAAGGCTGGGGAGGGGTTTGTTCCGACGAGCGACGATGGTGGTGGGGGCGCTGAACGTCGGTGGTGGCTGTAGGGTTAGGCGCGATTTAAAATTTAGGGATCGTTTTTTTTAATTTCAGAAAAGGGGGTTGATTCTGAAGAGAGGAAGGGGGGTAGTTAAAGGAAATTATATATTATTTTATTTATTTTCTTCTCTAAAAGCAACTTTGTATTTCGAACTCAAAATCGAACCTACCGACTGTCTTCCCTAGCGTATTACCCCTATTCCGAACACAATGGGATATGTATCATAGGCCAATTCGACCATTTCGGTCAGTTTTCGCTCAAATCAAAATTTAAATCTATATATTCTATTTTAAACGTACATTTCAAATTACCGGGGCCACATACGGTCTCTAAAAATTCCAGAAAAATTATTTCTAGCTACGTATTGATAATATGGTTCTAACAAAACTAATTTCGTCAACTTCTGAGACCGTTTGAAAAATGACCATTTTCTGCTCAACCCAAATTGACTGAAACTGTTCAAAACACGTTTAGCTTTGCTACGCTCACATACTGATTCAGAAAATTATGGATTTTGAAACCTAGCAATAATTTGACGTCCCGGATCCAACAAAAGTGGTTTCGTGTCCAAGTTCATCCGTATGCACAATATGACTTTTTGGGCCATGTATAATTTCCATAGCGACTATTCTAAATTTTGAACTGAGCATAACTTTTGATTCCCGCTATGAAATTTGGATTTTTCGGATTTATTGGAAAGATATTCTCAAATAGATCCTAATATTTTAGGTTTCGCTAAAATCCGGTTTATTTAGAATCCTGTACATTCATTTGAATTTTGAAATTGAATTATCAAACTACCGCGCCATTTTCAATTCCTTTTATAATTATAAATAATTATTTATATTCTAACGACGATCTATATAAATATATACGTTCTATTCTATTCAAAATAAATTTCTCGTCGTTATTATTTAAAATAATTCATTTTAAATAATCAAAATTCATCAAAATTGCCAAAATAAAAATTTTAAATTGGCTCAGAATTTCTGGGTTATTACAATCTCCCCCACTTAAAACTTTTCGTCCAAGAAAAGGGAACGAAGCCGAAAGTTGTTTAACTAATCAACTCAACTTCCAGTATTTTCTTTACGGCTTAAGTTCTTCAACTTTTCAGTTTCTAAGAATTTTTCAAATTTTTCAAAAATTTGGCTAACACCCTAAGTTTTCGAAAAATTTCGCCATAACCTCCCCTACACCGAGGACTTCGGGATATTTTGTATAGCCTCCCATAGCCCTTATCAATCCAAAAAGAAAAAGAAACAGCCAAGCTGCTAGCCAATCGGCTCATAAAATCATCCAAACCCAATAAATTTGTAAACATGTACCTATTAGTCGGACAAACAAATTTATTCTTCTGCTCTAGCCTCCTTGCTATGACCTGTTCAATGTAAGTACATGTATATGCATGCATTTCCAAACAATTTTCCAACACAGTTCAATATTTGATTCTATTAGGCATAATGGTTAAAAATTTCAAACAAATAGACAAAAAAAACAACCATCAATCAATTAGTGGATTAACGTTTCAAATTCATAATTTGATATATATACAGAAAATCCTGTTTTTGATGCCAAATCACAACAATAAATCTATCTAGTTTTGGTTCTCACACCAGTCTAATGGAAATATATAGATATCACACCTTCGAAACACGAACATAAATATTGGTGATGGAGCTCCATCATCAAAACCATCTTCGAGCGACTAGAGTGTGATCCTATATCTATCCAGTATATTAAAACTTCGAATATACGTTCATGACGTGTATACGCGAAATCGTTATATACTCGATTGTCCAAAATCAATATAAATAAAATATTCAAATACGTATACTTGAATTTAATTTTCAAAACAAAATTCGTTTTTATTTGAAAAATATACTCTTCGCACTCATTCTAGGATACTACTGATCCTATCTCTAACGAGTCATTCTAATTGGATATTACTAATCCAATATCTAATGAATTCTTTCGTATGGTTCTAATGTGTCTTGTTCCCGAGCTCTGTAAACCAAAGCTCTGATACCAAAATGAGATGATCCGAACTTCCCCGTGAAGGAAAGCACGGATAGAATTGAGAATACGACAAAATATAACGCAAACAGAAGAACATTTCATTGTTATTACAACAATTCCATCAGATACAAGAATATACAGAGTATGAATAAATATTACATACGACAAATATCAGAGATTACAATAAATTACATAGCAGCAAAAAAATAATACGAAACACAACTGAAAGTAATACACGGATACAGAGCTTTCCAAGCATCGTTCCAGCTGTAAATCAGGATCCTGTGAATATAAATCTGCAAAACCAAAACTACTAGCTACCCGTATCAAAAATAAGGGCACCCAGAGTTTAGGTTAAAACAATAAACTCCAGGCCAGTCATGTGACTGGTGTGAGAACTAATGCAATTATTAATCTTTATTTTAAAGTTCGGTAAATCAAGGGACCACGCCGTATAACACGGAACGGGTTTCCTCCCAAGAATACCAGTGCATAATGCAAACAGCGCAATGCTAAATAAAGAAAAATGAAGCTATTATAAAACCCAGGTCTCATCACACGATGCAACGCAAGCTGGAAGATAGGGTTTTTACCTTATAATAGCCAAAGCATGCTTGATACGTTAAAAACACATTATTTGATACTATAATAAATGTATAGTTTCAAAACAATTTCAATCATAAATATCAATCATAGACGACATTAATGACCCATACCACTATGTCGCCATACTAGGTTCTACAAATAAAACCGAAATATCATGTATTGGAAATTGGATTTCCGTCATGAGTCGAGGCAAGGGGCAAGTTCCTCTCCGATTCGAGACACTCTAGCAAATGTCTCAGGACCCCACTGTGATCCTTGGATCTTCAGGGCCGGTCCTCTCTTACTTTTGAGGATTGGCAATTCCTGAGCACACGTTTCCCGGTCCTAACAGACCTATATCCGAGGCGCCTCGCATTCCAACAACCACACAGGTGAAAAGTATATAAATGTCAGCCAGTTTAAGCACTGACACCACCACTAGCTAGAAAGAAACGTCATGCTCTCCCTGCAGTCACTATCCCGTTTTTGACTCATACCGAGGTGTGAGGCTTGCGAATTCATGCTATACACAAAGCTATGCCACACAGGCTATGCTTTGATCATCAACCACAAGACTTTACTTTTCAACAGAAGCCTTGATCATTTGCCACTTAGGCGTGCCACACAGGCCATTCACTCCATGCGACTGATGTCCATCGATATACAACCTCTGAGCTCGTACGTCTCAGAGAAGGGCGTTAAGCAAGAGAATGAATTCTCTGCCGCCAAACAGATGTACATTTAATAGAGATCAATCAACACAGAATAAAATCCAATGTCAGAAACACAATCCATTTACAAGTTCGATCTAGATCTGAACGAAACAGAGGAACTTTTCTCGCATATCCATCGATCTCCAAGTACGTCTGGACGATCATCAACTGATTCTCTCATCTTGGGTGTACAACCCAATCAAGATCAACAGTAATCACCCAAATGATGTGAAGACTTCCGGTCTTCAACCATCGTCTTCATCATCGACATATCGTCGAATCGGTTATTCAGAATGGGTATAAACCCGGCCTTTCCGAATAACCCGCGTATATAATAAACACGTGTTACACAAACATAACATATGCCTCATTCCAATTCAGAATATTCTTTTATTCAAATTTTCACATTCCTAGGGAAAGGTTCCCATTAATTTTATCAAAGATAAATTCTTCTAAATTTATTCTTTAATCTTCCTTTGGAAATCATTTTAAACCATATTATGGTTTTCCAAACTAGTCGGGATTAGCGAACCACACCGAAGTAATTATTTATTTTATTTCCCAATCCCAACCTATTCATCCCATGAAGCAAAACTGGTAATACTCCATATCTAACACCACGATGTTATCGGTAAAATTAATTACCATTTCACGTTCAAATCTAATTAAAGATTTAACTATCGCTTTGGAGCAAAACTGGTGATACTCCTTTCTCGCTCACTTTCCAAATTTGATAATTTAAATTATCAATTCAAATTTCAATTTAACTACAGATTCATTAAAACTCCACTTCGTTTTAATCTTTCCCCCAAATCAATATCCTGTCTTTAACTGGGTTAAAGAACCAATGTCATCTAAAATGCGGTTCACGATAAACCCAAATCACATTTGATATTAAGTACAAGGCTCTGAATTGAAAATATACCGGCTTATATTCAATATCGAATTCTGTAACCAACAAATATCGTATTGGAAATAACGATATAAATATATCTTTCAAATTCCCATAACAATATCTGTATAATCACGGAATCTAACATTGAAATATTACAAAGACAATTTCGATTCAAATCCACTTCCACTTTATATATATTGGAAATTCTGGTTATTTTCAAAACCAATTCAAATTCAATTTATTTATTTCGAAAATAAATAGATTTTAATTCTAGTTCAAAACTAGTTCATTTCGATAAAAATCTATTTTTATCCTTTCAAATGTGGAATTTTTCATCCCAGTTCTTTCCAATTCACATATTATGATTTTACACAAATTATAGATATTTCTAATAATTTTACCAACGCCCGTACAGTCGATTTCCATCAACGGCCATCGAACTGCACTTACAGCGACCTTTTCCAAATTTGATTTGGACATAATTCCAAATCCAACCATTAGATTTCATATTTCTAATATTCATTGGAAATCTCTTTTCGATACGAACCCAATGGTTCCGGTTTTAGGAGAGTCCGACGGTCGGATCTCCTGCAACGTCAATTCGAAATCAATGGTCGAAATTCGTGAACTGCCACGGCGCGTTCTATTCAGGCCATTATATATATATATATATATATATATATATATATATATATATATATATATTATATATATTTCATCGATTTCCTTTTTAAAACGTATTTTATAAATCGTTTTAAATTCGTTTTCAAAACCATTTCAACTCTATATTCAATTTCAAATCAAAATTGAATATTTCATATCATTACTTTATAAATGATAATATTTTCAAAACATTATATTTTGAAATCACTTCTTTTTCTATATTCATTATGAAAACGAATATAATCGATATAAATATCGTTCACGTCAAAATAGCACAACTCTAATCAACACGTCTTTATATATATTTCAATAAATTCGTTACTCTATTCAATAAACGAATATTTATTCTATTCAACACATGTATATATATTTCTTTCAACACCTAATTAATCTAAACACATGAGTACTGTCAACACATGACTATTTTTGTTATGTAATATATTTTATAAAATTATGGTATCTATCGTTTGATTTTCAATCAGACTCCAACCGTAAAGTAGACTCTAATCTTAAATATGATAAAGATGTAAATTTTATTGTTAAAATATTTTAGCCAACACATGAATAGTTTCAACACATGAGCATCGTCAACACATGACTATTTTTTTATTCTAATATTCTTTATTTTCCCAATTGGAATGAGGCCCAATCAATTACCATATAATGTTAATTATATGGATTCCACCCAACACATGTATATGATGGCACTGACAAATAATCAACCATCATCCAAAGTGCACTACTCTGTATAAGCATCAAATATAGATATCTAACACTTATAACAGCTTGTCAATCAATCGATCGACATACAACTTATTATTGGGAATAGTGTATGCCGTATTTTATCCCAATACCCGTGTGGGGTTTTCAAATCGACAAACACGGATTTTTTTATTTATCCACATACCCCTTAAAAATTATATTTTTAACGATAAAATATTTTTAATTATATAAATATTTTATTTCATTTTACATCACACAATCAATTTTCACCACAACAAACAATCAAACATACAAGCCATCCATGGTCCGTGGACAACGGATGTCGGGTGCTACTAAGCACCGTCTGCATCCTAGTATATAATTTAAACTAGAAAAGAAAATTTAAAGTAAGAAGTTCTCACCGAGGGATCCACTCCTCCAGTTTTATTTCTGAATATCTAGATTTGACCGCACTTCCAACATAATCTTTGTCACGTTGTTCACATTAAAAAATCACATTTTTATCACTTCGCTATATTTATAAAGATCAAATCTTTTCGCAACAACATATATAAAAATCGTATTTTTATATTCTCTATCTTATAAAAATTATATTTTTATAATCTCTGTTATATAAAAATTATATTTTTATTCCTTACATACGATAAAAATTATATTTTTAACCTTTGAAAAATCAAACCTTTCTACTTTGCAAAATCAAACCTTTTCATGTTATAAAAATTATACCTTTATTTCTCTTCTATATAGATAAAAATCAAATATTTGCCACGCCCACCTCATAATAAAAATCGGACCTTTGATTATACAAAAATCAAAACTTTCTCTTTCCAGTTTATAAATTAAATATAAATCAGTTTTTTTTTAAGTAAATAAAAATCAGTTTTTTTTAAGTAAATAAAAATCAGTTTTTAAACTAATTAAAAATCAGTTTTTAAACTAATTAAAAAGAGAAAAAGAAAAGAAAAACTTACTGTCTTTTGTAGGAGGGGGGGGGGGACTAGCGGACCAATGGCGAGCTGGTGGAGGTGCTGCGGCCTTCTGGCGGTCGGCTTGGGAAGCTTCAGGGGCCGTGTGATTTGGGGTTCGAGGGAGGGGGATAACGGGCTCGCGGTTTGATTTTGGGGAAGGCGGAGGATCACTCGAGGGGGAGGGCGAGTGGAGGAGGTGCGGTGAAGGCTGGGGGGGGGGGGTTGCTCCGACGAGCGACGATGGTGGTGGGGGCGCTGAACGTCGGTGGTGGCTGTAGGGTTAGGCGCAATTTAAAATTAAGGGATCGTTTTTTTTATTTCAGAAAAGGGGGTTGACTTCTGAAGAGATGAAGTGGGGGGGGGGGGGGGGTGGGGGTTAGTTAAAGGAAATTATATATTATTTTATTTATTTTCATCTCTAAAAGCAACTTTGTATTTCGAACTCAAAATCGAACCTGCGGACTGTCTTCCCTAACGTATTACCCCCATTCCGAACACAATGGGATATGTATCGTAGGCCAATTCGACCGTTTTGGTCAGTTTTCGCTCAAACCAAAATTTAAATCTATATATTCTATTTTAAACGTACAGTTCAAATTACCGGGGCCACATACTATCTCTAAAAATTCCAGAAAAATTATTTCTAGCTTCGTATTGACAATACGGTTCTAACAAAACTAATTTCATCAGATTCTGAGACCGTTTGAAAAATGACCATTTTCTACTTGACTCAAATTGACTGAAACTGTTCAAAACACGTTTAGCTTCGCCACGCTCACATACTGATTCAGAAAATTATGGATTTTGAAACCTAGCAATAATTTGATGTGCCGGATCCAACAAAAGTGGTTTTGTGTCCAAATTCATCTGTATGCACAATATGAATTTTTGGGCCATGTATAATTTCCATAGCGACTATTCCAAATTTTGAACTGAGCATAACTTTTGGTTCCTGCTATGAAATTTTGATTTTTCGGATTCGTTGGAAAGATATTCTCAAATAGATCCTAATATTTTTTGTTTCACTAAAATCTGGTTTATTTTGAATCCTGTACATTCATTTGAATTTTGAAATCGAATTATCGAACTACCACGCCATTTTCAATTCCTTTTATAATTATAAATAATTATTTATATTCTAACGACGATCTATATAAATATATACATTCTATTCTATTCAAAATAAATTTCTTGTCGTTATTATTTAAAATAATTCATTTTAAATATTCAAAATTCATCAAAATTGCCAAAATAAAAGTTTTAAATTGGCTCAGAATTTCCGGGTTATTACACATTGAATATAAATTGAATTTATCAAATTTGAATTCGTTATCCATATTTGAAATTTACTTTAAATTAACTTGATTAAAATTATATTTAAATTATGAACTCGAGATTTTATAAATTAAAAAAAATCAAATGAGAATTATAATTGAAATTTATAATATTTGAATCGAATTGTTTGAATCGAATTGTTGAATCGAATTGAAAAAAAATGGGAAGTTGAGGCCTTTTGAATTGAGATATCGAAATTTAGTCCACTTGATTTGAAACTGGAATATGATTCCACTTTGTTTTATTTTGAAACGATTCTTATTCCAACTACAATATTTTAAACCATTTTATAAACTATTTTAATAATAATTATTTTTCTTTATAAACTATTTTATTTTTATTAATTATTTTAAATAAACCATTTTAATAATTAACTATTTATTTTATAAACCACTTTAATGTTTTAACTAGAAATTTTACTAAATCTGATAATTCTATTTTAAATACAAACTATTTATTTTCAAACTATTTCAATTATTTTCTAAACTATTTTAAATATACTTTTAACTATTTTAATGTCTAAATTATTTTAAAGTTGGAACTATTTCAAGATTTTAAGTTTGGTTTCAAAATGGAGTTTTAATATGAAATATTCTATCTTGACTATTGAAACGAGTTTAAAGCAAAATCTGATATTTTGATATGATGTATGAATCTCTTTAAAATGTAAAAGAACTGACCGGTGTGGAAAATGTAAACGTTTGGTTGTTAAAGAGACTGGGATCGGATAATGTCATACTCTCTACCAATACCAAAAACCACTTCAACAACTATGTACGCGATAGATTTCCAGAATGAAGTAGGTTGGTGACGAACGCCACTGGAATGAAGTAAGAGAACGATGATGGATGTCCTTGACCTTCGGGTCATAATTAAAATGACTAAAGCAGGGCAATACGGGACCAAGTGGGGTTAGCAACCTCCATCGGCAACACTTCTTCCTTTATTACTATAGTCCCTCGGTTTGATTGATTTTATTTTATGCGCATCCGTGATTTGG
The DNA here is from genome assembly GCA_030737875.1 of Allium sativum. Lineage (NCBI taxonomy): Eukaryota > Viridiplantae > Streptophyta > Magnoliopsida > Asparagales > Amaryllidaceae > Allium > Allium sativum. The sequence continues at coordinate 304,572,442 of CM060912.1, read as the reverse complement.
GATTGTTGTTCGAGGTGGGCGGTAGTCGCGGCTATGCGTTACCACCAGTCCGGGCGTGCAACTAGTATATTCCTACTTTAGGCATTCCTCGTGTGCCTTGTCATATTATCCTGATTGAGCCACCTACGTGTAATAACCCGGAAATCTGGGCCAATTTAAATTTTTTATTTTGGCGACTTTAGTGAATTTTGAATATTTAAAATGAATTATTTTAAATAATATCGACGAGAAATTTATTTTGAATAGAATTAGAACGTATATATTTATATACGTCGTCGTTAGAATATAAATATTTTATTCTAATTATAAAAGGAATTGAAAATGGCGTGGTAGTTCGATAATTCGATTTCAAAGTTCAAATGAATGTACAGGATTCAAAATAAATCGGATTTTAGTGAAACCAAAAATAATAGAATCTAATTGAGAATATCTTTTCAACGAATCTAGGAAATTGAAATTTCATAGCGGGGATAAAAAGATATGTCCAGTTGAAAATTCAGAATAGTCGCTATGGAATTCTGGTCCTTAAAAATGGAAATTTTCAAACGACCTCGGTTTTCGATGAAACCTCTTTTGTTGGATCCGTGATGTCAAATTATTGATAGATTCCAAAATTCATAATTTTTCGAATCAATATGTGAGCGTGGCGAAGTTAAACGTGTTTTAACAGTTTCAGAAAATTTCGATTGACCAGAAAATGGTCATTTTTCAAGAAGTCTCGGAATTTGACGAAATTAGTTTTGTAAGGATCGTATTGTCAATTCGAAGCTAGACATAATTTTTTTGGAATTTTTAGAGTCAGTATGTGGCCCCGGTAAATTGAAATGCGCGTTGAAATTCAATATATAGAGTTATATTTTGATTTTGATGAAAACTCATCGAAACAGCCAAATTGGCTTGCGAATCATATCCCATTATGTTCAGAATGATGGTAATTAGCTAGTGCCGGCAGTCGTTGGGTCTCGATTGGAGATTGAATTTAAAAGTTGCTTTGTAGAAATAATTAAATAATAAAATATATATTAATATAAAATATCTCTCTTCCCTCTCTCTTACTCTCCCTCTCAGTCAACGATTGGAAAAAACAAAAAAAAAAGAAAAAGAAAAACAAGAAATCGACGCTCGCACCCACCCTCCAGGCCATCGCGCCACCACCTAGTTCATCGCCCCCCTCCCTCCAGTGGAGCCTCGCCGCCGGCCCGACCTCGTGAGCCACAACCCCCTTCGATCTCTCCTCTCTCTCCGAAAAAACCCCAAATCGATCTAAAAACCCGTAGCCACTACCCCTTTAGCCATTGACCACCGCGCCCGTCATCCCCGCCACCTGCGTGCTCCGGAGCCGCCATTCTCACCCCCCTTCTATAGTCAGTAAGTCTTTATTATTTATTTTTATTTAATGTAGTTAATGTTTATTTAAATCCGTTTTATTATATATGAATAGCAAAGAAGTGATTTTTATATATGACATTAACAAACAAAGAAGTGATATTTATATATGACATTAACAAACAAAGAAGTGATTTTTATATAGTTGATTAAATAGAAAAGATCGGATTTTTAAATAGTTGATTAAATAGAAAAGATCGGATTTTTATATAGTTGATTAAATAGAAAAGGTCGGATTTTTATATAGTTGATTTAGAAAAGATCAGATTTTTATATAGTGGATTACATAGAAAAGATCGGATTTTTATATATGCTGTAGCGAAATAAAAATTCGATTTTTATATGAGTGGCAGTATAAAAATATGATTTTTATATTATAGATATAATAAAAATATGATTTTTATACAATAGTGAATATAAAAATGTGATTTTTATATATGTAGCGAACTAAAAATATGATATTTATACAATAGAGAATATAAAAATGTGGTTTTTATATATGTAGTGAACACGGATGACGAAAGTGACAAAAGGCGAGCATGGCAAAAAAATTCTACTTATGAAGAGTCGCGGCGTTTGGTTTAGCTTCTCGGTGAGAACTTCTCACTTTAAATCTTGTTTTCTAGTTAAAATTATATATTAGGATACAGACGGTGCTTAGCAGCACCAAACACCCGTCGTCCACAGACCATGGATGGCTTGTATGTTTGATTGTTTGTTATGGTGAAAATTGATTGTGTTATGTGAAATGAAATAAAATATTTTATAGTGGAAAATATTTTATAGTTAAAAATATAATTTTTAACGTGTATATAAAATAAATAGTAATAAACAAATCGGAGATTTTTTTATATACACCAATTTGGTTGATATTGATTAGGACGATAAATTTTACACATCGCCCAACTGCACAAATAAAATATGTGTTTGTTGATTTGAAACCCCACACGGGTATTGGGATGATATATGACATACACTAATCCCAATAATTAGTTGTATGTCGATCGATGGATTGACAGACTGTTATGAGCGTTGAATATTTATATTTGATGCTTATATAGTGTAGAACGCACTTTGGATGATGGTTGATTGTTTATCGTCATTTTTGTATACATGTATTGGATGAAATCCATATAATTCAAATTATAAGGTAATTGACTGAGTCTGATTCCAGTACAAAATTATCGAATAATTTAAAATAATATTCAGTGAATATTGAAATGTGAAGTCGTGTTAAGTAGTTAAACGCCATTTTAACACGAATGGGAATTTTGTCGATTTTATTTGTTTTATAATGAATATTGAAAAGTGATTTCAAAATCGAATATTTTGAAAATGAATTCGAATTGAATTGAATAGAAAATGAATTCGAATTGAATTGAACATAAAATGAATTCGAATTGAATTGAACAGAAAATGAATTCGAATTGAATTGAACAGAAAATAAATTCGAATTGAATTGAACAGAAAATGAATTCGAATTGAATTGAACAGAAAATGAATTCGAATTGAATTGAACAGAAAATGAATTCGAGTTGAATTGAATAGAAAATGAAATTCGAATTGAATTGAAGAGAAAAAGAATTAAAATTGAATTCAATAGAAAATGAATTCGAATTGAAATGAATTTGAAATTTCAATTGAACCGAAATGAATTTAAAACGAATTTATAAGGAAAAATTCAATTTTGATTTAAAATTGAATATGAAGTTGAAACTGTTTTGAAAACAAATTTAAAATGATTTATTAAATACGATTTAAAAGGAAATCGATGAAATATATAATATATATATATATATCATATATATAGAATGGCCTGAATAGAACGCGCCGCGCCGCGGCAATCGCGAATTTCGACCATTGACTTCGAATGGATATTACGGGAGATCCGACCGTCGGATTCTCCTAAAACTGAAACCGTTGGGTTCGTATCGAAAAGGGCTTTCTAATGAATATTAGAGATTTGAAATCTAACGGTTGGATTTGGAATTATGTCCAAATCAAATTTGGAAAAGGTCGCTGTAAGTGCAGTTCGATGGCCATTGGTGGAAGTCAACTGTACGGGCCTTGATAAAATTATTAAAAATAGTAATAATTTGTGTAAAATCATAAGAAATTATTTGTGAGGAACTGGGATGAAAAACTCCATATTTGAAAAGAAAAAATTAGATTTTTATCGAAATGAACTAGTTTTGAACTAGAATTATAATTCTATTTATTTTTAAAATAAATAAAATGGATCTGAAATGGTTTTGAAAATAACCAGAATTTCCAGTAATTGAATTGGAATGGATTTGAATCGAAATTATCTTTGGAATATTTTGAGGTTGGATTTCGTGATTGTACAGATATTGTTATGGGAATTTGAAAGATATATAGATATCGTTATTTCCAATACGCTATTGGTTGGTCGTAGAATTTGATATTGAATATAAGCCGATATATTTTCTATTCAGAGCCTTGTATTTAATATCAAATGTGATTTGGGTTTGTCGTGAATGGACTTTTCTTAAACCTAATTGAGAAAAAGATTAAATCTTTTTATTTAGATTTAATGAAGTGTACCAATTAAATGGTATTTAATTGGAATTGATTTTGAATTGATTTTTGGGTTTATCGTGAACGGTGTTTTAAATAACACTTGTTCTTTAATACGATAATTAATGGAATGTGATTTTGGGTGGTAGTGAACGGTATCTTCAATAATACTGTTCTTAGACCCAACTGAGTTAAGAAAATCTGAAACTAACTGGAGATTAGTTAAGTTGAATGGTTTCTTGGGTATTGATCTGATGTTGATTTCGGCCTTCGGGGTTAATACTTTGGGAATTGCTCACTTGCTATTTTATGGTTAAAAGCTGATAAAATGGAATGTGATTTTGGATTTATCGTGAACCGTGTTTTAAATGACATTGATTCTTTAACCCAGTTAAAGATTAAAACTAAGTGGAGTTTTAATGAATCTTTAATTAGATTGAAAAGATTGAGAATGGAGTATCACCAGTTTTGCTCCAGGCGATAGTTAAATCTTTAATTAGATTTGAACGTGAAATGGTAATTGAATTTACCGATAACACCATAGTGTTAGATATGAAGTATGACCAGTTTTACTTCATGGGATGAATAGTTTGGGATTGGGAAATAAAATAAATGATTACTTCGGTGTAGTTCGTTAATCCTGACTAGTTTGATTTGATATTCAAAGGAAGATTAAAGAATAAATTTAAGAGAATTTATCTTTGATAAAATTAATGGGAACCTTTCCCTAAGAATGTGAAATTTAGAAACTAACTGTAGGTTAGCTAAGAAGAATGGTTTCCTGGGTATTGATCTGATGTTGGTTTCGGCCTTCGGGGTTAATATTTGGGGAATTGTTCCCTTACTAATTTACAGTTAGTGACTGATGAATTGGAATGAGGCGTATGTTGTGTTTGTGTAACACTTGTTTATTATATACGCGAGTTATTTAGAAAGACCGAGTTTATCCCATTCTGAATAACTGATTCGACGATGGGTCGAAGATGAAGACGGTGGTTGAAGACCAGAGGTCTTCACGTCGTTTGGGTGAATACTGATACTCTTGATTGGGCCGTACACCCAAGAGGAGGGAATCGGTTAGTGATCGTCCAGACGTACTTGAGATTGATGGATATGCAGGGTACTGGGTGCCTCCAGTTTCGTTCAGACCCAGAACGAACTTGTAAATGGACAGTGTGTCTGACATTGGATTTTATTCTGTGTGATTGATCTCTATAAAATATATATCTGTTTGGCAGTGGAGAATTTGTTCTCTTGCTTAATGCCCTACTCTGAGACGTATGAGCTCAGAGGTTATATATTGATGGATATCAAACGCATGGGGTGAATTGCCTGTGTGGCAATATGATCAAGGCTTCTGTTGAAAAGCAGAGTGTTGTGGTTGATGATCAAAGCACGGCCTGTGTGGCATAGCTTTGTGTAGCATCGATTCTCGAGCCTCACACCCCGGTTGTGAACCAGAAACGGGAGAGGACATCAGGGAGGGCATGCGTTTCCTTCTAGTTAGAAGTGGCGTTAGTGGTTTTACATGCCCTAACGAGTTTGACTTATTGGTTGTTGCTATTGTGAGACACCTCGGATATATCGGTGACTACGTGAAGCCGATGGAGCCATTCGTTAGCTCATTTACGTCCCAAAGGGTGGGGAAACACAATGTTCTGTCATTTTAATCCACATCGGTGGACCACCCCTGACGATCCAAGGGCTCACCTATGTCTGGGTCCTGAGGCTCGGGCTAGACAGTCTCGAATCGGTAGAGGACTATCTTTTGCCTCGGTTCACAGACGGAAATCGAATTTCCAAATACGTGACATTTGCGGTTTTGATTATAGAGCCTAGTATGGCGACATGATATATGGTGCCCATGCCGTCTATGATTGATATTTATGATTGAAATTGTTTTGACACCATACACTTATAGTAATAATAAAAGATGAAATTTAGCATATCAAGCATTCTTTTTCTATTATAAGGTAAAACCCTATCCTCCGGCTTGCGTTGCATTGTGTGATGGGACCTGGGTCTTATAATAGCTTCATTGTTCTTTATTTAGCATTGCGTTGTTGTTATATGCACTAGTATTCTTGGGAGAAAACCCGTTCCGTTTTATACGACGTGGTCCCTTGATTTACCTAACTTTAAAATAAAGATAAATAACTGTTTTAGTTCTCACACCAGTCACATGACTGACCTGGAGTTTATTGTTTTAACCTAAACTCTGGGTGCCCTTATTTTGACACGGGCAGCTAGTAGTTTTGGTTTTGCAGATTTATATTCACAGGATCCTGATTTACAGTTGGAACGATACTCGGAAAGCTCTGTATCCGTGTATTACTTCTTGTTGTGTATTGTATTATTTTCCGCTGTGATGTATTTAAATGTAATTTAAATCTCTAATATTTTCTGTGTAATATTTATTCATGCTATGTATATTCTTTTATTCTGATGAATTGTTGTAATATACAATGAAATATTCTCCTGTCTGCGTTCTTTTGTGTGTTGTTCTCAAAGTATTCGCTCTTTCCTTCACGGGGAAGTTACGGGTTCTCACAGTGGTATCAGCGCTTTGGTTTACAGAGCTCGGAGAACAAGACACGTTAGAACCATACGAAAGAATTCATCAGAAATTGGATTAGTAATATCCAATGGGAATGACTCGTTAGAGATAGGATCAGTAGTATCCTTTGAACGAGTGTAAATGGTGTTGTTTTGAAAATTAAAATTGAAAACAAATTTTGTTTTGAAAATTTAAATCACTTATTCATATTTGATTATTTATTTTATATTGAATTTGGATAATCCAGTATATAAAAATTTTGCATATACGCCTTGCAAACGTGTATTCAAAGTTTTAATATACTGGATAGATATAGAATCACACTCTAGTCGCCCGTGGATGTTCTGATGGTGGTTCGAAACATCATCAGAATTTATTTTCGAGTGACGAAGGTGAGATTTCTATATATTTCCAATTGACTGGTGTGAGAACCGAAACGAGATAGGGCTTATTGTTGTGATTTGGCATCAAAAATCTGATTTTTGGACTATATATCAAAGTTATGAATTTGAAAAACTAATCAACTAATTGATTGATGGTTGTGTTGTTTGATTACTGTTTTGATCAATTAAATGTTGAACCTTTAGCCAAATTTATCAAATAGTGAGTAGTATTGGAAATTTGTCGCATTGGAATGCATATACATGTACTTACATTGAACAGGTCATAGCAAGGAGGCTAGAGCAGAAGGATAAAATTGTTTGCTCGACAAATAGGTACATGTTTACAAATTTGTTTGGGTGATGATGATTTTATGAGCCGATTGGCTAGCCGCTTGGCTTTTTCTTTTTCTTTTGGATTGAAGAAGGCCATGGGAGGCTATATGAAATATCCCGAAGTCCCCGTGCAGGGGAGGTTATGGCGAAAATTTTCGAATATTTAGGGTGTTAGCCAAATTTTTGAAAATTTTGAAAAGTTCTTAGAAACAGAAAAGTTGAAGAACTTAAGCCGTAAAAAAAATAATGAAAGTTGAGTTGATTAGTAAAACAACTTTCGGCTTCGTTCCTTTTCGGGGACGAAAAGTTTTAAGTGGGGGAGATTGTAATAACCCAGAAATCTGGGCCAATTTAAATTTTTTATTTTGGCGATTTTAGTGAATTTTGAATATTTAAAATGAATTATTTTAAATAATACCGACGAGAAATTTATTTTGAATAAAATTAAAACGTATATATTTATATACGTCGTCGTTAGAATATAAATATTTTAATTTAATTATAAAAGGAATTGAAAATGGCACGGTAGTTCGATAATTCGATTTCAAAGTTCAAATGAATGTACAGGATTCAAAATAAATTGGATTTTAGTGAAACCAAAAATAATAGAATCTATTTGAGAATATCTTTTCTAGGAGCTCTCCCGATGCTTTTCTCCGCTGTTGTGGTCTGAGGCAAGTAGCCCAGCGGATAGGGCGGCTTAAGTAATGTGCGTAGCGGTGTGAGTGTCGAAATCCGGTAAATTGAAATTTCATAGCGGGGATAAAAAGATATGTCTAGTTGAAAATTCAGAATAGTCGCTATGAAATTCTGGCCCTTAAAAATGGAAATTTTGCAAACGACCTCGGTTTTCGACGAAACCACTTATGTTGGACCCAGGATGTCAAATTATTGTTAGATTCCAAAATTCATAATTTTTCGAATCAATATGTGAGCGTGGCGAAGTTAAACGTGTTTTAACAGTTTTAGACAATTTCGATCGACCAGATAATGGCCATTTTTCAAGCGGTCTCGGAATTTGACGAAATTAGTTTTGTTAGGCCCGTATCGTCAATACGAAGCTAGAAATAATTTTTCTGGAATTTTTAGAGTCAGTATGTGGCCCCGGTAAATTGAAATGCGCATTGAAATTCAATATATAGAGTTATATTTTATTTTGACGAGAAACAGCCGAATTGGCTTGCGAAACATATCCCATTGTGTTCAGAATGAGGGTAATTAGCTAGAGGCGACAGTCGTTGGGTCTCGATTGGAGATTGAATTTAAAAGTTGCTTTGTAGAATTAATTAAATAATAAAATATATATTAATATAAAATATCTCTCTTCCCTCTCTCTTACTCTCCCTCTCAGTCAACGATTGGAAAAAACAACAGAAAAAAAACCTAGAAACCGACGCTCGCACCCACCCTCCAGGCCATCGCGCCACCACCTAGTTTGTCGAGGCCCCACCCCCCAACGGAGCCTCGCCGCCGCCCCGACCGCGCGACCCACAACCCCCTTCGATCTCTCCTCTCTCTCCGAAAAAAACCCCAAATCGATTTAAAAACCCACCACCACCACCCCTTTACCCATTGACCACTGCGCCCGTCATCCCCGCCACCTACGTGCTCCGGAGCCGCCATTCTCACCCCCCTTCTATAGTCAGTAAGTCTTTATTATTTATTTTTACTTAATGTAGTTAATGTTTATTTAAATCAGTTTTATTATATATGAATAACAAAGAATTGATTTAATGTTTATTTAAATCAGTTTTATTATATATGAATAGCAAAGAAGTGATTTTTATATATGACATTAATAAACAAAGAAGTGATTTTTATATATGACATTAACAAACAAAGAAGTGATTTTTATATAGTTGATTAAATAGAAAAGATCGGATTTTTATATAGTTGATTAAATAGAAAAGATCGGATTTTTATATAGTTGATTAAATAGAAATGGTCGGATTTTTATATAGTTGATTACATAGAAAAGATCGGATTTTTATATAGTGGATTATATAGAAAAGATCGGATTTTTATATATGTTGTAGTGAAATAAAAATTCGATTTTTATATGAGTGGCGGTATAAAAATATGATTTTTATATTATAGAGATAATAAAAATATGATTTTTATATAATAGAGAATATAAAAATGTGATTTTTATATATGTAGCGAATTAAAAATATGATTTTTATATAATAGAGAATATAAAAATGTGATTTTTATATATGTAGTGAACACGGATGACGAAAGTGACAAAAGGTGAGCACGGCAAAGATTTTCTACTTATGAAGAGTCACGACGTTTGGTTTAGCTTCTCAGTGAGAACTTCCCACTTTAAATCTTGTTTTCTAGTTAAAATTATATATTAAGATGCAGACGGTGCTTAGCAGCACCCGACACCCGTCGTCCACAGACCATGGGTGGCTTGCATGTTTGATTGTTTGTTATGGTGAAAATTGATTTTGTGATGTGAAGTGAAATAAAATATTTTATAGTGGAAAATATTTTATAGTTAAAAATATAATTTTTAACGTGTATATAAAATAAATAGTAATAAACAAATCGGAGATTTGTTTATATACACCGATTTGACTGATATTGATTGGGACGATAAATTTTACACATTGCCCAACTACACAAACAAAATATGCGTTTGTTGATTTGAAACCCCACACGGGTATTGGGATGATATACGACATACACTAATCCCAATAATTAGTTGTATGTCGATCGATGGATTGACAGGCTGTTATGAGCTTTGAATATTTATATTTGATGCTTATACAGTGTAGAACGCACTTTGGATGATGGTTGATTGTTTATCGTCATTTTTGTATACATGTATTGGATGAAATCCATATAATTCAAATTATATAGTAATTGACTGAGTCTGATTCCAGTTCACAATTATCGAATAATTTAAAATAATATTCAGTGAATATTGAAATGTGAAGCCGTGTTAAGTAGTTAAACGCCATTTTAACACGAGAGGGAATTTTGTCGATTTTATTTGTTTTATAATGAATATTGAAAAGTGGTTTCAAAATCGAATATTTTGAAAATGAATTCGAATTGAATTGAATAGAAAGTGAATTCGAATTGTATCAAACAGAAAATGAATTCAAATTGAATTGAACAGAAAATGAATTCGAATTGAATTGAACAGAAAATGAATTCTAATTGAATTGAACAGAAAATGAATTCAAATTGAATTGAACAGAAAATGAATTCGAATTGAATTGAATAGAAAATGAATTCGAATTGAATTGAACAGAAAATGAATTCAAGTTGAATTGAACAGAAAATGAATTCGAATTGAATTGAACAGAAAATGAATTCGAATTGAACAGAAAACGAATTCGAATTGAATTGAATTGAAAATTAATTCGAATTGAATTGAATAGAAATTGAAATTCAAATTGAATTGAAGAGAAAAAGAATTCGAATTGAATTGAATAGAAAATGAATTCGAATTGAAATGAATTTGAAATTTGAATTGAACCGAAATGAATTTATAAGGAAAAATTCAATTTTGATTTAAAATTGAATATGAAGTTGAAACTATTTTGAAAACGAATTTAAAACGATTTACTAAATACGATTTAAAAGGAAATTGTAACACCCCACCTCCGCCAGTACCACTCTTGCAAGTGCACTGACTTTGGAGGGGCGTTTGAATCAGGTAAACATGCAAAATGATATATCAAGGCAGAACAAGAACATATGAATATATGTAAACAGAGTAAATAACATAGATAAAACAGCGGAAGATTTAAACCATTTCAAAATAAGTCTGGTACAACATAATATCAATTTTCCCAATAAACAAGTCTACATAAAACAACATCATCTGAAAACAGAAATACATAAGTGCTATCCCCAAAATACATGAGAACCATAGCTAGCTTCATGTAGAAAGCGTACATGTACTGAAATCCCACAAGCAAGTAATCCAAAATCCAAGCTAGGCTCCTGTATTCCCTCCCTGAGAACCTGGGGGGGGGGGGGGAACGGAAGAAAAGAGGCGGAAGAAAACAGGTCAGTCAAAAAGACTGAGTAAGCCCTACTACAATCAATGTAAACTGATAAAGTTAACTGGTATGGGCAGCAAGGGATGAACATAAGGATAACAACATACTAGCATGATGATTAACTATCAAGGTAGATAAAGGTGTCATCGCATAATCAGGATTAAGGTTTTACACCACAGGTGTACTAGTAAACTAACATGACTTGAATAAACGAGTATTGATCTCTTGGCCCAAGCTTTGGCCCAATAACATGAAGTGACCCCAATACGAGGTCCAAAGTGTAAACAAGAAGTGATCCCCAGGCCCAAGTTTGGCCCAACATCAAGAATGACCCAAACCAAGGTCCAACTAGCACGGTCTAGTCGATCGGCTCCCTATAAGCCTATCTCGTCAAGTGTCTGTGTCATACGGCCCAACTACGAAGTGTAGCTAAACTGTGCTAGGTCCACCCTAGGGTGTATCAAGTCTTAGGGTGTCAACCACCGACACAAACCAAGCACGCACAGTTTAAACCTACTGGTGCCCGTGCCTGCTTTTTCAACTCCGGACCATGTGCACGATCTTGGCCCGCCTGAACCCACACCGGCGCACCTACTCAGCCGTCGTTTGGTCGCTTACATGGCATCCCAGTAATCGTGCCCCTCCCTAGCCTAGTCCCTAGGGTGTCATGATACAACTAAGAGGGTTACTGGTGCAAAGGACCACGCAACTAGGGTTTCCTTAATGGGTTAACGTGGTTAACCCAACTCATTCAAGTACCAAGTTGGTTAAGTGTACCCAAGGTTCATGACTTAACCCTACCAACCCATCGTGTTTTCATTGGTTAAGTATTCCAGCGGTCCATGACTTAACCCTAATCACAAGGCATTAATTAATTAATGCGCCTTAACCTCTCACATTAGACTTTGTTGTGGTTACTAGTTAAGCCGGCGGATCCGGGTAGCTTTACACCACAACTTGGTCTAACCTCGGGTTCAAGGTACAACATGACCAACTTCTCACATTGGGTCTTATTGTTTGTAGCAACTAGTTAAGCCGGTCGGTTCCGGGTAGGTTTACGCTACAAACTCAACCCAACCTCGAGTTGGTCACACTTATCTTTTCTAAGTGTCATGTCCACCATGTTTCCAAAACACATTACAAGTTTTTCAAGCAATTGGGTAGACCTAACTTAATAGGTAAATTCCCAATGGGTAGACCTAACTTAATAGGTAAATTCCCAAGCTTACGTTTTTATGTCTTTTAATTTTACCCAACCCCAAACGCAATCCCATCGCTTACATATCGCAATATCGCATAAAGGATAGAAAGAGGGAACTTGGCATAATCATGACATAGAGGTGTTGGAGCCACAAGTTAAACATGGTGGCATATGGGACAAAGATGTGATCATAAACTTGCATATCTTGTTATCAACTTGCAAAATATTCATAAGAATGCATAACATCATTTTAACTTGCATAGTGTTCATATGCATACATAACATGGTTTCAACTTGCATAAAGTTCATATGCATGCATAACATCATTTTAACTTGCATAGTGTTCATATGCATGCGTAACATGATAGCATGAACAAAATGTTCAACCCAAACTTGCATAACATACTTACATACCATAACATGACATACTTGCCTATAAACTTGCATATTACAACATGATAAACTTGCATATCAACTTGCATATTACAACATGATAAACTTGCATATCAACTTACATAACATATGACAACTTGCATATCAATCTTGCATACGAAACTTGCATAGCATATGACAACTTGCATATCATACTTGCATAATAAAACTTGCATGACATATGGCAACTTGCATATCATACTTGCATAATAAAACTTGCATGACATATGACAACTTGCATATCAAACTTGCATACAAAACTTGCATGACACATCATAGGAAACTTGCATAACACATCATAGAAAACTTGCATATCATACATTTAACTTAAAAGTTCAAGTATGAAAGGAATAGGGCTTACAATGCTTATGCGGACTCAAATGAGTTTAGCAAATGTAAGAAACCCCTTATGCAACTAATTAAACCCCAAAAATGCAAGCAAACTTGATCAAAACTCTCCCTTTATGATGCCAATAGAGAAACAAGACTTGAATGCAAGCTAATGATGATCATACAAGTCTAAAAACACTTGTATGCATGGAAAATCACTTAGGAATTGATTTAGGAATTGTATGAAGAGAGTGGAGGCCATGAGAGGTTTGATTTTGACATAGTTTAGTTGCTAGAATGAATAATGAATGATTTAGGGTAGGTTAGGGTCTTATTTATAGATTAGGTGAGTGTTTTAGGCCCTTAGATTAACCCTGAATTAGATTAGGACCCTTAGATTTCGGAACCTTCCAGAAACCAGCCCTAAGACCAAGCCCAAACCCCAAACTGGTGCACCCAACCACAGAACTCTCTAGAAACTGTGCAGGTTTCCTGGCTCGACACGGGCGCACTTCCCAAGTGAGCCAGTGTAAAAATGTGTTGGCGCACTTCACAAGTGCGCCAGTGCATTTTTGTGTTGGCGCACTTCACAAGTGCGCCAGTGCATTCTGGCTAGTTTTCGGTTTTTCTGCCTAACTTCATTCGTCCATATCTTCTTCATACGGACTCCGATTTTCGAAAACTCAGACTCTATTTCACGTATTTTTCCGAGACGAACACAATGGCATAGCCCGTTTCCCTTGATTTAGATTTTAGAATTAAATTCTGCCTCAATTTATGTTATAACAGGTTATTGAAAATACGGGTTGTTACAGAAATCGACGAAATGTATATAATATATATATTATATATATAGAATGGCCTGAATAGAACGCGCCGCGCCGCGGCAGTTCACGAATTTCGACCATTGACTTCGAATGGATATTACGGGAGATCCGATCGTCGGATTCTCCTAAAACCGGAACCGTTGGTTTCGTATCGAAAAGGGCTTTCTAATGAATATTAGAGATTTGAAATCTAACAGTTAGATATGGAATTATGTCCAAATCAAATTTGGAAAAGGTCACTGTAAGTAAAGTTCGATGGCCATTAGTGGAAATCGACTGTACGTGCCTTGATAAAATTATTAAAAATAGTAATAATTAGTGTAAAATCATAAGAAATGATTTGTGAAGAATTAGGATGAAAAACTCCATATTTGAAAAGATAAAAATAGATTTTTATTGAAATGAACTAGTTTTGAACTAGAATTATAATTCAATTTATTTTTAAAATAAATAAAATGGATTTGAAATGGTTTTGAAAATAACCAGAATTTCCAATAATTGAATTGGAATGGATTTGAATCGAAATTATCTTTAGAATATTTCAATGTTGGATTTCGTGATTGTACAGATATTGTTATGGGAATTTGAAAGATATATAGATATCGTTATTTCCAATACGATATTGGTTGATCGTAGAATTTGATATTGAATATAAGCCGATATATTTTCTATTCAGAGCCTTGTATTTAATATCAAATGTGATTTGGGTTTGTCGTGAATGGTGTCTTCATTAACACTGTTCTTAAACCCAATTGAGAAAAAGATTAAATCTTTTTATTTAGATTTAATGAAGTGTACCAATTAAATGGTATTTAATTGGAATTGAATTTGAATTGATTTTTGGGTTTATTGTGAACGGTGTTTTAAATAACACTTGTTCTTTAACCCGCTAATTAATGGAATGTGATTTTGGGTTGTAGTGAACGGTATCTTCAATAATACTGTTCTTAGACCCAACTGAGTTAAGAAAATCAGAAACTAACTGGAGATTAGTTAAGTTGAATGGTTTCTTGGGTATTGATCTGATGTTGGTTTTAGCCTTCGGGTTTAATACGTAGGGAATTGCTCACTTGCTATTTTACGGTTAAAAGCTGATAAAATGGAATGTGATTTTGGGTTTATCATGAACTGTGTTTTAAATGACATTGATTCTTTAACCCAGTTAAAGATTAAAACTAAATGGAGTTTTAATGAATCTTTAATTAGATTGAAAAGATTGAGAATGGAGTATCACCAGTTTTGCTCCAGGCGATAGTTAAATCTTTAATTAGATTTGAACGTGAAATGGTAATTGAATTACCGATAACACCGTGGTGTTAGATATGAAGTATGACCAGTTTTACTTCATGGCATGAATAGGTTGGGATTGGGAAATAAAATAAATGATTACTTCGGTGTAGTTCGTTAATCCCGACTAGTTTGATTTGATATTCAAAGGAAGATTAAAGAATAAATTTAAGAGAATTTATCTTTGATAAAATTAATGGGAACCTTTCCTTAAGAATGTGAAATTTAGAAACTAACTGTAGGTTAGCTAAGAAGAATGGTTTCCTGGGTATTGATCTGATGTTGGTTTCGGCCTTCGGGGTTAATATTTGGGGAATTGTTCCCTTACTAATTTACGGTTAGTGACTGATGAATTGGAATGAGACGTATGTTGTTTTTGTGTAACACTTGTTTATTATATACGCGAGTTATTCAGAAAACCGGGTTTATCCCATTCTGAATAACTGATTCGACGATGGGTCGAAGATGAAGACGGTGGTTGAAGACCAGAGGTCTTCACGTCGTTTGGGTGAATACTGATGATCTTGATTGGGCCGTACACCCAAGAGGAGGGAATCAGTTAGTGATCGTCCAGACGTACTTGGAGATCGATGGATATGCGGGGTATTAGGTGCCTCCGGTTTCATTCAGACCTAGAACGAACTTGTAAATGGACAGTGTGTCTGACATTGGATTTTATTCTGTATGATTGATCTCTATTAAATATATATCTGTTTGGCAATAGAGAATTTATTCTCTTGCTTAACTCCCTTCTCTGAGACGTACGAGCTCAGAGGTTATATATTGAGCTCAGAGGTTATATATTGATGGATATCAAACGCATGGAGTGAATTGCCTGTGTGGCATGCCTAAGTGGCAATATGATCAAGGCTTCTGTTGAAAATCAGAGTCTTGTGGTTGATGATCAAAGCGCGGCCTATGTGGCATAGCTTTGTGTAGCGTCGATTCACGAGCCTCACACCCCGGTTGTGAACCAGAAACGGGAGAGGACATCTGGGAGGGCATGCGTTTCCTTCTAGTTAGAAGTGGCGTCAGTGGTTTTACATGCCCTGACGAGTTTGACTTATGTGGTTGTTGCTATTGCGAGGCGCCTTGGATATATCGGTGACTATGTGAAGCCGATGGAGCCATTCGTTAGCTCATTTATGCCCCCAAAGGGTGGGGAAACGCAATGTTCTGGCATTTTAATCCACATCGGTGGACCAACCCTGACGATCCAAGGGCTCACCTATGTCTAGGTCCTAAGGCTCGGGCTAGACAGTCTCGAATCGGTAGAGGACTATCTTTTGCCTCAGTTCACAGACGGAAATCCAATTTCCAAATACGTGACATTTGCGGTTTTGATTATAGAGCCTAGTATGGCGTCATGATATATGGTGCCCATGCCGTCTATGATTGATATTTATGATTGAAATTGTTTTGACACTATACACTTATAGTAATAATAAAAGATGAAATTTAGCGTATCAAGCATTCTTTGGCTATTATAAGGTAAAACCCTATCCTCTGGCTTGCATTGCATTGTGTGATGGGACCTGGGTCTTATAATAGCTTCATTGTTCTTTATTTAGCATTGCATTATTGTTTTATGCACTGGTATTCTTCGGAGAAAACCCGTTCCGTTTTATACGGCGTGGTCCCTTGATTTACCTAACTTTAAAATAAAGATAAATAACTGTTTTAGTTCTCACACCAGTCACATGACTGACCTGGAGTTTATTGTTTTAACCTACACTCTAGGTGCCCTTATTTTGACACGGGCAGCTAGTAGTTTTGGTTTTGCAGATTTATATTCACAGGATCCTGATTTACAGCTGGAACGATACTCGGAAAGCTCTGTATCCGTGTATTACTTCTTGTTGTGTATTGTATTATTTTCCGCTGCGATGTATTTAAATGTAATTTAAATCTCTTATATTTTCTGTGTAATATTTATTCATGCTCTGTATATTCTTATATTCTGATGAATTGTTGTAATATACAATGAAATGTTCTTCTGTCTGCGTTCTTTTTTGTGTTGTTCTCAAAGTATCCGCTCTTTCCTTCATGGGGAAGTTACGGGTTCTCACACTATGACTTTGGTTCATACCGTACCTATGAAGTGCCCTCTGTTAGCCACTGGATTATGGTGGACTTGATGGTATCTGTATAGATTACGGTATTATAAATGGTGTAAGGGTAAAAATGTAATCCCGCTTACGCTATTTTAATATGTTATATTTAACCATAGACACTATTATAATAGCGTTTTGTATTTTATAGTATCTAGTTTACGGATACTTAGGAGATGGAAATACCCGTAACATCTCTTAAGTTATTGCTCTCATATTGTCACATGAATTTGATTTAACCGATATGAGAATATTTTAGTTCTGATCCGAGTGTTTTTGTCTTTTCATTTGTGCTCGGTTGAGCCTGAGTTTTTCAGTTGTTGAAGACATAGTTATGAAGATGAGGATGGAGCTCAATAGATGTATTTATTATTATTCCACTGCAAATATTGGTATGTTGTATAACAGTTAACTCTGATAATCGTTGTAAGTGTATAATCAAATGTTTGTTTTTAACAGCTTCGTGAACTGTTATTTATTTATTAAATTTTATCCTTCCGCTGTGAGATTCTGGGATTGCTTTTCTTTCTTCTTCTTTTTCTTATTGTAATCACAGTAACTATCCGCATTTTTGATTTGTTTAAGTTGACATTTGAGGATCGTTGTCGATTTGAACGGTCAAAAATACGGGGTGTTACAGAGGGCATATAACATAAATACAGAGCAGGCAACGAGGCGGAGTATGGCCTTTGTAGATCAGTTTGTTGTTCATATGGTGAGAACTCGTAAACATCCATCTTTTTAATGTGTTCATTTATCTTTATAGATATTTTATATCATTGAATCTTTTATTTTCTCATTGTCAAATTATTGGGATCGTGAATATTCACAATGCAACTAATAATGGTACAATCAATTTAGTTTATAAGATACAATGTTTGTTTCTACTTATGATTTATCTATATTCAATTCTTTGATGTGCATTTCCTTGATTCTGTCAAAACACTCACATTGATAAGAAAGCCAGGCAGTAAGTAATTCATTATTCATACAAATTATATAATTCGTAATGTTATAGAACTAACCGGGACAAATTATTAGTCTTTTCATTTTGCACATGCATAATACATGTTAATGCCAAACAATATACATTTCAGGCATGGAGGTAGCTTTGTGTTTCTTTTATCACATATTATTAGTAATGAATGATGATTATGATATTTTGAAATTGAAATTCGTATGTTCCGATTAGAATGTTAATCCCACTAATACTATTTTTCTTAATTTTTTTTGGTTTTGACAAGTGACTATTATGGAAATCCATTGTTTGTCTTACAACCATTATTGCCCAGCAATAGCTAGGATACCCTCCTATCATTCACAGGGACATCAGTTCTTCTCACTTGTTCCAGTAATTTGTTTTGGAGGAAGACTCGGTGGAGTGATGACCAAAAGGTACTCTTTTATCACTTGTTCCATTAGTTTGTTCCTTAGTATCAGACGTTAATCTAATGTCGATTGTGTTGCAATTGATGAAGGGTTAAAAGTTAGTAACTTTTGCCTTATATTCTTCATGGGACCAACACTTGATATTAATAAGATGTTTTTATATTCTTTTGTGAGTATGGATCTATTTACATATCATTTTGCTTTGTGTTTAGCTGCTGTGTGTATTTTCATATTCTTTTGTGAGTATGGATTTTTTTTACAAATCCTATGCCTCAAAAGCAGTTTATGTTTGGTGGTGCTTCTATAAAAACAGCAATTTGTCTATGGGTTTATTACCATTATGATGCTTATATTGGCTAGGGGTCAGCACATAGTGAAGGAATGTGCATATTTTAATTGTTGAAAGGTATGTTCATTTTTTTGAATAATACTGAACTCAGGTTTTTGAATTATCAATTATTGTTATTATCATATTTTGTTGAATTATCAATGTTTTGAATTATCATATTTTATGCCACTTGGCAACCTATTTGGCACATTTAAGGTACATTTGCAACCTCGGTTGAATGTTTCCTCTAGAACGATGTTTACAATAAGCATTTGTTTGCATTAAAGAGATGTTTATCTCATGCAATTTTTGTAGTTGTTGTAGGTAATTAAAGACTTTCAGAGAAGAAAATAAGCATATATCTGCATTTTCAAAGGTATGAAGTCTTTTTTTGTAGTAAGCGAATGATTTTCTTTTGGTTGGTAAACTTTAGTATGTAATAGATATGTGCAAACATGGTGTATGAATAATTTGCAAATTTGAATGTTTATTATAATGTGTTGAATTATAGTAGTTTGTTTGCATGATTATCATTTGAATATTTTCTTATATATTTAGATTTCTATGATATTGTTGTATAATATTATTTTACTGTTTAATAACATTGGATAATAATGAATACGTGGGGTAAATGCAAAGAAGATAGTGTAGTATATGCACAACATTTAAGCAATGTTAACAAAAACAAATTTTGACGTATACTCAGTGTTTCATAAACACTGAGAATAGTGTTGTGAGAAATAACAGCATAGCCTAAATGCTGTAAAAACTGGTGTTTTTACAGCGTTACTACAAGTGCAGTTAAAAATTGAGGACTCGTTACCATATGTCATTATATAGCGTTTTTAATTCCGTTGTTAGAGTCTTTTACAACATTTTTTTAACGTTATTAAAAGATTTTTTCTTGTAATGATATGGTCAACGGTCCACCTTAAAAACCGAACGCAGTAGGTTGGTAACTGCCAACCTTCTGTAATATTTGTATTTATTATTGGTTATAATAAAAGTGTTTGCAGTCACTTTAGAAACTAGTCGGCTTTGCTAAAAAACATCATGTCATATAATTCCAAGTACACTTTTTTTCTTCTCATTTATGTTTTTTATCAACTCTCATTATATATAACATAATAAAGATGCCTTGTGTACAAAAAAATATTTAAAGATACAAACTTTAATGGACAATCAGTGATTTACCATTACTAGTGTAATGGTTACCATACTATTGGTATACTAGTCTTTGTTATGCCATCCTATTAGTAACATTAAAGGTAAGAAATTTTGGCTTACCAAATAAAATGGTATGGTAATGATATTTGCCAAATAGTAACGGTAACCATTACAATAACAGCCATATTCAAAACCTTGTTTATGGCAAAAGGGTTTTTAAACGCCCGTTTACATTTTTGTTTTTTTTTTGCTTTATTATTATTCATAACAATTTTATTTTATTTTTTCATTTCTTATCCTAAACTAATTTGACTTTTTTTAGTTTTCAGCATGATAATTGAATATGTTTTTTTTATCCATTACTCGTTTTCCCTCTTTTCTTGAGCGTCTACAAAAACTGATTCTCGTTTATTGGCAAGATATTTCCTTTTAGCCTGCACATGCTCATTTTTACGTTCTATAAACGCACTTTCCATTAAAAGCACTTCTATACTATATCTTTAAATGAATGGTTTCCTACTTCTATCTTTTTTTCCTCTAAAAAATTGTTTCCTACTTCTACATGATACATGGTATACCGATATTCCTTCATTTTTGCCTCAAGCACATTACTTTGGATTAATGCTTCCTTCCCAATGTTTTTCATAAGAATATCTTAGCTATGAATTTTTTTTAATTCTTTTTCTCTTTAATTTTCCTCAAACTCTAACTACAACTGCGATGATTATTTTGGGGTTATTTATAGGAATTGATTTCCTATAACTTTGCATATATTATGTGATCTAAATTCTTTAATTTAATATTTTCTACCATAGATTTATGATAGAATGCCTTTTAAAACCATTCTTGTTCAGTGGGTATATATGTTCGATATATTCAAATATCCTTTGCTGCATGTATTTTTAGCTACCTTGTTGATTTTCTGATATAACCTAAAATTGATGAATTTACCTTGCTCTATCTTGTTAAATTTTCTGATATACTTATCACTATGCTACTTTGTCTTGATGTCTATGCTTGGTTGTCCAATGGTAGTTTATGCTCTTAGGTTTAACTGTTAATTTCTATTTTCCTGAACAGATCACACGTTGCTTTGCTTGACATGTTGATGCCCCATTTGTATATGGCATTGTCCATGTTAATTTGCAAATTACAATACAATCTCCTCACTATTTTATTTTAGTACATATGCCTAAATGGGTTGATTAGTTGCCTTGTAGTTTTTAGTGATTGATGTTGTACATGTATGCTTTGGTTTGACTCATATTTTCTTCTTTGTGGAAACTTGTGGTTATGCACTCATGTCTTGGACATTTACTGTGACGACCCCAAACCCCGTTCCACGGTGGCAAGGGTAATCTTTGGAATATAACACATAAAAAAATAACAGCAGAACATAAATAAAATAAATACACCAGATAATGTACAATAGAATACGCTAAAACCTGAATACAAGGTTGTCCGTGTAGAAATAGGGCACCCGAGTTTGCAAGTGAAACAAACTACGAGTCAGTCATGGGACTGGTATGAGAAATCTACTACTTAACTTATTTTATAATAAGGCCAATCACAGGAGCACGCCGCTAACGCGGAACGGGTTTACTCCATTCGATTGCCAGTGCTTAAAACAAGTAAATCATTTAAAACATCGCAATGATTTTTATAAAAATAAAGCCATTATGATACTTAGTTCCCATCACACAATGCAATGCAAATCGGAGGATAGAGTTTTACCTTATAATGGCCAAAATATGCTTGATACGAATAAAACAAAAGCATTTGATATTATTAAGTGTTTATATGTTTCAAAAACAATTTCAATCATAAGTATCAATCATAGACGGCATTAATGCCCCGTACAGCTATGTCGCCATATATAGGCATACAATCAAAACCGCACGATGTCGTATTTGGAAATTGGATTTCCGTAATGAACTAAGGCAAGGGATCATCCTTACTGCTTCGAGGCAATCTAGACTACCATGTCTCAGGAAAGTACTCAGTCAAACCTTGGATCATCAGGACCGGTCCACACGGAGTGGATTAAAATGCCTGAACACTGCGTTTCCCCACCCTATGGGGCGTAAACTGGTCATATACTGACCAAACCATCGGCCCAGGAGCGATCGATATAACCGAGGCACCTCGCAATCCATCATCCACATAAGTAAAATGTTCGGGTGTGTAAAACCGAAGATACCACACCTAGCTAGAAAGAAACGCAGGTCCTCCCTGATGTCCTCTCCCGTTTCTGGTCCATACCGGGGTGTGAGGCTCGTGAATCAACACTAAACACAAAGCAAAAATCCCTGCTTTGATCATCAACCACAAAGCCCTGCTTTTCAACTAAAGCTTTGATCACAGCATCTTTGCATGCCATGTTGTCAATCTACAACGTAGACACACATCCATTTACAAGTCCGTTCTGGGTCTGAACGAAACTGGAGGCACCTTATTCCTCTCCCGTATGTCCAATACAGGAGAGAGTCCCTCGCACATCCGAACTATCAATAAGTACATCCGGACTACCACCACTGTAACCCTTTCAGGGTAGCAACTCCAATCAAAGGCATCAGTAGCCATCCATTCGATGTGAAGATCCTCGGTCTTGCACTGTCTTCATATCTTCGACTTCTAACCGTCGATCAATTATTTGAAATGAGAATTAACTCGGCCTTTTCAAATAATTCACGCATATTTAGAATTTCAAATTAATTCATTTCAATGGTTAAATTATCTGACATCCATAATTCAGTTTATTAATGTAATTTTCACGTCAAACACATGCAACCATCAAATATCCAATAAACCGGGTAAATTCGGTTTATTTCCATTTCATATCATTTATAATATTTTATCACGATTTATCGCTATTTTTAGTTATTTAAATGTAGGTAATTTATTCGAATGACGCTTCAGGCCATAACGAGCCATGGCGCTGCTTTTCTCCAAATTTGATTTACATATATCTAAAAATCTAACCGTTGGATCTTTACAAATTTTATATCATTGGAAAGATCTTTTCAAAACGGAACCAACGATTCCAGTTTTGGGAAAATCCGACGGCCGGATCTCCCGGTACAATCATTTAAAGTTACGATTTCAAAATACGAACTACAGCGTCGTTATTTGATTTATTTTAATTTTATTTATATATATATATATAAAATCCACTCTGGTGCTGTTTTCATTCAGATTTGAATTAAACATTCCAGACAATCCGATAGTTGGATCTTTGCAAAGTTGGTGTCATTGGAAAGATATTTCCAAAGCGAACCCAACGGTTTCGATATTGGGAAAATCCGATGGTCGAATTTCCCGGTACAATCATTTGAAATCACGGTTTCAAAATACGAACTACAGCTTCGTTATTCGATTTATTTTAATTATATATATATATATGTATGTATATATATATAAAATCCATTCTTCGATTTCAAAAACCATTTCAACTTATATACGTGGTAAAAATGATATTTTTATCCAACAGATATTTATTTCAACACATGGCTATTTTTAACAATTCATATATATAGTAAAAGTGTGAATTTTATTGTCAAAACAATTTATTTCAAACACGACTATTTTTTATATTCCTCTCCCCCTCTCTCTATTCATTAGCGGATCGAACAAAAAAAACCGCTCCCTCCGTTGACTTACGAACCCTGTCAGCCCGCCACCACCTCCCTACGGCGCCGCCTCGCTGGACCGGACTCCCTCTCTCTCCCTCCTCTTCGCCTCTCTCTCTTCCTCCTCCCTTTCTGATTTGAATCGCAGCCCCCTCCATAAACCCATTAACCCGTAACCATTGCCGCCGCCGCCAGGGGTCCGACCCCGACCACCTTATAGCTCCTCAGCCCCATTCCCTCCTCCAATCGTTAACTGTAAATGCTTGTTTTATTTTATTTCCATTTATTTTTATTTTCAGTTTTTAAAGAAGTAAAAATATGATTTTTAGATCGTATAAAAACCTAATTTTTCGAGATATAAAGGATTGATTTTTAAGTTAATAAAAATTAGCTTGTTATGTTAATAAAGTTTAGATTTTTAACATCATAACACTTAGATCTTTATTGATATAAAGTTACGATTTTTAATTATATAAAAATATGTTTTTTATATACTTAGCATATTAAAAACATGATTTTTATATTAGTAGAATATTAAAAATATAATTTTTATATATGTAGAGATATAAAAATATAATTTTTATATGTGTAGCGAAGTAAAAATATGATCTTTATGTATATGAAAGCGATGTAAAGATATGATTTTTAACGATATAAAAATATGATTTTTATATAGGAAGTAGCATTGTTAAAATATATGATTTTTATATATGAAGTTCCATTATAAAAATGTGATTTTTAAAATAAACATCATATTAAAAATCTGACTTTTACTATCAACAGCGGGAAAAGATCGCATTGGAATTTTGGGCAAATCAAAACCGTTCAGAATCAAAGAATGACGGAGTGGAACCCAAAGGTGGGAACTTCTCACTTTTATTTTATTTTCTAGTTAAAATATATACTAAGATGCAGACGGTGCTTAGCAACACCCGACACCGGTCGTCCACAGACCATGGACGACTTGTTTGTTTGTATGATTGTTGTGAAGGTTGACTGTGTGATGTGGAATGAAATAAAATATTTTATAGTTAAAAATATAATTTTTAACGTGCATATGAACAGAATAAATATTCATAAACAAATTAGACGATTTGTTTATGTACACTGATTTGACTGATATTGATTGGGACGATAAATTTTACACATCGCCCAACTGCACAAATAAATCTGTGTTTGTTGTTTGAAAACCCCACATGGGTATTGGGATGAAATTGGACATACACTAGTCCCAATAATTAGCTGTATGTCAATCGATAGATTGACAGGCTATATAAGCGTTGAATATTTATATTTGATGCTTATGCAGTGTAGAATGCACTTTGGATGATGGTTGAATGTGTTTGATTGTTGTTGTGTACATGTATATATGAAATCCATATAAATCAAATTATATGGTAATTGACTGTGTCTGATTCCAATTCAGAAAAAAGGTATTTTAAAATAACGAATATTTTAAAATAATATTAAAAAAAAAAATCAAAATATGATTTTGATGTCCGATTTGGGATGGACACGAAAATATTTAAATATATGAAGCCGTGTTGATTAGATTAACGCCATTTGGACGTGAACGATATTTATATCGATTTTATTCATTTTTATAATGAATATCGAAAAGGAAATGATTTCGAGATCTAATGTTCTGAAAAATACTATCATTTATATATCGATGATATGGAATATTCAATTTTGATTTGAAATTGAATATGAAGTTGAAATCGTTTTGAAAACGAATTTAAAACGATTTATAAAATATGTTTTTAAATGGAAATCGATGAAATATATATATATAATGGCCTGAATAGAACAAGCCGCGCTGCGACAGTTCGTGAATTTAGACCATAGACTTCAAACGGACACTACGGAAGATCCGACTGTCAGATTCTCCTAAAACCGGAACTGTTGGGTTCGTATCGAAAAGAGATTTCTAACGAATACTAAAGATTTTAAGTCTAATGGTTGGATTTAGAATTTTGTCCAAATAAAATTTGGAAAAGGTCGCTGTAAGTGCAATTCGATGGCCGTTTATGGAAATCGACTGTACTGGCCTTGATAAAATTATTAAAAATATCAGTAATTAGTGTAAATTCATATGATGTGATTTGGAAAGAATTGGGATGAAAAATTCCATATTTGAAAAGATAAAAATAAATTTTTATCGAAATGAACTAGTTTTGAATTAGAATAGTAATTCTAATATTTTTAAAATAAATAAATTGGATTTGAAATGGTTTTAAAAATAACCAGAATTTCCAATATATGAATTGGAATGGATTTGAATCGAAATTATCATCGGAATATTTCGATGTGAGATTCGGGATTATACGGATATTGTTATGAAAATTTGGAAGATATATTTTATATCGTTGTTTCCAAAGCGATATTTGTTGGTTTCAGAATTTGTTATTGAATATAAGCCGATATATTTTCTGCTTAGAGCCTTGTATTTAATATCAAATTGGATTTTGAGTTTGTCGTGAATGGTATCTTTAATAATACTGTTCTTAAACCTAATGGAGTTAAGGAAATTAGAATCTGACTAGAGATTAGTTAAGTTGAATGGTTTACTGGGTGTTGATCTGATGTTAGTTTCGGCCTTCGGGGTTAATACTTAGGGAATTATTCTCTTATTAATTTACGGTTAGAAACTAATGGGATTTTGGGTTTGTCGTGAACTGTGTTTTAAATGGCACTATTCTTAAACCCTGGGTGAAAAGAATAAATCTTTTAATTAAGATTTGAAGAAGAATTACCAATTAATTAACATTTAATTGGAACTGAAAATAGAAGGTGAATTGAGTTTATTGTGAACTGTGTTTTTAACGACATTCGTTCTTTAACCCGATTTACGGTGTAATGTGATTTGGAATTTATAAATCTTTTTATTAAGATTTAACGGGAATTTTCCAAAGTAACGATTTTCCAATTTAATATATTAAGTTGGAATTGAATGGAATTCGATTGATAATAATCAAAGTGAACTTTTATGGAGGAAGACTGGTAATACATATGGAATTTAGAAGGCTTTGCCGTTATTCCATTTATATTATTAGTCAGATACGGAAATTGATATCGATTATATATATTGATTTGTTTTTCCATGAAGATTCCATAATTAATGGAATGTGATTTGGGTTGTCATGAATGGTATCATTAATAATACTATTCTTAGACCCAATAGAGTTAATAAAATCAGAAACTAACGGGAGATTAGTTAAGTTGAATGGTTTTATGGGTATTGATCTGATGTTGGTTTCGACCTTCGGGGTTAATACTTAGGGAATTGTTCACTTGCTAATTTACGGTTAAAGGCTAATTGACTGGAATGTTATTTTGGGTTTATCGTGAACCGTGTTTTTAAATGACATTGGTTCATTAACCCAACTAACGGCAGGATATGATTTCCTAAGTTAAACAATCGTTAATATTGATTTATGGGAAGATTAAAAACCAAGTGGACTTTTAATGCATCTTTAATTAGATTGAAATGATATTCAAAGGAAGATTAAAGAATAAATATAAAGAATTTATCTTTGATAAAATTAATGGGAACCTTTCCCAAAGTATATGAATATTTGGATAAAGGAGTATTCTAGATTGTAATGAGGCGTATGTTGTGATTTTATAGCACTTGTTTATTATATACGCGGGTTATTCAGAAAGACCGGCTCATCCCATTCTGAATAACTGATTCAACGATGTGTCGAGGATGAAGACGGTGGTCGAAGACCGGAGGTCTTCACATCGTTTGGATGATTACTGATGTCTTGATTGGGCTGTACACCCAAGGCGAGGTAATAAGTGGTGATCGTCTAGACATACTTGGAGATCGACGGATATGTGAGGGCCTCTCCCCTGTATTGGACATATGGGGGAGGAATAAGGTGCCTCCGGTTTCGTTCAGACCTAGAATGGACTTGTAAATGGATGTGTGTCTGACATCAGATTTCACTCTGTGTGATTGATAGACATTGGTTGCATAGCGTGAATTGCATGTGTGGCATGCTGAGATGCAAATGATCAAGGCTTCTGTTGAAAAGTAGAGTCTTGTGGTTGATGATCAAAGCACGACCTTGGTGGTGTAGCTTTGTGTAGCGTTAATTCGCGAGCCTCACACCTTGGTGTGAACCAGAAATGGGAGAGGACATCAGGGAGGGCATGTGTTTATTTCTAGCTAGGAGTGGTGTCAGCATTTTGCACGCCCTGATATTTTACTTATGTGGATGATGGATAGGAGCCGCCTCAGTTATATCGGTTGATCCGGGGCCGATGGAGTCATTTGGCTCATTTACGCCCCATAGGGCGGGGGAAACGCAGTGTTCAGGCATTTTAATCCACATCGAGTGGACCGGCCCTGACGATCCAAAGGCTTGACAGAGTACTTACTTGAGACATGGTAGGCTAGTTTGTCTCGAAGTGCTAAGGACGATCCCTTGCCTTGGTTCATAGATGGAAATCCAACTTCCAGTACGACATTTTGCGGTTTTGATTGTAAACCTATATATGGTGACATTGTGGTATGGGGCACTTATGTCGTCTATGATTGATACTTATGATTAAAATTGTTTTGACACTATACTCTTATAGTAATAATAAGACATGAATTTTTACGTACCAAGCATTCTTGTCTATTATAAGGTAAAAACTCTATCCTCCAGCTTGCGTTGCATTGTGTGATGAGACCTGAGTCTTATAATAGCTTCATTATTCCTTATTTAGCATTGCGTTGTTGTTTTATGCACTGGTATTCTTGGGAGGAAACCCGTTCCGTGTTATATGGCGTGGTCCCTTGATTTATCGAAATTTAAAATGAAGATTAATAACTGTTTTAGTTCTCACACCAGTCACATGACTGACCTGGAGTTTATTGTTTTAACCTAAACTCTGGGTGCCCTTATTTTCTGCACGGGCAGCTAGTGGTGTTGGTTTTGCAGATTTATATTCATAGGATCTTGTTTATAGCTAGAATATTATTCGGAAAACTCTGTATCCGTATATTTCTTTCAGTTGTGTTTTGTATTATTTTCCGCTGCATTGTAACTTGTAAATCTCTGATGTTTAGTAAATGTGTAATATTTATTCATACTCTGTATATTCTTTTATTCTGATGAAATTGTTGTAATAAGCAATGAAATGTTCTTTTGTTTGTGTTCTGATTTATCTTGTTCTCAATTCAATCTAGGCTTTTCTTTACGGGGAAGTTCGGGTCGTCTCAATTTGGTATCAAACCATTTTATTTCAAAAACGAATATTTTCCCCAACATATGAATATATTTCAATACATGAATATAAATCAAACACAGGATTTTTTCAGAAAATTTCGGCAGCATAACGGCAGGTTAGTTAAAATCGGCACCGTCCCGAGTATGGCTCCTCGCTCTACCTTAAAGCCTCGCAGCTTTTGACAATGGGGATTTCAATGTCTAGTTCGTACGCAGACGAATTTTCCTATATAATAATCCTATTGGGATTTTAACCACAACCAATCATTTCAACTATTTGTATATATCAACAAAATTTCACATCAACCAAAATCCAAACAATCACAACAAATATATATCGTCCAGGGTCTGTGGACGAAGGGATTATATATAGATATACGTATATAAATATATTTCGATTTCATTTCCATTCAACGCATATATGATTTTTACAACGCATATATAACTTATACATCGCACATACAACTTATACAACGCTTATACATGAGGTGTACAATGCTTATATAACTCATACATCGACCGTATAATTTATACATCGTCATTCCATATCGTTTATAATTCAGAAATCTCACATTGGGTTCCACTCCAATAATTGTAGAAGGCTCAGAAAAATATCCGGTCTCTTCTAGAATATGGAAGACGTCCACATGAGTCCACTGTCTCTTGTTTCACTGGATTTCGACAACATAGCAAAAAGATATGATTTTTATAAATAAATTCCAATTCATAACGCTTTTAACTATTGTAAATTGTTTTGATTAAATACCTCATTAACCTTCAGACCGCGTTCGAATTGGGTTCCAAACTAGGTTCTTATTCCATGCCAAATATATTCAACTTGAAGACGATCCACCAGCACCATGTGGAAGAGCCTGGAGTGGCGCTCTGTTCGAGGGTAGCGCAGTGGAGTTCGATCGCCTATCGGCGGAGAACGGCGGTGCGACACGGGTGAACTTCATGGAGGTGATTCAGGAGCAAAAGAACGACAGAAGGTATGGCTTATACGGATTTAAAGAGGAAGGAGAGCTCTTCAAAAAGTTCCAAAGGAGCAAGGGCTAATGATGCACAGAATCGCCGGAATATGGTCGGGAAGGTTTGAATACTGGCCGCCGTCGATAGCAGAGGGGTTACGGGTTTTCTGATATTTTTTATAAGATTAAATAATGAAAGAAAAAAAAAATCCTATTTGCCGATATTTATATAAATTCGAAAATAGGGTTTTCTCCATAAGAAACCCCAAATCAAAACCAACGACTATCTCCCCTAGCTAAATACCCCCATTCCGAACACAATGGGATAAGTTTCGTAGGCCCATTCTACTGTTTCAGCTAGTTATTCTTCAAATTAAAATATAACACATTCAAATATAGATTTGAACGTACATTTCGATTTTCCGGGCCACATACTGATCCAAAAAATTCCATAAAAATAAATCTAGCTACGTTTTGACGATACGGTCCCAACAAAACCAGTTTCGTTGAATTTGGAGACTGTTTGAAAAATGGCCATTTTCTAGCCGATCCAAATTGACTGATATCAGCCAAACACATTTTCCTTTGCCACGCTCACATATTAACTTCAAAAATTATGGAATTTGAAACATAACAATAATTTGACATCCCGGATCCAACAAAAGTGGTTTTGTCGAAAATGGAGGTCATTTGCAAAATGGCTATTTTCAAGGACTATATAAACTCCATAGCGACCTTTCTAAAAATTCATTTGGCCATAACTTTTGATTCCCACTATGAAACTTTGATTTTACAGATTCGTCAGAAAGATATTCATAAACAGATTTAAATGTTTTTGGTTTCACTAAAATCCGTTTTATTTTGCACCTGGTACAGTCAGTCAAAGTTCGAATTCAAATTTTCAAACTATCGCGCCATTTCAGGCCTTGTTTTATAATTAAAATAAATATATTTATTTTCCAACTTGATTCAAATAGATTTTTGGTCATTATTATTTAAAATAATTTATTTTAAATATTCAAAATCCACTAAAATAGCCAAATTAAATTTTTTAAATTGGTTCTGATTTTCCGGGTTGTTACATTTACCTTGAGCAGTCACAGGCTATGATGCATGAACCATCGTCTAACCACTCGTAGTTGTCTATGCTTGTGTTTGAATATTGATTTTGTCCATGTTGGGCTGCTATAGCTTTGTGATTGACCCATCATAGACGTTCACTGACAATTTCATAAGTGCATTTGCACTCACACTTGTTTGGTGCATACACTAATGTATCATTGCTGTTTAGTTTGTGCTTCACATTACTGTGTGGAGTGATTTGTTTTGATACACTATGTACACATATATGTACTTGTGTCTCTGAACTATTTTCTATTGGTGCTTCAAAGATTAATTATCCAACCTGTAACACCATGCATTTTATAGCAATTAAATAATTAAATAATGCATATATGTATATATATGCACAGACATAAACATTTAAGAAAAAAGAAAATTTTGAAGAGCTTCCAGAGTTTGGCTACAGGATTAGCATCATTGCATTCTTGGCGATTTTCTGGTCTATTCTGGTCAATTTAGACCTATGGATTGTAGAAAATTGATTTAAGATGAAAGAGATACCTTTAAATGAAGTATTGTAGAAAAACATGAAAATAAGGTAAAAGAAGAAGAACAATGACTACCATTGTTTCTAAACTTATTAACAGAAGACATCATAACTCAGTTGGTTAAGGCATTGGATTTGTAGCATAGAGGTCGGGGGTTCGAACCCCGACGACGACATAACTTTTATCTTTGTATTAGAGAAGGCCAACTGAACATACAAATATGTGTATGCATACAAATTCAAAATTTGTAAGATAAGAACGCACATATAAGGAAATAAAGAAAAAAAAAATATGAGAATATATATGTACATATGTGCAGAAATATATGTATACAAGAGATAAAATTCAAGATAAGGCTGAAATCATTGAAATATGGCAAGAATCAAATAGCAGTGCAATACCGTTTGAATTTTGAAAACCAAACATAAGTTGTGCGCGTATATATACGCGTAAAATGGTCCTTAGAAAAATTGTATACGTATAAGAAGAATATATGTGAATATAATAGTTAAATAAATTCCAGAAATTCAAAAGTTCGAAAATCAAATTTTTGCGCCAAAACAATTCAAACATTCGAAATTCAAATTTTTGTCCCTAATTGGCACATCTAATTGGTAGGAAGTGACAATGCATGCCTTGTTGGCTTTATTCTAGTGGTCCAATTCAAAATTATTATTGACGTGGCAACTTCCTATTGGCTATATGACATCGAGAGAATATATTTCATCAAGGAAAATAGACGGTTAGCATCGATTTAAGCTTCTTATATAAAGGACCATATAGCTCTCCATTCTCATTTGTCGTTTCTTTACTCTCTTCTTCTTCCTCCATATAATTTCTAAATTTTTTTATTAATTATAATATTGGGGCGCTGTCTAATTAAAGATCAAAGAAAAGAAAAAGAAAATTTATCGTCAACAATTCAGAAAATAAGGTGTTTTCAACTGCAACAAAAGTACAAACTCATGACTCTCCATCTGCAACCAATCCAAAGAGATTCTTTTATAGATCGGCATATCAAGGTGAGTGGATTTAAGTTACGTCATTTTAGATAATGATATATTATCGTTTAACATTCCCCGTTATTGTACAATGTGAATTGGCTAGAATAATTAAAAGTATTGAAATGTTATTATGACATGTTTAAATATGACATATTGAAATGTTTAAAACATATGTTAAAAGGATTAAAGTGACGAATATGACATGTTGAATATTAATATGCTAAGATATTAATATGTTGGAAAATTTGCCAAAATAGGGATTACTGTCGTTTCAATTCCATGTTAACTTATGACATTTAGTTACCTGGACCATTAACGGTAGAAATTGAGAAAAATTACATGATTTGGAAATCACATGTTATTGTTGAATTTGAACAATTATCTGATTAATTGATTACATAATGAAATAGAATTGATTATATGTTAGAAAGAACATATGACATAAGATAGGCATAATATGATTATATGTAAAATGTAAATTATATTGGAAATTTGAAAGAATAAACATGCCTAGATTATGTAGAAGATCTACAGTAAATAAGAAACCGTGCTTAGACACGAGGTTAGATTACACTTGTGGAAGATGTCTGCCGGAACCGCCCGGTATATCCAGCATCCACAAGTGGTAAATCTAATGTGAGGGGTCTAAGTGCATAAATAAAACATGTAATGGTGACACGAGATTACGTTAACTTGTGGAAGAAGTCTACCCGGAACCGCCCGGCGTATCCCGCATTCACAAGTGGTAAATCTAATGTGAGGGGTCTAAGTGCATAAATAAAACATGTAACAGTGCTAATACACGCGGTTAAGTCAACTTGTGGAATAAGTCAGCCTGGAACCACCCGGCGAATCCAGCATCCACAATTGTAGGCTTAATGTGAGAGTTCTAGTGCATAAACATATATTTAAATATATGTAAATGGAAGGATTAATAAATGGAATTAATCGTAATTAATGGGAGTGAGTGGAATTGAATGAAATATAATTACAACAGTAAAAGGGAAAGGAATGAACAAGGACTCATAATAACCTATTATAAATGAACTACATTAATGAGAATGTTATATAATAGGTAGGCTTGTCTTAGGGACAAGTGAAGATTATAACTTAGGTTATAATAAACTAGTAAGGAAATGAGATAACTGGTAAAATGAGATAAGTGGCACTTAAATGTAAATTAAGTAATAAGTATAAAGGGAAGCCTGAAACCAATTGTTTGTAATAAGTAGAGAAAAGGGGGAAGTTTATTAAATGTAAGAAGTTGTACTTAATTTTAAATTAAGTAATGGAAGTCTGAAATATGTTGCTAAGAATAACGTGTTAAGGCATGTCCTAGGGATAAGAGGAAATTATAACATATGTTATAATAAATGGAAAGGAGACTTATCAGTGAACCTTAGTTAAGAGAACCCGACTCGGGTCTAGGCACCACGACCCGACCAGGAGGTGAAGCAACGAACCGCCAGGAGCATGTACCCCAACCACAACCCGAAGGGGAAGGAGCATCACGACCGACCCCGAACTGATGAAGGGGATCACGAGCCATTGAGTATCCAAAACCGGTAGATCACTGAAGAACCGACCAAGAGATTCACGAACCGGAGGAAGGTAATCCCGACCGAGCCGAACCGAGGATGGGAAGAAGGACCGAACTGCAAACTGGAGAAGACTAAAACCCGAGATGTAAAAGAAGTCCAAGTGCGAAGTTGTTACTCAGGATCCAGCTGGGAACCAACGAGTTAACTTCTAGAGTTGGGATTTGCTGCGGGACGTGCACAAAGGGGTTATCGATATCTATAACTTTGGTTCACTATTGAGAGAGGGGGCATTGACTATGGATGAGTGCAGTGGGATCATAGGTTATATGGAGTCGAACTCCATCAGGGTCCCAAAGGGCAAAGTGGTCGTAGTGATAGTTGTACGGAGTTGGGCTCCGTTATGGCCCCAATGGTTCAGGTGATCAAAGTGGTGGATATCGTATGCTTTACGCACTGAGTGAGAGATGTGAGGATGATTGCTATGTTCGATGCTTGCTATCACCATGACATGCACACTCCCATTTTTACAATTTATGTTAGTGTTACCTTAGAGTACTGTACATCTTGTTGTGCTAACTCTTTGGTTGCAGGTCCAGGTTCAGGTATGATTATTTATACCTATTATTGTTTTGTTTTGCTGCTATCGCTCATACCAGACTTTTGTCTGACCCAAAGTTTTATGTCTCTTCTTATTACTCTGGGTGCTCTTAAACGATCAGACTAGAGACAGGTTAGGTGGTTACGCACGAGTAGTTGTCCGTAGACGAGAAGGAGGCTTCCTCGTACTATTTACATATATTCTCCTTGTGTTGTTGCTGGTCACTACTTTGGGCATTAGTAGTGTACCTTTTATATTTTTGCTTTAGAGACAGTATTTTGAAGTTGTAATAAATGGTTTGGATCATAAGCTGTATTTTGGATTCTACTACTCTGATAGACATGGTTTAGTTTTCAGCTTATGCAATATCTCGTCGGTTTTATGTCAAGTTATTTTATTATTATATTTTATTCCATGCTCTATGAGATATACTACAGGTTTTTTCGTGATTCATAGTCTTAATCTCTTTTCTTTTGACGACCGTCCCACGCTGGTCAGGCATTGGCATAGCTCATTTCGGGGAAATGTCGGCTAGTGTGGGGCGGGCCGTCACACTTGGTATCATAGCCTAGGTTGCGTAGTTTAACCTAGGGGAAGGCATCAGGGAGAGATGTTATAAGTATATGAGAGTGCATATTTGTGATATTTTGGTTTTCAAAAACTATATATATACTATTAGTATATCTAAGGATGAAGTCGCACTACACGGGCACCACTAAGGAGATGGTTAATCGTTTTCTCTTTACAGATTGGATGATGAGCCGAAATACGAGGAGCACGGGTTCAGGGGCCAACAATGGGAATGTCCCTGATATAAGAACGATGTTTACTGCCTTCATGCGAGAGATGCTTAGGGATGCTCAGGGATCAGTTCCTAATGCTGCTAATGGTGGTGGTGCAGGCGCCTAAAGCCGATTTTGCCAAGCTTAGCAAGGATTATACTAGTCTAGGTGGGAAGTCGTTACATGGAATGGAACGGGCTATGGTGGTTCAAGATTGGCTTGATAGTTGTGAGCACATCTTCGAGGATTTGGGGATCGAGGATGAAATGAAGAAAAAGTTAGCATCGCGTCAACTTCAAGGACGGGCTATGAATTGGTGGAATGCCATTAAAGCGGCTACTTCCGAAGATCAAGTTACTTGGAATCAGTTTAAGACTCGTTTCAGTGATAAGTTTATTCCAGCTGCTCAGAATCAGAATTGTTTAGGAAGTTTTTGGAGCTTAAGCAGAATGGTAGGGCAGTCTCGGAATATATTGCTGAATTCGATACCTTGTTGAAGTATGGATTATCTCTTATCGATACTGCTAAGAAGAAGAACGAGAAGTTCATAATTGGCTTAGATGAGTACTTGGGAGAAAGACTTATAAACCACATCAATGAGACATTCGAATCTATTATGGGGAAAGCATTGAGATCAGAAAGCCTTTATCCTAAGTTGAAGACTGAGGTTGCTATTACATCTGCAGGAGGGCCGAAACCACAGGCAAGTGGTGAAGGCAAGAAGAATTCCCAAAACAAGAGGAAACATAATCAAACCAAAGATGGTCAGAAAAATAGGGACAATAAAGATATCGAGTGCTTTAGCTATAGCAAGAAGGGCCACTATATCAAAGATCGTCGAGCGAAGATGGGGGAGAGGAAGTGCTTCAGTTGTGACCAAGTGGGACATTTCAAGAATGAATGTCCGCAACCTCCTAAAGAGAAGTAGATCGTGGAAGCATATGCTATCAATGTTGTTCCTTCTTCGTCGAATGCCCCAATTGCGGCGGAGAAAGGAAAGGGTGTCTTTATTCAAGGTATGCTTTCCATTTATGATATTCCTATTCAAGTATTGCTTGATACTGGGGCTTCCCATTCCTTCGTATCTAGTGTCCTAGTAGATAGGTTGGAAATGGAACCTGAGATTGCCGATAGACCCTTAGTTGTGACGAACCTGATCGGTGGTTTGACTAGCCTTAGTATTATTTGTCGTAATTTGGTCTTATCGAGTCATGGGTGCATGTTTGCTTGTGATTGCTTTGTTTTGGGCTTCACTGGGTTTGGCATTATTTTGGGAGTCGATTGGCTCCAAATTATAGGGTGGTGGTAGTGTGAGGGGTCTTCGGTGACCATTAGAGCGGATGATGGGCAGAGGTTGGTATTGGGTTGCCTACGTAGTGATGGAGTGATGGCTAGTTTTCTAAATTCCCTCGACATCCTGCATGATGAGTTATCAAATGTGCCTATTTCTGGCGAGTATCCGGACATCTTCGGGGAAGTGACCGGACTTCCACCACACCGAGAGATTGAGTTTCAGATTGATTTAGTGAAATATTCCAAACATATAGTGATGCCAGTTTGTCATATGGCACCAAGGGAGAAGCGAGTTCTCGAAGTACAAGTAGGCGATCTTTTGAAGAAGGGATTTATCTGAAGAAGCGTTTCCGAGTGGGGAGCACCTGTTGTATTTGCTACTAAGGCCGATGGTTCCCTTCGCTTATGTGTAGACTACCGTGTGTTGAATAAGGTGACTAGGAAGAATAGGTATCCTCTTCCGCGGATAGATGATTTGTTTGATCAGTTGAATGGAGCAAGAGTGTTCTCCCAGTTAGATCTCATGACAGGATTTCATCAGCTCCGACCAGCAGCTGAGAGAATACCAAAAACGACGTTTCGAACGCCGTCGGGATTCTATGAGTGGTTGGTTATGCCATTTGGGTTGACCAATGCACCAGCATATTTTGTGGATCTTATGAATAGAGTATTTAGGGACAAATTTAATAATTTTTTTCTTGTGTTCGTGGACGATATCTTGGTTTACTCGAGGACAGAAAAGAACACAAGGAACAACATTTGAGGACAGTGATGAAGGTGTTGAGGAAACACCAATAGAAAGCGAAATTCTCTAATTGTCACTTCTGGAGGAGGGAAGTGAGGTTCTTGGGCCATGTTGTTTCAGAGAATGGTATTGTCGTGGAACCTGCGAAGGTGGCTACGGTGCAAGATTGGTCTACGCCCAAGAATGCAAGGGATGTGAGAAGTTTCTAGAGGTTAGCTAGATATAATCGTAAGTTTATTCAAGACTTCTCCAAGATAGCGGCACTATTAACTCATTTGACCAAAAAGAATCGAGCTTTCGTCTGCGAGGAAAGGTGTGAGTATGCATTTAAGAGCCTAAAGGAGAAGCTAACATGTGCACAAGTATTAGTTAATCCTAAAGGGATTGAAGAGATGATGGTATAAACGGATGCCTGTGGTACTGAACTAGGTGCTGTGTTGATGCAAGGAGGTAGGGTTTGAGCTTATGCTAGTCGGCAACTGAAACCGAATGGGAAAAGATATCCTGCCCATGATTTGGAGTTGGTAGTGATCGTATTCACGTTAAAGATGTGGAGACACTATCTCTTGGGATAAAGATTCGATTTGTTTACCGATCATAAATCGTTAAAGTATCTTTTCTCTCAAAAGGATTTAAATCCTCGTCAGTAGAGATGGTTAGAGTTCTTGGCTTCATATGATTTGAATATCACATACACACCCGGGAAGGGAAATGTGGTAGCTGAGCATTAAGTAGGAGACTTGCCAGTTTGGGGGCTATGTTTCTGGAATGGAAGCAACTGGAGTATATCATAGGATATAATTTCAAACCTAAGTGCGATTTGGATCCGGAGATGTTAGCAAGTTTGGCGATCAAACAGACTCTGATTAAGCGGATCGGTTCCAGTTAAAGGGACGATCCTAACTTGTTGGAAATCATCTCCAAGATAAAGCTGGGAATCGACATTGAGGAGATGAACAAGTATGGACTTGACCGAGAAGGATGGCTTCAAAAGAATTGTAGACTAGTTATGCCCAATGTTATTGGATTGAGAGATGAAGTGCTTAGAGAATGTCATCACTCAAAACTGACTATACATCCCGGTGGTAACAAAATGTGTCAAGACATGAAGTAGACTGCTACTGGGAAGGGATGAAGAGAAACGTTGGAAAGTTTATATCCAAGTGCTTGAATTGCCAGTTAGTGAAAGCCAAGCAAAAGAAGCCTAGTAGTTTGTTACAACCATTAGAAATTCCCGAATGGAAATGGGAACAAGTCTCAATGGATTTCATTGATGGTTTACCAAGGACTAAATCAGGTCATGATAGTATTGGCTGATTGTGGATCGATTGACCAAAAGTGCAAGGTTTACGGCAGCTAAGTTAGCGGAATTGTATATAAAGTGGGTAGTGAGATTTCATGGAGTAACTAAAGGTATGTGAGTGACCAGGATCCATTATTTACTAGTGGGTTTTGGAAGAGCTTACAAGAGGCTTTAGGTTCAGAATTACATCTCGGATCCGCATACTATCCTCAAACCGATGGTCAGACAGAGAGGGTGAATCGTGTATTAGATAATCTCTTGAGAGCATGTATATTGGATTTTGGAGGTTCATGGGATGACCATTTGCATCTGGTTGAGTTCACATATAATAATAGTTATCAGTCCAGTATTAGTGTGGCTCCATTTGAAGCTTTGTACGAAAGATCATGCAACTCACCATCATGTTAGTTAGAATCTGGTGAGAAATTTGTGCTTGGGCCAGACGTAATAAGACAAACTTCAGATAAGATCAAGGTTATTCAACAGCGAATGAAGGCTGCCCAAGATAGACAGAAGAGTTATGCTAATAAAACGCAAAGAGATTTGAAATTCTTCGTTGGCGACTTAGTATTTATCAAGATTTCTCCGTTGAAGAGTGTAATTCGATTTGGTAGGAGATGTAAGTTGGCACCAAGGTTTATTGGTCCCTTCCAGTTGTCGAACAAGAATTTAGCATATAAAGTTAGATTGCTTGACAAGATGGCAGAAATTTCAAATGAAATTTTGAAAGATTGACTTGAGTTCACAACGTATTTCATGTTTCCCAGCTAAGGAAGTTTGTGCACAACCCTGATATGACTATTTCACCAGATCAGTTGGATGATATCGAGGTAGAACCTGAGGTGGTTGGGAACCGCAGACTGATTCGTATTGTCGAGTACGATACGAAGCAAATTCGAAGGAAGACGGTGGAACTAGTCAAGGTCCAGCGGGGGCGATGATGAGAATGATTGTACTTGGGAAACAGAGGAGAACATAAGGAAGTTGTATCCAGAACTCTTTGCCTGGTAAGATTTTAATAGTGATATAGTCATACCCTTGTTAGTAAACCGCATGCTAGGATAGGCTTGATGTGTTATTGTGTATGTTTGATTGTTTGTAAGTGGTTGATAGGCATGCGGGGTATCATTGTATGATTTGGTTAAGGAATTTCGGGGGCGAAATTTCTTAAGGAGGGAAGAGTGCAACGACCTGCATTCTATGCATCAGAAGATCATAGAATATTTATTTCATTTTCATATGAAGTCATATGTTCGTGTAATTTAGGGAAACGACTATTGGGGTCATTTCCCATGTTCATGATTTTTGCCAAATTTTAAATAATCATTTTGCCCCTAGCGAATCTTGTTTCGCCTAAAACTTTTGATTGGAAAGGAGTTTTGACCTGAAACCACTTCCATTGGATTCAGATGACGGTTTACCTTTCCTTAGAGTGGTCACATTAATGAAACAGACTTACCATTTGAAGATATGGTTGAAATAAGGTTTGGAAGATGAAAAGCAACATAATTGGGCTTAACAGGATAATTAGCAGCTAGGCCCATAACCCATTTCGGGATTAGAGTTATGAGAGGGCTGAAAGGAGTTAGAGAATGGTTCCTTTTAATTTTCCTAGCCGCCACAAACCTTTCTCTAACCCTAGTAATGGCCTCCATCTTCTAAATCACTCCCTAATCAATATTAAGCAAATCTACATCAAATCAAGTCAAATTAGCATCAATTCAGAGGTAGAGCTTCTGCTATACATTAAAATCCAACCCAAATCAGTTAGAGTTTCAGATCTAATATTCATTTGTGGCTAAGGTGAGTGATTTGCATGTTTTTACACTAATTATGGCTAATTAGGGGGATTAGTGATAATTGGCGAAATTATGCATCATAAAAATCTAGAAAAATATGCATAAATTCTAAAATATTATTTTATGTTACTGATAAATGGGTTAATTTGGATTAAGTTTGCTAATCCTATGGTTAGACATGGTTAAGGTGACTAAGTGGAAAATCATGGATTTTGGGTATGTTTGATCTAAAATAACCTATATGCTTGATGTTTTGATCTTGTTGATTGTCATATGTCGTTACTGTTGTTTGGGATGTTTTATGACTGTTTAGTAAAGTTAGAATGATTGAAAACGCAGTCATATGGCGAAAAAAGACGAAACAAGCTCGATGGAAAAGTGCAAGAAAGAGGATCTTATCGGGTCCCCAAACCGGCTCGTACTCACTACCCTAAACCGAAGCACCACGATCCGATTGTGACCTAGGAACTCTCTCCAACCCGGCTCATGACGATGGAAGGCAATCTGGCTCGAGTCTAGGAATCAAGACCCGACCCGGAGATGAAGCAACGAATCGCTTGGAGCATGTACCCCGACCATGACCCGAAGGGGAAGGAGCATCACAACCGACCCCGAACCGATGAAGGGGATCACGATCCATTGAGTATCTCGAACCGGTGATCACCCACGAACCGACCCGGAGACTCACGAATCGGAGAAAGATAATCACGACCGAACCGAACCGAGGATGAGAAGAAGGACCGAACCGCAAACTGGAGAAGACTCAAACCCGAGATGCAAAGGAAGTCCAAGTGAGAAGTTGTAACTCAGGATCCAGCTGGGAGCCAACGAGATAACTTCTAGAGTTGGGCTTTGCTGCGGGACGTGTGCAAAGGGGTTATCTATATCCACAACTTCGGTTCACTATTGAGATAGGGGCACTGACTATGGACCAGTGCAGTGGGATCAGAGGTTGTATGGAGTCGGACTCCATTAGGGTCCGAAAGGGCAAAGTAGTTGTAGTGATAGTTACGGAGTTGGGCTCCGTCATGGCCCCAATGGTTCTGGTGATCAAAGCAGTGGATATCATATGCTTTATGCACTGAGTGAGAGATGTGAGGATGATTGCTATGTTTGATGCTTGCTATCACCAAGACATGCACACTCCCATTTTTACACTTTATGTTAGTGTTACCTTAGAGTACTGTACATCTTGTTGTGCTAAATCTTTGGTTGCAGGTCCAGGTTCAGGTATGACTATTTATACTTGTTATTGTTTTGTTTTGCTGCTATCGCTCATACCATACTTTTGTCTGACCCAGAGTTTTATGTCTCTTCTTATTGCTCTGGGTGCTCCTAAACGAGCAGACTAGAGACAGGTTAGGTGGTTACGCACGAATAGTTGTCCGGAGACGAGCAGGAGGCTTCCTCGTACTACTTACATATATTCTCCCTGTGTTGTTGCTAGTCACTACGTTGGGCATTAGTCGTGTACCTTTTCTATTTTTGCTTTAGAGACAGTATTTCGAAGTTGTAATAAATGGTTTGGATCATAAAATGTATTTTGGATTCCGCTACTCTGGTAGATATGGTTTAGTTTTCCAGCTTATGCGCTATCTCGCCTGTTTTATGTCAAGTTATGTTATTATTATATTTTATTCCATGAGCTATGAGATATACTAC
Organism: Allium sativum; assembly: GCA_030737875.1. Classification (NCBI taxonomy): domain Eukaryota; kingdom Viridiplantae; phylum Streptophyta; class Magnoliopsida; order Asparagales; family Amaryllidaceae; genus Allium; species Allium sativum. The sequence continues at coordinate 304,529,989 of CM060912.1, read as the reverse complement.
GGGTTCTTTGGTGATTCATAGTCTTAAATTCTTTTCTTTTGACGACTATCCCATGATGGTCGGGCTTTGGCACAACAAATTTTGGGGAAATGTCGACTGGTGTGGGGAGGGTCGTCACATATACTGTCAATAACAAATTATGTCACGACCTTAAAAATATTATCAGTAAAAGATAAAATGATTTATCTTTTGTTCAAAAAGTAGTAGAACCTGTTGTATATAACATTGTTGTATACACAAGTATATGATTTTTGTTTGATGATAACAACCAAATATATTTTATTATTGAATATGTTTGTAATTGTACTGGTATACTACATAACAGACAGGAATATAATATTTCTATTTAAATAAAATACAGCTGTACAGAAATTTAAGTATTCGCACAATATTTTATTTAAATAAGAATATTTTATTTCAATATTTAAACAGTACAGATTTACAACTGCACTATTTGTATATACATCACTGTTATACATTTCAATATATTCAATTTCATACTCAGCGTCTTTCTATAACACTTACACTCACACATACACTGACACTATTTCTCAGTTGACATTTCAAATACAGACACACACCAACACTGTTCTTGTCTTCATCTTTAATATTCTGTCTTCACAGCACTTCAAAGTCAGTCCAGTCATCTTCATACCTGTCACATACAGAAGAACACACACAGTACACTGCAACAAAAATAAAATTAAATAAAAGCAAATAAATAAATAAATTATTATTTCTAAAATTTTATTTGCCTCAGAATTACGGTGTGTTTCTCATCATTTTTCTAGACTTTTTCTGATATGTAGGAACAGGAAAATCTCGTCTGATGGCTGCATGTACACACGTGCATATACATACACGTGTGCACTACCTCGCCGATCAGTGTACGACTGAGGAGTAGCCTCATGGACCGTCTCGACCCATTGCACAATCAACAATAGGACAAACACAAGTTCAAGAAGTAAAGTCAACACAGCAAACATGGTAAAGTGGAAATACAAAAGGCAGGTGCATCATTATGATACATGGTAAATAAGCAAAGAAGCAAAAACTCAATGAACCCTTCAACATGGTGATAAGCATCAAGTTTTTATATCAGGTGGTTTCAAATACACATTAAAGCAGCATACACATGAATGTAAACAAGATTGAGTACAACACACATGTTTCAGCAAGTTCAAAACTAGGGTATGGTTACTATAGCGCACAAGCAAGAAATGTTTTTCAGGTTCAGGTTCAACATCTCACCAGAACAAGAAATGTTCAAGTGCAAGTAGAAATAGAGTAAAGCATATTCAATTCAGTTCCAAGTATACATGAAAACATATAGTGTGAAGTAAGCACAAGATCTACTGCATGGAGTATGGTCACTGCATTAACGAGCAAAAAAGATGGAGCAACAAACAATTACAGGATTGCAAATGAGACATGATGAACTAACCAAACAAATGATCAAATTCCAGGTTATAGCAATACACAAGCAAGCCAGTTTGAAGCAGCTGCACAAGTTAAAAGCCATACAGTATCAAAGATAAGCATCAAATAATGTTCAACCTATATACCAATGCCAAGACTCCAGATTTGAAAGTTTAGATCAATTCAAATTTATAGTATCTGTCCTTAGCAGTAAAAAGTAAGCTACAAGGTAGAAGGAAGCCAGAAAAAGGTCAATGAATTTAACATGGAAATGAGGCAACTATTCTCAACGCATGATCAGTTTTAATATGTACAAACTCAAGAGTAATATCAGTTCTTAATCAAGAGCAGTATCATGATCGAGCTAGAATGTAGTGACCCGAACTTCCCCAGTCTCCGAAGAGATGAGAAAGAACGAATTACTGTGAGGACAAGACAAAACAGAACGCAGACGGAAGAACATTTCATTGTTATTACAACAATTCCATCAGATATAAGAATATACAGAGTATAAATGAATAAATTACATTAAATAAATATCATAGATTACAATAAATTACATAGCAGCGGAAAAATAATACAAAGCACAACTGAAGGTGATATACGGATACAGAGCATTCCGGATATCATTCCAGCTGTAAACCAGGATCCTGTGAATATAAATCTGCAAAACCAAAACTACTAGCTGCCCATGTCGAAAATAGGGGCACCTAGAGTTTAGGTTAAAACAATAAACTCCAGGTCAGTCATGTGACTGGTGTGAGAACTAAAACATTTATTTAAAGCTTTACTTTTAAAGGAGAGTAATTCAAGGGACCACGCCGTATAACACGGAACGGGTTTCCTCCCAAGAATACCAGTGCATAGAATAAACAGCGCAATGCTTTTTCGAAAAATGAAGCTATTATAAGACCCAGGTCCCATCACACAATGCAACGCAAGCCGAAGGATAGGGTTTTCCCTTATAATAGCCAAACATGCTTGGTACGTTTAAAACAAATCATTTGATACTATAATAAGTGTATAGTGTCAAAACAATTTCAATCATAAATATTAATCATAGGCAGCATGGGTACCATCTATCATGTCGCCATACTAGTTCTACAATTAAAACCGCAATACACGTATTGGAAATTGGATTTCCGTCATGAGTCGAGGCAAGGGGCAATCTCCTCTCCGCTTTTGAGACACTCTAGCAAATGTCTCAGGACTACACACTCTGGGCAATCCTGGATGCTTCAGGGCCGGTCCTCACTTATGTTAGAGGATTAGTATTCCTGAACACACGTTTCCTGGTCCTTACAGACCTAAAATTGAGGTGCCTCATCCAACAACCACATAGGTGAAAAGTATATAAATGTCAGGGCTGGTAAGTCACTGACACCACCAAAGCTAGAAAGAAACGTCGTGCTCTCCCTGCAGTCCTTATCCCGTTTTTGACTCATACCGAGGTGTGAGGCTCGCGAATTCACGTTATACACAAAGCTACGCCACAAAGGCCGTGCTTTGATCATTAACCACAAGACTTTGCTTTTCAACAGAAGCCTTGATCCATGCAACTCAGCATGCCACACAGGCAATTCATGCCATGCGATTGATATCTATCGATATATAACCTCTAAGCTCGTACGTCTCAGAGAAGGGCGTTAAGCAAGAGAATAAATTCTCCGCCGCCAAACAGATATATATTTAACAGAAATCAATCAACACAGAATAAAATCCAATGTCAGACACACAATCCATTTACAAGTTCGTTCTGGGTCTGAACGAAACCGGAGGCACTTTCCTCGCATATCCATCGATCTCCAAGTACGTCTGGACGACCACCAACTATTTCCATCCTCTTGGGTGTAGAGCCCAATCAGGATCATCAGTAATCACCCAAACGATGTGAAGACTTCCAATCTTCAACCACCGTCTTCATCTTCGACTTATCGTCGAATCGGTTATTCAGAATGGGTATAAACCCGGACTTTCCGAACAACCCGCGTATATTAAAAACACATGTTACACAAACAAAACATACGCCTCATTCCAATTCAGCAGCCACTAACCGTAAATCAACAAGAGAACAATTTCCCAAATATTAACCCCGAAGGCCGAAACCAACATCAGATCAATACCCATGAAACCATCCTTCTTAGCTAACCTACAACTAGTTTCTAAATTTCATATTCTTTGGGAAAGGTTCCCATTAATTTTATCCAAGATAAATTCTTTAAAATTTATCCTTTAATCTTCCTTTGGATGTCGTTTCAAACCAAATTATGGTTTTTCCAAACTAGTCGAGATTAGCGAACCGTACCGAAGTAATTATTTATTTTAATTCCCAATCCCAACCTATTCATCCCATGAAGCAAAACTGGTAATACTCCATATCTAATACCACGGTGTTATCGGTAAAATTAATTACCATTTCACGTTCAAATCAAATTAAAGATTTAACTATCGCTTTGGAGCAAAACTGGTAATACTCCATTCTCGCTCAATTTCTAAATTTGATAAGTTAGAATATCAATTCACATTTCAATCTAATTGCGGATTCATTTAAAACTCCTTTTACTGGGTTAAAGAACTAATGTCTTTTCAGAACACAGTTCACGACAAACCCAAATCACATTCTGTTTATTATCGGGTTAAAGAACAAGTGTTATTTAAAACACTGTTCACGATAAATCCACAAATCAATTCTATTTACAACCCATTTCAAATCCAATTTATTTATTTAAAAATAAACGGGTTTAATTTTAGTTCAAAACTAGTTCATTTCGATAAAAATCTATTTTTATCTTTTCCAATATGGAGTTTTTCATCCCAATTTTTCCCAAATCATTTCCTATGATTTTACACAAATTATTACTATTTTTAATAATTTTATCAAGGCCCGTACAGTCGATTTCCATAAATGGCCATCGAACTGCACTTATAGCGACCTTTTCCAAATTTGATTTGGACGTATCTCCAAATCCAACCGTTAGATTTCAAATTTCTAATATTTGCTAGAAAGCTCTTTTCGATATGAACCCAACGGTTCCGGTTTTAGGAGAATCCGACGGTCGAATCTCCGATAATGTCCGTTCGAAGTCAATGGTCGAAATTCGCGAACTACCGCGGCGCGGCGCGTTCTATTCAGGCCATTATATTATATATATAATATATATTTCGTCGATTACTATTTAAAACGAATTTTATAAATAGTCTTCAATTCGTTTCAAAAACAATTTCAACCTTTATTTCAATTCAAATCAAAATTGAATTTTTCCTTATAAATTCGTTTTAAAATTCATTTAAATTCAATTCAAATTTCAATTCAATTTGAATTCATTTTCTATTCAAATCAAATTCAATTCGTTTTCTAATCAAATCAAATTCCATTTGTTTTCTAATCAAATCAAATTCAATTCGTTTTCTAATCAAATAATATTCGATTCGTTTTCCAATCAAATCAAATTCGATTCGTTTTCTAATTAAATCAAACTCGTTTTCTATTCAAATCAAATTCAATTCGTTTTCAAATCAAATCAAATTCGATTCGTTTTCTAATTAAATCAAGCTAGTTTTCTGTTCAAATCAAATTCAATTCGTTTTCTAATCAAATCAAATTCGATTCGTTTTCTAATCAAATCAAACTCATTATATATTCAATTCAATTCGAATTCGTTTTATATTCGATTTAATTCAAATTGGTTTTCTATTCGATTCAATTCAAATTGGTTTTCTATTCGATTCAATTCAAATTTAAAAACGAATATAATCGATATAAATATCGTTCGCGTCAAAATAGAGCATCTCTAATCAATATGGCTTTATATATTTCAATAATTCCTTTATTCTATTCAACAAATGAATATTTATTTTTGTCAACACACGACTAATCTCAACGAATGAGTATTGTCCACGTGTGACTATTTTTGTTAAAATATTTCGTTCAACACATGACTAATCTCAACGGATGAGTACAGTCAACACATGAACCTTTATTTTATAATATTCTTTATTTTCTAAATTGGAATGAGGCCCAATCAATTACCATATAGCGTTAACTATATGGATTCCATACAACGCATGTATATAATAGCAACGATAAATAATCAACCATCATCCAAAGAGCACTACACTGTATAAGCATCAAATATAGATATCTAACGCTTATAACAGCCTGTCGGTCCATCGATCGACATACAACTAATTATTGGGATTAGTGTATGCCGTATTTTATCCCAATACCCGTGTGGGGTTTCAAACAATCAAACACAGATTTTATTGGTGCAGTTGGGCGATGTGTAAAATTTATCGACCCAATCAATATCAGTCAAGTCAGTGTATATAAACAAATCGGTCGATTTGTTTATAAATATTCATTTATTCACGATCACGTTAAAAATTATATTTTTAACGCTAAAATATTTTTTAATATATAAATATTTTATTTTATTTCAACACATGAATTTCTATTCAGTCCATTTACAAAGTAAAAAATGGTATTTTTATTTTTCTAACTTATTTTAGAAAATTTCGACGGCATAACGGCACGATACTAGAAACGGGACAAGGCCTAGCCTTATCCCCGGTCTAGTGAAGGCCCACGCCATTCACACATCAATCAAATCCATTCCATTTCACCAAACAATTCAATTCAACTCAAAAAAAATCTAACTAACTACACAGCCAAACAAACAAGTCCATGGTCTGTGGACGATTGTGTCGGGTGCTACTAAACACCGTCTGCATCCTTGTATATATATATATATATATATATATATATAACTAGAAAAAAAGAAATTGAAGAGTGAGAAGTTCTCACCGATAGCTATCCCAACTTCACGGCACTTCCTATGTAGAACATCTTCACCGTGCTCGCCTTTCATCACTTTCGTCGCCCGTAGCCACTACATATGTAAAAATCGAATTTTTACTTCGTTATTCAATATACAAAAATCGAATTTTTGCTTCGTTGCTATATAGATAAAAATTCTATTTTTCTAATGCTACTATATAGATAAAAATTCTATTTTTATCACGTTCTTCTATACATAAAGATTTCGCCTTTTCAAATTTAAATATTTCGTCTTTCTGCTATAAAAATATCTTAACTTTCTCTATATAAAAATATGAACTTTCCGTTCGGTTAACTATATAAAAATCACATTTTTATTTTGCTACACATATAAAGATGATATTTTTAATATACCTATCATGTAAAAATTATATTTTTAATTCTTCCACTAGTTTGAAAATTATATTTTTAACCCTTCTACATTATAAAAATTATATTTTTATCGAAGTAAAAATCATATTTTTTACTTCACTACTTATATCAAAATATCGTCTTTTCATATTTAAAAATATCGTCTTTTCATATTTAAAAATATAATATATTCTAAATCAAAAATATGATCTTTGTTTAAAAATAAAATTTTTCCTTCGCTACAGTATATATATCAAAATCATAACTTTATCACTTCTTTATATATAAAAATTGTATTTTTATGTTTTCAAAAATCGAATCTTTCCAAATAAAAATCTTGTCTTTCCCTATTAAAAATATAATCTTTGTGATAATAAAAATATAATCTTTCTATAAATAAAAATATAATCTTTATTATGCTTTTCATATTTTTATTCAAACAGAAAAAAAATTAGATTATTAAATCAAAGAAATCGGATTTTTTTCCTAATCAAAGAAAATCAGTTTTTCTTAACTATAAAAATTCAAAATTGAAAAAAAAGGAGAAAAATTAAATAATAAAATTAAAGCTTACGATTTTCTTCCAGCGATGGGGGCCTGTTGCGCATCGGGGCTTCAGGGGCGTTAGGGCTTGGTGGAGGATCGGAGGGGGGGTAGCTGCGGCGCGTCGATCAGGAGGGGGGAGGGGGTCTTCGGTCGCGGTGGTCTTCGATGGAAGGGGGGCCTGGACGGAAATCGAGGGGGCGAGGTTAGTGGGAGGTCGCGAGGTGGGGGGGTGCGATGGGAGGCGGCGCTTGCGGGGAGTTCGGCGAGGCTGAGGCGAAGCTGGGGAGGGCGGTGGTGGCAGGCGCGACTTCGATTTTTTTTCTTTCTTCTTTCTGAAATGAATCGAACGGGGGGGGGGGGGGGCAGAGTATAAGGGGAGAGGAGAGAGAAGGATATTTTTTTTATTTTAATTATTTAATTCAAAAAGTTGACTTTTACATACGACCTCTAAACGAGGCCCACCGCCTGTCGTCCATAGCGTTTCACCCCTATTCCGAACATAGTGGGATATGTATCGTAGGCTGATTCGATCGTTTCGATCCGTTTCCGTCAAAATCAACATATAACTCTATATATTGAATTTGAACGCGCATTTCAATTTACTGGGGTCACATACTAACTCTATAAATCCCAAAAAAATATTTTCTAGCTTCGTATTGACGATACGGTCCTAACAAAACTAGTTTCGACGAATTCTGAGACCGTTGGAAAAATGGCCATTTTCCAGTCGATTAAAATCAACTGAAACTGGTCAAATGCGTTTTCCTTTGCCACGCTCACATATTGATTCGAAAAATTATGAAATTTGGAATCTAGCAATAACTTTACATCCCGGATCCAACAAAAGTGGTTTCGTCGAAATCCGAGGTCGTTTGCAAAATGTCTATTTTTAAGGGCCTGAATTCCATAGCGACTATTCAGAATTTTCAAATGGACAAATCTTTTGATCCCCGCTATGAAATTCCGATTTTTCGGATTCGTTGGAAAGATATCATCAAATAGATCCTAATGTTTTTGGTTTCACTAAAATCCGGATTGTTTTGCACCCGGTACATTCAATTGAAGTTTGAAATCGAATTATCGAACTACCGCACCATTTTCAATTCCTTTTATAATTATATATAATTATTTATATTCTATCGACGACGTATATAATATATACGTTCTAATTATATTCAAAATAAATTTCTCGTCGGTATTATTTAAAATAATCTATTTTAAATACTCAAAATTCATTAAAATTGCCAAAATAAAAATTTTAAACTGGCTCAGATTTTCGTGTTGTTACATAGAACCACAAATATAATAAAGTAGTTCAATATTAATCATGTCAAGACCCCAAATTTCAAATTTAAAGCCACAGAAAAGTTCAAAGTCAAGTATACAAGGCACTGTCAATTTCAAGATCTCAAGTGTAGTACCAGTTCATATTAGATTTTTATGAAGCAGTTGATTCAAGATAAATATCAGCCCAAAATCATAATCGAAATTCTAGAAGTTAAAGACCAGTTCAAGTCCAGAATTGAACACGCAAGTTACTCCATCAGTTTAAACATGTTCAAATTTAGGAGCTTCAAGGAAATGATGTGTTCAAGTGTGAAAACCCGTAACTTCCCCGTAAAGGAAAGCGCGGATAGTTCGAGAACAAGCCACAACAGAATGCAGACGGAAGAACATTTCATTGTCTATTACAACAATGCATCAGAATACAAGAGTATACAGAGTATAAATGAATATTACACAGAAATATCAGAGATTTAAATTACATTTAAATACATAGCAGCGGAAAATAATACAATACACAACTGAAGGAGATATACGGATACAAAGCTTTCCGGATATCCTTCCAGCTGTAAACCAGGATCCTGTGAATATAAATCTGCAAAACCAAAACTACTAGCTGCCCGTGTCAAAATAGGGGCACCCAGAGTTTAGGTTAAAACAATAAACTCCAGATCAGTCATGTGACTGGTGTGAGAACTAAAACAGTTATTAATCTTTATTTTAAAGTTAGGTAAATCAAGGGACCACGCCGTATAACACGAAACGGGTTTCCTCCCAAGAATACCAGTGCATAAAACAATAGCGCAATGCTAAATAAAGAACAATGAAGCTATTATAAGACCCAGGTCCCATCACACAATGCAACGCAAGCCGGAGGATAGGGTTTTTACCTTATAATAGCCAAGAATGCTTGATACGTTTAAAGCAAATCATTTGATACTACTATAACTGCATAGTGTGTAAAACAACTTCAAATCATAAGTATCAATCATAGACGGCATGGGTACCATATATCATGTCGCCCTACTAGTTCTACAATTAAAACCGCAAATGTCACGTATTTGGAAATTGGATTTCCGTCTGTGAACTGAGGCTAGGGATCGATATCACCGTCTTCGAGACTCTCTAGCCCAAGCCTCAGGGCCGGAGCGCATCGACCCTTGGATCGTCAGGGCCGGTCCACCGATGTGGATTAAAATGTCTGAACACTGCGTTTCCCCGCCCTTTGGGGCGTAAATGAGCCAACGAATGGCTCCATCGGACCCGGATCGTCCGATCTAACCGAGGCACCTCGCAACAGCAACAACCACACAGGTGAAAAGTATATAAATGTCAGGGCTGGTAGGTTACTGACACCACCCTAGCTAGAAAGAAGCGCATGCCCTCCCTGATGTCCTCTCCCGTTTCTGGTTCACAACCGGGGTATGAGGCTCGCGAATCAATGCTACACAAAGCTACGCCACCAAGGCCGTGCTTTGATCATCAACCACAAGACTTTGCTTTTCAACATAAGCCTTGATCATTTGCATCTTAGCACGCCACACAGGCAAACCATTCTATGCAACCGATATCAGTCACACAGAATGAAATCCGATGTCAGACACACAGTCCATTTACAAGTCCGTTCTGGGTCTGAACGAAACCGGAGGCACCTAGTACCCCGCATATCCATCGATCTCCAAGTACGTCTGGACGATCACCAACTGTTTCCATCTTCTTGGGTGTACATCCCAATCAAGATCATCAGTAATCACTCAAACGATGTGAAGACCTCCGGTCTTCGACCACCGTCTTCATCTTCGACTTATCGTCATATCAGTTATTCAGAATGGGATAAACCCGGTCTTTCCGAATAACTCGCGTATTATTTTAAATAAGTGTTACACAAACACAACATACGTCTCATTCCAATTCATCAGTCACTAACCGTAAATTAATCAAGAGAATAATTCCCCAAATATTAACCCAGAAGGCCGAAACCAACATCAGATCAATATCCAGAAAACCATTCTGCTTGGCTAACCGATAGTTAGTTTCTAAATTTCACATTCATAGGGAAAGGTTCCCATTAATTTTATCCAAGATAAATTCCTTGAATTTATTCTCTAAGCCCCTTTTGAATTTCGATTCAACTAGTCGGGATTAACGAACTTTACCGAAGTAATCATTTGTTTTAATTTCCCAATCCCAACCTATTCATCCCATGAAGTAAAACTAGTTATACTTCATATCTAACACCACGGTGTTATCGGTAAATTCAATTACCATTCCACGTTCAAATCTAATTAAAGATTTAACTAACGCCTGGAGCAAAACTGGTGATACTCCATTTCGATTATTTCAATCTAATTAAAGATTCATTAAAACTCCACTTAGTTTTAATCTGTGACTGGGTTAAAGAATCAGTGTCATTTAAAACACAGTTCATCATGAACCCAAAATCACATTTCATTAATTATCGGGTTAAGAACGAGTGTTATTTAAAACAGTGTCCACGATAAACCCAAAAATCAATATCAATTCAATTCCAATTAAATATTATTTAATTGGTACACTTCATTAAATCCAAATAAAAAGATTTAATCTTTTCTCAACTGGGTTCAAGAACAGTGTTAGTCAAGACACCATTCACGACAAACCCAAATTACATTTGATATTAAATACAAGGCTCTGAATAGAAAATATATCGGCTTATATTCAATATCAAATTCTACGACCAACAGATATCGTATTGGAAATAACGATATATATATCTATATCTTTCAAATTTCCATAACAACATCTGTATAATCACGAAATCCAACATCGAAATATTCCGAAGACAATTTCAATTCAAATCCATTCCAATGCAATCATTGGAAATTCTGGTTATTTTCAAAACCATTTCAAATTCAACTTATTTATTTAAAAATAAATAAATTACTATTCTAGTTCAAAACTAGTTCATTTCGATAAAAATCTATTTTTATCTTTCCAAATATGGAGTTTTTCATCCCAATTCTTCACAAATCATTTCTTATGATTTTACACAAATTATTACTATTTTTAATAATTTTATCAAGGCCTGTACAGTCGATTTCCATCAACGGCCATCGAACTGCACTTACAGCGACCTTTTTCAAATTTGATTTGGACATAATTCCAAATCCAACCGTTAGATTTCAAATTTCTAATATTCGTTAGAAAGCTCTTTTCGATACGAACCCAACGGTTCCGGTTTCAGGAGAATCCGACGGTCGGATCTCCCGCAATATCCATTCGAAGTCAATGGTCGAAATTCGCGAACTGCCGCGGCGCGACGCGTTATATTCAGGCCATTATATTATATATATAATATATATAATATATACTTCGTCGATTTCAATTCAAAACGTGCTTTATAAATCGTTTTAAATTCATTTTCAAAACGGTTTCAACTTCATATTCAATTTCAAATCAAAATTGAATATTCCAATATAAATTCGTTTTAAATTCATTTCAAATCGATTTCAATTCAAATTGATTTCTAATTCAATTTCAGTTCGTTTTCAATTCAATTCAATTCCAATTCGTTTTCTATTCAATTTCAATTTGAATTCATTTCTATTCAATTTCAATTTGAATTCATTTCTATTCAATTTCAATTTGAATTCATTTCTATTCAATTTCAATTTGAATTCATTTCTATTCAATTTCAATTTGAATTCATTTCTATTCAATTTCAATTTGAATTCATTTCTATTCAATTTCAATTTGAATTCATTTCTTTTCAAAAAATCAGATTTTGAAATCACTTTCGATATTCATTATAAAATGAATAAAATCGATATAAATATCGTTCACGTCAAAATGGCGTCAATCTAATCAATACGGCTTCATATATTCCTATTTTCAAATATTTCTCTTTTCAAATATTTCTATTTTAAAACTGGAATGAGGCCCAATCCATCACCATATAATGTTAATCATATGGATTTTCTACAACACATGTATACAATAACAATGATGAATAATCAACCATCACCAAAGTGCATTCTATACTGTATAAGCATCAAATATAAATATTCAACGCTTATAACAGTCTGTCAATCAATCGATCGACATATAACTAAACAATCGGGATTAGTGTACGTCAAATATCATCCCAATACCCGTGTGGGGTTTCAAACAATCAAACACATATTTTATTTGTGCAGTTGGGCGATGTGTAAAATTTATCGTCCCAATCAATATCAGTCAAATGTGTGTATACAAACAAATCGTCCGATTTGTTTATTTTTTTTTCATTTCATATATACGTTAAAATTCTAATTGTAACTATATAAAATATTTTCCACTATAAAATATTTTATTTCATTTCACATCACATCACACAATCAACTACACAACAAAATCAAACAAACAAGCATACAAGCCGTCCATGGTCTGTGGACGACGGGTGTAGGGTGCTACTAAACACCGTCTGCATCCTAGTATATATTTCAACTAGAAAATTAAATTAAAGAGTAAGAAATTCTCACAGAATTGCTAATCCAACGCCACGACTCTTCTTAGGTAGAAATCTTCGTCGTTCTTGCCTTTTGTCACTTTTCACTGCCCGTATTCTCTACATATATAAAAATCACATTTTTACTTTGCTATTCAATATATAAAAATCGAATTTTTACTTTGCTGTTCAATATATAAAAATCGAATTTTTACTATGCTGTTCAATATATAAAAATCGAATTTTTACTATGCTATTCAATATATAAAAATCGAATTTTTACTATGCTGTTCAATATATAAAAATCGAATTTTTACTATGTTGTTCAATATATAAAAATCGCATTTTTACTATGCTATTCAATATATAAAAATCGAATTTTTACTATGCTATTCAATATATAAAAATCGAATTTTTTACTATGCTATTCAATATATAAAAATCGAATTTTTACTATGCTATTCAATATATAAAAATCGAATTTTTACTATGCTATTCAATATATAAAAATCATACTTCTACTATCGCCATTCTCTATATAAAGACCTCGCCTTTTCAAATATAAAGATCATATTTTTACTTCTTCTATAATATAAAAATAACATCTTTAGTATTTCTACTATATAAAAATTTTATTTTTATTCTTTCTATAATATAAAAATCATATTTTTATACTTCTACAATATAAAAGATTATATTTTTATTCTCTTTTCTATATTATAAAAATTATATTTTTACTACCCTACTATAACAAAAATTATTTTTAATCGCTAGAAATATACATAAAAATCCTACCTTTATCGGGCTAAAGATCCAGACTTTATAAACTATAAAGATCTAATTTTTATAAATAAAAAGCTCACATCGATTCGTTAGGGAGGAGGGGTGCTGAAGGTCGTCGGCGGACAGCGGGAGATGGCGGCAGCGATTTCTGAGCAGTTTTAAAAGCCTAGACTACGGATTGGGGAGGGAGGAAGATTTCCTGTCGAAGAAGAAGAGGAGGGGGGCGGAGCAAACCACCGGAGCGGCGGCCGTTCAATGGGGGTCGCGTCTGAATCGCGACGAGGGTAGAGGGGGGGGTGTTCCGATCGGTTTTAGGGTTGGAAAGGGGGCGCGGTGGTTTTTGGCTAGCGTCGACCAGGGGGGGTGCGATAGAGGACGGGGAGGTGGTGGAGGAGTTCGCCAGGGCGTGGTGGCTGTTGCGAGGTGGAGGCGGCGTCTCCGGTGAATGGGGCGATGAGATTTATCAGATCTGGTTTTTTTTTTGTTTTTTTGTTTTTTTTCTTCTGATCGAATGAATAGGAGGGGGGAAGAAAGGGAGATATATAATAATATATATTTTAATTTATTTTAATTTAAAAAAAATAACTTTTTCATTCGAACTCGAAACGAGACCCACCGCCTGTCGTCCCTAGCTAATTACCCCCATTCCGAACACAATGGGATATGTATCGTAGGCTGATTCGATCGTTTCGATCAGTTTCCGTTAAAATCAACATATAACTCTATATATTGAATTTGAACGCGTATTTCAATTTACCGGGGTCACATACTAACTAGAAAAATTCCAGAAAAATATTTTCTAGCTTCGTATTGACGATACGGTCCTAACAAAACTAGTTTCGTCAAATTCTGAGTCTATATGAAAATTGGCCATTTTCCATTCGATTAAAATCAACTAAAACTGGTCAAACGCGTTTTCCTTTGCCACGCTCACATATTGATTCGAAGAATTATGAAATTTGGAACCTAGCAATAACTTTACATCACAGACCCAACAAAAGTGGTTTCGTCGAAATCCGAGGTCGTTTGCAAAATTTCCATTTTTAAGGGCCTGAATTCTATAGCGACTATTCAGAATTTTCAACTGGACATATCTTTTGATTCCCGCTATGAAATTTCGATTTCCCGGATTCGTTGGAAAGATATTCACAATTAGATTCCATTATTTTTGGTTTCATTAAAATCCGGTTTATTTTGCACCCGGTACCTTCAATTGAAATTTGAAATCGAATTATCGAACTACCGCGCCATTTTCAATTCCTTTTATAGTTATATATAATTATTTACATTCTAACGACGATTCGAATAAATATATACGTTCGAATTCTATTCAAAATAAATTTCTCGTCGTTATTATTTAAAATAATTCATTTCTAATAATCAAAATTCGCTAAAATTGCCAAAATAAAAATTTTAAACTGGCCCAGATTTTCGGGTTGTTACAATCTCCCCCACTTAAAACTTTTCGTCCCCGAAAAGGAACAAAGTCGAAAGTGGTTTGATCAATCAATTCTACGTTCGATCTGGCTTCCATTCTCCAACTTTTCAGTTTCTGAGAATTTTCAAATTCTTCAAAAATTTGGCTAACACCCGGAATTTTCGAAAAATTTCGCCATAACCTCCCCTACACCGGGAGCCACGGGAAAATCCCGAAATTGCCATGTAGGCCTTCTGATCTCAAAAAGAAAAAGCCAAGCGGCTAGCCAATAGGCTCATAAAATCATCATCACCCAAACAAAACAGTAAATTATAGTAAACATGTACCTATTTGTCTGGCAAACAAATTTTATTCTCTGCTCTAGCCTCCTTGCTATGACCTGTTCAATGTAAGTACATGTATATGCAAGCAAATGCGACTAATTTTCAATACAATTCAATATTTGATACAATTAGGCGTAATGGTTCAAAATTTCAAACAAATAACCAAACAACACAAACATCAATCAATTAGTTGATTAGCTTTTGAAATTCTAACTTTGATACAACATCAGAAATTAGATTTTTGATGCCAAATCACAACAATAGGCCCTATCTAATTTTGGTTCTCACACCAGTCAATAGGAAATATATAGAAAGCCCACTTTCGTCACATGAACATAAATTCTATTGATGGAGCTCCATCATCAAAATCATCTCCGGGCGATTAGAGTGTAATTCTATATCTATCCAGTGTATTAAAACTTCAAATACACGTTTGCAAGGCGTATATGCAAAATCATTATATACTGGACTGTCCAAATCAATACAAATAAATAATCAAATACGAATAATTGATTTAGATTTTCAAAACAAAATTTGTTTTCACTTTAAAAATAAACCCTTCACACTCGTTCTAGGATACTACTGATCCTATCTCTAACGAGTCATTCTCGTTGGATATTACTAATCCAATATCTGATGAATTCTTTCGTATGGTTCTAATGTGTCCTGTTCTCTGAGCTTTGTAAACCAAAGCTCTGATACCAACTGTGAAAACCCGTAACTTCCCCGTAAAGGAAAGCGCGGATAGTTCGAGAACAAGCCACAACAGAACGCAGACGGAAGAACATTTCATTGTCTATTACAACAATGCATCATAATACAAGAGTATACAGAGTATAAATGAATATTACACAGAAATATCAGAGATTTAAATTACATTTAAATACATAGCAGCGGAAAATAATACAATACACAACTGAAGGAGATATACGGATACAAAGCTTTCCGGATATCCTTCCAGCTGTAAACCAGGATCCTGTGAATATAAATCTGCAAAACCAAAACTACTAGCTGCCCGTGTCAAAATAGGGGCACCCAGAGTTTAGGTTAAAACAATAAACTCCAGGTCAGTCATGTTGTAACGACCCGCATTCTACGCATCATAGAATCGTAGAATATTTATTTCTGTCACATACGAAGTCGTATGGTCATGTAACTTTGGGGGACGACTATTGGGGTCATTTCCCATGTTCATGATTTTTCCCGATTTTTAAACAACCATTTTACCCCTAGTTATCACTGTTTTGGCCATAACTTTTGACTGGAAAGGAATTTTGACCTGAAACCACTTCCATTGGCTCCGGATGATGGTTTCTCTTTCCGTAGAGTGGTCACATTAGCCAAACGGACTCACCGTTTGGGAGATATGGCTGAAACAAGTTTCAGATGGTGAAAAACAGCTTAATTGGGCTTAAACGGGTGATTAGCAGCTAGGCCCAAGGGGAATTTCGGGTTTAGGGGTATATAGGTGCTGATTAGGGTTAGAAAACATTTCTTTAGACATTTTCCAGCCGCCACTTTCATTTCCCTTAACCTAGCCGTGGCCTCCACTCTCTAAATCTCTCTAAATCACCCAAAATCACTTCCTAATCAAGGATTAAGGCTTAGAGGCATCAAATCAAGGGGGATTAGCACAAGGACTGAGGTAGGGCTGCTGTTACATATTGGAATTCGTGCAAATCAGAGGTTCACTTCAGATTTGGAAGTTTTATTGTGGCAAAGGTGAGTGATAGCATCATTTTGACACTAATTACAGTTAATTAAGGGTAATTAGTGAAGATTAGCGAATTTATACACTAATAAATTCTGGAAAAATGTTTGGAAATTCTTAAATAAGGTTTTATGCCTCTGGTTGAAATTTGGTTCGATTTGATTAAGTTTTGCTAACCCTATGATCAGTTTTACTTAAACATGCTTAAGGGAAAATATGGAGCTTTGGCCACTTTTGATCCATTTTGATTCATTTGAGTGATTGTTTGCTGTTGTGGTTGCTATTCCATGTTGCTATGACTCTAGGGTGTGTTTTGTGATTGCTTAGGAGTGTTAGTTTGGTCAAAAACGCCGTCGAATGGCGAGAAACTGTCGCTGGAACGAAGTGCAGGAATTTATCCGGATCGGATCGGCCCCATGCTCACGAACCGACCCGCCTTCTCGAACTGCGCCACATGCCAGAGCTCGGAGCCACGAAGGGAAGACCGCGACCCGATCCGATGGCGCGACCCGCTCCGCCGATGGCTGAAGACCCCGATCTGATGATCCGATCCGATTCGTCTCTCGTGAGAATGAACTACTCCGACCCGAACCGATCCACTTAAGAAGCTCACGATCTGAACAGATGTTCCTCCAGGACTGAAGGGAAGCGCCATGATCCAGATGGGTAGCTCGACCCGAACCAGTGGGTTGCCACGAACTGATAAGCCCGAACCGACCCGACAAGGCGCCACGAGCTGACGAGGTGCGATCCATATGGTGCGACACGATCCGACCCGAGCGTGAAGGATGATCCGAACCGATCCGAGGTTGATGGCTACGAGTTGGTGACTGCGAATCGAACCGGGAAGCTACGAACAGAATGAAGACCGATCCGGAGGGTGATGACAGAAACCCGAGATGCAAAGGAAGTCCAAATGAGAAGTTAGAGCTCAGGATTCAGATGGGAATCAATGAGTTCGCTTCATGGTTGGGCTTTGCTGCGGACGTGTGCCAAGGAGTTATCGACGTCTATAGCTTTGGACCACTATGGTAGGAGGTACGAAGGCGGATTCAGGGCCATTATGGCATCGGTAGAACCAAGGGCTACGACCAATGAAGTGGGTCATTGAAATGTTTGGTCATGACTCCAAGTGTTTGGCTTGGTCGCAGCAGGGTTCCTACAAGTCGGGATTCGTCGTTACCTCAGTTTGTCTAGTGTTCCAAAGTGGTAGATGTCGTACGCTTTACGCACTGAGTGAGAGATGTGAGGATGGTTGCTATGGATGATTTGTTTGCTATCATTGTGACATGCACACCCCACCCCCGTATTCTTACACTATCTATTATGGCACCTTGGAGTATTGTACGGTATGTGGTACTAACTCTTTGGTTGCAGGTCCAGGTTCAGGTATGGTTTAGTATACCTGTTATTACTCTGTTTAGATGCTTATCGCTCATACCAGGCTTTATGTCTGACCCAGAGTTTTATGTCTCTTCTTATTACTCTGGTTGCTCACACGAGCAGACTAGAGACAGGTTAGCTGGTGATGCACGGGTAGATGATCCGGAGACGAGCAGGAGGCTTCCACGTAATATATATAGTATTCTCCCTGTATTGTTGAAGATCACTGCTTGGGCATTGGTGGTGTATCTTCTACTTTAGTTCTCTTTTGATTGGAGATAGTAAATTTGGAAAGTTGTAATAAGCTGTATTTGGATTTCCGCTGCTCTGATGTTGACATTGATTATTAGTTATCAGCTTATGCACTGTCTCACCTGTTTTATGTCAAGTATGTTATTATTATATTTTATTCCATGCGCTGTGAGACATTCTACAGGTTCCTTGATTAGTTCATTCCCTTCTTTCCTTTCTTTGGCGACCGTCCCGTGCTAGTTGGGCATGTGTACAGCGCACTTTCGGAGGAAATGCAGGCTGGTGCGGGGCGGGCCGTCACACTTGGTATCAGAGCTCTAGGTTGCGTAGTTAACCTAGGGAAGTTATCAGGGAGAGATATTATACGTATACGAGAGAGCGTATTTGTGATTACTTTGGTTTTTAAAAGCTATATATATATACTATTAGTAGTATAAGTATGAAGTCGTACTGCACTAGCACCACTATGGAGTCGTTAATCGTTTCCTTTTTCAGATTGACGATGAGCCGATATACTAGAGGTGCTGGTAGGGGAGCCAACAATGGGAATGCTGCTGACATGAGGACGATGTTTACTGACCTCATGAGAGAGATGCTTAGAGATGTACAGAGGGCAGCTCCCAACGGTGGGAATGGTGGTGGTCCAATAGTGCAGGCGCCAAGAGTCGACTTCGCCAAGTTGAATAAGGATTATACTAGTCTTGGTGGGAAGCCGTTCCACGGAACGGAGTCGGCCACAGATGTTCAGGATTGGTTGGATAGTTGCGAACGTATCTTCGAGGATTTGGGTATCGAGGATGCGATGAAGAGGAAGCTAGCGTCCCGTCAGCTGCAAGGGCGGGCAATGAATTGGTGGAATGCTATAAAGGCAGCTACTCCCGAAGATCAGATTACTTGGGAGCAGTTTAAAGCTCGCTTTAGCGAGAAGTTTATTCCAGCTGCTCAGAAGTCAATGCTATTTAAGAAATTCTTAGAGCTCAAGCAGAATGGCAGAGCTGTCTCGGAGTATATTGCTGAATTTGACACTTTGTCAAAATATGGGTTATCACTTATAGATACTGCCGAGAAAAAGAATGAGAAATTCATAACTGGTTTGGATCAGTATTTGGGGGAAAAACTTATTAACCACATCGATGAGACGTTTGAATCGATTGTGGGGATAGCGTTAAGGTCAGAAAGTCTCTACCCTAAGTCGAAGACTGAGGTTGCATCCGCAGATAAGCCAAAGCCACAAGCTAGTGGTGGAGGCAAAGGTGGTTCTCAGAATAAGAGAAAGCAGAATCAGGCTAAGGACGGCCAGAAGAAAAAGAATAAGCAAGATGTGGAGTGCTTCAGCTGTGGTAAGAAGGGCCATTATGCTAGTAATTGTCGGGCCAAGCCAGCGGATAGGAAGTGCTTCAATTGTGGCCAATTGGGACATCACAAGGACAAGTGCCCACAGCCCCCTAAGGAAAAGCAAATGGTGAAAGCATATGCTCTTAATGCTATTCCTTCTTCGTCGAATGCCCCAACTGCGGCGGAGAAGGGAAAGAATGTCGTCATCCAAGGTATGCTTTCTGTTTATGATGTTCCTGTTAGAGTTTTGTTTGATACCGGAGCTTCCAGTTCTTTCATATCTAATGACCTGGTAGATAGGTTGGGATTGGAGCCCGAGATTGTCGATAGACCTTTAGTAGTGACGAACCCGATTGGTGGTTCGACTAGCCTTAGCATGATTTGTCGTAATGTGGTCTTATCGAGTCATGGATGCATGTTTGTTTGTGATTGCTTTGTTTTGGGCTTTACTGGGTTTGGCATTATTTTGGGAGTAGATTGGCTCCAAAGATACGGGGTGGTGGTAGACTGTGAGGGCTTGTTGGTGACAGCTAGAGCGGATGATGGGCGGAGGATAGTGTTTGGTGGTCTACCCAGTAAGGGGGTATTGGCTAGTTTTCTAAACTCCCTCGACATTCCGCATAGTGAGTTGTCAGGTTTGCCCATGGTTGGCCAGTATCCGGATGTTTTCGAAGAAGTGACCGGACTTCCACCACACCGGGAGATTGAGTTCCGTATTGATTTGGTAAAAGATGCCAGGCCTATAGTGATGCCACTTCGTCGTATGGCACCAAGGGAGCAGCGGGAGCTCGAGGTGCAAGTCAGCGATCTTTTGAAGAAGGGATTTATCAGAAGGAGTGTTTCTGAATGGGGAGCACCAGTTGTGTTTGCTACCAAGGCGGATGGTTCCCTTCGTTTGTGTGTAGACTACCGCGAGTTGAATAAAGTGACGAGGAAGAACAAGTATCCTCTACCGCGGATAGATGATTTGTTTGATCAGTTGAGTGGCGCGAGAGTATTTTCTCAGTTGGATCTCGCGACAGGTTTTCATCAGCTTAGAGTGGAAGCTGAGAGTATAGCTAAAACGGCATTTCGGACGCCGTCTGGGTTTTATGAGTGGTTGGTCATGCCGTTCGGGCTGACCAATGCCCCAGCATATTTTGTGGATCTTATGAATAGGGTATTCAGAGATCAGTTGAATAAGTTTGTCCTTGTGTTCGTTGATGATATTTTGGTCTACTCGAGGACAGAGGAAGAACACAAGGGACATTTAAGAATAGTGATGGAGGTGTTGAGAAAACACCAATTGAAAGCAAAGTTTTCTAAGTGTCACTTCTGGAAGAGGGAGGTGAGGTTCTTGGGCCATGTTGTATCAGAAAATGGGATTGCCGTGGACCCGACGAAGGTGGCTACGGTACAGGATTGGCCTACGCCCAAGAATGCAACAGAGGTAAGAAGTTTCTTGGGATTAGCTGGATACTATCGTAAGTTTATCCAAAGTTTCTCCAAGATAGCAGCACCATTGACCCAGTTAACTAAAAAGAATCAAGCTTTTGTCTGGGATGGAAGGTGCGAGAATGCATTCAAGAGTCTAAAGGACAAGTTGACAAGCGCACCAGTGTTAGTCATTCCTAAAGGGAGTGAAGAGGTGACGGTATACACGGATGCCTGTGGTACCGGACTGGGTGCTGTATTGATGCAAGGCGGTAAGGTTATAGCTTACGCAAGTCGGCAATTGAAACCGCACGAGAAAAGATACCCTACCAATGATTTAGAATTGGCAGCGATCGTGTTCGCGTTAAAGATGTGGAGACACTATCTCTTGGGAGAAAGATTTGAGCTGTTTACAGATCATAAGTCGTTAAAGTATCTCTTCTCTCAGAAAGATCTGAATCTCCGTCAGCAGAGATGGTTAGAGTTCTTAGCTTCCTATGATTTTGACATCGCATACACACCAGGAAAGGGCAATGCGGTGGTTGATGCATTGAGTAGAAGACATGCCAGCTTAGGGGCTATGTTCCTTGAATGGAAGCAACTGGAGTTTATCGCGGGGTTTGATTTCAGACCAAAGTGCGAATTGGATCCAGAAATGTTAGCAAGTTTGACGATCAGACCCACTTTGATTGAGCGGATCGGCTCTAGTCAGAGGGACGATCCTAACCTATTGGAAATCATCTCCAAGTTAAAGATGGATATCGATGAGGAGATGAACAAGTATGGGCTTGATCGAGATGGATGGCTTAGAAAGAATGGAAAGCTTGTTGTACCCAATGTCAATGGATTGAGGGATGAAGTGCTTAGAGAATGTCATCACTCAAAGTTGACCATACACCCCGGTGGTAACAAGATGTATCGAGATATGAAGCAGACTTACTACTGGGAAGGAATGAAAAGAGACGTTGGGAAGTTTATATCCAAATGCATGAATTGCCAGCTAGTTAAAGCCGAGCAAAAGAAGCCTAGTGGGTTGTTACAGCCCTTAGAAATTCCCGAATGGAAATGGGAGCAAGTCTCGATGGATTTCATCGATGGTTTACCAAGGACTAGATCGGGATATGATAGCATTTGGGTGATTGTAGACCGACTGACTAAAAGTGCAAGGTTTATACCAGTCAAATCGACCAGAACGGCAGCTAAGTTAGCGGAATTATATATGAAGTGGGTAGTGAGATTTCATGGAGTACCCAAAAGCATTGTGAGCGACCGAGACCCGTTGTTCACTAGTGGGTTCTGGAGGAGCTTACAAGAGGCTCTAGGGTCAGAGTTACATCTCAGTACCGCATATCATCCTCAGACCGACGGTCAGACGGAGAGGGTGAACCGTATCTTGGAAGACCTCTTGAGAGCATGTATATTGGACTTTGGTGGATCATGGGATGACCATTTGCATCTAGTAGAGTTTGCATATAATAATAGCTACCAATCCAGTATCGGTATGGCTCCGTTTGAAGCTTTGTACGGAAGACCATGCAACTCACCATCATGTTGGATAGAGACTGGCGAGAAGTTTATGCTTGGACCAGATGTGGTGAGGGAAACTTCAGATAAAATCAAGACCATTCAACAACGAATGAAGGCTGCCCAAGATAGGCAGAAGAGTTATGCCGATAAAAGGAGAAGAGACTTAAAATTCTCCGTTGGCGACTTGGTATTTGTAAAGATTTCTCCGTTGAAGAGCGTAATACGATTTGGCAGGAGAGGCAAGTTGGCACCAAGATTCGTTGGCCCATTCCCTGTTCTCGAACTAGTCGGGAATTTGGCATATAGGATTGACTTACCAGAGAAGATGGCGGGAGTTCACAACGTATTTCATGTTTCCCAACTAAGGAAGTTCGTTCACGACTCAGATATGGCTATTTCACCTGATCAGTTAGAGGACTTCGAAGTAGAACCCGAGGCGGTTAGGAACCGCAAGCCGGCCCGTATTGTCGAGCACGACATGAAGCAACTTCGAAGGAAGGCGGTGAAGCTAGTCAAAGTACAGTGGAGCGAGGACGAGAAAGATTGTACTTGGGAGACAGAGGAGAACATTAGGAAGTCACACCCAGAACTCTTTGCCTGGTAAGATTTTGACCTCGATTTAGTTTTCCGCATGCTAGGATAGGCTTGTTCGCTTGTTTTGCATGATTGATTGTTGTATGTGGTTGTTAGGCATGCGGGATCTTTTGTATGTTTTGGGTTAAGGAATTTCGGGGGCGAAATTTCTTAAGGGGGGAAGAGTGTAACGACCCGCATTCTACGCATCATAGAATCGTAGAATATTTATTTCTGTCACATACGAAGTCGTATGGTCATGTAACTTTGGGGGACGACTATTGGGGTCATTTCCCATGTTCATGATTTTTCCCGATTTTTAAACAACCATTTTACCCCTAGTTATCACTGTTTTGTCCATAACTTTTGACTGGAAAGGAATTTTGACCTGAAACCACTTCCATTGGCTCCGGATGATGGTTTCTCTTTCCGTAGAGTGGTCACATTAGCCAAACGGACTCACCGTTTGGGAGATATGGCTGAAACAAGTTTCAGATGGTGAAAAACAGCTTAATTGGGCTTAAACGGGTGATTAGCAGCTAGGCCCAAGGGGAATTTCGGGTTTAGGGGTATATAGGTGCTGATTAGGGTTAGAAAACATTTCTTTAGACATTTTCCAGCCGCCACTTTCATTTCCCTTAACCTAGCCATGGCCTCCACTCTCTAAATCTCTCTAAATCACCCAAAATCACTTCCTAATCAAGGATTAAGGCTTAGAGGCATCAAATCAAGGGGGATTAGCACAAGGACTGAGGTAGGGCTGCTGTTACATATTGGAATTCGTGCAAATCAGAGGTTCACTTCAGATTTGGAAGTTTTATTGTGGCAAAGGTGAGTGATAGCATCATTTTGACACTAATTACAGTTAATTAAGGGTAATTAGTGAAGATTAGCGAATTTATACACTAATAAATTCTGGAAAAATGTTTGGAAATTCTTAAATAAGGTTTTATGCCTCTGGTTGAAATTTGGTTCGATTTGATTAAGTTTTGCTAACCCTATGATCAGTTTTACTTAAACATGCTTAAGGGAAAATAAGGAGCTTTGGCCACTTTTGATCCATTTTGATTCATTTGAGTGATTGTTTGCTGTTGTGCTTGCTATTCCATGTTGCTATGACTCTAGCGTGTGTTTTGTGATTGCTTAGGAGTGTTAGTTTGGTCAAAAACGCCGTCGAATGGCGAGAAACTGTCGCTGGAACGAAGTGCAGGAATTTATCTGGATCGGATCGCCCCCATGCCCACGAACCGACCCGCCTTCTCGAACCGCGCCACATGCCAGAGCTCGGAGCCACGAAGGGAAGACCGCGACCCGATCCGATGGCGCGACCCGCTCCGCCGATGGCTGAAGACCCCGATCCGATGATCCGATCCGATTCGTCTCTCGTGAGAATGAACTACTCCGACCCGAACCGATCCACTTAAGAAGCTCACGATCCGAACAGATGTTCCTCCACGACTGAAGGGAAGCGCCATGATCCAGATGGGTAGCTCGACCCGAACCAGTGGGTTGCCACGAACTGATAAGCCCGAACCGACCCGACAAGGCGCCACGAGCTGACGAGGTGCGATCCATATGGTGCGACACGATCCGACCCGAGTGTGAAGGATGATCCGAACCGATCCGAGGTTGATGGCTACGAGCTGGTGACTGCGAATCGAACCGGGAAGCTACGAACAGAATGAAGACCGATCCGGAGGGTGATGACAGAAACCCGAGATGCAAAGGAAGTCCAAATGAGAAGTTAGAGCTCAGGATTCAGATGGGAATCAACGAGTTCGCTTCATGGTTGGGCTTTGTTGCGGGACGTGTGCCAAGGAGTTATCGACGTCTATAGCTTTGGACCACTACGGTAGGAGGTACGAAGGCGGATTCAGGGCCATTATGGCATCGGTAGAACCAAGGGCTACGACCAATGAAGTGGGTCATTGAAATGTTTGGTCATGACTCCAAGTGTTTGGCTTGGTCGCAGCAGGGTTCCTACAAGTCGGGATTCGTCGTTACCTCAGTTTGTCTAGTGTTCCAAAGTGGTAGATGTCGTACGCTTTACGCACTGAGTAAGAGATGTGAGGATGTTTGCTATGGATGATTTGTTTGCTATCATTGTGACATGCACACCCCACCCCCGTATTCTTACACTATCAATTATGGCACCTTGGAGTATTGTACGGTATGTGGTACTAACACTTTGGTTGCAGGTCCAGGTTCAGGTATGGTTTAGTATACCTGTTATTACTCTGTTTAGATGCTTATCGCTCATACCAGGCTTTATGTCTGACCCAGAGTTTTATGTCTCTTCTTATTACTCTGGGTGCGCACACGAGCAGACTAGAGACAGGTTAGCTGGTGATGCACGGGTAGATGATCCGGAGACGAGCAGGAGGCTTCCACGTAATATATATAGTATTCTCCCTGTATTGTTGAAGATCACTGCTTGGGCATTGGTGGTGTATCTTCTACTTTAGTTCTCTTTTGATTGGAGACAGTAAATTTGGAAAGTTGTAATAAGCTGTATTTGGATTTCCGCTGCTCTGATGTTGACATTGATTATTAGTTATCAGCTTATGCACTGTCTCACCTGTTTTATGTCAAGTATGTTATTATTATATTTTATTCCATGCGCTGTGAGACATTCTACAGGTTCCTTGATTAGTTCATTCCCTTCTTTCCTTTCTTTGGCGACCGTCCCGTGCTAGTTGGGCATGTGTACAGCGCACTTTCGGAGGAAATGCAGGCTGGTGCGGGGCGGGCCGTCACACATGTGACTGGTGTGAGAACTAAAACAGTTATTAATCTTTATTTTAAAGTTAGGTGAATCAAGGGACCACGCCGTATAACACGGAACGGGTTTCCTCCCAAGAATACCAGTGCATAAAACAATAGCGCAATGCTAAATAAAGAACAATGAAGCTATTATAAGACCCAGGTCCCATCACACAATGCAACGCAAGCCGGAGGATAGGGTTTTTACCTTATAATAGCCAAGAATGCTTGATACGTTTAAAGCAAATCATTTGATACTACAATAACTTCATAGTGTGTAAAACAACTTCAAATCATAAGTATCAATCATAGACGGCATGGGTACCATATATCATGTCGCCCTACTAGTTCTACAATTAAAACCGCAAATGTCACGTATTTGGAAATTGGATTTCCGTCTGTGAACTGAGGCTATGGATCGTCCTCACCATCTTCGAGACTCTCTAGCCCGAGCCTCAGGGTCAGAGCGCATCGACCCTTGGATCGTCAGGGCCGGTCCACCGATGTGGATTAAAATGCCTGAACACTGCGTTTCCCCGCCCTTTGGGGCGTAAATGAGCCAACGAATGGCTCCATCGGACCCGGATCGTCCGATCTAACCGAGGCGCCTCGCAACAGCAACAACCACACAGGTGAAAAGTATATAAATGTCAGGGCTGGTAGGTCACTGACACCACCCTAGCTAGAAAGAAACGCATGCCCTCCCTGATGTCCTCTCCCGTTTCTGGTTCACAACCGCGGTGTGAGGCTCGCGAATCAACGCTACACAAAGCTACGCCACCAAGGCCGTGCTTTGATCATCAACCACAAGACTTTGCTTTTCAACATAAGCCTTGATCATTTGCATCTTAGCATGCCACACAGGCAAACCATTCTATGCAACCGATATCAGTCACACAGAATGAAATCCGATGTCAGACACACAGTCCATTTACAAGTCCGTTCTGGGTCTGAACGAAACCGGAGGCACCTAGTACCCCGCATATCCATCGATCTCCAAGTACGTCTGGACGATCACCAACTGTTTCCATCTTCTTGGGTGTACATCCCAATCAAGATCATCAGTAATCACTCAAACGATGTGAAGACCTCCGGTCTTCGACCACCGTCTTCATCTTCGACTTATCGTCGTATCAGTTATTCAGAATGGGATAAACCCGGTCTTTCCGAATAACTCGCGTATTATTTTAAATAAGTGTTACACAAACACAACATACGCCTCATTCCAATTCATCAGTCACCAACCGTAAATTAATCAAGAGAATAATTCCCCAAATATTAACCCCGAAGGCCGAAACCAACATCAGATCAATATCCAGAAAGCCATTCTGCTTGGCTAACCGACAGTTAGTTTCTAAATTTCACATTCATAGGGAAAGGTTCCCATTAATTTTATCCAAGATAAATTCCTTGAATTTATTCTCTAAGCCCCTTTTGAATTTCGATTCAACTAGTCGGGATTAACGAACTTTACCGAAGTAATCATTTGTTTTAATTTCCCAATCCCAACCTATTCATCCCATGAAGTAAAACTGGTTATACTTCATATCTAACACCACAGTGTTATCGGTAAATTCAATTACCATTTCACGTTCAAATCTAATTAAAGATTTAACTAACGCCTGGAGCAAAACTGGTGATACTCCATTTCGATTATTTCAATCTAATTAAAGATTCATTAAAACTCCACTTAGTTTTAATCTGTGACTGGGTTAAAGAATCAGTGTCATTTAAAACACAGTTCACGATGAACCCAAAATCACATTTCATTAATTATCGGGTTAAGAACGAGTGTTATTTAAAACACTGTCCACGATAAACCCAAAAATCAATATCAATTCAATTCCATTTAAATATTATTTAATTGGTACACTTCATTAAATCCAAATAAAAAGATTTAATCTTTTCTCAACTGGGTTCAAGAACAGTGTTAGTCAAGACACCATTCACGACAAACCCAAATTACATTTGATATTAAATACAAGGCTCTGAATAGAAAATATATCGGCGCTTATTCAATATCAAATTCTACGACCAACAGATATCGTATTGGAAATAACGATATATATATATCTATATCTTTCAAATTTCCATAACAACATCTGTATAATCACGAAATGCAACATCGAAATATTCCGAAGACAATTTCGATTCAAATCAATTCCAATGCAATCATTGGAAATTCTGGTTATTTTCAAAACCATTTCAAATTCAATTTATTTAGTTAAAAATAAATAAATTACTATTCTAGTTCAAAACTAGTTCATTTCGATAAAAATCTATTTTTATCTTTTCAAATATGGAGTTTTCATCCCAATTCTTCACAAATCATTTCTTATGATTTTACACAAATTATTACTATTTTTAATAATTTTATCAAGGCCTGTACAGTCGATTTCCATCAACGGCCATCGAACTGCACTTACAGCAACCTTTTTCAAATTTTATTTGGACATAATTCCAAATCCAACCATTAGATTTCAAATTTCTAATATTCGTTAGAAAGCTCTTTTTGATACGAACCCAACGGTTCCGGTTTCAGGAGAATCCGACGGTCGGATCTCCCGCAATATCCGTTCGAAGTCAATGGTCGAAATTCGCGAACTGCCGCGGCGCAGCGCGTTCTATTCAGGCCATTATATTATATATATAATATATATAATATATACTTCGTCGATTTCAATTCAAAACGTGCTTTATAAATCGTTTTAAATTCATTTTCAAAACGGGTTCAACTTCTTATTCAATTTCAAATCAAAATTGAATATTCCAATATAAATTCGTTTTAAATTCATTTCAAATGGATTTCAATTCAAATTGATTTCTAATTCAATTTCAGTTCGTTTTCAATTCAATTCAATTCCAATTCGTTTTCTATTCAATTTCAATTTGAATTCATTTCTATTCAATTTCAATTTGAATTCATTTCTATTCAATTTCAATTTGAATTCATTTCTATTCAATTTCAATTTGAATTCATTTCTATTCAATTTCAATTTGAATTCATTTCTATTCAATTTCAATTTGAATTCATTTCTATTCAATTTCAATTTGAATTCATTTCTATTCAATTTCAATTTGAATTCATTTCTTTTCGAAAAATCATATTTTGAAATCACTTTCGATATTCATTATAAAATCGATATAAATATCGTTCACGTCAAAATGCCGTCAATCTAATCAATACGGCTTCATATATTCCTATTTTCAAATATTTCTCTTTTCAAATATTTCTATTTTAAAACTAGAATGAGGCCCAATCCATCACCATATAATGTTAATTATATGGATTTTCTACAACACATGTATACAATAACAACGATGAATAATCAACCATCATCCAAAGTGCATTCTACACTGTATAAGCATCAAATATAAATATTCAACGCTTATAACAGTCTGTCAATCAATCGATCGACATACAACTAAACAATCGGGATTAGTGTACGTCAAATATCATCCCAATACCCGTGTGGGGTTTCAAACAATCAAACACAGATTTTATTTGTGCAGTTGGGCGATGTGTAAAATTTATCGTCCCAATCAATATCAGTCAAATGTGTGTATACAAACAAATCGTCCGATTTGTTTATTTTTATTTCATTTCATATATACGTTAAAATTCTAATTTTAACTATATAAAATATTTTCCACTATAAAATATTTTATTTCACTTCACATCACATCACACAATCAACTACACATCAAAATCAAACAAACAAGCATACAAGCCGTCCATGGTCTGTGGACGACGGGTGTCGGGTGCTACTAAACACCGTCTGCATCCTAGTATATATTTCAACTAGAAAATTAAATTAAAGAGTGAGAAATTCTCACAGAATTGCTAATCCAACGCCACGACTCTTCTTAGGTAGAAATCTTCGTCGTTCTTGCCTTTTGTCACTTTTCACTGCCCGTATTCTCTACATATATAAAAATCACATTTTTACTTTGCTATTCAATATATAAAAATCGAATTTTTACTTTGCTGTTCAATATATAAAAATCGAATTTTTACTATGCTGTTCAATATATAAAAATCGAATTTTTACTATGCTGTTCAATATATAAAAATCGAATTTTTACTATGCTGTTCAATATATAAAATTCGAATTTTTACTATGCTGTTCAATATATAAAAATCGAATTTTTACTATGCTATTCAATATATAAAAATCGAATTTTTACTATGCTATTCAATATATAAAAATCGAATTTTTACTATGCTATTCAATATATAAAAATCATACTTCTACTATCGCCATTCTCTATATAAAGACCTCGCCTTTTCAAATATAAAGATCATATTTTTACTTCTTCTATAATATAAAAATAACGTCTTTAATATTTCTACTATATAAAAATTATATTTTTATTTTCTATAATATAAAAATCATATTTTTATACTTCTACAATATAAAAGATTATATTTTTTATTCTCTTTTCTATATTATAAAAATTATATTTTTACTACCCTACTATAACAAAAATTATTTTTAATCGCTAGAAATATGCATAAAAATCCTACCTTTATCAGGCTAAAGATCCAGACTTTATAAACTATAAAAATCTAATTTTTATAAATAAAAAGCTCACATCGATTCGTTAAGGAGGAGGGGTGCTGAAGGTCGTCGGCGGACAGCGGGAGATGGCGGCAGCGATTTCTGAGCAGTTTTAAAAGCCTGGACTTCGGATTGGGGAGGGAGGAAGATTTCCTGTCGAAGAAGAAGAGGAGGGGGGCGGAGCAAACCACCGGAGCGGCGGCCGTTCGATGGGGGTCGCGTCTGAATCGCGATGAGGGTAGAGGGGGGGTTCCGATCGGTTTTAGGGTTGGAAAGGGGGCGCGGTGGTTTTTGGCTAGCGTCGACCAAGGGGGGGTGCGATAGAGGACGGGGAGGTGGTGGAGGAGTTCGCCAGGGCGTGGTGGCTGTTGCGAGGTGGAGGCGGCGTCTCCGGTGAATGGGGCGACGGGATTTATCAGATCGGGTTTTTGTTTTTTTTTTTGTTTTTTTCTCTTCTGATCGAATGAATAGGAGGGGGGGGGGAGAAAGGGAGATATATAATAATATATATTTTAATTTATTTTAATTTAAAAAAATAACTTTTTCATTCGAACTCGAAACGGGACCCACCGCCTGTCGCCCCCAGCTAATTACCCCCATTCCGAACACAATGGGATATGTATCGTAGGCTGATTCGATCGTTTCGATTAGTTTCCGTTAAAATCAACATATAACTCTATATATTGAATTTGAACGCGTATTTCAATTTACCGGGGTCACATACTAACTAGAAAAATTCCAGAAAAATATTTTCTAGCTTCGTATTGACGATACGGTTCTAACAAAACTAGTTTCGTCGAATTCTGAGCCTATATGAAAAATGGCCATTTTCCAGTCGATTAAAATCAACTGAAACTGGTCAAACGCGTTTTCCTTTGCCACGCTCACATATTGATTCGAAGAATTATGAAATTTGGAACCTAGTAATAAATTTACATCACGGACCCAACAAAAGTGGTTTCGTCGAAATACGAGGTCGTTTGCAAAATTTCCATTTTTAAGGGCCTAAATTCTATAGTGACTATTCAGAATTTTCAACTGGACATATCTTTTGATTCCCGATATGAAATTTCGATTTCCCGGATTCGTTGGAAATATATTCACAATTAGATTCCATTATTTTTGGTTTCACTAAAATTCGGTTTGTTTTGCACCCAGTACCTTCAATTGAAATTTGAAATCGAATTATCGAACTACCGCGCCATTTTCAATTCCTTTTATAATTATATATAATTATTTACATTCTAACGACGATTCGAATAAATATATACGTTCGAATTCTATTCAAAATAAATTTCTCGTCATTATTATTTAAAATAATTCATTTTAAATAATCAAAATCGCTAAAATTGCCAAAATAAAAATTTTAAACTGGCCCAGATTTTCGGGTTGTTACATCAAGTCTAAAAGGACAGGTTGAAAATTTCAATGATACAGAAAAATCTGTTTTTGAATACCATAGTCAAGTCTTAATGAGCAAAATTAACAGGAATTTTTCAAAAGGACCAAATCAAAGTTTTTAAAAGCTACCGAGAATTTTCTCCAATCATATAATATATACGGTCAGTTTTAAAATCAAAGAAATCTCAGAAGAAAAATTCAAATCAGATATCCAAGTCATAAGAACAATTCAAGGCCCATGAATTGTCTAGAATCAGAGATGCTAGGGTTTAAAAAACCCTATAAATACACCAATCATCATAGGCATAATCTTATCCAAGTTCAAGCACAATCAAAGAGAAATTCGAATTTAAAATCATACCCGAAAACTGAAATTACTTGGATCGGAATCAAGCTTCTTCAATTCAACCAGAGAAGATTGAAATCGGAAATCGAAGGACATCACAGAGGAGAGCAGCTGCCTTGAATCAGAGAATTGGAACCCTAGATCGCCATCGCGACTTAATTTTCTGAAGGAAACCCTAGATTCAAAGCCGCCGCCGGCTTTTTTTCCAGAGAGTAACAAAGTGATCGGGGTCAAAGAAAAAATGGCTAGGGAAAAAAAGAAGGACGACCAAGATTTTTAAGGGCTAGGGTTTAACTACTTAAAGGGTTTTAATTAAAATTAGGGTTTCTAATTGTTTTTAAATTTGTTTTTTATCGTTTGTTTTTTAATTTGTCTTTAGTTTCAAGTTGTAATCGGAATAAAGTTTTCTAGTTTGTCTCTAAAACTAGGGAGATGAATTACGGGATTTGTAATTCGGGGAAATCTGGTTTCGGGGACAGAAACCAGTGCAGGGTTTTGAGCGTAGGATTAAGAACATTTGGGGGCGAGTATCGCTAGTTTACAGGGGATTGTAAGCGTAGAGATTGTTTTAACTCCTATTAGAAACCTTGGGGAATGCAGCAGTAGGTAGGGTTTTGCCGAAGCTGGGTATATCTGTGTGTTATTTTTTTTCCGCGTTTATTCTGATTATTATCTGTGCTGTTGTTATTTAATTACTCTGCAAAAATATGCAATAAACCCTATTCACCCCCCTCTAGGGTTAATTTAGATCCTACAAATGGTATCAGAGCAGGTATCTTTTTTATTTTAAAATGACTTTAAAGTCATGAATTTCCCTAACGGTGAGTTTTCTAGTTGTCAATCTAGCGAGAATTTTTCCAGTATAAACCAAACTATTTTTGATAGAAAAGATTTTTTAAATTGGAAATTAAAAATGGAATTTTATTTAAAATCTGTTAATATTAGAAGTTATGATATTATTAAAAATGGGTCTAATATTGTAGATAAGAATGATATTATAATTAACTCTCGTGCTACTCACATTTTATATTCTTATATTAACGATGATCAGTATAACCATATCTCTCATTGTGTAACTGCACAGGAAATTTGGAAAACAATCGACACGCTGTACGGAAGAAAAGACAACAATAGCTCAAAACCCCCGATTACCAACTCAGTTTCAGAAATATGCTTAACAGAATTTACAGAAGGTGGATCAGATGACGACCACGGTGAATTTCCTTTTGAAAAATTAATTTTTGTTTGTGATAATTTAACTAAAACTATTGTGAATCTCAAACTGAAAAATAAAAATTTAAAATCTGAAAATATTAAGTTGAGCAATAAAAATCATGATTTGGAATTAAAACTTGAAAATGTTAAAAAAATAGAAAACTTGAATTGCAAAAAATGTTTAGATTTGGAAAATGATTTAGTTCATCTTAATGAAAAATTTCAAAAGCTTGAAAAACGAATTGTGTTTCTAAAAATAAATGAGATTGAACTAAAAACAAAAAATGATTTTTTTCAAAAAGAGTTGGATAAGTTTAAGAACGTTAAAAATTCCAAACAAGAAATTTTAGAGAAAGAGAGTTTATTGAAAACTGAATCGATTTTAAATGAACTTGAAATTGAAACTGAGAAAATCAAAAATCTCAAATGTGATAAATGCACAACTTTTCAAAAAGAATTGCTTGAAAATAAAATAAAATTTCAAAACCCTTGAAAAAGAAAATGTGATTTAAAAAAAAACGAATCTGAAATTACTCGTATAAACCATGATTTGGAAAAAGAAATTGGAAAATTCAAGGATTTTGAAAAACTTGAAATTGAAAATCGTAAACAATTTGAAAATGAGATTTTTGAGTCCAAAGCGAAAATTAAAATGCTTGAAAATGAAGATATGGTTTTGAAACAAAATGATTCTGAAAAAAGGAAGATCACTATAAATCGTTGTTCGAATTTAATAAAAGAAAATAGTGATCTTAAATCTAAAATTCAACGACTTGAATCAATATTGGTTAAGTTTTCTAAAGGTGAAAAATTGTTGAATATGTTGTTAAAAAACCAATTTTTTGTTAAGAGTAAGAAGGGACTCGGTTTTGAAAATTTTGATCAATTTAAAAAGTGAGATTCTAATGATTTTAAAAATCCTTCAAACCACTTTGGAAAAACTGATCTTTTTGAAAAGCTAAATTTGAATGATTTTGAAAATTCTACAAGTATCCTTGAAAAAGTGCAAATTAGAATTTTGAATTCTAATAAATTCAAAAGGTTTTCAAATCATAAACAAAATGATAACTCGTTTAAAAACAATTCAGTTAAACAATTTTGGATCCCAAAAGATAATAAAATGAATTCGATTAAAATTAAACGAATTTCGGTTCCAAAGGGTACTTTAGTGGATAGTAATGGATTATTATATAAACGGGTTTGGGTACCAAAATGTGTAAACAAAGATAAGAGTGGTAAAACAATTTTTGTTAGACCACTCGATTCTATAAACATTTAGGTACCGGGGAAAGGCTAAGGAACAATTGTGTTTAAGAGATAAAAATTCAAATTGTTCCATTTTATTGGTTCCTTAGCCATAGATTCAGATTTGGAGAATCATTGGATCACGTCGATTATGGTAAGTCAGGTATGATCTCTAAACTTGTATTTTTATTTCAATTCCATTTTAGTTTATTTTCCTTTTTAGTTTTTATTTCTTTTATTTTCTTTATTTTTTACTTGGTTGATTTTGAAATCATTCGTTACTGACTTTTGAAATCCTTGGATTGTAAAAATTTGATTTTTTTAAGTGATTTTAAATAATCATCTTCAGATTTGATCGTTGAATGTTTCTTGTGCTTGTTTAAAAATTCTCTGATAAATTCACTTGTGATTCTTTCTTTGAAAATGATCTTGTGCTTCTCTGATAAGAGAATTGATTTGATTCGTTTGAATAACTTGGTGACTGGACGACGAGTTGAGAAATCAGTAACTAAATATCTTCAAATTCCATAGACAATTTGAATTAAATATATAAGTTGTTTTTACAATTGTCTAGGAACAATCAACATTAGAAATATTAGATAATTTCACATTCTACTGATTGATTTTTGAAACTGATTTTCAACTTACATTCATATTTTCGAAAACTCCTTTTGAAATTGATATTTTCAATTTTAAAATTATTTTTGATTATCTATTCAAAAATTGAAATTACTGATTGATTTGAACTGTTTTGTGACTCATCAAAATTATTAATAGATTTATGATATTGTGATGAGTTGTGACTAAGATATAATTCATAACTAGAGGAGATGTTATTTTAAATCTCATGATGATTAGACAGATTTTATAATATCTTTGAATTAGAACTTATTTCACGACCATCTTATATATCTACCATATTTCTGTCATTCATCATGGTTTTATTTAATTTGGGGAGTTCTAATTATTCTTGGAATTAAAAATAAAATAGAAAATAATTAAAAATATAATTTATCCTTGGTATTCACTCCCATTTAAAAGTCCTCGCGGTTATGCGTGGGTGAATTACCTTAATCTCCATGTGCTTTCATTCTCACTTAAAAGACCTTTGGGCAGTGCATGGATGGAACTCATTAGAAATCGTATGGGAAAAACATAAACTATTTAAAAAGATAAATATATTTACAATCTTACTGAAAATACTAATATGTAGAAATCGTATGGGAAAAACATAAACTATTTAAAAAGATAAATATATTTATCTTTTGTCTACTTTATTTGAAAGGCAAATTATTATTTATTCACTTTGATCACATACAAGTATCCAGAATTACAAAAACAATACAATACATCAATGACTCTCACAGCAAAGAGGAAAAAACCAATGACATGTACAAGAAATATAAAAAAACTCAATACTGATGACAAAAACAACAACAAAATCTATACATCACTATCTCAGCAACTAATCACAAAAGCAAACCAGTTAACCTTCACATCCAACTGCCGAACCAATACTATCACTCTGGAATCAATCTCCTAAGAATGACATTGTTAATAATAGCAAACAACTCATCCACTTTCAAAGCTAAAGAATTGAAAACTCTCCTATTTCTCTCTACCCACACTTCAAACACAAATATCTTCAAAATTCTTAACAAAAGCATACTCCTACTCGTTCTCCATCTAGTGGCCTTGAAAAGAATAAACCATTCATCTCTACTAATATTGGAGGGTCTATGCTATTTATTAGCAGCGAAAATGCGCCACCATAACTGACAGACAAAGGAGCATTCAAAAAACAAATGAGCATTACACTTAGAATCCACACTAGAAAATACACAAGTGACATCCGAAATGATCCCTAACTTGTGCAGTTTGTCTTTGGTATTGATAGCATTTGACATGATTTTCCATAATAAAGTTTTTTTTGCTTTGCATTACTCATCAAACTTCAAACTCTCTTATACCAAGCAAAGAATGGCTTCTCACCTCCCATCAAATCATAAACCAAACTAATTGAATGCTTCCTGCCCATCCACAAAAAATTATCATCACTAGACTTAAGATTAATAGAAATATCAGACCAGAGAGACCGTAAAGAAGATAAAAAATTATGAGGCAAATATATCTTTCCGTCACGAATCATATCTTTAACTATTGCTGCATTAGGAATACCACTATTCCTTCTCAAATTGTAGTCCACTTCATCACTCAAAATTAAGCCATTGCCCACCTAAGAAGAGCACCAGAAAGATAACCCTTTAACTTTTCCAGTATTGCATTGAACAAAAGGCAGAAAAATTCTTCTAAGCTTGAGAATGTGTCTCCAACTACAACTACAGTCACCTGGAATATACATAGTCCAGAAGTTCTTTTTCCTAATAAGATTATTCTTCACATACTTCGTCCGTAAGCAACTTTCATCATTGAAAAGTTTATCAAAATATAATGAAACAGCCGCTTTATTCCATTGAAAAAGATTTATAATTCCTAGACCACCATTTCTTCTATCTTCACATTCTTAGCAAAAGGACCACCATG
Organism: Allium sativum; assembly: GCA_030737875.1. Taxonomy (NCBI): domain Eukaryota; kingdom Viridiplantae; phylum Streptophyta; class Magnoliopsida; order Asparagales; family Amaryllidaceae; genus Allium; species Allium sativum. The sequence continues at coordinate 304,492,273 of CM060912.1, read as the reverse complement.
CTAAAGAAATTTATTCATCGCACTAACCACCATGTTAATAAGCTTCAAAGGGAGAATGTAATTCCATGACTAGTATATAGTCATTGAAGCTACAATGGATTGAATAATAACTAACCTTCCAGCTTGAGGCATCTTACACAAAGGCCACTGCTTCATTCTATCAATGATTTACTCATATAAAGGCATACATTTATCCTTAGAAATTCTACCAATGAACAAAGGTAAGCCTAAATAAAATGAATTATCAGGAAGGACCTTCAGCCCTGATAAAGCAACCATATCATAACTATCTTTTTGGCTTAATCCTGCAATTTTTATATGAGATTTATTCAAACTAATTTGAAGGTCAGTTATCTCATGAAAAGATTTCATGATGGATAAAATGCAATGAATGTTATCCAAGGATGGCTTAGTGAATAAGATAAGTTCATCAGCAAAGCATAAGTGAGTAATGAGTGGATTTCTACAACGAGGATGAATAACAAGATTACCCAACTTAACTTGATTAATGACCAGAGAATTGAGAAGATCCATAACAATAATAAAAGATATGAAGAAATTGGGTCACCCTGTCTAACCCTACGCTTTACTTTGAAATAACCATGCAGCATCCCATATCTAGAAATAGAAAAGGTTGGAGTAGAAATACATGTGTAGATCCAAGCTAAGAATGGTCTAGGAAAGTTCATTCTAGACATAATGGCTACAATACAAGACCAAGATACACTATCAAAAGCTTTCTTGATATCCAGCTTTAACATACAACGAGGTGATATATTCTTCCTATCATAACCGTGGAGCAACTCCTGTGTAATTAAAATATTATCACTAATAGTCCTTCCAGGTACAAATGCTGACTGGTTACAAGAAATAATAGATGATAGCACAGATTGAATTCTATTGGTCAAAACCTTCAAAATGATCTTGTAGAAGACACTACAGCAAGAAATGGGTCTAAATTCTGAAACACATGTAGGATTGTCAACTTTTTGAACCACAGCAATGGAAGTAGCAGTTAGAGTGGAAGGTAAAACATTCTTCAGAAAGAAATATTTGGCTGCTTCGATGACATCATAACCAATAATGTCCCAATTTTTTTGAAGAAAACAAGCATTATACCCATCAGGCCCTCCAGTACTTGAAACATCCACACTAAACACTGCCGCTTTTAATCTCATCACTAGTAACAACATTGATAAGCTTCTTAGATTGTATATTAGACAAATAAGGAAGCTCAATGTGAAATAAAGGATCAATATTACTAGGAGGTAGGGAATTAGGAGCTAAAATAGAACTAAAATAATCAACAAACGCTTTATCAAAACTGTCTTGAGAAGAGAGAGTGTTACAATCAACATCATTTATCATGAAAATAACCTCTTTAATTTTGTTGATCTTCAAAGAATTATGAAAATACTTAGAGTTCCTATCAGCCTCCAAATCCTTTCTTGACCTAAAGCTCTGCCTTGCTGATTGAAATTCTATATCCAACAAACTCTTCGATTTATTCTGCAATCCCCTCTGCAATAAATGAAGCTGCAAATCAAAAGTTTCCCCACCATTTCATATTGCTCTATAATAAGCTTAGATCTCACCAATGTTGATTGCTTCAAAGAATCTCTAAATGTATGGCTAGACTAAGCTTTGAGATGAATTTTCAGCAATCTTAATTTATGAAGCAATTTATCCATAGGATTACTACCATAACAATGACTCCAAACCTGCAACAAAATGCCTGAAAAATCTATATGAGAACACCAAAAATTAAAAGAGGACTTCCTTTTTACAATGACACTCGAGCTCCCCCAATATAAAAGCAATGGACAATGATCAGAAATAGTGGAAGGAAGAACATAATAAAAAGAGTTGGGCCAGGCTTGAAGAAAGGAAGAATTGACAAAAACATGATCAAGCTTGCAAAGAGTTGGAGGACCAGAGTGACTTTTATTTGACCAAGTGAAAGATGAGCCATAACTATTAATAGGAATAAGATTAGTGTAATGATAGCTTGACTAAGAGGGGCAATGTCATTAACAGTAAGAGTGCAACCACCTATCTTTCGAAACGAATGATTGACATAGAAATGTGTTTATTTTATGCTCTTATTTCTTATCTTTTGGATATAAATAAATATTACTTGGGTATTGTTTTGTTATTTTTACAGATAGTCCAACCCAGCCCGCATGCAACCAGAAATGTAGAGAAATAGAGATCAATTTGCTGTGTATTTGCATTTTGAAGAATTGTAGATGAAGATATCACATCTAGTTGCTATTGGACAGGAAAAGGAGTGATAAAAAGGCTTTGCACATCACAAATCAATGAAGAAATATCAAGGAAGCAAGAGGAAAAAGAGAAAAGGCCCAAATTTGCTTTATTTATCTAAGGCCCATTTATGTTACTCATTGTAACTAATTAGTGGTGTAATGACTAGGCCCATTTACCATTAGGGTTAGGGTTAGGGTTTGGCTATCTACCCTATATATACCCTTGTAATAACCTTGTAGCCACCATCTCATCCTATCTCATCTCTTATTCCATTGTTCTAATAAAAGTTCTTCTTTCTCTTTTATCTTCTGCATTTTTTTGTTTTCTTAGCAACTAGTGTTGTCTATACGATTAGATTCGGTAGAACACTATTTGTATTTTGCACTTGTTTGCATTAGTGATTTACCGTCTGATTAGATTCAGCGGAAATCCTAATTTTAATTCTTGTTTGTTATTTCAATTTCTGCTTTTATTATTTTCTTAGGTCAAATTGGGTTTGATTAGATTCAAATCTAATTCATAGTTTCATTTTCTTTCCATTGAAATTGTGATTTGATTGTCGGTTCAGTTAGATCTGTTCTGAATCAAATTACAGTTTTAATTTTTTTTTATTTTCAAAATCAACCTCCAAAGTTCGTCTAACACGCCCACGAAACATATAAATAATAAAATTTAACTTTCCTCCCTGTGTTCGACCTGTATGCTACACACCTGTATGCTTGCAGAATTTAATTTAAATGTCGCGCTTTTCTAATTCATAGACTAGCGTCGATCAAGTTTTTGGCGCCGTTGCCGGGGAGGCAACGTTTAAATTTTATTATTTATTTGATCTCTGATTCGTGTTAGTTTTGTTTCCCTCGTTTTTTTTCTTTTTCCACGTATTCATATATTAAAAAAAAAATCTGTCATTTTTCACTAATTTTCTACCTTTTCTACTCCTTCCATTCTGCCCCTTTCTTCTTTTACATTTTAATTTCTTTCTATAAAAAAAAAACTTTTCTGTCTACAATTCCTTTCCTTGTTCTTTTCAAAAAATATATATATATATATATATTCCTTTCCCAATTTTTCTCTCCTTGCTGTATATTCCTTCTGTTGCCTTCACAGCCACTTAGCAAATCACAAACAGAAAAACCATCGGCCTTCACCTCAATACATCCACTTTCACACAATTCACCATCAATACCCACCATATCACCATACACTACCCAGAAGCTCCAACTTCAAACAGATCCATAATATCCATCACCACTTCGTCCACGTCACAAACTCCACAACTTCGAAACCCAGTCATCTTCACCTTCCTCATCAAATAACATCACCTCATCTTCAACCACACACCTCTGCATCTCCAAGTACCCGATCCCTAAAACCCGTTCATAAGTCCAACTCCTTCCTCATCAAATAACATCACGCTCCTCCCCCCACCAGTTCAACCAAACCTAACCTGCTTCATACACAAACCCAGGTCAACAATACTCCACTTCCCAAAACCGCCCCTGTCCAATTCGAAGACTTACTGATTCCGCAAAACCCCCTCTTACAAGTCCGTCGCAGCCTCACAAACAAGTCATCATCCACCACCGTGGTCACGCAAACCCACAGGCCCACGTGAAACCGCATCCACAAACAAATCAGCATACCAAGCCGAACCCACGTTCAAACCATCCCCTATCCCTCCTGCCAACAACAGTAACGAACCCCATATCAACCCAAGCCGAACCCTAACAGCAATCACCACTTCAGCAAGTCACGATACCAGATCGGACCCAAATCTACAAGCATCCTCACATCCGCATCTTGTGCAATTCACTCGCACAATCCCAGAAGGCGAATAGTTGCAACCTGAAACCCCATTCGAAATTAACATATTCTGTAATTGGGTTCATATTCGAGCCCCATTCGAAACCCGAAATAAAAGGGTCTGATTTGTGGGGGATTTGTTTCCTGAACAAAAGAGGGCGATTGGTTTTCCAGATTCTTTTGAGCTGATTGAGATTTATAGATGAGGCGCGATCTTTGTTTTGAGGGTTAAGCATTCTTTTTGTATCGTTGACTGGATTGGATTTTATTGGGAAATAGAAAGGCGTGTTTAAATGATTTGTTTCCCTTTTTTTTGTACAATTTGTTTTGGAAAAAATAAAAGAAAATAAAGAAAGGGGAGAGATTTTTGGGACATCTGGTTCCTACTTTGAGTATGCGGCCCCTTTTGGCATAAAGAAGGGTTTGACGTACTGTTTATCCACGTGAAGAACCATCCTTTTATTGACTGGTTTTTATTCTGACGTTCGGTTCCTTGTTTTCGTTTCGAGTAGGTCAGTATCCAGTTGGTTTTGTGTAGCCTGGATTTTTGTTTAGCTTAGTTCTGTTCTATTCTATTTTTTTTTTTTTTTTTGGGTTCACTTTAGTTTTCATTATTCAGTTTAGTTTAGTTTTGTTTTAAACTCGTATTTCAATTTTCTTCGTTCTGTTTTTGTAATCTCTTCTTCAACTTAAAAAAAAAAAGGAGAATTTTTCAAAAACAGGTACAGCTGAAATTTAAAAAAGGTCTTAAAAAAAATTTTTTCGGGCTCCTAGCCCGAACCCGTGCCGCAGCGCAGTCAAACAATTAATAGAAGGGGACAACAACAGAAAGCAGTGGACAATTCAGATAGGTTGGAGCGGTTGCACACCAAGTGGGGTGTGAACGCGCTAGCGCTTCCCAAATTCACTAGAGGACTGCCGATCAAGGTGAGAAATTTTTAAAACACTACAGGTGCTCTGCTGCTGCAAAATATATATATATATATATATATATATATATATATATATATATATAGACAATTGTTGTAAAAATTTCTGCAGGGGCAGCGGCTTGAATGTAAATTTTAATTCTGCAATTTATATTTCTGTGTCTGTTCTGTGACTGATATTTCTGAATTTGTGGTGAGGAACGGTTTTCCATAACTAATCACTCTCATCGATTTTCAATTTTAAAACGTGATTTTGATTTTCAAAATAATATAACTGAAAAGTGGTGCTTTGTGAAGTTGACTGTCTCGTACAATTGGATCGCGGATATATATTAGTTCAATTTATTGAACTTTTAGCAAAAGAGGTTGCATACTACCCGTAAAACATTGGTCGTATCCCTTAGTTTTATACTATACGTGAACGGCCATAAGACCCTCTTCCCCCTTCCAATTGAGTCAGTTAATTAATAGAGCACAACTCATTATTTTATATTATTTTGAATTGAGAATAATTTCTGTCTTGCCGTGATTTCATTTCAAATGTCTAATTCAAAAAAATCATTGAGAGAAATGTGGGATAATAACCGGAGTAGACGTCCTCTTGAAGAGTATGAATACGAATTACATCTCATGAAACAAGATTTTCCAAAATTTTGTAAGCCCAATGCCAACAATTTTCAAAATTTTCCAACCGACCAACATTTTCAAAATCATAGAAATGATCGAAATTGCGATTTCAATTCAAATTTCAATAATTTCGATTATGGACCACACCCACATCAAAACGATTTTGAATCCCACTATAGCTTTGATCCACATCAGTATGGAGTTGGAAACCAATTCGAAAATAATTTTGGATATGAAAATGATTTTCAAATCGATCAAAATCTTCAAAATAACAACCCATATCCACATCTTGAATATGACCAAAATCGCAATTTTCCCTCGAATTTCGACAGCTTTGGTTACGAACCTAATTTTCAAAATCAAAATGATTTCCAACATCATTATCATCTTTCTGAAAATTCAAATATTTTTGAGAATCAAGGAATCCAAAACGATAGCTCTCAATTCGACGATTCTGAAGAATATCATCTTAAAATTCTTAGAGAGAGGGCAGACGAACTTCTTTGTTTACTGACATCTTTGAAAGAGCAACAAGAGCAACAAAATCAAATGGGCGTTGAATCAGAAAATAATCCAATTTCTACTGACATTGAAAATTTTCAAATAACGACTTTGGAAATTGAGAATAATCATCTTGATGAAGCCTTTCAAAATTCAACAAATGATTTGGACTTCAACTCTTTTCAGGAAAAAGATTTAAGCTCAGATTTTGATCTTCCCCTTTCAGGCTATGAGAAAGTTGAAATTTTTGAAAATGAACAAAACGAAAATGTTGAATTTTTCAATTCAAATTTGGAAAATGACTTTAATGAACATGAATTCTTTGAATTATGTGAGGATGAAAGCCTTAATTCTGACCCCAATCCCGACAATCATTTGATTCTGACCCCAATCGAAAAGCTTGACACTCTTCCAATGACAATCAAGACCAATTCTTCTGAAAATTCCAAACCTCCATCTTCTTTGAATGTTGGCAATCCCAACATCTCTTTTTCTGATGTCGGCAACCCCGACACTATCTCTTCTTTGACTGTTGGCAATCCCAACAAACCATCTTCTATACCTTTACTTCTTCCACTTCCTGTGTCGACACCTTCTCCTCCGAAGGACCAAGAATCCGGAATAGGACAGATCGACAAGATAGAAACCATTGTTGATGACCCGCCACATTTACCATTTTAGGAAGTTTCTCATACTTCAATTGACGTGTCCACATTAGCTTTTGAAGAACTTTTCGAAGATGAACTAAAACTTTTAATTGACAGGGATGAAATAGAATCAAGCCACCAATCCAAGTTTGAAAATTTTGATTTTGAATATTCAAATGAACGTGAAATTGTCGGTGCCGATAATACGTTGCCAATCAAGAAAGGTGATCACATAGTCTTGAACAACACTCAGATTTCAGATTTCACTGAATTTATATACGATCACAAATTTTTGAAAAATTACACTGACAAATTTGTTGAATACATGAATTACTTTTGGAATGCTGGCTTGGTTGAAAAACTTCAGGTTAGGACGACCCTAGATATTTATCTCCTGGACTACAAATCGAGGTACAAAGATGAGATGGTTTTCAAAAACTCTTGCTTGTTAGAAAACATGTCTAGACACAGTGGGAATGGGACTCATAGGGCAAGAACCAAGTGTGGGGGAAAAAGTTGGTGGAATTCTTCGCATCGCATACATCGCAAACACATATATCATTGTACATATGATCCATTCTTACATATAGTAAGATTGCATTTCATTTTACAAGTCATTTTACATTTAATCCATCTTTGGGTACGATCTTTCAAATTTAAGAAACGTTACAGTGTGGACACTGTTTAGTTCAAGTGTGGGGGGGAGTCTACATTTCATCCATTTTCATTTTTCTTTGTTTTTATTTCTTTTATTTTCATCATTTAAATAGGACCATCATGCATTTTAGACTATAGTAACATGCCATTTTTTTTTTTGAAACATGACTCATTTTAGTTTGATACAACAAAATAAGTTTACAATTTTTAGCCAGTTGATAGTATTTTTCTCTCTCAACTTAGATCGAATAGGAAATATAATGAAAAGTTTAATTTTGAGGGATAATAGTGTAACCGGTACATAGGGAGATTCTTAGGTGATGGCCATGAAATCTATTCTATATTGTAGACTTTGTTTAAATAAGTGGAGGACTTAAAAGACTTATATTGGCTTTTCAAATCTTTAAAACTAAGTTGTGTTAAGTTAAATTCGCATAACTCTCTTTTGTGCTTATATTTTCGATAATAATAATAATAGTATTCCAAGGGTATCCAACATTGCTTGTATATCGAGCGTTGGTGTGCAAACCCGCCAAGCTCTATCCGACACGTTGTTGACAAAGTCAAAGTTGGAATATCTTGGTCTCATTTTATGAGATTGGACACCTAAGGATTACCGACACGTTGTTGACAAAGTCAAAGTCGGCCTGCACAATCCGCCAAGCTCTTTACCTACTCTCCGTTAGTCCGCGAGGCAGTGCATGGGTGGTAAACCTTGGTCTTTTTAGGTGTATGTACTTAATCATAAATCTTAAAATTTTATAAGAATAAAGAATAAGCGATAATACCCAAACACTTCTTGACCTTATTGATTTGACTAAGCCATACATGAGAAAATTAGAATACCACTTTGCAACTGTGCCAAGCAAACTAAGAATTTATTTCATGGCTGCACTATGTTATCGACCGAACTAACTGGCCAAACTGGAATTTAACATTTGAAAACTTGATTTATATTGAAAATTTGTGACAAGTCGAGGTATCTAAAATAAAATCAACTGGTTAGAAATTGTTAACTTAATTTGTTGTACCACTCTCCTGAAATAAGTCGTGTTTTCATTTTTCATTTTTATTTGCATATGTCCGCTGCATTCATGTAGTTTCATTAGAATCATAGCATACTGCATTTGGATTTTGTGGGTAGTATCCGCTGAAAACCCTCACGAGACACCACTCGTCCTACTAGGGACACCTAGAGGTTTAACGGCTTGTTGCATACGCTCAATGCAATCGTGTTTCCTACGAAAGTGTGACCTATCTAGTTAGTTTTTCATTTTTTTTGTTTTACTCGAGGACGAGTAAAAGATAAGTGTGGGGGTATTTGATTGACATAGAAATGTGTTTATTTTATGCTCTTATTTCTTATCTTTTGGATATAAATAAATATTACTTGGGTATTGTTTTGTTATTTTTACAGATAGTCCAACCCAGCCCGCATGCAACCAGAAATGTAGAGAAATAAAGATCAATTTGCTGTGTATTTGCATTTTGAAGAATTGTAGATGAAGATATCACATCTAGTTGCTATTGGACAGGAAAAGGAGTGATAAAAAGGCTTTGCACATCACAAATTAATGAAGAAATATCAAGGAAGCAAGAGGAAAAAGAGAAAAGGCCCAAATTTGCTTTATTTATCTAAGGCCCATTTATGTTTCTCATTGTAACTAATTAGTGATGTAATGACTAGGCCCATTTACCATTAGGGTTAGGGTTAGGGTTTGGCTATCTACCCTATATATACCCTTGTAATAACCTTGTAGCCACCATCTCATCCTATCTCATCTCTTATTCCATTGTTCTAATAAAAGTTCTTCTTTCTCTTTTATCTTCTGCATTTTTTTGTTTTCTTAGCAACTAGTGTTGTCTATACGATTAGATTCGGTAGAACACTATTTGTATTTTGCACTTGTTTGCATTAGTGATTTACCGTCTGATTAGATTCAGCGGAAATCCTAATTTTAATTCTTGTTTGTTATTTCAATTTCTGCAATTTCAATTTCTGCTTTTATTATTTTCTTAGGTCAAATTGGGTTTGATTAGATTCAAATCTAATTCATAGTTTCATTTTCTTTCCATTGAAATTGTGATTTGATTGTCGGTTCAGTTAGATCTGTTCTGAATCAAATTACAGTTTTAATTTTTTTTTTTTCAAAATCAACCTCCAAAGTTCGTCTAACACGCCCACGAAACATATAAATAATAAAATTTAACTTTCCTCCCTGTGTTTGACCTGTATGCTACACACCTGTATGCTTGCAGAATTTAATTTAAATGTCGCGCTTTTCTAATTCATAGACTAGCGTCGATCAACGAAGAAGGCATGCAATTTAAATTCCCACCTAAGATCCAGGGATCAGAAGAAGTGTGAATGTTACTCAGACTAGAGAGAAATAAATTCCTCTGACATGAAGCATTATGAGCATAAATAGAAGTGAGGAAAAAGGTGGAACAAGTAGGAATGTATATACATTTGTAATGAATGTATTGGTCAGAAGAAGAAAGTTTGGAGAGTTTAAAAATAGAAGGATTCCAAAAAGTAAGAAGATGACCAAAATTAGCATTTTCAAGATTATGATCATAGTTCCATAAAGGAGAAATGAAATATGCTGCTTTAGAAGTGGACAGATTGTTAAGCTTGGTTTTAGATAAACACAGTAAATGAATATTACTTTCCTTCAAGTAAAACTTGATTTCACTTTGCTTAGAGGGTAACTTCATCCCTCTAATATTCCAAAAAGATATGTTGTGCCTCATTATTTGACTTGAGAAGGATCTATAGAAGGTGCAGGATTACTCCTCGTGTGCCTTTTTGTATGATGATTTAGACTACCCAAAGGTAAAACTTCATCTTGTTTATACTTAGCTCCTTCATCAGTATATTCTATTTCAGATGAATTCAAATTAACTTTCTTCTTTCTACCTTTCTTAGATTTAGGTGCAGACTTAAATGCAGCATCAATAAAATCATAAACTTTTGCCTTAGTAGAAACAGCTGGCTTATCAGAAAGATCTAGAGAATAATCTCATGAGAAGGCATATTTGAAAGATTAGGAGGAGGTGGAAGAATGATATATATTGGAGGGGATAAATGAGAGTATAGCGATGAAATGGGATCATTCAATTTGTGGCTAAAAGAAGAATTAGAAGAAATCTGGAAAGAAAAAGATGAATCACTTAAAGTAGACAAGGCAGCAGAATTTAAAGAAACACTTGATGGACAAGACATGGAAATGTTTGATGAGGTAAAGTTAAAAGAAATAGAGGAAGTTGATGCAACATCTGAGAAATTATCAAGCTTGAGAAGAAGGATTACTGAGTTGAAAACCATTTTTGCACCACTACATTATTACTTTCCTTCATAACTTGTTTGCATTTTTGCTTGGAGCTCATATTTGAAGTACTAGAATCTACAACATTTTGCTTTTGATGAACAACACAATTACCATTCTCGTCCACTATCATGATTTGATCATTCTCCATGCCCACTTCTAAACAAATATCATCCATTGGCGTGTCATCATTAACTTGTTCGTGCCTTAAAAAGTCTTCATCACCTTTTAGTTCAACTACCTTTTCCACAGCAATGTTAACATCGTCTTCAATATTAGTTCCAAATTTTCTTGCCTTTCTCTGCCATACTTGCTTCTTCTTATTAGTTACTTCGGTCTAACCATTTTGCTTGTTAATATCATATCGACTTATTCCCACTTTAGAACTATCAACATTCAATGAAACATGCTCATCTCCTTTCTTATTAACATGTTGATTTACATCATAATCCACTTTCTTATTAACTACACCACATTGATCATTGGTATGCCCAAAGACCTTACAGTACGTGCATATCATAGGCCTCGAGTCATAGGAGACAATAACTGGAGGACAACTGTCACCTAGACCACCCAACTCAATACAATGCGGCAAATCAGATTCAGCATCAATTTCAACAAGCACCTTAGCATATCTAATTGTGTGCATTCTTTCATTGTTAACATGAAAACAAACAAGTTTTCCCACCTGACATGCCAGCCAGTTTATTCCCATCAAAGTCCACAAAAGTAAAGGAATTCTATGTAGGTGAATCCATATTGGAACCTTTCTAATATGAGATTATGCATTACCAACTGATGGATCCCATGTAGTAATTATAAACATCCTACCTTTTATGAACAGTGGATCAGATCTTAAGACTTTATCTCTATCCAAATCATTCGAGAATTTAAAATAGAAGTTGAGCCCATCATATTTATCCCCATTCAATTTCCAATGATTGCGTAGAAAATTAACTACAGTCAAGTAAGATAATGATCCATCTAGAAAGAACCCAACTAGATGATGTTGCCAATATTTCATACCTTCAGCTTTAACTAATTCAGGTGAGAATTTCTTCTGATTACCTTTAAGAGCCTCAAATTCCAAAGGTTTGTAAGAACCAGCCTTACGCGGAAGCGAATTGAAGAGAGAAAGATAATCGGATTTTCACACAATATCTGGAATCTGGAAAGTGCTCGAGGAATTGTCAATGAGAGGAAAAGAAGAATTAGGGTTAAGAGAGGATAAGGAAGGCTCTGCTCCTTTAGGAAGATCAAGAAAATTAAACCCAATTTCATTTGGTTTAGAAGACGCATTAACCAAAGGATCATTCAAGGCACTTGATGAAATGACAGAATGAGATTTAGTACCATCAAAAGAAGATGACAACCTATTCAAGAAATCCTTAGAGGAACTAGAATTATCCTCCAGAATCGAGGTTCCCAAATTAGAATCAAGAAACAGATTATTATGAGAATTAAGATCATTCAAAGAAAGAAGGACGGAACCTGACAGGGGAAGAGGATCAGGGGGGTCAGGAGGAGGAGGAGGAGGTGGTGAGAAGGATGAGAAAAGAGAAGGCAAATCAAGATTGGAAGAGGACGTCGCCATTGACAAGGGTTTGAAAATTTTCATTATATTCCCCATTTTGTCTACTTCATGACATAAAGTAATGTTGAAAATGATATATACATTAAAAATTAAATAGGTGTTATTTTAAAAAAAACTTGTAAGTATATACAAAAATATAATTTCACAATCTTCATTAAAAAATTAATATGAATATTAGTTTTTATTAAAACATATGACTTATTTAAAAAGATAATTGTGTTTATCTTATTAAAATAGTATAAACATTAGAATGATAAGATCATCTAAACTTCCTAGTTTAAGCATATGATAAATTATCTTAGTTATGGTAATATGAAAACATATGATAGAGATATAATATGAATATTATCTTGTGTGAAAACATGAAAACATATAAATTGTTCAAAAAGATAAATGTGTTTATCTTTTTAAAATAATATAAATATTAAAGTCAAATGATCATTTAAACATATTTGTTTCAACATACAATAAATTATCTTACTCATGATAATATGAAAACATATTATAAAGATATAATATGCATATTATTTTGTGTGAAAACATATAAATTGTTTAAAAAGATAAAAGTGTTTATCTTTTTAAAACAATATAAATATTAAAATTATATGATCATATAAACTTCTTTTTTTCAACATACGATAAATTATGTTACTCATGATAATATGAAAACATATGATAAAGATATAGTATGTATATCATATTGCATGAAAACATATAACTTCTTGAAAAAGACAAACGTATTTATCTTTTTAAAATAATAAACATATCCAAATCATATGATTGTTTGAGATTCTTAAATGCAGCATATGATAACTTCACTTACTCATAATCATATAAAAATTTATATAAGAATATAATATGTATACTATATTGTGTGAAAACATGTAAATTGTTTAAAAAGATAAATGTAAAAAAGTATCATATGATTGAAGAAGCAAAAAAATGAACTAACAATGATTAGATTATAAGTTTTCTAACAATTAGTTGTCTAAAATAAATGAACTAACCTTTGAGTGGTGTAAAAACAAATGGGGGAAATGGAGTTATTAGCGATTCATTATCCATCACCGATTGGCCATTGTTTGATGTTCCCGAGCAAAGTGAGACCTAAGACAACCTTTGTAGGTCCATGGGTAGTGGCGACACTTCCATGCTCTTTCAGTCACAGAAAAGTCCAGCTTAATCACGTTATATCCAGTTAATTACTTGATTATGATATTCAAGGTCATAAAAACTAAACCTAAGTTGTGTTCCAAAAATGACTGGCATTGTGTTTAGTTTGGTAGAATTGGCTTTGAAATATACACTCTGATTAAATGTACACAAAAAGCTTCTATACAGACAACATTGTACTTTTTGTACAGTCTCATTCTTAGCCCATCTAATTTGCTAGAAGATCCTACTGTATACGGTAATGCAGTCTTATTCCTTGTGGTCGTATCTATTTTGTTTCTTCATGATTTTTATTCGAAAAAAGTGAAGCTAGTGATTTTTAATAACGATGTTAACTGCGAAGGTGCACTTGTTCTAAATTCTAAACTAAAAGAATGTAATCATTTGCCAATATGGCAGCATAGGCAGCAACAAACCCGCCGTGTTCATGCTCAGGTAGAAAACCAGTGTAACAAAACAATGTTTGTTTAAAAAACAATATGGCAGCACAGGCAGCAACAAATCTTGTGGATATAATTTTTGTATGTACTATTGTAAATCTTATAGTAAAAAAGATAAATATATTTACCTTTTTTTTATCTAATTCTTTTATATTATTAGAAAAACACAATATTATAAATGATAAACATATTAAAAAAATGTTTGTTTAGCACTCGTACAAAATGCTGAGGAAAAAGCTAATGTTTGTATGCTTTTATTTAAAAATATAACATCTCTTCAAAGAGATAAACTTTTTTATCTTTTAAAACTACTTCAATTATAGCTTCAAAAATATCAACAATTTATAAAGATATTTGTGTTTAAACATTTCTTCTTTAATAATTTAAAGATTCTTTTATATAAAATACTAACTTGTATATATGACTGTGTAAAGACCACAATTATTTAAAAAGATAGTTCTATTTATCTTTTTTTATTTGTCAATATAAATTGATTAAAATGATAAATTAATTTACTGTAACGTTTACTATACTTTGTAATCAAATGAGTGCTAATTGTTTTATTGTACAACTACAAACTCAGTTTTCAAACAATAAAGAGCAATAAACGAAAATCATTAACGTTATGCACACGAACTATTACGGTAGAGCAAAACATCAAAAGTTTAAAAGTAGCTTAATATATATATCAAAAAGGGGGGAATGTAGGGTTTATACCTGTTGTAGTGTTAAAAACATTTAACCACTTGTTGTGTTAGAACTTAAATGAACTTAAATATTACTAAGGTTAAAAACATTTATCTTGTATTTAAATGAAGTATTTAAAAACTTAAATGCTTTTATCGTAAGAAATACAACAAATATGTTTAACATGTATCAGTAATTATCAAATATTACTAAGGTTTAATACGTAATTAAGTCATTCAAATTAAAAGATAAACACCTTTATTTTTTTAAGCAATCAAACAAAATAACATCTACAACTGAATATATACATATGATTAACCAAATGGTTTCATATTATGTTATATCATCACAAAACAACAAACACCGTACATGCAAAAATAGCAAATTTGGAATAAAATTTAATTTACTTCTTACTTATTCAAACACAAACACAAACAATCCATAAATAGCAAAGATAATTAATCAATGAACTAGTAATAGTACTTATTTCTTACTTGTTCAAGCACAAACACAAACAATCCATAAATAACAAACAAAATCATTCAGGGAATAACTACCTAATAGAACTTATTTCTTACTTGTTCAAACACAAGCACAAACATCCCATATATAGCAAATAAAATCAATCAGTGAATGACTACTTACTTCAGCTAACAAAAACAATCGATATATATATCAAACAAAAATAATCGATGAACAACAAACAACAAAGATAAACAAGTACTTAATTGTTCAACAACTAGTGAATAGAAACCGCGTCTGGCAAATAGTGAATAAAAATCGCATCTTAGCTTCTTTAGCTAAATAAAGGTGAGGCGATTAACGTCATCTGAAGAAAGGTGGCGCAGATAGATCGCTGAAAAACTTTAGGTTTTAGGCTTTTCAGTGAAATCGTTAAAGCTTTTCAGTGAAAAGGTTTGCCGAGTGAGAAAACAATGAGTTCAAATCGTTTTAATTGGAAGGTGACAAAGCGATAACTAAAAGATGAAGAAGAAATAGGATTTGAAATCGATTTGGGTTTTTTAGCTTCGAAAATGCATAGGAAATGAAAAATAGATGGAAGAAATAAACGAATAAAATTTTGTCCAGGTAAATAATTATTTTAAGGACGTGTTCTGAAACTAATTAGCAGACGAACGGAGGCCCTTATGGTAAAACGCCCCTATATTATATGTCTACTCTAATTCTCCAATCCAATCATCAAGTCTCACTCAATTTTTTCTTGAATCATCTCTAGATCTACATCAATTTGCAAGATCGCATCACTCTGGCTACACTTTCATATGAATATTTACTATCACATAAGGATCTAACCTAATATTTAGTGAATTGGTTGATTTGGTGAGTGGTAGTAATCTCTAACATGTATATAGTGGATTATATTTAGTAAGTATGTGAACTTATGCTAGAATTATCAAATTAACACTAAAATTAATAAGTCCTAGGTAATTTTAGATCTAAATATCCTAGGTAACTAAGTTATGCGTATAATTGTTAGTTGTTTAGATCTAGTGTAATTAGTGTATGATTATATATGTTTTATGCAAGATCTATATTTGGAAATGATTGATCTAGTATGTGAATGACTGAATGCTTGTGACTAGATGAAAATACAGGCAGTTTTCTATCTGATTCAATGTTATGATTGAATTAGATGTAATGCACTATTTATTTATTGGTCCTGTACTTGAATTAGGATTTAGATTGGTGTTCAGAGCATATCAAAAGCAAAGTTTATTCAAATCGCGCGAAACTTGGAGGATATGCTCTAGAGCATGCATGGGTGAGCATTTGTTACGATTAACCGACCGAACCAATTCAACTGACCTTAACCATACTACATTAACCGATAAATTCGATTAACCAACATTCGGTTAACCAATCGACGTTAACCGACCAAATTATGGTTAACCATTAACAAACATCAGTTAACCATTAACAGAAAATATACGCACAAATATCTATACACACACAAACACACATACACACACACAGGGGTGTGTGTGTGTATATATATGGGAGCGACTATTTAAACACAGATTGATGACATGACCATTGATTTTTTTTGTCTTTACATGAAAAGTGGAATTCATGGGGAGATCCAATGGTCCACAATTTGTGTATCAAATATTGTGTCATTAATTTGTGTCCCAATAGAGTATCCCTATACACACACATTATAAGAACGATAACATACACACACGTGTATATATATATATGTATATATATATATATATTAATACCGATAGCATAAATAATATCATTACCATTTCTGCAACCTATATATATTATGCATATATACATATATATACACACACATATATACATATATATTAGTAATATAGTAATTACAATGATCTAATATATACATATATACTAATATAGACACACACATGTATATACATATACGTATATTAGTAATATATATTATAATTTACTTATAGTCACATTTTTTTTTTTTTTTTTGAAAGTGGGTAAACTTTATTATGGGCTTAAACCAGCCCAAAATGAAATGTGATGCTGTTAACAATTCGACAGCTCATACAACACGCTTCGTGATAAAATAATAAACAATAATGCCCACTCACTTTCGATTGACCGCTAGTTCGGTTAACCGAAAATATTAACTAATTGATGGGGTTAACTGACCGCGCTCACCCCTAATGGCAGGAGCATACTTCACGGACCTCCCTTTGATTGGGTAAAGTCGAAGGGTCGGTGGCGATCCATATGGGTTACATTGATATCGGTCCAATCTTGTTGCATCGATGTGGTGGCGACTCATATAGTTGAAAATGGAACGTTTTGAAGAAGATGTTCTAAAATTTTGGATTAGACTGGATATGCCAAGTGTTAAAGTGGGTGAACCAACTTCAATTGATTAGATCATTATGCATATAACAGAAGACTGAAGGCTAAGAAGGTTAAGTCGGGTGTACCAGCATCATAAGAGAAATGAAGCTAAAAATGACTAAGTGATTGGATCGTAGCCGACCCCAATGGGTGAGGTCAATATGGATCCATCGCGATGGCTTCGGTAGAGATGTGATCCATATAGTTTGAAGATGGTGTTGAATGGTGCTTCAAAGTTGTCCCATATCGGGAAATACTGAAATAAGATCCTGGATATAAATTAAGATGTTCCCCATCACATTGCCAATTGGTTTTGTGATAACAAGGGGATTAATAAAACTTTATCATGGTATCAGAGCTCAGGATTTCAGTGGAGTTGAAGAGAAAGTGCTTCAACAAATTGAAGGTGATGAGAAAGTGCATCACAAAATCGAAGAGAAAGTGCTTCGATCTCAACAACTTTGAAGCAAGGGGGTGTGTTGAATGGTGCTTCAAAGTTGTCCCACATCGGGAAATACTGAATTAAGATCCTGTATATAAACTAAGATGTTCCTCATCACATTGCCAATTGGTTTTTTGATAACAAGGGGATTAATAAAACTGGTATCAGAGCAGGTTATTCTTAGGGCTTGTGAGGTTAAAAAAAATAAAAAATTGTGAGTGTTCTTCAAATGTCTACTATCACAAATTATTCACTTTCCGTTCCTCTATTCAAAGGAGAAAATTATCAATCATGGGCTATCAAAATGAAGTCATATCTCAAAGCTTTAAGTTTATGGGATGTCATTGAAACTGATAGTGATCCCACTCCTCTTCCACAAAATCCAACAGCCACTCAAGTCAAAAAATATGAAGAAGAAATGGCAAGAAAGCCAAGGGCACTTTCATATCTACATGGGGCCGTGTCGGAAGAAATTTTCACAACTATTATGGATTGTGAATCTCCCAAAGAAGCATGGGAGAAAATTAAAGAGTATGAAGGAAATCAACAAACAAAATTAATGCAAATTTTGAATCTTAAGAGGGAGTTTGAAAAAATGGGAATGAAAAGCAATGAAGGTGTTAAGGAGTATGGAAATCGGCTGTTGTCGATTGCCAACCAAATCAAGCTACTTTGTGGAGAATTTACAAGGCAAAGGGTGGTGGACAAACTACTTGTCACTCTTCCAGAAAAGTACAAAGGTAAAATTTCTTCACTTGAAGATACTAAAGATTTGTCCAAGTTAACTTTTTCAGAATTGATCAATTCACTCCATGCGGTGGATCAAAAGAGGATCATGAGAAATGAAGATTGTGAAAACATCAGTGAAAAAGCTTTTATAGCAAAGTATCAAACTCAAAAAGGAAAAGGAAAATTTCTCAAATGCAACATTTGTCAAAAAACCGGTCATGAAGAAAATGATTGTTGGTATAAGGGAAAACCTAAGTGTTTCAATTGTCAAAAATTTGGACATATGGCAAGGAATTGTAGATTCAAAAATGAAAAGCAAGAGACCATTACAGATGAAAAACAAGAGAACATGGCACAAGTGGCCGTAGAAGAAAAATTATTTTAGAATTGTTGGTGAGAAAGTGACCATGGAGAGAAAGTGCTCCAATATTAATTTTTTATTTTATTTTTGAAGGTGATGAGAGAGTGCATCAACAATCGAAAAGAAAGTGCTTCGTTAATGTTTGAAGGTGATGAGAGAGTGCATCACAAATCGAAGAGAAGTGCTTCGTTTATTATTTCAATAACTTTGAATCAAGGGGTTGTGTTAGAGAACGATTCAAAGTTTTATTTTAGATTAGATCTAGTCTTCCTTTTTTAATGGATTAGTTTGAATTATTTTAGCTATTTTATTGTTTGATATTTTAGTATTATGCAAGTATAAGTAGATGTACTGCCTTTTGTATTGCTTTGAAATAATAAAATGTTGTTTTGCATTGCTCCAATTCATTACTCTTTCTTCTATTTCCAACAGATGGGTTGCAAAAAATCATGCTAAAGGTGGTGACTCATTGATAGCTTTTACGATGTTGTGGTTACAACATGGTGAAGTTTTGATTCTTCGATTGGAAGCTTGGGTTTATGGGTTGAATCAAAGAAGTTATGAAAGGTAACATGGGATTGTATGAGACTGCAAGATAATTGAGTGGGTTGAGTGGTAGGAATCGTGCCCATTATGGAGTTATGTAATGACTTTGAAGATTGAGAGTATGAAAGAAACATTGATAAATCAGAATGTTTTGGTTATGACTCGAAGTAGGGGTAATAGAAGTGGGAACACATTAGGACTAATAGTGATGGTCGCGTATCCTGGACTGCTCTGAACGGGGTGTCTAGTGCTGAATTTCAAATCCTAGAGGCACATACTAGATTTCCAATAATAAATGTATGATAATATAATTAGAACCAAGAATTTTCATTCTTCCATGATGTACGTGAGGATGGTCATATAGGTTGTCGTATTTTTAAGGCTTTAGAAGGTGATAGTTTGGTTTTGTTTAATGGATGCTATGACAACTATGGTTGATCTTACTTCTCTTTCTTGAGTAGATTATTGCCTATAGGACACCGGAGAAGGAATGAGAAGTACAGCTGGTGTTGAAGCCTACTTAGGTTCTTCTATCCCATTTTTTTTAAACTATCCATATTTCTTTATTTGAGTAGAATATTTAATCTTATAATTATATACTATCTGTTGGGTTATAGGGACATGGCAGATATGACTTTTGTGCCTTTGTTGAGTGCCATAATTTCTAGTATAGCTTTTGATAGTTATTTACTGCTCACACTAGACTATTGTCTGAGCCAATATTTAATAATTTTACTTCTTACTATCTTGGGGATTCTTTGATGAGAAGAACAGATGATGGGTTTGGTGTCATTGTTATTGGGCTAGAGATGAGCTAGGATAGTTTGGTGTATTACTTTATATTGTGACGATATTTCAGATGTTATTTCTCAGTATTTGAGAGGATTAAGTGAGGACTTAATGTACCCGATATTGTTCTATATTGTACTTAACTAACTAATTCCATATATATGATACTTTCACTTTATTATGGCTTATTACTATTGTGTTGTTATGTTTTTATTATATTTTACCCATTAATTGTGAGATATACGACATGTTTTGCTTTGTTTCTTTCTCTGATGATCATCTCATATCGGCATGACATGTTGTAGTGCTTGTCTTTCTCTTTTGGTGTAAGGGCATGTGGAGATAGTCTCAGTCCATACTGATCTCGTGTGTGACTCCTGTGGTGGGTCCTTATGGACCTATGCTTTGCATATCTAATGTTGTTTCATGTGGTTTTCTAGGTGAAATTTTGAGTAAATAATCAATTTCTATTGAGTTGAATTATTAGTTATAGGGGGGTAAGTTAAGCCGATCTGATATAATTTTATGCTCATGCTCATGAAATTCTTATCCTTACTAAGGGATGGGATAAGCACCAATCCATTGCATAAAGGAAGAGTAAATCCATGCTTAGGAAATTCAAGAGTGTTTTCCAAGTGAACTCGTTTGATCATAGCTTCATATCATCATCCTACAAATTTCTGAATCAATCAACCATCTCTGCGGGCATGTTTCCTTGATGATTAAGAACTCAAGGTTACTCCAAAATCAAAGGAAAATTTATAATCAATATCAAACAGTATAAAAGTATCATTGGTGCATTACAATATGCTACCATAGATTGGCTAGATACAACATAAAGTGTTAACGAAATATCTCAATTTAAGCAGAAAACATTAGAAAGCCATAAAAAGAATTCTAAGATAACACAAAGGAACAATAAACTGTGGTCTATGACTAAAGAAGAGCAGGAATCTCAATATTGTCAGACATTGCGATGCTGGCTAAGCAAGT
Organism: Allium sativum; assembly: GCA_030737875.1. Classification (NCBI taxonomy): domain Eukaryota; kingdom Viridiplantae; phylum Streptophyta; class Magnoliopsida; order Asparagales; family Amaryllidaceae; genus Allium; species Allium sativum. The sequence goes on along the minus strand of CM060912.1, from coordinate 304,470,905 downwards.
GATCGTGATGACAGAAAATTTTAGGTAGGTATTGCATTTCAAGGTGATAATTGAATGTTATGGAGCTCAAAAAAGCAATCAACTATTTCGAGATTATGTATAAAAGCAGAATACAAAAGAATTGCAAGTTCTACTAAAAAGATCATGTGGCTATAGTCTTTGTTAAAGGAACTAAAAGTCAAAAGAAAAAGCAAACTAACACTATGATGTGATAATCAATGAACAATGTATATGATAGACAATCTTATTTTACACTCATGGACTAAACAAATCAAAATTGATTTATGCTTTGCTCAATAAATAATCAAAAGAGAACTTCAACTTTTTTCATGTACCTACATTTTATCTAATGACAAACATACTTACAAAAGCGTAAAGCTTCTAGAGGCTCAATTTTGAACTGGAAGTCATGCAAAATAAGCCAAAAAGCAAGCTAAACATGGAAATTCTCCCGTAAAGTGATTGTCTGACACAGATTTTCCAAAGCCATCCCATATCATAGTCACTCCTTCTCATCTTTCAGTAAAAGAGCATCAGACTCCATTATTAAGTCACTCACTTTAAGATTGACTAGATTTAAGCTTATTTTGAAGAAGAGAAATTGAAAGAGTGAAGTAGTTCTCACATTGAAAGAGTAGGAAGTGAAGAGCAAATGACAGGGTGTCAATAGACGTACCTTTTTTATATTCAGGTTATACTTTCGGGTTTTACATTCTTGGGCGGTACCCATTCTAGCCTGCATATAATAGAATTTGTATTATAAGTATAGTATAACCATGTACAATGTTGTTATCTGCTGAATCAGTTCACTACAAAGCAATTTCATTATCATTCCCAATTCTGCCTCGCAAATCAAATATTAAAATTTCAAAGTAATTCAAAACTTCATGCTTTCGTTGTTGAATTTTTGTTCCTTTGCTTGTTCTACGATGCATTGTGAGCATGCTACAATGTTATGCTGACTGTGGATTTTTTCTCAGCATTACATAACTTATAAAAAGTACTTTTCATGTGTTTATATTATTCATAATTTAGGCGTATTTGTATTTGGTGATGTTATAATCATTTAAATGCAAAATAATATGAATTTCAAAATTATATATGCTTGTGTGTTCGTGTGTGTGCATATATATATATATATATATATATATATATATATATATATATGTGTGTGTGTGTGTGTGTGTGTGTGTGTGTGAGTGTGTGTGTGTGTGTGTATTAATGAAAAACTAGCTTGAATAGAACTTTGTATTATTACTTTGATGGATAGTTTATGCAGAGAAACAATGGGTATATAAATAAAATGTAAAGCCTAACATTATAATGTAAATGGACTGAAATACCTTTATAACCCTAACATATAAAATACGAAAGTTGCAAGATTATTTCATTCTTTAACTCTCCCTGTTAATTCGAGCTAGGGTTTTCTCTCTCCTTTCTTTGGCTGCTTTTACCTTAAGTCATCTCTGAGTCTTTCAAAATTTACTTTCGAAATCGCTTTGGTTAAGATATCTGCTTTCTAGGAAGAGGTAGGAACATGATTTACTTCAAGCTTCTTGTTGATTATTCGTTCACAAGAGAAATCTGCTTTCTAGGAAGAGGCAGGAACATGATTTACTTCAAGCTTCTTGTTGATTATTCTTTCAGAGTGAAGTATAGATCGATTTCAATATGCTTCATTCGTGAGTGTAAGATTAGGTTAGCTGAGAGAAATACTGTGCTCATGTTATCACACCAGATGATTGGTGTTTTCTGGAGCTTGATTCCAAGCTCACTAATAAGTGATTTGAGCCAAATGATTTCAGCAGTATTGGTGGCCATGCTTCTATACTCAGCATCTGTGCTTGAGCATGATACAACTGGTTGCTTCTTCGAGCAACCATGAGATTGAACTATTTCCTAGGTAAATGTGTGCCCAAATGTGGATATTCGGTCATTCTAATAGGATGCTCAATCTACATCAACGTACCATTTTAATTCAATATTTCTATCACCAATCAGGTATAATCCATGATTTATTGTTCCTCTCAAGTAGTGTAGAATACGTTTTACTGCTTTCCAGTGATGTTCAAGAGGTTGATGCATAAATTATGACACTTTATTTACATCGTAAGATATGTATAGTCTTGTAGTTGTAGCTTATTGTAAAGAACCAACGATACTTCCGTAGAGTGTTAAGTTACTGAAGTTTTCTCCTTGATGCAATGATAGAGGTTGATTCGTTATCATTTGTGTAGAAAGTGGTTTAGCCTTGTCCATTTTTCTTTCATGAAAATTTCTGTTATGTATTTCCTTTGACACAAGCATAGACAATTAATAGAAACCCTTATTGCTTCTATACTCGGAAAATAGTTTATGTTTCCTAGGTATTCTATAGAAAATGTGGAGTTGAGATACTTGGTAATCCTATTTTTCTCATCTAAACTATTCCCAGTCAGTATGAGGTCATTTGTATAGACCAGGACATAGGTTGCATAGTTCCATTTCGCTTTTATGTATAGAGAGGTGTTTGACTTTGCATTATGATACCCAAGTGCTATCAACGTTTCTTTTAATTTCTCATACCATACCCTAGGGGCCTAGTTAAGTCCATAGAGTGCTTTGTGAAGTTTGCAAACGGTTATTCTACTGTCACCTTGTATATATCCTTGAGGTTGAGGGATGTCGACATCTTCTTTAAGTTCCCCATTTAGAAATGCATTGTTTACATCTAGTTGTTTGATCATCCATTTATAATGTAAGGCTACTTTTAATACTACCTTGATGGTAGTGGGTTTGACCACTAAAGAGAAGGTCACTTTGAAGTCAAAGCCATACTATGAGTATAGCCTTTTTCTATCAATCTTGCTTTGTATTTCAGGATGGATCCATCTAGATTTATTTTAATTTTGTATGTCATTTGCTTCCAATTATATTTTTGTGGGTTGGTCTTAAACTAGACTCCATGTGCTATTTCTGTTTAGGGAAGATGGTTCTTCATCCATAACTTTTCTCCGGTGTGAGTGTTTATATGCTTCTTCGTATGTTAATTGTTCTTCTTTTATATTGGACGTTGTATAGATTTTTAGTTTGAATATTCCACTTTTTTCTCTAGTAATCATATCATGTCCTGTATTAACTTGATTTTGTGCTTCATTACTACCAGATGTACTGCTGTGATCAAATGATGAACTGTTTTGAGTATTGATGTTGTCTTGATTGTTGTTGAGCTCAGAGATGATGTCAAAGTCTTCCAGACCTACACCTGCAGTAGACATGGTGTGTTGGAGAGAATCATCACTTTGACCTGGTCTGCTCACTACTATAAAAGTAGGCATATTTGACACTAGTTTTATGTGGCCGTAGATCAAAAAAGCATTAACGCAAGCCATTTTTTCAAATAGGAAACACAAGAGGGGTGTGACATCTGCTGCCGTACATACAAGTAATCCCATTGCAATAGTTTTATGTGGCCCTCTAAGGCAACACTTTTGCCCATCTACCACCACGAAAAAGTGTTGTATTATAATCCTATTGCAATAGTATACGCAAGTAATGCAACATCATACAGCGTTGCCTTAATCAGAAGCCGGGGATTGGCTTTGGGGTCATGGTAGTGGGGCCCACATGAACTTTCCACGTCGGCTGCCAACATCTCACATGCCACGTCAGCTCTCCACATCAGCTACCCATGTGTCACATGCACGTCAGCTATCCACATGGCACCACGTAAGATGTGGGCCTCACTTGTCGTTCCATAGTGAAATTAATAATATTGCATTTAATGCAATAACACAACACCATCTAATGCAACACCATAACACCATCTAATGCAACACCACAACACTGTAATGCAACACCTGAAAAAAATCAACTGCAATAGTAAAAAGATCAACTGTAACACAAGAAAAAAAATCAACTACAACTGTAATACAACCATGTAATTACAAATTCTGCTGTACATATATACAATCCAAAACATTGTACCACATTCATACATATATACCCAAATATTCATACAATAAATATTCCCAATACATTCATCACCACAATCAGACCAACCAATTATACATACGAACTCACAAGTGTCATCACCAACACATACCACACAAGTACCATCACCAAAATATAACACAAGTGTCATCATGAACTCATACCACAAGTGCCATAATTTAAAAGTACAATTTGAATATATCACAAGTGCTAACACATACCATCCAAATACATCATTCAGTTGCTGGGGTTGCAGGAGTACCAATGTCATCTTCATCACTTGCTGTGGTGACACAAGTCTCCGACATCTAAATTAAGACCTGGATTGGCTTCATCTAGCTTTTTAGCACCCATGACATGTTCTCTTTCACTTTATGTTCAACTTTTCTTCCAAATCCGCCTCAAGCTCTTACCTTATATTTTTGGTTAGCTCTTGCACATAACTGTCTAAAGAACCAAGAGTTATTGGAGACTTTTCAACCATTTTACCTCGCCTTCCTACAAGCCAGTTCCGTATGTGGCTCTTCCAACCAGAGACAAGTGTATCTGCCTCAGCAATATTTCATACATCCACTACTGCATGAATCTTTGCCTACAAAATGTAGGCCTGACAAGCATATAAACAGGCAGCTGGCAGGAATGAATTTATTAATAGAACTGATTTTCTTTCAAACTAACTATGTGTTCGATTTAATAAGCAACTCCAACAAACGTACAACATGCCAATTATATTAACACAAGTATTGATTCATAATTGATCTTGGGTCAAATACTTTATATAAGCTACTCGACAAAATTTATTAATAGAAGTGGTTATCTTTAAAACATATAAATTAAAATATGGAAGTTTCAACTGCAATGTGGTCATCTTTCAAACTAGCTATTAAATTTCTATTTCAGTATCTAATGTACTTACGTATTTGGCCTTTAGTTCATCCGTGTTAGTCTTGAAAGTTCTCCCCGATTCTCGTTTATACGTTTCCAAATAGACCAAGGCAGCGGATGGGGTGGTTTTTGGGGTCCTTCTTTCTCTGTCAAGTATTAGGATTATCAAAATTAAACAGAATTTTTATCATTCCATGTTAAGAATTTACAAATCTAGCTACTGCCTATGAACATTGTGACAATGATATAAAATATAATCCAATGATATAACAAATTAAAATTATCGTGTGGCCAATTCAACTCAATCACCAAAAAAAAAATTTAACTTAAGTTCTGGAAAACACATATTATCTGTTGTTTGGCTACTGCATGAGTTTTGGGGCCCATGGTATGTGTCTCACTTAATGCATTATGATGCGCAGAATTAGTCTCAGATAGGGACTGGAAATCCAAAAAAAAAGCACTAAATAAGGATAAGCGAACTACTAAAGAAAAGATTAACACTAAACAAGATAATGCAAACTAGTCATTTTGTCCATCTGTTGCATAATTATTTAATTAGCATTATACAAATTAGTTTTCTTTTGTGGTCACATTAAAGCCGTATTTGAATTGCTTCATCCCTCCAGTATTCTAAGAGCATTTTAAAATTCTCCAATGGAATTGTACTAGGACTATTCGCAAGCCTTTCGTCATCAGTTGAATATTTTTTTACAATACCTTGCTTTCATATGAGACTTGTATTGCCTACAAGAGTCATTAAGCGTGTTAAAGACCCACTTGTGTCCTTCTTCCGGAATGACATGCCAAGCCTACAATATATCTGTTAGATCGAAATTTGGACCGAACACCCAAATTTTTATGAACTGTAGAGAATTCTAAATGAGGAACAAGGAAAAAGAAAATAACACTCAGAATTTATAGTGGTTCGGCGTTAACGAGCCTACGTCCACTTTATATCTTATTGATTATGCTTTAAAAGCTAGTACAACAGTGATTTCTCCCAATATTTCAGTGGTTTGACAACAATGGCGGACTCAGTATTCACTATTGCCAAAAAGCTCTCGAAAAATGCCAAGCTCTGGGCTATTTATAGCTGATTTTGTCAGGAGGATCGCAGACACGTGGCACGAATCCCGAGATTTTCGGATCGCATCGCCACCATTGAAGAAACAGTCAAACTAGCCGTTGTGAACAGGTGTCGTCAGATCCGTGCGATTCGGATCGCTGAAGACCAGCTCGTGGCTGAACGGGTCAGAGGGTTCGGTTCGTTACAAGGGATTGGATCGCCTGGAGGTGACGTTCGTCGACGAGATGGGAGCGATCCGTTCCTGGGCGAGTCGATAGAGCGCGATCCATTCCTGAGCGAGACGATGACGTGCGATCCGTTCCCGGGCGAGACGATGACGTGCGATCCATTCTTCCGCTTTCTTGGGGGACTTGGTTTCCTGATTTCCCTTTATGAATGATCCTGGATGGCTTGGTCAAAAAGCGAGCCAACATTTTGCCCCCTTGAAGTATGTTTTATTGATGATGAATCATGCTTCGAAGATGCTTATTGACTCTCTCCTGAAGGGATGCAAGTTTACAGTCGCATTGGTTCAAATCGACACATGGATGAATCGGATCGCCATAGGACGACACGGTCCGATTTGGTCATCTGCTCGTCGCGTGCTGAGTTCCTAGGGTCTTGTGCGATACGGGGCGCATCTTCCTTCGAGTCGTATCGGGCTCTGAGTTTTGTGGGCCATCATTTCAAAGCGGTCCGTGGGCTTCTTTGCGATTCCATCTCTGGATCGTGGCCTGCGAGGCGCTTCGTGGACCGAATAAGACAAAGGAGGGGAGACAAACGGTCACCTTCTTTGCCTATATAAGCCGACGCTCCCCTCTTCATTCTCCTTCTTTTTCCTCTCTGCTGAATCGTCTCGCGCGAGCTTATCGAAAAACGAATCCAACCTTTTAAAACTTTCGAAAATCCAAGAATTCTCTCTGTTTTTAGAAAGGTAACTTTATAGAAAGCACTCTCATACTACTTTCCTGAATTTCTACGGCTGATTCCAGAGAGAAACAATATAAATCCGCTACTTTTCGAATAAATCACCAAGTCGCCATGGCCATTGAGCGTGGAGCTCAGAACTTGAGGATGGGAAGGAGATGAGGAAGAAGAAGGATGCAGAAGGAGAAGGAAGGCCGACTCGGATCGTGGTCAATGATTGGGGACGGAAGCAAGTGGCGAGACGAAAGATTGAGATGGCAACCAAGGGTCGTATCACGGTAGTTGCAACGGTTCGTGAGGGAGCCTTCCCTTCGTCCGGCGATTCGATGAGGGGCGAACTTTCTGCTCTACGATCCGGAAAGGGGCGATCCCTCTGCCATGCGAGTCGAAGGGGGGGCGATCCCTCTGCTATGCGAGTCGAAGGGGGCGATCCCTCTGCTATGCGATCCGTCTCACGGCTGGTGATACGAAGAAATTCCAGTCTTTAATCAGCGCCTTGTCGCTACAATACTCTGGACAGTTAGGATAGAGCCTTGACGTTGATCTCTCTGGACTAAATGACTTAATGATTTGACTGCATATGACGACTAACGACCTTTAATAACCTCGACTGCTTTCATGTTTTATTATCGTTTTTAATAATGCGCACACACAAGCACACACAGCAGCACTTGCACACACAGGGGACGGGTAGTGTTGATCTTATCGTTCATATTTTCTCGTCTTAGCAGCAATGTCGAACGACCACTCTTCCTCAAGATCTGTAGCCGAAACGGAATCCGAGACTCCTGAACAGCATAATCCTCAAATTCCTCCAATCAATCCAGAAGGTGAAGATTCTGGGTCTGAATATGAAGCCACAGAATCAGATCCGACAGAAAGTACGTCATCCAGCAACAACTCCGAGTCTGACGAGCGAGCTCCGGACGAAATTCCAGGCGCAGTCGGGATAGATAAAGTCTCTGACTCTTTAGCATCCAAGCTCGACGAGATAAAACTCAAGAGAATCTGCTTAAGACACGGCATTCCTTGGGACGATGTCTTGACACCTGGAAGCGAAGACAGACCCCATCTAGCACCGGAAGGGTATATGTCGATCAGTCGGACAATGTGTCTAGTAGGAGCTATTCCTCCGTTCCCTCCAATTGTCATTGAAACTCTGAGACGATTAGGCATTGCCCCGATGCAGCTTCATCCAAACGCCTACGCGTCTCTATACTCTTTATATGTTGCTTATGCGGAAATCTTGCACGCCGAACTCAAATTCAGAGACCTGGTGTTCTTCTTTCTCTTCAAGCACCGTTCTTCTGCAACTCCCAACTTTTCCTTTTTTGAATCAGTGGCGAACAGGAAAGTTCTGTATGACGGATACAGCAACATCGGGGATCCTAAGTCTGACTGGTTTTACATAAGAAGACAGGCTGGATGCTCACGGAGATGGCTCAAATCAAGTAAATTTTGATCGCCTAGTTGAATATCTTGCTTGGGGAGTCTAAGTAATAACATTCTTCCGCTTTTTCCTTTGTCTTAAATAGATCATGTCTTCCCGAAAACAGAGGGTGCATTATACAACAACCGGTTATCCATTCTTTTGCAAAGCAGATCCGACTTTTTAAGGATTAAAAAATGCATTACGGATGACAACCTTCATAAGCATCGCCTCTTGGATAGGAAATTTGGACTTGGAACCGGCGGCAAACCTTATAAATATGTGCCCCCGACGGAAGGAGAGGGAACTTCACAAGCGGTGGAGACAACCAAATTTCACAAAAGTCCTTCTCCGATAGTCATCCAAGAAGACGAAGACTTGAATGTATACAGGGGGGATGAGTCCCGTGGTGATGCGTCGAAGGAAATCCCTACCTCTGCTCCAATGGAAACTGTCGGTGATGACGAATTGACAGAAGAACAGTTATTCGACGAGCTGAATAAAATCCCTCTGCCCGACATTGAATACACGGAAAAAGACTTCGGCGAGGAGCCTTTCTTTTCTGCTCCCGAAGAGGCGGCTGATTCAACAAGGGGACGTGAAACGGACCAGACGAGCCTGTCTCCAGGCCCGGGTCTGTTAGGGGGAATTATATGGGATGCACACCTCACACACACTGCCTGACCGTGCACTATTATGTTGTGGATATTCAATGTGATAATATGCTCTTCTTTTCTTTTTTGCAGGAGCGATGTCGCGCAAGAAATCTTATTCGTACCGTTCTCTTCGCGAAGGCACCCCCAGCCTTCGTTCGGGTACTGAGCGCCCTCGCGGTCCCTCTCATAAGCCGAGCTCTTCGCAACCTCGATCTCCACCCAAATCAACTTCTACCAGGCCTCCGAGTCATCCAACAATTCCGACCGGGGGGAAGACACTTCCAAAAGAGTTGACTCCTCCAAAGAGTGTGCCTTCCCACAGTCGGTCGTCCAAAAGGCGTCACGAATCCAAAGATGGGGACAGAGATTCATCCAAAGACACTGAGCAAGAGAGAAGTAACATTGTCCCCACCAGTCAACCAGAATTAGCTGTCTCCGGTTCACGGGACTACGTTCACGGTCCTGAAATCCAAGGTAGGCTGGAAAAGCTACGGGAACAATTTCCAGGAATGTTCTTCGATAGGATGGTCTTTGTTCCTGCCTTGGAACCAGTTCCTAAAAACTGGGATAAAGAAGTTATCGGGCATATCCGTCACGTGGCCAAGCAGTACGAGGCGATGAAAAAGCATGCACTTAATCTTTCGGAGGTCATCCGAACACTCGAAATAGAAGCTCACAGGTCTAAAGCAAAACTCGAAAATAATGAAAGGGCTAGGACAAAATTAGAGAAGGACCTGGAAGACGCCCAAGCCCAGCTCGCTTTGGCACAGAGAGACGCCGCGAACTATAAAACTGAATTAGAAAATGCCAAGCAGCGCTTTCATTCAGAACTGGATTCCAATAGCCAGGAAAAAATGGCCTTAAAAAAGGAAGTTGAAGACCTCAGAATGGCCAACATCGAATTGGTAACGGCACAAGGCCATTTTTTGACGGAGAAGGCTACTTGGGAGGCGGAAAAAGCGAGCCTAAAAGAAAGGTTGGCTCTGGCAGAGGCGGAAAAAGTGATTTTGAATGATCAGGTGGCAGACGCGGAGGGACGGGCAGCTCTTGCCGAAAAGAACGTTGATAGCGCCATTGAAATGGCCACTGCCTCCAACAACAAACTCCTTGAAAGAGAGAAAGAAATCGAGGGGTTTGAGGAGATGATCTTTGATTTCCTCGGTCAGGTTCTCAAAACTCGCAATATCTCATGGATCCCGGATTATCATGTTGCTTTGGCCAACTTATGGGATGCCATCGTGGAAGGCGAAAAACATAGACTAGGGGTCGAAGAGATCGATGAAGATGAATTGATGAAAAGCATCCTAAGGGACAACGAGCCTGAGGATCTGGCAGAGGGCCGTCGCTTAATCCTGGCGGAAATGGAGAAGGAGAGAACCATGGCTAAAGGCAAAAGCAAAATTGACGAAGGTTCCAGCTCCGCCGCCAAGTCTAAAACCTCCGAAATCGAGGAGTATCACCCTGACGATCCGCTAATCCCTTTAGGCTTAACTCCCGTTGTTGTTGGAGCATACGGATCTACTCAAGAGGGAGTATCTGCTGAAGGTACCTTTCTCTTTTCCCAACAATTTGCTAAAGCGATTGCGAATTGTCGCCGTCTAACAGGACAACCCATTGAATTAGTAACGTGTGTCTCTCATAATGCAGGTGGCGAGCCCGCCGACAAGGGTGTTGGAAAAGAGAGAGAAGTGGAGGAGGGGACCGTCCTGCCGGGTACTGAAATCGATGTTTCAGAGCGAGTCGAGGCCGCAACAGCTGAAGGAAGCATCTCGGTGCCTAGCGCCGACGTATCCAAAGATGCTGAGACTATCGAGGCTTTAAAAGACTTGGATGGTCGGCACGTGGATGACGAAGAGGATACCACAGGCACCAAGAAGGCCGACGATGATGAAGATGATGAGGAACCCCTGGCCAGCCGAAAAGCCAGACAAGAGAAAGAGTTGGCTTTGAAGAAGGGGGGAGATGAGGCTTTGGATGTGGTCCCTCTTGCAGAGTTCGACCCCAAAACTGGGTTGATTATGAAAATCCAGTCCAAGTCAATCAGCCGGCAACTTCACTTTGCAAACCCCGATGACTTCCCGGCTTCCCTCTCCCGCAGAGGCAAGGGAAAAGAAGGGGAAGAGGAGACCTCAGAGGAGTCAGATGCTCCCCTTGTGGACAAGCGGAAAAGGAAGAAGGAGTCTCCATCTGAAGCCGACAAGGAGAGGCTGGAAAGGCAGAAGCGGGAGAAGAAGTCGAAGTATAAATAGGATGTTTGTTGATATTTTGTCTTTTAGTTTCCTGCTGGCCAGAAAGTGTAATTGTGAGACTGGCCCTCACTTTTGTTTCTAGCTTGTTTTCCATTTTGCTGACTTGTGGTACATAAACAAGGATTTGTTTCTTCTTACATCATTGTGTACCTGTGTTCATAGAAACTTTCCACGTTTAGTCGTTAGCCAACTATTAATAATTATAAGTCAGTCAATCAGGAAGAAGAATGTTCATGCTATGTTACACCGTTATATCAAAGTTTAGTGTATGCATAGGAGCGCGTGATGCCCCCTAATCAATTATTAGAGTTTTACGCTGGGCGATTCGTTCGTTCCCCGATCCTTCAGCGGGGGAGGAGCTATTTCTCAGCGCTCGATCGGAGACGCCTTTATACTCTCTCTCTCTCTCTGGAGAGTTATAGTTTGAGCTCAGCGATTCATTCGCTTCCCGATCCTTCAGCGGGAAAGAAGCTCTTTCTCAGCGCTTAATCGGAGACGCTTTTATACTCTCTCTCTCTCCGGAGAGTTAGAGTTCGAGCTCAGCGATTCATCCGCTTCCCGATCCTTCAGCGGGAAAGGAGCTCTTTCTCAGCGCTCAATCGGAGACGCTTTTATACTCCCTCTCTCTCCGGAGAGTTAGAGTTCGAGCTCAGTCGTCTGCGATTATGCATGCTCCTCAAACCCGTCTCAGGTTTACATTTTAATCCAAGCTCCGAGGATTAAAACCAGTCGGTCAAGCAGCTAGAGCATTTACCAAGGCTTTGGGTTCCTCTGATTAGTTTATGAGAGGAACTGTCGGCACCGGACTTCAGGTACCTGCATTATTCACACTGATTTTCATAGGCAAATAAATAAAGATGCAATAAAGGTAAATGACACACAGTATTTTTATAGTGGTTCGGTCGAATCATGACCTACGTCCACTTTATAATCTCTTGCTTTAAAGAATCAGACTGTTCTAGGCGAGTCATGCCCTGTACATAGTTTTTTTTTTAACAAAGCAAAAGAACAAGTTTGAAGCCTCTCATGTTAAATATGGCCGTAGATGTTGGGCATTCCACACTCTGGGGATTTCCTTTCCATCTACGGTTGCCAGCTTGAAGGTTCCATTATCAAGCTTGCTGAGAATAGAGTACGGTCCTTCCCACTTCGCTCCCATATGAGTTGGGGGTGGAAAGACACGTTTCAGAACCAAGTCTCCGGGTTCCAAGGTTCGGGCTCGGACCTTTTTGTTGTAATATCGGGCGACCTGTTGTTTGCATCTCAGAGCACGCAGGTCGGCTTCATCCCTCTTTTCTTCGATCATATCCAGGGACTCAAGGAGCAATTCATTATTGGACATTGGATCATAATAGGTCACCCGATGAGAAGGTACCTTTATCTCAATCGGGATGACTGCTTCCGTTCCAAAAGCAAGGGAGAACGGGGTATGTCCTGTCGCTGATTTATATGTCGTTCTGTAGGCCCATAGTGCCAAGGGCAATTCGTCAGCCCACATGGCTCTAGCCCGCTTCATTCTTCTTTTCAGAATGGACTTAATTACTTTATTTACAGCTTCGACTTGCCCGTCGATTGTGGGTGTGCCACGGAGGTGTATCGATTCTCGATGTGGTATCTTTGGCAGAAGTTTCTGAATTCAGCACTATCAAATTGAGTGCCGTTGTCTGTTATCACAATTTTTGGAATCCCGAATCGACAGATGATGTTTCTCATGATGAAGTTGATCACCCGTTTAGTTGTGATCGTAGTTAGTGGTTCTGCCTCGACCCACTTAGTGAAATAATCTACAGCCACAATGGCGAACTTTGCTCCGCCCCTCGCTATCGGGAGACTTCCTATGATATCAATTCCCCACATAGCGAAAGGCCATGGACTCATTATTGTTTTTAACTGGCTCGGAGGCGCCCTAGGTATCTTTGAAAACCTCTGGCACGCATCACATCGTCGTGCATATTTTACTGCATCCTTGTTCATGGTAGGCCAAAAGTAACCATGACGCAATATCTTTTTCGCCAAAGTTTGCCCCCCAGTGTGGTCGCCACATTCGCCTTCGTGGACTTCTTGCAGCACACGTTTGATGTCATCGTGGGCTATGCACCGAAGGAGGGGCATTGAATACCCTTGTCTATAAAGGATTCTGCCTTGCAGTACGTATCGGGCGGCTTTACGAATCACTTTACGCCTCTCGCTTTTCCTGGTCGGAAGCGCTCCATCCATTAGGAAACTCCTTATAGGAGTCATCCACGACTCCTTTTCTGGTTCCGTCTCTATTACAAGGTCGATTTCCATCTGATCAATGCTGGGAGACCGAAGTACTTCAACGGGGGCTAGCCCTATCACCTCAGGATCGTTAGAACTAGCCATCTTTGCCAACTTGTCTGCCTGCCGATTTTCTGACCGCGGAATATGAGATATGCTGTAGTGATCAAACTCATTCAGCAGCTCTTTCACTTTCTTTAAGTATAGAATCAATCTTGCACTTTTAGCTTGGAATCTCCCAGTAACTTGGTTCACAACTAACTTGGAATCGCAGAAGATGTTCAGTTTTGTGACTTCTAGCACCTTTGCAATCTTTAATCTGGCTATCAGAGCTTCATATTCAGAATCGTTGTTAGTGGCCCGAAACTCCATTCGGATGGCATAAGTTATCAATCGTTTCTCGGGGGTTTCAAGCACTATTCCAGCGCCGGATCTTTCGTTATTTCTAGCACCATCAGTATATAATCTCCAGACATTAGGGTCGAAAAGTAACTTTGAGGGTTCCACTTCTTCGTTTGCTATGTCTTCTTCAGGAACAGTGAATTCTGCTATGAAGTCAGCTATTACTTGCCCCCGAATTGATCGTCTGGGCTGAAAGTTCAAGTCAAATTGACTTAACTCAATATTCCATTTGATTAATCTCCCAGACGCCTCTGGTCTCTGTAGAACTTGCTTGAGTGGGTGATCAGTATATATGATAATAGGATGTGCTTGAAAGTAGTGCCGAAGTTTTCTGGAGGCAACCAGTAAACTATACGCCAGTTTTTCTATCCGTGGGTAATTACGCTCTGCCGCTGTTAATTTTTTGCTTACGTAATACACAGGTCTTTGGACCTTTTCCTCTTCCCTTACCAATGCTGAGCTGATGGCATGAGATGATACTGCCAAATACACGAATAAATCCTCGTGGTCTATTGGTTTAGATAGAATTGGAGGTTTCTCCAAGTGTCTGAGCAAATTCTGAAACGCTTCCACGCAGTCAGGAGTCCATTTAAAGTGGCGTTTTCCTCGCTTTATTAATTCGAAGAATGGGATGCACTTATCCGTAGCCCTGGAGATAAATCTGCTTAGTGCGGCCACTTTTCCGGCAAGGCTTTGCACATCCTTAATTTGCCTAGGTTCCTGAATGTTCCTGATTGCCGTGATCTGGTCCGGATTAATCTCGATACCGCGCGAACTGACAATGAATCCTAAGAATTTTCCAGAAGCAACACCGAATGAACACTTGGTGGGATTGAGTTTCATCCCATACTTTCGAAGAATGCCGAACATCTCTGCCAAGTCAATGGTGTGTTGAAGGGATTGCTTGGATTTTACCAACATATCGTCGACGTATACTTCCATTGTTTTCCCGATTTGGTTATAAAACATTCTGTTGACCAAACGTTGGTACGTAGCGCCTGCATTCTTCAAACCAAAGGGCATTACTACGTAACAATATAATCCCAGATCAGTGATAAAGCTAGTATGCTCTTGGTCCGGAACATGCATCGGAATCTGATTGTATCCTGAATAAGCATCCATGAATGAGAGAAGCTCATGACCCGCCGTCGAATCTACCAACTGGTCAATTCGAGGTAATGGGAAACTATCTTTGGGACAAGCTTTGTTTAAATCCGAGAAGTCGATACACGTTCGCCACTTCCCGTTGGCCTTCTTTACCAGGACTGGGTTCGAAATCCAATCTGGGTAAGTTGAATCTCTGATAAATCCATTACTCTTTAGCTTCCCTACCTCTTCTTTCAAGGCAGCGGACCTCTCTGGGCCCAGCACTCGCCTTTTTTGCTTTACTGGAGGATGTTTGGGGTTAATGCTCAAAGAATGGCTCATGATTGATGGGGATATCCCGCACATGTCCGCATGGGTCCAAGCGAATACATCCAAGTTGTTCTTTAAGAAAGTCGTCAATTCTTCGGCAAGAGTCGGACTTAACTGGGATTCAATCTTAAGGACCTTCTCCGGATCACTGTCATCGATTGGCACATCCACAGTTGCTTCGTTGGGAGTTGCCGTTCTGCCCCCGGGTTCTTGATCCTCTCTGGGATCTATATCCTCGGGCATCACTCTAGGCAACTCTCCAACAATTATCCTCTTTGATTGCTATAAGGTTTCCGCCCCCAAAGGGGGAGGAGTGCCTTTAGTTTCGATATCCCCGCCGTTGCGAAGCAACTTTAATTCGGCAACATAACATGCTCGCGCAGCAACTTGATCCCCTCTGACGATACCAACGCCTACTTCTGTGGGGAACTTCAATAGCAAGCACCAGGGGGCTATATAGGCTCTGAATTTTGCGAGGGCCGGCTGGCCCAAGAAGGCATTGTATGGCGATTCGACATCCAAAACCACAAAGGGAAGGATTCTCACTCTCTGGCGTTCTCCTTCCCCAAGTGTAACTGGCAATTCTACGTAACCCATAGGTGCGGTGGATGCTCCGTTGAATCCACGAATCCATCCTTGGCAGGGCTTCAAGTCTTTTATCTCAAGATTCATCTGGTCAAAGGCTTTTTTGAAAAGGATATTAACGGAACTCCCGTTGTCCACCAGTACCTTATGAACAGTGGCTGGCCCAATGGGTATCGTGATTACAAGTGGATCTTCAGTTGGAGCATGGACCCCAATGCTTTCTCGCTCTCGGAAAACAACATCATCAGTCATCATCTTTTGCTGCTTCACCGGAACACTGTCCTCGGGGTTGCTACATTCCCCCACTTCGAGGTGTTGTTTGGCTGCGTTGACATATTGATCTAAAGCTTTGGAACTGTGCCCAGCAAGGTAAAGTCCACCGATCACGGTGTTGATTACAATATTCTTTCCCTTTTGCTGAGAAGTTGGCCTAGCAGCAAGTTGATTTTGATTCTGATTCGGGGCCTGCACTGCTTTCCCCCTGTCCCTAGGCGTTACTCTGTATTCGTCTAGCTTCCCTTCTCGAAGCAACCTTTCGACTACGTCTCTCAGGTGACGGCATTCATTCGTTGAATGGCCGTGAATTTGATGAAAGAGGCAGAACTTCCCTGTCTCACGCTCTTTTTCTGTCGACTCTCTAGGAGGTGGCCTCTTATTCTGGAGGACTTCATACGCATCCATGAAGATATTCTCCAGAGTATCATTTATGGGTGTATAACTTTCAAAGGCCCTGGGACGAGTCCTTCTCTGGGAGTCGTTCCCTCGGCCCCTCTTCCGGCTGTTGCCGTTAGCATTGTTATTGTTGTTACCCGATCGGCGACCACCCTGGTTCTGATTTCCGACGTTAACCTCAACTTTCCCCGAGCTGTCTCCAGTCTGTTTGATGGCGACATTGCTCTGAACTTCTTCCTTATCAGTTGTTTTAAGCTTTCGGTTCGCGTACACCTCTTCCCGGCGTAGATGTACATTGGCTTTCTCATAGAATAATTCTCTGGTGTGCGGTGGTTTGCCTGCCAAGTACCTCCCGAATTCAGTGTCCTTATCCACTCCATCAATTAGTGCTGCAACAATGGTCGGCTCATGAGGATCTTTGACCTCAGTGGCGGCCAAATTGAAACGATCCAGGTACATCTTTAGACTTTCGCCTGGTCGCTGTTTGACAAGAAATAGATCGATCACGCTTTTCGTCTTCTGTGCGTAGATACGGAATTGCTCTACGAACTTCTCGCTTAGTTCCCTGAAGCTGGAGATCGATCTTGCCGGCAGGCGAGTAAACCATAGCAAAGCCACGTCTTCCAGGAATATGGGAAACGCTTTACACTTAACTGCGTCAGAAGCGGCGGCAGCAGTCATCGACCAAGAGTATCTCATCAGGTGTTGAACAGGATCAGATCTTCCTGCATATCGGTTCATCTGTGGCATGTTGAAACGCCTTGGAAAAGTTGCATCCAAAATATCGTCAGTAAAAGGGGTATGACTACGGTCAATCCCCCAATCCTCGTTCCGCTGTCCACGGCTGTCGGCCAAAATCTGGTGAACCATGGCTGCAACGTTTGCACTAGTCAAAGGAGGTTCAGGATCAGTGCCTCTGGCCCGACGAGGCTCTCTGATCTCTCTTCGGGGAGTAGCCACAAAATCCGGGTCTTGGACGGGGCCTCGCTGCCCCCTGTTATCATGAGTATGCGTACGGCGACGGGGCTGAGGTGGCCTGTCATGCACAGGACTGTTCACGCCTCGAGTCCTGAGGGTCGTTGCTTGACCATCCATATTACGGTTTGTGGGTCTTGCCCCCAGTTCTTCTTCTTCTTGTGAGGGCAGGGTCCCGAACCGAAGCTGTTCTATGTTTTCGGCTCTTTCATACGGTCGCCGCGGAGGTCTCGGCGATTCTTCAGATGAAGAGGAATATGCTGGGGTGAGTGGACGAACTGGCGATGTTCTTTGCCTTGTTAGCTCATCAAGTCTTCTATCCATAGCCGTCAGGTTTTGCCGTAGGATAGAACTCTCCTGCCTTTGGGCGGCTAACTCATCAAATAACCTATCCCACATTTCGACAAAGCGGGAAAGATCCCCCTCAGTGACAGGAGCAGCAAGATCATAATGGTCATCATCACCCTCTCTTATGGGCATAGTGCTCGGACCGGGTCGAGCAGAGGTTCCAGGACGATAGGAGTGGTTCATAGGTTCTTTTCCAGGTCGAGTTGTGTTCTGACCATCAGTTCGGGTAGCTGCGGTTCGTGGAGGGCGGTTCGCTGCGCCCCCCTGAGATCGACTCGTGGTCATGGTGCGCGGAGGCTGCGAGGTGTTGCCCCGGGATCGAGTAACAACCCCTTCAGTAGCGCGGATCGTCTCGTTCTCATCGACTCGGAACGAGGTGTTTTCATCGGATCGGATCGCCCCCTGCGCTCCGCGATCCAGAGTCTCTTCGTTGCCCAGTTCGTGCACACTCTCCTCGATCATTTCGTTGGTCTGCGAAACTTTAGATCTTTTTCTAGCCATGATATCCGAATCGCTGGAATCTTCAAGAAAACGAATGACGAAACTTTAAGACTGAGTATCTCAGTGAAAGCACCAAAAATGTTAGATCGAAATTTGGACCGAACACCCAAATTGTTATGAACTGTAGAGAATTCTAAATGAGGAACAAGGAAAAAGAAAATAACACTCAGAATTTATAGTGGTTCGGCGTTAACGAGCCTACGTCCACTTTATATCTTATTGATTATGCTTTAAAAGCTAGTACAACAGTGATTTCTCCCAATATTTCAGTGGTTTGACAACAATGGCGGACTCAATATTCACTATTGCCAAAAAGCTCTCGAAAAATGCCAAGCTCTGGGCTATTTATAGTTGATTTTGTCAGGTGGATCGCAGACACGTGGCACGAATCCCGAGATTTTCGGATCGCATCGCCACCATTGAAGAAACAGTCGAACTAGCCGTTGTGAACAGGTGTCGTCAGATCCGTGCGATTCGGATCGCTGAAGACCAGCTCCTGGCTGAACGGGTCAGAGGGTTCGGTTCGTTACAAGGGATCGGATCGCCTGGAGGTGACGTTCGTCGACGAGATGGGAGCGATCCGTTCCTGGGCGAGTCGATAGAGCGCGATCCATTCCTGAGCGAGACGATGACGTGCGATCCGTTCCCGGGCGAGACGATGACGTGCGATCCATTCTTCCGCTTTCTTGGGGGACTTGGTTTCCTGATTTCCCTTTATGAATGATCCTGGATGGCTTGGTCAAAAAGCGAGCCAACAATATCAAACACAAAATTCAGGAAACAAACTAATTAATTAAAACTAAACATTTAGGAAGTCAGTTGAACTATGGTTTAAGGTGATAGATTTTGCCAGAGCATATTACATCATTTGCCGCTTTAATTGATCAGGAACAGCATGCCAACTGACGTAAGGAAGAGACACATTATCCTTTGCTATTATTCCAAGAAAATTGCTTAACTCCGTAATATTTTCAGATACTGTGTAACAACCCGAAAATCTGAGCCAGTTTAAAATTTTTATTTTGGCAATTTTAATGAATTTTGAGTATTTAAAATAGATTATTTTAAATAATATCGACGAGAAATTTATTTTGAATATTATTAGAATGTATATATTATATACGTCGTCGATAGAATATAAATAATTATATATAATTATAAAAGGAATTGAAAATGGCGCGGTAGTTCGATAATTCGATTTCAAACTTCAATTGAATGTACCGGGTGCAAAACAATCCGGATTTTAGTGAAACTAAAAACATTAGGATCTATTTGATGATATCTTTCCAACGAATCCGAAAAATCGGAATTTCATAGTGGGGATCAAAAGATATGTCCAGTTGAAAATTCTGAATAGTCGCTATGGATTTCAGGCCCTTAAAAATAGACATTTTGCAAACGACCTCGGATTTCGATGAAACCACTTTTGTTGGATCCGGGATGTAAAGTTATTGCTAGATTCCAAATTTCATAATTTTTCGAATCAATATGTGAGCGTGGCAAAGGAAAACGCATTTGACCAGTTTCAATTGATTTTAATCGATTGGAAAATGGCCATTTTTCCAACGGTCTCAGAATTTGTCGAAACTAGTTTTGTTAGGACCGTATCGTCAATACGAAGCTAGAAAATATTTTTCTGGGATTTATAGAGTTAGTATGTGACCCCAGTAAATTGAAATGCACGTTCAAATTCAATACATAGAGTTATATGTTGATTTTGACGGAAACGGATCGAAACGATCGAATCAGCCTACTATACATATCCCATTGTGTTCGGAATAGGGGTGAAACGCTATGGACGACAGGCGGTGGGCCTCGTTTAGAGGTCGTATGTAAAAGTCAACCTTTTGAATTAAATAATTAAAATAAAAAAATATCCTTCTCTCTCCTCTCCCCTTATACTCTGCCCTCCCCCCCCCCCCCCCGTTCGATTCATTTCAGAAAGAAGAAGAAAAAAATCGAAGTCGCGCCTG
This sequence comes from Allium sativum, assembly GCA_030737875.1. Classification (NCBI taxonomy): domain Eukaryota; kingdom Viridiplantae; phylum Streptophyta; class Magnoliopsida; order Asparagales; family Amaryllidaceae; genus Allium; species Allium sativum. The sequence continues at coordinate 304,450,587 of CM060912.1, read as the reverse complement.
CCACCACCGCCCTCCCCAGCTTCGCCTCAGCCTCGCCGACCTCCCCGCAAGCGCCGCCTCCCATCACACCCCCACCTCGCGACCTCCCACTAACCTTGACCCCCTCGATTTCCGTCCAGGCCCCCCTTCCATCGAAGACAACCATGACCGAAGACCCCCTCCCCCCTCCTGATCGACGCGCCGCAGCTACCCCCCCTTCGATCCTCCACCAAGCCCTAACGCTCCTGAAGCCCCGACGCGCAACATGCCCCCCTCGCTGGAAGAAAATCGTAAGCTTTAATTTTATTATTTAATTTTTCTCCTTTTTTTCAGTTTTGAATTTTTATAGTTAAGAAAAACTGATTTTCTTTGATTAGGAAAAAAATCCGATTTCTTTGATTTAATAATCTGATTTTTTTTCTATTTGAATAAAAATATGAAAAGCATAATAAAGATTATATTTTTATTTATAGAAAGATTATATTTTTATTATCACAAAGATTATATTTTTAATAGGGAAAGACAAGATTTTTATTTGGAAAGATTCGATTTTTGAAAACATAAAAATACGATTTTTATATATAAAGAAGTGATAAAGTTATGATTTTTATATATATACTGTAGCGAAGGAAAATTTTGATTTTTAAACAAAGAACATATTTTTGATTTAGAATATATTATATTTTTAAATATGAAAAGACGATATTTTTAAATATGAAAAGACGATATTTTGATATAAGTAGTGAAGTAAAAATATGATTTTTACTTCGATAAAAATATAATTTTTATAATGTAGAAAGGTTAAAAATATAATTTTCAAATTAGTGGAAGAATTAAAAATATAATTTTTACATGATAGGAATATTAGAAATATCATCCTTATATGTGTAGCAAAATAAAAATGTGATTTTTATATAGTTAACCGAACGGAAAGTTCATATTTTTATATAGAGAAAGTTAAGATATTTTTATAGTAGAAAGACGAAATCTTTAAATTTGAAAAGGCGAAATCTTTATGTATAGAAGAACGTGGTAAAAATAGAATTTTTATCTATATAGTAGCATTAGAAAAATAGAATTTTTATCTATATAGCAATGAAGCAAAAATTCGATTTTTATATATTGAATAACAAAGTAAAAATTCGATTTTTACATATGTAGTGGCTACGGGCGACGAAAGTGATGAAAGGCGAGCACGTTGAAGATGTTCTACATAGGAAGTGCCGTGAAGTTGGGATAGCTATCGGTAAGAACTTCTCAATCTTCAATTTCTTTTTTTCTAGTTATATATATATATACTAGGATGCACACGGTGTTTAGTAGCACCCGACACAATCGTCCACAGACCATGGACTTGTTTGTTTGGCTGTGTAGTTAGTTAGATTTTTTTTGAGTTGAATTGAATTGTTTGGTGAAATGGAATGGATTTGATTGATGTGTGAATGGCGTGGGCCTTCACTAGACCGGGGATAAGGCTAGGCCTTGTCCCGTTTCTAGTATCGTGCCGTTATGCCGCCGAAATTTTCTAAAATAAGTTAGAAAAATAAAAATACCTTTTTTTACTTTGTAAATGGACTGAATAGAAATTCATGTGTTGAAATAAAATAAAATATTTATATAGTTAAAAATATTTTAGCGTTAAAAATATAATTTTTAACGTGATCGTGAATAAATGAATATTTATAAACAAATCGACCAATTTGTTTATATACACTGATTTGACTGATATTGATTGGGTCGATAATTTTACACATCGCCCAACTGCACAAATAAAATCTGTGTTTGATTGTTTGAAACCCCACACGGGTATTGGGATAAAATACGGCATACACTAATCCCAATAATTAGTTGTATGTCGATCGATGGACTGATAGGCTATTATAAGCGTTAGATATCTATATTTGATGCTTATAAAGTGTAGTGCACTTTGGATGATGGTTGATTATTTATCATTGCTATTATATACATGCGTTGTATGGAATCCATATAGTTAACGCTATATGGTAATTGATTGGGCCTCATTCCAATTTAGAAAATAAAGAATATTATAAAATAAAGGTTCATGTGTTGACTGTACTCATCCGTTGAGATTAGTCATGTGTTGAACGGAATATTTTAACAAAAATAGTCACACATGGACAGTACTCATTCGTTGAGATTAGTCGTGTGTTGATAAAAATAAATATTCATTTGTTGAATAGAATAAAGGAATTATTGAAATATATAAAGCCGTATTGATTAGAGATGCGCTATTTGGACGCGAACGATATTTATATCGATTATATTCGTTTTTAAATTTGAATTGAATCGAATAGAAAACCAATTTGAATTGAATCGAATAGAAAACCAATTTGAATTAAATCGAATATAAAACGAATTCGAATTGAATTGAATATATAATGAGTTTGATTAGATTAGAAAACGAATCGAATTTGATTTGATTAGAAAACGAATTGAATTTGATTTGAATAGAAAACGAGTTTGATTTAATTAGAAAACGAATCGAATTTGATTTGATTAGAAAACGAATTGAATTTGATTTGAATAGAAAACGAGTTTGATTTAATTAGAAAACGAATCGAATTTGATTTGATTAGAAAACGAATTGAATTTGATTTGAATAGAAAACGAGTTTGATTTAATTAGAAAACGAATCGAATTTGATTTGATTAGAAAACGAATCGAATTTGATTTGATTAGAAAACGAATCGAATTTGATTTGATTAGAAAACGAATTGAATTTGATTTGATTAGAAAATGAATTGAATTTGATTTGAATAGAAAATGAATTCAAATTGAATTGAAATTTGAATTGAATTTAAATGAATTTTAAAACGAATTTATAAGGAAAAATTCAATTTTGATTTGAATTGAAATAAAGGTTGAAATTGTTTTTGAAACGAATTGAAAACTATTTATAAAATTCGTTTTAAATAGTAATCGACGAAATATATATTATATATATTATATATATATAATATAATGGCCTGAATAGAACGCGCCGCGCCGCGGCAGTTCGCGAATTTCGACCATTGACTTCGAACGGACATTACGGGAGATCTGACCGTCGGATTCTCCTAAAACCGGAACCGTTGGGTTCGTATCGAAAAGAGCTTTCTAACGAATATTAGAAGTGTGAAATCTAACGGTTGGATTTGGAGATACGTCCAAATCAAATTTGGAAAAGGTCGCTGTAAGTGCAGTTCGATGGCCGTTGATGGAAATCGACTGTACGGGCCTTAATAAAATTATTAAAAATATCAACAATTTGTGTAAAATCATAAGAAATGATTTGAGAAAAATTAGGATGAAAATCTCCACATTTGAAAAGATAGAAATAGATTTTTATCGAAATGAACTAGTTTTGAACTAAAATTAAAACCCATTTATTTTTAAATAAATAAATTGGATTTTGAAATGGGTTTAAATAGAATTGATTCATGGGGTATCTTGAACTGTGTTTTAAATGACACTAGTTCTTTAACCCAGTAAAAGGAGTTTTAATGAATCTGCAGTTAGATTGAAATGGGTATTGATAATTTAAATTATCAAATTTGGCAAATGAGCGAGAATGGAGTATCACCAGTTTTGCTCCAGAGCGATAGTTAAATCTTTAATTAGGTTTGAACGTGAAATGGTAATTAATTTTACCGATAACATCGTGGTGTTAGATATGAAGTATTACTAGTTTTGCTTCATGGGATGAATAGGTTGGGATTGGGAAATAAAACAAATAATTACTTCGGTACGGTTCGCTAATCCCGACTAGTTTGGAAAAACCATAATTTGGTTTGAAATGACATCCAAAGGAAGATTAAAGGATAAATTTTAAAGAATTTATCTTGGATAAAATTAATGGGAACCTTTCCCTAAGAATATGAAATTTGCGGTTAGTGACTGATGAATTGGAATGAGGCGTATGTTGTGTTTGTGTAACATTTGTTTTAATATACATGGGTTGTTCGGAAAGACCGGGTTTATACCCATTCTGAATAACCGATTAGACGATATGTCGAAGATGAAGACGTTGGTTGAAGACCGGAAGTCTTCACATCGTTTGGGTGATTACTGATGATCTTGATTGGGCTGTACACCCAAGATGAGGGAATCAGTTGGTTGTCGTCTAGACGTACTTGGAGATCGATGGACATGCGAGGAAAGTGCCTCCGGTTTCGTTCAGACCCAGAACGAACTTGTAAATGGATTGTGTGTCTGACATTCGATTTTATTCTGTGTTGATTGATTTCTGTTAGATATATATCTGTTTGGCGGTGGAGAATTTATTCTCTTGCTTAACGCCCTTCTCTGAGACGTATGAGCTTAGAGGTTATATATCGATAGATATCAATCGCATGACATGAATTGCCTGTGTGGCACGCTGAGTTGCATAGATCAAGGCTTCTGTTGAAAATCAAAGTCTTGTGGTTGATGATCAAAGCACGGCCTACGTGGCATAGCTTTGTGTATAGCGTGGATTCGTGAGCCTCACACCTCGGTATGAGTTAAAAATGGGATACGGACCGCTGGGAGAACACGACGTTTCTTTCTAGCTTTGGTGGTGTCAGTGACTTACCAGCCCTGACATTTATATACTTTTCACCTTTGTGGTTGTTGGAATGAGGCGCCTCGATATTAGGTCTGTAAGGACCGGGAAACGTGTGTTCAGGAATTGCCAATCCTCAAACGTAAGAGAGGACCGGCCCAGCCGAATCCAGGGTTACCCAGAGTGTGTAGTCCTGAGGCATTTGCTAGAGTGTCTCGAAGCGGAGAGGAGCTTGCCCCTTGCCTCGACTCATGACGGAAATCCAATTTCCAATACGAGATATTTCGGCTTTATTTGTAGAGCCTAGTATGGCGACATAGTAGCATGGGATGCTATGCCGTCTATGATTTATATTTATGATTGAAATTGTTTTGACACTATACACTTATTATAGTATCAAATGATTTGTTTTAAACGTACCAAGCATGTTTGGCTATTATAAGGGAAAACCCTATCCTCCGGCTTGCGTTGCATTGTGTGATGGGACCTGGGTCTTATAATAGCTTCATTTTTCGAAAAAGCATTGCGTTGTTTATTCTATGCACTGGTATTCTTGGGAGGAAACCCGTTCCGTGTTATACGGCGTGGTCCCTTGAATTACTCTCCTTTAAAGTAAAGTTTTAAATAACTGTTTTAGTTCTTACACCAGTCACATGACTGACCTGGAGTTTATTGTTTTAACCTAAACTCTGGGTGCCCTTATTTTCGACACGGGCAGTTAGTAGTTTTGGTTTTGCAGATTTATATTCACAGGATCCTGGTTTACAGCTGGAATGGTATCCAGAAAGCTCTGTATTCGTATATCACCTTCAGTTGTGCTTTGTATTATTTTCCGCTGCTATGTAATTTATTGTAATCTCTGATATTTATTGAATGTAATTTATTCATTTATGCTCTGTATATTCTTGTATTCTGATGGAATTGTTATAATAACAATGAAATGTTCTTCCGTCTGCGTTCTGTTTTGTCTTGTCCTCACAGTAATTCGTTCTTTCTCATCTCTTCGGAGACCGGGGAAGTTCGGGTCGCTACATACTGGCTGACCATCCTCATTCAACTCAATGACTACTTTATCATCGGGGGTTCTATCATGCACCTTAGTCATTTTTGACTTCCCTCTAGGTTTTTTGGGACCTTGTACTCCCAGGTTCAAAAAAATGAATTGAAAATTAATGTATGGCAATCCATAACATAATATGCATGCAAAACTTAAAATAGACATACTCAACAGTATAGTGCAATGCACAGATAAAGGAACAATGTACCTGTACTAGCTTCATCTTCCTGTGCAATCCATACCTACTCTAATTGATCAACAAGATTTTCCATCATTGGAGGCACTTCCACATTCTTCTTTTGACGTTTCCGCATCGCTAAATAAGCAACGACTGAACTAGCAACTTCATATGAATTGGTTGATTGTTTGAACATTTTTCTACATGTAGGTTTTAAAACTGGTGAACGAGGCGTTGTAGCTTTTAAAACTCCTAAACAAGACTGTGCAGGTTTCGTCAATTTCTTTAATGTTTCTGCAAATTTTTCCCGGTTACTGAGTTTCTTCGGAGTGGGAGTGCGTGTCATCAATTCCATGTTGGAGCCAGCTTTCTTTGGAGGGGGCGCGGGTCATCGCTTCCTTTTCAATTTCAATGGCTGCTTTGGTTCGTGAACGAGTTCTCTGCCCAGTAAAGGATCCTTTGACTTAACAACTTTGATTCTCTACAGTTAAGTTGAAGTTAGAGATTTTTTTCATTCATAAAGGAAAAGACAATAAATAATAAACAAATAATTTTTTATACCTCTGAATCCGATGAATCATCACTGACATCTTCACCAGCATTTTCTGGGGTGCATTCATTACGTCCAACAATATCTTTACCTTTTTCTTTCCTATTTCGTGCGGCAGCCTCTTGCATACTAGTAACTAATGAAGGCGTCCCAAGTAATCTACCAACTCATCATTTTCTTGCATTCACGCGATTCACTCTTGTTCCTACTTCGTCAAAACTGATAATTGTAAGAAATGCAAGCAGATTAGCATTATTACTCACCATCGATGATAAATTTGAGCTAGTTAACCAAATAGAGTCGACATATAAGCTGTTCTTGCTTTTTCGATGGAATGCATGCACAAAAAGCCAATAGTTACTTGAATTCGCTGCAGCCTTCATGGTCGGAATAGGAAATCGACATAGTAATAGAAAACACTAAAATGCAGTTCTTGCTTTTACATGCATAATTTTAATAAAAAGTAGTTTTAAATGCAATATTTCATCCTAATTAATAAAACTGAAATGAAAACTGAAAAATACCTGAACATCGGCTTCATTCTTTCGGGTATCATCATCATTATCTGTTTCATTTTCTACATTTAATTTCCTCCTTGCTCCTTTATCCGTCACAGTAACATCTTCTTCATCATTATTCATATCAGGCTCCGGCGATAGTTTCTTCTACCCACTTGAGTTGGATTGTTTTTCCATCATTTTGCGTTGTTGCTGAAGTCTATGTGCATTAATATCCTTGCGCTTAGCAACCGATTTCTTAGCAGAACCTGTAACAATAAAAAATAATAAGAATGGCCTCCTTCATAGTTCTTTACACACACACACACATATATATATATATATACACACACACACAAACAAGAATGGATCTATATTACATATACAAATATACCTTGAATTATGTTTTTCCTTTGTTGTATAATTACATGTGGCTGGAGTTGAATCAATTGCTCACTGTCTTTGCTAACGGTGTTGTCAATATAAGAAACCATTTCTTCTTCCTTATTGCAGCCCTATATGTATTCGTTTATGTCCTTGTCATTCAATATGAGCTGACAACCACCCCTCGTTCCTTTGCTGACATAGACTCCTCCTATTTCAGTGTAACGGAGGCAATCTTTAACAAAGTCCATAAGCACACTGTAAGAAAAGCAGTTTACATCATATTTTGTTACTAAGAATGATTCTCCACCGACATAACATGTCATTTGAAACTCTCCGCCATGGTACAGCTGGATATTTATAAGTTCATTCATCCTGTACAAAATGAATACCTTAGAACAAGGTACATGCATGTTAAAGTGGACAAAAAAAACAATTAACATTTTGGTCTATAACAAATTTAGTTGATAGTAAAGGAAGACATCAGACCATAAAACATGTGAACAGTGTAGGTTGCATTATGAGAAAATAGCGCCAAATACATTCAACAAAGATAATAAATTACAGCTAAAACAAAAGTGCCAAATACATCATAAATTAGACAACAGATTAGACCAAAATAAAGCAATAAGAAAGTGGAATTTTTTGTCCTAACGAGACGGAATAGGATCAGGAACTTCTGCTTCTAGTTCTGTTATGGGGACATCATCCCTAATCCAACCCCATCAACAACCTCTGGTTCTAATTCACCACCTATGCCTATATCATGTGAATGTGGATTGCTCATGTCTTCTTCCATTACATTTTGATTTTCAGTATCACACCAATCTCTCAACAATTTTTAATAACGTAATGATTGTTCTTTTCAATTGCATCTTTCACATAAAATACTTGTTGCACTTGCGAAGACAGGACATAAGGATCAGTTTTATGGAACTTACTAAAATTTACTCAAGTAAGACCGTATGAATCTTTCCTCTTGGTACCAGCAACACTTAAAAAGGACCACTGTGAAAACTCCCCAATAATCAAACTTAAAAATTCCTTTGATTGATCCGTAGTAATTAACATCACCCACTATTGGGTTCTGGTCTTTCGAATTTGAAAAGATGGTGATTTTGGCAGTCAAAAATGCACCACTATTTTGTGTGGTATATCGAGAATCTCTAAATTTTGTGCGGAATTTATATCTATTTACTATATACTTCCTAGTTACTCGATTAGGGCCTAATGCAAACACCTCTAAATCTCTTGAAATATTGTCCTTTTTTAGAACCTCTTCTTTTAGCCAATTCCAAAAATCTTTGAAATGTTCTGATTCCCTCTTGTATCTTTTAGATTTGCAAGACCATCCACAAAAGCTCGATGAACCCTAAATAATAACTAAGGTCAAAAAACTATGAAATGCAGATATTAATTTATAGTTAAGGAAAATGATATAGGAACTTAAGAACTTACTCGATCAAACCCTCAATTTCTTTTTTGCCGGAATTGAACAGAATATGACGATGTGTTGACTTCAAGTCTGCATCTTTCAAATTGAACATCTTTCCATCTTTATTCTTCTTTGTTCCAATATGATATTCCAAATCTGTTGGACATCTTCCAAGATCAATCGGCATATTTTTTGTTCCTCCAACAACGCTTAAAAATCTTGAAAAGAAGGTCACACACTCTTCTGCCAAGTAACCTTCTGCAATCGAACCTTCCGGTCTGTTTCTATTTTGCACATAAGATTTCAACTTTCCAAGATATCGCTCAATTGGATGCATGCATCTAAGATGTTCAGGCCCACCGTATTTGATTCCTCTGCATAAATGAATAGGCAAGTGTAACATTATATCGAAAAAAGCTTGTGGAAAAATCATTTCAAAGTGACGAAGTATCTTGACAATTTCTTTTTGCAGCCTCTTGATATCATCCACTTCGATAACCTTTCTCCATAGTCCTCTAAGGAATGCACTAAATCTGATCATTGATAACGCCACCTTCAATTTTGACGCTTTCTTCACGGCAAATTGTAACAAATAGCGGAGTACGAAATGAGCATCATGGCTCTTATATCCCACAAACGTTCTCTCTTTTATGTGCATGTACCGACTAACATTTGAGGCACAACAGTGGGAAGATTGGCGTTCTTCAATACAAAGCAAAAGATTTCTTTTTCCTTATTTTCCATATCAAATATTGCATCTCTAATTTCAACATGCTTTCCATCACCACATTCAACAGGATGAAGGACCTTCCTTATGCCCAATTCCTGTAAATCCAAACGAGCGTTTAGGGTATCCTTCAACATGCGACCTATATTAAGTAAAGAACCTAATATTTTGTCGCATATGTTCTTCTCTATGTGCATAGCATCCAGGTTATGTCGAAGGGGATTATGAAACCAATATGGTAATTGGTAAGTCAAACAATATTAACCATTTTTTAAAGGGCCATCACTTTTACCCGGTTTCTTGGTCTTATCTCCAAATTGATTTTTTAACCCCTGCAATAACTCTTCAATACTTGTTTCTGATAATATTTATGGAATGCTACCCATTTCAGTTTCGACATTACATCTCCTCATATCCAGTCTCCACTTATGTGTCAGATCAAGAAACTTTCTCTGGTGCATATAACACATTTTTTTTCTATGCTTCAAATAATTTGAAGAAGTTTCATAATGACATATTGGACACGCTAATTTCCCCTTCATGCTCCAACTTGACAACATGGCACATCCCAGAAAATCACTAATGGTCCATAAGATGCTTGCACATAAATTAAAATTCCTATCAGTCAAGGAGTCATAAGTTTCGATGCCAACATACCATAACGCTTTCTGTTCCGCAATTAAAGGCCGCATACATACGTCAATACTGTTCTTTGGAGAATCTGGATGAGATATTAATGTTGAAAGAATCAAATTCTCTTGTTTCATACATAACCAAGGTGGAAGATTGTAGTATACCAACACAATTGGCCATGTACTATAACTTGAATTCATTGAACGATACGGATTAAATCCATCAAATGCTAGACGCAATCTAACATTACGATTTTGTGATGAAAAATCAGGATAGCAAGCATCCACCATCTTCCATGCCACACCATCAGCCGGATGTCTTAGTTTTCCATCTTCTTTTCGTTCCACTTAATGCCATATCATAATTTTGGAAAATTCTTTGCACATAAACATCCTTTATAACCTTGGTCTTAGTGGAAAGTAACTCATAACATTTGCCGACACTTTGGGAATCGACTTTGGTGGATAATTATTATCAACGATGTCTTCATTTCTTTTACATCCCATTTCGAAAAACCACAAATGTCACAAGCCTTTTTATCTTTATTCTCTGCTCAATATAATATGCAATGGTTTGGGCAGGCATGTATTTGACGGTAATCAAGACCAAAATCCATAATGACATTCTTTGTAGCATAGGAAGACAAAGGCAGCTGAGCATTAGGAAAGGCTTCTTTTATAAGCTTTAGTAATTCCCCATACGCAGACTAGTTAATTCCATAAGCACACATTAAATGATAAAGCCTAATCAAGAAAATTAGTCGAGAAAATTTAGTGCAGCCAGATATAACGGCTTTTTGTTCCTTCTTTAACATGCCGATAAAATTTCTTAGCCTCTGGATTTGGTTCTACTTCAAAGTCCCTGGGATTTTGATCAAATTTGTAACCCACACATTTGAACATCACATCTAAATTATCCTCAGAATCCATCTCTATTGCACAATCCATATGGTCATCAACACCTATTAATTTCGTTTGTGAAACTTCACAAATCCACCCGGTATGTACAAGAAGGGCCATTAATAATAAGAAGATCGTATATGACATTTTCACAATACCAATTACGTCATGTACATTTTTTATAGGGCACTTCATCTCATCACCTAATTTATAAATGGGAAATGCATTTCTTAGAAAAGCTTTTACCCCTCTTACATATTCTACACTCGATCTCGGAAGTCCTATCCATATGTAATACTCACTATCCATTGCCACAATTTAACCACGCTCTAGTAAAACAAAATTTGATACCGCTAACAGTTTCAAGACACGAACACAGCTACCCCGTAAGGTTCGATTAAATTAAAAATAAAAATAAAACAAGTTAATAATTTACAAATATACATAATCAGTGTGGCGAAATTAGTGTGTGGCCAAATCAAAAATTATTTTGATATGAATTATCACTTACTTTTTGAACTAAATTATCAGGAAATACATAAAACAAGCAACTAAGGATACTGAGCACAAATTCATAACATTAAAAGGTTGCACCAAAACAAAACAGTACAGATACAAAGACTATACAGGTGATACAAAGACGATATAGTTGTACCTAATACAGAGAATGATGCAATAATTCAATTTTTTCTTTTAATGTTTAGCCCTTGAAGTTGGTCATTAAGTCTACTAATGTCAGTTTGAAAACCAATAACTCGATTTTGCAGCGTTGTATGTTGATGTTGTAATTCATTTGCATACTCAGCGGCTCGACTTGGAAACTTATGGTCAATCCACTACCAAAAGGTACACCCTATGGGATAAACACGACATCTAAAATAAGAACGACCAATGTTGAATCCAATAGAAATAACATCTTCTACAGTGGAATACTTACACTCATACATTATTATTAGTGAGTCAACTTGCTTCGTTAACCACTTAGTTGTTTTAACGCTGAAGACGCAAGGCAGCACGACTATGACGTCGCATTGCCCTTTCTTCATGTCGTTCTTCTTCTCGCCTTTGTCTTTGGAATTTTTCTTGCTCTAGTTCATACTCATGCAAATCATCGTAGTGCCTTTCTTGCATCTCTATATAAAAATCAATAGGAGTTTTTGGGGATGATGGGTTTGACAGTCATAGATCACCCGTGTCCAGGGTATCTTCATAGTCATACGATGTAGGAAATGAAATAGGCATTATTTAACTACAAACAGAAGAAGACGTTCAAATATTTAAATTGGATTTCTTTTGTCCCCTAAGTTTTTGTTTCAACTTTTTAAAACAGGCATTATTTACCAATACATCAATAGTTTGACAAACATTAAAACACAGAACTTTCATAATTTCAACACATGCAAACACATAAATACAACACTTTAAGTATAAAAAACCCTAATTTAAGGCAATCAGTATACCCAAATCACACAGAGACTTTGAATGTAGACCAAAGTAATTTAGAGATAAAATCTCCTAAATAAAACTGAAATGATGAAGCCCTAGCTACCTGTAATTGTCCTAAATGATCCAAATCAGAGGTGCAAAGTCTGTAAAAATAGGAGCAATCAGAGGTTTATAGTTTGTAACCGGAGGTAGAGTAGCAATTGGAGGTGTTTGTGGACAGATTTCATGGAGAGAGAAGAATACAGAAGGAAGAGTACGGAAGAAATTTGTTTTGGGGGAAAGTATTTCGTGAATGGGGAAAACATCGCACCAAATTTTCACTTAACTGAAGCAGGGATTAGTTTGAACCGTTGGATTAATCAATATCTACGGTTATTTATTTGTTTAAATTGAAATGCAGATCGTTGACCTGACTTGTATTTATGTAAAGCTACGCTTGGAACTGGTGTTGCACGTCACAACACAAGAATTCCAACCACAACACTGCATTCACATTCAATGCAACAACATATGAGTATTGTTGCAGAAGATCAAAGAAAGCATAACTTTCGCCACACTTTTCATGCAACACAAACAAATTAGTGTCGAATATACCCAATTTTGTAGTAGTGGTTGTTGGATGAAGTGTGTTGGTGAGCAAACTCATCTTGTTAAGGTGGTGCAAGAGTATGATTTCCATTGTCCTTGTAAACTGGGATAGCTGGAATATATGACCTTGCATTGTGGGCCTTGTGTGCAGTCTTCATTTCTGGCTTAGTAAACGGGAAGGTGGATTTATTGAAAGCAACATGTCTTGTGATGATTACCTTCCTTTACTGGTAAGGCACTTATAACCTTTATGATTTTGAGCATATCCAATAAAAGTATAAGGTTTTGATCTAAAGCTTAGTTTATGAGTATTAAAAAGTCTTAGGTTCAGAAAGCATAGGCAACTAAAATCTTGAGAAGTTTATAGTCAGGTTTGACACTAAACAATTTTTCGAATGGTGATAAATTTTTAGGATTTTGGTTGGCAATATGTTAATGAGATACACACTTGTGTCAAATGCATCTGGCCAGAATTTTAGAGGGAGTGAGGGCTGAACCAAAAGAGTTAGGCTAGTTTCTGCTATGTGCCTATGCTTTCTCTCAACCATTCAATTCTGCTTAGATGTGCGAGGACATGTTATCCTATAAGGGATTCCTTTTCAGAGAAGTAATCACTCAAAGGTTTGAACTCTGTACCTTCATTTGTTTGGAATATTTTAGGTTTATTATTTGTTTGTCTTTCGGCTTGCACTATGAACTGAATGACATCATTAATTATTTCTAATTTTGACTTAAGAAAATAAATCTATATGAATCTTGAATGTGAGTCAACAAAGGAAATGTAGTTATTATAGCCACAGTCATGGTTGATTGGGGCTAGACCCCATAAGTCAGCAGCTACCATCTCTAAGGGCATGTTTATTCCTTAGAACCTGCCTTATAGTATTAATATTTGGGTGGCCTAGTTTATAATGCCATAGATCAAGTATGTTTACATCAATATTTTTTCTTGTACTAGAGTAATAGAACCATTATCTTTTATCAGATATCATATTGTCCTTCACGAGGTTGAAGGTGTATAGACCATGATGATCATTACCTTGTAACAAAATTTCTTTATTGTATAAGTCTCAAAATTTCCTTATTGTATAAGTCTCTAACCAAATAGTGATTTGAAAAGAATTCAAAGTAAACTTGGTTTTCTTTAGCAAATTGGGATACACTCATTAAGTTTTCTTTATTTAGGTAGTCTAAGTAGATTATTTAAGTATAATTTTTCTTTCCATTGAGAATAGATGTGCCAATGTGTGAGTTTTTTGTTGTGGTTTCATTACCCATGTAAATAGATTGTGTACCTTTATATTCTCTATTGCACAGGTTAAATTGTTTAGATTGCTCCAGAATCAGGAACCTTCAGTTTGGATGTCATCTAAGTTTGCCGGATTCTCAGTGTCAATCTAAGCTTTAGAACCTTCAATTTGACTGCTTTTTTCTAATTTGAACTATGCCAGGTTTGCATTTGGAAATTTTTGTTTCTGAGTGTTGTTTTGCAGATTAGGAATGAATCCTTGATCAAACCTGAAATAACATTTATTGGCTATATGACCAAATTTCTCGAACATTTGGCATCTGATTCTATTGTAGCTATTGAATCTTTCCCTGCCTCTGCCTCTGTAGGGCTGGCTTGACCTTGAATTGTTTTGATCATATCTATTGTATTGTGTCTTATCCTGATATTTTTCCTTTGTTCTAACTGTTTGTATTCTGAGCATAAGTGGAAGTGTATTCTCCACGTTTGTCCTTCTTGACGTCTATCTTGCCTTCATGTGCTATCAAAGTCGAGTGCACATGTTGGATTATTTGAGTAGTAGATTGAGAGGACAATACAGTGACAATGGATTCATATTCATCATCAATCCCACTAAGAATTGTTAGAACTTGATCAACATCGATGACTTTATGCCTGACAACATCAACTAAGTCGCACAAAGTTTTTATTCTAGTTAAGTATTTTCTCATAGACATTGTGTCTTTGCTTATTGTGTTTAGCTGTCATTTATAATGCACGATCCTTGCCAGAGATTGAGTGTTGAACACTTGCTCGACAGTCTCCCAGATCTCCTGGGAACTTTTGCATCCTATAAGTTGGCGAAAAAGTGTGGGAATGATTGAGGAAAATAACCAAGATCTCAGCGGGCTTCCTTGACGTTTGTAATGGGTAAATTCCTTGTTTTGGATATGGTTTCCATTTCTGTCATTGTTCATTTTTGTAGGGATTTATAAAGTGCCATCAATATACTCGTCTAACCCATATCCAGTTAGAGCAATCATAATTTGGAATTTCAATAGTAAAAAATTATTCCATCAAGCTGTATAGAGATCATATGACTTTTCAGATTAATCACCGTCTTTATTTCAAGTTCATTGTTGCAAGAGTGTAGCAAGGTTGCCATACTAGATGAGATTTCATCAGCCAAAATTGAAATTGAGGCAGATAAAGTGATGCGGCTTTAAGCTGATGAACTCGTAACTGACGCAACTAGAGTTGATCTCTAATCAACTTTAGGATGGCGCAAAGAAATTGGGAAGATAAGAACAGACTTTTTGGAAACAAGAAGTGCACTTTGATCATGGTGAAGAAGACCCTCTTTTATGGTGATTCATAATATAGGACTGCAGATATGCGGCAACAATATGAAACCAGATTAGACTGAGAAGAGCGGAGAAATCACCCTAGATGATCAGGGATGCTCAGAGTGTCGTTAGGCAAAGAATAGCTCTGATACCATAATGAAAAACTAGTTCGAATAGAACTTTGTATTATTACTTTGATGGATAGTTTGTACATAGAAACAACGAGTATATAAATTCAATGTAAAGGCTAACGTTATAACGTAAAGGGACTGAATTACCCTTATAACCCTAGCATATAAATAGGAAAGTTGCGAGATTATTTCATTTTTTAACTTATATATGTATATATATATATATGAATATGTATATGGAAATGTTCCGCTATACCTCTTAGGCCACACGTGAATCTCCCCCTGAATTTCAACCACTCATTCCAATTTTAATATTCATTATTGTTCTCTTTGACCAAATTAAATAATACAATGTAGTGGAAAGAGAGAGGAAGAATTAATATTAAAGTCGGAATGAGTGGTTGGAATTTAGTGGGAGATTCACGTGTAGCCCACGAGTTTTAGCAGACCATTTCCCATATACACACACATACATAAAATACAGATATAACTAATGACACGATGAATCTCCACTGTTAGATTGCTCTCAGATTTATACCCTTCATACGAAGATAAAATAATCCAACAGTCAAGATTTTATGTGTTTCGATTTGTATTAAATTTTGTGTCTATATATATACTTGAATTGTATATATTATTTATAAAGACAATTTGGGTATTATTATTAAATTTTTATTATTACATTACACTATCATATGCATATCTTACATAATTATATTTCATTTTTATGATTTCATTGTTAATATTTCTCTATTATGGCTACAGAAGATGAGGTCACCACAATAGATGGAATGGAGACTCGTGAAGGCATTAATCGAGACAATTCCACATCATGCCAGTGTGTATCCAGGAATAGGGCTGTTCGAAAAGCTAGATCCAATGAAGAGCCTATCGAATTTCAAGCAGTTCCAGAATCAGGAATGATCTGCAAAGTTAAGGACAGGAAGAAGAAGAAGAAAGTGAAAACATATAAGCCATTGGAATCTTTATCCTTTTATGGCCAAAATGCTTCATCTGGAGGTTAATGAGTTGATTATAGAAGTCATCCAAGTTTTTGGTTTTGTAGGTCTTATAACTACTATTTAGTTTGGTCTTATATTAGATATATGTAGTCTTTAGATTTTATATCTTTAGTTGGTACAGGGTCTACGTAGGAATGATTTTTCCAGAGTGAACAGTTTGTTACTGGTTGTGAGTTATACTACTAAGGATGTAAAATACCATATATAAACACACACACACACACACAGAGACACAGAGGCTGGCTATATGGATACAAACTGGTGATACAAATTAAGATACACATATTTTGGACCATAAGATTTGTTTGTCATTATGTGGAAAGTGGAATTCAGGGGGAGATCTTGTGATGCACAATTTGTGTACAAAATTTTGTGTCGCCAGTTTGTGTCCATCTAGATTTTCCCTTTATATATATATATATATATATATATATATGTATACATACACACACACACACACACACACACACACACACACATATATATATATATATATATATATATATAGGAGCGATCGGGGGCACCCATGTTGCACCTCCTATCTATTCGTGAGCTACGGCGATCCAAATCCAACGAGAATTTGTAGATGTTCAATCCACACATATTTAATGATCTATGCAAAAATTGAGCTCGTTTCGATATTCGTAACATTTTCAAAATCGTAGTTCAATTATTCATCGTTCAGACATTTATTCAAGACGTTAAATTAGAAAAGAAATAGTTTTCTCACCAAAAATCGCTAAAATGAAAGTAGCCTCTCTCATAAGATTCAGATTCATGCTTTTCTTTGGTAAATTTTTTTTGCATGCCAGGTTTGGCCTAGGAGCACACATGGCTCAGTTATGGTGTTATACTGGGGTGTTGATATTTGTTTGGTAAGAGAAAGAGTAGGGAAGGAAGTAAGAAGAATTTAAGCATTGTTTTTAAGGAGTTTTTAATGTTAAAATTCTGACTTTTAAATTTCAAGAGAAGGTATAGAAGCCGCGGACTAACATTTAAGAAGCTTGAATTAAAAGGAAAGATGTGGGAAAGGAAATTAGAATGTAAGGAAAATATGGTAAATAATATGAAATTCATGATAAAAATTGACCAAATTAACCCCATGCATCATACCCTCCTCCTTTTTATGCTACAACCCTACCCACCTTAGCACACACCCCACCCCCCTTTTCTTTTCTTGGCCCCCTCGCTTAGATGGAACATAATCATGGCCTTTTTTCCTTCAAATTTTTTTACCACTTTATTATTAGAAAACTGCACTTTATTTGCTCGAGTTAGCGGTTGATAAATATGGAGAATAATGAAACAAAACAATTCAAGCTCATCCCCATAGCCAAAATGGCATAAAATATAAGAAGTTTCATTCAGACCCTTCATGCAATAAACATATTAAAGTCAGCATCGTTGGTGAATCTATGGGTGCGTTCTTAACGAACGAGAACGGGGTATTTGAGCGTGGCATTTGAGCGGGGAATGTGAGTGTGTTACTATAGCGAGAGGGGAATGTGTTTTTAGCGACGAACGGGGTATGTGAGCGTGGTATTTAATTGTTAAATTAATTGTTTTGAATTAATTAAATACTAATTGCATAAAACAAAACGACTACAATTTTCATTACACGATCAGAAATACAAACATAAAGAACACAACAAAGCTGAAATTAAAACAAATACATGAAAATCTAAAATAAACGATGATGAGGTAATAAGCTCAACTCTGATAAGTTAAACCCACGTACGCCCTCATCGGTAAGCTCCTGAACAATATCCACATTCCGCGCATCATTGCGGAAATCGTCAGAATCTCCCAAAGCTCCACACGCTTACCTGGTCCCTGAACAAGCTCCAAGTAACGAGCAGTGTAACGACCCGTATTTTTACGAGTAATAATTAATTTATTTAATTATATAAATAGTGATATAGAGAATTAAATGGTTATTTTATAAAATTATATGGAATATTTAATTAATTTAAATAATAGGATAATATATTTAATTCAGAAATAATAAAAAATAGTGGAATTCACAATATTGTGTGAATTGGATTATTTAAAATATATAATTCAGTTTAGAGTTGAATTATATTCACGAATATATTATATAGATGAAGTTTGAACATATAATTATAATATAATTATAATCGAGCTCGAAATGGCGCGACAGTTCGCTATTTGGCAATTTGAACTTCAACTGAATGTACAGGGTTCGTTTTAAATCGGATTTCTGTGAAACAAGAAACGTACAGAGCTGGTGAAGTATATTTTTCTAGTGGAAGAGAAAAATTGGGATTTCGTCGTGTAGATTTTGATTTATGTCCAAATCAAATTTCCAGAAAAACAGCGCCATAACCATAACGGTTTATTTAATTATTTCTATTTTTGATTAAATATCGATATAACTCTGATGATGAAATATCGAGTTGGAAATCAATATAGGATTATTCTGGAGCTGTATGGTATTTCATTGTGAATATATACGATAATTTTTTTTATATTTAATTTAGTTATATTTATATTTTAAATGGGTTATTCAGAGCTTTAAATATAGCCAGTTTTGCAAACAACCTCGATATTCGACGAAACCAATTTTGTTGGATCCGCAATATTTAATTATTGTTAGAGTCCAAGTTTCGTGATTTTTAGAGTCTGTGTGTAGCCGTACGGATTTTTAATGTGAAAAACAGTCAGTATTTTGACGGTTAAAAATACGTTGTGTGAGCAAACGGAGTCGGAATTCGACGAAACTAGTTTCGTTGGGTTCGTAAAGTCCAACTCTAGTCGTATGTCCAATTTCGTGATTTTTGGATGTCATGTGTGATTACAGGAATTTTAGAGGATAGATAAAAATAGCGGTTGATTAAAATTAAATATAATATTCGAATACAAAATTATATATTTACCCTATAAATATCACAACTTTCTCCAAACCCTAGTCACTTATTCTCTCTGGTCAAAAATCAAGCGCTGCAGCCTCCAGTTAAAATAAACAGTGAAAATGGTGAGATAAAAATCAAAATCAATTCAAATTAAACTCAAAAAATATAAAATGTATATCTTTGGACTCGTTTGGTGATTAGATTCAACTTGGTATCGATTTTGTGAGGTGCGATCGGAGATACAAGGGTATCGGTTTTACAAGGTGTGAGCTAGGGTTCATGTAACACCCCACGTCCATTAATGTCACTCACAAAGGGAATGCATTAACTTCCATGGAGGTTATAAGTGAATATAGAACAGAAAAATTACAATAAGACATATAATAAATAGTACTTGGAAATTTAAAACTTCATTTTATTGCAGCGGAAATTAAACATGTTTGTTACATCATAAAACCATAGATCATAACCAAGTACAATATCCATCTTCATAAAAACAAAATACATAATCCCATTACATAAATAGCCATTAAAAAGATAACAAGCTGGACTTTACTTCAACGGTCCAAGCTTTCCAAAGAGAGATGAAGCAATTCAATCAAACTCCACTAGAGCTGGGCCCAATCTGAGGACCTGGAGGGGAAAAAAGGATAGAAATAGAGGGGGTTAGACATAAAGTCTGGCGAGTATGATAATTCTAACAATACTATTATCAAAATAACTAGACTAAGGCATAAGCTGGAAGACAAGTAAATGTCTATGAACTCTTAGGAAGATAAAGATAGCGTTTAAGATAACGTTAAAGATAACGGTAAAGGCACACCTAATTACTAACGAATGATTACTACACTGCACCGCACATTACTAAACTGCACCACACCAGTCACCCTATTGTTTGATCCCACTTGCTTCACACATAAACTTTATAAATAGCCTTACGTACCCCTAGCTGACTACATAGGTGCCGTCTGCCCCTATCTCCACTAGGTGTACCCCACTACCCACTTTCGACCGGCTCCCTACTCGTAGATACCCGTGCTGGCCCCACAGTGGGGTGTATCGCTCCCCTAAAGTGGCAACCCGATACAACTTGAGAATGCACGGCTTATACCTACACGATGTAACAACGTCTTACCTACCAGCCCGGGTCCACACACGCATACGAAACCCGTTGGACTTGCGTTGCCACCGCTCCCCGTTTTGGCCTCTTACAGTCGAACCCAGCATACGTGTCCCGTCCTCGACTTGGGTCGAGCCCACAAAGATACGTTTGGGATACTGGTTGAAATGGGCCCCCATAAGCTACCCACCTAAGCTTGTCACTAGTATATCCCACTTAACCCTCTTAGTCATGTTCATTTACATTTGTGTTTGGTTAAGTATTACTAATCGTATTTCACATGCCACTAAGGGCACCCCCTAGATTCCTCATGCCACCCAAGGCACCTACTTAACCCCCATGTCCCACCTTACATGTTTATCTGGTTAAGTATTTCTTAATTCATTCAGGCCATAACCTCATAAAGACCTCTCACATTAGACTGGTTAAGTCTTACACCATAAAAGAGTCTAACCTCGTGTCTTTACAACCGTTATGCTTTAGTTTAGGCCTAGGACCTCTCACATTGGGCTGACATTTGTGACCATTGGATTTGCCGGGTGGGTCCGGGCAGGTTTACGTCACAAACGAGTCCAACCTCGTGTCCTAAGCATTGATTAACACTTAAAATCTTTTACCCTAGTTTTAATAATTCCCTATTCAAATTATTAATTAAGTCAACTTTTAATGATGTTCATAATTGACTCAATTATGGCCATCCACTTATGGCACGCAAAATCGTATCAAATGCACCCCAACTTTTTAATATTAAATCCTTAATATTACCCCTACCCCACGTTTATATGTTCGCTTATTCAACGCATAATATAGGCTAGACTTGTATAGTCTAACACCTAGCAATAAGATAAATTATCACAACATATAGACAATTAAAATAAATCTAATCATAATAGGGGTGAAACTTGCATAAACTACACATGTTAAGGATCAAAAGGTGTCAACTTGTTAAATGTCTCAATTTACATGATATGATCATAGCCCAAATCTATACATAAACTTGCATATGGGGTTTTTAGGCAACATAATGATGGTGTGAACTAGCATAGGATATCACATATGTCATAGCATAATTATAGATGTCATAATAGATGTCATGGCATATGTTCATAACTTTTCTAATCAATCTAACTTGCATATGTGACTTGTCATATAGATCATCATAACCCAAACATGATGATTTAATTAATATGAACTAACTAGCATAGATGGTAACATCATGGCCTTTTTAACATGTATGATTCATCACAACTTAGCATAGAAACTTTCAACATACATAACATCATCATAGCATGATTTAGAACATATAAGATATCATCATCACATAACATTGGATTTACAATATACATGATAGCAAAAGGGGTTTACAACAACATATATGATAATTCACATCATCTACTCATAATCCATTCATAACTCAACCTAATTAAAATGATAATAATCTTGTTAAGATCATCATACTCACAATTTAGAGAAGAAAAGAGAGAGTTTTGCTTTGCTTTAGGGTTGAGAGAATTAGAATTGAATTTGCTTTTCTTCTTTCTTAGTTGGCGGCGGCTCCATTGATTTCCATAGCGATGGTACGACGGTAACTATTCTATTTTAATTAGGTTTCGGGTTAGCATTAGGATGTATTTATAGGTATAGGAAGTTATTTAGGACCATTAGATTAACCCTGAACCATGAGAACCAATCAAATGCAAAATCTGCATTTGAGCGAATCGGCCCACGGGTTGACAGCCAAACACCCTGGATTAACCCCTAGTCGACCCAACAGGGCTCGGGTCGACCTCAAAAATGGGCTGGTTCGGTTATTCCGCCTCCTAATTCGTTGTTCTGAACTTTTTTGCATATTTATTTATTTAATTTTTAATTTATATATATATATGTCAATATATATATATATATATATCTCTGCGCAACCCATTTCACTTAATTATTTTCTAAAAATTAAGTATACTTTAATTTGTGAATTTTAATGTTATAAAATTACGGGGTGTTACATTCTCCCCTCCTTAAAGGATTTCGTCCCCGAAATCTCCAAGTCAAGAAGAATGTATATCCTACCATCTAATCGTCCATCTACTCAACCATCAAACACCAGCATCTATTGTCCTTAAAAGACTTCTAATGCTTTAATGTTTATATGCACAGTGTGTATATATGTCCATATCTAATGCAAAATTAGGCGTTCTACTGATTCAGTCGACCTCCTTAGTGCAATTCATGATAGTGCCATGCGTCCAATATGTATGCAAAAGATTCCTAATGATACATATTAATTCTATATGCGTGCACAACCATCCACCCGAATGCAGCAACTATATGATAATACAACCACTATACATCCATTTTACTAAATACATCCATATATATGCAATATGCAATATGAAGTGACTGAGCCGATCTGGTGCCTAATAGTGTGTGTATATGCATCCACGAGCAACCACTAGCAAACACTTGCATCCACTTTGCATCCACCATACATAACATGTTTCAAACACATGTTTCAACCATAGAATTATCCTAACTAAAGGTCAAAGATACTAGCGAGTGGATATACTAAAGATAAGATAAGTACAGGCTAAGCGATAAAGGAGAAATTAAAGGACATACCCTCAAAAAGAAAAGGGTATCGTGAACGCATCTTCTCTTCCGTCTCCCAAGTAGCGTTGCTCTCATTATCTCCCCATTGCACTTTGACTAGTCTGACCTCTCGATTCCTCATCCTCTTGATCTCCGACCCAAGAATGTGCGTTGGAGCTCGTCGAATTGTCGCATCACGCTCTATCTCCACCTCTCTAAGCAAGCTCGGCTCTACCACTTCCGCGGTCTCATGCAAGCACTTCCTCAAATGTGACACATGGAATACGTCATTTACACCACTAAGTCTCTCGGGCGACTCCACTCTATACGCCATCCGTCCAATTCTCTCCTTAATAGGAAACAGCCCTACAAACCTTGGTGCTAATTTCCCAACGGACCCAAAGCGAACAACGTTTCGTAATGGAGACACTTTGACAAAGACCATGTCCCCAACTTCAAACTCGAGATCTGTCCTCCTCTTATCCGCATAAGATTTCTGCCTATCTTGCGTGCTTTCATCCTCCTTCGAATCAAGTCGATCTTCACCGAAGTCTCCCTAATCATATCGGGCCCAAGTAAGATCTTATCCGTAGATTCCCACCAACATGTAGGTGAATGACAAGGTCGTCCATAAAGAGCTTCGAATGGTGCCATAACAATGCTAGACTGAAAGCTGTTATTATATGCGAACTCCACCAATGGAAGATGCTCTTCCCACGTACCCCCAAAGTCTAGGATACATAGCCTTAACAGATCCTCTAGAATGCGATTCACCCTCTCGGTCTGGCTGTCCGTCTGAGGATGATATGTGGTGCCCAAACATAACTGAGTCCCTACCGCCTCTTGTAAGCTTCTCCAACATTCGCTAGTGAAAATAGGATCGCGGTCGCTCACTATGCTAGAAGGAACACCGTGCAATCGAACTATCTCTCGAACGTATACAGAAGCTAACCATGGAGCAGTCCTCTTACTCTTTACGGGAATAAAATGGGCGCTCTTAGTAAGTCTATCTACTGTTAGCCTACTTTGTGAACTAGGCAACACAAAGTCAAGAAACCAACCGTTGAAGAGTATTTCAAGTTATGCGACTCCGGTTCGGATCGGAAGGAAGCTCCACAATTCAGATTGATAGCAGCGTATCGGTTCGGATCGGGTAAAATTCTCTGTTCGGATCGGATATCTCTTACTGGATAAATTGGCAAAGCATACCTGATCGGATCGGAAGGCCAATGAATCTCAGGTGGATCGGAAAGCCGTCTGCTTGCCACGACTTCGGAGCGGAGCGGAGTATGATTAGAGAAGAAGAGACGTTCAAGCTACTCCGGTTCGGGTCGGGTATTCCGATCCGAACCCCCAACCTGCATGTCTCCGACCCGCACCCATGATCCAGGAAAATCTCCTATGAAGTCGCCTGGAGAACCGGACCGGATGTGACCAATTCCTACCCCTAACGTCCATCTCATTGATGCGTTGTCTGCTTGATGGCCCATCCGAACCCGAAGAGAGGGCGATGGATGACACGTGTTCCGACCCGGATTGCATCTCAGGCAAATTCACACCTATAAATACCCCAACTAGAGACAAAGAGAAGGATTTTTTTCAGCACTTTTGAGAATCCAAGTACTTCCATCATTCGAATTCCTTCACTCCCGGAAAATCCAAACCATCTTTCACTTCTTGTTTTTATCTTTCTGAGTGAACAAAAGTGAGTTGTGAGCGAATCTTACATTGTATTTGTAATTGAATTACTGAATATAGTGAAAACTAAGTGGACGTAGGCATTTCTTCGCCGAACCACTATAAACCTTGTGTGTTCTTTTTTTGTTTCTGCTTTACTTTATCTTGTTTCTAATCAATTTGGGTGTTAGAACCACATTTGGGTCTAACATTTTGGTGCTTTCACTGAGAATCCTCATCTAAATTCTTTATTTTCCGGGATCTCTTTCTACTTTTTGGACCGTTGAGTTCAAAGAAGTGAATCCTTAAGTGTCTCCACTTTCTTACATTCATTGAAGTAATTGTCAAAGACTCATGGCCAGAGGAAAAGGCAAGGAAGTCCAGTCTGTTCAAGGAAATGGAGCTGGTGAAGATCAGCAACATGCTGTTGTAACAAGGTCTAGGGGGCAGAGTTCAGCAGCAGGGAGAATCAATGCAGGAAATCCGAACCGACAGCAAGGGGAAAGTTCCGATCCGATCCGGGTTGGAGACTCTGAAGCAGTGCACTCCCCCAGTCTGAACCGACCCGACTTGCTCGCTGCACACCGATCCGAACAGACACCCCAGCTCCGATCCGACCCGACTTCCTACCTCCGATCCGACCCGATGCTTGGTGAAGCTGGAACATCTACTCGAGTCCCCGCGAATGCTCCAATTCCAGCTGCCAGGGTTGGAGACCAGGCCAATCCATCTGCTCCCATCACTCAAGGAGATTTCTCGCGCTTGCTTGATATGCTTGAGAGCACGAGGGAAGCTATGAGAGTTCATGAGCGTACCAACCTCATGATGCAGGAAAATATGAGGCTCATGAGTCGGGAAATCAGTGAGCTCCGCCGGCAAAGAACTCCGTCGCCAGTTCGTCATACACCAGTAGATCAATCTTCATCTTCTGAGGAAGAGAGGCCCCGTGAGCGAAGGCCACTCGAACGACCTCAGAACGTGGAGCAGCTAACGTTTGGATCTTTGGGATCTCGCGAGGATATCGCACGAGCATTAAGAAACGATAGCCCATCTCGGGGTCAAAGACTCCAGTCCCCTCTTCCCGAGATCGACCGGGAACGCGGGGAAAGGAATCGAGCAGAGGCAGCTCGAAGAAGAAGGGTGTCTCCTGAGCAAGAGCCCCGGAGGAACTCGGACACTAGGGCCAGGGAACCTGAGCAGCCCCTAACTAGTGCCGATGTGCAGGCGATGGTTCGTCGAATTATGTCCGAAAGCCGGAATTATACAAATGAAGACTACGGCATAGAGCGAAGCCATACTCCGTTCACTGACGACATCCTAGACTTCCAGTTCCCCCGACGTTTTAATTTGCCACAGATGGATAAATATAACGGAAGGACTGATCCAGGACAGCACTTGATGCGGTATTCGTGGCTTATGAATGCAGCTGCTGCCCCCGATGAAGTAAAATGCAAAGCGTTCCCAATCTACCTAGAAGATGTGGCTTTATTTTGGTTTACCCGACTTCCTCCTCGTTCAATTTCTAATTACAAAGAACTAAGCGAGCGTTTCATGAACCAGTTCCGACTACATGCTCGAAAGTCCAAGAGCGTTATTGAATTATCGAGGATCAAACAGGCACCAGGAGAATCTTTAAGGGCATATTTAGATCGTTTTAACCAAGCTGTAACTGAGGTCAGTGACCCGCATGAGCCCACAATTCTGATGGCATTGAAGGAAGGAGTCGATCCCGAATCTGAGTTTGGAGACTACCTTTCTGGGAAGACACCCCCCACAAGGGCGATATTCTACGAAAAAGCCGATATTTATCTAAGACGAGAGGAGGCCCGGGCAAACCGGAAGAGAAAGTCTGAGACAGCTTCAAAGGAGAATGTGCAGAGTAATATTGCAGTGAAGCAGTCTGGGGAAAGTTCTGGCAAGGTTGAAGTAAATGTAGGAAACAAGGGTGGAAACAGCAATACTGGAAGCGGGGGAAACAACAACAACCGTAATTCGAACGGTAACAGGAGAAACAGAAATAGGGGAAGCGACCCAAACAAAAGGCCCCGATTCCAGAACTACGAGAACTACACACCATTGAATGACACGTTGGAAAATATTTACCTGGACACGTATAATGTGTTGCAATACAAAAGACCGCCACCTCGTGATTCGACCGAAAAAGAAATGGCGACAGGGAAATTTTGCTTGTTTCACGGAACGCATGGACATTCGACCAATGAGTGTCGACATTTGAGGGATGTAATTGAAAAGCTGCTGCGTGAGGGAAAGTTGGATGAGTACAAGGTTGCCCCGAGGGATAGGGGGCAAGGAGAGTAGGCTCCAAAGCAAATCCTACCTGCTCCTAAGCCTACCGCGCAGCAGAAAGGTAAAGGGATCGTCATCAACTCCATAGTAGGCGGACCTCACCCGGCAATCCGAAGCTTTAGGTCAATGGACCAATATGTGAATGCTGCCAAACATCTAGATGTGAATGAAGGTGACGAGTTGGAAGATGTCACCCCCATCAAACAACAAAGAACCATGTTCGATGACGTGGTGTTTCGCAGCCGAGACAACACGGGAATACAATCTCCCACCAATGATCCGTTGGTTATTACTACCACTATTGGGCCGGCTTTGGTCCATAAGGTATTAGTAGACAACGGAAGTTCCGTTAATATTTTGTTCAAGAAGTCATTTGATCAGATGAAGCTTGAGCCTGAAGATCTGAAACCTTGTGAAGGATGGATTAGAGGTTTCAACGGAGCGACGACAGCTCCTATGGGATACATAGAGTTGCCTGTGACCCTAGGGCAAGGAGAACGTAGAAGAGTGCGAATGCTTCAGTTTGTAGTACTGGACGTAGATTCGCCATATAACGCATTTTTAGGGAGGCCTTCCCTCGCTGAGTTTAGAATTTGTATCGCCCCTTGGTGCTTGTTACTAAAGTTCCCAACCGAAGCCGGGACTGGAGTAATAAGAGGGGATCAGGTTTCTGGACGGGCCTGCTATGTGGCCGAACTGAAGATGTTGATGAAAGGAGTTAATGCTGAGAATAAGGATGCCTCATCTCCCTCAAAGGGGGACTAGGCATAGCAATTAGAGAGGTTGAACCCAAGGGAGTTGCGAAAAGGAACGCCTGAAGACCTGGATCCTAGAAAAGACGAGGAACCAGAGGCTAGGAATGCAACTCCTAATGAAGCAACAGTGGAAATTCCTGTTGATAAAGCTGATCCGACGAAAGTTTTGAAGATTGGTTCCCAATTGGATTCGCGTCGTGCTGAAGAGCTGACGAACTTCTTGAAGGCGAACTTAGATGTGTTCGCCTGGACCCATGCTGACATGTGTGGGATATCGCCTTCCGTTATCAGTCACAAATTGAATGTAAATCCGAAGCATCCGCCTGTGAAGCAAAAGAGACGCATGCTGGGCCCAGAGAGGTCGGTTGCTCTCAAAGAAGAAGTAGAGAAATTGAAGCAAAATGGATTTGTTCGAGATTCGACTTATCCCGACTGGATATCGAATCCTGTCTTGGTAAAGAAGCCAAACGGAAAGTGGCGAACTTGTATTGACTTTTCAGATTTAAACAAGGCTTGCCCAAAGGATAGTTTCCCACTTCCCAGAATTGACCAGCTTGTAGACTCGACAGCAGGTCATGAACTTCTCTCTTTCATGGATGCGTATTCTGGATACAATCAAATTCCTATGCATGTGCCAGACCAAGAGCATACGAGTTTCATTACGAATTTGGGATTATATTGTTATGTTGTAATGCCGTTCGGATTAAAAAACGCTGGAGCTACTTATCAGCGATTGGTAAATAGAATGTTTTACGATCAGATAGGAAAAACTATGGAAGTTTATGTGGATGATATGCTGGTTAAATCAAAGCAGTCCTCCAGTCATCCGCAAGACTTAGCAGAAATGTTTGGTATCTTGCGAAAATACCATATGAAATTGAATCCTTTAAAATGTTCATTTGGAGTGGCGTCGGGAAAGTTCCTTGGCTTCATTGTGAGTTCCCGAGGAATTGAGATCAACCCTAGCCAGATAGCGGCGATTAGAAATATCAAAGAACTAAGGAAAATTAAAGACGTCCAAAGTCTGGCAGGGAAGGTAGCGGCGCTAAGTAGATTCATCTCCAAAGCCACCGATAAATGTGTCCCATTTTTTGATTTGATAAAAAGGGGAAAGAAGAACTTCCAGTGGACTCCCGATTGTGTCGAGGCTTTTCAAAATCTGTTAGAACTGTTAGAAAAACCGCCAATCTTATCAAAGCCCGTAGACCATGAAGAACTATTTGTTTATCTAGCAGTCTCGGCTCACGCTGTCAGCACAGTTCTGGTTCGAGAGGAAGATAAAGTACAAAGGCCAGTATACTATGTGAGTAAGAAATTAGCAGCGGCAGAGCGCAACTACCCAAAGATCGAGAAGCTTGCTTATAGCCTCCTGATTGCATCCCGAAAGCTTCGTCACTACTTCCAAGCCCATCCAATAACCATATACACCGATCAGCCGTTAAGACAAGTGCTGCAGAGAACCGAAGCATCGGGAAGGTTGATTAAATGGAACATAGAACTAAGCCAGTTTGATTTGAATTTTCAACCACGAAAGTCAATCAGGGGGCAAGCTCTAGCAGACTTTATTGCGGAGTTCACCATTCCAGAAGAAGAAATAATCAATGACCAAGTGGTCAAATCTGAGGATAAGCTAGAGATGAATCCGTGGAGACTATATACAGATGGAGCTAAAAATGACCGAAGATCCGGAGCTGGAATTGTCTTAGTCACTCCGGAGGGACGGTCGTTATATTACGCCCTGCGATTAGAATTTTCGGCAACAAACAATGACTCTGAGTATGAAGCCCTGATTGCCGGGCTGAAACTCGCTAAAGACCTCGGAGTAAAAATGATGGACATATTTTGTGACTCTAAGATTGTTGTTTGTCAAGTGCGAGAGGAATTCGCGGCTCGAGGACCTCGACTTGTCGCTTACCTCAAGAAAGTGAAAGAGCTGTTAAATAGTTTAGAGCGGTACAACATAACACATATTCCCAGAGTAGAAAACCAGAAAGCGGATAGACTAGCAAAGTTGGCTAGTTCCGACAGTCCAGAAGGGACTGAGATAATTCCAATTGAAACATTGGAATCGCCAAGCTTTGAGTCAATGGAAGTTGAATTCGTTCTTGAAGCGGAACCAGAGAAGGAGTCATGGATGACTCCAATCAAGAGTTTTCTTAAGAATGGGACTCTCCCATCGAAGAAGAGTGAGAAGAGAGCTGTAGTTCGCAAAGCTGCCAGATATGTTATGCAAGACGATACCCTCTATAGACAAGGATTTTCTATGCCCCTGTTACGATGTATCGCACACGACGACATCAAGCGTGTACTGAGAGAAGTACACGAAGGTGAGTGTGGAGATCATACAGGAGGTCAAACTTTAGCAAAGAAAATATTGCGGTACGGATACTTCTGGCCTACGATCAACAAGGATGCAGCTGATTATTCACGACGCTGCGATAAGTGCCAGAGATTCGCCAAAATCCCCAGGGCACCATCAACCCAGCTTAAATCGATGGTGAGTCCTTGGCCATTTGCCACATGGGGAATCGATATCATTGGAGTTTTACCAATTGCTAAAGGGGGAGCTAAGTATGCCATAGTAGCCGTGGATTATTTCACGAAGTGGGTGGAAGCTGAACCCTTGACTAAGATCACCACAAGAAAGGTGATAAGTTTTGTGGTCCGAAATATTATATGCCGATTCGGAATCCCAAGGACAATTATTACCGACAACGGGACCCAATTTGATAGCACTGAGTTCAGAAACTTTTGCCAGAAATATAAGATAGATAAACGATATACTGCAGTTGCCTATCCACAATCTAATGGGCAAGTAGAGGCAATAAACAAGGTAATAAAATCCATCCTCAAAAAGCGATTAGAGCGTGCAAAGGCAAAATGGGTTGATGAATTGCCCCTAGCTTTGTGGGCATATCGAACAACGTTTAAAACGGCTACTGGTCATACCCCTTTCTCCCTCTCCTTTGGTTCAGAAGCAGTAATTCCAGTTGAGCTGGAAGTTCCTTCCCACAGGGTGACATATTATGACCCGATGACGAATCGGGCACTTTTACTTGAGTCTCTTGATGAAGTCGAAGAGAAAAGAGACGAAGCAGACTTGCGTGCAGCAAGACATCGGCATCAGATGGCACACTATTATGACAAAAAAGTTCGCCTCAGAACTTTTGAACCAGGAGATTTGGTGCTAAAGAGAGTTTTTCCATCTCTTCCTCACCTCGGCCCAAAATGGGAAGGACCCTTTGTCATCCAACGGAAACTTGATAAGGGAACATTCAAGTTAACGACCGTAGATGGCGAAGAAGTCCCTCGAGCATGGAATGCCCAACACTTAATGCGATATTTGGATTAGAAATGCTATACTTTTTGCTGTTCTTCCTGTAAACTCTGTAATAAGGCACGACTTGCCTTGGGAAAATCCGGTGATATGAATAAAGAACTATAAAGTGGATGTAGGCTATGACTTAGCCGAACCACTATAAAAATATTGTGTGTTATTTACTTTTATGCATTTACATTCATTAGTTGTTCTGTTGTGATTATAAAATACAGGACAACTGAGAGCCTAAAGAAGGTTGAAAACAGTCTGGACATAAAAAGAAGCACAATGATTATTTGTGCGATAGGACGTGAAAGAATGAGAAAACGACATTCTAACTCTAACTCTCCAGAGAAAGAGAGAGAGTATAAAAGCGTCTCCGACTGAGCGCTGAAAAAGAAATTCTATTTCGAACTCTAACTCTCCAGAGAAAGAGAGAGAGAGTATAAAAGCGTCTCCGACTGAGCGCTGAAAAAGAAATTCTATTTCGAACTCTAACTCTCCAGAGAAAGAGAGAGAGTATAAAAGCGTCTCCGACTGAGCGCTGAGAAAGAGGTTCAACTCCGAACTCTAACTTTCCAGAGAGAAAGAGAGTATAAAGGCGTCCCTGACCGAGCGCCGAGAAAGAAATCTTTTCCCGTTGAACGACCGGGGAATAAACAAATAGCTGAACTCGAACTCTAACTCTCGAGAGAATGAGAGAGAGTATAAAAGGAATGCCAGGAAAAACAACAGGAGTTGGTGATACAGGAAATGCTATCCCGTTAGAGAATCGGGAATATTCAGATTGCATGGTTAAGCACTGAATAACTTATGGAGATTGACTGGGGACACATATATATACACATATCTCCCCTCTCCACAACTTTGTTTCATAACTATAGATATGCATTTTTACATAAGTGCAGAACTGCTAACAAATAAACATTGCAGAAAGTGAATTATTTTTATTTACAAATGAATAAATTTGTACAGGGAAATGACTAAAAAAGAAAGTGCAGGAGCTGCTGTTGTGGCAGCACTTATTGATTTACAAAGATGCTAAAAGGACACAGGAGAACCCACTATTTGGGTTTGGGATGAGCCATCGATTTCTTGGCAGCTCTTTCCGCATCCTTTGCTTCCCTCTCTGCTTCAGTCAAAATTCGCTTTGATTTCTTTTTCCCTGAAGGTGTAGCACTGGAGCCGGCAGACTTCTTCCCGGAGGGCTGGGCACTGGAATCAAAAGAAGATTTTTTAGCAAGTTCTTCGGTGATAGATCTAGTTGAGAGCTTAACCACTAACCTTGAACCTGCATCCACGACTGCAAGGGGCTTGAGGACCTCAGGGTCAAATTCTTCAGCCTTTAATTGCAAGCGCTTGTCTTGATCAGCCTTCATGGCAGCCAGGGTAATGTCCTCAGCGCTTTTCGACTCCCCGGTTATTGTAACTTCTGGTTCCTCATCATGCCCCTCGTCTCCTCCGTCGTCTCTCAACGCTGCAATCATTTCTTCGTCATGGGGAGTAGTCACCTTAGTTGATTCACTCCTTTCCCCCAAGTCTGTGGAAGCAGCCTTGTCTTCCCCTTCTTTGACCCTATCAGCGGGCTTTGTCCCAGTGGTATCTCCTTGAACAACATCTGTCTTCGCGGAGGATTCAACGCCTACAAAATGAGAAACATCGGTTATCAACTCAGGCGAGATCAAAGGATTTCTCATCGAACATTCAGTCATGTAGCCAAAGGTAGTAGTAGCCTTGACAAATTGAGGAGAAAAAATAGGAATACCTTCTGAAGACTTTTCAGCGGGGGTGACTACTACCTCTGGAGTTATTTCAGGAATGGGAGATAGCAAAGTTGTTCGGGAAATTCCCGGGTTTTCGGGATCATACCCTTCCACTTCAGGAGTTACAGGAGCAGAAGAAGAGGAGCCAGCTTCAGGAATGGTTGTCTGTTTAGACTTCCGCCTCTCTTCTTCCATGGCCTCGGCAATCAGACGGCGACCTTCAGCTAGGCGCTCTGGTTCGTCGTCTCTCAAGTACTTCTCCATCAACTTATCTTCATCGAGGGAATCGACCTTAAGCTCTTCTTTTTCCCACTCGACGATTTGATTCCACACATGAACCAAAGTGGATGGATAGTCCTCGATCCAGGAAATGTTTCGACGACGAATAATGTGCGCGAAGAATTCGATCATTAGCTCGCTGAAGCCCTGGATATCGGCCTCCGCCTCTGATAATTGTTTGCGGGTTTCCTCCGCAGATTTAATAGCGCATTCCACATTGCCTTCAGCCAGAGCCGCCCTGTTTTCCGCCTCTAACAATTTTGAAGCCAAGTCAGCGTTTTTCTTTTCTAACTCAGCGCTCCTTTTCGTTAACTCGGCGTTCTTCTGCTCAAGCTCAGCATAAGCGAGACGTGCCTTAGCAGCCTCTGACTTGGCTTCGTCAGCTTGCTTCTTCAACTCGGAACGTTCCTGAGTGTGGGATTCTAGCAAATCATGATAGCGCTTTTGCATGTCCTCAAACTGTTGTTTGAAGTTAGAAGCGTTCTTCTGAGCGATAGCTAGTTGAGCTTGAGTATCTTCTAAATTTTTTCCTAAGGTTTTTAGGGCCTTAGCATCTTCCTCTGCAGTTTTGTGCATTGAGTCGGCATTTGTCAATAGCGTGCGAATGATTCTAGAAAGAGTGCGGGAATACTTGAACATTTCGGTATATTGCTTTTCCACCAAATCAATCTTTGCTCTGGCCTCCTCTGCCCAATTAGAAGAAATAGGTTCAAGGGAAGGTAGAAAGGTCAGAGTCTCGAAGTAGTGCTCGGGAAATTGCTCCTTTAAGTATGCCAGCCTTACGGCGGTTCCCGCATCTGGTGGAGGAGGGGCTAGGATTGTTAGTTCAGCGTCCCTTCCCGAAGAAGATTCTGTAGAACCCTTGTCTGTCCGAGGTCGCTTAGTAGCAGGGACTTTTTGCTTACTTCTAGACCCAGTCTCCTTTGGAGGTGTTTTCTCTCTGCTTCGCTTTTCATGGGAGGAAGTGGAATCCCTAGATTGTGGTCTATCCTCCTCCCTACGACCTTGATAGCTTTTGTATTTTTCCTGTTCCGGTCGAACTGGTGAGCGGGAGCGTGAGGATCGAGATCGATAAGGATCATAGGGTCTCCTTTCCTCCCTGCCGCGGTCATCCCGGCGGTTATATTCGGCATCCTGGGGAGGATTAGACATGCTGCGGCGAAGCTTTCTTATGTCATAAGAGGATCGAGACATTGTACCTGCACGATAAGTTAAACGAAGTTTAGAATCAGCGGATCCATGGAAAAAGAAGTGCAATGAATGCTAGTGCTACGGTGCAAAGTGCATCCTATGTGGTGTACGTGTCCCCCCAACCAACCCGAGTCTGGAGCTAAAGTGGTGCGGGCAGGCTCTTTGGCCTTAGCAGGAGTAGTCTCTTCAGAAGAAGTGAAGACTAGAGGGTCCTTTCTGAAATCTTCCGAAGTGTATATAGTCTCGGGTAAAGGGAGATCCCCCAAACCCTGAAATATGTGCTCGTCGGCGCTAGGAACATCCCCTTCGGAAGCGTGAAGTGGCGACCCTTGGGGAGATCTTGATTTGCCTACCGAGGTAGTTTCCTCGGGGGCAATATATCCTTCACGATGTTTTTTGGCCAGATTAGCCAGTTCATCATCTTGAGTGGAAGAGGGAGAGGGTGAAGTTTGAAGAGAAGCTGCAGGAATTCCCGAGCCTTCACCTATTTCTGGAACTGTTTCCACTGGAGGAATATATGCATAAGGGACTGTCCCATGACCGATGCTACGGTAGACGGATAGCAGCCCGTGAGAATGAAGATACTCATCTTTAAGAACCTCGTCAATAGTAAGGAATTTTTGGTCGCCATTGAGGAGACGGTGCATTCGATCAAAGAACACTTGGTCTGATACCTGTTTGGGATTATCGACTGCAAGTAAAAAGGAAAAACAGGTCAGGGTGATGATTCAAGTGTATAGAGTCCAGGGTCAGAAAATCAGTGCTTTACTTGATTTTGTCCATCTTCTGGCGCATCCAGGCTGTTGCTTTATATAGAACCACTCCAGTCTGGAATCTCCAGCCTTGCTGCTAAACGGCGTAGAGATTATCTTCCTCTTTGGGACCGACTCAAAGTAACAGAAAGAAGGGGTTTCTCTAGTCCGGTGTTTGAAATTATAGAAGAAATGAACGTCGTCAAACGTAAGCTCCACGCCTAGAATTTCACGATATGCTATGAATAAGGTATGCAAATAGGCATATGAATTGGGATGCAGCTGCATGGGGGCAATCCGCATTTGTCTTAAGAAGTCGACGATGAAAGGCGAGAAAGGAGGAATAGCGCCAACCATGCACATCAGACGAGTGACCGTCATATATCCTTCTGGAGGGTTATGTGGACGATCAGAACGTGAGGGCACTAGAGTGTCTCTCTTCATTATTCCATACTTCAAGCAAATTCTCACGAGTCGGTCGTTGTCAATTGTTGATTCTACGGAATCTGGAGGTGATTCCAATATAATGGCTGAGTCAAATTCATCGGGTGCTCGGTTGTCACCAATCCCTCCTTCCTCCTCAAAGCCTAGGGAAACTTCATTTTCTGAAGACATTTCATCGCTTTCCCGATGACCAACTCCGTAATCCGGACCCTCGCTGTCCCATTCTGGGTCAGATGAAGAAGATATATCCTCGAGAGTGGTTTTGTGGGAAGTTTCTGGAGCTTCTTTCCTCTCAGCTAAACGAGAAGAGCGTCTGGGCCTCATGGTCATGGAACTATTGAAGAAGCAATAGCACGGATTAGAGTGAATTATCCCGTGTTCCCTTTTTTTTGTGTATGTGTGTGAACTAAAGTGTGTGCAACAAATGCGGGAAGTGCAAAATAAAAGTACAGCAATGTAAGACGAAGCTTTAAAGGGAAGGTGATAGTCGGAATTGTTCTTAATTC
This sequence comes from Allium sativum, assembly GCA_030737875.1. NCBI lineage: Eukaryota > Viridiplantae > Streptophyta > Magnoliopsida > Asparagales > Amaryllidaceae > Allium > Allium sativum. The sequence goes on along the minus strand of CM060912.1, from coordinate 304,414,375 downwards.
TCGTTTATGTTCACAAGGCACTATCCTAACTGTCCGCGAGGCATATTCGTCTAGAATAAGTGTTAGTTGAATTAGTTGGGTGGTCTTTATGCGTCAAGTTCAATATGTTCGGATCGGTTCGGATATGCATATGATGATTAGCTCGACGCAGGCACAGATAACAGTCGGTTCGGATGCCTCACTAAAGCATGGTCAGTTCAAGACAAGGAAAGCAATGAGTTCGGAAGCAGGACTGATCTGTTCGGATCGGATAGCCCGATCCGAACCGAACCAGCACCACCTAACCGATCCGTTTACTCCAACCTCTTATCCCATTCACTTTTCCGACCCGAACCGACTTTTTCTTTCCTTTCCATCTTTCCAAAGAACGAAACCCGAGCCGATCCCCTTTCCCTCCTTTTCCTTTCTGCTCCTTCGTCTTCCACCCGAACCGACTCCAGCTTGTCATCCCACTCTTCATCTCTTTCCTCTTTTCCCATTTATTCACAGACAAGTCCACTTTATCACCAAAGCCATCGTTAAGAACAAATATTCGCCCTCTTCAACTTCGCAACGCCTCGAAGCAATGGCGCATCCACCGGCAGCGGCGGAGGGTTCGAGTGATACTTATGGCCAAACCATCCTAACCCAACGCTAATCGAAATCGAGAACGGTTACAACAAGATTATTTGAGATTAGAAAAGCTACCTATATGTTTGATTCGGGAAATCTACAGGAAATAGTTTGAGAATTTTTGAGTTTCTGACGTTTTCAATGTTAAGGTTGGGAGCGGCGATAGAAACGAAGAAGGAAGGAATGAAGGCGGCGATGGGTTTATATAGAGAATAGTGTTGACTCCTCGTCTCCCTGTTTTATCTCACCCGCTCGGACCGGAGTGGAAGCCCAGTAGCACGACTCTCTCTGAAGGCCCAACGTCCAAGAACCTAACTCACGAAAACGCTTCGGATCGGAATCCGAACCGAGCGGAAATCTCACGCGATTGACTTAGCGTCCGACTTGAATTGAAGAGAAGGGAAGTAAAGAAGGAGCATACCTACAAGAAGCATTACACGGCTAGTAGAGTTCCCAAATTTGCTCAGAAATGAAGAAAAGCCACTCGGATCGGACGCCGAACCGAATAGAAATCAATGCATTACTCTTGACAATTCTGGTTGAACGACATCAAAGGACGCTTTGTACAACGAAAGCATCCTTTGAGGGGGCAAAATGTTAGCCTACTTTGTGAACTAGGCAACACAAAGTCAAGAAACCAACCGTTGAAGAGTATTTCAAGTTATGCGACTCCGGTTCGGATCGGAAGGAAGCTCCACAATTCAGATTGATAGCAGCGTATCGGTTCGGATCGGGTAAAATTCTCTGTTCGGATCGGATATCTCTTACTGGATAAATTGGCAAAGCATACCTGATCGGATCGGAAGGCCAATGAATCTCAGGTGGATCGGAAAGCCGTCTGCTTGCCACGACTTCGGAGCGGAGCGGAGTATGATTAGAGAAGAAGAGACGTTCAAGCTACTCCGGTTCGGGTCGGGTATTCCGATCCGAACCCCCAACCTGCATGTCTCCGACCCGCACCCATGATCCAGGAAAATCTCCTATGAAGTCGCCTGGAGAACCGGACCGGATGTGACCAATTCCTACCCCTAACGTCCATCTCATTGATGCGTTGTCTGCTTGATGGCCCATCCGAACCCGAAGAGAGGGCGATGGATGACACGTGTTCCGACCCGGATTGCATCTCAGGCAAATTCACACCTATAAATACCCCAACTAGAGACAAAGAGAAGGATTTTTTTCAGCACTTTTGAGAATCCAAGTACTTCCATCATTCGAATTCCTTCACTCCCGGAAAATCCAAACCATCTTTCACTTCTTGTTTTTATCTTTCTGAGTGAACAAAAGTGAGTTGTGAGCGAATCTTACATTGTATTTGTAATTGAATTACTGAATATAGTGAAAACTAAGTGGACGTAGGCATTTCTTCGCCGAACCACTATAAACCTTGTGTGTTCTTTTTTTGTTTCTGCTTTACTTTATCTTGTTTCTAATCAATTTGGGTGTTAGAACCACATTTGGGTCTAACATCTACTATAACCCAAATTCCCGTATTACCCTTCCTTGATCGCGGTAATCCATCCACAAAATCCATCGAGATGCTTTCCCATTTCCATAGTGGAACCTCCAATGGGTGAAGCAACCCACCGGGTTTCTTTTGCTCCACTTTTACTTGTTGGCACACCAAGCATCTAGCGACATTCTCGGAAACGTCTTTCTTCATGCCGGCCCAAAAGTAAACTCTCTTCATATCTTTGTACATCTTGTCCTCGCTGGGATGAATGGTCATCTTCGAACGATGTGCTTCGTCAAGAATAGTCTTCCTTAGGTCATCGTCTTTTGGTACACAAAGTCTACCGTCCCTACGTAACCAACACTTATCATCTAGAGTATACCTACGGAGATGGCTTGATGACTCCCCTCCTTCGAGCTTTTCTACTAACTCAACTAACTGTGGGTCGTCTCGCTGTGCCTTGCCAATCCGTCCTAAAAACATAGGTCTGACCTCCAAGGATGCTAGCAGACCGGGCACAAAGTCAATGGAAGGTCTAAAATCAAACATAGAGACGAACTCTAAACTTCGTCGCTTAACAAACAAAGGACTTAAGGATAATCTTTTTCTACTTAAGGCATCGGCCACCACGTTACCCTTGTCAGGGGTATATGCTATCTCAAAGTCGTAGGACGCTAAGAACTCCATCCACCTTTGCTGCCTTAAGTTCAAGTCCTTTTGAGAGAATAGGTATTTTAAAGATTTGTGGCCAGTGAATAGTTCAAATTTCTCGCCAAGAAGATAATGACGCCAAGACTTAAGCGTGAAAACAATAGCGGCCAACTCTAGGTCATGTGTGGGGTAATTCTTCTCATGCGCTCTCAACTGCCTTCCACCATAGGCTATTACCCTGCCCTCTTGCATTAAGACTGCGCCTAGTCCTGTCCCACAAGCGTCATTATAAATGGTAAACGGTTTACTCCCGCCTGGCAATACTAAGACTGGGGCTGAAGTCAAAGCTCTCTTCAAACGTTGGAACGCATCATCACAATCTATGTCCCATGTGAAAACTAGGTTCGTCTTCGTCAAGTGTGTCAATGGAGCTGATATCTTTGCGAAGTCTTTGATAAACTTCCTATAGTAGCCAGCCAACCCCAAGAAACTTCTCACTTCGGTAGCATTTTTAGAAACCTTCCAATCTGGGATGGCCACCACCTTCGCGGGATCTACAGCTATCCCTTCTTTGGAAACCACGTGTCCTAAGAACCGTACTTCCTTCCTCCAAAAGTGACACTTAGAAAATTTAGCTTTAAGCTTATGCGCTCGAAGAGTCTCCAACGCTTCCCTAAGATGTAGGGCATGCTCTTCTTCATCCTTAGAAAAGATCAAGATGTCATCTACAAAGACTACCACAAATTTGTTAAGGTACTCCCTAAACACCCTACTCATCAAATCAACAAAGTATGCGGGGGCGTTTGTCAAACCGAAGGGCATCACTAGCCATTCATAGAAACCGTCCGGAGTCCTAAAGGCAGTCTTGTCAATGCTATCCTCAGCCACTCTCAACTGATGGAAACCAGTGGCTAAGTCCAACTGCGAAAACAATGAGGCGCCAACTAATTGATCGAAGAGATCGTCAATCCTCGGCAGTGGGTGTCTGTTCTTCTTAGTAAGCTTATTAAGTTCTCTATAGTCCACACAAAGTCTAAGGGACCCATCCGCCTTCATGGCAAATACTACTGGAGCACCTCACTCCGATATACTACGTTTTATGAACCCCTTCTCAAGCAACTCCTTCACTTGCTTATCGAGTTCCCTCCTTTCACGTGGAGCCATGTGGCGTACTGGCAAAGATACTGGTTTCGCGTTATCCACAAGATATATTCGAAAATCTATCTCCCGCTTCGGAGGCAAGCCCTTCACCTCCTCAAACACATCCGAATATTCTCGGACCACTCTAACAGATCGTAGATTTTCCTCAAACGCGTCAAGCGATTCTAGATAACTTAGCATAACCGAATTTATGGGATTACAAAAGATTTCGAGAGTGTTGCCAAGGCGAGTCATGAGCCTAACTACTCTCCTTTCACAATCAAGAAGGGCCCCATTTCTGGATAACCAATCCATTCCTAAAATTAGCCCATAGCCCGTGAAGCCCAACACATAAGCATCACATATAAATTCAACGCTAAGTATGGAAATTTTCAAATCTAAACACATCATAGATAAATAAGCTGAGCCCCCAATTGGATTCGAAACAACTAAGGGACCCTCTACTAAACTGGTGTTTAAGTGTAGTGATTCAACTAATGATGTAGAGATAAATGAATGTGATGCGCCCGAATCGAATAAGGTACGGACAAGATGATCAAACAGAAAAACTAAGCTTTCAACAGAAATGGTTCTACCTCGTTCTTACAGCGGTGGGACCGTGAGAGCCTGAACTTGTCCCCTTGCCTGCCCTGGTGCTATAAGAGCCTGCACCTGTCCTCCCGAGGTAGCCCCTGCCCTCTGCCCCTTCCTTGGGCAGTCCTTCACTAAATGACCGCATCATCACAATGAAAACAACCAGTCTTCTTTTTCTTTCGGCAGTCCTTGCTGAGATGGCCTAGGGTCCCACAGTTAAAACATTTCTTCTTTCCCTTGCCGTTATTGTCTTTACCACCCTTCTTGTTTTGCTGTTGTGGTTTCTTCTGATCCCCTTTCTTCTCAGGTGCCTTATCAACTTTAGCGCTTTTCTCCTCGTGCATGAGTGCCATTTCTACTAGCTTCTCAAAGGTGGCCCCCATAGGGATGTGGGTCATAGCCAACCCTTGCAATAGTTCATTCAAGCCATTCACGAACCTCAGCGCCTTCTTCTCCGGCGTGTTCACTAAGTCCAAGCCAAACCTTGCTAACTGATTAAATTTATTGACATATTCTTTCACTGATGAGCTTCCTTGCTTCAATGTCAAGAACCTTTCCATATATAGATTTTCTTCCGCCCTTGAGAGAAACTTCGCCTCGAACCTACGTTTGAAATCCGCCCAAGTGTCAACAGGACGCTACCCATTAGTGACCTCCCACCAAAACGAGGCCTCTCCCTTCATCAACCAAGCTGCTAATCGAACTCTCCTCCCTTCTTCTACTTCAAAGATTTCTAGCAATTCTTCCACCTCCTTAAGCCAATCTCTAGCTTCCAAACGTTTCTGACCCTTGAAATGGTTTTCCACCCATAGCCTTGAATTCCTTGCACGTCTTTGCAAAAGTATCTACGCGAGGAGGAGGAGGAGGAACGGGTGCAACTGGTGGTGGAGGAACATTGGCTGGACCTGCAGCGGCCCTAGCCTCTAATAACATCCTATACCATCCTGGTATCGTTACATCGTCGGGTAGATTAAGATCTTCAGCCATGCTGAAACGAAAAAGGAAAGATTCAAAATGGAGAATTCGAAAAATAAAGATATGTGGCTATTGGGGGTTATGTTTTTCTTAAAAACTTTTCTCTTTAAATTTCACATTAAAACATGTTTTTGAAAACACTTCTTCCAAAAATAACTATTTTTCTAAAGTATTTTTATCTGTTCTGGTAACCTTAAGCTCAGATACCACGTGTAACACCCTACGTCCATTAATGTCACTCACAAAGGGAATGCATTAACTTCCATGGAGGTTATAAGTGAATATAGAACAGAAATATTACAACAAGACAGATAATAAATAGTACTTGGAAATCTAAAACTTCATTTTATTGCAGCGGAAATTAAACATTTTTGTTACATCATAAAACCATAGATCATAACCAAGTACAATATCCATCTTCATAAAAACAAAATACATAATCCCATTACATAAATAGCCATTAAAAAGATAACAAGCTGGACTTTACTTCAACGGTCCAAGCTGTCCAAAGAGAGATGAAGCAATTCAATCAAACTCCACTAGAGCTGGGCCCAATCTGAGGACCTGGAGGGTGAAAAAGGATAGAAATAGAGGGGGTCAGACATAAAGTCTGGCGAGTATGATAATTCTAACAATACTATTATCAAAATAACTAGACTAAGGCATAAGCTGGAAGACAAGTAAATGTCTATGAACTCTTAGGAAGATAAAGATAGCGTTTAAGATAACATTAAAGATAACGGTAAAGGCACACCTAATTACTAACGAATGATTACTACATTGCACCGCACATTACTACACTGCACCACACCAGTCACCCTATTGTTTGATCCCACTTGCTTCACACAGAAACTTTATAAATAGCCTTACGTACCCCTAGCTGACTACATAGGTGCCGTCTGCCCCTATCTCCACTAGGTGTACCCCACTACCCACTTTCGATCGGCTCCCTACCCGTAGATACCCGTGCTGGCCCCACAGTGGGGTGTATCACTCCCCTAAAGTGGCAACCCGATACAACTTGAGAATGCACGGCTTATACCTAGACGATGCAACAACATCTTACCTACCAGCCTGGGTCCACACACGCATACGAAACCCGTTGGACTTGCGTTGCCACCGCTCCCCGTTTTTGCCTCTTACAGTCGAACCCAACATGCGTGTCCCGTCCTCGACTTGGGTCGAGCCCACAAAGATACCCTTGGGATACTAGTCGAAATGGGCCCCCACAAGCTACCCACCTAAGCTTGTCACTAGTATATCCCACTTAACCCTCTTAGTCATGTTCATTTACATGTGTGTTTGGTTAAGTCTTACTAATCGTATTTCACATGCCACTAAGGGCACCCCCTAGATTCCTCATGCCACCCAAGGCACCTACTTAACCCCCATGTCCCACCTTACATGTTTATCTGGTTAAGTATTTCTTAATTCATTCAGGCCATAACCTCATAAAGACCTCTCACATTAGACTGGCATTTATGGCAACTGGATTTGTCGGGCGGGTCCGGGCAGTCTTACACCATAAAAGAGTCTAACCTCGTGTCTTTACAACCGTTATGCTTTAGTTCAGGCCTAGGACCTCTCACATAGGGCTGACATTTGTGACCACTGGATTTGCCGGGCGGGTCCGGGCAGGTTTACGTCACAAACGAGTCCAACCTCGTGTCCTAAGCATTGATTAACACTTAAAATCTTTTACCCCAGTTTTAATAATTCCCTATTCAAATTATTAATTAAGTCAACTTTTAATGATGTCCATAATTGACTCAATTATGGCTATCCACTTATGGCATGCAAAATCATATCAATTGCACCCCAACTTTTTAATATTAAATCCTTAATATTACCCCTACCCCACGTTTATACGTTCGCTTATTCAACGCATAATATAGGCTAGACTTGTATAGTCTAACACCTAGCACAAAGATAAATTATCACAACATAAAGACAATTAAAATAAATCTAATCATAATAGGGGTGAAACTTGCATAAACTACACATGTTAAGGATCAAAAGGTGTCAACTTGTTAAATGTCTCAATTTACATGATATGATCATAGCCCAAATCTATACATAAACTTGCATATGGGGTTTTTAGGCAACATAATGATGGTGTGAACTAGCATAGGATATCACATATGTCATAGCATAATTCTAGATGTCATAATAGATGTCATGGCATATGTTCATAACTTTTCTAATCAATCTAACTTGCATATGTGACTTGTCATATAGATCAACATAACCCAAACATGATGATTTAATTAATATGAACTAACTAGCATAGATGGTAACATCATGGCCTTTTTAACATGTATGATTCTTTCTTGGTTGGCGGCGGCTCCATTGATTTCCATGGCGATGGTATGACGGTAACTATTCTATTTTAATTAGGTTTAGGGTTTGCATTAGGATGTATTTACAGGTGTAGGAAGTTATTTAGGACCATTAGATTAACCCTGAACCATGAGAACCAATCAAATACCAAATCTGCATTTGAGCGAATCGGCCCACGGGTTGACAGCCAAACACCCTGGATTAACCCCTAGTCGACCCAGCAGGGCTTGGGTCGACCTCAAAAATGGACCGGTTCGGTTATTCCCCCTCTCAATTCGTTGTTCTGAACTTTTTCACATATTTATTTATTTAATTTTTAATTTATATATATATATGTCAATATATATATTTTTCTGCGCAACCCATTTCACTTAATTCTTTTCTAAAAATTAAGTATACTTTAATTTGTGAATTTTAATGTTATAAAATTACGGGGTGTTACAGTTCATTAGTTGAGCTAAAGGGATCATTGATGCTTGTCTTGAGTATTTCTTTTGGCATCAGAAGATCGAATAGCATGGATCTTGATTTTTTGGGATTTTATCGAATTAAAAAGTTTCACATTCTTATTCGTGAGCCGCTGTGAATGCTGGATGTCGCGACTAAGTATCGGGGTCCGAGTTCGGGTCAAAGGAGATGGAGTGAAAGAGGGAACGACGAGATGATTGTTGGTGTTGGTGGTTCGCTGAATGGTGGTCAAGAGAGGGGAGACATGGAGAATGAAGAATCGGTAATGGCTTTGAGGAATGCGTGGAGTACGGGATTTTCAGGAGGAGAAGGAATATAATTCGGGTTTGGGGCTTGCTAAGGATTTGGGCCGGTGTTAATATGAGGGGTGAGGCCCAGTTTTTAATTCACTTATGCTTTGTTTTAAAATTTCAAATATGTCAATCCTTTAATTATATGTAACTTGATCATACGTTATCAGAATTCCACCAAACAAGATCCGTTAGGATCGTATGGACGGACACTCCCCAATGGAACTGACTAGAAGTAGATTGGAGCTCATTTGAATTTATGGAAGAATAAATTGTTTGATTCAAATAAAACAAATAGTTTATCGTTCTTTAACGATGAATTGCCAAGGTGAGTAAAACTCACCAACTCTGAACAGTTATATTTTTATAACGTATTTTTAGAACTGTTAATCATCTGTTGATTGCTATGTGTTAACTGTTTGGTTGAATTGCTTGTGTATTGGTTGAAATTATAGATAACGATAAATAAATATATATATATATAAATTGTTAATCAAATATTGATTCTGTTTAGCCGAATATTTCATATTGAAATGAAATCGAAGTTAATTTTATTGTTTAACATCTGTGATGCAAGAAACAGGTTAGAGGGAACCAACTGGGTTCCTCAATATATAAAATACTGTTTGTTTCATATATTGTGTTATATGATGTGATATGAAATATGTTGATGATTTTATATGTTTGAATGATACCGATCATTACTATATGGTACGTTAAATACCATAAGGAATAATGGAATAAAAAAGGGAAATTTGAAACTGTGTATAGAAATAGAATATTTATAAAATCAAGGGATTTTATAAAAAAGGAATTTAATGAAGAAATTATTTATAAAATCAAAGAATTTTATAAAAAGGATTATTTACTTAGAAAGTAAATAATGGTATAAAAAGGATTATTTACTTAGAAAGTAAATAGAAGTGTAAAACGATTATTTACTTAACAAGTAAATAAAAGTATTAAGAAAGATATTTACTTATAAAGTAAATAGAATTTATAAAGGAATATTTATTTAGAAAATAGAATAAAGATAAAAGGGAAATTATTTATAAAATCAAGGGATTTTGAATAAGGGAATTATTTATAAAATCAAAGGATTTTATAAAGAGGAATATTTATTGGGATAATAAATAAGATCATATAAGAAACATTTATTGGGATAATAAATAGAAGTATAAGGGATATTTATTTAGAAAATAAATAAGATATCATAAGGATATTTATTTGGAAAATAAATAGGATAATCAAAAGGGATTATTTATTTAAACAAATAGAGTTTTATAAAGGGATTATTTATAAAACAAATAGAGTTTTATAAGGGGATTGTTTGTAAGGCAAATAGAATTATAAAGGAGAAAAATCGAATCTAGTCATTCGAAATGAGGTTAAATCGAATATAGTTATTCGAGATAGAGTTAAAACAAACATAGTTATTCGATTATAAGTTAATCGAATATTAGTTATTCGATAGGAGTTAATCAAGTCGAGTTAAATAAGTCGAGTTAATTAAGTTAAGTTAGTCAAGAGGAGTTAATCAAACCGAGTTAATCAAAATGAGTTAATTCAAAGGAGTTAATCGAATATAGTTTATTCGAATAGATTTAAAGGAAAGGAGTTATCGATTAGTTTAATCGAAAGGAGTTATTGATTAGTTTAATCGAAAGGAGTTAATCGAATTTAATCGAATTTAGTTATTTGAAGAGAGCTAATCGAATATTAGTTATTCGAAGTGACTTAATCGAATATTAGTTATTCGAAGAGAGCAAATCATCGAATTCAGGAAAGTATTATTTACTTTCCTGTTTTTTTGTCAAGATTTATTTATTAATAAATAAATTAGAGTAGGTTAATTATTCAAAGTAAGAAATAAAAAGTTAGATGTTAAGTTAGATATTTCAGAAGTAGGGTTTATAACGTTAGCGTTATAATCAATATATTCAATAAAGAAGTGGATTCGTAAATAGAATCCGAGAGTTACGTAAGGAAGTTTGTTAAAGATTTAAAAGATAAATTTTGACTATTTCGATGTTAAAACGTTGTTCAGTTAAGGTCTAAGAGGTAATTATACCCCAACTTGATTGGATTCCTTCTTAACTAAGGAATGGTAATGTTTGATAGTGAAAGATGGTTATGAGAATTTAGTTAATGAACGTAATGGTTTGTGTTGGCATAGCGATGTTTATTTAAACATCTGTTTAAAACCAAATGAAGGAGAGTTTGAAATGTTTTCCAAATAAGAATCAGAAATGTTGCCTAATATAGAAAACAAGAAAGGGAAATGTTTTCCCATGTTAATAACGTATATTTTCTAAGTACAGAAAATAAGAAACGTTGAATATATGGAAGTAGGAAATGAAAAATAAATAAATTAATGAACTAGAGAGAATAAATGTTAAATGTTAAATGATGATTGATCGATATAATTTTCGTCTAGAAATAGTATCGTTGTTTGCACACCTGTTTTTCTTTGATAGTTAACCCACCGACTATAAATTTTTTTGACCATTTTAACGTTGTTAATATGGAGAGACCGGTTGGATTATTATCCGAAGAACCACTCCGTATTGGCATAAGCGTTGCGAATCATATATGCCAAAGATAATTGAAGACGGAGTAAAGTGCAATGGCTATTGTATAAATCTTAGGTAAAGATTGCCTAAGATGGATGTACTGAATAGTGCCTTCGGTTTGTCTAGTCCCAGGACAACTTGTATGGACGAATGTCTGACAGAGTATATCTGAAGGATCGCATAAGTTGATCTCTTCAAACGTAGTTACGTTTAGTGGCGGAGGAATTCGTTTCTCTTAGCTGTATACCCGTGGTATTTTTGGGGAAATCAATTTATGATTTGGCGGGTATGACGATGAGGCATTCCAAGTAAATGAAGATATGATATGTAAAAAGATAAGCGTAGCTTCTAGCCTCACAACTGGGAAATGACAAAAATCGGGCAGGCAGCATGGCTATGTAGGTCACACCTATTAGGGTGTATAATCACCTGATCTATAGTTTCATTTACTTCTAAAAATCTATTTTCGATGCTGTCCCATTCGGGAAACGGTTGCTGATCCCAACCGTCGGTGATATACATTCATTACACTAAAGAGAAATGAGTGATCGGTCATGTGTGGCCAGGTTGCAAGATGTTCTTGTTAAACCCAGTGTATTCCTCTCTACAGGTACACTAGCGAAAGGTGGTTCCATACCTTGTCATAGTTGGAAATCCATTATCCAATAAGTGCTCGCGGTTTTGATTGTATACTCTATGTGTAGAACGTGAGATGAAAGCGTTTCTGCTAGATGATTATTATATTGTGGTTGATAGACATTATTATAATATCAATGAGTTTTGATATAAAGATTTTGTTGGATTCTCATAAGGGAAAAACTTGTTCCGTTATACGGCATGGTCTTATGAGATCATTTAATGGCTCAAACGGTTTTAAACTGTTTTATTCATACTTGTCCCATGACTGACCCAGAGTTTTATTTTGTTTTCCCTAAACTCTTAGGTGTCCAATTTTGTACGGGCAGTCAAGTAGTCGAGATTTACAGATACTTGAAGAGCTGGAGCAGGAGGCTTCAAGATTTTATATAGCTATTGTTATTCCGCTATGTTGTAAGTGTTGTACTTGATAATGATATGTATATTCAAGTACAATCTTTTATTTCAAAGTTATGTTATATTTTATTTATTCTACTATGAGATTCGTGTTTACTCTAATGTTGTATGTTCTTCTTCTTCTTCTTCTTCTTCTTCTTCTTTATTCTAAGTTTCTATCTTATCTATTCTCACCCTCTGTTTTCTTTCTATTAGTTTTCTGATTTCCAGTGTAATGTGGGTTGGACTTGTGTTATTTAGTTAGGTTAAATTGGACCAGAATTTTGGGACACTACAATGGGTATCAGAGCTTAAGGTTAAGTTATTACCTTGGCTTTGTGGCATGACTCAGTTGAGATGGGGTTAGTAATACCCTAGATTGGGTTTCAGTGCATATATACGAAAGCGTATTTGTTATTGATATAAAAATGGTTTTATATTGTGGATATTTATTGATTGAGTGGCTTATGAATTTCTGGTCGATCATTTTGATCCACTGTATCGATAGGAGTTATTAAACACTTGAATATGATGAACCGACATGGTATGTTTTGAAAAGAGGGTAAACGAAATAATTTTTACCCAAATTATATTTTGATATAAAGGATTTATATTGGAATTATTATAATGTATTGGACATATTGGTTGTTATTATGATCAAGTAAGATTATAAAAGTAAAAGGGTTATGTAAATAACCAACCAGAATTCAGATAAGTGTTACAAAATGAATTAAATCTGAATTTAAATAAGAATTAAAATTAAACCTCTAGAAATTTGAAAAGTGTTTGTAAATGAATTTGGATTAATTATAAGAGAATTTTAAAATCCTGGGAGATTTTAAATTGTTTTACAAGCATTGAGAATGATATTTTGAAATGATTTCAATATAGAAATGTTTAGAAATGGTTTTGAAAGTGAAAGAGTTTTAACTCACTTCGATAGCTGGAAATAGATTCCGATGATGATCTAGACATCATCGGTGTTCATTTTCGAGTTCTAAGTGAGGGATTATTACCAAAAATTTTGTTTTTGAATTGTTCCGAGGAAATAATTTGGTTAGAAATTCAAAGGTTTTGAATTGGTATTATGATTTCAAATTTATTTGAAATAAATCCAAGAATTTAAATTCTAGAATATAAATTTAACTTGTTAAGTTAAATAAATCGAGATGGTAAAGATAAATAAGTAAATTAGAATTTAACTTGAACCAAGTTAAATAAAACTGGATTTGATTAGAAAGTAATCTGGAATGGAATTGAGATGATAAGTTAAGAGTTTGGAATTTGAAACTCGAATTTGAAATTGAATTCGGCTTGGATTAGCGAATGGTTGTGTTGGAGATTAAAGTGATTTGAGTTTGATTGGGATAACACTGGTATATGCTGAATTGGCAGCAGATGGAAAAGATATAATGATATGCCCGATAGAAAGGTACAACTTTATATTTCTATTGGATATGAGATTTATTGTAATGACCCGCATTTTTAGAGATATATAATTTATTTATTTAATTATATAATTGGTGATTTAGAGAAGTTAATGATCGTTTAATTAAATAATATTGAATATTTAACTAATAATTATAATATAATAATATATTATAATGTCAAAATAGTCAAAGATAACTGAATTCACAATACATGTGAATTGGATTATATATAAGGTATAATTCAGTTTGGAATTGAATTAGAATGACGAATATATTTCATTAACAAAGTTAGAGCATATAAATTATAATATAATTATAAACGAGCTCGAAATGGCGCGACAGTTCGCTATTTGGCGATTTGAACTTCAATTGAATGTACAGAGTTCGTTTTAAACCGGATTTCTGTGAAACAAGAAACGTGTGGAGCTGGTGGAGTATATCTTTCTAGCGGAAGAGAAAAATCAGGATTTCGTCGTGTAGATTTTGAGATATGTCCAAATCAAATTTTGAAATAGTCGCTATAGAATCGTTTATCGACTGTATCGGTTTATTCGATATAACTAGAGATCGGGTTTGAATTTAGACAAGGTCCTTTTGGGAAATAGCGATAATTTAATTTTTAGAATTTTACTGTAATTTTTAATTAATTAAATAAGCAACTTTTTATTTGGAATATTTGGCACCCTGTATCGACATTTCGGGGTTTCGCAATATGAGTTCATCTACCGGTATTATTACATTTTTGGGACCAGAGCACATCACTCATTTAAATGGTATTTTTGTTTATTTCCATAACTGTCCCTACATGAACAGAATATTTCATAGTGGGGTACGCTATGTTTTTAACTTAAAACAAACTAAACTGAATGGTTAACTGGTCAAACGAACTCGGAATTCAACGAAACAAGTTTCATACGAAACCTTAGGAAGAGGTCTAGTGAAACGTCAAGGCCTCATATTTTTAGGATTTTTTCTGGAATTGTTAGGAATTATTGCTCGGTGTTTTTCATCGATATTTTCTAAGGGATTTTCGCAAACGGTGTCAGAATTCGACGAAACCTGTCCCATTGGATCCGGAATATTTTTCTATGTTAAGAATAGCTTAGTTTGTCAAAAACAGAGATCGTATGAACAGCTTTTAAGAGGGTACTTCATGGCTAAGTTATAATATAATAATATAAAAATTCTCTATAAATATCCTACCCAATTTCTAAACCTAATCACTTTATATTCTCTGATCCAAATATCAGCCGCCAGCAAAATTCGTTTCCTCAAGCCGAAACGCAACCTTCAAGAATTCAAAAGAAAATGAAAACAAATTCTATAAATCACAAAATCGATAGATCTGTACTCCACGAAGCATGATCCTCGCTCTAATATAATTGTTGAAGGGGTTCGAACCTCATTCGGTTGCTGCGATTAAGGAAACATGAGCTTGGGGTTGTATGGCCGGAGTTTTAGTCAATGAGGGTCGAGATGGTGGTTGGCACGGGGTAGGAGGGAATAACGTTCCCGACTGGAGACTCTTGGCTGAACACGTGATGCTTGAGGGTTGTTGCGCGCCTTAAATGAAGTGGTCCAGGGTGTTTGATTACCGAATACTTGGAGCTGTGCGAGTTATTGTTGATGGGTATGGAGGGGAGGAGGTCTCAAGTCTCTGTAGTGGAGGAGTTCCACAGGAGTGGAAGAAGAGAAAGGTCAACGATGGTGGGAAGTTGGATGAAACAGGTACCTCATTTAGTTGCTGAGGTATTTGAAATGTATAGAACCGGTTTCGCTATTATTAAATGGGGTCTGGGCTTTAGCAAGTGAAGATGGGTCGGATATTTATTGGTAAAGGCCCGGTCTTTAAATAAATAAAGTTTAGTTGTCATTCCATAGTATATAAACTTATAAAATTAATATCTTCGTCATATGTTAATGGAATTTAGCGAAACAAGATCCGACGAGATCGTATGGACGGACACTACATGATGGAACTAACTGGGAGTGGATTCGAGCTCGTTTGAATTTACGGCGAATTAAATTGTTTGATTCAAATTAAACAAACAGTTTATCGTTCTTTAACGATGAACTGCCAAAGTGAGTAAAACTCACCAACTCTAAACAGTTACATTTTTATAATGTATTTTTAGAACTATTAATCATCTGTTGATTTCTGTGTGTTGGTTAACTGATTGAACTGCTAATCAGTTAGTGGAAATTATATATATATATATATATAAACCTTTAAATATTTATATATTGATGTTGTTATCAGTATAATCTGTACTGAACTGAATGTGATGTTGATTTTATTGTGTAACATCTGTGATGCAGGGAAACAGGTTGGAGGGACCCAACTGGGTTCCTCAATATTTCTAATACTGTTTTGTTCATATATTGTGTTATAGGATATGATAGATAACCTGTGTTGATTATATGTGGTTGGACGATATTGATCATCCTGATGTGATATGATTGAATACCATAACATACTGAAATGTTGATAAGGGGGTTTTCAAAGTGATATTGTAAACAAGAAATATTTATAAATTGGAATATTTATAAATAGGAGATATTCAAAAAGGAAATAATTTCAAACCATTTTCTTTTGAATGGAAAGGCCTGTGTGGCGGGTTTGGGGATTTTCCCGATGCTCCCGATACAAAGGAGGTTATGGCGAATTTTCCCGGGAATTTTAGGAGTTAGAATATTTTTAAGAATAAAATAGAAAAAGGAAATATTTGTAAACCATTTACAAATGGAATTGAAAAGGGATTATTTAGTAAATAAATAGAGTTAACAAAAAGAAAATTTGT
This sequence comes from Allium sativum, assembly GCA_030737875.1. Taxonomy (NCBI): domain Eukaryota; kingdom Viridiplantae; phylum Streptophyta; class Magnoliopsida; order Asparagales; family Amaryllidaceae; genus Allium; species Allium sativum. The sequence goes on along the minus strand of CM060912.1, from coordinate 304,398,016 downwards.
TTATAACGGAATAAGATGTTATAAAAATAGGAAACCGTTATAAAAAGGAAAACATTATTAAAAGGACATTTATAAAGTGAAGAACTGTTACGAAAAAGTAAATCTTTATAAATGAATAAACGTTGTAAAAAGGGAATCTTTTTAAATGGATAAACGTTTTCAAAAAGGAGAAATCGAATATGGTATTCGAAGTTAGTTAATCGAATATGGTATTCAAAGTTAGTTAATCGAATATGGTATTCGAAAGGAGTTAATAGAATATGGTATTCGAAGTTAGTTAATCGAATATGGTATTCGAAGTTAGTTAATCGAATATGGTATTCGAAAGCTAGTTAATCGAATATGTTATTCGAAAGAGGTTAGTTGAATAGAGTTGAACCGATAGAGTTAACCAGTAGAGTTAAACCGATAGAGGTAACCAGTAGAGTTAATCGATAGAATTAAATCGATGGAGTTAATCAGATAGAGTTAAATCGATAAAGTTAATCAGATAGAGTTAAATCGATAGAGTTAACCAGTTAGAGTTAATCAGTTAGAGTTAACTAGTTAGAGTTAAATAGTAGAGTTAACCAGGTAGAGTTAAACAGTTAGAATTGAACAATTAGAGATAATCCAAATGAGATGCCATTTAGTACGACTGCTAGCGTAATTCGCCGGGCTGCAAATAGCCTAAGACGGTTGGATGTTTCCTAAGGGAATCAAGTGTAACCATTGTGATCGCTGCGATCTAGAGTCAAGCGAATGGAGTTAATCGAATATTAGTTATTCGATAGGAGTTAAGATAATCGAGTTAAGATAATCGAGTTAAGTTATCGAGTTAAGATAATGGAGTTAAGATAATCGAGTTAAGTTATCGAGTTGAGTTAATTAAGTTAAGTTAGTCAAGATGAGTTAATCCAAAGGAGTTAGTTGAATATTAGTAATTCGAATAGAGTTGAACGGAGTTAAATAGAGTTATCGAATATTATTCGAACAGAGTAAATAGAGTTATCGAATATTAGTTATTCGAACGGAGTTAAATAGAGTTAATCGAATATTAGTTATTCGAATGGAGTAAATAGAGTTATCGAATATTAGTTATTCGAACGGAGTTAAATAGAGTTAGTCGAATATAGTTTATTCGACTAGTTTAATCGAACGGAGTTATCGATTATAGTTTAATCGAAAGGAGTTATCGATTATAGTTTAATCAAAAGGAGTTATCGATTAGTTAATCGAAGGAGATTATCGAATATAGCTTATTCGAAAGAAAGAGACCGAATATAGTATATTCGAAAGAGAGAGATTTCGAATATAAGTTATTCGAAGAGAGATAATCGAATATAGGTTTTTCGAAGAAGAGTTAATCAAATAGAGATTACTCGAAAGAGAATTATACGTCGAATTCAATTATATCGAATTCGGGAAAGTAATATTTACTTTCGGGTTTTTAAATCAAGAGTATACACTAATAAATTAGGGTTAGGTTTAATTATTCGAATTAATAAAGGTTATAATTGAAGTTAGATATTGCGAAAGTAGGGATTATAACGTTATCGTTATAATCAATGTTTTCAATAAAGAAGTGGATTTGTAAATTGAATCCGAGAGTTACATAAAGAAGTTGTAAAAGGTTTAAAAGATAAACTGTTACTATTTTGAAGTTATAACGTTGTTCAGTTAAGGACTGACAGGTAATTATACCCCAACTTGATTGACTTCCTTCTTAACTAAGGAATGGTAAGATTTGATAGTGAATGATGGTTAAGTGAATTCAGTAAATGGTTTGAGTTGGCATAGCGATGTTTATTTAAACATCAGTTTAAATCCAATGAAGGAACTTTGGAAATGTTTTCCAAAGAAGGAATCAGAAATGTTTTCTAATCCAGGAAACAGGAAATGGAAATGTTTTCCATTGTTAATAAAGTATATTTTCTAAAATTAGAAAATAGGAAATGTTGAATATATGGAAACAGGAGATAAGTAATTAATGAACTAAAAGATAAATGTTGAATGATGATTGATTGATATAATTTCGATCTGGAAATAATATCATTATTTGCATACGTATTTTTCTTTGATAGTTAACTCACCAACTATCGAAGTTTTTGACCATTTTAACGTCGTTAATATGGAGAGACCGGTTGGATTATTATCCAAGAACCACTCTGTATTGGCATAAGCGTTGCGAATCATATATGCCAAAGATAATTGAAGACGGAGTAAAGTGCAAGGGCTATTGTATAAGTCTTAGATAACAGTGCCTAAGATGGATGTACTGAATAGTGCCTTCGGTTCATCCTGTTCCTGGATGACTTGTATAGATGAATGTTTGACAGAGTATTTCCAGAAAGGTCACAAACATTGATTTCTTCAACCGTATCAAGAGTGGAAGCGGAGAAGGAAACTTCTTTAGCTGACACGTAATGTATGGTTGTAGACGTCAAATTAGTGATTAAGATGGATCTGACAATGTGGCATTCGAAGTGAATCTGATGTGATGATAAAGCGTAACCTCAAGCCTCATCAGTCGGTAAATGACAGAAATCGGGCAGGCAACATGGCTAAGTCGGTCGCACCGAAGTAGGGTGTATAATCACCTATCTAGAGAATATTCATTTGCTTCTTTAATCTATCAATGCTGTCTCATATATATATACGGGAAACGGTTGCTGATCCCAACCGTTAGTGATATACATTCGATACACTCAAGAAAAATGAGTGGTCGGTCATGTGTGGCTGAGTTGCAAGATGTTCTTGTTGAACTCCAGTTATCGTTCCTAGAGTACACCGATCGGAAGGTGGTTCCATACCTTTTCATAGTTGGAAATCCATTACCCAATACGTTGTTGCGGTTTTGATTGTATACTATATAGTAGAACGTGAGATGAAAGCGTTTCTGCTAGATTGATTTCTATGTGTACTTAGACATTATTATAATATCATAATGATATTGCTTTACAAAGTTGTGTGGATCTTCATAAGGGAAAACCCATTCCGTTTTCACGGCGTGGTCTTATGATATATCCGTTATTAAACCAAGTTTTAGGAGTTTTATTCACACCAGTCCATGTTGCGTGCTTAGGCATGTGTCGCATGATAGGGGGTTCTCGCTTTTCGTTAGGTGGCGAACGGGAGACTCTTACTCCTACATGTCCCTTTTGTAGGGTTGGTTGTGAAGTCGAAAGGCTGGCCGTAAAATATGGTATTGGGGTACCAGTGTAAGCCACAGTGGGTTTTACCTGCTGCTTTGGAGGATGGGGACGGTTGCAAAGACTACTCAAAATCCGGGTCGTTACAGTTGGTATCAGAGCATAAGGTTAAGTATTACCTTGGCTCTGTGGCGTAACTCAGTAGAGATGGGGTTAGTAATACCCTAGATTGAGTTTGAGTGTATATATATGAGTGCGTATATGTTATTCAATATAAAATGGTTTTATATTGTGGAGATTTATTGGTTGGGTAGTTTGTGAATTCTGGTCGATCAGTTTGATCCACTGTATCGATAGGGGTTACTAAACACTCGAATACGATGGACCGACACGGTATGTTTTGAAAGGAGGGTAAAAGAAATAATTTTACCTGAATATATTTTGATATAGTATATTGGTTGTGTTGGTTGTTATTATAATCGAATAAGATTATAAAAGTGAAATGGTTATGTAAATAACTGATCAGAATTCATATAAGTAAAATATGTGAAATAAGCTGAAGTAAATCTGAATTTAAATCAGATTTGGAATTAAAATAAGGAAATTTTAAGTTCCTGGGAGATTTTGAAAACGTTTTTTCAAACTGAAAATGATATAGTATTGAACTCACTTCGACAGCTGGAAAATAGATTCTGATGATGAATCGCGACATCATCAGTGTTCATTTTCGAGTTCTAAGTGACGGATGACTACCAAAGATTTTGTTTTTGAATTGTTTTATGAAAAAGAAGTGGTTTAGAAATTCAAAGGTTTTGAATTGGCATTATGATTTCAAATTGATTTGAAATTTAACCAGGAATTTAAGTTCTGGAATTAAAATTTAACTAATGAAGTTAAATAAAATGAGATGGTAAAAATAAATTGAAATTTAACTTGAATTGAGTTAAATAGAATTGAATTGGATTAGAGAATAATCTGTTATAGAATTGGGTTGATGAGTTAAGAATTTGAAAATTTGATATTGGGGTTCGAATGAAATTCGATTTGGATTTGAGGATATGAACTGATTGGAATTTGATTGAGATAACACTGGTATATGCTGAGTTGATAGCATATTGAAGTGGTAGAGTTGATATGCCCGACAAAAAGGTACCAGTTTATATTACATATGGGTTTGAGATTTTGATGAGCCGAATTGGCAAGCCGCTTGGCGTTTTGATTTTCTTTTGGGTTGAGAAGGACTAGAGAGGCGAGTTGTGATTTTACCGATAGGACTGTACAAAGTAAGTTATGGTGAAATTTTTCGAAAAGTTAAGGTGTTAGAAAATTTTCAGAATTTTTGAAAATCTAGTTAGTCGGAATAAATTGATGTTTTAGTCGATATTAATTGGTTCAGTTGAAACTGGAGATAAGAGGTAAACAGATAAATTTTTACCCAGTTGATAGGGTCGTTCCCTACCTTAGCAATTTCGAGGACGAAATTATTTTAAGTGGGGAAGAATGTAATGACCCGCATTTTTAGAGATATATAATTTATTTATTTAATTATATAATTGGTGATTTAGAGAAGTTAATGATCATTTAATTAAATAATATTGAATATTTAACTAATAATTATAATATAATAATATATTATAATGTCGAAATAGTCAAAGATAACTGAATTCACAATACAGTGTGAATTGGATTATATATAAGGTATAATTCAGTTTGGAATTGAATTAGAATGACAAATATATTTCATTAACGAAGTTAGAGCGTATAAATTATAATATAATTATAAACGAGCTAGAAATGGCGCGACAGTTCGCTATTTGGCGATTTGAACTTCAACTGAATGTACAGAGTTCGTTTTAAATCGGATTTCTGTGAAACAAGAAACGTGTGGGGCTGGTGGAGTATATCTTTCTAGCGGAAGAGAAAAATCAGGATTTCGTCATGTAGATTTTGAGATATGTCCAAATCAAATTTTGAAATAGTCGTTATAGAATCGTTTATCGACCGTATCGGTTTATTCGATATAACTAGAGATCGGATTTGAATTTAGACAAGGTCCTTTTGGGAAATAGCGATAATTTAATTTTTAGAATTTTACTGTAATTTTTAATTAATTAAATAAGCAACTTTTTATTTGGAGTATTTGGCACCCTGTATCGATATTTCGGGGTTTCGCAATATGAGTTCATCTACCGGTATTATTACAATTTTGGGACCAAAGCACATCACTCATTTAAATGGTATTTTTGTTTCTGTCCATAACTGTCCCTACGTGAACAGAATATTTCATAGTGGGGTACGCTATGTTTTTAACTTAAAACAAACTAAACTGAATGGTTAACTGGTCAAACGAACTCGGAATTAAACGAAACAAGTTTCATATGAAACCTTAGGAAGAGGTCTAGTGAAACGTCAAAACCTCATATTTTTAGGATTTTTTCTGGAATTGTTAGGAATTATTGCTCAGTGTTTTACATCGATATTTTCTAAGGGATTTTCACAAACGGTGTCAGAATTCGACGAAACCTGTCCCATTGGATTCGGAATATTTTTCTATGCGAAGAATAGCTTAGTTTGTCAGAAACAGAGATCGTATGAATGGCTTTTAAGAGGGTACTTCACGGCTAAGTTATAATATAATAATATATATCCTACCCAATTTCTAAACCTAATCACTTTATATTCTCTGATCCAAATATCAGCCGCCAGCAAAATTCGTTTCCTCAAGCCGAAACGCAACCTTCAAGAATTCAAAAGAAAATGAAAACAAATTCTATAAATCACAAAATCGATAGATCTGTACTCCACGAAGCATGCTCCTCGCTCCTATATAATTGTTGAAGGGGTTCGAGCCTCATTCGGTTGCTGCGATTAAGGAAACATGAGCTTGGGGATATATGGCCGGAGTTTTAGTCAATGAGGGTCGAGATGGTGGTTGGCACGGGGTAGGAGGGAATAACGTTTCCGACTGGAGACTCTTGGCTGAACACGTGATGCTTGAGGGTTGTTGCGCGCCTTAAATGAAGTGGTCCAGGGTGTTTGATGAGCGATTACTTGGAGCTGTGCGAGTTATTGTTGATGGGTATGGAGGGGAGGAGGTCTCAAGTCTCGGTAGTGGAGGAGTTCCACAGGAGTGGAAGAAGAGAAAGGTCAACGATGGTGGGAAGTTGGATGAAACAGGTACCTCATTTAGTTGCTGAGGTATTTGAAATGTACAGAACCGGTTTCGCTATTATTAAATGAGGTCTGGGCTTTAGCAAGTGAAGATGGGCCGGATATTTATTGGTAAAGGCCCGGTCTTTAAATAAATAAAGTGTAGTTGTCATTCCATAGCATATAAACTTATAAAATTAATATCTTCGTCATATGTTAATGGAATTTAGCGAAACAAGATCCGACGGGATCGTATGGACGGACACTACATGATGGAACTGACTGGGAGTGGATTCGAGCTCGTTTGAATTTACGGCGAATTAAATTGTCTGATTCAAATCAAACAAACAGTTTATCGTTCTTTAACGATGAACTGCCAAAGTGAGTAAAACTCACCAACTCTAAACAGTTACATTTTTATAATGTATTTTTAGAACTGTTAATCATCTGTTGATTTCTGTGTGTTGGTTGATTGATTGAACTGCTAGTCAGTCAGTGGAAATTATATATATATATATATATAAACCTTTAAATATTTATATATTGATGCTGTTATCAGAATAATCCGTACAGAACTGAATGTGATGTTGATTTTATTGTGTAACATCTGTGATGCAGGGAAACATGTTGGAGGGACCCAACTGGGTTCCTCAATATTTCTAATACTATTTTGTTCATATATTGTGTTATAGGATATGATAGATAACCTGTGTTGATTATATGTGGTTGGACGATATTGATCATCGTGATGTGATATGATTGAATACCATAACATACCGAAATGTTGATAAGGGGGTTTTCAAAGTGATATTGTAAATAAGAAATATTTATAAATTGGAATATTTATAAATAGGAGATATTCAAAAAGGAAATAATTTCAAACCATTTTCTTTTTGAATGGAAAGGCCTGTGTGGCGGGTTTGGGGATTTTCCCGATGCTCCCGATACAAAGGAGGTTATGGCGAATTTTCCCGGGAATTTAAGGAGTTAGAATATTTTTAAGAATAAAATAGAAAAAGGAAATATTTGTAAACCATTTACAAATATAATTGAAAAGGGAATATTTAGTAGATAAATAGAGTTAATAAAAAGGAAATTTGTTTATAACGGAATAAGATGTTATAAAAAAAGGAAACCGTTATAAAAACGAAAACTTTATTAAAAGGACATTTATAAAGTGATGAACCGTTACGAAAAAGTAAAACTTTATAAATGAATAAACGTTGTAAAAAGGGAATCTTTTTAAATGGATAAACGTTTTCAAAAAGGAGAAATTGAATATGGTATTCGAAGTTAGTTAATCGAATATGGTATTAGAAGTTAGTTAATCGAATATGGTATTCGAAAGGAGTTAATCGAATATGGTATTCGAAGTTAGTTAATCGAATATGGTATTCGAAAGCTAGTTAATCGAATATGGTATTCGAAAGCTAGTTAATCGAATATGTTATTCAAAAGAGGTTAGTCGAGTCGAGTTAGTTGAATAGAGTTGAACCGATAGAGTTAACCAGTAGAGTTAAACCGATAGAGGTAACCAGTAGAGTTAATCGATAGAATTAAATCGATGGAGTTAATCAGATAGAGTTAAATCGATAAAGTTAATCAGATAGAGTTAAATCGATAGAGTTAACCAGTTAGAGTTAATCAGTTAGAGTTAACTAGTTAGAGTTAAACAGTAGAGTTAACCAGGTAGAGTTAAACAGTTAGAATTGAACAATTAGAGTTAATCCAAATGAGATGCCATTTAGTACGACTGCTAGCGCAATTCGCAGGGCTGCAAATAGCCTAAGGCGGTCGGATGTTTCCTGAGGGAATCAGGCGTAACCATTGTGATCGCTGCGATCTAGAGTCAAGCGAATGGAGTTAATCGAATATTAGTTATTCGATAGGAGTTAAGATAATCGAGTTAAGATAATCGAGTTAAGTTATCGAGTTAAGATAATGGAGTTGAGATAATCGAGTTAAGTTATCGAGTTGAGTTAATTAAGTTAAGTTAGTCAAGATGAGTTAATCCAAAGGAGTTAGTCGAATATTAGTTATTCGAATAGAGTTGAACGGAGTTAAATAGAGTTATCGAATATTAGTTATTCGAACGGGGTAATGAGACGACCCGAAATCCCGCTCTAACGGAAACAAGGGTTATCTTTGGAATATAACACAGAAACAGATAATAGTAGAACAAAATTAAATAAATACACTAGATAATGAACAATAGAATATACTGGATAAAAGTAATCATCAGAGTTACACAGTATACAGGATCTTACTTAGTACAAATACAGTCCAGCTATACATAAATGTCTACAGCGGAAAACAAACAAAATATGTACAATAGGAGCTGAACAACATAAAAAGAGATAAGTGATAGAATCCATCCTCAGCTCCAGCTTTCCAGAGAAAGAACCAGCTAAACCTGAATACAAGGCTGCCCGTGTAGAAAAAGGGGCACCCGAGTTTGAAAGTGAAACAAACTACGAGTCAGTCATGGGACTGGTATGAGAAATCTATTCAACACATATATAATTATGGCAAATCACAGGACCACGCCACTTTCGTGGAACGGGTTTACTCCATTGGATTGCCAGTGCTTTAAAACAAATCTTTCTTTTAAACATCGCTATGCTTTTTATAAAAATGAAGCCGTTATAAGACTCAGTTCCCATCACACAATGCAACGCAAACCGGAGGATAGAGTTTTTACCTTATAACGGCCAAAATATGATTGATACGAATAAAACAGAGGCATTTGATATTATTGCTAGTGTTTACATGTTTTGAAAACAATTTCAAATCATAACTATCAATCATAGACGGCATTAATGCCCCATACCACTATGTCGCCATATATAGGTATACAATCAAAACCGCACAGTCACGTATTTGGAAATTGGATTTCCGTCATGAACCAAGGCAAAAGATAGTTCTTACCGAATTCGAGACTGCCTAGCCCGAGTCTCAGGATCAGAACGCATCGACCCTTGGATCGTCAGGGTCGGTCCACTGATGTGGATTAAAATGCCTGAGCACTACGTTTCGCTGCCCTTTGGGGCGTAAGCGAGCCAACGAATGACTCCATCGGACCCGGATCGTCCGATCTAACCGAGGCGCCTCGCAACAGCAACAACCACATAAGTCAAACTCGTCAGGGCGTGTAAAACCACTGACGCCACTTTTAGCTAGGAGGAAACGTAGGCCCTCCCTGAGGTCCTTTCTCCCGTTTCTGGTTCATACCGGGGTGTGAGGCTCGCGAATTCACGTTATACACAAAGCTACGCCACACAGGCGGTGCTTTGATCATCACCACAAGACTTTGCTTTTCAACAGAAGCCCTGATCACTGCATCTTAGCATGCCACACAGGCAATTCATGCCATGCGACTGATGTCCATCGATATACAACCTCTGAGCTCGTGCGTTTCAGAGAAGGGCGTTAAGCAAAAGAATAAATTCTCCGCCGCCAAACAGATGTATATTTAATAGAGATCAATCGACACAGAATAAAATCCAATGTCAGACACACAGTCCATTTACGAGTCCGTTCTGGGTCTGAACGAAACCGGAGGCACTAAATACCTCGCAAACCCTTCGATCACCACGTACGTCTGGACGATCACCACTCATTATCCATATTTCGGGATGCCTCCCAATCAGGACCTCGGTTACCATCCAAACGAGGTGAAGATCTCCGGTCTTAGACCGTCGTCTTCATCTTCGAGTTTCAATCGTCGGTCAATTATTTGAAATGAGAATTAACTCGGCCTTTTCAAATAATTCGCGTATATTTATAATTTCAAATCAATTTATTTCAATGGTTAAATCATTCGACAACACTAATTTTGTTGTTTAATATAATTTCCACACCAAACACATTCAACCATCAAATACAACATAAATCGAGCAAATTCAGTTTATTTCCAATCCATATTGTTTATGATATTTTATAACGATTTATCACCATTTTTATTTATTTTAAAATAGCTAATTTATTCAAAACGACGCTTCGGGCCATAAGGCGGCCGTGGCGCTGTTTTTCTTCAGATTTGATTTACACATATCTGAAAATCTAACCGTTGGATCTTCACAAAATTTACAACATTAGAAAGGTCTTTTCAAAAGGAATCCAACGGTTCCAGTTTCGGGAAAATCCGACGGTCGGATCTCCCGGTACAATCGTTTGAAGTTTCGATTTCAAAATACGAACTGCAGCGTCGTTATTCGATTAAATATAATTATATTTATATATATATGAATAAATATAATCGTTTCTGGCGCTATTTTTCTTCAGATTTGATTTAAACATTCCAGACAATCCAACCGTTGGATTTTTACAAGGTTGGTGCCGTTGGAAAGATATTTCCAAGGAACCCGACGGTTGCGGTTTCGGGAAAATCGAATGGTCGGATTTCCCACACTAGTTGTTTGAAATCATGGTTTCAAAATGCGAACTGCACGACTACGTTTCGTTTTAATTTTATTTTTATTTATATATTTATATAAATATAGTTCATTCAATGATTTCAATATCGTTTTCACTTCAAATATTTCACTAACGCCATTTTGGAAAATTTCGCCATAACCTCCCCTGCACCGGGAGCATCGGGAAATCGCAAATAGCTTTCCCGGTCCTTCTAATCTCAAAAAGAAAAAAAAAGCCTAGCGGCTAGCCAACAGGCTCATAAAATCATCACCCAAACAAAACAGTAAATGTGTACCTATTTGTCGGGCACAAAATTTTATTCCTCTCCTCTAGCCCCTTTGTTATAACATGTTCAATGAATATGGATGTACATATATATACAGTTCTTATCATTTACATTTTCTATTCAACTTCATATTTGATTTCTATTTGGTTTAAAAACACCATTCATTCGAATGTTACATACATAGGTTCAAATCATATCATTAGCTAATTAATGAATATTTCAACTCATATATATTTATTTGAACAAGTGGCTATTTTTAACACTTCACATTTCATCGATTTATGCATATAATAAAAATGTGATTTTTATTGTAAAACAACTCATTTCAAAACACTATCATTTTATATATTTCATATTGGTGATAAAAATAGGATTTTTCTTATAAAACAATTTCTTTCAAAACGAGATTATTTTACACAGTTCATATAGTCGATAAAAGGTGATTTTTTATTATCAAACAATTTATTTCAAAATATGAATACCATTCAACACATGAATTTCAATTCAACGAATGAATATCGTTTCAACAAATGAAGGTTTTCTATAGTTTCTATATATAGATAGAAATGTGATTTTTATATTTAAAACGCGAATACCATTCAACACATGAATTTCTAATCAACGAATGAATATCAATTCAACACATGAAGGTTTTCTATAGTTTCTATATATAGATAGAAATGTGATTTTTATATTTAAAACGCGAATACCATTCAACACATGAATTTCTAATCAACGAATGAATATCAATTCAACACATGAAGGTTTTCTATTCAATGAATAAATATAGTTTAAGCAGATGAAAATAATTCAAACACTCGAATATTATTCAAAATTTCGGCAGCATAACGGCAGGGTAGTTAAAACCGGGACCGTCCCTAGTACGGCTCCTCGCTCTACCTTAAAACCTCGCGGTTTTTGACAATGGGGATCATGCATCTAGTTCGCACGCAGGCGGCATGTATATATTTATTTCATTTCCACAAACTAATCCTATGTGGTTTCAACCCAATATTTTTCAACCACAAACGGGTATTTTTCAACCACAATTAACCAATATCAACCACAAATAATCCCAAACAACCATTCGCTATCAATCAATTTTCACAACAATTTCAATCAATAAATATCGTCAATGGTTTGTGGACGAGGGGCGTATATATATATATATATATATATATATATATATATATAGAAATTCACTTTTATTTCCACACATATATATATGGCTAGAAAAAGAAATTGAAGAGTGAGAAATTCTCACCGAATAGCTAATTCAATCCCACGACTCTTCTTTGCATAAATCTTCACCGTTCTCGCCTTTTGTCGCTTTCGTTGCCCGTATTCACTACATATGTAAAGATCGAATTTTTACTTCGTTATTCAATATATAAAAATCGAATTTTTATTATGCTATTCAATATATAAAAATCGAATTTTTACTTCGATGTTCAATATATAAAAATCATATTTTTACTTCGATGATCAATATATAAAAATCGAATTTTTATGTTTTATAAAAATCAAACCTTTCATATTTATAAAATCACTACTTTATGATTTAAAAATCAAAGCTTTGATCTTGTTTAAAAATCAACTCTTTTAACAAAGAACATATATATCAATTAAAAATCTAATTTATTCTAAACTAATATATAAATAAAAATCTAATTTTTTATTCACATCCATCATAAGTAAAACTGATTTTTTTATTTGCTATTTACTTACATTAAAATTAAACAAAGAAAGAACAAAAATAGATAAAAAAGGGGGAAACTCACATCGTTGCTTATGAAGAGGGAGGGGGGGTGGATGCGTCGGAGGTTGTCAGGGCGGAGCTGGCCAGCGGTCGGAGGTGGGTCAGAGGCGGTGGCGCCTCACGGTGGTCGCTGGGTCCGCCTGGTGGCTTCAACGGTCTCGAACTGAGGGGGGGCTCGCGAATTGGGGGCGTCGCGAGGTATCCTGGTGGCGGAATAGGTCAGGGAGGGGGTTCGGGTGCGTCGAGGTGGAGAGGAGCGGGATCGGAGGGTGGAGCGGAGGTCGAGCTGGAGAGGGCGGCTGGAACTTGGTGGAGGCGGCGGCTGCTGCTCCTCCTTTTTTTTCTGTTTAATGAAATCGGGGGGGGGGGGGGGGGGCAGAAAGAGAAAAGGGAGGGAGATATTATTATTATTATTATTTTTAGTTTTTTTATTAATTAATTTAATTGCATAAAGTTGACTTTTACCCACGACCTCGAAACGAGGCCCACCGCCTGTCGTCCATAGCGTTTCACCCTCATTCCGAACACAATGGGATATATATTATAAGCTGATTCGATAGTTACAATCAGTTTTCGTTTGATTTACATTTAAATCACTATATTGAATTTTAAACGTACATTTCAAATTACCGGGGTCACATACTAACTTGAAAATTCCTAAAAAATATTTTCTAGCTTCGTATTGACGATACGGTCCTATCAAAACTAGTTTCGTCGAATTCTGAGACCGTTGGAAAAATGGCCAATTTCCAGTCGATTAAAATCAACTGAAACTGGTCAAACGCGTTTTCTTTTGCCACACTCACATATTGATTCGAAAAATTATGAAATTTGAAACCTAGCAATAACTTGACACTGCGGATCTAACAATAGTGGTTCCGTCGAAATCCGAGGTCGTTTGCAAAATGTCCATTTTTAAGGGCCTGAATTCCATAGCGACTATTCAAAATTTTCAACTGGACATATCTTTTGATTCCCGCTATCAAATTTCGATTTTTCAGATTCGTTAGAAAGGTATTCACTAACATATTTAAATATTTTTGGTTTCACTAAAATCCGGATTGTTTTGCACCCGGTACAGTCCGACAAATTTTGAATTCAATTTTTGAAACTGCCACGCCATTTCAGGCCTTGTTTATAATTATAATTAATTATATTCGTTTTCAATTGTCGATTCAAACTCAGTTTTCAACGCCATTTTTTGAAATATTTATTTTAAATATTTAAAATCCATTATTTTAGCCAATTTAAAAATTTTAAATTGGTTTAGATTTTCTGGGTCGTTACAATCTCCCCCACTTAAAACTTTTCGTCCCCGAAAAGGAACAAAGTCGAAAGTGGTTTGATAAATCTACATTCACACAACACAACAACCAATCCAATTGTTTTTGACCTTCAAAAATATACTAATCAAATCCTATACCCTTTAAAAATCATTCAGACTATATAATTAAAAGTGCACATCTATGAAAAGAAAATAACAATAGAGTAGAGAATTGAATGGTAGTGCAAAGTATGGTAAATGCACCTTGCACCAGAGTCAATCAGAGATATCCACTCGACATCTAGGATAAGCCTTCTGAATGCTCTCCTCAGTTTCCCAAGTACAATCTCGCGGATCTCCACTCCATTGCACTTTGACTAAGTGAACTTTCTTGTTCCTCAGCTCTTTGGTTTCTTTGCCTATTATCTTTAGCGGCTCTCTTCTCATAGCTAATTCTGGGGTTATTTCAATGTCATGTTGAGCTGCTTCTTCCACGATCAAGTCTGGATCATGAACGTGCTTTCGAAGTTGAGATATGTGAAATACATCATGAATTTCAGGCAGCCAATCAGGTAGTTTGACCCTATAAGCGAGAGTTCCGATCCGTTCCAGAATAGGGAATGGGCCAATGAATTTGGGCGCTAACTTTCCAGTTTTACCGAACCGGATTCCTCTCATCGGCGATACCTTCAAATATACATAGTCGCCAACTTCAAAGGATATATCTCTTCTTCTTCTATCGGCATAGCTCTTTTGTCGGCTTTGAGCGGCGAGTAATCGCTTCTTAATAAAATCGACTTTGTCGGCAGCTTCTCGAATCATATCAGGACCCAACACAAGTCTATTTCCAGGCTCGACCCAACAAGCAGGAGATCGGCACGGTCTACCATACAATGCTTCCCAGAATTTGCTAGTGAATATTGTATCTCTATCACTTACTATACTGAGCGGCACTCCATGTAGTCTAACTATTTCCCTGAAGTATATCTGCGCCAGACTCTGAGCGGTTCTATTTGATCTGACAGGTATGAAATGGGCGGTCTTCGTGAAGCGATCTACGATCACCCAAATACTGTCATTTCCTTTTCTGGTCCTGGGCAGACCATCAATGAAATCCATAGAAATATGTTCCCACTTCCAACCAGGAACTTCTAGCGGTTGCAACAATCCAGCCAGTTTTTGTTGGTCGCTTTTGACTAGCTGACAAGTAGGGCATCGGCTAACATATATTGAAACGTCTCTCTTCATAGCCTTCCACCAGAATGTTCTTTTGAGATCGTGATACATTTTGGCCACACCAGGATGGATACTCATCATGGACTTGTGACACTCGTCTAACACTTCCCTTTTCAACTCTGGGATGTTAGGAACACAAATCCTTCCTTTTAACCTCAAGGTCTCGTCGTTATCTATTTGAAAACACGAGGGTTCGCCTTTCTGAATCCTTTTGATCATATCTTTAATAAAGTTATCCTCCTTCTGAAGAATAGATATTTTGTCAATCAAGGATGTTGTGATAATAAAGCTGGCGATCATTACATTCTTTCTGCTTAACGCATCGGCCACGACATTGGCTTTCCCTGGAGTATATATAATTTCGAAGTCATATGCTGCAAGAAACTCCAGCCAACGTTGCTGCCTCAAATTCAAGTCTTTCTGGGTGAACAGATACTTTAATGACTGATGATCTGTAAACATTTCGAATCTCTCACCGAGACGATAGTGTCTCCAGATTTTCAAAGAGAATATGATAGCCAATAACTCAAGATCATGAGTTACATAGTTTTTCTCGTGCGGCTTCAGTTGATGGCTAGCATAAGCAATCACTTGACCTCTTTGCATTAACACTGCGCCAAGGCCTTCTCTAGAAGCATCAGTCCATACTTTTAAATCCTGGTTGCCATCGATGATGGTTAGCACTGGAGCAGTTGTTAATCTCAACTTTAGCTCTTCAAAAGCCTCCTCACTTTCTGGAGTCCATTTGAATTTAGAATGCTTCTTTATAAGCTTCGTTAAGTGACCAGATATCTTCGAAAAGTCTTTAACGAACTTCCGATAATAGCTAGCCAATCCGAGAAAACTGCGGACTTCAGTGGGGGTACTGGGCTGTTTCCAGTTCTGAATAGCGGTGATTTTACTTGGATCCACAGCAATTCCTTCTTTCGATACAACGTGGCCTAGAAATTTTACCTCATCTTGCCAGAAGATACATTTGGAAAACTTTGCTTTCAACACATTCTTTCTGAGAATTTCTAACACTTGTTCCAAATGTTTTTCATGCTCGGCCTTTGATTTAGAGAAGATTAGAATATCGTCAATGAAAACCAGAACAAATTTATTCAAAACTCCTCTGAATACTCTGTTCATCAGATCGACAAAGTAAGCTGGAGCGTTACATAAGCCGAACGACATTACTAACCACTCGTAGAATAAGTCGGGGCCTCTGAACGCTGTCATTGGAACGCACTCTTCGGCGATTCGAAGTTGATGGAAACCTGTAGCTAGGTCCATTCGTGAGAATACTTGTGCTCCATTTAATCGATCCAACAAATCATCAATCCGCGGAAATGGATATTTGTTCTTTATTGTCTGTTTTTTCGGATCACGATAATCCACACATAGACGTAGAGTACCGTCAGATTTTGGGACAAAAACCACTGCTGCACCCCAATCAGAGAAACTAGGCCTGATCAGACCCTTCCATACTAGCTGTCTTGTTTGATTGTCTAATTCCTCCTTCTCTTTCAAGGACATTCTTCGAATAGCGTGAACTACCGGCCTTGCATTCGGAATCAAAGCAATCCTGAAATCTATTTCTCTCTGCGGAGGTAAGCGAACAACTTCTTCGAACACATCCGCATAGTTCTTGACGACAGGAATATCTTTCACTAAGTCGGGAATATTCTCTGTGATTTCAGGGACATTTTCTATTTGGGATGGAGAAACATTCAAAGCTGCCCAGAAGTCTTTTCTATTAGTATTTTGACCTTCACAGGGAATAGTTATATAATCACCTGATTTAATCTTCGCCTTTACGACTCTGTCGGCGCATTTAACCTCAGCTTCATATTTGGTCAACCAGTCTAACCCCAAGATAAGATCAAACTCTTTAAAATTCATGACGACGGCGATGGTAGGAAACCGATAACGAGAGAAAGAAACCGGCACTCCACAAACCCAACTGAGATCAATGGAACCCCCAACCGGATTCTGGACAGTCATGGGTTCCTTGAGCTTTTTCAAATTCAATTCCATTTTCTTAGCTGCATCCTTGGCAATGAAACTTCGTGATGCGCCAGTGTCAAACAGTACTTTAACTAGGATGTCTTTGACAGTTAGCGTGCCTTCCAAAACATCTGGCCTTTCTTGGCCAGCTGAGGGCCCAGACGCTTCTGCTACTTCATTTATATGTACTGTTTTGGACTTCTTAAATTGCTTGCAATCCTTTTCAAGATGGCCAATCTGATGACATTGACAACATTTTCTATTCTCTCGAAACTGGTTATCGGGTTTAGACCCCTTTTTTTGTTTCTTCGAGGTTTTACACTTCCTAGTCAAGTGCCCCTGTTTATTGCAGTTAGAGCATGTGGTAGTCGTTGCCCGCTCTTTTTCAGATTTAGCCCCTTTTCTCTTGGCACTGGGCTTCTTACTGACATCAGACTTTGTACTGGCCTCTGGACGATCAGTTTCAGACTCTGCTTTGTCACTACAACAGACTTCTTCTTCGCCGCCCAACATTCCTTTCTTATGGAGATCTTCATACTGATAAGCCATATAAATCATTTCAGAAAAAGGAAGCTTCACATTCCTCATTACACTATTCTGATATCTTCTTTGCAGACCATGAATAAATCTCAGATTTTTCCTCTTTGGATCTCGAATCAGATGAGGAGCAAAGTGAGCAAGTTCGTTGAATTTCTTATGATATTTGGGAATGGTCATGTCACCTTGTATTAGATAAGAAAATTCATCACATAATCGCTCCGTCGCTTCGGGAGGAGTAAATCTTTCTAGGAAAATCACTTTGAATCTGTCCCAGGTGATATCACCTTCTGGATTATCTTTGATGATTGATTCCCACCAGATTAAAGCTTCTTCTTTGAGCGCCCAAGATGCTACTAACCATTTCTGGTCATCCCTTAGCTGGATACGCTCAAAAATTCTTTCGACAGAACTCATCCAAGCTTGAGTTTGAATTATAGATTCATTACCCGAGAACTGTGCTCCGTTTAGATTTCGATATCTCTTTAATAGAGCCTCTAGATCGGGTTCTGCATTCCTTCTGTTTCTGGCACTCATTCTCTAGTACTTCTGCAATTAGCAGATCAAGTGTCAGGTCATAGAAAAGGTATTTTAAAATATAGAGACAAATACTTCAAATGTAAATGTGTCTATCGAGGTGTAATTTCATTCTGCTTTACTCATACTAGGACATTGCTGATCCTATCTGTATCGAGTTACCCGTCCTAGAACACTACTGCTTCTATTTCTGACGAGTTCGTTCAAATGTTATATTCCAGAACTAGGCTTAACCAAAGCTCTGATACCACGTTGAGACGACCCGAAATCCCGCTCTAACGGAAACAAGGGTTATCTTTGGAATATAACACAGAAACAGATAATAGCAGAACAAAATTAAATAAATACACTAGATAATGAACAATAGAATATACTGGATAAAAGTAATCATCAGAGTTACACAGTATACAGGATCTTACTTAGTACAAATACAGTTCAGCTATACATAAATGTCTACAGCGGAAAACAAACAAAATATGTACAATAGGAGCTGAACAGCATAAAAAGAGATAAATGATAGAATCCATCCTCAGCTCCAGCTTTCCAGAGAAAGAACCAGCTAAACCTGAATACAAGGCTGCCCGTGTAGAAAAAGGGGCACCCGAGTTTGAAAGTGAAACAAACTACGAGTCAGTCATGGGACTGGTATGAGAAATCTATTCAACACATATATAATTATGGCAAATCATAGGACCACGCCACTTTCGTGGAACGGGTTTACTCCATTGGATTGCCAGTGCTTTAAAACAAATCTTTCTTTTAAACATCGCTATGCTTTTTATAAAAATGAAGCCGTTATAAGACTCAGTTCCCATCACACAATGCAACGCAAACCGGAGGATAGAGTTTTTACCTTATAACGGCCAAAATATGATTGATACGAATAAAACAGAGGCATTTGATATTATTGCTAGTGTTTACATGTTTTGAAAACAATTTCAAATCATAACTATCAATCATAGACGGCATTAATGCCCCATACCACTATGTCGCCATATATAGGTATACAATCAAAACCGCACAGTCACGTATTTGGAAATTGGATTTCCATCATGAACCAAGGCAAAAGATAGTCCTTACCGAATTCGAGACTGCCTAGCCCGAGTCTTAGGATCAGAACGCATCGACCCTAGGCTCGTCAAGGCCGGTCTACCGATGTGGATTAAAATGCCTGAGCACTACGTTTCGTCGCCCTTTGGGGCGTAAGCGAGCCAACTAATGACTCCATCGGACCCGGATCGTCCGATCTAACCGAGGCGCCTCGCAACAGCAACAACCACATAAGTCAAACTCGTCAGGGCGTGTAAAACCACTGACGCCACTTTTAGCTAGGAGGAAACGTAGGCCCTCCCTGAGGTCCTTTCTCCCGTTTCTGGTTCATACCGGGGTGTGAGGCTCGCGAATTCACGTTATACACAAAGCTACGTCACACAGGCGGTGCTTTGATCATCACCACAAGACTTTGCTTTTCAACAGAAGCCCTGATCACTGCATCTTAGCATGCCACACAGGAAATTCATGCCATGCGACTGATGTCCAACGATATACAACCTCTAAGCTCGTGCGTTTCAGAGAAGGGCGTTAAGCAAAAGAATAAATTCTCCGCCGCCAAACAGATGTATATTTAATAGAGATCAATCGACACAGAATAAAATCCAATGTCAGACACACAGTCCATTTACGAGTCCGTTCGGGGTCTGAACGAAACCGGAGGCACTAAATACCTCGCAAACCCTTCGATCATCACGTACGTCTGGACGATCACCACTCATTATCCATATTTCGGGATGCCTCCCAATCAGGACCTCGGTTACCATCCAAACGAGGTGAAGATCTCCGGTCTTCGACCGTCGTCTTCATCTTCGAGTTTCAATCGTCGGTCAATTATTTGAAATGAGAATTAACTCGGCCTTTTCAAATAATTCACGTATATTTAGAATTTCAAATCAATTTATTTCAATGGTTAAATCATTCGATCACACTAATTTTGTTGTTTAATGTAATTTCCACACCAAACACATTCAACCATCCAATACAACATAAATCGAGCAAATTCAGTTTATTTCCAATCCATATTGTTTATGATATTTTATAACGATTTATCGCCATTTTTATTTATTTTAAAATAGCTAATTTATTCAAAACGACGCTTCGGGCCATAAGGCGGCCGTGGCGCTGTTTTTCTTCAGATTTGATTTACACATATCTGAAAATCTAACCATTGGATCTTCACAAAATTTACATCACTAGAAAGGTCTTTTCAAAAGGAATCCAACGGTTCCAGTTTCGGGAAAATCCGACGGTCGGATCTCCCGGTACAATCGTTTGAAGTTTCGATTTCAAAATACGAACTGCAGCGTCGTTATTCGATTAAATATAATTATATTTATATATATATAAATAAATATAATCGTTTCTGGCGCTGTTTTTCTTCAGATTTGATTTAAACATTCCAGACAATCCAACCGTTGGATTTTTACAAGGTTGTTGCCGTTGGAAAGATATTTCCAAGGCGAACCCGACGGTTGCGGTTTCGGGAAAATCGAATGGTCGGATTTCCCGCACTAGTTGTTTGAAATCATGGTTACAAAATGCGAACTGCATGACTACGTTTCGTTTTAATTTTATTTATATTTATATATTTATATAAATATAGTTCATTCAATGATTTCAATATCGTTTTCACTTCAAATATTTCACTAACGCCTTAAAATTTTGGAAAATTTCGCCATAACCTCCCCTGCACCGGGAGCATCGGGAAATCGCAAATAGCTTTCCCGGTCCTTCTAATCTCAAAAAGAAAAAGAAAAAGCCAAGCGGCTAGCCAACAGGCTCATAAAATCATCACCCAAACAAAACAGTAAATGTGTACCTATTTGTCGTGCACAAAATTTTATTCCTCTTCTCTAGCCACTTTGCTATAACCTGTTCAATGAATATGGATGTACATATATATACAGTTCTTATCATTTATCATTTTCTATTCAACTTCATATTTGATTTCTATTTGGTTTAAAAACACCATTCATTCGAATGTTACATACATAGGTACAAATCATATCATTAGCTAATTAATGAATATTTCAACTCATATATTATTATTTGAACAAGTGGCTATTTTTAACACTTCACATTTCAACGATTTATGCATATAATAAAAATGTGATTTTTATTGTAAAACAACTCATTTCAAAACACTATCATTTTATATATTTCATATTGGTGATAAAAATAGGATTTTTCTTATAAAACAATTTCTTTCAAAACGAGATTATTTTACACAGTTCATATAGTCGATAAAAGGTGATTTTTTATTATCAAACAATTTATTTCAAAATATGAATACCATTCAACACATGAATTTCAATTCAACAAATGAATATCGATTCAACACATGAAGGTTTTCTATAGTTTCTATATATAGATAGAAATGTGATTTTTATATTTAAAACGTGAATACCATTCAACACATGAATTTCTAATCAACGAATGAATATCAATTCGACACATGAAGGTTTTCTATAGTTTCTATATGTAGATAGAAATGTGATTTTTATATTTAAAACGCGAATACCATTCAACACATGAATTTCTAATCAACGAATGAATATCAATTCAACACATGAAGGTTTTCTATTCAATGAATAAATATAGTTTAAGCAGATGAAAATAATTCAAACACTCGAATATTATTCAAAATTTCGGCAGCATAACGGCAGGGTAGTTAAAACCGGGACCGTCCCTAGTACGGCTCCTCGCTCTACCTTAAAACCTCGCGGTTTTTGACAATGGGGATCATGCATCTAGTTCGCACGCAGGCGGCATGTATATATTTATTTCATTTCCACAAACTAATCCTATGTGGTTTCAACCCAATATTTTTCAACCACAAACGGGTATTTTTCAACCACAATTAACCAATATCAACCACAAACAATCCCAAACAACCATTCGCTATCAATCAATTTTCACAACAATTTCAATCAATAAATATCGTCAATGGTTTGTGGACGAGAGGCGTATATATATATATATATATATATATATATATATAGAAATTCACTTTTATTTCCACACATATATATATGGCTAGAAAAAGAAATTGAAGAGTGAGAATTTCTCACCGAATAGCTAATTCAATCCCACGACTCTTCTTTGCATAAATCTTCACAGTTCTCGCCTTTTGTCGCTTTCGTTGCCCGTATTCACTACATATGTAAAGATCGAATTTTTACTTCGTTATTCAATATATAAAAATCGAATTTTTATTATGCTATTCAATATATAAAAATCGAATTTTTACTTCGATGTTCAATATATAAAAATCATATTTTTACATCGATGATCAATATATAAAAATCGAATTTTTATGTTTTATAAAAATCAAACCTTTCATATTTATAAAATCACTACTTTATGATTTAAAAATCAAAGCTTTGATCTTGTTTAAAAATCAACTCTTTTAACAAAGAACATATATATCAATTAAAAA
The DNA here is from genome assembly GCA_030737875.1 of Allium sativum. NCBI lineage: Eukaryota > Viridiplantae > Streptophyta > Magnoliopsida > Asparagales > Amaryllidaceae > Allium > Allium sativum. The sequence continues at coordinate 304,375,219 of CM060912.1, read as the reverse complement.
TCTAATTTATTCTAAACTAATATATAAATAAAAATCTAATTTTTTATTCACAACCATCATAAGTAAAATTGATTTTTTTATTTGCTATTTACTTACATTAAAATTAAACAAAGAAAGAACAAAAATAGATTAAAAAAAGGGGGAAACTCACATCGTTGCTTATGAAGAGGGAGGGGGGTGGATGCGTCGGAGGTTGTCAGGGCGGAGCTGGCCAGCGGTCGGAGGTGGGTCAGAGGCGGTGGCGCCTCACGGTGGTCGCTGGGTCCGCCTGGTGGCTTCAATGGTCTCGAAGTGAGGGGGGCTCGCGAATTGGGGCGTCGCGAGGTGTCCTGGTGGCGGAATAGGTCAGGGAGGGGGTTCGGGTGCGTCGAGGTGGAGATGAGCGAGATCGGAGGGTGGAGCGGAGGTCGAGCTGGAGAGGGCGGCTGGAACTTGGTGGAGGCGGCGGCTTCTGCTCCTCCTTTCTTTTTTTTTATTTTCTGTTTAATGAAATCGGGGGGGGGGGGGGGGCAGAAAGAGAAAAGGGAGGGAGATATTTTTTTTTATTAATTAATTTAATTGCATAAAGTTGACTTTTACCCACGACCTCGAAACGAGGCCCACCGCCTGTCGTCCATAGCGTTTCACCCTCATTCCGAACACAATGGGATACATATTATAAGCTGATTCGATAGTTACAATCAGTTTCCGTTTGATTTACATTTAAATCACTATATTGAATTTTAAACGTACATTTCAAATTACCGGGGTCACATACTAACTTGAAAATTCCTGAAAAATATTTTATAGCTTCGTATTGACGATACGGTCCTATCAAAACTAGTTTCGTCGAATTCTGAGACCGTTGGAAAAATGGCCAATTTCCAGTCGATTAAAATCAACTGAAACTGGTCAAACGCGTTTTCTTTTGCCACGCTCACATATTGATTCGAAAAATTATGAAATTTGAAACCTAGCAATAACTTGACACTGCGGATCTAACAACAGTAGTTTCGTCGAAATCCGAGGTCGTTTGCAAAATGTCCATTTTTAAGGGCCTGAATTCCATAGCGACTATTCAGAATTTTCAACTGGACATATCTTTTGATTCCCGCTATCAAATTTCGATTTTTCAGATTCGTTAGAAAGGTATTCACTAACATATTTAAATATTTTTGGTTTCACTAAAATTCGGATTGTTTTGCAACCGGTACAGTCCGACAAAGTTTAAATTCAATTTTTGAAACTGCCACGCCATTTCAGGCCTTGTTTATAATTATAATTAATTATATTCGTTTTCAATTGTCGATTCAAACTCAGTTTTCATCGCCATTATTTAAAATATTTATTTTAAATATTTAAAATCCATTATTTTAGCCAATTTAAAAAATTTAAATTGGTTCAGATTTTCTGGGTCGTTACAGGTAAATAGTGTTATCGAATATTAGTTATTCGAACGGAGTTAAATAGAGTTATTCGAATATTAGTTATTCGAATGGAGTAAATAGAGTTATCAAATATTAGTTATTCGAACGGAGTTAAATAGAGTTAGTCGAATATAGTTTATTCGAATAGTTCAATCGAAAGGAGTTATCGATTATAGTTTAATCGAAAGGAGTTATCGATTATAGTTTAATCAAAAGGAGTTATCGATTAGTTAATCGAAGGAGATTATCGAATATAGCTTATTCGAAAGAAAGAGACCGAATATAGTATATTCGAAAGAGAGAGATTTCGAATATAAGTTATTCGAAGAGAGATAATCGAATATAGGTTATTCGAAGAAGAGTTAATCAAATAGAGATTACTCGAAAGAGAATTATACGTCGAATTCAATTATATCGAATTCGGGAAAGTAATATTTACTTTCGGGTTTTTAAATCAAGAGTATACACTAATAAATTAGGGTTAGGTTTAATTATTCGAATTAAAGAATAAATGTTATAATTGAAGTTAGATATTGCGAAAGTAGGGATTATAACGTTATCGTTATAATCAATGTTTTCAATAAAGAAGTGGATTCGTAAATTGAATCCGAGAGTTACATAAAGAAGTTGTAAAAGGTTTAAAAGATAAACTGTTACTATTTCGAAGTTATGACGTTGTTCAGTTAAGGTCTGAGAGGTAATTATACCCCAACTTGATTGACTTCCTTCTTAACTAAGGAATGGTAAGATTTGATAGTGAATGATGGTTAAGTGAATTCAGTAAATGGTTTGAGTTGGCATAGCGATGTTTATTTAAACATCAGTTTAAATCCAATGAAGGAACTTTGGAAATGTTTTCCAAAGAAGGAATCAGAAATGTTTTCTAATATAGGAAACAGGAAATGGAAATGTTTTCCATTGTTAATAAAGTATATTTTCTAAAATTAGAAAATAGGAAATGTTGAATATATGGAAACAGGAGATAAGTAATTAATGAACTAAAAGATAAATGTTGAATGATGATTGATTGATATAATTTCCATATGGAAATAATATCGTTATTTGCACACGTATTTTTCGTTGATAGTTAACTCACCAACTATTGAAGTTTTTAACCATTTTAACGTTGTTAATATGGAGAGACCGGTTGGATTATTATCCAAGAACCACTCTGTATTGGCATAAGCGTTGCGAATCATATATGCCAAAGATAATTGAAGACGGAGTAAAGTGCAAGGGCTATTGTATAAGTCTTAGATAACAGTGCCTAAGATGGATGTACTGAATAGTGCCTTCGGTTCATCCTGTTCCTGGATGACTTGTATAGATGAATGTTTGACAGAGTATTTCCAGAAAGGTCACGAACATTGATTTCTTCAACCGTATCAAGAGTGGAAGCGGAGAAGGAAACTTCTTTAGCTGACACGTAATGTAAGGTTGTAGACGTCAAATTAGTGATTGAGATGTATCTGACAATGTGGCATTCGAAGTGAATCTGATGCGATGATAAAGCGTAACCTCAAACCTCATCAGTCGGTAAATGACAGAAATCGGGAAGGCAACATGGCTAAGTCGGTCGCACCGAAGTAGGGTGTATAATCACCTATCTAGAGAATATTCATTTGCTTCTTTAATCTATCAATGCTGTCTCATATATATATATACGGGAAACGGTTGCTGATCCCAACCGTTGGTGATATACATTCGATACACTCAAGCAAAATGAATGGTCGGTCATGTGTGGCTGAGTTGCAAGATGTTCTTGTTGAACTCCAGTGTATCGTTCCTAGAGTACACCGATCGGAAGGTGGTTCCATACCTTGTCATAGTTGGAAATCCATTACCCAATACGTGCTTGCGGTTTTGATTGTATACTATATAGTAGAACGTGAGATGAAAGCGTTTCTGCTAGATTGATTTCTATTTATACTTAGACATTATTATAATATCAGAATGATATTGCTTTATAAAGTTGTGTGGATCTTCATAAGGGAAAACCCGTTCCGTTTTCACGGCGTGGTCTTATGATATATCCGTTATTAAACCAAGTGTTAGGAGTTTTATTCACACCAGTCCCATGACTGACCCGGAGTTTATTTTGTTTTGTTTCCCTAAACTCTTGGGTGCCTAAATTTGTATGGGCAGTCAAGTAGTCGGGATTTTACAGATACACATGGAGAGCTGGGAGCAGGAGGCTTCAGGATTCTATAGCTATTATTATTTCCGCTGTTGTTGTAAGTGCTGTACTCTGATAAGTGCTATTGTATATATAACTGTTTGTATTTCAAAAGTTATGTTATATTTTATTCGTTCCGCTGTGAGATTCGTGTTTACTCTGATGATGATGTTCTTCTTCTTCTTCTTCTATTCTATTAGTTCTACCTTATCTATCCTCACCCTCTAATTTCTTTCATTAAATATTCGTTTATTTTCGACTCTTGATGTTCGATATGTGTTGTATATCGGATATCCAAAGTCGTGATTTTCCGGGTCGTTACATTTATGAGCCGAATTGGCAAGCCGCTTGGCTGTTTGATTTTCTTTTTGGTTGGAGAAGGCCCAAAGATGCGAGTTGGAGTTTGACCTATTGACTAGTACAAAGGAGGTGCTGGCGAAATTTTTCGAAAATTAAGGTGTTAGAAAATTTTCAAGATTTTTGAAAATTTCCTTTGATAAGAATTAATTAATTATTAAATTGAAATTAAATTTGGTTCAGTTGAAACTGAAGTTAAGAAGTAAATAAATAAGTTCTAACCAGTCAATAGGATTTTTTTTGTACCTTAGCAATTTTGAGGACGAAATTATTTTAAGCGGGGAAGAATGTAACGACCCGTATTTTTACGGGTAATAATTAATTTATTTAATTATATAAATAGTGATATAGAGAATTAAATGGTTATTTAATAAAATTATACAGAATATTTAATTAATTTAAATAATAGGATAATATATTTAATTCATAAATAATCAAAAATAGTGGAATTCACAATATTGTGTGAATTGGATTATTTAAAATATATAATTCAGTTTAGAGTTGAATTATATTCACGAATATATTATATAGACTAAGTTTGAACGTATAATTATAATCGAGCTCGAAATGGCATGACAGTTCGCTATTTGGCGATTTGAACTTCAATTGAATGTACAGGGTTCGTTTTAAATCGAATTTCTGTGAAATACAAAATGTATGGAGCTGGTGAAGTATATTTTTCTAGTGAAAGAGAAAAATTGGGATTTCGTTGTGTAGATTTTGATTTATGTTCAAATCCAATTTCCAGAAAAACAACGCCATAACCATAACGCTTTATTTAATTATTTCTATTTTTAATTAAATATCGATATAACTCTGATGATGAAATATCGAGTTGGAAATCCATATAGGATTATTCTAGAGCTGTATGGTATTTCACTGTGAATATATACGAAAATATAAATTTATTTATATTTAATTTAATTATATTTAAATATATTTATATATTTAAATGGGTTATTCAGAGCTTTAAAAATAGCCAGTTTTGCAAACGACCTCGGTTTTCGACGAAACCAATTTTATTGGATCCGCAATATTTAATTATTGTTAGATTCCAAGTTTCGTGATTTTTAGAGTCAGTGTGTGGCCGTACGGATTTTTAATGTGAAAAAAATTCAGTATTTTGACGGTTAAAAATATGTTGTGTGAGCAAAAGGGGTCGGAATTCGGCGAAACCAGTTTCGTTGGGTTCGTAATGTCAAACTCTAGTTGTATGTCCAATTTCGCGATTTTTGGATGTCATGTGTGATTACAGAAATTTTAGAGGATAGATAAAAATAGCGATTGATTAAAATTAAGTATAATATTCAAATACAAAATTATATATTTACCCTATAAATATCACAACTTTCTCCAAACCCTAGTCACTTATTCTCTCTGGTCAAAAATCAAGCGTTGTAGCCTCCAATTAAAATAAACAGTGAAAATGGTGAGATAAAAATCCAAATCAATTCAAATTAAACTCAAAAAATATATAAAGTGTATATCTTTGGACTCGTTGGGTGATTAGTTTTAACCTGGTACCGGTTTTGTAAGGTGCGACCGGAGATACGAGGGTATCGATTTTACAAGGCGTGAGCTAGGGTTCAATGGTTGAGCTGAATGGATCGTTGATGCTTGTCTTGAGTATTTCTTTTGACATCAGAAGATCGAATAGCATGGATCTTGATTTTCTGGGATTTTATCGAATTAAAAAGTTTCACATTCTTTTTCGTGAGCCGCTGTGAATGCTGGATGTCACGACTGAGTATCGGGGTCCGAGTTCGGGTCTGAGGAGATGGAGTGAAAGAGGGAACGACGAGATGATTGTTGGTGTTGGTGGTTCGCTGAATGGTGGTCCAGAGAGGGGAGAGGTGGAGGATCGGTAATGGCTTTGAGGAATGCGTGGAGTACGGGATTTTTTAGGAGGAGAAGGAATATAATTCGGGTTTGGGGCTTGCTAAAGATTTGGGCTGGTGCTAATATGAGGGGTGAGGCCCGGTTTTTAATTCACTTAATCTTTGTTTTAAAATTTCAAATATGTCAATCCTTTAATTATATGTAACTTGATCATACGTTATCAAAATTCCACCAAATAAGATCCGTTAGCATCGTATGGACGGACACTACCCAATGGAATTGACTGGGAGTGGATTGGAGCTCGTTTGAATTTATGGCAGAATAAATTGTTTGATTCAAATCAAACAAACAGTTTATCGTTCTTTAAAGATGAACTACCAAGGTGAGTAAAACTCACCAACTCTGAACAGTTATATTTTTATAACGTATTTTTAGAACTGTTAATCATCTGTTGATTGCTGTGTGTTAACTATTTGGTTGAACTGCTTGTGTATTTGTTGAAATAATAGATAACAATACATATATAAATCGTTAAACAAATATTGATTCTATTTAGCAGAATATTTCATATTGAAATGAAATTGATGTTAATTTTATTGTTTAACATCTGTGATGCAGGGAAACAGGTTGGAGGGACCCAATTGGGTTCCTCAATATATAAAATACTGTTTGTTTCATATATTGTGTTATATGATGTGATATGAAATCTGTTGATGATTTTATATGTTTGAATGATACCGATCATTGTTATATGGTACGTTAAATACCATAAGGAATATTGGAATAAAAAAGGGAAATTTCAAAATGTGTATTGAAATAGAATATTTATAAAATCAAGGGATTTTATAAAAAAGGAATTTAATAAAGAAATCATTTATAAAATCAAAGAATTTTATAAAAAGGATTATTTACTTAGAAAGTAAATAAAGGTATAAAAAGGATTATTAACTTAGAAAGTAAATAGAAGTGTAAAACGATTATTTACTTAGCAAGTAAATAGAAGTATTAAGAAAGATATTTACTTATAAAGTAAATAGAATTTCTAAAGGAATATTTATTTAGAAAATAGAATAAAGATAAAAGGGAAATTATTTATAAAATCAAGGGATTTTAAAAAATGGAATTATTTATAAAATCAAAGGATTTTATAAAGAGGAATATTTATTGGGATAATAAATAAGATCATATAAGAACCATTTATTGGGATAATAAATAGAAGTATAAAGGATATTTATTTAGAAAATAAATAAGATATCATAAGGATATTTATTTGGAAAATAAATAGGATAATCAAAAGGAATTATTTATTTAAACAAATAGAGTTTTATAAAGGGATTACTTATAAAACAAATAGAGTTTTATAAAGGGATTGTTTATAAGGCAAATAGAATTATAAAGGAGAAAAATCGAATCTAGTCATTCGAAATGAGGTTAAATCGAATATAGTTATTCGAGATAGAGTTAAAACAAACATAGTTATTCGAATATAAGTTAACCGAATATTAGTTATTCGATAGGAGTTAATCAAGTCGAGTTAATTTAGTTAAGTTAGTCAAGAGGAGTTAATCAAACCGAGTTAATCAAAAAGAGTTAATCCAAATGAGTTAATCCAAAGGAGTTAATCGAATATAGTTTATTCGAATAGAGTTAAAGGAAACGAGTGATCGATTAGTTTAATCGAAAGGAGTTATCGATTAGTTTAATCGAAATGAGTTAATAGAATTAAGTTATTCGAAAGGAGTTAATCGAATTTAGTTATTCGAAGTGAGCTAATCGAATATAAGTTATTCGAAGTGAGTTAATCGAATATTGGTTATTCGAAGAGAGTAAATCGTCGAATTCGATTATATCGAATTTGAGAAAGTTTTATTTAATTTCCGTTTTTTATCAAGATTTATTTATTTATAAATAAATTAGAGTAGGTTAATTAATCAAAGTAAGAAATAAAAAGTTAGATGTTAAGTTAGATATTTCAGAAGTAGGGTTTATAACATTAGCGTTATAATCAATGTTTTCAATAAAGAAGTGGATTCGTAAATAGAATCCGAGAGTTACGTAAGGAAGTTAGTTAAAGATTTAAAAGATAAAATTTGAATATTTCGAAGTTAAAACGTTGTTCAGTTAAGGTCTGAGAGGTAATTATACCCTAACTTGATTGACTTCCTTCTTAACTAAGGAATTGTAAGGTTTGATAGTGAAAGATGGTTATGAGAATTTAGCTAATGAGCGTAATGGTTTGTGTTGGCATAGCGATGTTTATTTAAACATCTGTTTAAAACCAAATGAAGGAGAGTTTGAAATGTTTTCCAAATAAGAATCAGAAATGTTTTCTAATATAGAAAACACGAAAGGGAAATGTTTTCCCATGTTAATAACATATATTTTCTAAGTATAGAAAATAAGAAACGTTGAATATATGGAAGTAGGAAATGAAAAATAAATAAATAAATGAACTAAAGAGAATAAATGTTAAATGTTAAATGATGATTGATCGATATAATTTCCGTCTGGAAATAATATAGTTGTTTGCGCACCTGTTTTTCTTTGATGGTTAACTCACCGACTACCGAAGTTTTTGACCATTTTAACGTTTGTTAATATGGAGAGACCGGTTGGATTATTATCCGAAGAACCACTCCGTGTTGGCATAAACGTTGCGAATCATATATGCCAATGAAAATTGTAAACAAAGTAAAGTGCAAAGGTAGTTGTATAAATCTTAGGTAAAGATTGCCTAAGATGGATGTACTGAATAGTGCCTTCGGTTTGTCCAGTCCTAGGGCAACTTGTATGGACGAATGTCTGACATAGTATATCTAAAGGATCGCGTTAGTTGATCTCTTCAAACATAGTTACGTTTGGTGGCGGAGGAATTCGTTTCTTTTAGCTGTATACCCGTGGTATTTTTGGGAAAATCAATTTGTGATTTCGCGTGTATGACGATGTGGCATTCCAAGTAAATGAAGATATGATATGTAAAAAGATAAGCGTACCTTCTAGCCTCACAACTGGGAAATGGAAAAATCGGGCAGGCATCATGGCTATGTAGGTCGCACCTATTAGGGTGTATAATCACCTGATCTAGAGTTTCATTTACTTCTAAAAATCTATTGTCGATGTTGTCCCATTCAGGAAATGGTTGCTGATCCCAACCGTTGGTGATATACATTCGATACACTCAAGAGAAATGATTGGTCGGTCATGTGTGGCCGGGTTGCAAGATGTTCTTGTTGAACCCAGTGTATTCCTCTCTAGAGGTACACTAGTGAAAGGTGGTTCCATACCTTGTTATGGTTGGAAATCCATTATCCAATAAGCGCTCGCGGTTTTGATTATATACTATATATGTAGAACGTGAGATGAAAGCGTTTCTGCAAGATGATTATTATATTGTGGTTGATAGACATTATTATAATATCAATGAGTTTTGATATAAAGATTTTGTTGGATTCTCATAAGGAAAAAACCCGTTCCGTTAAACGGCATGGTCTTATGAGATATCGTTTAATGGCTCAAACGGTTTTAAACTGTTTTACTCATACCAGTCCCATGACTGACCCAGAGTTTTATTTTCTTTTGTTTTCCCTTAACTCTTGGGTGTCCAATTTTGTACGGGCAGTCAAGCAGTCGGGATTTACAGATACTTGAAGAGCTGGAGCAGGAGGCTTCAGGATTTTATATAGCTATTGTTATTCCGCTGTGTTGTAAGTTTTGTACTTGATAATGATGTGTATATTCAAGTACAATATTTTATTTCAAAGTTATGTTATATTTTATTCGTTCCGCTGTGAGGTTCGTGTTTGCTTTGATGTGGTATGTTCTTCTTCTTCTATTCTAAGTTTCTATCCTATCTATTCTCACCCTCTGTTTTCTTTCTATTAGTTTTCTGATTTCCAGTGTAATGTGGGTTGGGCTTGTGTTATTTAGTCAGCACAAATTGGACCAGAATTTCGGGACACTACAAGTAGTCAGCTGTCTCACATGGTTGTTCATAAACGAGTTGGCACGATGTACATGTCTGTGCCTGGAGGGCTGTCCAGAAGGGGGATCACCCGAAGCCATCCAACCAGTATAGAAACTCGCTTCGGCAGGGGAGAAAGAAGCAGCTGGCACTGGCGCTGGTGGAGGTGCTGTAGGAGGTGCAACATCAGGAATCGGGTGCGCACAAGCAGCTTTGCGCAAACAACCCTCGAACATAATGCCCTGTTATAGAAAATTGAAAAATAAACATAACTGCATAAAAATACCTTTTTTAGCTTGAAACAGCTCGAAAAATTCATTTTTGTGGGATGAAGGGGCGAGAGTTCGGGTTTGATGAGGGAGGAAAGGGGTGGGGTGAATTTATAGAGCGCGAATGGATACGTTGGAAAAGTTACCGGTGACGTCCGACGCGTCAGACGTGTCGGACGCCACCGGTAACTTTTCCAACGTTCAAAGATCGTTCTTTCTGGAAGGGGAATATTCATTGACGTCGGACGATGCCATAAAAAATCCAAGCGTGGCAAATTTTAGCTGCGAACGGCAAAGCCTCTTAAATTCCATATATAGTATCACTCTTCTTTTACAGAAGCTTATCTCGATTATTACCGAATAGAATTCCAATCAATTCCAATTTAATAAATTAAATTGGAAAACTTCACTTTGGAAAATTACCGTTTCATCCTAATAAAAGATTTATAAATTCCATTTAAATCTTAATAAAAGATTTATAAATTCAAAATTATAATTTCACTGTTAATTGGATTAAAGAACAAATGTCGTTTAAAACAAAGTTCACGATAAAACCTAAATCAACTTTCATCTTAATGCTTAATTAAAATATTAATTAATTAGTAAACTTCCCTAAATGTAAATTAAAAGATTTATTCTTTTCACATGGGGTTTAAGAATAGTGTTATTTAAAACACCATTCACGACAAACCCAAAATCCAATTTATTTTATTTAATTCCAAATAAATATTAATTAATTGGAAAACTCCATTAAATCTTGATTAAAAATTTATTCTATTTCTTTATTAAAATAATGTTTTCAAAATATTAGATTTTGGAAATTTCTACTTTTTATTCTATTCATTATAAAATAAATAAAACGATCGATAAACCAGTTCGGGTTAAAATGGCGTTTTAACTTATAATGGGTTAAATAGTCTAATACATTACCATGTCCATTTATGGTTTATAATGGGCTAGACCTCCCACATTAGGCCTACAACGTGCGGATACTGGACATGCCGGTCGGGTCCGGGCAGACTTATCCCACAAGTTGGGCTTAACCTCGTTTCATAACCCGCTTCGTATTTGCGCACTTAGACCTCTCACATTAGGTTCAACATTAGTGGCTGCTGGATATGCCGGTCGGGTCCGGGCAGATTTCCACCACAAATGCAACCTAACCCTGTGTCAAAAGTGCAATTATTAATTTATAATTGTAATTATTTCACTGAAAAATATTCATTATTTTAAACTATTCTTTATTTAAAATATCTTTATTCTAAAATATTCTTAATTTAAAATACCCTTTATTCTAAAATTTCCTTTATACTAAATTGTTATTTATTTTATAATATTCTTGTTACCAAATATATATTTTTTGAATCGGAATGCAACTCAACCAATTACCATATAAGTTCTATTATATGGTTTTCATACATTGCAAATGAATGATAAATAATCAGTAAACTTCCAAATAACAACCAGAGTGCATTTTACGACAAATCACAAGGGAGATGTGTGATTAGAATATCATCCCAAGACCCATGTGGGATTTCATCCAACAAATAAATAATAAATTATTTGTGCACTTGGGCGATGTGTAAAAAAAATATCGACCCAATCACATAAACAAGTCGGTTAACTTGTAAATGGAAGTGTAATTATAATAACATTATTTTAAAATGTTTAATTTTCCAAATCTCAACCATGTCACAATATAACATACATAACAGCAGAACAATACATCGATGAAATAGATATAACAAATATTTCAATCATTTTAATGCAATAAAAATGATATTTTTTATTGCCATATTTTTAATGAAACAACGCGACATTAAAAATGTAATCTTTCTATTGAAACATGAAATTATCTAAATAAATGATATATTCATTTGACAGATCATTATCCTAAATAAATGACATTTTTATTATTCTAAAATTAATTACATATTTAACTAAAATGACATTTTCTTCTAACCTGACATTCTTATCTAAAATGACAATTTATTCTAACATGACACTTTTACCTAGAATGAAAATTTTAACTAAATTGACAATTTAATCCTAGCATGAAAATTGACAATTTAATCCTATCATGACATTTTTTATCTCAAATGGCAATTTTAAATAAAACGACATTTTTTTATTTAACATGACATGTTTTATTCTCGAAACAAACAACAAATTTATCTCTAATATAAATGACAAATTTATTTTCAAAATATGTTCTTTAATTAAATGACATGTTTAATTCTCTAAATAAATGACAAATTTATCTCTAATATAAATGACAAATTTATTTTCAAAATATATTCCTTAATTAAATGACATGTTTAATTCTCTAAATAAATGACAATTTATCCTCTAACATAAATGACAAATTTATTTTCAAAATATGTTCTTTAATTAATGAAATTTTTGATTCTATAAACAAATGACAATTTATACTATAACATAAATGACAAATTTATTTTCAAAATATGTTCTTTAATTAAATGACATGTTTAATTCTCTAAATAAATGACATATTTAAATTTTAATATAACATTTTGTAACATAATGATATTTATAACTAACATGACATTTTCTAACATAATGATGTTTTTAATTAACATGACAAATTCTAATAAAGTGCTATTTTTAATTAACATAACAATTTATAACAAAGTGCTATTTTTAATTAACATGAAAATTTATAACAAAATGCCATTTTTAATTAACACGACTATTTATAACAAAATGCTATTTTTAATTAACATGACAATTTATAACAAAAATGATATTTTTAATCTAACTTAACATTTTATAACAAAATGATGTTTTTAATCTAAATTAACATTTTATAATAAAATGAGGTTTTTAATCTATCATGACATTTTTGTTTAACATAACATGAATACAACTAAATGACCTATTTTGTTTACAAAGTATGAACACAACTAAATGACCTATTTTGTTTACAAAATATGAATACAACTAAATGACCTATTTTATTTACAAAATATGAATACAACTAAATGACCTATTTTGTTTACAAAATATGAATACAACTAAATGTCCTATTTTGTTTACAAAATATGAATACGACAAAATGACCTATTTTGTTCATTTAACAAGTTCCTATTTTTACATTGCAATTTCCATATTTAACAATGATAAACAAAAGTGAATATTTTTATTCGACAACCATTTTAATTTCAACATGACAATTAAAAAGAAACATTTTTATTTGTTTACATTTTCTATTTTTAAAGATGGTAAGTAAAAAGAAATGTTTTTATGTGACGACAACTCTATTTCTAACCATGACAAATAAAAAGAAACTTTTTTATTTGACAAAAACATGTTATAACCAATTGACACTTTTCATCTCACAAGAAAATATAATTCAGCAAGTCACCACAACCATCATCAATCAATTAATCTAAATTTTTATACAACGCATATATGTTCTATAAAGCGAATATATTTAATATCACAGACAAAATCAATTCAAGCATATATATTTATTTTTAAAAAATCAAGAAATCTCACCTTTGAGTTTTGAATTCTTCAAAAAATTTGATCGCTTCGTTTTAGCTCTGGTCTGTTCCATGTTGTAGATCTCATCGCTTTCACGATTCAAACGCTTTCAGTTTCATGTAATTCCGCTTCTGTTTGACAAAGTAACTTTGATTTAAACATTGGATTACGATAATCACTTAAATAATTAATTAATTGTTTTAATTATCACCTAATTTAGGCCGCCCAAATTGGATACTCATCGTCTTCTTCCTTTGCATTTGTACAAAATTGAACCCACCAACATCGTATTATTTTGAAGATCTCTCGAATCTCTACAAAGTTTGATCAGGAATTGGGATTTAATTTGGATTAGATGAAGAGAAATTAGGGACTCAAATTGGAACAAATTCGGCCATTGCTTTTGAACTAACGACGACCTGGTTTTGTAAATTAGGATTAGGTTTAGAGAAGTTTAGGATGTTATATAGTGGAGGCAATATATATATGTATTTTTTTTTTATTTGGTTGTTACTTGTCTCTACATATGTAGTAGGTGACAAATGAAATTAAATTAGCTGACTGAGCATGATGGGACCATACTTATTTTTCATTCAAATTTCAAAAGAAAGAGAATAAAAGGAAAAATGAATGTTTGATTCATTTTCTCTGATTTCATTTCATGACATTACAAATGAGGTTTTAAGGCAAACATGTTTTTACATTTGAAACATGTACATTTTTCTATCTTCTCATTTACCTTAAAAGTGTAAACTTTATATTTTTAGCTCCTTTACATTAAACACATGTTGCATAAAAATATAATCCATTTCATATTGCATATAAATATAATCTTTTTATATTGCACAAAAATATAATCTTTTTATATTAAGTAAAAATGTAATCTTCTTACATTGAAAAAAAAAGTAGTCTTTTTATATTACATAAAAATGTAATTCTTTCCTATTCTTTTCTTTTGTAATCTTTTTATTTACATTGAAAATGTGAAATTCTCTGTAAGCTTTTATTTAAAGTGAAAATGTGAGATTCTATATGATTTTAATTTTTTTCTTTTTTTTTTAAAAATTCTGATGCATTTTCTATTTAAAATTTCTTAAAATAATTTTTTAAATTGGTTCTGAATTTTCGGGTTGTTACAATCTCCCCCACTTAAAATCATTTCGTCCTCGAAAAGGAACGGAGCTGAAAGTTGTTTTAACTAACCAACTCAATTTTCTTTCTTTTATTTTTATTAGGTTAACTAATAATCACACAACACAATCATCAATCAATTTATTGGTTAGCTTTTCAAATATATATAACTTTTATACATTCAAAAATCATATTTTCTAAGATTGGATTATATATATAATCACTAATACATTAATTATAAACTTGTTACTCTCAACTCATTCTAGGGCATTTCTAACCCATCTCTAACGAGTTTTTTCTCACTCTAGGATGCTACTGATCCTATCTCTAATGCGTATTATTTTATAGGATATTACTAATCCTACATGTGATGAGTCTTTTCTTCAGTTCTAACGAGTTGTACCCCAAAGATTTGGATTAACCAAAGCTCTGATACCATCTGTAACGACCCGGATTTCGCCCATACCGAATCGATTGCAAGATCGACCAAGACCGTTCAAAACCCGGATACGTTAACTTGGGCATACAACACATTAGAACAAATAACATGAGACTTTTATAAAGATTATAATAATGTTACGTCAGAGTACAAAATATTAGAGTACATCGATAAAATACAGCGGAAGATAATTTACAATAGTTTAATTCATTGCAGCGAAAATGAATAAACTGATACAGCGGAAGTCTAACAATGCTCTAGACACAGCTTTAAGCTTCGATCTAGAATCCTACTCAATATATCTGCAAAATAAGCCACTCGACTGCTCGTGTGGAAAGAGAGCACCCTAGTTTGCAAAGTGAAACAAACCACGGGTCAGTCATAGGACTGGCATGAGAAATCTAACTTAACTTATCTAGTAATAAGGCTAATCACAGGACCACGCTGCTAACGCGGAACAGGTTTACTCCATTGGACTGCCTGTGCATGAAATGAAGTAAATCTTTAAACAATGCAATGCTTTTTAGAAAAATGAAGCCATTATAAGACTCAAGTCCCATCACACAATGCAACGCAAACCCGAGGATAGAGTTTTACCTTATAATGGTCAAAAATGCTTGGTACGTAGAAAATAATATTTTTAATATTATTATTAGTGTCTAATATGTTTCAAAAATACTTCAAAGTAAATGTATCAATCCCAAACGGCATAACTACCATATACTATGTTGCCATATATAGGTGTACAATCAAAACTGTAATGTCGTATTGGAAATTGGGTTTCCGTCAAGAGTCAAGGCTAGGAACGATCTCCTTACCGATTCGAGACACTTTAGAAATGTCTCAGGATTCCCCACAGTGAACCCTTGGATACAACAGGGCCGGTCCACAAATAACGCTAGTGGATTAGTTATGCCTGAACACATGCTCCCTGATCCTATTAGACTTATATATTGGCCATTGGCGACCAATAAAAAAAATCCGAGGCGCCTCATAATCCATCAACCACATAAGTAAAATGTCAGGACTGGTAAGTCGTTGACACCACTTCTAGCTGGAAAGAAACGTGTGCACTCCCTGCGTTCCCTTGCTCCGTTTTAGACTCTTACCGGGGTGTGAGGCTCGCGAGGTAACGTTATACACAAATATAAGCCAAAATAGGCTATGCTTTGATCATCCCACATGACTCTGCTTTTCAACAAAAGCCCTGATCATTTGCATCTTGGCATGCCACATTGACAATTCACGCCATGCGATCGATAACTACCAATATACAACCTCTGAGCTGGTGCGTCTCAGAGAAGGGTGTTAGGCAAGAGAATA
The DNA here is from genome assembly GCA_030737875.1 of Allium sativum. NCBI lineage: Eukaryota > Viridiplantae > Streptophyta > Magnoliopsida > Asparagales > Amaryllidaceae > Allium > Allium sativum. The sequence continues at coordinate 304,358,811 of CM060912.1, read as the reverse complement.
AATTCTCTGCCACCACAGATATATATTAAATAGAAATCAATTTAATTTACATGGAATGAAATCCAATGTCAAACACACATCTATTTACAAGCCCGTTCTGGGTCTGAACAAAACCAGAGTCCACTTATTCCTCGTCCCGTATGTCCAATACGGAAGTGAGGTGCCCGCTTATCCGGACAATCAACAAGTACGTCCGGACAACTACCACTTTAACCCTTTCCTGGGAGAAAATCAGTCCAGGGCATCAGTAGTCATCCATTCGATATGAAGATCGCTGGTCTTCAACCACCGTCTTTGTTGACACACTTTTTGGTAAAAGCTGTCACACTGAATATCTGGATAACATCGCGCTCGGATGTGGAGAACATCGTCAGAAGACAGGCAGCGATTTGGTCAAAGTCGCACCACAAACAAAGAAAGGCCTGAAACTCCTATTAGACGACCTCTTTTGGGCCCGAAAACAGCAATTACTGAGCTAAGCTCTATAACTCTTGTAGATCTTAGAATTAGCTTCAGTTTGAGCTTTGGTTTGGCTCAATCGGACTTACGGTTTGAAAGTTATGCCCGTTTCCGTAAACTGGTGTAATCTGGCAATTTCCTAGATAAAGCGACGAAGCAGCACACGATCGGAGTATGGCTCATGAACCCTCGGTTCGCCGCTCATCGGATCGCCCCCCTCGGCTCGTGGTATACCTTCTGATCGCAACCCACTCATAGTACACATGGAGACCATGACCCGATCGTCAGCACTTCACTCCAGCTCGCAACCAGACTTGGATCGTGATAGCCATATCACGATCCGACCCATGACCACGAACCGATCTCCAGATTTGCAGATACGTGCACTGTTTTGACCTATTCTTAAGTCTACTCTTGCTCCTACTTTTCCGGATCGGCGCCACGTACCCCATCACGAACAGGTCTTCCCAGAAGCTCTCCTACAACTATAAATACACCATTTAAAGGCATTTTCAAGGATCTTTTGCTCTAACTCCATACAAATTCCACCATTGCTCTCTGCAAAGCAATTTCAGCAGCAAAGGCGCCAAATTCCACATTGTAAACACGAGGATATCGTGTATAAACCGAGAGAATTGTAATTGTAACTTCTTAGGATTTAAGAAGAGATAAAGTGTACACAGGCTTGGTTTGAGCCGAACCACTATAAAAACTTCGTGTGTCCTCTGTTTTTGCTTTTTTCTGCATTTGTGTGATATGTGATCTGCATTTGGGTGTTAGGCCCATATTTTGGTCTAACAGTCCTCATCTTTGACTTTTAATCGTCGCATTAATTATTCATAATGGGTTAAACCCAGTCTTCCCGAATAACTCACGTATTTTATAATCAAAAATTAAGTGTTAAAAAAACACATCAGACGCCTCATTCCAATTCAGAATATAAAATATTCACATTATTCTATCAAAGATAAATTCTTTGAATTTATTCTTAAATCTTTCTTTTTAAAGATTTATTAAAACTTTAATTTGGTTTTAAATACCAAAAGTCATTATTTAATGACTATTTAAATTTGAAGAAAATAATCTTATCTTTAACTGGGTTAAAGAACTACTGTACTTTAAAACACAATTCACGGTAAACCCAAAATCGTCTTTCCATTAAATATGGAATTTTCACTGAAATCAAATCAATATATAATAGATTTAAATTTTTATATCAGACCAATAATATAAATGGAAAAACGGCAAAGCCTCTTAAATTCCATATATAGTATTAGTCTTCTTTTACAGAAGCTTATCTCGATTATTACCGAATAGAATTCCATTCAATTCCAATTTAATATATTAAATTAGAAAACTTCACTTTGGAAAATTACCGTTTCATCTTAATAAAAGATTTATAAATTCCATTTAAATCTTAATAAAGGATTTATAAATTCAGAATTATAATTTCACTGTTAATTGGGATTAAAGAACAATTGTCATTTAAAATATAGTTCACAATAAACCCTAAATCAACTTTCATCTTAATGCTTAATTAAAATATTAATTAATTAGTAAACTTCTCTAAATCTAAATTAAAAGATTTATTCTTTTCACACGGGGTTTAAGAACAGTATTATTTAAAACACCATTTACGACAAACCCAAAATCCAATTTATTTTATTTAATTCCAAATAAATATTAATTAATTGGAAAACTACATTAAATCTTGATTAAAAATTTATTCTATTTCTTTATTAAAATAATGTTAAGGAAATTACTACTTTTTATTCTATTCATTATAAAATGAATACAACGATCGATAAACCCGTTCAGTTTAAAATGGCGTTTCAACTTATAATGGGCTAAATAGTCTAATACATTATCATGTCCATTTATGGTTTATAATGGGCTAGACCTCCCACATTAGGCCTACAACTTGCGGATGCTGGACATGCCGGTCGGGTCCGGGCAGACTTATCCCACAAGTTGGCCTTAACCTCATGTCATAGCCCGCTTCGTATTTACGTACTTAGACCTCTCACATTAGGTTCAACATTAGTGGCTGCTGGATATGCCGGTCGGGTCCGGGCAGACTTCCACCACAAATGCAACCTAACCTTGTGTCAAAAGTGCAATTATAATTTATAATTGTAATTATTTCACTGAAAAATATTCATTATTTTAAACTATTCTTTATTTAAAATATCTTTATTCTAAAATATTCTTAATTTAAAATATCCTTTATTCTAAAATGTCCTTTATACTAAATTGTTATTTATTTTATAATATTCTTGTTATCAAATATATTTTTTATTTCTAAATCGGAATGCAACTCAACCAATTACCATATAAGTTCTTTTATATGGTTTTCATACATTGCATATGAATGATAAATAATCAGTAAACATCCAAATAACAACCAAAGTACATTCTCCAACTAATCACAAGGGAGATGTATGATTAGAATATCATCAGACCCGTGTGGGGCTTCATCCAACAAATAAATAATAAATTATTTGTGCACTTGGGCGATGTGTAAAAAAATATCGTCCCAATCACATAAACTAGTCGGATAACTTGTAAATGGAAGTGTAATTATAATAACATTATTTTAAAATGTTTAATTTTCAAAATCTTAATCATGTCACAATATAACATACATAACAACACAACAATACATCGATGAAATAGATATAACAAATATTTCAATCATTTTAATGCAATAAAAATGATACTTTTTATTGCAATCTTTTTAATGAAACAATGCGACAATAAAAATGTAATCTTTTTAGTGAAGCACGACATTATCTAAATAAATGATATATTCATTCTACAAATCATTATCCTAAATAAATGATATTGTAATTGTTCTAACATAAATGACATATTTAACTAAAATGACATTTTCCTCTAACATGACATTCTTATCTAAAATGACAATTTATTCTAACATGATACTTTTACCTAGAATGACAATTTTAACTAAATTGACAATTTAATCCAAATATGACATTTTTATCTAAAATGGAAATTTGAACTAAATTGACAATTTAATCCTATCATGACATTTTTTTATCTCAAATGGCAATTTTAATTAAAACGACATTTTTTATTTAACATGACATGTTTAATTCTCTAAATAAACGACAAATTTATCTCTAATATAAATGACAAATTTAGTTTCAAAATATGTTCTTTAATTAAATGACATGTTTAATTCTTTAAATAAATGACAAATTTATCTCTAATATAAATGAAAAATTTATTTTCAAAATATGTTCTTTAATTAAATGACATGTTTAATTCTCTAAATAAATGACAATTTATCCTCTAACATAAATGACAAATTTATTTTCAAATTATGTTCTTTAATTAAATGACATGTGTAATTCTCTAAATAAATGACAATTTATCCTCTAACATAAATGACAAATTTATTTTCAAAATATATTCTTTAATTAAATGACATGTTTAATTCTCTAAATAAATGACATATTTAAATTTTAATATTACATTTTGTAATAAAATGATATTTATAACTAACATGACATTTTCTAACATAATGATGTTTTTAATTAACATGACAAATTCTAATAAAGTGCTATTTTTAGTTAACATAACAATTTATAACAAAGTGTTATTTTTAATTAACATGACAATTTATAACAAAATGCCATTTTTAATTAACACGACTATTTATAACAAAATGCTATTTTTAATTAACATGACAATTTATAACAAAAATGATATTTTTAATCTATCTTAACATTTTATAACAAAATGATGTTTTTAATCTAAATTAACATTTTATAATAAAATGATGTTTTTAATCTATCATGACATTTTTGTTTAACATAACATGAATACAACTAAATGACCTATTTCGTTTACAAAGTATGAACACAACTAAATGACCTATTTTGTTTACAAAGTATGAACACAACTAAATGACCTATTTTATTTACAAAATATGAATACAACTAAATAACCTATTTTGTTTACAAAATATGAATACAACTAAATGATCTATTTTGTTTACAAAATATGAATAGGACAAAATGACCTGTTTTGTTTATTAAACAAGTTCCTATTTTTACATTGCAATTTCCATATTTAACAAAGATAAACAAAAGTGAATATTTTTATTTGACAACCATTTTAATTTCAACACGACAATTAAAAAGAAACATTTTTATTTGTTTACAGTTTCTATTTTTAAACATGGTAAATAAAAAGAAATGTTTTTATGTGACGACAACTCTATTTCTAACCATGACAAATAAAAAGAAACATTTTTATTTGACAAAAACATGTTATAACCAATTAATACTTTTCATCTCACAAGAACATATAATTCACCAAGTTACCACAACCATCATCAATCAATTAATCTAAATTTTCATACAACGCATATGTGTTCCATTGTGCGAATATATTTGATATCACAGACAAAATCAATTCAAGCACATATTTTTTTTTTGAATAATTAATTAATTATTTTAATTATCACCTAAGCATAATTAGGCTGCCCAAATTGGATACTCATCGATGTCCCGGATTTTTCCCGCCATTTAAATTGGAATATTTAAATCTGTTTATATATTAAATTGGAAATATAATGTATTTTATATCGAATTTATTTGCTTAAAATGGAGTTTGAATATATATAATTATAAATTAATTAAAACGAGTTCGAAACGCCGCGGTAGTTCGAAATTATCGATTTGAATCTCAACTGAATAAACAGGATCTGATAAAAGTCGGATTTCTGTGAATCAAGAACTGTTTGAATCGAATTGATTATATTTTTCTAATGGAAGAGAAAAATGGAGATTTCATATTATAGATTTAAAGATATGTCCAATTCAAATGTCTGAATAGTCGCTATGGAATTCATTAATAAATGATAACATTTATTAATTTAAATAGGTTTTTAATATAATTTGGATATCGTTTAATTCAAAATATAAATGTTGAGTTTTAAAATCCATATTGGCTTATATTAAAATGATATATTATTTGGTGATATGATAAAAATAATTTATTTTTTATTTAAATATGATTTGTTTTGGATTTTAAATATATTTTATCGATAGTATATATGCCTCAAAAATAATTATTTTTCATATGATCTTCGTTTTTAGCGAAACAAGTTTTATTGGAATGCGTATAATTAATTATTGCTAGATTTCCAGTTTGAAGTCAAACGGGGTAGTTTTGTCGGTAGACAAAATTTTAATGTGAACCGGTAAATAAAGTGAAAATAAAATAACATTGTTTTTGCAGATGGAGATGGATTTCAAAGCAACTAGTTTCATTAGGATTAGAATGTTACGACGTAGTAGCATGTCCATTTGTATTTCGTCGAGATTAGCGCGGGGCAGTACATATGCTAAACAATTGACGGTAACTACGATGAACGGTAAGAAGTCAAATGTTTGATACTTAACGTGTTAAGCTAATTAAAAAGATTCACATTCGACCAAACATTAGATTCAATAATGCAAAGCTAAATTTTCTTGTTTACATGATTTGTGCTTATATACACGTACTAAACGCAAGTGTGTAACATTGGCCTTCCAACTGTTACAAAGCCATGATTTGAAATATTTTTTATAGCTGCAAAACACTCCATCCTATTATAGAAAAGATGTGTCGACTGACAAAGTAAGAAACCGTGGCGACAAAGTATAGATATGTAGCTACCCTATTTTAATCTTTCTATGCCTCCCTACATGCAAATGGACGTCGTTTTCAGAGTTTACACATGCATGTCCAGTCGAAATAAATATGTACACATTATACTATTCTTTTCTTTACTGTGGAAACCAAACAATCGAGTACCGTGACAGTCACGCTTCAAATTCCTTTGCTTGCACGCCACCGGAAATCCCTTCCTCCCCACGCCCGTTTAAATACATATACACACGTTCACTTTCTACATCTTCTCAACAGAAGAAACTCAAACCGAACGAAAAAAATGATCTAATACCTAAAGGAGCCGCGCCTCATTTTCAAATAGGGAGGGCGGAGAGGAAATATAAGGAAGCGGTGATTTTAGACATGGGTGAGAAATGTAACAGGAAGGTAACATGAAGGTGCAGAAAAATAAAATAAAGAAGAGAGGCAGGCCACTGTTTGATTGGGAAGGAAGAATGGGATGGGTCTGAGCATGCAAACAGAAGAATGTGGGAAGAAAATTGGCACTGGAAAGAAATGGAATAGGAAAGTTTGCACAGTTAGAGAAAAGGGGGCATGCATTTTGCATGGTTTCATATATCAGCTTCAGGGAGGAAGGAAGTTGGCACCAACAGTGAAGTGCATGCGTGAAAGTAGTAGGTGGGTTGTTCAAATGTGGGTGAGCGGAAAACAGTGGAGGGGGAGCAACGTGTTTCTGGAAGTGCAGATGGAAGCTGTGTGTACGGAGATCGGAGACTGGAAGATGGAGCCGGCGCTGATCGGAGTCGGGTCGAGGTGGTGTGGTATTCTGGTACACGCGGTGAAGAGAGGGCCCTTTCGAGTGTTATAATAGGTGAAAGAACATTAACGATGATTTTTTCTAATTTATATTATAAATGCCTAACATTGATTACAAAGCCTAACCCAATGCCTAATCACGTTACTCATGCCAAACCAACGTTGTTGTTTAGTAAATTGTTCGGGCCTAATTATTTGTCTAGGCCAAATGGTATGATCATATACTTACTTTTATAATGACGGTGGACGCCTGGATGAACACCAACGTGCCTATGTACCCAATTATGTTTTAGTACACCTAACCTACATTTATACATGCCTAAATTTGTTTTGTTTACGCCTAACCTTGACTAACCCGAGGGAAGCGGAAGTCAATCCTAACGTCCAAAGGTTGTGTTTGAAATTGAAAGACATAAATTTGTGAAATTATTTGGAAAACTATTATAAATTATATTGATACGTGCCAAGGATGATATCAAGGAGACATTCCAATTAACATGCTATACTCTAAGGTAAGTAGTAAACCGGGGTACATTAACATATCGATGTGCCTAAATAATAAAATACCCAATCCAGTTTAATGAATGATAAGTGGAGTTTTAGTAATTAAAATACTATTTAAGTTTTAATAGTATTAATTTAGCTAATTGAATATCATATTAAATCATATCCTGGTCATACAATAACAGGATGGAACAAACCAGACGACGTTGTGATCGTGTTCATGGATGAAATATTTTGGAACCAGTTTGTTCGCATATGGAAGCAGCTGGAGTTTTTAATTATAACAAACCGTCTTGACGAAAAATGGAATTCAAGGTGAGTTTCAACTCACTCAGTTTGTCCCGTTTATATTTTACGAAAGCTGGTTTTTTATTTTGTGTGCAATGTTTGCTTATGGTCGATGATGGAATAACGGTTTGCATGCATGTTGAATATTTTTGTTATACATTGATTAAATTAAGCGTTTGTTTAATTTAATCAAATTAAATCGTTATTTTTAACGATGAGATTCCAAGCAATGTAACTTACCTTGTTAGTTACATTTATAATAATATAGACGTATTATATAAATAATTTTGTAACAACCCGGAAATTCTGAGCCAGTTTAATTTTTTTATTTTGGATGAATTTTGAATATTTAAAATGAATTATTTTAAATATTAATGACGAGAAATTTATTTTGAATAGAATTAGAATGTATATATTTATATAGCTCGACGTTAGAATGTAAATATTTATTTTAAATTATATAAGGAATTGAAAATGGCGTGGTAGTTCGATAATTCGATTTCAAAATTCAAATGAATGTATAGGATTCAAAACAAATCGGATTTTAACGAAACCAAAAATATTATAATCTATTTAAGAATATCTTTCCAACGAATCCAAGAATTCGAAAGTTTATAGTGGGGATGAAAAGTTATGTCCAGTTGAAAATTCAGAATAGTCACTATGGAATTCTGGCCCTTGAAAATGGAAATTTTGCAAACGACCTCCGTTTTCGACGAAACCACTTTTGTTGGATCCGTGATGTCAAGTTATTGCTAGATTCCAAAATTCATAATTTTTCGAATCAATATGTGAGTGTGGCAAAGGAAAATGCGTTTTACCAGTTTTAGTTGATTTTAATCGACTGGAAAATGGCCATTTTTCAAACGGTCTCAGAATTCGACGAAACTAGTTTTTTTAGGACCGTATCGTCAATACGAAGCTAGAAAATGTTTTTTGGAATTTTTCGAGTTAGTATGTGGCCCCGATAAATTGAAATGCGCGTTCAAATTCAATATATGGAGTTATATGTTGATTTTGACTAAAACTGATCGAAACGATCAAATCAGCTTACGATACATATCCCATTGTGTTCGGAATGGGGGTAATTAGCTATGGACGACAGGTGGTGGGTTCGATTTCGAGGTCGAAATAAAAAGTTGCTCTTTGAAAATTAAAAAAATTAAAAAAATCTCCCTTCATCCTCCCTATTACCTCTCAGGCCCCCCCCACCGTTATTCTTCAGGAAAATTTAAAAAAAAAAGAATGGGGGGTATCGCGTTTCACGCCCCCCCTGCCCGATTGGTCCGCCGCCGCCGCCTCAAGGTGGGGCGCCACCTCCGATCGTGACCCCCCTTTTCATCTCTCCTCCCCTTCTCCTTCTCCCTCTTCCCTCCCTCTCCTCCTTAAACCGCCGCAACCCAAACCCTCGAACCCCCTGGACCTCCATCGTGCCGCCCCCTCTCTTCCTCTACCCTCCTGACGCGCGAGACCCCCTCCTCCTCTTCTGAACCGACCGCGAGCCCCCTCCTTAGCAGCCCAGCGCCACCCTCAGCCACCCACAGCCGACTCCGACGAACTGAACGCCCCCTTCTCCTATGTAAGTATTTTATTTTTATTTTTATCTTTAGATATAAAGCTTTGTTTTCTTTATACGAATTTTTAGGTTAATAAAAATAGGGTTTTTCAGTTTATAAAATCTGATTTTTTTTCTTTATATAAAGTAAAGGTTCGATTTCATAAAACATAGGAAAAGCGTCATTTTTTTAGAAGGAAAGTTCATATTTTTAAAATAAGGAACGGATTTTTATATATGTTTTAGAAGAATAAAAATTCGATTTTTATAGATATAGTAGCAACATATAAAAATATGATTTTTATAGTAGCGAAATAAAAATATGATTTTTATATTATATAGATAGTAAAAATATGATTTTTATGTTATATAGATAGTAAAAATATGATTTTTATATTATATAGATAGTAAAAATTTGATCTTTATACGAAATAGCGATATAAAAATATAATTTTCATAACGAGGTATAAAAATTCGATTTTTATACATATGAAGTGAAGATAAAAATTCAATTTTTATATATATGAAGTGAAGATAAAAATGTAATCTTTACTATGAAGTAAATAAGATAAAAATGTGATTTTTATAACGATGATATAAAAATTTGATCTTTATATTAGAATAGATATGAAAATATAATTTTTATATAGGAAGGAGCGTTATAAAAATATAATCTTTATTGGAAGAAGTGGGAAATCAAAATATAATTTTCATATAGAGAATAGCGTGATAAAAATATAATCTTTATTATATGAACAGCGGTGTAAAAATAGAATTTTTACCCATATAGAATGATTATAAAAATGTGATTTTTATATACTTAGCAAAAATATAAAAATGCGATTTTTATGTACTTAGCAAAAATATAAAAATGCGATTTTTATATATGTAGTGGCTACGGACGACGAATTTGACAAAAGGCGAGCGCGACGAAGATTTCTACATATGAAGAGTCGTGGCGTTGGTTTAGCTAGTCGGTGATAACTTCTCACTTTAAATTTTAATTTTCTAGTTGAAATATATACTAGGATGCAGACGGTGTTTAGTAGCACCAAACACCCGTCGTCCACAGACCATGGATGGCTTGTATGTTTGATTGTTTGTTGTGATGAAAATTGATTGTGTGATGTGAAATAAATAAAATATTTATATAGTTAAAAATATTTTATCGTTAAAAATATAATTTTTAACGTGAATGTGAATAAATAAATATTCATTACAAACCGGACGGTTTGTTTATGTACACCTATTTGAAGGACATTGATTGGGACGATAAATTTTACACGTCGCCCAACTGCACAAATAATATTCAGTGTTTGTGGATTTAAACCCCACACGGGTGTTGGGATGATATTTAACGTACACTAGTCCCAATTATTTAGTTGTATGTCTATCGATTGGTCGACGGACCGTGTAAGCGTTAATTATTCATATTTGATGCTTATGCAGTTGTGTGGTGCACTTTGGATGATGGTTGATTATTTATCGTTGCTATTATATACATGTGTTGTATGGAATCCATATAATTAACATTATATGGTAATCGATTGGACCTCATTCCAATTGGGAAAATAAAGAATATTATAAAATATAGATTCATGTGTTGATAGTACTCATTCGTTGAGATTAGTCATGTGTTGGACGAAATATTTTAACAATAAAATTTACATCTTTATCATATATAAAATTAGAAACTAAATGGAAAATAGATAAGATGAGTGGTCTCCTGGGTATTGATCTGATGTTGGTTTCGGCCTTCGGGGTTAATGCTTAGGGAATCGTTCTCTTACTAATTTACGGCTGGAGTCTGATTAGAAATTAAATGATAGAAATCATAATTTTATAAAATATATTGAATAACAAAAATAGTCACACGTGGACCGTACTCATTTGTTGAGATTAGTCATGTGTTGAAAGAAATATAGATTCACGTGTTGAATAGAATAAATATTCATTTGTTGAATAGAATAACGGAATTATTGAAATATATAAAGCCGTGTTGATTAGAGATGCGCTATTTTGACGCGAACGATATTTATATTGATTATATTCGTTTTTATAATGAATATTGAAAAGAGATTTAAAAATGAATTCGAATTGAATTGAATATAAAATGAATTCGAATTGAATATAAAATGAATTCGAATTGAATTGAATATAAAATGAATTCGAATTGAATTGAATATAAAATGAATTCGAATTGAATCGAATATAAAATGAATTCGAATTGAAATGAATTCAAATTGAATTGAAAACGAACTGAAATTGAATTGAAATCAAATAGGAATGAATGTAAAAAGAATTTATAATGGAAAATTCAATTTTGATTTGAATTTGAAATGAAAGTGAAATTGTTTTTGAAACGAATTTGAAACGATTTATAAATTTCGTTTTAAAAAGGAAATCGACGAAATATATATTATATATATAATATAATGGCCTGAATAGAACGCGCCGCGCCGCGGAAGTTCGTGAATTTCGACCATTGACTTCAAACGGACATTACGAGAGATCCGACCGTCGGATTCTTCTAAAACCGGAACCTTGGGTTCGTATCGAAAAGAGCTTTCTAATAAATATTAGAAATTTGAAATCTAACGGTTGGATTTGGAGATACGTCCAAATCAATTTCAGAAAAGGTCGCTGTAAGTGCAGTTCGATGGCCGTTATTGGAAACCGACTGTACGGGCCTTGATAAAATTATTAAAAATATCAATAATTAGTGTAAAATCATAAGAAATGATTTGGGAAAAATTGGGATGAAAAACTCTATATTTGAAAAGATAAAAATAGATTTTTATCGAAATGAACTAGTTTTGAACTAGAATTAGAATCCAATTATTTTTAAATAAATAAATTGGATTTGAAATGGGTTTTAAATAACCAGAATTTCCAATATATGAATTGGAATTGATTTGAATCGAAATTGTCTTTGGAATATTTTGATATTAGATTCTGCGATTATACAGATATTTTGGAGGAAATTTGGAAGATATATTTATATCGTTGTTTCGAAAGCGATATTTGTGGGTTTCAGAATTTGATATTGAATATAAGCCGATATATTTTCTATTCAGAGCCTTGTATTTAATATCAAATGGGATTTGGGTTTATCGTGAACTGTGTTTTAAAAGACATTAGTTCTTTAACCCAATAAAAGGAGTTTTAATGAATTTGTAATTAGATTGAAATATGAATTGATAATTTAAATTATCAAATTTGGAAAGTGAGCGAGAATGGAGTATCAGCAGTTTTGCTCCAAAGCGATAGTTAAATCTTTAATTAGATTTGAACGTGAAATGGTACTTAATTTTACATATAACACCGTGGTGTTAGATAAGGAGTATTACTAGTTTTGCTTCATGGGATGAATAGGTTGGGATTGGGAAATAAAATGAATAATTAGTTCGGTGTGGTTCGCTAATCCCGACTAGTTTGGAAAACCTTAACAGGGTTTGAAATGACATCCAAAGGAAGATTGAAGAATAAATTTAGAAGAATTTATCTTTGATAAAATTATTGGGAACCTTTCCCTAAGAATGTGAAATTTAGAAACTAAATGTAGGTTAGCTAAGAAGGATGGTTTCCTGGATATTGATCTAATGTTGGTTTCGGGTTTCGGGGTTAATATTTGGGGGATTGTTCTCTTGCTAATGTATGGTTAGTGACTGCTGAATTGGAATGAGGCGTATGTTGTGTTTGCATAACATTTGTTTTTATATACGCGGGTCATTCAGAAAGGTCGGGTTTATACCCATTCTGAATAACCGATTCGACGATAAGTCGAAGATAAAGATGGTGGTTGAATACTGGAAGTCTTCACATCGTTTGGGTGATTACCGATGATCTTGATTAGGCTGTACAACCAAGAGGAGAGAATCAGTTGGTGATCGTCTAGGCGTACTTGGAGATCGATGGATATGCGAGGAAAGTGCCTCTGATTTCGTTCAGACCCAGAACGAACTTGTAAATGGACTGTGTGTCTAACATTGGATTTTATTCTATGTTGATTGATCTCTATTAAATATACATCTGTTTGGCGGCGGAGAATTTATTCTCTTGCTTTATGCCCTTCTCTGAGACGTACGAGCTTAAAGGTTGTATATCGATGGACATTAGTCGCATGGAGTGAATTTCCTGTGTGGCATTCCTAAGTGGCAAATGATCAAGGCTTCTATTGAAAAGCAAAGTCTTGTTGTTGATGATCAGAGCACGACCTACGTGGCATACCTTTGTGTATAGCATGGATTCGCGGGCCTCACACCTCGGTATGAGTCAAAAACGGGATAGTGACTGCAGGGAGAACACGACGTTTCTTTCTAGCTAGAGGTAGTGTCAGTGCTTGGCTGACATTTATATTATTTTTACCTATGTGGTTGTTGGAATGCGAGGCGCCTTGGATATAGGTCTGTTAGGACTGGGAAACGTGCGTTCAGGAATTGCCAATCCTCAAACGTAAGAGAGGACCGACCCTGAAGAACCAAGGGTTACCCAGAGTGTGTAGTCCTGAGGCATTTGCTAGAGTGTCTCGAAGCGGAGAGGAGCTTGCCCCTTGCCTCGACTCATGACGGAAATCCAATTTCCAATACGAGATATTTCGGTTTTATTTGTAGAGCCTAGTATTGGCGACATGATAGATGGTACCCATGTCGCCTATGATTGATATTTATGATTGAAATTGTTTTGACACTATACACTTATAATAGTATCAAATGATTTTTTTTAAACGTACCAAGCATGTTTGGCTATTATAAAGGAAAACCCTATCCTCCGGCTTGCGTTGCATTATGTAGTGGGACCTGGGTCTTATAATAGCTTCATTTTTTGAAAAAGAATTGCGTTGTTTACTCTATGCACTGGTATTCTTGGGAGGAAACCCGTTCCGTGTTATACGGCGTGGTCCCTGGAATTACTCTCTTTTAAAGTAAAGATTAATAACTGTTTTAGTTCTCACACCAGTCACATGACTGACCTGGAGTTTATTGTTTTAACCTAAACTCTGGGTGCCCCTATTTTCCACACGGGCAGCTATTAGTTTTGGTTTTGCAGATTTATATTCACAGGATCCTGATTTACAGCTGGAACAATGCTCGGAAAGCTCTGTATCCGTGTATTACTTTCAGTTGTGTTTTGTATTATTTTTCCGTTGCAACACTGTATTTAAATCTCTGATATTCTTTGTTGTATAATATTTATTCATACTCTGTATATTCTTGTAGTCTGATGGAATTGTTGTAAATAACAATGAAATGTTCTTCTGTTTGCGTTCTATCTTGTTGTGTTCTCAAGATAATCCGGGCTTTCCTTACCGGGGAATTTACAGGTTACTACATTTGGTATCAGAGCTTTGGTTTACAGAGCTCGAGAACAAGACACATTAGAACCGAATGAAAGAATTCATCAGATATTGGATTAGTAATATCCAATTAGAATGACTCGTTAGATATAGGATCAGTAGTATCCTAGAACAAGTGTGAAGAGTATATTTTTAAAATAAAACAATATTATTTTGAAAATTTAAACCAGTTTATACGTATTTGAATATTTTATTTATATTGAATTTGGACAATCCAATATATAAAGATTTTGCATATACGCGTCATGAACGTATATTTGAAGTTTTAATATAGTGGATAGATGTAGAATCACACTCTAGTTGCCCGGGGATGATTCTGATAAGGCTGCAGCGTTATCAGTATTTATTTTCGAGTATCGAAGGTGTGATTTCTATATATTTCCATTAGACTGGTATGAGAACCAAAGCTAGATAGGTTTATTGTTGTGATATGGCATCAAAAACATGATTTTCTGTATATATATCAAAATTATGAATTTGAAATGATAATCAACTAATAGATTGATGGTTGTGTTGTTTGATTATTGGTTTGATATTTTCAACCATTTATGCCTAATTGAACCGAATATTGAACTGTATTGAAAAATGATTACAAATGCATGCATATACATGTACTTACATTGAACAGGTCATAGCAGGGAGGCTAGAGCAGAAGAATAAAATTGTTTGCCCGACAAATAGGTACATATTTACAAATTTATTGGGTTTGGATGATTTTATGAGCCGATTGGCTAGCCGCTTGGCTGTTTCTTTTTCTTTTTGGATTGGTAAGGGCGATGGGAGGCTATTTGAAATATCCTGAAGTCCCCGGTGCAGGGGAGGTTATGGCGAAAATTTTCGAAAATTTAGGGTGTTAGCCAAATTTTGAAAAGTTCTTAGAAACTGAAAAGTTGAAGAACTTAAGCCGTAAAGAAAATTATGGAAGTTGAGTTGATTAGTTAAACAACTTTCAGCTTCGTTCCTTTTCGGGGACGAAAAGTTTTAAGTGTGGGAGAAGATGACAACCCGGAAATTCTGAGCTAGTTTAAAAAATTTATTTTGGCGATTTTAATGTATTTTGAATATTTAAAATGAATTATTTTAAATATTAACGACGAGAAATTTGTTTTGAATAGAATTAAAATGTATATATTTATGTAGCTCGACGTTAGAATATAAATATTTATTTTAAATTATATAAGGAATTGAAAATGGCGTGGTAGTTCGATAATTCAATTTCAAAATTCAAATGAATGTACAAGATTCAAAACAAATCGGATTTTAAAGAAACCAAAAATATTAGAATCTATTTAAGAATATATTTCCAACGAATCCGAGAAGTCGAAATTTCATAGCGGGGATCAAAAGTTATGTCCAGTTAAAAATTCAGAATAGTCGCTATGGAATTCTGGCCCTTGAAAATAGAAATTTTGCAAACGACCTTGGTTTTCGACGAAACCACTTTTGTTGGATCCGTGATGTCAAGTTATTGCTAGATTCCAAAATTCATAATTTTTTGAATCAATATGTGAGCGTGGCAAAGGAAAACGTGTTTTACCAGTTTTAGTTGATTTTAATCGACTGGAAAATGGCCATTTTTCAAACGGTCTCAGAATTCGACGAAACTAGTTTTGTTAGGACTGTATCTTCAATACGAAGCTAGAAAATATTTTTCTGGAATTTTTCAAGTTAGTATGTGGCCCCGGTAAATTGAAATGTGCGTTCAAATTCAATATATAGAGTTATATGTTGATTTTGACGAAAACTGATAGAAATGATCGAATCAGCTTACGATACATATCCCATTGTTTTCGGAATGGGGATAATTAGCTATGGACGACTGGCGGTGGGTTCGATTTCGAGGTCGAAATAAAATGTTGCTTTTTGAAAATTAATAAAATAAAATAAATAAATAAAAATCTCCCTTCATCCTCCCTATTACCTCTCATCCCCCCCCCCCCACCGTTATTCTTTAGGAAAATTAAAAAAAAGAAAAGAAAAATAATAGGGGGATCGTGATTCACGCCCCTTCCCCCCTCAATTGGTCCGCCGCCGCCGCCTCAAGGTGGGGGGCGCCACCTCCGATCGAGACCCCCCAGCTCTCCTCCCCTTCTCCTTCTCCCTCGTCCCTCCCTCACCTCCTTAAACCGCCGCAATCCAAACCCTCGAACCCCCTGGACCTCCACCGCGCCGTCCCCTCTCTTCCTCTCCCCTCCTGACGCGCGAGACCCCCTCTTCTGAATCGACCGCGAGCCCCCTCCTTAGCAGCCCGGCGCCGCCCTCAGCTACCCACAACCGACTCCGACGAACTGAACGCCCCCTTCTCCTATTTAAGTATTCTATTTTTATTTTTATCTTTATATATAAAGCTTTGTTTTCTTTATACGATTTTGTAGGTTAATAAAAATAGGGTTTTTCAGTTTATAAATTCTGATTTTTTTTCTTTATATAAATTAAAGGTTCGATTTCATATATCATAGGAAAAGCGTCATTTTTTTAGAAGGAAAGTTCATATTTTTAAAATAAGGAAAGATTGAATTTTTATATATGTTTTAGAAGAATAAAAATTCGATTTTTATAGATATAGTAGCAACATATAAAAATATGATTTTTATAGTAGCGAATAAAAATATGATTTTTATATTATATAGATAGTAAAAATATGATTTTTATATTATATAGATAGTAAAAATTTAATCTTTATATTATATAGATAGTAAAAATTTAATCTTTATACGAAATAGCGATATAAAAATATAATATTCATAGCGAGGGATAAAAATTTGATTTTTATATATATATATATGAAGTGAAGATAAAAATTTGATTTATATATATATGAAGTCAAGATAAAAATGTATATGAAGTGAAGATAAAAATGTGATCTTTACTATAAAGTAAATAAGATAAAAATGTGATTTTTTATGACGATGATATAAAAATTCGATCTTTATATTAGAAGTAGATATGAAAATATAATTTTTATATAGGAAGGAGAGTTATAAAAATATAATCTTTATTGGAAGAAGAGGGATATAAAAATATAATTTTCATATAGAGAATAGCGTGATAAAAATATAATCTTTATTATATGAACAGCGGTGTAAAAATAGAATATTTATCCTTATAGAATGATTATAAAAATGTGATTTTTATATACTTAGCAAAAATATAAAAATGTGATTTTTATATATGTAGTGGCTACGGACGACGAATTTGACAAAAGACGAGCACGATGAAGATTTCTACATATGAAGAGTCGTGGCGTTGGTTTAGCTAGTCGGTGAGAACTTCTCACTTTAAATTTTAATTTTCTTGTTAAAATATATACTAGGATGCAGGCGGTGTTTAGTAGCACCCGACACCCGTCGTCCATAGACCATGGATGGCTTGTATGTTTGATTGTTTGTTGTGATGAAAATTGATTGTGTGATCTGAAATAAAATATTTATATAGTTAAAAAATATTTTATCATTAAAAATATAATTTTTAACATGAATGTGAATAAATAAATATTCATTTATAAACTGGACGGTTTGTTTATGTACACGTATTTGAAGGACATTGATTGGGACGATAAATTTTACACGTCGCCCAACTGCACAAATAATATTTAGTGTTTGTGGATTTAAACCCCACACGGGTGTTGGGATGATATTTAACGTACACTAGTCCCAATTATTTAGTTGTATGTCGATCGATTGGTCGACGGACTGTGTAATCGTTAATTATTCATATTTGATGCTTATGCAGTTGTGTGGTGCACTTTGGATGATGGTTGATTATTTATCGTTGCTATTATATACATGTGTTGTATGGAATCCATATAATTAACATTATATGGTAATTGATTGGGCCTCATTCTAATTTGGAAAACAAAGAATATTACAAAATATAGATTCATGTGTTGACAGTACTCATTCGTTGAGATTAGTCATGTGTTGGACGAAATATTTTAACAATAAAATTTACATCTTTATCATATATAAAATTAGAAGCTAACTGGAAAATAGATAAGATGAGTGGTCTCCTGGGTATTGATCTGATGTTGGTTTCGGCCTTCGGGGTTAATGCTTAGGGAATCGTTCTTTTACTAATTTACGGTTGGAGTCTGATTAGAAATTAAATGATAGAAATCATAATTTCATAAAATATATTAAATAACAAAAATAGTCACATGTTGATAATACACATTTGTTGAGATTAGTCATGTGTTGAAAGAAATATAGATTCATGTGTTGAATAGAATAAATATTCTTTTGTTGAATAGGATAATGGAATTATTGAAATATATACAGCCGTGTTGATTAGAGATGCGCTATTTTGACGCGAACGATATTTATATCGATTATATTCGTTTTTATAATGAATATTGAAAAGAGATTTAAAAATGAATTTGAATTGAATTGAATATAAAATGAATCCGAATTGAATTGAATATAAAATGAATTCAAATTGAATTGAATATAAAATGAATTCGAATTGAAATGAATTCAAATCGAATTGAAATGAATTCAAATCGAATTGAAAACGAACTGAAATTGAACTGAAATCGATTTGAATTGAAATCAAATAGGAATGAATGTAAAAAGAATTTATAATGGAAAATTCAATTTTGATTTGAAATGAAAGTGAAATTGTTTTCGAAACGAATTTGAAATGATTTTTAAATTTCGTTTTAAACAGGAAATCGACGAAATTTATATTATATATATAATATAATGGCCTGAATTGAACGTGCCGCGCCGCGGCAGTTCGTGAATTTTGACCATTGATTTCGAACGGAGATTACGGGAGATCCGACCATCGGATTCTCCTAAAACCGAAACCGTTGGGTTCGTATCGAAAAGAGCTTTCTAATAAATATTTGAAATTTGAAATCTAACGGTTGGATTTGGAGATACGTCCAAATCAATTCCAGAAAAGGTCGCTGTAAGTGCAGTTCGATGGCCGTTATTGGAAACCGAATATACGGGCCTTGATAAAATTATTAAAAATATCAATAATTAGTGTAAAATCATAAGAAATAATTTGGGAAAAATTGGGATGAAAAACTCTATATTTGAAAAGATAAAAATAGTTTTTTATCGAAATGAACTAGTTTTGAACTAGAATTAGAATCCAATTATTTTTAAATAAATAAATTGGATTTGAAATGGGTTTTAAATAAACAGAATTTCCAATGTACGAATTGGAATGGATTTGAATCGAAATTGTCTTTGGAATATATCGATATTAGATTCCGCGATTATACAGGTATTTTGGAGGAAATTTGGAAGATATATTTTATATCGTTGTTTCCAAAGCGATATTTATGGGTTTCAGAATTTGATATTGAATATAAGCCGATATATTTTCTATTCATAGCCTTGTATTTAATATCAAATGGGATTTGGGTTAATCGTGAACTGTGTTTTAAAAGACATTAGTTCTTTAATCCAGTAATAGGAGTTTTAATGAATCTGTAATTAGATTGAAATATGAATTGATAATTTAAATTATCAAATTTGGAAAGTGAGCGAGAATGAAGTACCACCAGTTTTGCTCCAAAGCGATAGTTAAATCTTTAATTAGATTTGAACGTGAAATGGTAATTAATTTTACCGATAACACCGTGGTGTTAGATAAGGAGTATTACTAGTTTTGCTTCATAGGATGAATCGGTTGGGATTGGGAAATAAAATGAATAATTACATCGGCGTGGTTCGCTAATCCCGACTAGTTTGGAAAACTTTAACAGGGTTTGAAATGACATCCAAAGGAAGATTGAAGAATAAATTTAGAAGAAGGATGGTTTCCTGGATATTGATCTGATGTTGGTTTCGGCCTTCGGGGATAATATTTAGGGGATTGTTCTCTTGCTAATTTATGGTTAGTGACTGCTGAATTGGAATGAGGCGTATGTTGTGTTTGCGTAACATTTGTTTATTATATATGCGGGTCATTCAGAAAGGCCGGGTTTATACCCATCTGAATAACCGATTCGACGATAAGTCGAAGAAGAAGACGGTGGTTGAAGACCAGAAGTCTTCACATCGTTTGGGTGATTACTGATGATCTTGATTGGGCTGTACACCCAAGAGGAGAGAATCAGTTGGTGATCGTCCAGGCGTACATGGAGATCGATGGATATGCGAGGAAAGTGCCTCCGATTTCGTTCAAACCCAGAACGAACTTGTAAATGGACTGTGTGTCTGACATTGGATTTTATTCTGTGTTGATTGATCTCTATTAAATATACATCTGTTTGGCGGCGGAGAATTTATTCTCTTGCTTTACGCCCTTCTCTGAGACGTACGAGCTTAAAGGTTGTATATTGATGGACATTAGTCGCATGGAGTGAATTGCCTGTGTGGCATGCCTAAGTGGCAAATGATCAAGGCTTCTATTGAAAAGCAAAGTCTTGTTGTTGATGATCAGAGCACGATCTACGTGGCATACCTTTGTGTATAGCATGGATTCGCGGGTCTCACACCTCGGTATGAGTCAAAAGCGAGATAGTGACTGCAGGGAGAACACGACGTTTCTTTCTAGCTAGAGGTAGTGTCAGTGCTTAAACTGGCTGACATTTATATTATTTTTACCTATGTGGTTGTTGGAATGCGAGGCGCCTCGGATATAGGTCTGTTAGGACCGGGAAACATGTGTTCAGGAATTGCCAATCCTCAAATGTAAAAGAGGACCGGCCCTGAAGATCCAAGGGTTACCCAGAGTGTGTAGTCCTGAGGCAGTTGCTAGAGTGTCTCGAAGCGGAGAGGAGCTTGACCCTTGCCTCGACTAATGACGGAAATCCAATTTCCAATACGAGATATTTCGGTTTTATTTGTAGAGCCTAGTATTGGCGACATGATAGGTGGTACCCATGTCGCCTATGATTGATATTTATGATTGAAATTGTTTTGACACTATACACTTATATTAGTATCAAATGATTTGTTTTAAACGTACCAAGCATGTTTGGCTATTATAAGGGAAAACCCTATCCTCCGGCTTGCGTTGCATTGTGTGATGGGACCTAGGTCTTATAGTAGCTTCATTTTTCGATAAAGCATTGCGTTGTTTACTCTATTCACTGGTATTCTGTGGAGGAAACCCGTTCCGTGTTATACGGCGTGGTCCCTGGAATTACTCTCTTTTAAAGTAAAGATTAATAACTGTTTTAGTTCTCACACCAGTCACATGACTAACCTGGAGTTTATTATTTTAACCTAAACTCTTGGTGCCCCTATTTTCCATACGGGCAGCTAGTAGTTTTGGTTTTGCAGATTTATATTCACAGGATCCTGATTTACAGCTGGAAGAATGCTCGGAAAGCTCTGTATCCGTGTATTACTTTCAGTTGTGTTTTGTATTATTTTTCCGCTGCAGTACTGTATTTAAATCTCTGATATTCTTTGTTGTATAATATTTATTCATACTCTGTATATTCTTGTAATCTGATGGAATTGTTGTAAATAACAGTGAAATGTTCTTCTCTTTGCATTCTATCTTGTCATGTTCTCAAGATAATCCGGGCTTTCCTTACCGGGGAAGTTACGGGTTACTACAAATTTAATGCTTGATAGAATGTTATAAATTGTTTTTTGACTGTTATTAGTTGAACTATATTGTTGTGTTAAAATTGAGGGAACCCATTTGATGCAGGTAAGGACAGGTTGGAAGAATCCAACCGTATTCCTCAAATATAATGTTTATTTATATTATTAATCAGTTTGATTGATTTTTGAGTCTAAATTCAAAAATTGTGTGATATTAACCAATGGGTGATATTGGTTGAGTAATTATCAGCAGATGGCCTGTAAATGAACTGTTGTATAAAGATTGATTTACCATCTGGTAAATCAATAGAAAGAAAGTTATAGAGTTTGTTTTATAACTAATGACGGTGGAATCTATTTTATATAGATTATTTTTAAATGAAGTATTAAAAGAAATAAATAAATTGTCGTGAAATTTTAAAATGAATATATAAAACGAGATTTGTATGTTAATGAGTTTTGAAGCGAATGAGCAATGATTAACCAAACGGTTAAATGTTGAATTAATTGTTTTCAATAAACAATTAAATGAGATTATTTTATTTAATTAGATTGTTAATTAAATCAAATGATATTATTTAATTAATTTTATTTATTAATTTAAATGAAATAATTAAGTGGAAATGGTTAACAAAATAACCTTGTTTTGAAATGACAAAGTGAACTATTCGTGTAAGAATTGATTATTGGAAACGATTATTGGAATGTTAAATATTATTGAAGTTGAATATCATTTTAATATAAACCTTTTAGAAAGATTTATTGAATTATTGATAATTGATAATGTTGTAAACTATTTGACGTAAGGGATGTAGGCAATTAACAGGAAGTTAACCTATCAGCGAGATTTTTGAAGTATAGTATGAATGGAATTCATAAAGTGACTAGATGGACAAGATTTGAATAAATAATAGAATTTTAAAATGAAACCAAGTTATTTTGATATATCAAGTCCCGATTATGTAAAAAGGTAAATGTTAATTTTTAAAGTAAATAATGTTTGAGAAACCAGATTAGAAAGGAAATGGTGAAAAAGGGGATCAGTTAAGTAAAACCTTGTTTATGATTAAAAAGGATTTTTAACAAGTTTACTCGTATTTATATGAGTTATTCCCGGAAAGAAATTATATATAAGGAAAGCTTGAAACAAGATTAATATGAATTGAATTCGAATGAAAACTTTAGTGGATTGAACTTGATTTTAAAAGTGAGAATCTAGTGGAAAGGATCTAGAGATGAGTATTTCAAATATGAAAGGAGTTGTTGAACAAAACTAAGACAAGTGGTTGTTTAAAAAGGGATTCTAAATTTAATAAGTGTTGGAGAAAATGATTGAATGAGACTTCGTTGATAAGCTTCTATCTATTCGGAAGATGAGAGTTCTGTTGTGTCAGGGTCTGAGAGGTAAATAAAATACCCCAACTTGTAACGACTTAATGATTATCCAAGGATGATATTAGTTTAGAAACGAGGATAGTGGAAATGATTAAAATAAGTATATCCATAAAGAATATCATGAGTGATAATTCGAAGTATTTTAAGTTTTCTAGGAATAAGTGAATGAGTATAATTTATTTTCTATTCTATGATCTTTAACCAACAGGAAGGGTATATGACTATATTGTTTAAACCCAAAGGTTTTGTTATCTTTTATAAACGAACAACTATAGTGTGTGCATCGCACACGGTAAATTATTCAGTTGTGACTATCCTTTGTAAATGAACAAATAAAGCGTGTGCGTCACACACGGTATTTTACTCTTTTTGTCTGTTTGCTTATATGACGTTTATTTGCAATTTATAACCTTTGTGACACTTTCTAAATTATCGTTTTATTTATAAGTCTATGCAATTCTATACTTATGTGAATTAAAAATATGTTTGAAATGCAAATTTCAAATGTTAAGCGCCATTACTTGTATGAATATAACAAGATAAAATATGCAAATAAGATTTCCAACTTATGTTGTCCATTTTCTATTTCAGAAAATACCATTGATTATATTTGGTGAATAATTCTGAAATCATTTACTTTGTTAATTTGAATTAAACCTACTTAAACTAATTATAAGTTAAATAAAAATTGGAAAGGCGATAATCCAAATGTCGAAAATTTTTAGAAATCAAATTAACGACTGTTTAACTAAAGAGACCAACTGACGCTGTATAATGGACCAGTGAATCCATTTTTCTCTATGGATGATGGTTGTTTATCCTGATAGTCAAAACACCAACTATCAAAATCTGGCCAAATCGATGGTTAGTACGGAAAGTCCGGGATCGAATTTATATTCGAAAACCATTCCGACCAGCAAATACGTAAACATTGAAGATACCAGAAGATGGTCGAGATGGAGCATTGATGACCATGGATCTTCATAAGCGGAAGGATTGCTGTTGAATATCTCTAGCTAGCGACCATAGGTTGTTAAACTGTGATTCGGTCGTGGTCGAGATTTTGCGGATTGCAAGGACTTCTCGCTATTGATCCTAGGATGCGGTAGGAGGGTGCCTTCGGTTCATCCTGTTCCTGGATGACTTGTATGGACGAATGTCTGACATAGTATTTTCAAAAGATCACGTACGTTGATTTTTTACAAACGTATTCCGGTTGTTGGCGGAGAAGACATCTTCTCTTAGCTAACACCAGTATATTTTTGTGGATGTTAATTAGTGATTTAACGAATCTGACGATGTGGCATTCAAAGTGAATGATGATCAGATGTTTTGAAAAAGAAGATTGTACCCTCAAGCCTCATCAACCGGGGAATGACAAAAATCGGGCAGGCAACATGGCTATGTGGGGTTGCTCCCATTAGGGTGTATAATCACCTATTTAGAGAAATCCCATTTGATTCTTTAATCTATTTCGATTTTGTCCCTCTCGGAAGACGGTTCCTGATCCCAACCGTTGGTGATATACATTCGATACATTCAAGTGAAATGAGTGGTCGGTCATGTGTGGGACGGGTTGCAAGACGTTCTTGTTGAACCCAGTGTATTCCCCTCTAGAGATACACTATCGGAAGGTGGTTCCATACCTTGTCATAGTCGGAATCCAATCTCCAATAAGCGCCCGCGGTTTTGATTGTATACCATATATATGGAGCGTGAGATGCAAACTATCTGTTAGATTGATATGTATTTGTATTTAGACACTATCATAATATTAGAATAAAATATGGTTTCAAAACTGTTTTGGGTTATAGTAGGCAAAACCCGTCCGTGTTTATGTGTGGGCTGGTATTACTATTATCCTTTTCTTTCAAAAGTATTTTGAACTTTAAAATACATATAAATGTTATATAAACTTAGTGTGTTTTTCTCACTATTGTTCACCAGACTGACCCGGTATTTGTAAATGCTCGGTTTAGCCCAGGTTGTATAGGTTCAGGTTACTGGACATTACGAAGTTCAGAAGACGTGCTGTAGGAGTTCAGACGTATTTGTAATTATTCCGATGTGTGGGGTATATAAGGACAGGTAATTATAACTGTCCAGATGTATTGATGTACTATGATGATTGTAAGTATTTTACAAGCTCTCAATAAAAGTTATTTCTATATTATATGTAACTTCCCGTATATTTACAGTATAATAATTAATTAATTTAAAAAGTGATTAAGAGAATTACATGGTCCTTTAATTAAATAACTTTGAATATTTAATTAATAATAATAATTAAATAATATCTTTAATTATGAAATAATCAGAATTAGTGGAATTCACAATATAATATGAACTGGACAATTCATAATATATAATTCAGTTTAGAGTTGAATTATATTAACGAATATATTATATAAACGACAGTTGAACGTATTAATTATATTATAAATATAATCGAGCTCGAAATGGAGCGGCAATTCGTAATTTGGCGATTCGAACTTTAAACGAGTATACAGGAGCCGTTTTAAATCGGATTTCTGTGAAACAAGAAACATAAGGAGCTGGTGAAGTATATTTTTCTAGTGGAAGAGAAAAATCGGGATTTCGTTGTGTAGATTTTTATTTATGTCCAATTCAAATTTCAGAAAAGTCGCTATGGAATTCCTTTAAAATTTATATCGATTTATAAAAGGAATTTAAATAAAAATCGAATATCGAATTAACTCTGGTTTCGAAATATCAAGTTATAAATTCAGATAGGAATATTTTGAAGCTGTGCTATATTCAATGTGAATATATACGATAATATTAAATTATTTTTATTTAATTTAAATGTTTTTAAATATATTTATATATTTAAAAGGGTTAGTTAGAGCTTTAAAAATAGCCAGTTTTTCAAACGACCTCAAAATTCGACGAAACTAATTTTGTTGGATTCGTAATATCAAACTATTGTTAGATTTCAATTTCCGTGATTTTTGAAGTCAGTATGTGGCCGTGGGCAATTTTAATGTGAAAAACAGTTAATAAATTGACCTTTAAAAATATGATGTGTAAGCAAACGAAGTCGAAATTCGAGGACACCAGTTTCGTTGGGACCGTAATGTCGAACTCTAGTTGTAAGTCCAATTTCATGATTTTTGGGTATCGTATGTGATCACAGGAATTTTAAAAGACAAATATAAATAGTGGTTGATTAAAATTTAATATTATATTAGAAAAGAAAGTATCTAAAGCATCCTATAAATAGACCTTAACTTCTCCTAAAACCTAAATCCTCTTTCCCATTTTCCGCTATCAGTTATTCTCTTCTAAACCCAAACCGTAATCTTTAAGAAATCAAAACAATTAATGGAATTCCCTTGTAAATTTTGGAACTTATATTTCTGAGATGCTGAAACCTTCCTCTTCATTGCAGTATCATTTTTGGGGTGTTCGAAACCATTTTTGTTTGTTGATTTTTCCAACGACGCGATTTGTGAACTAGGGTTAGCGAGTGTGGATTTCTGAGAGCATCGAGTGTTGTTTCAAGGTTGTTTTCGAACTCGGGGTTAGGAATATGGTCTGTTTGCAAAGTTTTGGGGTAGATGGTAGATATCAAAATCGTTACTTTAATGTACCGTGACTGGAAAAGCTGAAGCAACGCAATGATGGAATGGAGACCGAGTTTAATGAGATGGGTATGAGGTTATGAGACGACCCCAAACCCCGTACTGACGGCGGCAAGGGTAATCCTTGGAATATAACACATAATTAGATAACAGCAGAACAGAATTAAATAAATACACTAGATAATGAACAATAGAATATACTGGATAAACACAATCATCAGAGTTACACAGTATACAGGATCATACTTAGTACTAATACAGTTCAGCTATACATAAATGTCTACAGCGGAAAACAAACATAATGTACAATAGGAGCTGAACAACATAAAAAGAGATAAATGATAGAATCCATCTTCAGCTCCAGCTATCCAGAGAAAGCCAGCTAAAACCTGAATGCAAGGCTGCCCGTGTAGAAAAAAGGGCACCTGAGTTTGAAAGTGAAACAAACTACGAGTCAGTCATGGGACTGGTATGAGAAATCTACTCAACACATTTATAATATGGCCAATCACAGGACCACGCCACTTTCGTGGAACGGGTTTACTCCATTGGATTGCCAGTGCTTTAAAAGCAAATCTTTCTTTTAAACATCGCAATGCTTTTTATAAAAATGAAGTCATTATAAGACTCAGTTCCCATCACACAATGCAACGCCAACCGGAGGATAGAGTTTTACCTTATATTGGCCAAAATATGATTGATACGACTAAAACAAAAGCATTTGATATTACTACTAGTGTTTATATGTTTCAAAAACAATTTGAATCATAACTATCAATCATAGGCGGCATGGGTACCATATATCATGTCGCTATATATATACAATCAAAACCGCACAGTCACGTATTTGGAAATTGGATTTCCGTCATGAACCAAGGCAAAAGATAGTCCTTACCGAATTCGAGATGCTCTAGCCTGCCCCTCAGGATCAGAACGCATCGACCCTTGGAGCGACAGGGCCGGTCCACCGATGTGGATTAAAATTCATGAGCACTACGTTTCCCCGCCCTATGGGGCGTAAGTGAGCCAACGAATGACTCCATCGGTCCCGGATCGACCGATATATCCGAGGCGCCTCGCTATCCATCATCCACATAAGTAAAATGTCAGGCCATGTAAAAACACCGACATAACTCCTAGCTAGAAAGAAACGCATACCCTCCCTGAGGTCCTTCTCCTGTTTCTGGTTCATACCGGGGTGTGAGGCTCTCGAATTCACATTATACACAAAGCTACGCCACACAGGCGGTGCTTTGATCATCACGAAAAGACTTTGCTTTTCAACAGAAGCCCTGATCATTTGCCACTTAGGCATGCCACACTAGCAATTCATGCCATGCGACTGATATCCATCGATATACAACCTCTGAGCTCGTGCACTTCAGAGAAGGGCGTTAAGCAAAAGAATAAATTCTCCGTTGCCAAATAGATGTATATTTAATAGAGATCAATCAACATAGAATAAAATCCAATGTCAGACACACAGTCCATTTACAAGTCTGTTCTGGGTCTGAACGAAACCGGAGGCACTATATACCTCGCAAACCCATCGATCACCACGTACATCTAGGCGATCACCACTCATTATCCATATTTCGGGATGCCTCCCAATCAGGACCTCGGTTACCATCCAAACGAGGTGAAGATCTCCGGTCTTCGACCGACGTCTTCATCTTCGATTTCTTATCGTCGATTCAGTTATTCAGAATGGGATAAACCCGGTCTTTCTGAGCAACTCGCATATATAATAAACAAGTGCAACACTAACATACACACGCATCATTTCAATTTATTAGTCACTAACCGTCAATCAGTAAGAGAACGATTTCCCAAATATTAACCCCGAATGTCGAAACCAACATCAGATCAATACCCAAGAAACCATTCGACTTGGCTAACCTCCAGTTAATTTCTAAATCACATCCATATCGTTTATAATATTTCATAACAATTTATCGCTATTTTTATTTATTTTAAAATAGCCAATTTATTCAAAATGACGCTTCGGGCCATAACGCGGCCGTGGAGCTGTTTTTCTTCAGATTTGATTTACGCATATCTGAAAATATAACCGTTGGATCTTCACAAAATTTACATCATTAGAAAGATCTTTTCAAAACGAATCCAACGGTTCCAGTTTTGGGAAAATCAGATGGTCGAATCTCCCTGTATAATCATTTTAAGTTTCGATTTCAAAATACGAACTGCAGCGTCGTTATTTGATTATATATATATATATATATATATATATAATCGATTCTGGCGTTGTTTTTCTTCAGATTTGAATTAAACATTCCAGACAATCCAACCGTTGGATTTTTACAAAGTTGGTGCCATTGGAAAGATTTTTCCAAAGCGAACCCAACGGTTGCGGTTTCGGGAAAATCCGATGGTCGGATCTATCGGTATAATCGTTTGAAATCACGGTTTCAAAATACGAACTGCAGCTTCGTTATTCGATATATTTCAATTCTATTTCTATATATATATATATCGATTCTTCGATTTCAAAAACTATATTCTTTTCATACATTTGATAAAAATGATATTTTTATCTAACTGTCTTCTATTTCAACACTTCACTATTTTTAAAAATTCATTTATATAATAAAAATGTGATTTTTATTGTAAAACAATTCATTTCAAAACACTATTATTTTATATAGTTCATATAGGTAGTAAAAGTATGATTTTTATTATAAAACAATTTATTTCAAAACGAGATCATTTTATATAGTTCATATCAATGATAAAAATTGGATTTTCATTATAAAACACTTTCTTTCAAAATATGAATACCATTCAACACATGAATTTCAATTCAACGAATGAATTTCGATTCTACACATGAAGGTTTTCTATAGTTTATATATATCGATAAAAAGGTGATTTTTTTATATTTAAAACACGAATACCATTCAACACATGAATTTCAATTCAACGAATGAATATCGATTCAACACATGAAGGTTTTCTATAGTTTATATATATAGATAAAAATGTGATTTTTATATTTAAAACACGAATACCATTCAACACATGAATTTCAATTCAACGAATGAATATCGATTCAACACATGAAGATTTTCTATAGTTTATATATATAGGTAAAAATGTGATTTTTATATTTAAAACACGAATACCATTCAACACATGAATTTCTATCCAACGAATGAATATCAACTCAACACATGAAGGTTTTCTATTCAACGAATAAATATAGTTTCAACAAATGAAAATAATTCAAACACATTAATATTATTCAAAATTTCGGCAGCATAACGGCAAGGTAGTTAAAACCGGGACCGTCCCTAGTACGGCTCCTCGCTCTACCTTAAAACCTCGCGGTTTTTGACAATGGGGAATCATGCATCTAGTTCGCACGCAGGCGGCATGTATATTTATTTCATTTCCACAAACTTATCCTATGTGGTTTCAACCAAATATTTCTCAACCACAAATGGGTATTTTTCAACCACAATCAATCAATATCAACCACAAACAATTCCAATCAACCATTCGCTATCAATCAATTTTCACACCAATGACAACCAATAAATATCGTCCATGGTTTGTGGACGAGGGGCGTGTATATATATATATATATATTTATTTATATATAGCATTTCACTTCTATTTCAACACATATATAATTTTTACAACACATATACAACTTATACGTCGAACGTACAACTTATACAACGCTATAAAAGAGGTGTACAACGCTCATATAACTCATACATCGATTATATAATTTATACATCGTCGTTTTCCATATCGTTTATAAATTAGAAATCTCACATTGGGTTCCACTCCACCAAAAATAGCAGAAGGCTCAGAAAAATATGCAGTCTCTTATAGAAGGTAGAAGACGTCCACACGAGTCCATTGTCTCTTGTTTCACTGAATTTCGTCAACACACGAAAAAGATATGATTTTTCAAAGTTTGCAACGGTTTTAAACTGTGGAAATTAGTTCAGAAGTTCAAACTCGTTACCTGCCTTAAATCTTCGAAACTAGGTTTTAACTTTTCACTCGATCCATGAAGTGTTGTGTCAATCATCCACTGCCACGGTGTAGAGGGGAGAGAGGCGCAACTAACGATGGTGGCGCGGTGGACTCCGGTGGTCGGAATCGGGTGCGGCGGCGGTGGGAACGACGCGACTTCCTGGCCCTGGATCTCGACGTACACGAAGCGAGGAGGGGTGAAGGTGGTATAAATTCGAAGAGGGGAGGGAGGCATACAAAAAACCCAACTGGAGGCGGGGCTGAAGATCGACGTGGCGGCGGAAAAATGCTCGGGATGTTTCGAGCCACTTCCGTCGTTTATCAGGGGGAGTTGAGAGAATTTCCTTTTTTATAAAAAATATGATTGGCCGGTGTATATATATTTCAAAAAATTTGGGTTTTCACAAATGAACTCCCTTTTAAACCCAACGACTGTCGTCCCTAGCGTTTTACCCCCATTCCGAACACAATGGGATATGTTTCGTAGGCCCATTCGACTGTTTCACTCAGTTTCCATTCAAATTAAAATATAAAACATTCAATATTCGATTTGAACGTACATTTCAATTTGCCAGGGCTACATATTAATTCTAAAAATTCCCGAAAAATAAATCTGGCTATGTTTTGATGATACTGTCCCAACAAAACTAGTTTCGTCGAATTCTGAGACCGTTTGCAAAAAGGCCCATTTCTGGTCGATCCAATTTAACTATAATTGACCAAAACACGTTTTCCTTTGCCACGCTCACATACTAGCTTCAAAAATTATGAAATTTGAAACCTAGCAATAACTTCACATCTCGGATCCAACAAATGTGGTTTCGTCGAATTCCGAGGTCGTATACAAAATGGCCAATTTCGCGGGCTATATAAATTCCATAGCGACCTTTCTGAAAATTCATTTGGCCATAACTTTTGCTTTCCGCTATGAAACTTTGATTTTTTAGATTTGTTAGAAAGGTATTCACTAACAGATTTATATATTTTTGGTTTCACTCAAATCCGTTTTGTTTTGCACCGGTACAGTCCGACAAAGTTTGAATTCAATTTTTGAAACTGCAGCGCCATTTCAGGCCTTGTTTATAATTAGAATTAATTATATTCGTTTTCAAACGTCGATTCAAACTCACTTTTCATTGTGATTATTTAAAATATTTATTTTAAATATTTAAAATCCATCATTTTAGCCAATTTAAAAAATTTAAATTGGTTCAGATTTTCCGGGTCGTTACAATCTCCCCCACTTAAAACTTTTTCGTCCCCGAAAAGGAACAAAGTCGAAAGTGGTTTGATTAATCAACTCTACGTTCAATCTGGCTTCCATTCTCCAACTTTTCAGTTTCTGAGAATTTTCAAATTCTTCAAAAATTTGGCTAACACCCGGAATTTTCGAAAAATTTCGCCATAACCTCCTTTGTACGGGGAGAGGTTTGGAAATTTATTGGGCAGTATTAGGTACCCAATAAATCCTAATAAGCATACACATATTTATAGTGATATATTCTGGTGTTTACAGGGGAGCGTGTATAGATAATAACTCCAGAGAATAAATTCTCGTCACCCTGTCAAAGCCTGAGGGAGTGTGTATTTTAAATGCTCCAGAGGATAAATCCTCGTCACCTCGTTCCGTGTGGGAAATAAATAGTCCATGTGCCGTATTTAATAACTAGAGAGACGTGGTTATTGTCAACTCCAGACCCGTGTGGTTTTTTTTATTAATCTGGCAATTTTATCATTACAATTTAAATAGTCCATATCAGTCATCAGTTCAACCTGTATGATATAGTCATCGCCATACAAGCCTCTTGCTCGTATGGTAAATCTTCCACCTCGTCACACAAGCTCCAAATGCTTATGTGGTATATGATGAAGTATGCCTATCTTCAGAAATATGCCATGCAATGTAGTTCAAAATTAATTGTTACTATCCTATGGCGACATTTATTATTACACACAAAATAACCAGCACTTCGCATCCAATGGCATTCACAGGAGTTGATATAATAATATTTCGCATCCAACTCATTAAGGTTTACCTATTTGTCGGGCACACAAATAAAATCTTTACTCAACAGCTATCCATTTACCTGTTCAAACATATATAATGCACATGTATATATTTCTATCTATTTTTAAATCATTTCAATGTGTGATATAATCGAATAAAATCTACCATTCATTCTATTATTGATTAAATTAACTATCGTTTTAATAATTTAATTAATCTAATTTACTATCACACAACACAAACAACAATCAAATTGTTTTTAACTTTTCAAAAATATACTAATCAATTTCTCTACTCTTTTAAAATCATTCAGACTATAGAATTAAAAGTGCACATCCATGAAAAGAAAATAACAACAGAGTAGAGAACTAATTGGTAATGCAAAGTATGGTAAATGTACCTTGCACTGGAGTCAATCAGAGATATCTACTCGGCATCTAGGATAGGCTTTCTGAATGCTCTCCTCAGTTTCCCAAGTACAATCTCGCGGATCTCCACTCCATTGCACTTTGACTAAGTGAACCTTCTTGTTCCTCAGTTCTTTGGTTTCTTTGCGGATAATCTTTAGCGGCTCTCTTCTCACAGCTAATTCTGGGGTAATTTCAATATCTTGTTGAGCTGCTTCTTCCACGATCAAGTCTGGATCATGAACGTGCTTTCGAAGTTGAGATATATGAAATACATCATGCACCCCAGGCGACCAATCTGGCAGTTTAACCCTATAAGTGAGAGTTCCGATCCGTTCTAGAATAGGAAACGGACCAATGAATTTGAGCGCCAACTTCCCAGTTTTACCGAACCGGTTAACTCCTCTCATCGGCGATACTTTCAGATATACATAGTCGCCAACCGCAAATGATATATCTCTTCTTCTCCTATCGGCATAGCTCTTTTGTCGGCTTTGAGCAGCGAGTAATCGTTTCTTGATAAAATCGACTTTGTCGGCAGCTTCTCGGATCATATCAGGCCCTAACACAAGTCTATTACCGGGTTCGACCCAACAAGCAGGAGATCGTCACGGTCTACCATACAACGCTTCGAATGGAGACATTGTCAGGCTCGCCTGGTAGCTGTTGTTGTATGAGAATTTAGCCAAATGCATATGGTCTTCCCATGATCCACCGAAATCTAGAACACAAGCCCGCAATAGATCTTCTAGTATACGATTCACCCTCTCAGTTTGACCATCTGTCTGAGGATGAAAGGCGATGCTTAGGTTCAGCTTTGTTCCCAGCTCTACTTGAAACGCCTCCCAGAATTTGCTAGTAAATATTGTATCTCTATCACTGACTATACTGAGCGGCACTCCGTGTAGTCTAACTATTTCCTTGAAGTATATCTGCGCCAGACTCTGAGCAGTTCTGCTTGATCTGACAGGTATGAAATGGGCGGTCTTCATGAAGCGATCTACGATCACCCAAATACTGTCATTTCCTTTTCTGGTTCTAGGCAAACCATCAATGAAGTCCATGGAAATATGTTCCCACTTCCAACTAGGAACGTCCAGCGTTTGTAACAATCCAGCCAGTTTCTGTTGGTCGCTTTTGATTAGCTGACAAGTAGGGCATCGGCTAACATATAAAGAAATGTCCCTCTTCATCGACTTCCACCAGAAAGTGCGTTTGATGTCATTATACATTTTGCTTACTCCCGGATGGATACTAAGTTTTGACTTGTGGCATTTCGGAGCTCAACAATGTTAGGAACACAAATTCGACCTTTCAGCCTTAGAATCCCTTCATCATCAACTTGAAAACTCGAGGGTTCTCCTTTCTGAATTATCTCTCTGATCTTCTAAATGAAGTGATCATCCTTCTGAAGAGCAGATATTTTATCTACCAATGAAGTCGTGATAATAAAACTGGCAATCATTTCATTCTTTTGGCTTAACGCATCGGCCACGACATTGGCTTTCCCTGGAGTGTATATAATTTCAAAATTGTATGCTGCAAGGAATTCTAACCAACATTGCTGCCTCAGATTCAAGTCTTTCTGGGTGAACAGATACTTTAGCAACTGGTGATCTGTAAACAGTTCAAATCTCTTACCCAGAAGATATTGTATCTAAATTTTCAAAGCAAACACAATAGCCAATAACTCAAGATCATGAGTGGCGTAGTTTTTCTCGTGTGGCTTCAGCTGGCGGCTAGCATAAGCAATCACTTGACCCCTTTGCATTAACACTGCGCCAAGGCCTTCTCTAGAAGCATCAGTCCAGACCTTTAAATCCTGATTGCCGTCGATAATGGTTAACACTGGAGCAGTAGTTAATCTTAACTTTAGCTCTTCAAAAGCCTCCTCACTTTCAGGAGTCCATTTAAATTTTGAGTGCTTCTTTGTAAGCTTCGTTAAGTGGCCAGATATCTTCGAAAAGTTTTTAATGAACTTCCGATAATAACTAGCCAATCCGAGAAAACTGCGAACCTCTGTAGGGGTACTGGGCTGTTTCCAATTCTGAATAGCTGTGATTTTACTTGGATCCACAACAATTCCTTCTTTCGATACGACGTGGCCTAGAAATTTCACTTCATCTTGCCAGAATATACATTTGGATAGTTTGGATTTTAATACATTCCTTCTGAGGATTTCCAGAACCTGTTCCAAATGCTTTTCATGTTCGGCCTTTGATTTAGAGAAGATTAGAATATCATCAATAAAAACCAGAACAAATTTATTCAAAACTCCTCTGAACACTCTATCGACGAAGTAACCCAGAGCGTTACATAAGCCGAACGACATTACTAACCACTCATAGAATAAGTTGGGACCTCTGAATGCTGTCAAAGGAACACACTCCTCGGCTATACGAAGCTGATGAAAACCTGTAGCTAGGTCCATTCGTGAAAATACTTGTGCGCCATTTAATCGATCCAACAAATCATCAATCCGCGGCAATGGATACTTGTTCTTTATTGTTTGCTTTCTCAAATCACGATAATCCACACATAGCCATAGAGTACCGTCAGATTTTGGGACAAACACCACTACTGCACCCCAATCAGAGAAACTAGGCCTGATCAGACCTTTCCATACGAGCTGTCGTGTTTGATTGTCTAATTCCTCCTTCTCTTTCAAGGACATTCTTCGAATACGTGAACTACCGGCCTTGCATTCGGAATCAAAGCAATCTTGAAATCTATCTCTCTCTGCGGAGGTAAGCGAACAACTTCTTCAAACACATCCACGTAATTTTTGACGACAGGAATATCTTTGATGAGGTCAGGAATATTCTCTATGACTTCTGGGATATTTTCTATTTGAGCTGGAGAAACATCCAAAGCTGCCCAGAAGTCCTTTCTATTTGAATTCGGGCCTTCACATGGTATGGTTATATAATTCCCTGATTGGGCCTTTGCCTTAACAACTCTCTCGGCGCATCTAACCTCTGCCTCATATTTGGTTAACCAATCCAATCCCAAAATAAGATCGAATTCATTAAAATTCATGACGATAGAGATAGTAGGGAATTTATAGCAGGAAAAAGAGACAGGCACCCCACAAACCCAACTGAGATCGATGGAACCCCCAACTGGATTTTGGACAGTCATTGGTTCTTTGAGCTTCTTCAATTTCAAATCCAACTTCTTGACTGCACTCTTTGCAATAAAGCTTCGCGACGCGCCTGTATCAAACAGTACTTTAACTGGAATGTTCTTGACATTGAGCGTGCCTTCTAAAACATCAGACCTTTCCTGAGCAGACGAAGATGCAGGTACTTCTACCACTTCATTTACATGCACTGCTTTGGATTCCTTAAATTGCCTGCAGTCCTTTTCAAGATGACCAGTCTGATGGCATTGACAGCATTTTCTATTCTCTAGGAACTTGTCCTTGGATTTAAATTTATCCTTTCTTCGTTTGTTCCAAGATTTACAACTTATCGCCAAATGTCCTTGCCTATTGCAACTTGAGCATGTGGCAGTCATTACTGGGTCCTTTTTCTCTTGGCACTGGGCTTCTTACTGACTTCTGACATCTTACTGGCCTCAGGAAGATCAGCTTCAGACTCAACTTTATTACTAGAACTGACTTCCTCTTCGTCGCGCAACTGGCCTTTCTTATGAAGATCTTCATACTGATAAGCCATATAAATCATTTCTGAAAAAGGAAGCTTCATATTCCTCATCACACTATTCTGATATTTTCTTTGCAGGCCATGAATAAATCTCAGATTCTTCCTCTTTGGGTCTTTAATCAGATGAGGAGCAAAGTGAGAAAGTTCATTGAATTTCTTATGATATTCTGGGATGGTCTTATAACCTTGTATCATATAAGAAAATTCGTCACATAATCGCTCAGTCGCTTCTGGAGGTGTAAATCTTTCTAGGAAAATCACTTTGAATTTGTCCCAGGTGATATCACCTTCTGGATTATTCTCAATAACTGAATCCCACCAGAACAAAGCTTCATCTATGAGTGCCCAGGATGTCAGTAATCTTTTCTGGTCATTCCCTCAGCTTTAAACCATCAAAGATCTTCTCAGCAGAACGAATCCAAGCCTGTGTCTTCATAATAGATTCTTCACCAGAGAACGGTATTCCACCCATATTTCGATACTTGATTAATAGGGCCTCAATATCCAGTTCTGCATTCCTTCTGTTTCTGACACTCATTTTCTAGTACTTCTGCAAATAGCAGATCAAGTGTCAGGTCAACAGAAAAGATATTTCAAAATACAGAGACAAGTACTTTAAATGTAAATGTGTCTATCGAGGTGTGATTTCATTCTTCTTTACTCATACTAGGATATTACTGATCCTATCAGTATAGAGTTACCCGTCCTAGAACACTACTAGTTCTATTTCTGACGAGTTCGTTAATATGTTATATTCTAGAACTAAGCTTAACCAAAGCTCTGATACCAAATGAGACGACCCCAAACCCCGTACTGACGGCGGCAAGGGTAATCCTTGGAATATAACACATAATCAGATAACAGCAGAACAGAATTAAATAAATACACCAGATAATGAACAATAGAATATACTGGATAAACGTAATCATCAGAGTTACACAGTATACAGGATCATACTTAGTACTAATACAGTTCAGCTATACATAAATGTCTACAGCGGAAAACAAACATAATGTACAATAGGAGCTAAACAACATAAAAAGAAATAAATGATAGAATCCATCTTCAGCTCCAGCTATCCAGAGAAAGCCACCTAAAACCTGAATACAAGGCCGCCCGTGTAGAAAAAAGGGCACCCGAGTTTGAAAGTGAAACAAACTACGAGTCAGTCATGGGACTGGTATGAGAAATCTACTCAACACATTTATAATATGGCCAATCACAGGACCACGCCACTTTCGTGGGACGGGTTTACTCCATTGGATTGCCAGTTCTTTAAAAACAAATCTTTCTTTTAATCATCGCAATTCTTTTTATAAAAATGAAGCCATTATAAGACTCAGTTCCCATCACACAATGCAACGCAAACCGGAGGATAGAGTTTTACCTTATAATGGCCAAAATATGATTGATACGACTAAAACAAAAGCATTTGATATTATTACTAGTGTTTATATGTTTCAAAAACAATTTGAATCATAACTATCAATCATAGGCGGCATGGGTACCATATATCATGTCGCCATATATATATACAATCAAAACTGCACAGTCACGTATTTGGAAATTGGATTTCCGTCATGAACCAAGGCAAAAGACAGTCCTTACCGAATTTGAGACGCTCTAGCCCGCCCCATAGGATCAGAACGCATCGATCCTTGGAGCGATAGGGCCGGTCCACCGATGTGGATTAAAATTCCTGAGCACTACGTTTCCCCGCCCTATGGGGAGTAAATGAGCCAACGAATGACTCCATCTGTCCCGGATCAACCGATATATCCGACGCGCCTAGCTATCCATCATCCACATAAGTAAAAAGTCAGGCCGTGTAAAAACACCGACACAACTCCTAGCTAGAAAGAAACGCATGCCCTCCCTGAGGTCCTTCTCCCGTTTCTGGTTCATACCGGGGTGTGAGGCTCGCGAATTCACGTTACACTCAAAGCTACGCCACACAGGCGGTGCTTTGATCATCACCACAAGACTTTGCTTTTCAACAGAAGCCCTGATCATTTGCCACTTAGGCATGCCACACTAGCAATTCATGCCATGCGACTGATATCCATTGATATACAACCTTTGAGCTCGTGCATTTTAGAGAAGGGCGTTAAGCAAAAGAATAAATTCTCTGCCGCCAAACAGATGTATATTTAATAGAGATCAATCAACACAGAATAAAATCCAATATCAGACACACAGTCCATTTACAAGTCCGTTCTGGGTCTGAACGAAACCGGAGGCACTATATACCTCGCAAACCCATCGATCACCACGTACGTCTGGACGATCACCACTCATTATCCATATTTTGGGATGCCTCCCAATCAGGACCTCGGTTAACATCCAAACGAGGTGAAGATCTCCAGTCTTCGATCGCCGTCTTCATCTTCGATTTCTTATCGTCGATTCAGTTATTCAAAATGGGATAAACCCGGTCTTTCTGAGCAACTCGCGTATATAATAAACAAGTGCAACACTTACATACACACGCATCATTTCAATTTATTAGTCACTAACCGTCAATCAGTAAGAGAACGATTTCCCAAATATTAACCCCGAAGGCCGAAACCAACATCAAATCAATACCCAAGAAGCCATTCTACTTAGCTAACCTTCAGTTAATTTCTAAATCACATCCATATCGTTTATAATATTTTATAACGATTTATCGCTATTTTTATTTATTTTAAAATAGCCAATTTATTCAAAACGACGCTTCGGGCGATAACGCTGCCGTGGCGTTGTTTTTCTTTAGATTTGATTTACACATATCTGAAAATCTAACCGTTGGATCTTCATAAAATTTACATCATTAGAAAGATCTTTTCAAAACGAATCCAACGGTTCCAGTTTTGGGAAAATTCAACGGTCGGATCTCCCGATATAATCGTTTGAAGTTTCGATTTCAAAATACAAACTACAGCGTCGTTATTCGAATAAATATAAATATATTTATATACATATATATAAATATAATCGATTCTGGCGCTATTTTTCTTCAAATTTGAATTAAACATTCCAGACAATCCAACCGTTGGATTTTTACAAAGTTGGTGCCGTTGGAAAGATTTTTCCAAAGCGAACCCAACGGTTGCGGTTTCGGGAAAATCCGATGGTCGGATCTCTCGGTATAATCGTTTGAAATCATGGTTTCAAAATACGAACTGCAGCTTCATTATTCGATATATTTCAATTCTATTTATATATAAATATATATATCGATTCTTCGATTTCAAAAACTATATTCTTTTCATACATTTGATAAAAATGATATTTTTATCTAACTGTCTTCTATTTCAACACTTCACTATTTTTAACAATTCATTTATATAATAAAAATGTGATTTTTATTGTAAAACAATTCATTTCAAAACACTATTATTTTATATAGTTCATATAGGTAATAAAAGTATGATTTTTATTATAAAACAATTTATTTCAAAACGAGATCATTTTATATAGTTCATATCGATGATAAAAATTGGATTTTCATTATATAACACTTTCTTTCAAAATATGAATACCATTCAACACATGAATTTCAATTCAACGAATGAATTTCGATTCAACACATGAAAGTTTTCTATAGTTTATATATATCGATAAAAAGGTGATTTTTTTATATTTAAAACACGAATACCATTCAACACATGAATTTCAATTCAACGAATGAATATCGATTCAACACATGAAGGTTTTCTATAGTTTATATATATAGATAAAAATTTGATTTTTATATTTAAAACACGAATACCATTCAACACATGAATTTCAATTCAACGAATGAATATCGATTCAACACATGAAGGTGTTCTATAGTTTATATATATAGATAAAAATGTGATTTTTATATTTAAAACATGAATACCATTCAACACATGAATTTCTATCCAATGAATGAATATCGACTCAGCACATGAAGGTTTTCTATTCAACGAATAAATATAGTTTCAACAAATGAAAATAATTCAAACACATGAATATTATTCAAAATTTCGGCAGCCTAACGGCATGGTAGTTAAAACCGGGACCGTCCCTAGTACAGCTCCTCGTTCTACCTTAAAACCTCGCGGTTTTTGACAATGGGGAATCATGCATCTAGTTCGCACGCAGGCGGCATGTATATTTATTTCATTTCCACAAACTAATCCTATGTGGTTTCAACCAAATATTTCTCAACCACAAATGGGTATTTTTCAACCACAATTAATCAATATCAACCACAAACAATTCCAATCAACCATTCGCTATCAATCAATTTTCACACCAATCACAACCAATAAATATCGTCCATGGTTTGTGGACTAGGGCGTATATATATATATATATAGCATTTCACTTCTATTTCAACACATATATAATTTTTACAATGCATATACTTATACATCGAACGTACAACTTATACAACGCTTATACAAGAGGTGTATAACGCTTATATAACTCATACATCGATTATATAATTTATACATGGTAGTTTTCCATATTGTTTATAAATTAGAAATCTCACAATGGGTTCCACTACACCAAAAATAGCAGAAGGCTCAGAAAAATATGCGGTCTCTTCTAGAAGGTAGAAGACTTCCACACGAGTCCACTATCTCTTGTTTGACTGAATTTCGTCAACACACGATAAAGATATGATTTTTCAAAGTTTGCAACGGTTTTAAACTATAGAAATTTGTTCAGAAGTTCAAACCCGTTACCTGCCTTAAATCTTCGAAACTAGGTTTTAACTTTTCGCTCGATCCGTGAAGTGTTGCGTCAATCAGCTACTGCCACGCTGTAGA
Organism: Allium sativum; assembly: GCA_030737875.1. Classification (NCBI taxonomy): domain Eukaryota; kingdom Viridiplantae; phylum Streptophyta; class Magnoliopsida; order Asparagales; family Amaryllidaceae; genus Allium; species Allium sativum. The sequence continues at coordinate 304,316,792 of CM060912.1, read as the reverse complement.
GGGGAGAGAGGAGCAACCAACGATGGTGGTGCGGTGGACTCCGGTGGTCGGAATCGGGTGCGGCAGCGGTGGGAACGACGCGACTTCCTGGCCCTTGATCTCGACGTACACGAAGCGAGAAGGGGCGAAGGTGGTATAGATTTGAAGAGGGGAGGGAGGCGAACAAAAAACCCAACTGGAGGCGGGGTTGAAGATCGACGTGGCGGTGGCAAAATGCTCGGGAAGTTTCGAGCCACTTCCGTCGTTTATCGGGGGGGGGGGGGGGAGGAGGAGAGAGAATTTCCTTTTTTTTAATAAAAAATATGATTGGCCGGTGTATATATATTTCAAAAAATTTGGGTTTTCACAAATGAACTTCCTTTTAAATCCAACGACTGTCGTCCCCAGCGTTTTACCCCCATTACGAACACTATGGGATATGTTTCGTAGGCCCACTCGACTGTCTTAGTCAGTTTCCATTCAAATTAAAATATAAAACATTCAATATTCGATTTGAACGTACATTTCAATTTGCCAGGGCTACATATTAATTTTGAAAATTCCCAAAAAATAAATATGGCTATGTTTTGAAGATACGGTCCCAACAAAACTAGTTTCGTCGAATTCTGAGCCCGTTTGCAAAAAGGCCCATTTTTGGTCGATTCAATTTAACTATAATTGACCAAAACACATTTTACTTTGCCACGCTCACATACTAGCTTCAAAAATTATGAAATTTGAAACCTAGTAATAATTTCACATCCCGGATCCAACAAAAGTGGTTTCGTCGAATTCCGAGGTCATATGCAAAATGGCCAATTTCGCGGGCTATATAAATTCTATAGCGACCTTTCTGAAAATTCATTTGGCCATAACTTTTTCTTTCCGCTATGAAACTTCGATTTTTCAGATTCGTTAGAAAGTAATTCACTAACAGATTTAAATATTTTTGGTTTCACTCAAATCCGTTTTGTTTTGCACCCGGTACAGTCCGACAAAGTTTGAATTCAATTTTTGAAACTGCAGCGCCATTTCAGGCCTTGTTTATAATTAGAATTAATTATATTTGTTTTCAAACATCGATTCAAACTCACTTTTCATTTTGATTATTTAAAATATTTATTTTAAATATTTAAAATCTATTATTTTAGCCAATTTAAAATTTTTAAATTGGTTCATATTTTCCGGGTCGTTACAGGTTAAAGAGGAGATGAAGGGAAGAATTTTAGTGATTTTAGATCGAATTTAAAAGAGTGGGGAAGGAGGACAGGGAGCTTGAAAATGCGGCTATGTCTGTAAGAGGATGGAGCGGTTATCGTTTTGGGAAGAAGGTCACCAACGGGTCACTGGTTTTAAAGTTTGATGTTGGGCCGTAGGGTGATGGGTGAGCCCAATTCAAAGATAATGTTGTTTTAATTTAATTTAATAGTTATAAAACTTCGACAATGTATAACTTCACAGTACGATATCAGAATTGAGCGAAACAAGATCCATTGGGATCGTATGGACGACATATATGCAATGGAACTAACAAGGAGTGAATCGAAGCTCGTTACAATTTATTGCGAAATAAATTGTCCGTCTGAATCAAGCGATGGTTGCCGTTATTAATGATGATCGTCCAATGTAAGTAAAACTCACTAACTCTAAATAGTTATATTTTTAGAATGTATTCTTAGAACTGATAATTTTCTGTTGATTGCTATGTGTTAACTGTTTGGTTGAATTGCTTATGTATTGGTTGAAATTATAGATAACGATATATATATAGTTAATCAAATATTGATTTTGTTAAGCAGAATATTTCATAGTGAAATGAAATCGATGTTAATTATGTTGTTTAACATCTATGATGCAGGGAAACAAGTTGGATGGACCCAACTGGGTTCCTCAATATCTATATTACTGTTTTGTTCATATATTGTGTTATATGATGTGATTTATAATCTTAGATTGATTATAGTGACAATGGTCTTGTTATTTGGTACTGTTAAATACCAAAGGAAATATCGAAATAAAATATTATATAAAATCGAAAGATTTTATATAAAAGGAAGGTTTCAAACTGTGCATTTAAATAGAATAAATATAAAAGGAAATTTTCAATGTTATATTGAAAAAGAAATATTTATAAAATCAAAAGATTTTAAAAAAAGAAATATTTATTTAGAAAATAAATAGAAAGAGTTAAAGAAATATTTATTTGGGAAATAAATAGAATTGAAAAGGGAATATTTGTAAACAAATATAAAATGAAATATTTATAAAACGAAAAGGGTTTTATAAAAAGGATATTTAATTAGAAAGTAAATAGAAGGATGAAAAGGATATTTACTTAGAAAGTAAATAGAAGTGAAAGGGGATATATATTTTGAAAATAAATAGAATGTTAAAAGAAATACGAGTTATGGATTTAAAGAAGATTATTGAATAGAATCCGTTTAACAGATAAATTGAGAAGTTTAATTTATAAATAATATTTTATAAATTAAATAAAATAATTATCATTGGATAGATAAAGATATATAAATCTGAGCTTATATAAAGAAGTAAACAGATAAATGGAGCAGATTAATTTATAATAATATTTTATAAATTAAGTAAAATATTTATCACTGGATAAATGGAATATAAGTCAAGACTTATATAAAGAAGTAAGAATCAAATTTCAACAACGATATTTGAAACTGAATATGGACGAAGAGTGAATCGAATATTTGTTATTCGAAAAGGTGTTAACCAAAAGGAGTTAACTGAAAAGAGTTAATCAATTAAAGTTAACCAAATAGAGTAAATTGATAAGACTTAATTGAATAGAGTTAGTCGATTAGAGTTAACAAGTTAGAGTTAATCAGTTAGAGTTAACCAGTTAGAGTTAACTAGATAGAGTTAATTGAACATAGTTAATCGAATTAGGATTAATTGGATATTAGTTATTCAATTAGAATTAATTAAATATTAGTTATTCGATAGGAGTTAATCAAGTTGAGTTAAATAAGTCGAGTTAGTCAAGCTGAGTTAAATAAGTCGAGTTAATTAAGTTAAGTTAGTCAGGATGAGTTAATCAAACTGAGTTAATCCAAATGAGTTCATTTAAAGGAGTTAGTCGAATATTAGTTATTCGAATAGAGTTAAAGGAGTAGTCGAATATTAGTTATTCGAATAGAGTTAAAGGAGTATCGAATATAGTTTATTCGAATAGAGTAAAGGAAAGGGTATCGATAGTTTAATCGAAAGGAGTAAATCGATTATAGTTTAATCGAAAGGAGTTAATCGATTTTAGTTTAATCGAAAGGAGTTAATCGATGTTAGTTTAGTCGAAAGGAGTTATCGATTATAGTTTACTCGAAAGGAGTTAATTGAATTTAGTTATTCAAAAGTGAGATTATCGAATATAAGTTATTCGAAAGGGGATTATCGAATATAGCGTATTCGAAAGAAAGAGATCGAATATAGTTTATTCGAAAGAGTGAATTAATCGAATATTAGTTATTCGAAGTGAGTTAATCGAATATTAGTTATTCGAACAGAGTAAATCGTCGAATTCGATTATATCGAATTCGGGAAAGTTTTATTTACTTTCCGGTTTTTAAATCACGATTTATTTATTTATAAATAAATTAGAGTAGGTTAATTATTCAAAGTAAGAAATAAAAATTTAGATTTTAAGTTAGATATTTCAGAAGTAGGGTTTATAACATTAGCGTTATAATCAATGTTTTCAATAAAAAAAAGTGGATTCGTAAATAGAATCCAAGAGTTACGTAAGGAAGTTCGTTAAAGATTTAATAAAAGGGACAAACTTTGACTATTCTGAAGTTAAAACGTTGTTCAGTTAAGGTCTGAGAGGTAACTACACCCCAACTTGATTGACTTCCTTCTTAACTAAGGAATGGTAAGGTTTGGTAGTGAAGGACGGTTAAGAGAATTTAGTTAATGAGTGAAATGGTTTGAGTTGGCATGGCGATGTTTGATTTAAACATCGGTTTAAACCAAGTGAAGGAGTTTTGGAAATGTTTTCCAAATAAGAATCAGAAATGTTTTCTGATAATAGAAAATAAGAATTTAGAATATATGGAAATAGGAGACAAATAAATTAATGAACTAAAGAGATAAATGTTCAATGATGATTGATCGATATAATTTCCATTTGAAATAATATCGTTGTTTGCACACGTGTTTTTCTTTGATAGTTAACTCACCGACTATCGAAGTTTTCAACCATTTTAACGTTGTTAATATGGAGAGGCCGGTTGGATTATTATCCGAAGAACCACTCCGTATTGGCATATGCGTTGAGAATCATATATGCCAAAGATAATTGAAAACGGAGTAAAGTGCAAGGGCTGTTGTATAAATCTTAGGTAAAGATTGCCTAAGATGGTTGTATTGAATAATGCCTTCGGTTTGTCCAGTTCCAGGACTACTTGTATAGACGAATGTCAGACAGAGTATATTTAATAGATCGCGTAAGTTGATCTCTTCAAACATATTTACGTTTGGTAGCGGAGGAATTCGTTTCTCTTACCTGTATACCCATGGTATTTTTGGGGAAATCAATTTGTGATTTAGCGGGTTTGATGGTGTGACATCCAAAGTGAATAAATGTGTGATCTGTCGGAGATAAGCGTGGCCTCTAGCCTCACAACCGAGAAATGACAAAAATCGGGCAGGCAGCATGGCTATGTAGGTCACACCTATTAGGGTGTATAATCACCTGATCTAGAGTTTCATTTACTTCTAAAAATCTATTGTCGCTGTTGTCCCATTCGTGAAACGGTTGCTAATCCCAACCGTTGGTGATATACATTCGATACACTCAAGCGAAATGAGTGGTCGGTCATGTTTGGCCGGGTTGCAAGATGTTCTTGTTGAACCCAGTGTATTCCTCTGTAGAGGTATACTAGAGAAAGGTGGTTCCATACCTTGTCATAGTTGGAAATCCATTACCCAATACGTGCTTGCGGTTTTGATTGTGTACTATATACGTAGAACGTGAGATGAAAGCGTTTCTGCTAGATGATTATTATATTGTGGTTGATAGACATTATTATAATATCAAAAGGTTTTTGATATAAAAATATTTTAGATTCTCATAAGGAAAAAACCCCGTTCCGTTATACGGCGTGGTCTTATGAAATATCGTTTACTTGTTCAAACTGTTTTAAATTGTTTTACTCACACCAGTCCCATGACTGACCCGGAGTTTGTTTGTTTTTTGTTTTCCCTAAACTCTTGGGTGCCCAATTTTGTACGTGCACTCAAGTAGTCGGGATTTACAAATACTAGAAGAGCTGGAGCTGGAGGATTCAGGATCATGTAGCTATTGTTTATTTCCGCTGTGTTGTAAGTGTTGTACTCTGGAAATGATATGTATATTAAAGTACAAATTTATATTTTAAAGTTATGATATATTATATGTTATTCGTTCTGCTGTGAGGTTCGTGTTACTCTGATGTTGTGTTCTTCTTCTTTTTCTATTATAAGTTTCTATCTTATTTATCCTTACCCTCTAATTTCTTTCATGGACTATCCGGTGTTTTCGATGCTTGAAGAGTCGACATATTGTTGTATGCCAATATCCAAGGTCGCAAATTTTCCGGGTCGTTACAGTGGTATCAGAGCTTAAGGTTAAGTAATTACCTTGGCTATGTGGCATGACTCAGTAGAAATGGGGTTAGTAATACCCTATATTGAGTTTGAGTGTATATTTACGATTGAACGTATTTGCTATTCAATATAAATTATTTTATATTGTGGAGCTTTTTTGGTTGAGTTGTTTATGGGTTCTGGTCGATCAGTTTGATCCACTGTATCGGTAGGAGGTTATAAACACTCGAATACGATGGGTCGACACGATATGTTGTGAAAAGAGGGTAAATGAAATAATTTTACCCAAATTATATTTTGATATAAAGGAATTATATTGAAATGATTATAATATATTGGTTGTTATTATAATCGAGTAAGATTATAAATCAAATGGTTATATACATAACCAAGTAGAAATCGTATAAGTGTTATGAATTGAATTAAATCTGAATTTAAATTAGAACGAAAATTAAAACTCTGAAAATTTAAAATAAGTATGTGTAAATGGAATTGAATTGAATATATAAGGAAATTTTAAAATCCTGGGAGATTTTAAATTGGTTTAAAGCATTGTGAATGGTATTTGAAATATATTTCAAAGTGGAAGTGTTTGAGAAATGGTTTTGAAAGCTGATATAGTATTGAACTCACTTCGATCACTGGGAAATAACTCTGATGATGATGGCCACATCATCAGTGTCATTTTCGAGTTTGCAAGTGACGGATTACTACCGAAGATTTTGTTTTTGAATTGTTTTGATTCAAACAAGTTGTTTGAATCCTGAAAAGGGAAGTTGATTTTCGATATGGTGAACTGTTTAAAATTCCCAGGAAAAGACTGTTTGAATTAAAACCAAAATGAATTGAAATTTGGGAAAGCAAATTGAAATTGAATTAAAGCCGATTTAGTGGAAATTGAACTGAAATGTGCAAAAGCAAATTGAAGATGAATTGGATTAGAATGTTATCGAAAAATTTGGATTTATGTGATCGGAATTTGAAATGGAACCAGATTAGTGGAGTTAAGAGTTTGGAATCGAAATGAAACTAGATATTGAAATGAAATTCGACTTTGGTATAAGCGAATGATTGGGTTTGAGAATGAATTGATTGGAATTTGGTTGGGATAACATTGGTATATGTTGGATTGATCTCAGGTGAAAGTGAAAAGATTGATATGCCCAACAAAAAGGTGCCAGTTTATATTTGACATAAGCATGAGATTTATGAGCTGATTTGGCAAGTGCTTGGCTGTTTGATTTTCTTTTGGGTCAGAGATGGCCTAGAGAGGCGAGTTGAGTTTGACCTATTGACCAGTACAAAGGAGGTGCTACTGAAATTTTTCAGAAATTTCGGGTGTTAGAAAATTTTCAAGATTTTTGAAATTTTTTGTTAATAAGAATTAATTAATATTTTAATTGAAATTAAATTAGTTCGGTTGAAACTGAAAGTATGAAGTGAACAAATAAGTTTAACCCAGTCAATAGGGTTTGTTTTCTACCTTAGCAATTTCGAGGATGAAATTATTTTAAGGGGGGAAGAATGTAATGTCCCATATATTTACAGTATAATAATTAATTAATTTAATTATTTAAAAAGTGATTAAGAGAATTACATGGTCGTTTAATTAAATAACTTTAAATATTTACTTAATAATAATAATTAAATAATATATTTAATTCTGAAATAATCAGAATTAGTGGAATTCACAATATAATGTGAACTGGATAATTCATACTATATAATTCAGTTTAAAGTTGAATTATATTAATGAATATATTATATAAACGATAGTTGAACGTATTAATTATATTATAAATATAATCGAGCTCGAAATGGTGCAGCAATTCGTAATTTGGCGATTCGAACTTTAAACGAGTATACGGGAGTCGTTTTAAATCGGATTTCTGTGAAACAAGAAACGTTAGGAGCTGGTGAAGTATATTTTTCTAGTGGAAGAGAAAAATCGGGATTTCGTCATGTAGATTTTTATTTATGTCCAAATCAAATTTCAGAAAAGTCGCTATGAAATTCCTTTAAAATTTATATCGATTTATAAAAGGAATATAAATAAAAATCGAATGTTGAATTAACTCTGGTTTTGAAATATCAAGTTATAAATTCAGATAGGAATATTTTGAAGTTGTATTATATTCCATGTGAATATATACGATAATATTAAATTATTTTTATTTAATATTTATATACTTAAAAGGGTTAGTTAGAGCTTTAAAAATAGCCAGTTTTACAAACGACCTCAGAATTCGACGAAACTAATTTTGTTGGATTCGTAATGTCAAATTATTGTTAGATTTCAATTTCCGTGATTTTTGAAGTTAGTATGTGGCCGTGGGCGATTTTAATGTGAAAAACAGTCAATAAATTAACCTTTAAAAATATGTTGTGTAAGCATACGAAGTCGAAATTCGACAACACCAGTTTCGTTGGGATCATAATGTCGAACTCTAGTTGTATGTCTAGTTTCGTGATTTTTGGGTATCGTATGTGATCACAGGAATTTTAAAGGACAAATAAAAATAGCGGTTGATTAAAATTTAATATTATATTCAAAAAGAAAATATCTAAACCATCCTATAAATAGACCTTAACTTCTCCTAAAACCTAAAATCCTCTTTCCCATTTTCCGCCGTCAGTTATTCTCTTCTAAACCCAATTCGTAATCTTCAAAAAATCAAAACAATTAAAGGAAATCCCCTATGAATCATGGAACTTATATTTCTGATATGCTAAAACCTTCCTCTTCATTGCAGTATCAGTTTTGGGGTGTTCGAAACCATTTTTGTTTGCTGATTTTTCCAGCCACGCGATTTGTGAATTAGGGTTAGCGGGTGTGGATTTATGAGAGCATCGAGTGTTGTTTCAAGGTTTTTTCGGACTCGGGGTTAGGAATATGGTCTGTTTGCAAAGTTTTAGGGGTAGATGGTGGATATCGAGTTCGGTACTTTACCATGACTGGAAAAGCTAAAGCGACGCAATGATGGAATGGAGACCGAGTTTAATGAGATGGATATGAGGTTAAAGAGGAGATGAAGGAAAGAATTTTAGTGATTTTAGATCGAATTTAAAAGGAGTGGAGAAGGAGGAGAGGGAGCTTGAAAATGCGGCTATGTCTGTAAGAGGATGGAGCGGTTATCGTTTTAGGAAGAAGGTCACCAACGGGTCATGGGTTTTCAAGTTTGATGTTGGGCCGTAGGGTGATGGGTGAGCCCAATTTAAAGATAATGTTGTTTTAATTTGATTTAAATAGTTATAAAACTTCAAAAATGTATAACTTCGCGGTACAATATCAGAATTGAGCGAAACAAGATCCAATGGGATCGTATGGACCGCATTTACGCAATGGAACTGACGGGAAGTGAATCGAAGCTTGTTACAATTTATAGCGAAATAAATTGTCCGTTTGAATCAAGCGATGGTTATCGTTATTAACGATGATCGTCCAATGTGAGTAAAACTCACCAACTCTGAATAGTTATATTTTTAGAACATATTCTTAGAACTGATAATTATCTGTTGATTGCTATGTGTTAACTGTTTTGTAACGAACAGGGATTTTTGGCCTCGGAAATCGAGATAAATACATTTCCCGTATCTCATGCCGACCTTCCAAATACCAAAAACACTGGAACGTTATTGGAAAGAATTTAGAGGGTGAGATAAGAAAGAAAGAAATATAAGAATAGAAGAAGAAGAACCAACACAACACAGAATCAGAGTCTCACATCGTAGCGGAACAAAATATAATACAGAAATAAAAATTTATTGAGAGCTTTTAAAAATACTTACAATATAAGAGTACATCAACATCTCTAGACAGTGATAAAAATCTGTCACATATACAACACACAACGGAATAGTAGCTATATAATATCATACGTCCGAACTCTTCCAGCTCGTCTCTTCGTAGCATTCGATAACCTGAACCTGTACACTCGGGCTAACCTGAGAATTTACAAAACACCGGGTCAGTCTGGTGAACCAAAGTGAGAAAAACACACTAAGTTTAAGGGTATCTCACAACCTGATTTTTAAGTTAAAATCTTTTCGAAAGAAAAGGATAATCGTAAGACCAAATCCACATATAAATACGGACGGTTTTTACCTTATGATTACCTAAAACATTTTTGAAATTAATATCTTTTCTGATATTATAATAGTGTCTAAATACAAGTAAATATCAATCTAGCAGCACGCTTGCATCTCACACTCCACATATTTAGTATATAATCAAAACCGCGGGCGCTTATTGGATAATGGATTCCGACTATGACGAGGTATGGAACCACCTGCCAATAGTGTATCTCTAGAGGCGAATACACTGGGTTCAACAAGAATGTCTTGCAACCCAGCCCACACATGACCGACCACTCATTTCGCTTGAGTGTATCGAATGTATATCACCAACGGTTGGGATTAGCAACCGTTTCCCGGAATGGGACAGCATTGATAGATTTAAGAAGCGAAAGGAATTTCTCTAGATAGGTGATTATAAACCCTAATGGGAGCGACCAACATAGCCATGCTGCCTGCCCGATTTTTTTCATTTCCCGGTTTGATGAGGCTTAAGGTTAGAATCGTCTTCTTGATCATTTAGTCGTCATTCACTTTGAATGCCACATCGTCAGATCCGTTTAATCACTAATTGACGACTTCAAAATACACTAGGCACATTTGAAGAAATCAATGTACGTGACCATTTGGAAATACTTTGTCAGACACTCGTCCATACAAGTCATCCAGGAACAGGATGAACCGAAGGCACTTTCCTACCGCATCCAAAGGATCAGTAGCGAGTAGTCCTTGCAATCCCCAAAATCCCACTCACGACCGAATCACGTCAGACAACCTCTAGTTTCAATCCAGAGAATATTCGACAAGTAATCCTTCCGCTTATAAAGATCCACGGTCTTCAATTGCTCCATCTTCACCAGCATCTACAACGTTACGTATTTGTTAGTCGGAATGGTTTTCGAATATAAATTCGATCCCGGTCTTTCCATACCAACAATCGAATTGGCCAGATTTTGATAGTCAGTGTTTTAACTATCAGAATAAACAACCATCATCCATAGAGAAATAAAATGGATTCACTGGTCCAGTATACAGTGCCAGTTGGCCTCTTTAGTTAAACAGTCGTTAATTTGATTTCTAAAAAAAACTTTGGACATTTGGATTACCGCCTTTCCAATTTTATTCAACTTATAATATGTTTAAATAGGTTTAATTCAAATTAACGAAGTAAATGATTTCGGAATTATTCTCCAAATATAATCAATGATATTTTCTGAAATAGAAAATGGACAATACAAGTTGGAAATCTTATTTGCATATTTTATCTTGGTATATTCATACAAGTAATGGTGCTTAACATTTGAAATTTGCATTCAAACATATTTCTAATTCACATAAGTATAGAATTTCATAGACTTATAAATAAAACGATAATTTACAAAATGTGCCAAAGGTTATAAATTGCAAATAAAAGTCATATAAACAAACTGACAAACGGCGCAAAATACCGTGTGCGACGCACACGCTTTAATTATTCATTTACAAAGGAAAGTCACAACTGAATAAATTACCATGTGCGACGCACACACTTTAGTTGGTCGTTTATAAAAGATAACAAAACCTTTGGGTTTAAACAATACAGTCATATACCCTTCCTGTTGGTTAAAGATCGTAGAATAGAAAATAAATTATACTCATTCACTTATTCCCAGAAAACTTATAATCCTTCGAATTATCGTTTATGATATTTTTTGCGGAAATACTTATTTTAATCACTTCCACTATCCTCGTTTCTAAACTAATATCATCCTTGGATAATCATGAAGTCGTTACAAGTTGGGATATTTTATTTACCTCTCAGACCTTGAGACGACAACATTCTTATCTTCAGAATAGATATAAGTTTATTAACGAAATCACATTTCAACAATTATTCCAACACTTCTATTTACTATAAAATCCCATTTATAACCACCGTTCTTAGTTTTGATTTAAATAACCCTATTTCACATTAGAATACTTATCCTTAGATATTATCATTAGATTATCACTTTAATTATCAATTTCCATCCACTTAAGCTTTCATTCACTTCCAACCCTTGTTAGAAACTCCCCTTTTTATAAAATTCCTTCCGGGGAATAGAGCAAAATTCTAACTCATATAAATATGAGTAAAGCTTATTAACCCTTTTTAGATATAAACAAGGTCTCACTCGACAAATCCCCTGTATCACCATTTCCATTTCAGCCTGGTTTCTTTCATTATTCACTTTAAAAGTCAATATTATTCCTTTAGAGAAATCTAGACTCGATATATTAAAACAACTTAGTTTCATTTAAAAACACTATTATATATATATATATATATATATTCGAATATGGTCTATCTAGTTACTTCATGAATTCATAATTATATTATACCTTAAAAATCTTATTTATCGATCAACTCTTCATGTTTAGTCTAATATCCTTTACATCACATAGTTTACTTTATCAACCACTATTATTAAAATAATTAACCTTCTTTAAAAGTTTATTTTAAAATAATAATTAACTCCAATAATAATTAACAATATAATAATCAATTCTCGTTTAAGTAGTAGGCTTGGTCTTCTCAAGCAAGATTAACCGTTTCCACTTAGTTATTTCTTTTAAATTAATAAATAAAATTAATTTAAATAATTTCATTTGATTTAATTGACAATATAATAAAATAACCTCATTTAATTTTTATTGAAAACAATTAATTCGACCCTTACCTATTTTGTAAATTTATGCTTACTTGTTTACAAAACTCAGTAATCTACAAATATCACTTTATATGCTCATTTATAATAAAAGTAATTATTTATTTTCTTTAATAACTTCATTTAAAAATAATCTATATAAAATAGATTTCAAAACTCATCTCTCATTATAAAACAATTTTATCATTTTCTTTTGATTGATTTATCTGACGGTAAATCGACTTCTGTAAAATGGTTCATTTACAGGCCATCTGCCAATAATTACTCAACCAATACATCCCATTGGTTAATATCAAATAAGTGTTGAGTTTGGTTATAACAATCAACAATCAGTCAGATTGATTAAACAGTTCATATAAATAAACAACACATTTGAGGAATCCGGTTGGATCCCTCCAACCTGTCCTTCCCTGTACCACAATGGGTTACCTCAAATTCAACACAAAAATATTTTTATCCATTACGATAAATAGGATCAATAACTCAACTAGTCAACAAACAATCTATAACAATTAATCAAGCATTCAATTATTTGTTTAATACATTTGTATTATTATAAACAAGGTAAGTTACCTCGTTTGGAACTTAATCATTAAAATAACGATTTAATCTGATTAAATTAAACAAACGCTAAATTTAATCAGTGAATATTTAATTATTCAGCATACACGCAACAGTCAACAAATAATCATCCATTAGCAAGCATTGAAAACAAAATAAAAACCCAGCGTATATAAAATATAAACGGGGTAAACTGAGTGAGTTGAACCCACCTTGGTTTGATACTGCTATTGAACGGTTTATTTTAGCTACTTTCAATACCATCCAATCAGCTTCATAATGTCGTGCACATTGATACGGTTCTATCACCCTTTGGTTTGCTCCATTCCGTTACCGTATGGCAACATTATAAATTCAATATGGTATTTACTATTTAAATTGATACTATAAAACATTAATACTAATTTATTAACAAATCTATATTTAACGTTGTACACACATATTTGTATTAGGAAATATTAACTTTAGTTCGCACACTATAACTGGTTTAGGAGAAATGTAAATTTCGATCAGGCTCAACATTTTAACTAGGCACTTTATAATATATTACTTAATTATATACAATAACTTAAAACTTAACTTAATTCCTTGTTGCAGTTTTATTACGTGTTCCTAAAAGTCTACCACGTTTACTTTTGAATTGGCGTTATATTTAAGGTAGATTAGACACAAAAATGTTCTAACTAAACACGGTAAATATTACCCAGCTCTTTGAATCGTTTCTCCCTTCATTAACATTGATGCTTCCAGTATCCTGGCGTTCCCACCCTTCCCGGTTCTTTTTTTTATATATATAAAGCTTAAGGCCGAGGCCCAATCCATTAGTCAAGCCCATTTAGCGATACCCATGAACCCACACCAACAGTTATTTCTTCCCCGATCCTTTTCCATCCTCCTGAAGATCCATTTCGTGCTTCACAGTTCTCGTCCTCCTATGAACATGCCACAGACCTCCGACTCCCAATCAAACACCCTCAAACGAGTTCTCTTATCGAACCAAACATGCTGACAATACTTGCACCCCTTCCGAGATCCTCTGGCTCGAACTGAAGTCGAGGATCCAGTGATAGGTGCGACCAAAACAGACGCTAAATTCCACCAAAATGCTCCACGGCTTGCGCCTTTTCTCATTGATCCTCACTCCGCTCTCAAAATTGTGCATCGTCCCTTGTATCTCGAGATACCTCCAACCCTACATTCCAACCTGCAACCTCATTCTATTTTGTTCCAACTTCCGAGACAATGAATTTGTAGAGGATGATCTTAGGGACTTTTTAAAACATATGTTGTGATTTATGGTGGAGTATAAGTTTTTTAAAAATTCAAAGAAGCTTTAAACGTATATTTCCTTTTAGATGTATCCATTCCTGGTCATCGAACGAAGAAACTGGTACGTATTTACAAGTGAAAGATTCCTTTATTATCAGGGTTTCTAGTTTGGAGGCCACGGTTTTGATAGTTTGGAGGACACAACAATTAACTGGTAGGTAACAGATAGGCCTGAGAAAAGGTAAGTAGTTGTGTTCTCTTCACTGATTGCTTTACTGTGTGATATGAATAGGCATAGGCATGCTTTAGAATAGATCAACATATGCAAGTTTGTATGGGCGTGGGACTTAAAAGGAGCAATAAAGTTTTGATTATGTATTTCCTTTTATTGATTCACCTCTAGTGTTCTTCATTATGCCATATTCAATGTATTAATATTTTTCTTCTTTCCCTTTTTTTTAGGTATGCGAAGATAATTGGATAGCCACAACCTTTGACTTACCTATTTGTTTGAACTGAACTGACGTGCTGAGATTTTTTTAATAGAACCAGATAGAGATAAATTTTCTTTGATATATCTATTCCTTTCAAACAAATTCGCAGCATTAATTTACTGTAGATTGAAAGTTTGCAGTACACATGGGTATAAGTGATTGCACAGACAAATTTTTTATATATCTATGGGTCTGTCGAAATTTTGGCTGAAGGTAAGTTGATTTTACTATTTAGCGCCCGATCAATGTTCAATATTTTTGAGTGGAACCATATTCGCATTATATACAAATCTTCTAAAAATTTATATTAAATAAATGTTATTGTTTATAACGATTTCATAGCGACTATTCTAAAATTTGATTTAGACATAACTAAAAATCTATAATACTAAATTTGGATTT
The DNA here is from genome assembly GCA_030737875.1 of Allium sativum. Classification (NCBI taxonomy): domain Eukaryota; kingdom Viridiplantae; phylum Streptophyta; class Magnoliopsida; order Asparagales; family Amaryllidaceae; genus Allium; species Allium sativum. Next base: position 304,301,716 of record CM060912.1, on the reverse strand, counting down.
TTCTCTTCCATATGGAAATTATAATCAACTAGATTCCAATGTTTCTTGTTCCACAGAAATCCAACTTATATCGAATTGAAGTTCAAAACTCCATTTTACGAACTACCGCACGATTTTGAGCTCGATTTATATTATAAATAAATTAACGTTCAAACTTCGTTTTTAATAACGAATTAAATATTAAAATCCATTAATATTCCAAATATAATATTTAAAATAATAAATTAAAATAAAATATTTGGCTACCAAAAATACGGGACGTTACATGTTTGGTTGAATTGCTTATGTATTGGTTGAAATTATAGATAACGATATATATATATATATATAGTCAATCAAATATTAATTATGTTTAGCAAAATATTTCATAGTGAAATGAAATCGATGTTAATTGTATTATTTAACATCTGTGATGCAGGGAAACAGGTTGGAGGGACCCAACTGGGTTCCTCAATATCTATAATACTGTTTTGTTCATATATTGTGTTATATGATGTGATGTATAATCTGAGATTGATTATAGTGACAATGGTCTTGTTATTTGGTACTGTTAAATACCAAAAGAAATATTGAAATAAAATATTATATAAAATCGAAAGATTTGATATAGAAGGAAGGTTTCAAACTGTGCATTTAAATAGAATAAATATAAAAGGAAATTTTCAATGTTATATTAAAAAAGAAATATTTATAAAATCAAAATATTTTATAAAAAGAAATATTTATTTAGAAAATAAATAGAAAGAGTTAAAGAAATATTTATTTGGGAAATAAATAGAATTGAAAAGGGAATATTTGTAAACAAATATAAAAGTAAATATTTATAAAACGAAAAGGGTTTTATAAAAAGGATATTTGCTTAAAAAGTAAATAGAAGGATAAAAAGGATATTTACTTAGAAAGTAAATAGAAGTGAAAGGGGATATGTATTTAGTAAATAAATAGAATGTTAAAAGAAATACGAGTTATGGATTTAAAGAAGATTATTGAATAGAATCTGTTTAACAAATAAATTGAGAAGTTAACTTTATAAATAATATTTTATAAATTAAATAAAATATTTATCATTGGATAAATAAAGATATATAAGTCTGAACTTATTTAAGGAAGTAAACAGATAAATGGAGCAGAATAATTTATAATAATATTTTATAAATTAAATAAAATATTTATCATTGGATAAATGGAATATAAGTCAAGACTTATATAGAGAAGTAAGAATCAAATTTCAACAACGATATTTGAAACTGAATATGGACGAAGAGTGAATCGAATATTTGTTATTCGAAAAGGAGTTAACCAAAAGGAGTTAATTGAAAAGAGTTAATCAATTAAAGTTAACCAAATAGAGTAAATTGATAAGAGTTAATTGAATAGAGTTAGTCGATTAGAGTTAACCAGTTAGAGTTGACCAGTTAGAGTTAACCAGTTAGAGTTAACCAGTTAGAGTTAACTAGATAGAGTTAATTGAACATAGTTAATCGAATTAGGATTAATTGAATATTAGTTATTCAATTACAATTAATCGAATATTAGTTACTCGATAGGAGTTAATCAAGTTGAGTTAAATAAGTCAAGTTAGTCAAGCTGAGTTAAATAAGTCGAGTTAATTAAGTTAAGTTAGTCAGGATGAGTTAATCAAACCGAGTTAATCCAAATGAGTTAATTTAAAGGAGTTAGTCGAATATTAGTTATTCGAATAGAGTTAAAGGAGTAGTCGAATATTGGTTATTTGAATAGAGTTAAAGGAGTATCCAATATAGTTTATTCGAATAGAGTAAAGGAAAGGGTATCGATAGTTTAATCGAAAGGAGTTAATCGATTATAGTTTAATCAAAAGGAGTTAATCGATTTTAGTTTAATCGAAAGTAGTTAATCGATGTTAGTTTAATCGAAAGGAGTTATCGATTATAGTTTAATTGAAAGGAGTTAATCAAATTTAGTTATTCGAAAGTGAGATCATCGAATATAAGTTATTCGAAAGGAGATTATCGAATATAGCATATTCGAAAGAAAGAGATCGAATATAGTTTATTCGAAAGAGTGAGTTAATCGAATATTAGTTATTCGAAGTGAGTTAATCGAATATTAGTTATTTGAAGAGAGTAAATTGTCGAATTCGATTATATTGAATTCGGGAAAGTATTATTTACTTTCCCCTTTTTAAATCAAGATTTATTTATTTATAAATAAATTAGACTAGGTTAATTATTCAAAGTAAGAAATAAAAAGTTAGATGTTAAGTTAGATATTTTAGAAGTAGGGTTTATAACGTTAGCGTTATAATCAATGTTTTCAATAAAGAAGTGGATTCGTAAATAGAATCTGAGAGTTACGTAAGGAAGTTTGTTAAAGATTTTAAAAAAAGATAAACTTTGACTATTCCGAAGTTAAAACGTTGTTCAGTTAAGGTCTGATAGGTAATTATACCCCAACTTGATTGACTTCCTTCTTAACTAAGGAATGGTAAGGTTTGATAGTGAAGGATGGTTAAGAGAATTTAGTTAATGAGTGAAATGGTTTGAGTTGGCATGGCGATGTTTAATTTAAACATCGGTTTAAACCAAGTGAAGGATTTTTAGAAATGTTTTCCAAATAAGAATCAGAAATGTTTTTTGATAATATAAAATAAGGATTTAGAATATATGGAAACAGGAGATAAATAAATTAATGAACTAAAGAAATAAATGTTCAATGATGATTGATCGATATAATTTCCATTTGGAAATAATATCGCTGTTTACACATGTGTTTTTCTTTGATAGTTAACTCATCGAAGTTTTCAACCATTTTAACGTTGTTAATATGGAGAGACCGGTTGGATTATTATCCGAAGAACCACTCCGTATTGGCATAAGCATTGCGAATCATATATGCCAAAGATAATTGAAGACGTAGTAAAGTGTAAGGGCTGTTGTAGAAATCTTAGGTAACAATTCCTAAGATGGTTGTATTGAATAGTGTCTTCGATTTGTCCAGTCCCAGGACAACTTGTACAGACGAATGTCTGGCAGAGTATATTTAATAGATCGAGTAAGTTGATCTATTCAAATGTATTTATGTTTGGTGGCGGAGGAATTCGTTTCTCTTAGCTGTATACCCGTGGTATTTTTGGGGAAATCAATTTGTGATTTGGCGGGCATGACGATGTGACATTCAAAATGAATAAATGTGTGATCTGTCAGAGATAAGCGTGGCCTCTAGCCTCACGACCAGGAAATGACAAAAATCGGGCAGGCAGCATCGCTATGTAGGTCGCACCTATTAGGGTGTATAATCACCTGATCTAGAGTTTCATTTACTTCTAAAAATCTATTGTTGATATTGTCCCATTCGGGAAACGGTTGCTGATCCCAACCGTTGGTGATATACATTTGATACACTCAAGCTAAATGAGTGGTCGGTCATGTGTGGCCAGGTTGCAAGATGTTTATGTTGAACCCAGTGTATTCCTCTCTAGAGGTACACTAGCGAAAGGTGGTTCCATACCTTGTCATAGTTGGAAATCCATTACCCCATACGTGCTTGCGGTTTTGATTGTATACTATATATATAGAACGTGAGATGAAAGCGTTTCTGCTAGATAATTATTATATTGTGGTTGATAGGCATTATTATAATATCAAAAGGTTTTTGTTATAAAAATATATTAGATTCTCATAAGGAAAAAAAACGTTCCGTTATACGGCGTTGTCTTGTGAGATATCGTTTACTTGTTCAAATTGTTTTAAATTGTTTTACTCACACCAATCCCATGACTGACCCGGAGTTTATTTTGTTTTGTTTTCCCTAAACTCTTGGGTGCCCAATTTTGTACGGGCAGTCAAGTAGTCGGTATTTACAGATATTAGAAGAGCTAGAGCAGGAGGCTTCAGGATCATGTAGCTATTGTTTATTTCCGCTGTGTTGTAAGTGCTGTACTCTGGAAATGATATGTATATTCAAGTACAGATTTATATTTCAAAGTTATGATATATATTATATGTTATTCGTTCCGCTGTGAGGTTCGTGTTACTATGATGTTGTGTTCTTCTTCTTCTTCTATTCTAAGTTTCTATCTTATTTATCCTTACCTTCTAATTTCTTTCATGGACTATCCGGTGTTTTCGATGCTTGAATAGTTGACATAGTGTTGTATGCCGATATCCAAGGTCACAAATTTTCCGGGTCGTTACATTATATTGTTCCGCTGCGATGTGAGACTCTGATTCTGTGTTGTGTTGATTCGTCTTCTTCTATTCTAATATTTCTTTCTTTCTTATCCCACCCTCTAATTTCTTTCTAATGACTATCTGGTGCGTTCAATACTGGGATTTTGGCAAGTAATATGAGATTTATATATTATTGTCGAAATTCGAGCATCGAATTTCTACCGGGTAGTTACAGTGGTATCAGAGCTATTGGTTGAGTAGTAACCTTCGCTCTGTGGTGTAACTCAGTAGAGATAGGGTTAGTAATATCCTAGATTGGGTTTGAGTGTATATATGAGAGAGCGTATTTGTAAATTTTATATGAAAATGTTTTGTATTGTGTTGATTGATTGGTTCAAGTGTTGTAAGACCATATTGAACCGGTATTTGACACAATATTGTTTTATAAAAAGGGTAAATGAAATAAGTTTGCCCAAATTATATTTTTATAAAAAAGGAAATAATTTTCAATAGTATAGTAATAGTGGTTGTTGGTTATTTTGCTTGAATTTATTGAAATTCAAATTGGATTATGGAATAAAATTGGACTAATTAGAAAATTCAATTAGTTAATTGAATTGGATATGAAAATGAAAGTTAACCTGGTCAAGTAAGAATTAACTTGAGAAATGGACTTGAATTAAATAAATTGGGATTTGAAAATCAAATGGATCATAATGGAAATTGGTCAAATATTAATCGATTGGTATTAATATAAGTTAAACCAAAGTGAATACAGGCCAGTAAGTACCCGTGTTGAATATAATTCCAATAGTTTGGTTGATTGTCATTTAGAGGTTGGATTGGCTGAATAAAATTCATCAAAAGGGTCAATAAAGAAGTTGAATGATTTGGAACCAAACCCCAGTATAATGAATTGCAAATAAAATCGTTTTTGGAAATGAAAACTGGATTATTTAATCCTGAATTTGTTATTTACATTGTAAATTGAGTAAGTGCAAATTCCAAAAGGATAGGGAGCTGATTTGGTTATAGAGACTGAGATGTAGGTCGGAAGATAAAGAGTAGTTAGTTGATTTGCTGCGGAATTGGAATTGATTTGCCCGACAAAAAGTTAAACCTTAATATTTTTGGTTGGCGACGAATTTTATACCCCGGAGTTGGGTAGCCATTTGGCTTTTGGTTTTTTTTTTTTTTGGAGAAGTTGAGGCTCGAAGTGGCAGTTATAGCTGTATCGATCAAACCATGCAGAGGAAGTGCTGATGAAATTTTTGGGAATTTTAAAGAGTTTGAATTTGTTTTGATGACAATTCAGGAATAATTATTTTAAAATAATTGGGTTAGAGCTTTCATCTTACCTTGTAATTTCGGGGATGAAATACTTTTAAAGGGGGAAGAATGTAATGTCCTGGATTTTTCCCGCCATTTAAATTGGAATATTTAAATCTGTTTATATATTAAATTGGAAATATAATGGATTTTATATCGAATTTATTTGCTTAAAATGGAGTTTGAATATATATAATTATAAATTAATTAAAACAAGTTCGAAATGTCGTGGTAGTTCGAAATTTTCGATTTGAGTTTCAACTGAATATACAGGATCCGATATAAGTCAGATTTCTATGAATCAAGAACTGTTTGAATTGAATTGATTATATTTTCTAATGGAAGAGAAAAATGGAGATTTCATATTATAGATTTCAAGATATGTCCAATTCAAATGTCTGAATAGTCGCTATGGAATTCATTAATAAACAATAACATTTATTTAGAAATTTAAATAGGGTTTTTAATATAATTTGGATATCGTTTAATTCAGAAATGTAAATGTTGAGTTTTAAAATCCATATTGGCTTATATTAAAATGATATATTATTTGGTGATATGGTAATAATAATTTATTTTTTATATAAATATGATTTGTTTTGGATTTAAAATATATTTTATAATATCGATTATATATAAGCCTCAGAACTAATTATTTTTCATACGATCTCCGTTTGCAGCGAAACAAGTTTTATTGGAATCCGTATAATTAATTATTTCTAGATTTCTAGTTTGAAGTCAAACGGGGTAGTTTTGTCGGTAGACAAAATTTTAACGTGAATCGGTAAATAAACTGAAAATAAAATAACGTCGTTTTTGCAGACGGAGACGGATTTCAAAGAAAAGAGTTTCATTAGGATTAGATGTTACGACGTAGCAATATGTCCATTTGTATTTCGTCGAGACTAGCGGGGGGCGGTACATATGCTAAACAATTGGCGGTAACTACGATGAACGGTAAGAAGTCAAATGTTTGATACTTAACGTGTTAAGCTAATTAAAAAGATTCGCATTCGATCAAATACTAGATTCATTAGTGCAAAGCTAAATTTTCTTGTTCACATGATTTGTGCTTATATACACGTACTAAACGCAAGTGTGTAACATTGGCCTTCCAACTATTACAAAGCAATGATTTGAAATATTTTTTATAGCTGCAAAACACTCCATCCTATTATAGAAAAGATGTGTCGACTGACAAAGTAAGAAACCGTGGCGACAAAGTATAGATACGTAGCTGCCCTATTTTAATTTTTCCATGCCTGCCCACATGTAAGTGGGCGTCGTTTTCAAAGTTTACACATGCATGTCCAGTCGAAATAAATATGTACACATTATATTATTCTTTTCTTTACCGTGGAAACCAAACAATCGAGTACCGTGACAGTCACGCTTCAAATTCCTTTGCTTGCCCGCCATCGGAAATCCCTTCCTCCCCACGCCTCTTACCCATATAAATACATATACACACGTTCACTTTCTTCACTTTCTCAGCAGAAGGAACTCAAACCAAACAAGCAAAAAAAGATCTAATACCTGAAGGCGCTACGCCTCATTTTCAAACAGGGAGGACGGAGAGGAAATATAAGGAAGCGGTGATTTTAGACATGGGTGGGAAATGTAACAGGAAGGTAACAGGAGGGTGCAGAAAAATAAAATTAAGAAGAGAGGCAGATCACTGTTTGATTGGGAAGGAAGAATGGGATGGGTCTGAGCATGAAAACAGAAAAATGTGGGAAGAAAATTGGCGTTGGAAAGAAATGGAATAGGAAAGTTTGCACAGTCAGAGAAAAACGGGCACGCATCATGCATGGTTTCATGTACCAGCTTCAGGGAGGAAGGAAGTTGGCACCAACAGTGAAGTGCATGCGTGAAAGTAGTAGGTGGGTTGTTCAAATGTGGGTGAACGGAAAACAGTGGAGGGGGAGCAACGTGTTTCTGGAAGTACGGATGGAAGCTGTGTGTACGGAGACCGGAGACTGGAAGATGGAGCCGACGCTGTTTGGAGTCGGGTCGAGGTGGTGTGGTATTCTGGTACACGCGGTGAAGAGAGGACCCTTTCATGTGTGATAGTGATAATAGGTGAAAGAACATGAACAGTGATTTTTTCTAATTTATATTATAAATGCCTAACGTTGATTACAAAGCCTAACCCAGTGCCTAATCACGTTACTCATGCCAAACCAACGTTGTTGTTTAGTAAATTGTTCGGGCCTAATTATTTGTCTAGGCCAAATGGTATGATTATATACTTACTTTTATAATAACGGTGGCCGCCTGGATGAACACCAATGTGCCTATGTACCCAATTATATTTTAGTACACCTAACTTACATTTATACATGCCTAAATTTGTTTAGTTTATGCCTAACCTTGACTAACCCGAGAAAAGCGGAATTCATAACTTTATCGAGCAAAATCCTAACGTCCAAAGGTTGTATTTGATATTGAAAGACATAAATTTGTGAAATGATTTGGAAAACTATTATAAATTATATTGATATGTGCCAAGGATGATATCAAGGAGACATTCCAATAACATGCTATACTCTAAGGTAAGCAGCAAACCCGGAGTTCACGGATGAAATATTTTGGAACCGGTTTGATCGCCGATGGAAGCAGCTGGAGTTTTTAATTATAACAAACCGTCTTGACAACAAATGGAATTCAAGATGAGTTCAAATCACTCAGTTTATCCCGTTTATATTTTATAAAAGCTAGTTTTTTATTTTGTGTGTAATGTTTGCTAATGGTCGATGATTGAATAATGGTTTGCATGCATGTTGAATATTTTTGTTATACACTGATTAAGTGTTTGTTTAATTTAATCAAATTAAATCGTTATTTTTAATGATGAGATTCCAAGCGAGGTATTTTACCTTGTTGGTTACATTTATAATAATATAGACGTATTAAAAAAATAATTTAATGCTAGATTGAATGTTATAAATTGTTTTTTGACTGTTATTGGTTGAACTATATTGTTGTGTTAAAATTGAGGGAATCCATTTGATGCAGGGAAGGACAAGTTGGAGGAATCCAACCGTATTCCTCAAATATATTGTTTATTTATATATAATGTTAATCAGTTTGATTGATTTTTGAGTCTAAATTCAACAATTGTATGATAATAACCAATGGGTGATATTGGTTGAGTAATTATCGGCAGATGGCCTGTAAATGAACCGTTGTATAAAGATTGATTTACCATTTGGTAAATCAATAGAAAGAAAGTTAAAAAGTTTGTTTTATAACTAGTGATAGTGGAATCTATTTTATATAGATTATTTTTAAATGAAGTATTAAAAGAAATAAATAAATTATCGTGAAATTTTAAAACGAATACATAAAACGAGATTTGTATGTTAATTAGTTTTGGAAGCGAATGAGCAATGATTAACCAAACAGTTAAATGTTGAATTAATTGTTTTCAAAATAATTAAATGAGATTATTTTAGTTAATTAGATTATTAATTAAATTAAATGAGATTATTTAATTAATTTTATCTATTAATTTAAATGAAATAATTAAGTGGAAATGGTTAACAAAATAACCTTGTTTTGCAATGACAAAGTTTACTATTCGCACAAGAATTGATTATTGAAAACGATTATTGGAATGTGAAATATTATTGAAGTTGAATATCATTTTAAAATAAACCTTTTAGAAAGATTTATTGAATTATTTATTATTGATAATGTTGTAAACTATTTGATGTAAGGGATGTAGGCAATTAACAGGAAGTTAACCTATCAACGAGATTTTTGAAGTATAGTATGAATGGAATTCATAAAGTGACTAGATGGACAAGATTTGAATATATAATAGAATTTTAAAATGAAACCAAGTTATTTTGATATATCAAGTCCCAATTATGTAAAAAGATAAATGTTAATTTTTATAGTAAATAATGTTTGAGAAACCAAATTAAAAAGGAAATGGTGATAAAGGGGATCAGTTGAGTAAAACCTTGTTTATGATTAAAAAGGATTTTTAACAAGTTTACTCATATTTATATGAGTTATTGCCGAAAAGAAATTATATAAAAGGAAAGCTTGAAACAAGATTAATATGAATTGAATTCGAACAAAAACTTTAGTGGATTGGACCTTATTTTAAAAGTGAAAATCTATTGGTAAAGATCTAGAGATGAATATTTCAAATATGAAAGAAGTTGTTGAACAAAACTAAGATAAGTGGTTGTTTAAAAAGGGATTCTAAATTTAATATAAGTGTTGGGGAAATGATAGAATGAGACTTCATTGATAAGCTTCTATCTATTCAGAAGATGAGAGTGTTGTCGTCTCAAGGTTTGAGAGGTAAATAAAATACCCCAACTTGTAACGACTTCATGACTATCTAAAGATGATATTAGTTTAGAAACAAGGATAGTGGAAGTGATTAAAATAAGTATTTCCAAAAAGAATATCATGAACGATAATTCAAAGGATTTTAAGTTTTCTAGGAATAAGTGAATAAGTATAATTTATTTTCTATTCTATGATCTTTAACCAACAGGAAGGGTATATGACTATATTGTTTAAACCCAAAGGTTTTGTTATCTTTTATAAACGAACAACTAAAGTGCATGCCTCGCATACGGTAAATTATTCAGTTGTGACTGTCCTTTGTAAATGAACAATTAAAGCGTGTGCGTCGCACACGGTAATTTACTCCGTTTGTCAGTTTGTTTATACGACGTTTATTTGCAATTTATAACATTTGTCACACTTTGTAAATTATCATTTTAATTATAAGTCTATGCAATTCTATATTTATGTGAATTAAAAATATGTTTGAAATGCAAATTTCAAATGTTAAGCGCCATTACTTATATGAATATAACAGGATAAAATATGAAAATAAGATTTCCAACTTATATCGTCCATTTTCTATTTCAGAAAATATCATTGATTATATTTGGAGAAAATTCCAAAATCATTTACTTCGTTAATTTGAATTAAACCTACTTAAACTTATTAGAAGCTAAGCAAAAATTGGAAAGGCGGTAATCCAAATGTCGAAAGTTTTTAGAAATCAAATTAACGACTGTTTAACTAAAGAGACCAACTGACGCTGTATACTGGACCAGTGAATCCATTTTTCTCCATGGATGATGGTTATTTATTCTAATAGTTAAAACACCAACTATCAAAATCTGGCCAAATCGATGGTTGGTACAGAAAGTCCGGGATCGAATTTATATTTGAAAATGATTCCGACCAGCAAATACGTAAACATTGAAGATACCAGAAGATGGTCGAGATGGAGAATTGAAGACCGTGGATCTCCATAAGCGGAAGGATTGTTGTTGAATTTCTCTAGCTTGCTACCAGAGGTTGTTAAACTGTTATTTGGTCGTGGTTGAGATTTTGCAGATTGTAAGGACTTCTCGCTACTGATCCTAGGATGTGGTAGGAGGGTGCCTTCGGTTCATCCTGTTCCCATATGACTTGTATGGACGAATGTCTGACAGAGCGTTTTCAAAAGATCACATACGTTGATTTTTTCAAACATATTCCGGTTGTTAGCGGAGAAGACACCTTCTCTTAGCTAACACCAGTATATTTTTATGGACGTCAATTATTGATTTGACGGATCTGACGATGTGGCATTCAAAGTGAATGATGATCAGTTGTTATGAAAAAGAAGATTATAGCCTCAAGCCTCATCAACCGGGGAATGACAAAAATCAGGCAGGCAACATGGCTATGTAGGTCGCTCCCATTAGGGTGTATAATCACCTATCCAGAGAAATTCCATTTGATTCTTTAATCTATTTCAATCCTGTCCCTCTCGGGAAGACGGTTGCTGATACCAACCGTTGGTGATATACATTCGATACACTCAAGTGAAATGAGCGGTCGGTCGTGTGTGGACCGGATTGCAAGACATTCTTGTTGAACCCAGTGTACTCTAGAGACACGCTATCAGAATATGGTTCCATACCTTGTCATAGTCAGAATCCAATCTCCAATAAGCGCCCGTGGTTTTGATTGTATACTATATATGTGGAGCATGAGATACAAGCGTTCCGCTAGATTGATATGTATTTGTATTTAGACACTATCATAATATCAAAATAAGATATGGTTTCAAAATTGTTTTGTGTTATAGTAAGGTAAAAACCATCGGTGTTTATATGTGGGCTGGTCTTAATACTATCCTTTTCTTCCAAAAGGATTTTGAACTTTAAAATCAATATAAATGTTATATAAACTTAGTGTGTTTTTCTCACTCTAGTTCACCAGACCGACCCGGTATTTGTAAATGCTCGGGTTAGCCAGGGTTGTATAGGATCAGGTTATTGGACCCTACGAAGTTCCGAAGACATGCTGTAGGAGTTCAGACGTATAGGTAATTATTCTGCTGTGTGGGGTATTATAACACCCCACCTCCGTAAAGGTCACTCACAAAGGGAATGCTTTAACTTTGATGGAGCGTTTTAGTAGACAGAACAGAAATTTATAAGACAGATAAATCAGTACTTGAAAAATTTATAACTTTATTACAACAGAAACCGAAGTAAGTTTGGTTACTTCTTTTCAAATCATAATATCAGAATTCAAGTACAAAAATATCAGTCTTGTACAAAAGCCTTCAGAATACATAGTTTTTAAAATCATAATCCCCCAACATAAACTGCTATGGTAAGATAGAGCCAAGGCCAAGCGATACTTCAAGCAGAGAAAGTCCAAATCAAGCTCCTAGATTTCCACCCTACAAACCTTGGGGGGGGGGGGGGGGGACGAAAGAGAAGGGGGAGAAAACAAGCAAGGTCAGATATAAAGTCTGGCAAGTCTAGTGAATTTTAGCATATGAACAGATAATAATATCATGACATGAAAATAAAGCTGGATAAGAGACAATATCAACAGGAGTAACTAATATACTTAAGCTAAACAGAAGAAACAGAATGATATAGCCCAAGTTATGCTTCTTACTTATATTTTACTTCTCTGCACTAATACTATTATAACAGGATTAGGTGTTACCCCAATGTCTAAACAGAAACAGAATAATGGTCCTCTACCACCCGAACAGAAGATACAGAAACAGAAATAGAATAATACTTACGGAAACAGAATGTTAGAATTAGGTGTACACTAGTAAATGGGCCTTTAACACCCCAACAGACGGTACCACGCAGAAACAGACAGGTGTTACCACCCAACAAAAACAGACAGTATCCCAACGGAAACAGACAGAACTAAGTGTACCTTAAATCTACCCCAAGCGATCGGCTCCCTAATACATAAATACCCTGTGTCAGCCACACAAAAGGGTGTATCACTTCCCAAAGTGGCAACCTTTAAATGACACAGACCTATTTGCAGATGTCACGGCGTCTTACATCCTCAGAGGCAGACCGGGATCCATGCACGCACATGACCCAGTTGGAACGCACCATCAACACCCCTCGCCATTATCAGAATGAACCGCTTATAATTAGTTCAGTAAGCGTGCCCGGACCCTACCTACTATTGGGTTATAGTTTTGATACCAGAAAGTGTCACTGACTAATATGGGTCCCAAACAACAGATGACACAAGTATTTTCCCTCCTAACCTTGTGTCCCCAGACTAACAAATTTCAGATTAACTTGTTTACAAGTTTTCAGACATACAGAGTTCAAGTCAACTAGTTCACAGATTAGAAAAATTAGGTTAACAGGTTTTCAGACTAATGGATCAAATGTACAGTTTTAACAGATTGTCTAACTTTGTATTGGGCCTACAGATTCACGAAACAGGTTTATTAATTCATCAGTCCAGTTGGTTTTAGCCCTATCTACCCAACACGTTTTAGACATCATATTTACCTCAGATTTGCATTAATTAAATATTAATGCGCAGACCTCTCACATTAGGTCGATAGCTTGTGGCCGCTGGATAAGCCAGGCGGTTCCGGGCAGACTTCTGCCACAAGCCAGACCTAACCTCGTGTCTAAGCATATTTTATTTATGCCTACGACCTCTCACATTAAACTAGCAGTTTGCAGTTGCTGGTTAAGCCGGTTGGGTCCGGGCAGGATTCTACCGTAAACATGAGTCTAACCTCGTGTCTCAGCATTTGTATTATAACCCATTTATTCCATTACAAATGATACAAATATCAGACTAATTATGCCAATTTAACAGATTTGACTTCTTTTCAAGTCGCAGCAGATAAAACAAATTAACATGTTTTACACAAATTACAATCATTCAGCTTTTCAACAGATCTAACAGATTTAGCAGCTCAGGCGGTTCAATAGATTTAGCAGATTAGGCAACTCAACAGATTTAGCAGATTGGGCAAAATTAGCAGATTAGGCGATTCAACATATTTAATAGTTTAGGCAATTCAGTAGACTAAACAGGTAATAGATTTAGCAGATTAGGCAAATTTAGCATATTAAACAGATAACAGTTTTAGTCGATTAAACATTCCTTAAAGTCCTATTCACATATCTTGCCTAATTCATAAAGTAAGCCTAAACTTATAAGCCTATATTATGCTCATAATCCACCATATAACATATGTCCCAAATTTTAGTTAAACTTGCATAGTTCAAAATATTCTCCAAAAACCTTACATATAAATTATGCCAAATATAGCCATGGATTACAATGCATGTCATATATCCAAAAACCCACTTTTAGGCGTGTTCACATTAATGGTTATCCTATTTAATATAGGTCTTTACGCCTAAGTTATACACAAAATAATCCTCCTTCTTCTAAATTACAGACTATAATATATAAAGTATGTCCAGATCTAGAATTACAACTTATGTCCTTTATATTTAAGTCATAATCAATCTCATATAATATTCCTCCAACTTATGTCCTGAATTACAACATGTGCTATGTATCTAAATCAATTGCTTATTTACAGTTAAATCTTTACGCCAAAATCCTAAGTCATATGTCCAATATTCTTCTATGCCTCAAGCCATATGTTCAATACACTTTATGTTTCAAACATGTCTAGCCATATGTCTCAGATTTATGTTCTAGCTACAGCCTATATTCTTTCCTCAAATCAGTCACAGATCAGTCATGCCCAATTTATGCATCATTCATTATTTGCCCCCAAAAGTTTGGCATTCGTGCGTCAATCTCTTATGAGATTTGGCTCAGGCTCGTGGTAGCCTAGCTATAGAACAGAAAGAAGAGAGATACAGAATAGTTACAATAGGATAGATCTAAACAGAACAGAATATGCATAACCTCAGATTTAGATTTACAACCATGTCACGATCATAATTAATCATATCTAAAAATAGCTATGCTTGCCCTGATTGGATTATAGAAGAAGAGTTGCAGTAGTTCTCTTTTAACCTAATTCGGATTTGGAAGAAGATGCACTATTTCTAGTTTTGATTCCAGCAGAGTAGCGACGCCATTATTTTATTTATTTATAATATTTTAGAGGCAGCATAAGGAGAGAATAAAACGGTGTAAAGAGAATGAGGCTAGGAGTCTGTTTATATAGGATTAGGCGGACGAATCTAGACAGAAAACATGACCAGATACATCAGAATGAACCCAGGCTCAGAACTGGGTTCTATCACTAGGTCGACCATAGGGTCGACCTGGTCCTGGGTAGGAAAATTTCCGCCCAATCTGCGCTAGCGTTTGAATATGAATTTCGAATTCGAATTTCAAGATGTTTTTGGTTCTGAAAATTCTTAAAACTTCGGAGGGTCATATCTCCCTCATACGGACTCCGTTTCTCGAAAACTCGGACTCGTTTCCAAGAAGAATTTCGAGACGTACGCAATGGCGCAACCCATTTCCCTTGATTCTTACTTTAAAAATTAATTATTCTCTGATTTGTTAATTATACGTTTACAGAAAATACGAGGTGTTACATTCTCCCCTCCTTAAAGGATTTCGTCCCCGAAATCTTCAAGTTAAGAAGAATGTGTCTTACCATCCGGTCATCCATCTACTCAAACATCATCCACAAGCATCCAATGTTCGTAGAAAACTTCTAATGTTGTATGAACATATGCAAAAGTGTGTGTATATGTTCCTTATTTAATGCAAAGATCAAGCGGTCTACTGATTCAGTTGACCTCCGTAATGCGAATTATGTCAGTGCCATGAGTTCCACATGTATGCAATTTTCCTATTTGATGCATATCATTTCTATATGAGTGCACAACCGTTCATTCATATGCAACATACATGTGATGAGTCAACCATTTCGCATCCATAAAAAAATGCACACACATCCATATGCAGTATGAAAGTGTTTTTGAGCCGATTTAGTGCCTAGTGTGTGTATATGCATCCACTGGCAATCACTAGCAACCACTTGCATCCACTTGCAACCATCAAACATAACATGTCTCAAACACATGTTTACACCCATTAGTTTCTACCTAAAGGTCGAAGGATAAAGTCGAGTGATAGAGGCAAGTATAATAAACTAAAGCTAGGTTCCCATTAGACATCGGTTTAACAGAATAACTCCCTAAGTATCAACCCTGAAGACCGAAATCAACATCAGATTAATACTCAGAGAATCACACCCATTAAACAAATGCCCAACTAGAAATCTATTTCACACTTTGAGTAAAAACTCCTACAGATTATTGATACAGATCAGATCACCAAATGATTCTTAGGAAGCTAAGCATGAAAAAAAACTCAGAATGTATGCATCCTAGTCAACTTAACGCTCAACACAGATACCCAACTTATCACAATTAGATGAGTCATAACCCTTATGGGTCTGAGTCTACAGCAGAATCAGAAACAATACTAGTATTAAAGTGCAGAGTATCGATTACAGAAAAAATGCCAAAATCAGAAAAGAGCTTTAACTCAATAACCAGATAAAGAAATTAAACCTCCTACAGAAAGTTTCCTTATTTCTATCCTATCCACTAGCCTCGAGAGTGTTCGCCTGCACTCCAGAAGTTGGTCCTGCCCTCTGCCCTTGCCCTCGTTTCTCCGGGCAGTCCCTAGTGAAGTGTCCCATCTCACCACAGTTGAAGCAAGTGCCCTTTCTTTTTCTGCAATCCTTGTTCAGATGAGTCGAGCTTCCACAAGTAAAGCACTTTTTCTCCTTCTTATCTTCAGACTTTTCATCCTTCTTTTGTGTTTCCTTTTTGGGCCATGCTTTCTTGTACTGTGGTTCTTCCTTCTTTGCCTCTTTCTTGCCCTTGTCTTCCTCGTGTAGTAGTGCCATGTCCACCAATCTCTCGTAAGTCGCTCCCATGCCTACATGGGTCATGGCTAGGCTGTGCAGTGGCTCGTTCAATCCTTTAACAAAGCGAAGAGCGTTTTTATGCTGGGTGTTGACTAAATCTAGTCCGAACCTAGCCAGTTGGTTGAACTGGTTGACGTATTCCTTGACTGTCATACCTTCTTGCTTAAGAGATAAGAACTTTTCCAGTTGTAGACTTCGTTCAGCTTGCGAGAGGAATTTCGTCTCAAACCTTGTTCTGAAATCCATCAATGTTTCAACCAGCCGCTCGGCGTTAGTGACTTCCCACCAATAGGAAGCTTCGTCCTTGAGCAACCATACCGCCAATTGTACCTTCTGCCTATCATCCACCTCGAAGATAACGAACAGATCCTCAGTTTCTTTGAGCCAGTTCCTCGCTTCTACGGATGATTCAGTTCCCTTGAAATCCTTTCCACCCATGGCCTTAAAATCTTTACAGATCTTTGAGAAAGCAATTGCACGAGGTGGGGGCGGAGGAGGGGGAATCGCTGCGGATGGAAGAGGAATGTCTGCTGGGCCTGCATCGTTGGCCCTAGCCTCTAAGTACCTCCTGAACCAGCCAGGTACCGGTACGCCCTCAGGAAGGTTAAGATCCCCAGACATGCTGAAAAGAAATAAAAAGGAAAGATTCAAAACAAAGGATAGAAAGATAGGCTATGGCTTTGGAGATTATGTTTTTCAAAACAGGCTTTCCCCTTTTGAAAATACTTTCTTTTAAAACCTTTTTGAAAATAGTTTTTCAAAAGCTTTTTATCAAGTCTGGTAACCTTCAGCTCTGATACCAAGTGTAACACCCTACCTCCGTTAAGGCCACTCACAAAGAGAATGCTTTAACTTTGATTGGAGCGTTTTAGTAGACAGAACAGAAATTTACAAGACAGATAAAACAGTACTTGAAAAATTTATAACTTTATTACAACAGAAACCAGAGTAAGTTTGGTTACATATTTTCAAATCACAATATCAGAATTCAAGTACAAAAATATCAGTCTTGTACAAAAGCCTTCAGAATACATAGTTTTTAAAATCATAATCCCCCAACATAAACTGCCATGGAAAGATAGAGCCAAGGCCAAGCGATACTTCAAGCAGAGAAAGTCCAAATCAAGCTTCTAGATTTCCACCCTACAAAACTGGGGGGAACGAAAGAGAAGGGGACGAAAACAGGCAAGGTCAGACATAAATTCTGACAAGTCCACTGACT
This sequence comes from Allium sativum, assembly GCA_030737875.1. Lineage (NCBI taxonomy): Eukaryota > Viridiplantae > Streptophyta > Magnoliopsida > Asparagales > Amaryllidaceae > Allium > Allium sativum. Next base: position 304,283,805 of record CM060912.1, on the reverse strand, counting down.
TTCAGCATATGAACAGATAATAATATCATGACATGAAAATAAAGCTGGATAAGAGACAATATCAACAGGAGTAACTAATATACTTAAGCTAAACAGAAGAAACAGAATGATATAGCCCAAGTTATGCTTCTTACTTATATTTTACTTCTCTGCACTAATACTTGTATAACAGGATTAGGTGTTACCCTGATGTCTAAACAGAAATAGAATAATGGGCCTTTACCACCCGAACAGAAGGTACAGAAACAGAAACAGAATAATCCTTACGGAAACAGAATGTTAGAATTAGGAGTACACTAGTAAATGGGCCTTTACCACCCCAACAGACGGTACCACGCAGAAACAGACAGGTGTTACCACCCAACAAAAACAAACAGTACCCCAACGGAAACAGACAGAACTAAGTGTACCCTAAATCTACCCCAAGCGATCGGCTCCCTAATACATAAAACCATGTGCCAGCCCTACAGAAGGGTGTATCACTTCCCAAAGTGGCAACCTTTAAATGACGCAGACTTATTTACAAATGTCACGGCATCTTACATCCTCAGAGGTAGACCGGGATCCATGCACGCACATGACCCAGTTGGAACGCACCATCAACACCCCTCGCCATTATCAGAATGAACCGCTTATAATTAGCTCAGTAAGCGTTCTCGGACGCTACCTACTGTTGGGTCATAGTTTTGATACCAAAAAGGGTTACTGACTAATATGGATCCCAAACAACAGATAACACAAGTATTTTCCCTCCTAACCTTGTGTCCCCAGACTAACAGATTTCAGATTAACTTGTTTACAAGTTTTCAGACATACAGAGTTCAAGTCAACAAGTTCACAGATCAGAAAAATCAGGTTAATAGGTTTTCAGACTAACGGATCAGATGTACAGTTTTAACAGACTTACAGATTGTCTAACTTTGTATTGGGCCTACAGATTCACGAAACAGGTTTATTAATTCATCAGTCCAGTTGGTTTTAGCCCTATCTACCCAACACGTTTTAGACATCATATTTACCTCAGATTTGCATTAATTAAATATTAAAGCGCATACCTCTCACATTAGGTCGGTAGCTTGTGGCCGCTAGATAAGCCGGGCGGTTCTGGGCAGACTTCTGCCACAAGCAAGACCTAACCTCGTGTCTAAGCATATTTTATTTATGCCTACGACCTCTCACATTAGACTAGCAGGTTTGCGGTTGCTGGTTAAGCCGGTTGGGTCCGGGCAGGCTTCTACCGCAAACATGAGTCTAACCTCGTGTTTCAGTATTTTTATTATAACCTATTTATTCCATTACAAATGATACAAATATCAGACTTATTATGCCAATTTAACAGATTTGACTTCTTTTCAAGTCGTAACAGATTAAACAAATTAACATGTTTTACACAAATTACAATCATTCAGCTTTTCAACAGATCTAACAGATTTAGCTGCTCAGGCGGTTCAACAGATTCAGCAGATTAGGCAACTCAACAGATTTAGCAGATTGGGCACAATTAGCAGATTAGGCGATTCACCATATTTAACAGTTTAGACAATTCAGTAGATTAAACAGGTAACAGATTTAGCAGATTAGGCAAATTTAGCATACTAAACAGATAACAGTTTTAGTCGATTAAACATTCCTTAAAGTCCTATTCACATATCTTGCCTAATTCATAAAGTAAGCCAAAACTTATAAGCCTATATTATGGTCATAATCCACCATAAAACATATGTCCCAAATTTTAGTTAAACTTGCATAGTTCAGAATATTCTCCAAAAACCTTACATAAATATTATGCTAAATATAGCCATGGATTACAATGCATGTCATATATCCAAAAACCCACTTTTAGGCATGTTCACATTAATGGTTATCCTATTTAATATAGGTATTTACGCCTAAGTTATACACAAAATAATCCTCCTTCTTCTAAATTACAGACTATAATATATATAAAATGTCCAGACCTAGAATTACAACTTATGTCCTTTATATTCTAAGTCATAAACAATCTCATATAATATGCCTCTAACTTATGTCCTGAATTACAACATGTGCTATGTATCTAAATCGATTGCTTATTTACAGTTAAATCTTTACGCCCAAATCCTAAGTCATATATCCAGTATTCTTCTATGCCTCAAGTCATATGTTCAGTACACTTTATGTTTCAAACATGCCTAGCCATATGTCTTAGATTTATGTTCTAGCTACAGCCTATATTCTTTCCTCAAATCAGTCACAGATCAGTCATGCCCAATTTATGCATCATTCATTATTTTCCCCAAAAATTTGGCATTCGTGCGTCAATCTCTTATGAGATTTGGCTCAGGCTCGTGGTAGCCTCGCTATAGAACAGAAAGAAGAGAGATACAGAATAGTTACATTAGGATAGATCTAAACAGAACAGAATATGCATAACCTCAGATTCAGATTTACAACCTTGTCATGATCATGATTAAAATTCATATCTAAAAATAGCTGTACTGCCTTGATTGGATTATAGAAGAAGAGTTGCAGTAGTTCTCTTTTAACCTAATTCGGATTTGGAAGAAGATGCACTATTTCTAGTTTTGATTCCAGTAGAGTAGCGACGCCATTATTTTATTTATTTATAATATTTCATAGGCAGCATAAGGAGAGAATAAAATGGTGTAAAGAGAATGAGACTAGGAGGCTGTTTATATAGGATTAGGCGGACGAATCTAGATAGAAAACGTGACCAGATACATCAGAATGAACCTAGGCTCAGAACTGGGTTCTGTCACCATGTCGACCCCCTGGTCGACCCCTAGGTCGACCTCGTCCCTGGGAGGTCGACCATAGTGTCGACCCCCAGGTCGACCTGGTCCTAGGCGGAAAAATTCCCGCCTAGTCTGCGTTTGCGTTTGAATTCGAATTTCGAATTCGAATTTCAAGATGTTTTCGGTTCTGAAAATTCCTAAAACTTCGGAGGGTCTTATCTCCCTCATACGGACTCCGTTTCTCGAAAACTCGGACTCGTTTCCAAGCATAATTTCGAGAGGAATGCAATAGCGCAACCCTTTTCCCTTGATTCTTATTTTAAAAAATAACTATTCTCTGATTTGTTACTTATACGTTTACAGAAAATACAGGGTGTTACAGGTATATAAGGACAGGTTATTATAACTATCCAGATGTATTGATGTACTCTGATGATTGTAAGTATTTTATAAGCTTTTAATAAAAGTTATTTCTATATTATATTGTTCCGCTGCGATGTGAGACTCTGATTCTGTGTTGTGTTGATTCTTTTTCTTCTATTCTAATATTTCTTTCTTTCTTATCCCACCCACTAATTTCTTTCTAATGGCTATCTGGTGCGTTCGATACTGGGATTTTGGCAAATAATATGAGATTTATATATTATTGTCGAAATTTGAGCATCGAATTTCTACCGGGTCGTTACAGTTTTCTTCCTTTGCGTTTGTACAAAATTGAACCCACCAGCATCGTATTATTTTGAAGATCTCTCGAATCTCTACAAAGTTTGATCAGGAATCGGGATTTAATTTGGATTAGATGAAGAGAAATTAGGGACTCAAATTGGAACAAATTCAGCCATTGTTTTTGAACGAACGACGGCTTGGTTTTGTAAATTAGGATTAGGTTTAGAGAATTTTAGGATTTATATAGTGGAGACAATATATATATATATGTTTTATTTTTTTTATTTGGTTTTTACTTGTCTCTACATATGTAGTAGGTGACAAATGATATTAAATTAGCTAACTGGGCATGATGGGACCACACTTATTTTTCATTCAAATTTCAAAAGAAAGGGAATAAAAGGAAAAATGAATGCTTGATTCATTTTCTATGATTTCATTTCATGACATTAAAAATGAGGTTTTTAAGGCAAACATGTTTTTACATTTAAAACATGTACATTTTTCTATGTTCTCATTTACCTTAAAAATGTAAACTTTATATTTTTAGCTCCTTTACATTAAACACATGTTGCATAAAAATATAATCCATTTCATATTGCATGTAAGTAAAATCTTTTTATATTGCACAAAAATATAATCTTTTTATATTAAGTAAAAATGTAATCTTCTTATATTGAAAAAAAAGTAGTCTTTTTATATTACATAAAAATGCAATTCCTTCCTATTCTTTTCTTTTAATCTTTTTATTTACATTGGAAATGTGAAATTCTATGTAATCTTTTATTTAGATTGAAAATGTGAGATTCTATGTGATCTTTAAATTGTTTTCTTTCTTTTTTTTATTTCTTTTTTTTAATTCTGACGCATTTTCTATTTAAAATTACTTAAAATAAAATTTTAAATTGGTTTCCGGGTTATTACACAAACCTCCTGAACATTCACCAACATCCCTTCAATCACATAGATCGTCATCTTCATCCACAATTAACCAAAAAACATATACTCCATATCTCTTCCATGCTGCCAAAATAAACATCATCCTTCCACCACAACCTCAACACGAAAGCCATACACCATCGTTTCATCTGCGCTTACAGTGTACGACTCACTAAGCAATTTCATAAACCACAACATTGTGTTTCGATCGAACTTATACCTCTGATTCCAATTAAATACACTATAAGTCGCTGACGCAAATTTATCTCCTAAATCTAAATCGTAATTGTTTATCCAAACTAATACCTCAAAAGAACCTAGATCGAACCAAAGACGGCTTCAGGCAGTGCAATTATTTTGGTAGAGATGATTTTTTTTCATGCTTTGCGAACTTGGACGACTGGTTCAAGGGGAAGAATTTGTCGATTGGGAATAAAGTAGGAGCGACGTATTTTTATTTGGATTTAGGGAATTAGAAGGAGTAGATGAAGTGGGACCATGTTTTATTATTTACAACATGGTGCTAAGACCACCCCAATATGTTCTTCCTAATGTCGTGACTAAAAAATACCGCAAGAATTAGTATTACACTCTTCTTAACACCACGCACTTAAAAAATAGGGGCTACCACACGGTTTTACCCTATTTCTATTTCCTTCGTCCTCGTTTCTAAAACCGATCAACTAGCTAAACCCTGGATCTATAACCGATCAACGAATTCAACACCGCATGTCGAGGAATATACATAAGCCATGAATAAAGTTTGAATTAAACAAACTAGAAGAGGAATTGAGATATTGGGGTTTTCAGATCACCAAACAATTGAGATATTACCGTACGAATCTGAATTTTCCCGCGAGAGATGCGAAGAAGACAACGATTATGAGATATTAGAGTTCTTGGATTGGCTTAGTATGTAATTAGTTCGGCAATTAAAGATCAAGTGAGAGATTATAATGGAAAGTTAATGTGGTATTAGGAAGCATACAAAATTTAATGAGTTTTATTTTTTTTAATTGCGGTATTAGGAAGAACATATTGGGGTGCCCTTAGCATCACACTTATTTAATGGAGGAGCTAGGAAATTGGAACGAGTGGATGAATATGGACAAAAAAAATAATGGTCTATGGAGGAACATACAGTTGTTTATAGCCAAATTTACAAAACAAGAAGCAGCAAAAAAATTTGTCTGGAGGGAAGTTCTGAATTAGAGCCTAATTTTCAATTTAGAGGGAAAACGTATTACAACTAATAAAAAAGCGTTGTTAAAAATAATCATCCTTTACAACTGACAAAAATAGTTGTAATTAACACCATCAAAAGTTATAAAATAGAAAAGTTGTCAAAAAAAGTATTTATTACAACTGGAGAAAATGAACAGTTGTAATTGCAATGTATTACAACTTGTAAAATAAAAGAGTATTTAAAAATTATTTTATTACAACTTTCTGAATAAAAAAGTTGTAAAAAAACTTCTGCTACAACTGTCATTTTATGACAGTTGTAAAATTACAGTTGTAGTAGGGTCATTTTGTAATAGTGACGTTTGAACCCCTTACTACCCAGTTCAGTATAAGCATGCCTTCGCCTCCTCATGAGACCTCGGTGTAGTGTGATAAAAAGGAATACTGACTGATACAGATCCCTAACTAAAAATGCAGATTAGCATATGTCACCCCTAGACCTAGTCTGTAACATACCGTCTTTCGTCCACTTCAAGCTGGTAATAAAACCAACTTGAACCGTTCGAAATAATAGAATGCTATTAGCTTATGAGGTAAATAGAATAAATCATAGAATCACAGACATAGAAAAATAGAATATCTCGCAACGGAATAAATAAATTATACAATTGTACTTCATGAAGCTACTAAATAAAAATCAAAATTTATACATAATATCAGAGTTACAAAATTAAATGCAGTGGAAGTCTAAATACAAGAATTTCTAATAAAAAGGTGAAATAGCCAGAATCAACAGGTAGAGGTGATATCTTCAACAGTCTCCAGCTTCAAAAGGTGAAACTCAACACTGCAATACTCGATCTGACCCGAGCAGTGATGCAAAACATAACAACTCGGATCAGGACTAACATTATCATGGAAGTAAATAAACTCAAATGAAATATTCAATGAAATGCAATAAGTAACTTAAAGGATGTTTGTGATCACCATCCTCTAAGGATCTGTCAAACTAATATCATATAGTATAATATGTTATTATAATAGTGTCTATGGTTAAATATAACATATTAAAATAGCGTAAGCAGGATTACATTTTTACCCTTACACTGTTTATAAACATTGTCGTAAAAATTGCATATAAAACACCAGTAACGGTCAGTGGATAGGGATGCGCCGCTATACGACAACGTCAAATCAAAATCGTAGGGGCACGATCAGGATAAACATGACAAGGCATCGAGGCAATACCCATCAGTAGGATTCTACCGGATTGTGGACCCAAGCCAGTGGTAACACATGGCCGCGACTACCGCCCACCCCAGACAATACTCCCAAAATCAAAGGCGCCAATCAATCACAAAGTAATATATATGGTACCGAAGAAGCATGTCTGCTAAGAGGAGCTAGCTCACGTTAACCTGGGTATGGCTCCTGTTTTAGTCATTTTAATTATGACCTAAAGGTCAAGGCTATCCATCATCGTTCTCTTTCTTCAAATCCAGTAATCAGCACCAAACCATCCTACTTCATTCTAGAACTCCACCGTGTACATAGTAATTAAAGTTGTTTTCGATGTTGGCAGAAAGTATGACAATATCCGATCCTGGTCTCTTTAACAACCAAACGTTTACATTTTTCACACCGTGGCCATTTTATAAAATCATATCTTGAAATAAATTTGATTTAAGAAATTTCTTTAATTCAAATCAAACAGCTTATGAATCAATTCCACATATAAAATTATTTTAATTCATATTCAGTTAATTTATAATCGAATTTATATATTCATATCAATTATAATTTCAACTTCCAATTAATTACGCAGTTCACGTTCATTTCCTATTAAGTTCAATATTTAAGTCAACTCAAAATTCGTATTTAGTTAATTTAAAATCAAATTCATTAAATCAAGTATCATTATATAAATTTAAATCTTTAAACCTCGAATTTAAATCGCAAAATCAAAACTTATCCACCTATTAGGTTTATTATTAAAGTTTATAAAATATATATATATAAAATAAGCATTGAAAATACACTTATAAGTTATAAATTTATATGGAAAATAGCTTTATAAAAATATAAGTTTAAAATAATTTAGAAATAGGTTTAAAAAGAATAATTTTTTTATAATATATTAATATAAAGTTAAAAATACATATATGATTAAATTATACATTTTAAAATTAATAAATTAAAGCAAAATCTTAAATAAGCATTTGAATACATTATTACTTGTAAAATCATTTTAAAACATATATTTTAAATTTTACAAAATTTAAGTATAAATCTCTTAAATGTAAATATAAGATCTTAAATTAATTTTATTACAAATGAATTTTCCAAATCATTTTAATTCAGAAACATGAGCAACGATGTCCGTATGTAATTTTCTACCCTATGGTCAAGTGATACAGTTATTTATCATTTCAACCCACAATTTATAAAATTTCTACGAGTTTATCATTTCAACATGTAATCCCAAATTTAGTTAAAATTGTTCAGGTCTATCATTTCAACTCATAACAATTTTTCCCTAATCTAATGTCCGTTCGGGTATGTATCATTTCAACCCTTAGTGATTTTTTCTAAACTATGGATATCTACAATATAACAAATCATCACATATCATTAATCACATCATAGTCATATATATAATCAGTGTACATACATGTCATATGAATATCGTGTCACATATGAAAGTGTATATTCTAAACAAACAATTTCTACTAGCAATCCTATATATTTCATAATAGTTCATTTAGTTGATCTAACATCTATGAAATAATGTGAGTCGGGTGTGAGATAAACTCACCTTTCGTAGTGCATAAATGGAGACAGTAGAAGAATTGACACAAAATAAACCGACGACTTCCAGGCACGATTCAGAATAGATTTGTTTATTTTAATAAGAGGAGGCTAGGGAATTTTCAGTGGATCGGTATGGCTATTTGGGTTTTGGAATGGTTCTCAAACTCAACACCAAATTTAACTCAAAATAAACCCATTATATTCTTTACACAATATTTTTTCTATATATACAAGAACATATAAAATTTTAACATATATATTTAAAATTCGACGCACAAAAATATATTTTTAAATTATACATTTAAATAAAACACAATTCTAATGCATACTAAATCATGTACACTTATATATAATATATAATTTGAAACACACATAAACTCATACATACACACACCGTACATACAACAAAAATTATAATAGTATATATATTATAAAATATACATAAACACACAACAAATCCTTTTTCAAAATAGATATATATTTAATATAAACGTATACACAGTAAAATTAATATATACCTATATATTTAAAATTCGACACATTCCAATCACTTATATATATATATATATATATATATATAAAATAATTATATAGCACGAAGCCGTATATATTTTTAAATTACATACAACGCAAACACACCCAGATAAAACCATAAAAATGGTATATATATATAAATATTTAAAACATATATATATGTTTAAACCTATTTATTTCTTTCAAAATAATTAAATTTCCAAAGCAACTCAATGCCACGCATTCAACACCGAAATATATGTTTCTTTTATATATAGTCATAGATTTATAAACGCACACAAGCATTTATCACATAAAACCATATATAAATATTTTATACAAATTGATGCACACAACAAAACTATATGTATATGTCTATACATATATATATTTCTAAAATAATAAATTTTTTAAACAAAAATATACACACTCAACAAAAGGGGACACACACAAAATCATTCTCATGCACAAGTAAGACCACTCATGCCATACAGTAACACAAACACACACTGTCAACACACCACACAAACAAAATAACACATAGACATGTTAAAACTCATACCTCGACACATGAACGCACACGTAAAAGCATACCCCATAAACTTAAACAGCTCACTACTACATACATATTATATAATGATCAATTTGTCTTTATGTGAGGGATGCAAGTCATGACGTAATCCTATGGTTTAGATTTTTATGTCACTCAATTTATGTCAAATATTTGTGTCTATATAGACTTTCTCTTATATAAATCACACACAAACACAGATGAAATAAAATAAAACGCAAGCCCTAAACAAACATATATATAATATAAATTAAACATAACTCAATGCAAAAAAATCTGAAGTAAGATAAACTCACACAAGCACATAACGCAAATTAAAATTATGACATATATACAGTAAAATCAGCACGACACTAAGCACATACAAAACCACATACACATAATAATATTTTTTTTCAAAACTATATAAATTTTAAAACAACTCACACCAAACAATATATATATATATACACACACCTTTCAAACTAATATATATGTATACAAATGTTCTCAAGACAAATAATTTTTTAGATAACTCACCCAAACACCACACTATAAATATACACATGCACTGATCCATGCAAAAACAACTCATGCCCACCCGCACAAGAACACGCACATGCACTGATTCAAATGGGAAAACATACCCAAACTCACGCCACACAAAACAGACAGAATCACACTCACATGCAAGCATCACAACAGAACGGATGAGTTGGTCAACTAGGACATGGATGTGAGTTGGGCTAGCGACAGCGGCAATAGCAGGCGTCGTTTGGGTGAAGCGCTGGCAAGGTGGCACGGTTGGATTAGGGCAGACGACGAGGCTTTGAGATGAAGGGAAGTTCCAGGTTTTTTCCTCTTTTTATTGGATGTCTTCGCAGAAAGGAAGGTGGTGAGAGACAAAAATGGTGAAGGTACATATATGCGGTGGAAAGATGATGGAAGAGCACAAAGTTTTTAGGAAGGAAAGTTTTTTTTTCTAGAGAGAGGACAAAGAGATTGGAGAAAAAATGAAAACTGACATGGCATGGAAGAAGAAAACATAAGAAGGGAAAAATGGGAAAGAACAACAATTGTTTCACGAAATAAATAAATAGGAGATGGGGTAGAGAAAAAGATAAGCCGTTGAAAATATATATTTGGGAAGAAACGTATGGGAAACATACTATATTCACGAAGGGGAAAAAGTAATGAGTTGATGCATTAATTTCTCTTGGGACCACGCGTTTTGGGAAGAGATCGAATTTTGAACAAAAATTGGGGAATAATATATGCGATGGGAAGAATATAAACAAACGACAAAAAAGGAAATGGTATCAAATTGAATTCAATGAATGGAAATATGGAAACAAACATATTATAAAAAGAAAGGAGGAAGAAGCAAGGGAGTAAACATATTTTTTTTTGAATGATATTACATGCTTTGAATTGAAAGTGTAACGTTACGTGCATGGTTATATGAATGGTTTTGGAAAAATAAGGAAAATGAATGGATGCTTTGCGAAAAAATTTTAAAGGAACGTTCATGCATTAATGCTAAGAATGGTTTTTTTTTAAAATGCATGGGATGGAAGAATGAATGCATGCATGAATCTGCAAGAAATAAGTGATGGGAAAGAAATAAATGGTTGCTAATGGAGATAAATAAATAAATAAATGCACTAAATATAAATGAAGAGTCATATATGGAAAAACATGAATGGCTTAAGCGAATATTTGGCAAAAAAAAAAGAATGGTTTAAATTTTGAAAAAAATGAACATGTAAGGAAAACATTAGTACTAAGGAATGGAAGAACATTAAAAAGGTAATCAATGTATGCAAATAAAGGAAACAATATAAATATTTTTGCAAATTAAATCAATAATAGACGAAATAAAAGGAAAAATCCAAACAAATAAAACAAAATTTAAATTAAATCATTAAATAAAATATAATTAAAATTGAGATTGTTACAATCTCCCCCACTCAAACCTTTTCGTCCCCGAAAAGGAACGAGGTTGGAAAATAGTAATTAAATATTTATTATATCTAAACCAAATGGTTCATATTTATCTTCATACCTATATAATTTTAGAAATATATATATATATAAATCAATTTTTCTTCAAACATTTCAAAATAGTTTTAGGTATTCACTCGACGTTTCGGTTGGCAATATATATCTATCCCACTTTCAAAACCTGAAAATATATATTGATGATATCGCGGTGATCACCAGAACCATTTTCAAGCGACTAGAGTTTGACACTATATCTATCTAGTACATATATGATTTAACATATACGTTGATCAGACGTATACCCAAATCACTAAGTATTTGATAGTTCAGTTTTAACATCGAATAAATACTTAAAACATCTTTCTATATTTAAATAGAATATATACCAAAATTTTAGATCATATATTATAAATAATCAAACTGACCATTAGGGAAGTTTCCCTACTGCAAGAGCCAAAACCAATTTGTCTATGCCAATGAATTTCGGTGTAATTTTCACGCATCGCGTTTTCTTTCTCAAATCTATCTGACCCTGATTCTTCGTTACCATTTCTTGCTTCGCTTTCTTCTCTACCATTCTGCGATCTTTATAATTCTCCATATTTACCGATTCTCGTTTCGATTCTTCCTATTTAAATACATTCAGATTTGTTTTACTCTTCTTTTCCATCTCAATCACAACTGTGTGAATTATCAATTTAGGGGAACCCTCGAGCATCCAACCGATTCACCAGCAATCGTCACAAATAGGTATACTTTCAATTTTCTGATAAATGGTCATGGTGATTTTGGATTTTTTTTTTGAAATTTTTGTCACAAACTTGGTGTTATAACAGTTACCTCACCAGAAAATTGCCTCAACGACAACTTGCCTATTATGTGTAATTGCATTCAGGTATATAGAAATTCAGAAATCAACTATCGTGATGTTGATTCATGGCTCCTTTTTTATGTTTTAGATTTGAAGTTTTCCCTGATTCGGTTATGCACAAAAAATGTTTTTGTAATAAGGGTACTAACGTTTAGGAATTAAGAATTTACAATAAAAACATGCTCAGTACTTAATAAGTAGTTTTACTTAGAAGAACAACTAAGTTCCCTTTACCTAGAATAATATTCAACTGTTTTACTGACGCTATGGTAGTTATTCATGACATTATTGGTTGTCGGCAAGTTTTTCGTGGTCTTAGATTGACACAAACTTGGTGTTATAATAGTTACCTCACCAGAAAATTGCCTCGACGACGACTTGCCTATTATCTCTAATTGCATTCAGGTATACGAAATTCAGAAATCAACTATCGTGATGTTGATTCATGGCGCCTTTTTTATGTTTTAGATTTGAAGTTTCCCTGATTCAGTTATGCACAAAAAATGTTTTTTTTTTGGTTTTCTTTCTTTAAATACAACTGCAATATATCTTGATAATAATAATAAAATGTTAAAAGCTTAGTCATTCCGAAAAAATGTTTATTATTTATTTTGAAAAACCATGCATCTCAGATTCAGGTGAGATTTTTTTCCGAAATAAACACTTAATTTCTCTTTTTTTTTAAAATCGGATTATTTCATATTAAACAGTTGGTCGTGCAATCCATCTGTAGTCAGCAATTTAGTGTCGGCGTGAGTCGAAGTTCTGTGTGTTCGTGTTGTTTTTTTTTCCAGAATTTAGGCCAACTGAATTTAGTTGTTTTGCTTATTGTAAATTGTTAATTCCTAAATGTTAGTACCCTTATTATTTTGAAAATCCATGCAGCTCAGATTCAGGTGAGATTTTTTTCGAAATAAACACTTAATTTCTGTTTTTTTTTAATATCGGATTACTTCAGATTGAACAGTTGGTCGTTCGATCCATCTGTAGTCAGCAATTTAGTGTCGGCATAAGCCGAAGTTCTGTGTGTTCCCGCTGTTTTTTCTTTCAGAATTTTAGGGCAACTGAATGTAGTTTTTTTGTTTATTTGATTACTGTTATCAGTGATTCTCAGGCCACATTTGTTTAAGAAGTTGAATCTTCAAAAGTTAATATTAATATTTTAATAAGGGTACTAACATTTAGGAATTAAGAATTTACAATAAAAACGTGCTCAGTACTTAATAAGTAGTTTTAATTAGAAGAACAACTAAGTTCCCTTTACCTAGAATAATATTCAACTGTTTTACTGACGCTATGGTAGTTATTCATGACATTATTGGTTGTCGGTAAGTTTTTCGTGGTCTTAGATTGAGTCAAACTTGTGCAGTGGAAATTAATGGATGTTGGAAGAAACCACATCTTAATCCTTAGTTACTGTGACTAAACAATATTTCAATGGAACTGCACTATAAAATGAATAAATAATAGATCGAAAAGCTTAGAAAAATAAAATAAAGGATGGAATGCCTAAGGGAAAGTTTAAGTTTGGAACTAACTTGATCAATCGGTAATTCATTTGTTAGTGCTGATCGATTTGTGAAAAAGGATTTTGGCTCTACTTTGTTTCTAATATGATTACACATGTCATTTGAGGAAACCGGAATTTTTTTGGGAATGGGTATTGATCGACAACAGTCGTTTTCCCCTAAATCTTGAAGATTTGAGCACTTTTGAAGAAAGGGACATCCTTCACTAATCAGACATGTTATTAAAGATTCTACATCTTTAAATGAGAACTGTGTAAATTCGAAAATGAAAATTCTAGCTTTCTCGTTTGGAACAACTGATAAACATAAAGAAGTTATGATTGTTATTAACAGTCGATCTGAATGTTTTTGCAGTGCACTTGATGATGATGATGATTGTAACGACCTGTGTTTTTCGACCATTTAAATCTGAATATTTAAATGGGTTTTAAATATTTTATTTGAAATATAAATGGATTTTAATATTTAAATCGCTATTTAAACGAAGTTGAACGATATATATTCATATATGATATAAATCGAGCTTGAAAATGGCGTGCAGTTCGTAAATTGGAATTTTGAACTTCAACTGGATATACAGGATTCAATATAAGTCGGATTTCTATGAAATAAGAAACGTTGGAACCGTATTGATGATAATTTTCATATGAAAGAGAAAAATTCAGATTTCGTATTACGGTTTGTTATTTATGGCCAAATCAAATTTTAAAATAGTCGCTGTGAAAAATCGTTATTTAAATATCGGCCTTTAAAATGGCCATTTTGCAAACGGTCTCTGTTTTCGATGAAATTTGTTTCATTGGAACTGTAACGTTAAATTATTGTAAGAAAATCAAAATGTGTAGCAAACCGATGTCGTATGTGGCCACGGTAGCCGTAAAAGCCTGTTCAATTTCTATAGCGCGTAATTAATATAGTAAAGGGATATTCGAGTGTAACTTGAGCAGACGACCGAATTAAGCCGTGAAACCAGTCCCGTTGAGTTCGTATCGTCGATTAGAGTCAGGATAAGCATATAGTTTGTTATTTTTGAAGATCGGTTAATTTGGTGTTCAAAAGGGCATTGCGGTGCACGTAAAAATAGCCTACCAGGGAAACAGTCTCAGAATGCGACGAAACTGGTGCCGTTGGGTTCGTATTGAAGAATTATTTTAGGATTTCAAGGTTTAAAGTTAATTTGATTTATCTGGTGATCGTGGAAAAATTAAACGCGTGTTTATTTCTGGTTTTATAAAGGAAATTTTTTCATACGACCTCAGATTTCGATGAAACTTGTCCCATTGGGTCCGGAATACCTTTTTACATTAAGATTAGCTTTTTTTGTCAGAAAACAGAAATCATTTGTGGTAGTTTTTATCAACTACTTCACGTTGAAGTTTCACAGAACATATTTTTATAATTAAAAATGCCTATATAATCTAAAGCTACTTAAAGGAATATATAGAATATATGACTAATGCATGTTGTACGAGACACGCACATGCACAACTCTCCTGCATCCCTCCTTCCCCAGATACTTATGCAAGTAGCATCACTTCATCCACCTACCTCATCAAGTCACCCTAAGCACGTACGAGCCTACTATCTACATATTCACTGATCCCATTCTATTGTATTTTCTTTTCAGCAGTTATTAATCGTGCCGACCACGTTTTGAATGTACCCAGCTACTCCACTAACCTATATCCTATAACACCTTGACACCCACGAAACATCCCTTATAAAAGCCGCTGCTACCCATTCTCATTTCAGCAGAACAAATGAGAACTAACCCATCCTCTCACCTAAAAAAAATGGTGCTGCAAAGTTAAACCGTCTTCCATCCCATATTTAATCAAACTTCCTTTACCGTTTAGTTACAGCTGCTCGCGTACGGGGATTCATGCGAAGTGGTTGGCAGATCGGAAGCAGGGCGGTTGACGCAGTCCTGACGTAAGTTTGGGGTAAGGTGGTTTCGAAGTGAGGTTCTGGCGGGCCTATGGAGCTGCGACTTCGGGCTGGGGCGTTGGACGAGAGACGATCTTCGGTGGGTTAGAGGATGGACACGGGTTAGGAGTCATTATGGTTGTGAGAAAGGAGATGAACTCCAAGTAAAGCTTTGATGCTGGAGATGGGGTCATGCGTACTGTCATGGTACGTGATAAGTAGGGAGAGAACCATGGGAATGAAGTAACGAGGAAGTGGGACATGTTGTAGTGGAAAGATGGCAGCATGGTTCGGTGACAACTGGAAAGAAATGGGCACCATCTAAAACGAACGGTATGGCTGGAGTTTCATGATGGAAACAGGGTTGTACAAAAGTATCGGCCCCTTTGTGTAAAACCGTGATGATTCGTGGGCAAAGGGAAAGTCTGGAGCTTATTAGAGCCAAGCAGAAAACGTACTAAGTATATCACGAAGAAGGATCGACTACCAGTAAGATTTTAAAACATAATCAGTTAGAATAATTAATTTAATTTAATTATCAATAAAAGGATTAATGTTTAAGTTAAACCGAAAACTGTTTTGTGCAGTTCGCTGTAGAGGCCTGCGTTGAAGTGAAGGCCGAGCTCGGGTTCTCTAGTGGTGACCTTTGGCGGTCAAGTCCGCCTGGATGCCGTCAGTATATAGCAGTTTGGGTGGGGGAACAATGGTGCATGCGGAAGGGTATAGACTAGTGTGGGTTTCAAGTGAGGGGTGGTGACCGGTGTTTATCAGTGGGCGGTGGCGATCATCAGTAGGTGGGAGCGGTGCAAGTTACGGTGGAAGGCAGGTGGGTTCGCAGCTTGAAAGGAAGGAGTGGACGGGAATCAAAGAAAACAGTGGAAACAAAGAAGCAGATGAGAATAAACAGTAAGTCACTATATACGCCTAATCACATTTGGAAGGAACTAATTATGTTTAGTTTAAAACGTTAATGTATACGAATACGGCCCTGGTTTTATAACGTACGAGGTGGAGGAGGGTACCGATTACATCATTGAAAACTAAACTGTTGTGACCATACGGTTTACTACATAGTTAAATTTAGTTATAGTAAGCATGTCCAAACTCAAGTTAACAACGTGATATATTTTTAACTAATACTTTATTTTTGCCTAATCGAATTAAAATCTGTCTAAATACTTAAACATAGACGTTATTTAAAGTAGCAGGTCCGACACTTGTCCTTTACAACATGATTTACATAAACTAATGTTTAAATAAGCCTAATGAAGTTTTTAATAAATAAAATATTTGCTTAAGTTTTAATAATATTAATTTAATGATGAACACCGTATTAAATTATAACTCTGTTATACAGCAACAGTACTGGACGAATCAAGTGGCGTCAGATCCGTATCGGCAAGTACGGCAGATGAAACTGGTTTGACAGAGTAGACAACTACTGGAGTTTCCAATTAAATTAAACATCGGTTTAATTTAATCAGACCGAACTGTTTCAGCGGCAAACTAATCAGGGTGAGTTAAACTCACTCAGTTTTTCCCATTTATATTTTATATAAATTGGGTTTTTATTTTGTGTGCTCTACTTGCCAATATTTGACTGTTTGCTAGTCATGGATTTATTTGTTGATTTAACTGATGAAATTAAACCATCGTTTAATTTCAGTAAAATACCAAATCGTTATTTTAACGATTGGTTCCAATGAAGGTAACTTACCTTGTTGGTCACGTTTATAAAATAAACGTGTTTACTCCGTTGAATTGTTTGTGAAATTGGTTGATGTTGAATGTTCGTAATTAAACGATCTGTTTGGAGATAACCATTTGTATACAGGGAAGGACAGGTTGGAGGGATCCAACCGGATTCCTCAAATATATTATTTACTTTTCATATTATCATATATGAACTATCATGATTGGGTAATGGATTTTGGTAGTGACCATTGACTGAAAAGTCAACCTGTGTGTGTTTTAACCAATGGGTAGTATTGGTTGGGTAATTGGCAGCACAGGGCCTATAAATAAATCATTTTTTATTATGGATTTTTCCGTCAAGTAAATCGACGGTAATGAAGTTATAAAATTTATTTTATAACTGGAAATAGATTTTTAATCTATTAACTGGAATTAAAATTATTTTAAAAGAAAATAAATATTCATGATTTATTTTATAAAGTTTATAAGTTGTTATTAAATAATTTTATAAAGAGATTTCGAACAGGAGGGATAGATTAAATAAATGTTTTATTAAATGTTAAATTAAGCAAAGGCGAATTGAGATAGAAAAAAGGTTATATATAAAACCCGAGTTTTAAAAAAAAAAGCGTGAAGCTAAAATATGGATTTCAAGTTGACGATACTTAGTAATGAGGTTTAATGAAATGAATGGGATTGAAATGAGACTTTCAAAACAAGAAATGGTCGAGGGAAATAGTATGGATCGATAAGGAGTATGGAAATAGAATTAAAAAGGATATTAGAATATAAATCAATATTTCCAATGTAAAGGAAATAGAAAGAGGTCGTGTGGAGTTATACGATAATTACAAAGGGAAGGAATTAAAGAGATGTCATAACGAGATATTTACATGGGAATGGTTGAAACCAAAACTAGAGGTATATAAACATATTGATTCCAGGGATTATAAAATAGTTTTATGAATATTCTTATATTTAAATAAGGAATAAATATGGTGTTTTAAAAATACGGAAAAATCAAGAAGTCTTTATTTGTTTTTAAATAAAGAAAAAGGCCAAGTGGTGCTGAGTACTGAACCAGTGAACCCATTGGATTGTCATGATTGAAACACTGTTTATTTTGATAGTTAAATCACCGACTATCAAATCTAACCCATATGATTGTTGGTAAGGGAAGACCGGGATCGAACTTAGGTTCGAAAACCATTCCGACCAAAAAATATGTGAAGATAACAGAAGACGGTCGAGATGGAGCAATGAAGACCGTGGATCTTCATAAGCGGAAGGATTACTTAAAATCTCTGGCTTAGCGGCCCGAGATACACTGTGATTCTGTCGTAGTTGGAATCTACGGGTTGCAAGGACTTCTCGCTACTGATCCATGGGGTGATTCCTATATTGGATGCAGTAGAAGAGTACCTTCGGTTCATCCTGTTCCTGGATGACTTGTATGGATGAGTGTCTGACAGAGTATTTCCAAAGGGGTCACGTGCGTTGATTTCTTCAAACATATTTCTGTTGATGGCGGAGGAGGCCGTACACCTTCTCTTAGCTGACCGCAGAGTATTTTTGTGGATATAAATTAGTGATATTCGGAGGATCTGACGATGTGGCATTCAAAGTGTATGATGATCAGATGTGTTCTGACCTCAAGCCTCATCAACCGGGAGATGACAGAAATCGGGCAGGTAGCATGGCTATGTGGGTCGCTCCCATTAGGGTGTATAATCACCTATCTAGAGAAATTCCTTTTGTTTCTTAATCTATCGATTCTGCCCATTCGGGAATGGTGGTTTGAGTCCAACCATTGGTGATATACATTCGATACACTCAAGCGAAATGAGTGGTCGGTCATGTGAGGGCCGGGTTGCAAGACGTTGTTGTTGAACCCAGTGTATTCGCCTCTAGAGATACACGTGCGGAAGGTGGTCCCATACCTTGTCAAGGTCGGAATCCAATCTCCAATAAGCGCCGCGGTTTTGATTGTATATATATACGTGGAGCGTGAGATGCAAGCGTTCCACTAGATTGATATTTACTTGTATTTAGACACTATGATAATATCAAAAAAAGATATTGATTTCAAAACTGTTTTGGATCATCGTAAGGTAAAAAACGTCCGTGTTTATGTGTGGGTTCGGTCTTACGTTTATCCTTTTCTTTTGAAAAGATTTTCGAACTTTAAAATCATGAATGGATGATTTACCCTTAAATACTGTGCGAGTTTATCTCACTCTGGTTCACTAGACTGACCCGGGGTTTTGTAAATGCTCGGGTTAGGCCGAGGTGTACAGGTTCAGGTTATCAGGTACTGAGAAGTCCAGAGACGAGCTGAAGATGTTCAGACGAATGATATTCCGCTGTGTGTATGAGGACAGAATATTATAACTGTCCAGATGTATGTTGTACTCTGATCTTGTAAGTATTTTCAAAAGCTTTCAATAAAGATTTATTTCAGTATTATATTTTGTTCCGCTGCGATGTGAGACTCTGTGTTGATTCTTCTTCTTCTATTCTAAAATTTCTTTCTTTCTTATCTCACCCTCTAATTTCTTTCTAAACGTTCTAGTGTTTTCGGTGCTTGGAGGATCGGCATGAGTTACGGTAAAGGTATTTATGTAGATTTTCGAGGCCGAAAATTTTTGGGTCGTTACAGTGGTATCAGGGCTATTGGTTTAGTTATAACCTTAGCTCTGTGGTGTAACTCGATAGAGATTGGGTTAGTAATATCCTAGATCGAGATTGAGTGTATATATATGAGAGCGTATTTGTAAATTTTTAATGTTTTGTATTATGTTGGTTGATCGGTTCAAGTATTGAGAAGCGTTGAACTGACAATCAATACAGTATTGTTTTGAAAAGAGGGTAAATGAAATACTTTTACCCAAATTATATTTTTGTATAGAAAAAGAATAATTTTATCAAATTATTGAGATATTATTGTGTTTGATCGATTTGAATGGAATTCAAATCGAATTGAAAATTTGAATTGAAATTTAACCTGATTAAGTGAAATTAAATCAAGAATGATATTGGAATTAAAAAAAAATGGAAATTTGATTATTACATAATAATCAAATATGAGAAACAATGGTAAAATATTAATATTGAATGTAAATTCAGTTGATTTGGTTGTGTATTGGTTGTTGATTGCGAATTATTGGATGGTAGTTTGTTTGAATCGAATAATCAATAATTTAATGGAGCTTAATGAATTATAAACTATAGAATAATTTCTGTTATCATTTAACTGGAATAAAAGTGAACATGAATCGGAAATTATGATTTAAACATGTGTTTGATAATGAATTGATGTTGTGTGTTTGATTCTAGAATTGTTATAGTTATGCCAGTTGATTACTGAAATATTATTTCAGAATTTCGTATATTCATTACTGATATATGAATTGAGTTAAGTACAGGTGCCAAATGGTTAGACAGATTGACATTGGTTGAGTAAATCGCATATTCGTTGAGCAGATATGCCTAACAGCACTTGTAAAAGGTACGCCTACGCGAAAATATAAAATTTTGGGGTTTTGATTTTTGTTTTCCGACCGTTGGTCGATGTAAACATATTACTTGTTCCTGCGATATCGCAGATGTCACTCCGTGCAGGGGAGACTCTGCCGAATTTTTCCGGGAATTTAATGTGTTAGAAAATTTTCGATACTTTTGAAAATATTTATTTACGATATTGAGTTGGTTTTTGATTTATAATGGATTTAGAAATTAATGGGTTAGTAACGTTCTTTCTTACCTTAGCAATTTCGAGGACGAAATTATTTTAAGGGGGGAAGAATGTAACGACCTGTGTTTTTCGACCATTTAAATCTGAATATTTAAATGGGTTTTAAATATTTTATTTGAAATATAAATGGATTTTATTATTTAAATCGCTATTTAAACGAAGTTGAACGATATATATTCATATATAATATAAATCGAGCTTGAAAATGGCGTGCAGTTCGTAAATTGGAATTTTGAACTTCAACTGGATATACAGGATTCAATATAAGTCGGATTTCTATGAAATAAGAAACGTTGGAACCGTATTGATGATAATTTTCATATGAAAGAGAAAAATTCAGATTTCGTATTACGGTTTGTTATTTATGGCCAAATCAAATTTTAAAATAGTCGCTGTGAAAAATCGTTATTTAAATATCGGCCTTTAAAATGGCCATTTTGCAAACGGTCTCTGTTTTCGATGAAATTTGTTTCATTGGAACTGTAACGTTAAATTATTGTAAGAAAAACAAAATGTGTAGCAAACCGATGTCGTATGTGGCCACGGTAGCCGTAAAAGCCTGTTCAATTTCTATAGCGCGTAATTAATATAGTAAAGGGATATTCGAGTGTAACTTGAGCAGACGACCGAATTAAGCCGTGAAACCAGTCCCGTTGAGTTCGTATCGTCGATTAGAGTCAGGATAAGCATATAGTTTGTTATTTTTGAAGATCAGTTAATTTGGTGTTCAAAAGGGCATTGCGGTGCACGTAAAAATAGCCTACCAGGGAAACAGTCTCAGAATGCGACGAAACTGGTGCCGTTGGGTTCGTATTGAAGAATTATTTTAGGATTTCAAGGTTTAAAGTTAATTTGATTTATCTGGTGATCGTGGAAAAATTAAACGCGTGTTTATTTCTGGTTTTATAAAGGAAATTTTTTCATACGACCTCGGATTTCGATGAAACTTGTCCCATTGGGTCCGGAATACCTTTTTACATTAAGATTAGCTTTTTTGTCAGAAAACAGAAATCATTTGTGGTAGTTTTTATCAACTACTTCACGCTGAAGTTTCACAGAACATATTTTTATAATTAAAAATGCCTATATAATCTAAAGCTACTTAAAGGAATATATAGAATATATGACTAATGCATGTTGTACGAGACACGCACATGCACAACTCTCCTGCATCCCTCCTTCCCCAGATACTTACGCAAGTAGCATCACTTCATCCACCTACCTCATCAAGTCACCCTAAGCACGTACGAGCCTACTATCTACATATTCACTGATCCCATTCTATTGTATTTTCTTTTCAGCAGTTATTAATTGTGCCGACCACGTTTTGAATGTACCCAGCTACTCCACTAACCTATATCCTATAACACCTTGACACCCACGAAACATCCCTTATAAAAGCCGCTGCTACCCATTCTCATTTCAGCAGAACAAATGAGAACTAACCCATCCTCTCACCTAAAAAAAATGGTGCTGCAAAGTTAAACCGTCTTCCATCCCATATTTAATCAAACTTCCTTTACCGTTTAGTTACAGCTGCTCGCGTACGGGGATTCGGATGCGAAGTGGTTGGAAGATCGGAAGCAGGGCGGTTGACGCAGTCCTGACGTAAGTTTGGGGTAAGGTGGTTTCGAAGTGAGGTTCTGGCGGGCCTATAGAGCTGCGACTTCGGGCTGGGGCGTTGGACGAGAGACGATCTTCGGTGGGTTAGAGGATGGACACGGGTTAGGAGTCATTATGGTTGTGAGAAAGGAGATGAACTCCAAGTAAAGCTTTGATGCTGGAGATGGGGTCATGCGTACTGTCATGGTACGTGATAAGTAGGGAGAGAACCATGGGAATGAAGTAACGAGGAAGTGGGACATGTTGTAGTGGAAAGATGGCAGCATGGTTCGGTGACAACTGGAAAGAAATGGGCACCATCTAAAACGAACGGTATGGCTGGAGTTTCATGATGGAAACAGGGTTGTACAAAAGTATCGGCCCCTTTGTGTAAAACCGTGATGATTCATGGGCAAAGGGAAAGACTGGAGCTTATTAGAGCCAAGCAGAAAACGTACTAAGTATATCACGAAGAAGGATCGACCACCAGTAAGATTTTAAAACATAATCAGTTAGAATAATTAATTTAATTTAATTATCAATAAAAGGATTAATGTTTAAGTTAAACCGAAAACTGTTTTGTGCAGTTCACTGTAGAGGCCTGCGTTGAAGTGAAGGCCGAGCTCGGGTTCTCTAGTGGTGACCTTTGGCGGTCAAGTCCGCCTGGATGCCGTCAGTATATAGCAGTTTGGGTGAGGGAACAATGGTGCATGCGGAAGGGTATAGACTAGTGTGGGTTTCAAGTGAGGGGTGGTGACCGGTGTTTATCAGTGGGCGGTGGCGATCATCAGTAGGTGGGAGCGGTGCAAGTTACGGTGGAAGGCAGGTGGGTTCGCAGCTTGAAAGGAAGGAGTGGACGGGAATCAAAGAAAACAGTGGAAACAAAGAAGCATATGAGAATAAACAGTAAGTCACTATATATGCCTAATCACATTTTGAAGGAACTAATTATGTTTAGTTTAAAACGTTAATGTATACGAATACGGCCCTGGTTTTATAACGTACGAGGTGGAGGAGGGTACCGATTACATCATTGAAAACTAAACTGTTGTGACCATACGGTTTACTACATAGTTAAATTTAGTTATAGTAAGCATGTCCAAACTCAAGTTAACAACGTGATATATTTTTAACTAATACTTTATTTTTGCCTAATCGAATTAAAATCTGTCTAAATACTTAAACATAGACGTTATTTAAAGTAGCAGGTCCGACACTTGTCCTTTACAACATGATTTACATAAACTAATGTTTAAATAAGCCTAATGAAGTTTTTAATAAATAAAATATTTGCTTAAGTTTTAATAATATTAATTTAATGATGAACACCGTATTAAATTATAACTCTGTTATACAGCAACAGTACTGGACGAATCAAGTGGCGTCAGATCCGTATCGGCAAGTACGGCAGATGAAACTGGTTTGACAGAGTAGACAGCTACTGGAGTTTCCAATTAAATTAAACATCGGTTTAATTTAATCAGACCGAACTGTTTCAGCGGCAAACTAATCAGGGTGAGTTAAACTCACTCAGTTTTTCCCATTTATATTTTATATAAATTGGGTTTTTATTTCGTGTGCTCTGCTTGCCAATATTTGACTGTTTGCTAGTCATGAATTTATTTGTTGATTTAACTGATGAAATTAAACCATCGTTTAATTTCAGTAAAATACCAAATCGTTATTTTAACGATTGGTTCCGATGAAGGTAACTTAACTTGTTGGTCACGTTTATAAAATAAACGTGATTACTCGGTTGAATTGTTTGTGAAATTGGTTGATGTTGAATGTTCGTAATTAAACGATCTGTTTGGAGATAACCATTTGTATACAGGGAAGGACAGGTTGGAGGGATCCAACCGGATTCCTCAAATATATTATTTACGTTTCATATTATCATATATGAACTATCATGATTGGGTAATGGATTTTGGTAGTGACCATTGACTGAAAAGTCAACCTGTGTGTTTTAACCAATGGGTAGTATTGGTTGGGTAATTGGCAGCACAGGGCCTATAAATAAATGATTTTTTTATTATGTATTTTACCGTCAAGTAAATCGACGGTAATGAAGTTATAAAATTTATTTTATAACTGGAAATAGATTTTTAATCTATTAACTGCAATTAAAGTTATTTTAAAAGAAAATAAATATTCATGATTTATTTTATAAAGTTTATAAGTTGTTATTAAATAATTTTATAAAGAGATTTCGAACAGGAGGGATAGATTAAATAAATGTTTTATTAAATGTTAAATTAAGCAAAGGCGAATTGAGATAGAAAAAAGGTTATATATAAAACCCGATTTTTAAAAAAAAAAGCGTGAAGCTAAAATATGGATTTCAAGTTGACGATACTTAGTAATGAGGTTTAATGAAATGAATGGGATTGAAATGAGACTTTCAAAACAAGAAATGGTCGAGGGAAATAGTATGGATCGATAAGGAGTATGGAAATAGAATTAAAAAGGATATTAGAATATAAATCAATATTTCCAATGTAAAGGAAATAGAAAGAGGTCGTGTGGAGTTATACGATAATTACAAAGGGAAGGAATTAAAGAGATGTCGTAACGAGATATTTACATGGGAATGGTTGAAACCAAAACTAGAGGTATATAAACATATTGATTCCAGGGATTATAAAATAGTTTTATGAATATTCTTATATTTAAATAAGGAATAAATATGGTGTTTTAAAAATACGGAAAAATCAAGAAGTCTTTATTTGTTTTTAAATAAAGAAAAAGGCCAAGTGGTGCTGAGTACTGAACCAGTGAACCCATTGGATTGTCATGATTGAAACACTGTTTATTTTGATAGTTAAATCACCGACTATCAAATCTGACCCATACGATTGTTGGTAAGGGAAGACCGGGATCGAACTTAGGTTCGAAAACCATTCCGACCAACAAATACGTGAAGATAACAGAAGACAGTCGAGATGGAGCAATGAAGACCGTGGATCTTCATAAGCGGAAGGATTACTTAAAATCTCTGGCTTAGCGGCCCGAGATACACTGTGATTCTGTCGTGGTTGGAATCTACGGGTTGCAAGGACTTCTCGCTACTGATCCATGGGGTGATTCCTATATTGGATGCAGTAGGAGAGTACCTTCGGTTCATCCTGTTCCTGGATGACTTGTATGGATGAGTGTCTGACAGAGTATTTCCAAAGGGGTCACGTACGTTGATTTCTTCAAACATATTTCTATTGATGGCGGAGGAGGCCGTACACCTTCTCTTAGCTGACCGCAGAGTATTTTTGTGGATATAAATTAGTGATATTCGGAGGATCTGACGACGTGGCATTCAAAGTGTATGATGATCAGATGTGTTCTGACCTCAAGCCTCATCAATCGGGAGATGACAGAAATCGGGCAGGCAGCATGGCTATGTGGGTCGCTCCCATTAGGGTGTATAATCACCTATCTAGAGAAATTCCTTTTGTTTCTTAATCTATCGATTCTGCCCATTTGGGAATGGTGGTTTGAGTCCAACCGTTGGTGATATACATTCGATACACTCAAGCGAAATGAGTGGTCGGTCATGTGAGGGTCGGGTTGCAAGACGTTCTTGTTGAACCCAGTGTATTCGCCTCTAGAGATACACGTGCGGAAGGTGGTCCCATACCTTGTCAAGGTCGGAATCCAATCTCCAATAAGCGCCGCGGTTTTGATTGTATATATATACGTGGAGCGTGAGATGCAAGCGTTCCACTAGATTGATATTTACTTGTATTTAGACACTATGATAATATCAAAAAAAGATATTGATTTCAAAACTGTTTTGGATCATCGTAAGGTAAAAACCGTCCGTGTTTATGTGTGGGTTCGGTCTTACGATTATCCTTTTCTTTTGAAAAGATTTTCGAACTTTAAAATCATGAATGGATGATTTACCCTTAAATACTGTGCGAGTTTATCTCACTCTGGTTCACCAGACTGACCCGGGGTTTTGTAAATGCTCGGGTTAGGCCGAGGTGTACAGGTTCAGGTTATCAGGTACTGAGAAGTCCAGAGACGAGCTGAAGATGTTCAGACGAATGATATTCCGCTGTGTGTATGAGGACAGATTATTATAACTGTCCAGATATATGTTGTACTCTGATCTTGTAAGTATTTTCAAAAGCTTTCAATAAAGATTTATTTCAGTATTATATTTTGTTCCGCTGCGATGTGAGACTCTGTGTTGATTCTTCTTCTTCTTCTATTCTAAAATTTCTTTCTTTCTTATCTCACCCTCTAATTTCTTTCTAAACGTTCCAGTGTTTTCGGTGCTTGGAGGATTGGCATGAGTTACGGTAAAGGTATTTATGTCGATTTTCGAGGCCGAAAATTTTTGGGTCGTTACAATTGTATCAGAGCTATTGGTTTAGTTATAACCTTGGCTCTGTGGTGTAACTCGATAGAGATTGGGTTAGTAATATCCTAGATCGAGATTGAGTGTATATATATGAGAGCGTATTTGTAAATTTTTAATGTTTTGTATTATGTTGGTTGATCGGTTCAAGTATTGAGAAGCGTTGAACTGACAATCAATATAGTATTGTTTTGAAAAGAGGGTAAATGAAATACTTTTACCCAAATTATATTTTTGTATAGAAAAAGAATAATTTTATCAAATTATTGAGATATTAGTGTGTTTGATCGATTTGAATGGAATTCAAATCGAATTGAAAATTTGAATTGAAATTTAACCTGATTAAGTGAAATTAAATCAAGAATGATATTGGAATTAAAAAAAATTGGAAATTTGATTATTACATAATAATCGAATATGAGAAACAATGGTAAAATATTAATATTGAATGTAAATTCAGTTGATTTGGTTGTGTATTGGTTGTTGTTTGTGAATTATTGGATGGTAGTTTGTTTGAATCGAATAATCAATAATTTAATGGAGCTTAATGAATTATAAACTATAGAATAATTTCTGTTATCATTTAACTGGAATAAAAGTGAACACGAATCGGAAATTATGATTTAAACATGTGTTTGATAATGAATTGATGTTGTGTGTTTGATTCTAGAATTGTTATAGTTATGCCAGTTGATTACTGAAATATTATTTCAGAATTTCGTATATTCATTACTGATATATGAATTGAGTTAAGTATAGGTGCCAAATGGTTAGACAGATTGACATTGGTTGAGTAAATCGCATATACGTTGAGCAGATATGCCCAACAGCACTTGTAAAAGGTACGCCTACGCGAAAATATAAAATTTTGGGGTTTTGATTTTTGTTTTCCGACCGTTGGTCGATGTAAACATATTACTTGTTCCTGCGATATCGCAGATGTCACTCCGTGCAGGGGAGACTCTGCCGAATTTTTCCGGGAATTTAATGTGTTAGAAAATTTTCGATACTTTTGAAAATATTTATTTACGATATTGAGTTGGTTTTTGATTTATAATGGATTTAGAAATTAATGGGTTAGTAACGTTCTTTCTTACCTTAGCAATTTCGAGGACGAAATTATTTTAAGGGGGGAAGAATGTAACGACCTGTGTTTTTCGACCATTCAAATCTGAATATTTAAATGGGTTTTAAATATTTTATTTGAAATATAAATGGATTTTAATATTTAAATCGCTATTTAAACGAAGTTGAACGATATATATTCATATATAATATAAATCGAGCTTGAAAATGGCGTGCGGTTCGTAAATTGGAATTTTGAACTTCAACTGGATATACAGGATTCAATATAAGTCGGATTTCTATGAAATAAGAAACGTTGGAACCGTATTGATGATAATTTTCATATGAAAGAGAAAAATTCAGATTTCGTATTACGGTTTGTTATTTATGGCCAAATCAAATTTTAAAATAGTCGCTGTGAAAAATCGTTATTTAAATATCGGCCTTTAAAATGGCCATTTTGCAAACGGTCTCTGTTTTCGATGAAATTTGTTTCATTGGAACTGTAACGTTAAATTATTGTAAGAAAATCAAAATGTGTAGCAAACCGATGTCTTATGTGGCCACGGTAGCCGTAAAAGCCTGTTCAATTTCTATAGCGCGTAATTAATATAGTAAAGGGATATTCGAGTGTAACTTGAGCAGACGACCGAATTAAGCCGTGAAACCAGTCCCGTTGAGTTCGTATCGTCGATTAGAGTCAGGATAAGCATATAGTTTGTTATTTTTGAAGATCGGTTAATTTGGTGTTCAAAAGGGCATTGCGGTGCACGTAAAAATAGCCTACCAGGGAAACAGTCTCAGAATGCGACGAAACTGGTGCCGTTGGGTTCGTATTGAAGAATTATTTTAGGATTTCAAGGTTTAAAGTTAATTTGATTTATCTGGTGATCGTGGAAAAATTAAACGCGTGTTTATTTCTGGTTTTATAAAGGAAAATTTTTCATACGACCTCGGATTTCGATGAAACTTGTCCCATTGGGTCCGGAATACCTTTTTACATTAAGATTAGCTTTTTTTGTCAGAAAACAGAAATCATTTGTGGTAGTTTTTATCAACTACTTCACGCTGAAGTTTCACAGAACATATTTTTATAATTAAAAAAGCCTATATAATCTAAAGCTACTTAAAGGAATATATAGAATATATGACTAATGCATGTTGTACGAGACACGCACATGCACAACTCTCCTGCATCCCTCCTTCCCCAGATACTTACGCAAGTAGCATCACTTCATCCACCTACCTCATCAAGTCACCCTAAGCACGTACGAGCCTACTATCTACATATTCACTGATCCCATTCTATTGTATTTTCTTTTCAGCAGTTATTAATCGTGCCGACCACGTTTTGAATGTACCCAGCTACTCCACTAACCTATATCCTATAACACCTTGACACCCACGAAACATCCCTTATAAAAGCCGCTGCTACCCATTCTCATTTCAGCAGAACAAATGAGAACTAACCCATCCTCTCACCTAAAAAAAATGGTGCTGCAAAGTTAAACTGTCTTCCATCCAATATTTAATCAAACTTCCTTTACCGTTTAGTTACAGCTGCTCGCGTACGGGGATTCGGATGCGAAGTGGTTGGCAGATCGGAAGCAGGGCGGTTGACGCAGTCCTGACGTAAGTTTGGGGTAAGGTGGTTTCGAAGTGAGGTTCTGGCGGGCCTATGGAGCTGCGACTTCGGGCTGGGGCGTTGGACGAGAGACGATCTTCGGTGGGTTAGAGGATGGACACGGGTTAGGAGTCATTATGGTTGTGAGAAAGGAGATGAACTCCAAGTAAAGCTTTGATGCTGGAGATGGGGTCATGCGTACTGTCATGGTACGTGATAAGTAGGGAGAGAACCATGGGAATGAAGTAACGAGGAAGTGGGACATGTTGTAGTGGAAAGATGGCAGCATGGTTCGGTGACAACTGGAAAGAAATGGGCACCATCTAAAATGAACGGTATGGCTGGAGTTTCATGATGGAAACAGGGTTGTACAAAAGTATCGGCCCCTTTGTGTAAAACCGTGATGATTCGTGGGAAAAGGGAAAGTCTGGATATTATTATAGCCAAGCAGAAAACGTACTAAGTATATCACGAAGAAGGATCGACCACCAGTAAGATTTTAAAACATAATCAGTTAGAATAATTAATTTAATTTAATTATCAATAAAAGGATTAATGTTTAAGTTAAACCGAAAACTGTTTTGTGCAGTTCACTGTAGAGGCCTGCGTTGAAGTGAAGGCCGAGCTCGGGTTCTCTAGTGGTGACCTTTGGCGGTCAAGTCCGCCTGGATGCCGTCAGTATATAGCAGTTTGGGTGAGGGAACAATGGTGCATGCGGAAGGGTATAGACTAGTGTGGGTTTCAAGTGAGGGGTGGTGACCGGTGTTTATCAGTGGGCGGTGGCGATCATCAGTAGGTGGGAGCGGTGCAAGTTACGGTGGAAGGCAGGTGGGTTCGCAGCTTGAAAGGAAGGAGTGGACGGGAATCAAAGAAAACAGTGGAAACAAAGAAGCGGATGAGAATAAACAGTAAGTCACTATATACGCCTAATCACATTTGGAAGGAACTAATTATGTTTAGTTTAAAACGTTAATGTATACGAATACGGCCCTGGTTTTATAACGTACGAGGTGGAGGAGGGTACCGATTACATCATTGAAAACTAAACTGTTGTGACCATACGGTTTACTACATAGTTAAATTTAGTTATAGTAAGCATGTCCAAACTCAAGTTAACAACGTGATATATTTTTAACTAATACTTTATTTTTGCCTAATCGAATTAAAATCTGTCTAAATACTTAAACATAGACGTTATTTAAAGTAGCAGGTCCGACACTTGTCCTTTACAACATGATTTACATAAACTAATGTTTAAATAAGCCTAATGAAGTTTTTAATAAATAAAATATTTTCTTAAGTTTTAATAATATTAATTTAATGATGAACACCGTATTAAATTATAACTCTGTTATACAGCAACAGTACTGGACGAATCAAGTGGCGTCAGATCCGTATCGGCAAGTACGGCAGATGAAACTGGTTTGACAGAGTAGACAGCTACTGGAGTTTCCAATTAAATTAAACATCGGTTTAATTTAATCAGACCGAACTGTTTCAGCGACAAACTAATCAGGGTGAGTTAAACTCACTCAGTTTTTCCCATTTATATTTTATATAAATTGGGTTTTTATTTTGTGTGCTCTGCTTGCCAATATTTGACTGTTTGCTAGTCATGGATTTATTTGTTGTTTTAACTGATGAAATTAAACCATCGTTTAATTTCAGTAATATACCAAATCGTTATTTTAACGATTGGTTCCAATGAAGGTAACTTACCTTGTTGGTCACGTTTATAAAATAAACGTGTTTACTCGGTTGAATTGTTTGTGAAATTGGTTGATGTTGAATGTTCGTAATTAAACGATCTGTTTGGAGATAACCATTTGTATACAGGGAAGGACAGGTTGGAGGGATCCAACCGGATTCCTCAAATATATTATTTACTTTTCATATTATCATATATGAACTATCATGATTGGGTAATGGATTTTGGTAGTGACCATTGACTGAAAAGTCAACCTGTGTGTGTTTTAACCAATGGGTAGTATTGGTTGGGTAATTGGCAGCACAGGGCCTATAAATAAATCATTTTTTTATTATGGATTTTACCGTCAAGTAAATCGACGGTAATGAAGTTATAAAATTTATTTTATAACTGGAAATAGATTTTTAATCTATTAACTGGAACTAAAGTTAATTTGAAAGAAAATAAATATTCATGATTTATTTTATAAAGTTTATAAGTTGTTATTAAATAATTTTATAAAGAGATTTCGAACAGGAGGGATAGATTAAATAAATGTTTTATTAAATGTTAAATTAAGCAAAGGCGAATTGAGATAGAAAAAAGGTTATATATAAAACCCGAGTTTTAAAAAAAAAAAAGCGTGAATCTAAAATATGGATTTCAAGTTGACGATACTTAGTAATGAGGTTTAATGAAATGAATGGGATTGAAATGAGACTTTCAAAACAAGAAATGGTCGAGGGAAATAGTATGGATCGATAAGGAGTGTGGAAATAGAATTAAAAAGGATATTAGAATATAAATCAATATTTCCAATGTAAAGGAAATAGAAAGAGGTCGTGTGGAGTTATACGATAATTACAAAGGGAAGGAATTAAAGAGATGTCATAACGAGATATTTACATGGGAATGGTTGAAACCAAAACTAGAGGTATATAAACATATTGATTCCAGGGATTATAAAATAGTTTTATGAATATTCTTATATTTAAATAAGGAATAAATATGGTGTTTCAAAAATACGGAAAAATCAAGAAGTCTTTATTTGTTTTTAAATAAAGAAAAAGGCCAAGTGGTGCTGAGTACTGAACCAGTGAACCCATTGGATTGTCATGATTGAAACACTGTTTATTTTGATAGTTAAATCACCGACTATCAAATCTGACCCATACGATTGTTGGTAAGAAAAGACCGGGATCGAACTTAGGTTCGAAAACCATTCCGACCAACAAATACGTGAAGATAACAGAAGACGGTCGAGATGGAGCAATGAAGACCGTGGATCTTCATAAGCGGAAGGATTACTTAAAATCTCTGGCTTAGCGGCCCGAGATACACTGTGATTCTGTCGTGGTTGGAATCTACGGGTTGCAAGGACTTCTCGCTACTGATCCATGGGGTGATTCCTATATTGGATGCAGTAGGAGAGTACCTTCGGTTCATCCTGTTCCTGGATGACTTGTATGGATGAGTGTCTGACAGAGTATTTCCAAAGGGGTCACGTACGTTGATTTCTTCAGACATATTTCTGTTGATGGCGGAGGAGGCCGTACACCTTCTCTTAGTTGACCGCAGAGTATTTTTGTGGATATAAATTAGTGATATTCGGAGGATCTGACGATGTGGCATTCAAAGTGTATGATGATCAGATGTGTTCTGACCTCAAGCCTCATCAACCGGGAGATGACAGAAATCGGGCAGGCAGCATGGCTATGTGGGTCGCTCCCATTAGGGTGTATAATCACCTATCTAGAGAAATTCCTTTTGTTTCTTAATCTATCGATTCTGCCCATTCGGGAACGGTGGTTTGAGTCCAACCGTTGGTGATATACATTCGATACACTCAAGCGAAATGAGTGGTCGGTCATGTGAGGGCCGGGTTGCAAGACGTTCTTGTTGAACCCAGTGTATTCGCCTCTAGAGATACACATGCGGAAGGTGGTCCCATACCTTGTCAAGGTCGGAATCCAATCTCCAATAAGCGCCGCGGTTTTGATTGTATATATATACGTGGAGCGTGAGATGCAAGCGTTCCACTAGATTGATATTTACTTGTATTTAGACACTATGATAATATCAAAAAAAGATATTGATTTCAAAACTGTTTTGGATCATCGTAAGGTAAAAACCGTCCG
Organism: Allium sativum; assembly: GCA_030737875.1. NCBI lineage: Eukaryota > Viridiplantae > Streptophyta > Magnoliopsida > Asparagales > Amaryllidaceae > Allium > Allium sativum. Next base: position 304,250,148 of record CM060912.1, on the reverse strand, counting down.
TGTTTATGTGTGGGTTCGGTCTTACGATTATCCTTTTCTTTTGAAAAGATTTTCGAACTTTAAAATCATGAATGGATGATTTACCCTTAAATACTGTGCGAGTTTATCTCACTCTGGTTCACCAGACTGACCCGGGGTTTTGTAAATGCTCGGGTTAGGCCGAGGTGTACAGGTTCAGGTTATCAGGTACTGAGAAGTCCAGAGACGAGCTGAAGATGTTCAGACGAATGATATTCCGCTGTGTGTATGAGGACAGATTATTATAACTGTCCAGATGTATGTTGTACTCTGATCTTGTAAGTATTTTCAAAAGCTTTCAATAAAGATTTATTTCAGTATTATATTTTGTTCCGCTGCGATGTGAGACTCTGTGTTGATTCTTCTTCTTCTTCTATTCTAAAATTTCTTTCTTTCTTATCTCACCCTCTAATTTCTTTCTAAACGTTCCAGTGTTTTCGGTGTTTGGAGGATCGGCATGAGTTAAGGTAAAGGTATTTATGTCGATTTTCGAGGCCGAAAATTTTTGGGTCGTTACAATGATGATGATGATGATGATAATTGCAGCAGCTGGCTATGGTCATGGCGGTTGCGGTGGTGGTGGTGTGGCGGTAATCACAATAGTAGTAGTGTTGCTGTTGCAAGTAATACTAACAGTAATAGTAATACTAATAATAATAGCGGCACTTATAGTAATAGTAATGGCAATGCAACTTCTATTCATTACACCGAAGTAACCAATGGATTAGGAAACGAAGTCACTTAGTTGAACCCATAACTGCAATGATTCTAGCTACTTTAAGAGATGTCACTGCGTACTATTTTGAGCTAATACCAGATGATACACCACTAACATAAGTTTTGTTTCGCAGGTCCCAGATCAAGTTATGTTCACAACTAGAAAATGTACTAATTACCTTTTTTCAGTTCATGCAAATTCCCTTTTTACATTTTTTCCATTTACATTTTATCTGATAAAGTGAACAATATCATCGAAGTCTTCTTTTTTTTGTTTTGGTGGAGAAGACTTGTGATTTTGTTTAGAACCTATTCTTATCCTGATATGGATTTAAGATGTTTTCCCTTGCATCCCCTGTCTGTTGAGCTAATTCCTAATATTCTGGGAAATATTTTTGATGGAATTCAGCTAAAGAGTCATCCATCAGGTAAGTAGCCTTATCAACTTTTATTGGTTTCCAGATTTTTGATACTGCATTAAAATCACTGATTTGTTATGCAATTGATAGGATGTTACAGAGTTCCCATACATTTGTCTTTTAGTTACACTACATATCCCATAGGTGATTCACCACTGCAATGAAATGTATTAACTTCTCAAATACACTTCATGTTAAAAAGCTGTAGCAGAATTCATCTTTGTAGGGGGGAAAAACGAGACTAGAGGTTTTGTTATCTTCTTCAGGTTAGATTATCAATTAGCATTGTTTATTTGCAATAGGACTATATACAGTGAAAAAAGGTAGGAACCTTCATTAAGTTGAGTGAAATTTGTCTTTGAATTGGTTTGATTAAATGTTAAAAAATTGGACTGATGAAATGAAACGTTCTCATTGTGGTCTTATGCATCCTAAATCGTAATTAGAAGCGGTAATGGATGCAAGGGTTAATAAGACTATGATACTTTTCATGGGATTTACTGTGACTATAATATAAAATGTTATGTGATTATTAAGTAATGTTAAATTGGAATTCATTTTAAGCACAATATGTCATTTTCTGTAGACAATCATCTGCAATATCCCATGATCGATATCCTGGCCAAGTTTAAAAAGATAATGTAACAACCCGGAAATGCAAGCCAATTTAAAATTTTTATTTTGGCAATTTTAGCGAATTTTGAATATTTAAAATAGATTATTTTAAATAATATCGATGAGAAATTTATTTTGAATATAATTCGAACGTATATATTTATATACATCGTCGTTAGAATATAAATATTTATTTTAAATTATAAATAGAATTGAAAATGGCGCGGCAGTTCGATAATTCGATTTCAAACTTCAATTGAACATACCGGGTGCAAAATAAACTGGATTTTAGTGAAACCAAAAATAATGGGATCTATTTGGGAATATCTTTCCAACGAATCCGAATAATCAAAATTTCATAGTGGGAATCAAAAGATATGTCCAGTTGAAAATTCTGAATAGTCGCTATGGAATTCAGGCCCTTAAAAATGGGAATTTTGCAAACGACCTCGGATTTCAACGAAACCACTTTTGTTGGGTCCGTGATGTCAAATCATTGCTAGGATTCCAAATTTCATAATTTTTCGAATCAATATAAGAGCGTGGAAAAAGAAAACGTGTTTGATCAGTTTCAGTTGATTTTAATCAACTGGAAAATGGCCATTTTTCCAAAAGTCTCAGAATTCGATGAAATTAGTTTTGTTAGGACCGTATCGTCAATACGAAGCTAGAAAATATTTTTCTAAAATTTTTCGAGTTAGTATGTGACCCCAGTAAATTGAAATGTGCGTTCAAATTCAATATATAGAGTTATATGTTGATTTTGACGAAAACTGATTGTAACAGCCGAATCAGCTTACGATACATATCACATTGTGTTCGGAATGGGGGTAATTAGCTAGGGACGACAGTCGGCGGGTTTGATTTCGAGTTCATATGAAAAGTCAACTTAGGAGAGAGAAAATAAATAAAAATAATAATTAAAATAATCCCCCCCCCCACTTCCATCTCCTTTATTCCTATGCCCCCCCCCCCCCCCCCCCGATTTCATTTTTCAGAACCGATTAGAAATAAAAAAAAGAGAAGGAAGGGGGAGGAGTCGCCGCTCCTCCCACCGTCGCGCACCGCACCTCCCCAGGTGGGGCGCCACAACCAGCCGCCGCCCCCTCTCCTTCTTCTTCCTCCTCTGCTTGTTCTTCTCGTGCAAGCCCCAGTCCCAAGCCCACAGACCCAAACCGCACCCCCTTCAGCCCTAGCGCCGCCTCCCCCTGTCAACGCCGCCTTCTGCCTCCACCGCGCCTGCATCCGCGCGCCGAAACCCCCTCCTCCTCTTCAATTGCTGTAAGCCCTTTGATTTATTTTATTTTGTTTTGTTTAATTAATTTTTGCAATGAAAAATATAGTCTTTTGTATTGTAGAAGAAGAAAAATATAATCTTTTATATTGTAGAAGATGAAAAATATAATCTTTTATATTGTAGGAGTATAAAAATATTATCTTTATATATATAGCGAACTAAAAATCTGATTTTTATTATATATACGTTGAAATAAAAATGTGACTTTTATAGTGATGAAATGAAAATTAAATCTTTATATTTTAAAAAGCGAAATCTTTATATAGAGAATAGCGAGATAAAAATAGAATTTTTATCTATATAATAGCGGTGTAAAAATAGAATTTTTATCTATATAGCATCGATGTAAAAATAGAATTTTTGTCTGTATAGTAGCGGAGTAAAAATAGAATTTTTATCTATATAGTAGCGGAGTAAAAATAGAATTTTTATATACATAGCAGCAATATAAAAATGTGATTTTATATATGTAGTGAATACGGGCAACGGAAGTGACAAAAGGCGGGAACTACACGATTTCCTACATTAGAAGTGTCGTGGAGTTGGGATAGCTATTGGTGAGAACTTCTCACTCTAAATTTCTTTTTCTAGTTATAAATATATACTAGGATGTAGACGGTGTTTAGCAGCACCCGACACCCGTCATCCACAGACCAGGGATGGCTTGTTTGTTTGTTTGATATGTTGTGAAATTTGTTTGTGATGTGGATGTGAAATCGATAATATAGATTAATGTGTTGAAATAAATTAACTATCGTTAAAAATATAATTTCTAACGTGAATATGAATATCGTGAAAGTGAATAAATAAATATTTATAAACAAATCGGTCGATTTGTTTATATACACTGATTTGACTGATATTGATTGGGTCGATAAATTTTACACATCGCCCAACTGCACAAATAAAAATCTGTGTTTGTTGATTTGAAACCCCACACGGGTGTTGGGATGATATTTGAGTACACTAACCCCAATTATTTAATTGTATGTCGATCGATTGGTCGACAGGCTGTGTAAGCGTTGATTATTTATATTTGATGCTTATGCAGTTGTGTGGTGCACGTTGGATGATGGTTGATTGTTTATCATTGCTATTATATACATGTGTTGTATGGAATCCATATAATTAACATTATATGGTGATTGATTGGGCCTCATTCCAATTGGGAAAATAATGAATATTATAAAAGCAAATTCATTTGTTGAATATAAAAATAGTCATATGTTGATGATGTTCATGTGTTGAAACTATTCATGTGTTGAGTAAAATATTTTAAATAATAATATTTACATCTTTATCATATTTAAAATTAGAACTACTTCACGGTGGAGTCTGATTGAAAATCAAACGATAGATACCATAGTTTTATAAAATATTTTACATAACAAAAATAGTTGTGTGTTGACAGTACTCATGTGTTGAGATTGGCCGTGTGTTGAAAGAAATAAAGATTCATGTGTTGAATGGAATATATATTCATTTGTTGAATAGAATAACGAATTTATTGAAATATATAAAGCCGTGTTGACTAGAGTTGCGCTATTTTCATGTGAACGATATTTATATCGATTTTATTCGAATATCGAAAAAGAAGTGATTTCAAAATATAACGTTTTGAAAATATTATCATTTATATAGTAATGATAGGAAATATTCAATTTTGATTTGAAACTGAATATAGAGTTGAAATGGTTTTGAAAACGAATTTAAAATGATTTATAAAATACGTTTTAAAAAGGAAGTCGACATATATATATATATATATATATATATATATATATATATATATATATATATATATATATAATGGCCTGAATAGAACGCGCCGCGCCGCGGCAGTTCGTGAATTTCGACCATTGACTTCGAATTAACGTTGCGGGAGTTCCGACCGTCGGATTCTCCTAAAACTGGAACCGTTGGGTTCGAATCGAAAAGAACTTTCCAATGAATATTAGAAATTTGAAATCCAATGGTTGGATTTGGAATTATGTCCAAATCAATTTCAGAAAAGGTCGCTGTAAGTGCAGTTCGATGGCCGTTGTTGGAAATCAACTGTACGGGCCTTGATAAAATTATTAAAAATATTAATAATTTGTGTAAAATCATAATATGTGAATTAGATAGAACTGGGATGGAAAACTCCACATTTGAAATGATAAAAATAGATTTTTGTCGAAATGAACTAGTTTTGAACTAGAATTAAAATCAATTTATTTTTGAAATAAATAAATTGAATTTGAAAGTGATTTTAAAAATAATCAATATTCCCAATACGTGAATTGGGCTGGAGTTGAATCGAAATTATCTTCGGAATATTTCGATGTTGGATTTCGTGACTATACAGATATTGTTATGGGAATTTGAAAGATATATTTTATATCGTTATTTCCAATATGATATTTGTTGGTTTCAAGATTTGATATTGAATATAAGCCGGTATATTTTCTATTCAGAGCCTTGTATTTAATATCAAATGTGATTTGGGTTTGTCGTGAATGGTGTCTTCATTAACACTGTTCTTAAGCCCAGTAGAGAAAAAGATTAAATCTTTCTATTTAGATTTAATGAAGTGTATCAATTAAATAATATTTAATTGGAATTGAATTTGAAATGGATTTTGGGTTTATCGTGAGCGGTGTTTTAAACAACACATGTTCTTTAACCCGATTAACAATAGAGTGTGATTTTGGGTTTACCGTGAATCGTGTTTTAGATGACATTGGTTCTTTAACCCAGTTAAAGACAGGATATTGATTTTTAAGAAGATTAAAACTAAGTGGAGTTTTAATGAATCTTTAATTAGATTGAAATGTGAATTGATAATTTCAATTATCAAATCTGAAAGGTGATCGAGAATGGAGTACCACCAGTTTTGCTCCAAAGCGATAGTTAAATCTTTAATTAGATTTGAACGTGAAATGGTAATTATTTTTACTGATAACACCGTGGTGTTAGATATGGAGTATTACCAATTTTGCTCCATGGGATGAATAGGTTGGGATTGGGAAATAAAATAAATAATTACTTCGGTGTGGTTCGCTAATCCTGACTAGTTTGAAATGATATCCAAAGGAAGATTAAAGAATAAATTCAGAAGAATTTATCTTGGATAAAATTAATGGGAACCTTTCCCTAAGAATGTGATTTTGTTAATAAAAGAATATTCTGAATTGGAATGAGGCGTTTGTTGTGTTTGTGTAACATTTGTTTATCATATACGTGGGTTGTTCAGAAAGACCGAGTTTATACCCATTCTGAATAACCGATTCGACGAGATGTCGAAGATGAAGACGGTGGTTGAAGACCGGAAGTCTTCACATCGTTTGGGTGATTACTGATGATCTCGATTGGGCTGTACACCCAAGATGATGGAAACAGTTGGTGATCGTCCAGACGTACCTGGAGATCGATGGATATGCGAGGAAAGTGCCTCCGGTTTCGTTCAGACCCAGAACGAACTTGTAAATGGATTGTGTGTCTGACATTGGATTTTATTCTGTGTTGATTGATCTCTATTAAATATACATCTGTTTGGCGGTGGAGAATTTATTCTCTTGCTTAATGCCCTTCTCTGAGACGTACGAGCTTAGAGGTTGTATATCGATGGACATCAGTCGCATGGAGTGAATTGCCAGTGTGGCACGCGTAAGTGGCAATTGATCAAGGCTTCTGTTGAAAAGTAAAGTCTTGTGGTTGATGATCAAAGCACGGCCTGTGTGGCGTAGCTTTGTGTATAACGTGAATTCGTGAGCCTCACACCTCGGTATGAGTCAAAAACGGGAGACAAACAGCTGGGAGAGCACGACGTTTCTTTCTAGCGAGGGTGGTGTCAGTGTCCTACCAGCCCTGACATTTATGTACTTTTCACCTGTGTGGTTGTTGGAATGCGAGGCGCCTCGGATATAGATCTGTAAGGACTGGGAAACGTGTGTTCAGGAATAACCAATCCTCTAAAGTTAGGCGAGGACAGGCCCAGCCGATTCCAAGGATCAAAGTGGGGTCCTGGGACATTTGCTAGAGTGTCTCGAACGGAGAGGAGCTTGCCCCTTGCCTCGACTCATGATGGAAATCCAATTTCCAATACGTGATATTGCGGTTTTAATTGTAGAACTAGTATGGCGACATGATAGATGGTACCCATGTCGCCTATGATTGATATTTATGATTTGAATTGTTTTGACACTATACACTTATTATAGTATCAAGTGATTTGTTTTAAACGTACCAAGCATGTTTGGCTATTATAAGGGAAAACCCTATCCTCCGGCTTGCGTTGCATTGTGTGATGGGACCTGGGTCTTATAATAGCTTCATTTTTCCAAAAAGCAATGCGCTGTTTTGTTATGTGCACTAGTATTCTTGGGAGGAAACCCGTTCCGTGTTATACGGCGTGGTCCCTTGAATCACTCTCTTTTAAAGTAAAGTTTTAAATAAGTGTTTTATTTCTCACACCATTCACATGACTGACCTGGAGTTTATTGTTTTAACCTAAACTCTGGGTGCCCCTATTTTCCACACGGGCAGCTAGTAGTTTTGGTTTTGCAGATTTATATTCACAGGATCCTGATTTACAGCTGGAACGATGCTCGGAAAGCTCTGTATCCGTGTATCACTTTCAGTTGTGTTTTGTATATTTTTCCGCTGCTATGTAATTTATTGTAATCTCTGATAATTATCGAATGTAGTTTATTCATTTATACTCTGTATATTCTTGTATCTGATGGAATTGTTGTAATAACAATGAAATGTTCTTCCGTTTGCGTTCTATTTTGTCTTGTCCTCAACGCAATCCGTGCTTTCCTTCACTGGGAAGTTCGGGTCGTGTCAGTTTGGTATCAGAGCTTTGGTTTACAGAGCTCGAGAACAAGATACATTAGAACCAAACGAAAGAATTCATCAGATATTGGATTAGTAATATCCAATTAGAATGACTTGTTAGAGATAGGATCAGTAGTATCCTAGAACGAGTGTGAAGAGTATATTTTTCAAATGAAAACAATTTTGTTTTGAAATTTAATTCGTTTTATACGTATTTGATTATTTATTTATTTTGAATTTGGACAATCGAGTATATAAAGATTTCGCGTATACGCGTCATGAACGTATATTCGAAGTTTTAATATACTAGATAGATATAGGATCACACTCTAGTTGCCCGGGGAAGGTTCTGATAATGCTGCATCGTTACTAGTATTTATTTTCGAGTGACGAAGGTGTGATTTCTATATATTTCCATTAGACTGGTGTGAGAACCAAAATATAGCTAGAATTCATTGTTGTGAATTGGTATCAAAAACATGATTTTCTGTATATGTATATATATCAAAGTTATGAATTTGAAACCTTAATCCACTAATTAATTGATGTTTGTGTTGTTTATTTATTTGTTTAATAATTTTGAACCATTTAGCCTAATTGAATCAAATATTGAATTGTATTGAAAATTGGTCGCATTTGCTTGCATATACATGTACTTACATTGAACAGGTCATAGCAAGGAGGCTAGAGCAGAAGAATAAAATTATTTTGCCCGACAAATAGGTATATGTTTACTATAATTTACTGTTTTGTTTGGGTGATGATGATTTTATGAGCCTATTGGCTAGCCGCTTGGCTTTTTCTTTTTCTTTTTGAGATCAGAAGGCTTATATGGCAATTTCGGGATTTTCCCGTTGCTCCCGGTGCAGGGGAGGTTATGGCGAAATTTTTCGAAAATTTAGGGTGTTAGCCAAATTTTTTAAAAATTTGAAAAGTTCTTAGAAACTGAAAAATTGAAGAACTTAAGCCGTAGTCAAAATAATGGAAGTTGAGTTGATTTGTTAAACAAATTTCGGCTTCGTTCCTTTTCAGCTTCCATTTGTTATGTTCCTTTTCGGCCTTGATTTAGAGAAGATTAGAATATCATCAATAAAAATCAGAACAAATTTATTCAATTAAATCACACATTGAACTGATTAGAAAATAGTTAGAAATATATACTTGTGCATTATATATGTTTGAACAGGAAATTGGATAGCTGTTGAGTAAAGATTTTATTTGCGTGTCCGACAAATAGGTAAACCTTAATGAGTTGGATGCAAAATTTTATTATATCAACTCCTGTGAATGCCATTGGATGCGGATTGCTGGTTATTCTGTGTGAAATAATAAACGTCGACATAGGATAGCAACAATTAATTTTGAACTACATTACATGTCATACTTCTGGAAGATAGACATACTTCATCATATACCACATAAGCATTTGGAGCTTGTGTGACGAGGTGGAAGATTTACCATACGAGCGAGAGGCTTGTATGGCGATGACTATATATTACAGGTTGAATTGATGACAGATATGGACTATATATTACAGGTTGAACTGATGACTGATATGGACAATATAAAATTGTAACGATAAAATTGCCAGATTAATAAAAACCCCACACGGGTCTAGAATTGACAATAATCACGTCTCTCTAGTTATTAGATACGGCACATGGACTATTTATTTCCCACACGGGACGAGGTGACGAGGATTTATCCTCTGGAGCATTTAAAATACACACTCCCTCAGGCTTTGACAGGGTGACGAGAATTTATTCTCTGGAGTTATTATCAATACACGCTCCCCTGTAAACACCAGAATATATCACTATAAATATGTGTATGCTTATTAGGATTTATTGGGTACCTAATACGGCCCAATAAATTTCCAAACCTCTCCCCGTACAAAGGAGGTTATGGCGATTTTTTTTGGAAATTCCGGGTGTTAGCCAAATTTTTGAAGAATTCGAAAATTCTCAAAAACTGAAAAGTTGGAGAATGGAAGCCAGATCGAACGTAGAGTTGATTAATCAAACCACTTTCGACTTTGTTCCTTTTCGGGGACGAAAAGTTTTAAGTGGGGGAGATTGTAACAACCCGGAAATGCGAGCCAATTTAAAATTTTTATTTTGGCAATTTTAGCAAATTTTGAATATTTAAAATAGATTATTTTAAATAATATCGACGAGAAATTTATTTTGAATATAATTCGAACGTACATATTTATATACGTCGTCGTTAAAATATAAATATTTATTTTAAATTATAAATAGAATTTAAAATGGCGCGGTAGTTCGATAATTCGATTTCAAACTTCAATTGAGCATACCGGGTGCAAAATAAACTGGATTTTAGTGAAACAAAAAATAATGGGATCTATTGGGGAATATCTTTCCAACGAATCGAAAAAATCGAAATTTCATAGCGGGAATCAAAAGATATGTCCAGTTGAAAATTCTGAATAGTCGCTATGGAATTCAGGCCCTTAAAAATGGGAATTTTGCAAACGACCTCGGATTTCGACGAAACCACTTTTGTTGGGTCCACGATGTCAAATTATTGCTAGGATTCCAAATTTCATAATTTTTCGAATCAATATGTGAGCGTGGCAAAAGAAAACGTGTTTGATCAGTTTCAGTTGATTTTAATCGACTGGAAAATGGCCATTTTTCCAACGGTCTCAGAATTCGACGAAATTAGTTTTGTTAGGACTGTATCGTCAATACGAAGCTAGAAAATATTTTTCTAAAATTTTTCGAGTTAGTATGTGACCCCAGTAAATTGAAATGCGCGTTCAAATTCAATATATAGAGTTATATGTCGATTTTGACGAAAACTGATTGTAATAGCCGAATCAGCTTACGATACATATTCCATTGTGTTCGGAATGGGGGTAATTAGCTAGGACGACAGTCGGCGGGTTTGATTTCGAGTTCATATGAAAAGTCAACTTAGGAGAGAGAAAATAAATAAAAATAATAATTAAAATAATCCCCCCCACTTCCATCTCCTTTATTCCTCTGCCCCCCCCCCCTGATTTCATTTTTCAGAACCGATTAGAAAAAAAAAAAGAGAAGGAAGGGGGAGGAGCCGCCGCTCCTCCCACCGTCGCGCACCGCGCCTCCCCAGGTAGGGCGCCACCACCTGCCGCCGCCCCCTCTCCTTCTTCCTCCTCCTCCGCTTGTTCTTCTCGCGCAAGCCCCATTCCCAAGCCCACAGACCCAAACCGCACCCCCCTTCAGCCCTAGCGCCGCCTCCCCCTGTCAACGCCGCCTTCCGCCTCCACCGCGCCTGCATCGCGCGCCGAAACCCCCTCCTCCTCTTTAATTGCTGTAAGCCCTTTGATTTATTTTGTTTTGTTTAATTAATTTTTGCAATGAAAAATATAATCTTTTATATTGTAGAAGATGAAAAATATAATCTTTTATATTGTAGGAGTATAAACATATTATCTTTATATATATATATATAGCGAAATAAAAATCTGATTTTTATTATATATATGTTGAAATAAAAATGTGGCTTTTATAGTGATGAAATGAAAATTAAATCTTTATATTTGAAAAGGCGAAATCTTTATATAGAGAATAGCGAGATAAAAATAGAATTTTTATCTATATAATAGCGGTGTAAAAATAGAATTTTTATCTATATAGCATCGATGTAAAAATAGAATTTTTATCCGTATAGTAGCGGAGTAAAAATAGAATTTTTATCTATATAGTAGCGGAGTAAAAATAGAATTTTTATATACATAGCAGCAATATAAAAATGTGATTTTATATATGTAGTGAATACGGGCAACGAAAGTGACAAAAGGCGGGAACTACAAGATTTCCTACATTAGAAGTGTCGTGGAGTTAGGATAGCTATTGGTGAGAACTTCTCACTCTAAATTTCTTTTTCTAGTTATAAATATATACTAGGATGCAGACGGTGCTTAGCAGCACCCGACTTCCATCATCCACAGACCATGGATGGCTTGTTTGTTTGTTTGATGTGTTGTGAAATTTGTTTGTGATGTGGATGTGAAATTGATAATATAGATTAATGTGATGAAATAAATTAATTATCGTTAAAAATATAATTTCTAACGTGAATATGAATATCGTGAAAGTGAATAAATAAATATTTATAAACAAATTGGTTGATTTGTTTATATACACTGATTTGACTGATATTGATTGGGTCGATAAATTTTACACATCGCCCAACTGCACAAATAAAAATCTATGTTTGTTGATTTGAAACCCCACACGGGTGTTGGGATGATATTTGAGTACACTAACCACAATTATTTAATTGTAAGTCGATCGATTGGTCGACAGGCTGTGTAAGCGTTGATTATTTATATTTGATGCTTATGCAGTTGTGTGGTGCACGTTGGATGATGGTTGATTGTTTATCATTGCTATTATATACATGTGTTGTATGGAATCCATATAATTAACATTATATGGTGATTGATTGGGCCTCATTCCAATTGGGAAAATAATGAATATTATAAAAGAAAATTCATTTGTTGAATATAAAAATAGCCATGTGTTGACAATGTTCATGTGTTGAAACTATTCATGTGTTGAGTAAAATATTTTAAATAATAATATTTACATCTTTATCATATTTAAAATTAAAACTACTTCACGGTGGAGTCTGATTGAAAATCAAACGATAGATACCATAGTTTTATAAAATATTTTACATAACAAAAATAGTTGTGTGTTGACAGTACTCATGTGTTGAGATTGGCCGTGTGTTGAAAGAAATATAGATTCATGTGTTGAATGGAATATATATTCATTTGTTGAATAGAATAACGAATTTATTGAAATATATAAAGCCGTGTTGACTAGAGTTGCGCTATTTTCATGTGAACGATATTTATATCGATTTTATTCGAATATCGAAAAAGAAGTGATTTCAAAATATAACGTTTTGAAAATATTATCATTTATATAGTAATGATAGGAAATATTCAATTTTGATTTGAAATTGAATATAGAGTTGAAATGGTTTTGAAAACGAATTTAAAACGATTTATAAAATACGTTTTAAAAAGGAAGTCGACGAAATATATAATATATATAATATATATATATATTATATATAATGGCCTGAATAGAACGCATCACGCCGCGGCAGTTCGTGAATTTCGACCATTGACTTCGAATTAACGTTGCGGGAGATCCGACTGTCAGATTCTCCTAAAACCGGAACCGTTGGGTTCGTATCGAAAATAACTTTCCAATGAATATTAGAAAGTTGAAATCCAACGGTTGGATTTGGAATTATGTCCAAATCAATTTCAGAAAAGGTCGTTGTAAGTGCAGTTCGATGGCCGTTGTTGGAAATCACTTGTACGGGCCTTGATAAAATTATTAAAAATATTAATAATTTGTGTAAAATCATAATATGTGAATTGGAAAGAACTGGGATGGAAAACTCCACATTTGAAATGATAAAAATAGATATTTGTCGAAATGAACTAGTTTTGAACTAGAATTAAAATCAATTTATTTTTGAAATAAATAAATTGAATTTGAAAGTGATTTTAAAAATAATCAATATTCCCAGTACGTGAATTGGGCTGGAGTTGAATCGAAATTATCTTCGGAATATTTCGATGTTGGATTTCGTGACTATACAGATATTGTTATGGGAATTTGAAAGATATATTTTATATCGTTATTTCCAATACGATATTTGTTGGTTTCAAGATTTGATATTGAATATAAGCCGGTATATTTTCTATTCAGAGCCTTGTATTTAATATCAAATGTGAATTGGGTTTGTCGTGAATGGTGTCTTCATTAACACTGTTCTTAAGCCCAATAGAGAAAAAGATTAAATCTTTCTATTTAGATTTAATGAAATGTATCAATTAAATAATATTTAATTGGAATTGAATTTGAAATGGATTTTGGGTTAATCGTGAGCGGTGTTTTGAACAACACCTGTTCTTTAACCCGATTAACAATAGAGTGTGATTTTGGGTTTACCGTGAATCGTGTTTTAGATGATATTGGTTCTTTAACCCAGTTAAAGACAGGATATTGATTTTTAAGAAGATTAAAACTAAGTGGAGTTTTAATGAATCTTTAATTAGATTGAAATGTGAATTGATAATTTCAATTATCAAATCTGAAAGGTGATCAAGAATGGAGTACCACTAGTTTTGTTCCAAAGCGATAGTTAAATCTTTAATTAGATTTGAACATGAAATGGTAATTAATTTTACCGATAACACCGTAGTGTTAGATATGGAGTATTAACAATTTTGCTCCATGGGATGAATAGGTTGGGATTGGGAAATAAAATAAATAATTACTTCGGTTTGGTTCGCTAATCCCGACTAGTTTGAAATGATATCCAAAGGAAGATTAAAGAATAAATTCAGAAGAATTTATCTTGGATAAAATTAATGGGAACCTTTCCCTAAGAATGTGATTTTGTGAAAAAAAAGAATATTCTGAATTGGAATGAGGCGTTTGTTGTGTTTGTGTAACATTTGTTTATCATGTACATGGGTTGTTCAGAAAGACCGGGTTTATACCCATTCTGAATAACCGATTCGACGAGATGTCGAAGATGAAGACGGTGGATGAAGACCGGAAGTCTTCACATCATTTGGGTGATTACTGATGATCTCGATTGGGCTGTACACCCAAGATGAGGGAAACATTTGGTGATCGTCCAGACGTACCTGGAGATCGATGGATATGCGAGGAAAGTGCCTCCGGTTTCGTTCAGACCCAGAACGAACTTGTAAATGGATTGTGTGTATGACATTGGATTTTATTCTATATTGATTGATCTCTATTAAATATACATCTGTTTGGCGGTGGAGAATTTATTCTCTTGCTTAACGCCCTTCTCTGAGACGTACGAGCTTAGAGGTTGTATATCGATGGACATCAGTCGCATGGAGTGAATTGCCAGTGTGGCACGCGTAAGTGGCAATTGATCAAGGCTTCTGTTGAAAAGCAAAGTCTTGTGGTTGATGATCAAAGCACGGCCTATGTGGCGTAGCTTTGTGTATAACGTGAATTCGCGAGCCTCACACCTCGGTATGAGTCAAAAACGGGAGACGGACCGCTGGGAGAGCACGACATTTCTTTCTAGCTAGGGTGGTGTCAATGACCTACCAGCCCTGACATTTATGTACTTTTCACCTGTGTGGTTGTTGGAATGCGAGGCGCCTCGGATATAGGTCTGTAAGGACCGGGAAACGTGTGTTCAGGAATAACTATTCCTCCAAAGTTAGGTGAGGACCGGTCCAGCCGATTCCAAGGATCAAAGTGGGGTCCTAGGACATTTGCTAGAGTGTCTCGAACGGAGAGGAGCTTGCCCCTTGCCTCGACTCATGATGGAAATCCAATTTCCAATACGTGATATTGCGGTTTTAATTGTAGAACTAGTATGGCGACATGATAGATGGTACCCATGCCCCCTATGATTGATATTTATGATTTGAATTGTTTTGACACTATACACTTATTATAGTATCAAGCGATTTGTTTTAAACGTACCAAGCATGTTTGGCTATTATAAGGGAAAACCCTATCCTCCGGCTTGCGTTGCATTATGTGATGGGACCTGGGTCTTATAATAGCTTCATTTTTCCAAAAAGCATTGCGCTGTTTTGTTGTGTGCACTAGTATTCTTGGGAGGAAACCCGTTCCGTGTTATACGGTGTGGTCCCTTGAATCACTCTCTTTTAAAGTAAAGTTTTAGATAACTGTTTTAGTTCTCACACCATTCACATGACTGACCTGGAGTTTATTGTTTTAACCTAAACTCTGGGTGCCCCTATTTTCCACACGGGCATCTAATAGTTTTGGTTTTGCAGATTTATATTCACAGGATCCTGATTTACAGCTGGAACGATGCTCGGAAAGCTCTGTATCCGTGTATCACTTTCAGTTGTGTTTTGTATATTTTTCCGCTGCTATGTAATTTATTGTAATCTCTGATAATTATCGAATGTAATTTATTCATTTATACTCTGTATATTCTTGTATCTGATGGAATTGTTGTAATAACAATGAAATGTTCTTCCGTTTGCGTTCTATTTTGTCTTGTCCTCAACGCAATACGTGCTTTCCTTCACGGGGAAGTTCGGGTCGTGTCAGTTTGGTATCAGAGCTTTGGTTTATAGAGCTCGAGAACAAGATACATTAGAACCAAACGAAAGAATTCATCAGATATTGGATTAGTAATATCCAATTAGAATGACTCGTTAGAGATAGGATCAGTAGTATCCTAGAACGAGTGTGAAGAGTATATTTTTCAAATGAAAACAATTTTGTTTTGAAATTTATTTCGTTTTATACGTATTTGATTATTTATTTATTTTGAATTTGGACAATCGAGTATATAAAGATTTCGCGTATACTGTAACAACCCGTAATTTTATAACATTAAAATTCACAAATTAAAGTATACTTAATTTTTAGAATAGAATTAAGTGAAATGGGTTGCATAGAAAAATATATATATATTGATATGTATATATATAAATTAAAAATTAAATAAATAAATATGCGAAAAAGTTCAAAACAGCGAATTGGGAGGGGGAATAACCGAACCGGCCCATTTTTGAGGTCGACCCGAGCCTCGCTGGGTCGACTAGGGGTTAATCCAGGGTGTTTGGCTGTCAACCCGTGGGCCGATTCGCTCAAATGCAGATTTTGCATTTGATTGGTTCTCATGGTTCAGGGTTAATCTAACGGTCCTAAATAACTTCCTACACCTATAAATACATCCTAATGCTAACCCTAAACCTAATTAAAATAGAATAGTTACCGTCATACCATCACCATGGAAATCAATGGAGCCGCCGCCAACTAAGAAAGAAGAAAAGCAAATTCAATTCTAATTCTCTCAACCCTAAAGCAAAGCAAAACTCTCTCTTTTCTTCTCTAGATTATGAGTATGATGATCTTAACAAGATTATTATCATTTTAATTAGGTTGAGTTATGAATGGATTATGAGTAGATGATGTGAATTATCATATATGTTGTTGTAAACCCCTTTTGCTATCATGTATATTGTAAATCCAGTGTTATGTGATGATGATATCTTATATGTTGTAAATCATGCTATGATGATGTTATGTATGTTGAAAGTTTCTATGCTAAGTTGTGATGAATCATACATGTTAAAAAGGCCATGATGTTACCATCTATGCTAGTTAGTTCATATTAATTAAATCATCGTGTTTGGGATATGTTGATCTATATGACAAGTCACATATGCTAGTTAAATTGATTAGAAAAGTTATGAACATATACCAAGACATTTATTATGACATCTAGAATTATGCTATGACATATGTGACATCCTATGTTAGTTCACACCATCATTATGTTGCCTAAAAACCCCATATGCAAGTTTATGTATAGATTTGGGCTATGATCATATCATGTAAATTGAGACATTTAACAAGTTGACACCTTTTGATCCTTAACATGTGTAATTTATGCAAGTTTCACCCCTATTATGATTTGATTTATTTTAATTGTCTACATGTTGTGATAATTTATCTTTGTGCTAGGTGTTAGACTATACAAGTCTAGCCTATATTATGCGTTGAATAAGAGAACGTATAAACGTGGGGTTGGGTTAATATTAAGGATTTAATATTAAAAAGTTGGGGTGCAATTGATATGATTTTGCATGCCATAAGTGGATGGCCATAACTGAGTCAATTATGGACATCATTAAAAGTTTACTTAATTAATAATTTGAATAGGGAATTATTAAAACTGGGGTAAAAGATTTTAAGTGTTAATCAATGCTTAGGACACGAGGTTGGACTCGTTTGTGATGTAAACCTGCCCGGACCCGTCTGGCAAATCAAGTGGTCACAAATGTCAGCCCAATGTGAGAGGTCCTAGGCCTAAACTAAAGCATAATGGTTGTAAAGACACGAGGTTAGACTCTATTATGGTGTAAGACTGCCCGGACCCGCCCGACAAATCCAGCTGCCATAAATGCCAGTCTAATGTGAGAGGTCTTTATGAGGTTATGGCCTGAATGAATTAAGAAATACTTAACCAGATAAACATGTAAGGTGGGACATGGGGGTTAAGTAGGTGCCTTGGGTGTCATGAGGAATCTAGGGGGTGCCCTTAGTGGCATGTGAAATACGATTAGTAAGACTTAACCAAACACACATGTAAATGAACATGACTAAGAGGGTTAAGTGGGATATACTAGTGACAAGCTTAGGTGGGTAGCTTGTGGGGGGCCATTTCGACCAGTATCCCAAACGTATCTTTGTGGGCTCGACCCAAGTCGAGGACGGGACACGCATGCTGGGTTAGACTGTAAGAGGCCAAAACGGGGAGCGGTGGCAACGCAAGTCCAACGGGTTTCGTATGCATGTGTGGACCCGGGCTGGTAGGTAAGACGTTGTTGCATCGTGTAGGTATAAGCCGTGCATTCTCAAGTTGTATCGGGTTGCCACTTTAGGGGAGTGATACACCCCACTGTGGGGCCAGCACGGGTATCTACGATTAGGGAGCCGATCGAAAGTTGGTAGTGGGGTACACCTAGTGGAGATAGGGGCAGACGGCACCTATGTAGTCAGCTAGGGGTACGTAAGGCTATTTATAAAGTTTTTGTGTGAAGCAAGTGGGATCAAGCAATAGGGTGACTGGTGTGGTGCAGTGTAGTAATGTGCGGTGCAGTGTAGTAATCATTCGTTAGTAATTAGGTGTGCCTTTACCGTTATCTTAAACGCTATCTTTATCTTCCTAAGAGTTCATAGACATTTACTTGTCTTCCAGCTTATGCCTTAGTCTAGTTATTTTGATAATAGTATTGTTAGAGTTATCATACTCGCCAGAATTTATGTCAGACCCCCTCTATTTCTATCATTTTTCCCCCTCCAGGTCCTCAGGTTGGGCCCAGCTCTAGTGGAGTTTGATTGAATTGCTTCATCTCTCTTTGGAAAGCTTGGACCGTTGCAGTAAAGTCCAGCTTGTTATCTTTTTAATGGCTATTTATGTAATGGGATTATGTATTTTGTTTTTATGAAGATGGATATTGTACTTGGTTATGATCTATGGTTTTATGATGTAACAAACATGTTTAATTTCCGCTGCAATAAAATGAAGTTTTAGATTTCCAAGTACTATTTATTATCTGTCTTGTTGTAATTTTCTGTTCTATATTCACTTATAACCTCTATGGAAGTTAATGCATTCCCTTTGTGAGTGACATTAATGGACGTGGGGTGTTACACGTGGTATCAGAGCTTAAGGTTACCAGAACAGATAAAAATACTTTAGAAAAATAGTTATTTTTGGAAGAAGTGCTTTCAAAAACATGTTTTAATGAGAAATTTAAAGAGAAAAGTTTTTAAGAAAAAAAAACATAATCCCCAATAGCCCATATCTTTATCTTTCAAATTCTCCATTCATAATCCCCAATAGCCCATATCGTTGTCCTATAAAGGTTTTATAATTAACGGGCATCGTTTTCATACAAAAGACGTTGAAAGAGAAACCCAAAACTACGGAGTCACTTACGATGCGACTACCATGAGTAGAGCAAGTGCAAAAGATACTTCTCAAAGAGTTGATGTGGTCACTTATTATGGGGTGTTGACAGACATAATTTTGTTAGACTATCATGTTTTTTATATTCCCGTGTTCAAGTGTCATTGGGCAAATATAGGAAATGGAGTGAAGGTCGAAGATGGATTCACTCTTGTCAATTTACAACAAAATCAAGCTTCATTTGTAAAAGATCCATATATTCTTGCATCTCAAGCAAAACAAGTTTTTTATTCTAGAGAGAATGACCATTCTAATTGGTATGTTGTGATGAAAGCACCACCAAGAGGCTATCATGAGTTAGAGACGGATGATCCTATTACGGAAGTCAGCTTTGTTAGGGAAGATTGTGAAGAAAACGACATGGATATTGATTCGGTTGAGAATGTTAGCTATGTTAGAGAAGATTGTGAAGGCATATTTGAGTAGATTTCCATACTTATTTGCTTGCGAGGTTTGTAATTCCTATTTATTTGCTAGTATACGGTAATAGTACAAATTTAGGGCGTAATATTAACAAATAAACAGGTTTGTAATTTAAACTTTCCATTACATACGGAATTCACTTTTAGCTTCAAATTTATTACTTTACATCTTACGGATGCATTACATATGGAATAGAACTTGTATTACATGGATGCATTTTTATAAAATATCTTAGTGACGTATATGGCAATCATTTGAACCATAGCATAATTCTAACTGCATATCACATATATGGAATCTTGACGTCTTTAAACAATAACTATCATAGGGTGTTTACGACTCCGGTCGGTTTTCCTGAACAAATCCAAAAAAAAAACTATCATGGGGTGTTTATATATATATATATATATATATATATATATATATATATTGTTATTGTGTTGCTTTCACGTTTAGAATAACCTTGTTATTTCTTACCCACCTGGTTAGTTGTCTCATTTGAGTGGTCACCTATTTATAGTTGATGAAAATATACAGAATCTATTTATCACATCATATGAATATATATTATATCACTAAATCCGCTTCACATGTAAAATGTCACCCATCTTCATCTTACAACTTTAGGACTTCAAATCCTACCTCTTCGCCCATGACAGCATATGTCTGTGGACTATTTCCCGCACAAACGAATATCTAGTTTATCATCGTCAGGGCAGGCTTCAACTGTACTACCTCTTCGCCAATGTACACATGTTAATTTCCATAGATTGTTCAGAACGTGCATAGACCATTCAAAGAGCCAGCCGAGTACACATGCACCTCGACAGTAGGACGTTTGCGTGCTAATTATGTTGTTAGCATGGGTTGAGATGGCCACGCATATGATTATTAAAGGACCTTTCAATATAGCACATATGGCCATTGTGGAGCATTCATTATATACATGATGCTATGGACTGTCTACGTGTATATTTTTGTGGAGAGCTGTTCAAACATATTTTCTTTGGTCATCTTGATCTTAACTCGCTAAGCCGTTTGCATGTGATAACTTGCCAGGCCGTACCTATATTAAATATGCTTAGGTCGGTATGAGCACCCAGGCCGTATAAACTTAAATCAAGTTGTTAACACAAAAGCATGAATTCACGCTCTAGTTCGCAGCAAGTCATAGGTCGTTAAAATTCTTTCCAGGCGATACCATGATTTAAATTGATGCAATATTATACAACAGGGACACGTAGGCTACGTATTTTTAAGGATGGATTATTCATTCTTAAAAGTACATACGACAAACCGCTTTGTTATCCAGGTCGTTATAATTCAAGGAACATCATGGGCCGTACATGTTTCAATTTAATTCAGGCCACACAAATGAATATCTAGTTTTTATGACATTTAATTTTCTACTTTCAAATTTGCATAAATTACATGTATATTCAAATCCTACCTCTTCGCCAATGACAGCATATTATTTATTACGCTTTTCGATACCTATACGATGTTCATGCTCAGTGTCAACTGGCTCGGAACGGAGACATTCCACCTTGATTTTTGTAGTTCATTCCCAAACAAATTAAAGATCATGCCTTCAATAGTGTCTCATTAATTTTAAAAATTGGAGCTTGGCATCTGCATACATTTTTAGTTGGCTTTAATATTTTGTGTCATATACTATGCATAATTAATAGTGATACATGAATGTAGTATAAATATCTTTTAGCAACTCGATATATGTTAAGCAGCTTGTGGGTTATAGCGCTATATACATTTCACTATTTATGATACTCATATGATACTCGATAATTTCTTCTGTAGGTCAACCAATTAATTTTGCATATTGCATTCGAGGATGTGACAATCTGACCACACCTGCAATTCAACTAGAAAATTAACCATGTTAAATATAGTTTGCGTGACTTTGTTTTTATGTATTGCCATGTTGAATATAGTTTCGTAATTAGCTTTGTAATTGTTTAATTAGTTCGTTGCTTGTGGTACAAAAAATGAGCAACTGTGGGAATGTGAGAACTAGACACATGCAAAAAGAATTCGACGAGCTTAAAATGAAAAGAGTAACAAGTAAGCAGGTTGGAGACAATCGAGCAGACGATGAGATTACTCTTTCTAAATTGGTAGGCTCATTCAGCTTTTTCAATGCTATTAGATGATTTGCTAAAAAAAATTCAATGTTTGATAATCAGTCATTGATAGGGATCTGTACGTATGTCTGTAGTTTCTTGTAGGATAGTTATCTATCACTACTCAGTTATAAGTAAGCATATAAGTTGGATGGTAGGGCAAGTAACTTCCATATACAAACATGATGTCTTATACTAGTAAAAATAAAAATATTATCTGTAATGGTTCGAAATTCATTCAGATTTCAGCTTCACGCGAACTAAAGGTTCGGTCGAACCTTCAAATTAGTGCTTCAATCATTTGGTTTATATGTTTGAACCACTGCTTTGTTGTTTCCTTCTTATTTTCCTTTTCCATATAGCATTTTATTATCTTCATTGATCAGAAGAAAAAATAATTAAACCATTTGAAAAGCCATACTCTATAAATTGTCAAGTTTGTCATCATGATGATACCACTTAGTCAAGTTTGTCTGTATTAACTAGACTATCAATCAAACATTGATTTTCTCTCTATAAATTGGATTTGTTCTTGGATTTCAGCTTGCTTCTTATTCCTTTTGGTGTGCATTTTTTGTTTTACCTAGTTCATTTTTTTTTTGAATTAAAGAGTTCTTTTGAAATTGTACCCATCTGTTCATTTGTTTTATTCGGATTTTCCTTTTGGCTGTGACTTTGTCATTTTTTTGTATTTACTCGTTTATATCCATAGATCCAAAGATGCATCCTTTAATTTTTCAGTTATTAGGATCCAAATTTAAATTATTTATAACTATGTGAAAATTGATATTCTATAATAATGAAATAAGTATATAGTCATCATACCTTCAACTATGAGACATTCTATAATAATGATATGCAAGTATCTCACCCAAGTTTTCAATTCAAAGTTAGTATATGTCATAAATGGTTTGTAAGACATTAATAATACTTCTAATTTATGAAATGTATTAGAACAAAATTTTATGCTACACTGAATATTTTTGTAACAAGAGCACAGGCAGTGGATTTAATTGATAGCCGATGATTAATGTTGAACCCTTCTAACTCAAAAAATTATTTGTACTACTGATCCATTGAGTTAATCATTATTTCAATTAAGTACTTGTAGCATTCAATTCACACGTTAATACATTTTGTTGTAATGTGTACTTGTAACGAACACACTATTTAGCATGTGATTGTCCTTAATACATTGTTTAGCATGATGGCTTATAGTAGAAAAGTGAAAATTTACTCCACAATCGCTTGTGCTTGATTTCATGATTTGTGTGAATGCTTCTGTCCTCTCTGTGTCATCATGCTACGTGTATTACTGATATGTTATTTTGTACACAAATTAATAGCCTCGTTCATGACAGTTGTCCTTTTATTTTTTATAAACAGAAAATATCAAAGAAGAATAAGGCCATGAAAAGGAAAAAGCACGTGCAAAACGAACTAGACGAACAGAGGAAGAAACATAGAGTAGAAGAGCTGTTTGAAGACCATCTTGCTGAAAAGGAGGCTGATATTGAACCTGAACAGAATGATGAAATACATGACATTCCACATACATCAGAAATTAATCAAGTTCAAACCTTATTAGAAAACAATGCCGAAACACAAAACAATCCACAAACAGTTGACAATGTTATTCAGGCGGAAGAAAAACCAAGAAGAAAGCCTAGAGGGCCAACCAAAGTTAGAAGACTTCCATTCAATTCTTCGGAGCTAACAGAAGTTGAATTTAATAGTACAGGCGAACCAATAGGACCGGGGTCAGTCAAATTATCCTCTTATTTAGGACCACTTGTACGAGAAATTGTTCCGGTTACACTAAGTGGATGGAAGCAAGTTAGTTCTGAGTTGAAAGATGTTTTATGGGAAAGCATCCAGGTGACACTCTGAATAATTTTTACATTTGCTAAGGTTTGATCAGATGAAATAAATGATAATAGTAATTAAAACACAAATTATAGCAGTATATAAATAGCTATTTGAATGGCTTAAGTTACATATGAAGTGATATTGAAATAGTCGCTGCAATTTGAAAATAACAGTCATTGTACCTATTACAATTCGGCGTATATTTAAGTGAAAATTATGGATACATCCTTATTTTAAATTTAATGTAAGTTTCCTCCTCCAAATTTAATATAATAAAGGGGATTTTCCCCCCAAGGACAAACTCACCAATTTATTTGTCCAAAAGGACAACCACAAAAAAACTTGCCCAAAAGGACAAGTTTTAGTGCAAATGGTGAATTTCAGGGGGGTCCTATGTTTTTCCACTTTGCACTAAAACTTGTCCTTTTGGACAAGTTTTTTGCCTCTTGTCCTTTAGGACAATTTTTTTGGTTTTTTTGTCCTTCACAATTTTTTCCTGTGTATATAATAAATGTGACTCCAATTTCAAATAGCCATTGCACCTTGCTAACGACTAGTTCCAAATAGCCATTGCACCTTGCTAGGTGCATAAATCTAAATAGATCACAATTTCAATGCATGTAGAATAATTTTCGATCATGTGATTATCGTATGAGTTTGCTTGTATTATTGTCGCAGGCAAGGTTTAAATTGGATTCAGGTTGGCAAAAAACACAAATTTTTCTACAAATGGGTGGTATTTGGCGGGCATCAAAATGTAGATTAGTTCGGCAGGTGTTACAAGCAGAGAACATGGAGGAAAGACTTCAGTTAAAACCAACCAACATTAGATGTATGAATGAGTGGAAGAAATTTATCAAGTTGAAAACAAGTTCGGAATTCAAGGTACAAGAAATTGTATTATATAATAGTAGTGTGCAAAAAACTAAATTAAATATAACTGCATTGGAATTTCGCATTAATTTATTGTATAAAGCGTTGAGGTATAACTGGCTTCATTGGCACTTAGAGTAGAGTTCTTAAAAGTGCTTCTACACATACATACATTCATACGTATATGTGCGTATGCATATTTAACTTTTGAGTTATATCTGTAAATGACTAAAAACTGAAACTCCAATTTAAAATAAAAAAGCTTAACACTTGAACCCTTACAAACACATTTTAGACTGTGATGACTAAGTTGAATATCATACTACCATACGATTCTTATTTTAGGTATTGAGCGAGAAGAACAAAGCTATTAGACAGAAGCAACTGCCACACACGTCTAGTCGTAAAGGATATGATTTTGCATGCCATAAGTGGATGGCCATAATTGAGTCAATTATGGACATCATTAAAAGTTGACTTAATTAATAATTTGAATAGGGAATTACTAAAACTGGGGTAAAAGATTTTAAGTGTTAATCAATGCTTAGGACACGAGGTTGGACTCGTTTGTGACGTAAACCTGCCCGGACCCGCCCGGCAAATCCAGTGGTCACAAATGTCAGCCCAATGTGAGAGGTCCTAGGACTAAACTAAAGCATAACGGTTGTAAAGACACGAGGTTAGACTCTTTTATGGTGTAAAACTGCCCGGACCCGCCCGGCAAATCTAGCTGCCATAAATGCCAGTCTAATGTGAGAGGTCTTTATGAGGTTATGGCCTGAATGAATTAAGAAATACTTAACCAGATAAACATGTAAGGTGGGACATGGGGGTTAAGTAGGTGCCTTGGGTGGCATGAGGAATCTAGGGGGTGCCCTTAGTGGCATGTGAAATATGATTAGTAAGACTTAACCAAACACACATGTAAATGAACATGACTAAGAAGGTTAAGTGGGATATACTAGTGACAAGCTTAGTGGGTAGCTTGTGGGGGCCCATTTCGACCAGTATCCCAAACGTATCTTTGTGGGCTCGACCCAAGTCGAGGACGGGACACGCATGATGGGTACGACTGTAAGAGGCCAAAACGGGGAGCGGTGGCAACGCAAGTCCAACGGGTTTCGTATGCGTGTGTGGACCCGGACTGGTAGGTAAGACGGTGTTGCATCGTGTAGGTATAAGCCGTGCATTCTCAAGTTGTATCGGGTTGCCACTTTAGGGGAGTGATACACCCCATTGTGGGGCCAGTACGGGTATCTACGAGTAGGGAGCCGATCGAAAGTGGGTAGTGGGGTACACCTAGTAGAGATAGGGGCAGACGCACCTATGTAGTCAGCTAGGGGTACGTAAGGCTATTTATAAAGTTTCTGTGTGAAGCAAGTGGGATCAAACAATAGGGTGACTGGTGTGCTGCAGTGTAGTAATGTGCAGTGCAGTGTAGTAATCATTCGTTAGTAATTAGGTGTGTCTTTACCGTTATCTTTAACGTTATCTTAAACGCTATCTTTATCTTCCTAAGAGTTCATAGACATTTACTTGTCTTCCAGCTTATGCCTTAGTCTAGTTATTTTGATAATAGTATTGTTAGAATTATCATACTCGCCAGACTTTATGTCTGACCCCCTCTATTTCTATCCTTTTTCCCCCTCCAGGTCCTCAGGTTGGGCCCGGCTCTAGTGGAGTTTGATTGAATTGCTTCATCTCTCTTTGGAAAGCTTGGACCGTTGAACTAAAGTCCAGCTTGTTATCTTTTTAATGGCTATTTATGTAAGAGGATTATGTATTTTGTTTTTATGAAGATGGATATTGTACTTGGTTATGATCTATGGTTTTATGATGTAACAAACATGTTTAATTTCCGCTGCAATAAAATGAAGTTTTAGATTTCCAAGTACTATTTATTATCTGTCTTGTTGTAATTTTTCTGTTCTATATTCACTTATAACCTCCATGGAAGTTAATGCATTCCCTTTGTGAGTGACATTAATGGACGTGGGGTGTTACATATACGCGTCATGAACGTATATTCGAAGTTTTAATATACTAGATAGATATAGGATCACACTCTAGTTGCCCGGGGATGGTTCTGATAATGCTGCAGCATTACCAGTACTTATTTTCGAGTGACGAAGGTGTGATTTCTATATATTTCCATTAGACTGGTGTGAGAACCAAAATATAGCTAGAATTCATTGTTGTGAATTGGTATCAAAAACATGATTTTCTGTATATGTATATATATATCAAAGTTATGAATTTGAAACGTTAATCCACTAATTAATTGATGTTTGTGTTGTTTGTTTATTTGTTTAATAATTTTGAACCATTTAGCCTAATTGTATCAAATATTGAATTGTATTGAAAATTGGTCGCATTTGCTTGCATATACATGTACTTACATTGAACAGGTCATAGCAAGGAGGCTAGAGCAGAAGAATAAAATTTGTTTGCCCGACAAATAGGTACATGTTTACTATAATTTACTGTTTTGTTTGGGTGATGATGATTTTATGAGCCTATTGGCTAGCTGCTTGGCTTTTTCTTTTTCTTTTTGAGATCAGAAGGCCTATATGGCAATTTCGGGATTTTCCCGTTGCTCCCGGTGCAGGGGAGGTTATGGCGAAATTTTTCGAAAATTTAGGGTGTTAGCCAAATTTTTGAAAAATTTGAAAAGTTCTTAGAAACTGAAAAGTTGAAGAACTTAAGCCGTAGTCAAAATAATGGAAGTTGAGTTGATTTGTTAAACAACTTTCGGCTTCCATTTGTTATGTTCCTTTTCGGCCTTGATTTAGAGAAGATTAGAATATCATCAATAAAAACCAAAACAAATTTATTCAATTAAATCACACATTGAACTGATTAGAAAATAGTTAGAAATATATACTTGTGCATTATATATGTTTGAACAGGAAATTGGATAGCTGTTGAGTAAAGATTTTATTTGTGTGCCCGACAAATAGGTAAACCTTAATGAGTTGGATGCGAAATATTATTATATCAACTTTTGTGAATGTCATTGGATGCGGAGCACTGGTTATTCTGTGTGAAATAATAAACATCGACACTATACACTTATTATAGTATCAAGTGATTTGTTTTAAACGTACCAAGCATGTTTGGCTATTATAAGGGAAAATCCTATCCTCCGGCTTGCGTTGCATTGTGTGATGGGACCTGTGTCTTATAATAGCTTCATTTTTCCAAAAAGCATTGCGTTATTTTGTTATGTGCACTAGTATTCTTGGGAGGAAACCCGTTCCGTGTTATACGGCGTGGTCCCTTGAATCACTCTCTTTTAAAGTAAAGTTTTAAATAACTGTTTTAGTTCTCACACCAGTCACATGACTGATCTAGAGTTTATTGTTTTAACCTAAACTCTGGGTGCCCCTATTTTCCACACGGGCAGCTAGTAGTTTTGGTTTTGCAGATTTATATTCATAGGATCCTGATTTACAGCTGGAACGATGCTCGGAAAGCTCTGTATCCGTGTATCACTTTCAGTTGTGTTTTGTATATTTTTCCGCTGCTATGTAATTTATTGTAATCTCTGATAATTATCGAATGTAATTTATTCATTTATACTCTGTATATTCTTGTGTCTGATGGAATTGTTGTAATAACAATGAAATGTTCTTCCGTTTGCGTTCTATTTTGTCTTGTCCTCAACGCAATCCGTGCTTTCCTTCACGGGGAAGTTCGGGTCGTGTCAGATAATGCTTTGAGGACATTTTGGTAAGCTCGAATTCTTTGCTCACTTGTATCTAATTTGAGATCATGATTCTCATGATTTTTATTTTTTTGTATTTTTGTTTGTTTTCATACAACAAATTATGCTAACATAGGCCTTTTGAATGAAAAAAGTGATTTGAAGGTAGTGGTGTTGAACTAGTTGGAGAAACTACTGATAGTATTAGCATAAAATAACGATAGCATATTTTATAATAAATGCATGGTTTTAATACTGAAAGTTAATAATGAATTATAATGATCAATAGTAATTATCTCATGCTGATCCATTGGTCAAATCGCTTATGTAAAAGTCCTTGTTGTCTCTATTGTTTTGTGATGTTTGGTCTTCGTTGTTGTTAATTCTGATTTGGCTTGGCCATGATGTTAGCATATATCTTGATTCTGTGTATATGTCACTCCAAATTCGGTGTCCACACTGCCTGTGCATGTTATATTCCTGAAATTGTTCTTGACTTCCCTGGTTTGTGCACTTTTTTTTATACTGGTTTGTGCACTTTTTTTTTAACTGCTTTGTTAAAATCCTGCACTAGTTTCATTTGTATCATGCATGCTATGTGGATGGTCTACTCTTATATATATTTGGGAAGAAGAAAACTGGCATGGCATGGAATTATATGCATGGCATGCTATGTTAAGATTTTTTTCTAGAGAGAGGACAAAGAGAGTGAAGAAAAATGAAAACTGGCATGGCATGAAAGAAGAAAACATAAGAAGGGAAAAATGGGGAAGAACAACAATTGTTTCACGAAATAAATAGGAGAGGGGGTAGAGAAAAAGATAAGGCGTTGTAAATATATATTTGGGAAGAAATATATGGGAAACATACTATATTTACAAAGGGGAAAAAATAATGAGCTGATGCATTAATTTCTCTTGGGACCACGCATTTTGGGAAGAGATCAAAGTTTGAACTGAAATTGGGGAATAATATATGCGATGGGAAGAATATAAACAAATGAAATAAAAGGAAATGGTATGAAATTGAATTCAATGCATGGAAATATGGAAACGGACATATTATAAAAAGAAAGGAGGAAGAGGCAAGGGAGTGAACATATATATATATATATATATATATATATATATATATATATATATATATATATATATTTGAATGATATTACATGCTTTGAAATGAAAGTGTAACGTTACATGCATGATTATATGAATGGTTTTGGAAAAATAAAGAAAATGAAAGGATGCTTTGGAATTTTTTTTTGAAGGAACGTTCATGCATTAATACTAAGAATGATTTTTTTTTTTTTTTTTTTTTAATAAATGCATGAGATGGAAGAATGAATGCTTGCATGAATCTGCAAGAAATAAGTGATGGGAAAGAATAAATGGTTGCTAATGGAAATAAACAAATGTACTAAACATAAATGACGAGTCATATATGGAAAAACATGAATGGCTTAAGCGAATATTTGGCAAAAGAAAATAATGGTTTAAATTTTGAAAAAAATTGAACATGTAAGGAAAACATTAATACTAAGAAATGAACGAACATTAAAAAGGTAATCAACGTTTGCAAATAAAGGAAACAATATAAATATTTTTGCAAATTAAATCAATAATAGAAGAAATAAAAAGAAAAAAATCCAAACAAATAATATAAATAAAACAAAATTTAAATTAAATCATTAAATAAAATATACTTAAAATTGAGATTGTTATATAGTCCATAATAATTATTTTAATTGGCCTCTTATTTTTCCTAATCCGCCTAACCCTACTATCGGAACGACCAATACTATGGGCCCCTTACTTTCCCTAATCAGCCATCGTTGCCAGTAGAGACCCGTACTACACATGCTTATTAATTTTTTTATTTTAAACTTAACGCAAATCTTAAGTTTATTAATAAGTCTATTTTTTATGTAACTTTTGTATATCATAAACTACAATTTACAGATTATCAATAAACAATTCTTTTGTTTAATTCCATTGTACAGCCCAACCCCTGCCATTAGCATATATCAAAATATCATTTATTTAGTTTATCAAAGTTACAGTCATTATCTTTATTGCATAATTTCAATAAGCCCAATTTGTCCTTTTTATACATTTTTTTTCAGTTGAGCTTTTATTGTAATTTCATATTTTAACCCCAACAACGCATAAACAAGAATAAATAAATGGTTTAGTCTCATGAAGGCCTAAACTCAACGTCAAAATAAAAAGAATAATGGCCAAGACTCTCATATGACCTACTCTAAGATAAATACATTTTCTATCATTAGTTATAAATTAAATGTGGGTTATCTTGATTATAAAACAATTTATTTGATATTTAAAATCATAAATATTCACTGTAATAAAAATTTGAGTCATTACGTAGGGGATCTTGTTACGTTGTTGATTAGCCTTGTATAATTTGTCATTATATCCTCTCCACCAAAATAAAAACAACAAAGTGGATAAAATATAACTCTCAATATAGCTATCTTGCCTCATGAACGTATTTGAAAGTTTATGCGTTAAGGTGAAAAATCTATTTTTGCTCTGTTTACGCAAGCACTCGAGAATATAAATGGAAAACCAGGAAAAAACTTCGAATTTGACAAAATGTTAGTACAAACAATAATTAATTATCTCAAATAATGTAGATGTCTATTTTACAAAAGTCCAATAAACAAGATAAAGGTTTCATACAAAAAAATAAAAAATCAAAAAAGTTACCAACAAGTTTTTATTTATTATAGAATATGTTACTAATTTCTACATTACGATACTCATGACAGATATGAAAACGTTTCAAACGTCGCAAAATCAGCTGAGTTAAATTCAAATGTTTTAATGTCCTCCTGTGAGCAAGAAAGGTAGAAACTTGCCTCAAAAATCATCGAGTATAGCACTAGCATTTTTTCAACTTTGATGTTAATTTTAAGATAGCTTGTGTGTGACGATTGAAGCACATACAAGGTATGCTACCGCTAACGCAAGGGGGTGAAGAAAAGAACGGAAATATAGACTGTCGGCTAGCAAAGCAGCCTTCGCCAAATTACGCCACTCCCAAGACAGTCCAAAATCAGTTTCGCAACCCTACAAAAGCCAGACGACCACCGCACCAGGTGTTGCTAAATGCTAATCCACAATATTGTGCATGCAGTCCATCTGTTTATCATCTAAACCATGCTTTAATTTTCCCTATAAAACCCAGTTCTAGTTACACCCCCTTATCATCAACCCAGCAGAAACAGAAACATCAGTCGTACCTCCCATAACAATCAACAATTAATAATGAAGCTCGCGACAGTCATAGCCTTGATGGCTTTCTTCCTAGCTTTCATAGCGACAGCAGCAGCAGCATACGACACCGACGGGTCGTGCATGAGAGAAATGCAACGCCGGTCTCTCAGCAGGTGCCGCTCCTTCATGAAGTACGGCAGACGACAACAAGAGCAAAGCTTGATCTGGAGCGATGAAGACGACGAAAACATGCAGGCGCCGGAAGAGTGCTGCATGCAGCTGATGAAGGTGAGCGAGGAATGCAGGTGCCCCATGATCAGACACATGATGAAGCAGATGAAAGAGGAGGAAGGCATGATGGGCCAGGAATGTAGGGGTAGGTGCAGGGAGATGATGACCAAGGCCAAGTTTTTGCCTGCTATGTGCAACGTGGAACCTCATGCGTGTAGGATGAGCTGGCAAGGTGGTCAAATGTAAGATTAAGAATGCCCTTATAACGTGCTAGGTCCAGTTAATAATAATAATGCATGACGGCACATTATCGTGTGTCGTCACGGTCGTGCAAATGTGTGCTTAATAAAATGCAGAGTTATCATTCCCTCTTGGAGTACTGTTTACTTTGCTTTATAGTGTATTGCTTCGCTAGCATGAAAATAAGGATTTAAGAGTCATTCCATTCCATATGTAAAAGCATGAACTTGGAACTCGATTTGTAGTTGACTGAAAACTGAAACGCACAGATTTAACTAGTAAAAAGGACGGTGAAGAAACAATGTTAAATTGTTTGTTTTAAATAATGAATTACCGTAAAATTTTAGTTAGACAAACGTGATGATAATACGTTCGCTGCATATCTGTTTATGATATCAGAAACTAAGAACTAAAACATCATAAACATAGATTGAAATATAAATATATAAAATCAGGGTCAATCCAGAGGCAAGACTGCTAAAACATTTGTCTAGGACAGCGACACTAAGAGTGGCCGTGCAAACAAAGGAGATAAAATGACAACTAATACTTTATGTATGTGAAAAACCAACATAGCAACATCTTGCACAAATAGTATTGGTGCAGTGGTTTGACATGCTCTTAAGCATAGTTGTGAAGACCGAACCGTACGTCAAACCGTGACAGTGAAAGATCCAAGGTTTTCGTGGTTCAACCGGTCAGATCGTGAGAACCGCGCTGATAGTTTATTTTTATTTTTTGACTTAAATGTAAAATTAATTTAAATATAGATAA
Organism: Allium sativum; assembly: GCA_030737875.1. Classification (NCBI taxonomy): domain Eukaryota; kingdom Viridiplantae; phylum Streptophyta; class Magnoliopsida; order Asparagales; family Amaryllidaceae; genus Allium; species Allium sativum. The sequence goes on along the minus strand of CM060912.1, from coordinate 304,217,212 downwards.
AATAAGCAATTATGACAAACATCCATGTCCAAACTACCTAATTGAAATAATTATAGTTGTAAATTTACTAATTTTCTACAGTAAAAGAGGATTGATTCAATAATAGTTCGTAAAATATACATTATAATGAATTGTATAATCCAAAATTTAGTAATAATTGCTATAAAATTATTTGTTAAATTTATTATAGTAAAAAATAAAGAGTGAAGTAATTATATTTTCGCAAATTTGAAAAACCGTGAGGTTCAAAGAGGTCGAACCAGAGATTTTTATAGGGTTTTGAGGTTAAACCGCGGGTCTGTGAACGCGCAAGGTTATTTCATTTTAGAAGTCATAGCCAGCAGAAACATCAATCGTGTCTCTCATAACAATCAACGACAATGAAGCTCGCGACAGTCATAGCCTTGATGGCTTTCTTCCTAGCTTTCATAGCGACAGCAGCAGCATCATACGACACCGACGGGTCGTGCATGAGAGAAATGCAACGCCGGTCTCTCAGCAGGTGCCGCTCCTTCATGAAGTACGGCAGACGACAACAAGAGCAAAGCTTGATCTGGAGCGATGAAGACGATGAAAACATGCAGGCGCCGGAAGAGTGCTGCATGCAGCTGATGAAGGTGAGCGAGGAGTGCAGGTGCCCCATGATCAGACACATGATGAAGCAAATGAAAGAGGAGGAAGGCATGATGGGCCAGGAATGTAGGGGTAGGTGCAGGGAGATGATGACCAAGGCCAAGTTTTTGCCTGCTATGTGCAACGTGGAACCTCATGCGTGTAGGATGAGCTGGCAAGGTGGTCAAATGTAAGATTAAGAATATGCCCTTATGACGTGCTAGGTCCAGTTAATAATAATAATGCATGACGGCACATTATCGTGTGTCGTCACGGTCGTGCAAATGTGTGCTTAATAAAATGCAGAGTTATCATTCCCTCTTGGAGTACTGTTTACTTTGCTTTATAGTCTGCTGCTATTTCTGTTTCAAACCATCGTGAGAATGGCGTATATATATAACTATATAAGCAACATAAATTTGACCTGATTATACATATATACTAATAAATGAAATGAGTCAAATGACTATTGAATAGACGCTAAAGAAGCATGCATAGTTCATTAGAGTTGAACTATATAAGCCCATAGACAGTTTTGCTTAAATGAATTGGGATATATATTACAGACTACATTAACGTACGTGCGCCTGTTGTATTGCTTTGCTACCATGAAGATAAGGGTTTAAGAGTCATTGCTTCCATGTGAGTCTGTGACTAACAGTTTACCCAGGCTATTGAGTAAGACGGAAATGGCAGTTACATACGTAAAAGCATGAACTTGGAACTCGATTTATAGTTGACTGAGAACCGAAACGCACAGAATTTATTTTAAAGAATGAAGGAACATCCTGTAGAGACTGAAATAAGAAATTCTAACTCAAAATATTTCTGGCAAACCAGCATTTCCCAGTAAAATTTTGGTTAGACACACATGATGATAATTACGTTCGCTTCATAGTTATTTATGATATCAGAAACTAAGAATTAAAACATCAAAAAAATTCATATCACAAAAATATTAACCTTGAAATCATGAAAATGAAATATAAATATGTAAGACACTTGCCAGATTTTCAAAATAATATATATGTAAGATTCAGATGTACAATTCTAGTATTCATCTCATTTTGTGCTAAAATGGTTAATTATAACATTACCAAATAGACTAAATAAGCCTAAATTACGAATAATATAAACCAATGATTTTAAGACTCAACCACACAGTCTCGATCCAACCTCGGTTAACCTTGAACCGAATACCGTTACGGTCTTTAAACTGAAGTAATCTTGCTACTCATGGTTCAACCCTATAACCTTGAAAAGCCATTAAATTAAACTCAACATTTAAAAATCATGATTTTCAAATTTTAAACAGCACTTCATTACTAAATTCTCACTTTTCTTACTCTTATAATTTTGTGTTGGAAACGTGTATGAGCCGTGTAGCAAATACAAATGTTTTATATGAATCAAACACACAAACTCTTTCTTTTATTTCATACAAATCCAAAAACTACTACTTCCTTTTCTCACAAATAAGAGACAAACTTCTCTTTATCACTCTAGAGCTTCAGCTCTTTTCTTTTTCTCTCTTGTTGCTTTGTTTCACTTTGGTGTACATATTAGTTCACATAAAGCTTCTTATATATATAGGCAATGCATGCATCTTCATTGACATCATCTCTTACATCATTGTCTACTTCCACCAACCACCCCTTTTGAATTCATATGCACTTAGTCTAAGTTGTACACTACACACATTTTCTTCATGCATGCAATAATATAAGATAATATGCCTACCTTATTTTTAGGATGGGTTGGTGAGTTTGAAAAACTTTAACACTCCCCCTCAAACTCGACTTACCATTCCGAGCTTCTTTTTCATTTTATGAAATATCTCCGGTTTCTACGGCTTCGTAAAGATATCTGCTAAATTTTCTTCGGTCCTGCAATGTACTAGCTCCACAATTTTATCGTTCACCTGTTCTCGAATAAAATGATATTTTATGTTGATGTGTTTGCTTCTACTATGTGACACGGGATTCTTCGCAAGTGAAATAGCGGATTTATTATCCACGTAAATAGTAACTGAATCATCCTTTGCAAGATTTAATTCGCCCAATATATAGCCTAGCCACATAGCTTGACATGTTGTTGCTGTAGCTGCAATATACTCCGCTTCACATGTCGATAGAGCAACTGTCTGTTGCTTCTTTGATGACCACGAAAATATCGCCGAACCGATATGAAAAGCATACCCTGATGTGCTTTTTCCATCATCCAAATCACCGCCATAATCACTGTCTGAGTAGCCAACTAATTTCGAATTTTGTGAGTGAGTGTAAAACAACCCATGATCAAGTGTACCTTTTATGTAGCGCAAAATTCTTTTAGCTTCCATGAAATGATCTTGCTTTAGCTTCTCCATGTACCTGCTAACCAATCCAACCGCGTACATAATATCGGGACGAGTGAAAGTTAGATACCTTAAACTTCCAACCAAACTTTTGAACAACGTTGGATTTACCAACTCTCTGGTTGAATCAATTCTCAGCTTTATGCTTGCATCTGCTGGTGTGCTCACTGGTTTGCAATTTTCCATTCTGAATTTGCTTAAAATCTGCTCTGCGTATTTTTTCTGTGACATAAAAATCCCCTCTTTGTTTTGCTTGACTTCGACTCCAAGAAAGTACGACATTTTACCAATATCTGTCATCTCAAATTCGTTAGTCATAACTTTCTTAAAATCATCAAACATACCAGGGTTGTTCCCAGTGAAGATCATGTCATCCACGTACAAGCACACGATCATAATATCTCCCCCTGAATTTGTCTTTGTGTAGAGTGCATGCTCGTATGGACTCTTGATAAAACCATTTTTGTGAAAGTATTCATCAATCCTGGTGTTCCATGCTCGCGGAGCTTGCTTCAAACCATATAAAGCTTTCTTCAGTTTGTAGACTTTGTTTTCCTGGCCTTTCTGAACATATCCAGGAGGTTGCTCGATGTAGACTTCTTCTTCGAGATAACCATTCAAGAATGCTGACTTTACATCCATTTGATAAATCTTCTACTGATTCTGTGCTGCAAGTGCTGTTAGAAGTCTTATGGTATCAACTCTTGCAACTGGAGCAAATACCTCATCATAATCAATTCCGTATCTCTGTTTGTAGCCTTTAGCCACTAGCCTTGCCTTGTACTTTTCCACTTCTCCATCTTGATTTGTCTTTGTCTTGTAGACCCATTTGACACCAATTGCTTTGTGTCCTTCTGGAAGATATGTGAGCTCCCAAGCGTCATTCTTCTTTATTGCACCAATTTCTTCATCCATGGCTTTGTTCCACTTGCTTTCTTCACTAGCTTCCTCAAATGTCACTGGATCACATTCAGCCATTAAACAAAATAATGAATAATCAAAGGTTGTTTGTACCGGACTTGTTGCCTCATAGATATTATCCAGATTCCGCATTCTTCTCGGTACTTCCTCTGAACTATTGCTGCTTCTTGAACATGATGGCATTGAAGCAGGAGTTTGTTGATTAGGGCTTTCTGGGGGAGTCTGATCATTAATTCCATCACCGTCTATATCAGCGTCATCGTCGTCATTATCATCATCATTAAAGAATAAACCTGCAATTTTTCTTTCTTCCACGCTCCATCTCCAGTAATCTGATTCTTCAAATTCAACATCTCGAGAAATGATTAATTTCTTTGTGACTGGATTATAAAGTCTGTAGGCCTTGCTTCTTTTGTCATATCCGGTAAAAATACATTTCTCTCCTTTGTCATCCAACTTCTTTCTTTTCTGATCGGGAACATATGCATATGCAACACATCCGAAAATTCGGAGATGTCCAACTGATGGTTTACTACCACTCCATGCTTCATTTGGAGTTCTGTTTCGGACACTTTTTGTTGGACAGCGATTCAACAAATAAACAGCGCATAGTACAGCTTCAGCCCAAAAACTTCTTGGCATGTGTTTTTCCTTCACCATACTTCTCGCCATGTCAAGAATAGTGCGATTCTTTCTTTTAGCAACGCCATTTTGTTGTGGAGTATATGCTGCTGTCAACTAGTGATTGATTCCATGTGTCCTGCAGAATTGTTTAAACAAGTTTGAAGTATACTCGCCTCCTCTGTCTGATCTGAGTATTTTCACATAATTTCCGCTTTGCTTTTCTGCCATTGCTTTGAACTCCTTGAATTTATCAAGAGCCTTTGCTTTTTCTTTCAGAATATATACCCAACTTTTTCTGCTAAAGTCATCAATAAATGTTAGGTAATACCTGCTCCCGCCAAGTGATGTAATATCAAATGGACCAGCTATGTCAGTGTGAATAATCTCTAGTGGTCTCCTAGCTCTCCATGATTTTCCAATAGGAAAACTTTGTCTGTGTTGTTTTCCTCTTATGCAAGCATCACATAGTTGATTTGGTTCGTTGATTTCTGGCAAACCATCCACCATCTTTGTCTTTGACAATAATTTCAAGCCGGTAAATCCAAGATGACCAAATCTCAGATGCCATAACCATGAATCATTTTTAATGACCGACTTCAAGCATTTTTGCACTTTCGTCTGCATATCAAGTGTGAATAGACGGTTTTTTGACATCTCCACATTGGCAATCAACTCTTGAACTTGATTTCTGATAATGAGAGAATTGTCCTGCATCTGTATATTATATCCTTTCTCCACTAGTTGACCAAGACTGATGATATTGGTTTTCAAAGCAGGAATATAATAAACATCATTTATGTATTTTTTCTCACCATTCTTTGATACAATCGTAATTGTACCTTTCCCTTTGACTGGAATCTTTGAAGAATCGCCGAACGTTACTTCTCCTTTGATGGTGTCGTCTATCTCCGTAAATAAATCTTTGTGACCAGTCATATGATTGCTAGCACCTGAATCAAGATACCAAACATTCTTTTTGCCGTCTTCTTCTCCTTTGTAAGTGAGGAACATAGCAGTTCCCACATCTTTGTCTTCTTTTGCTGCAGCAAAATGACTTCTTTCTTCTACTTTTGGAGATCTACACTCATAACTGAAGTGACCGTATTTATTGCAACTATAACATTGTAAATGAGACCTGTCACCTCGTTGTTGAAATATGCCTCTTCCTCGGCCTCTGAAATTTTGCTGCGACCAGATTGTTGATAGCCTTCAGTATTTTGACCTCTGTTAAAAGGTTGCCTTCCACGTCCACGTCCGCCTCGGTAGCCACCTCTATAGCCACCTCTTCCACGAGCATAACTGCTACTGTTTGAACTGTCACTTATGGATATCTTACTTTGCAAAGCCTTCTCTAAATGATCTGTATCATCGTACTGGTTCATCCGTTGCTCATGCGCTTGAAGTGAACCAACAAGCTCGTCAATCGAGATTGTGGACAAATCTTTTGACTCTTCGATTGATGTAACAACATAATCAAATTTTCTTGTTAACGAACGTAGAAGCTTTTCCATCACTCGAACATCATCGAGACTTTCGCCATTTCTTTTCATTTCATTTGTCATCGTTTTTAAACGCGTAACATATTCATCGATGCTTTCCGGATTTTTCATTTTTATATTTTCGAACTCGCCACGTAGTACCTGAAGTCGTACCTTTTTTACTTTCTCAGCTCCTTGGCATGATTTCTGCAGAATCTCCCACGCATTTTTTGATGTTTTTGCTTCCGAGATTTTTTCGAAGGTCGATTCGTCAACCCCTTGAAAAATCATGAACAAAGCTTTCTTGTCTTTTTTCCGGGATTCTTTCAACGATGTCTTCTCGTCATTGGATAAACGTGCTTCAGCAGTTGCATTTGCGGGTTCGATGTATCCTTTTTCGACAATATCCCAATTATCGTAAGAACCGAGTAGCACCTTCATTTGGATACTCCAGTTCCCGTAATTTGTAGCCGTCAACTTTGGGATTTGTTGTTGCATCATATTCGCCATGAACGGAACCTTTGCTCTGATACCACTTGTTGGAAACGTGTATGAGCCGTGTAGCAAACACAAATGTTTTATATGAATCAAACACACAAACTCTCTCTTTTATTTCATATAAATACAAAAACTACTACTTCCTTTTCTCACAAATAAGAGACAAACTTCTCTTTATCACTCTAGAGCTTCAGCTCTTTTCTTTTTCTCTCTTGTTGCTTTGTTTCACTTTGGTGTACATATTAGTTCACATAAAGCTTTATATATATAGGCAATGCATGCATCTTCATTGACATCATCTCTTACATCATTGTCTACTTCCACCAACCACCCCTTTTGAATTCATATGCACTTAGTCTAAGTTGTACACTACACACATTTTCTTCATGCATGCAATAATATAAGATAATATGCCTACCTTATTTTTAGGATGGGTTGGTGAGTTTGAAAAACTTTAACAGTTATGTTGTTGCAATTGTAGATATAGTAATTATGGTAATTATTCTTTCTATTATATTGGTGTTATTCTTTTGTTGTGTTCATCATGAGTAATACAATATTATAATATCTGCTTTTCTATAATTCTTTATAGAAACAATATCCTGCTACTGCTTTATACTTAAGATTTAAACATGGTAATTTGACACTGCTTCATGTATCATTAATAATATGATTTAGTAAAGTTCATATTATATGATTTAACTCTGCTTGTGTAGTTTTCTATGCAGCATGTCTTTAGTGTCGGTTTCAACTTGAGCCACATGTTACTAAAGTTGTTTACTTTGTTTCGCAATCACTTGGACTTGGGGATATACATTCAGCCCGTTACACCTACTCTTGTTATTGTAGGAAAGACCTTTATTTACAGCAAGTGAACATTGGGCATTGTTATTATAGGAAAGACCCTTAGTTACAACAAGTGAACGTTGGGCAAATAGCCTATATATACTCACGCTCTGTATTTCATCCTGTATTAAATTACAATCAATAATATATTTCTATTGCATTACTCTTCTATATCTCCATTACCCATCTATATCTCCAATATGGTATCGGACCCCCACCGCCGAAAGACTTAACATTGAACAGAAAGTTCCATACTCCATTGCCTGTCGAATCACTCTTTTCTTCAGGTTTTCAGCTAAAATTCTCTGCCTCACAGACCCCTGAATTGCCATAGCAAATAGCAACGAAACCACCTCTGATGTCTCTGGCAGCGTGGGCCATGATGCTCCACCAAACTGGCACAACCTAATCAAACCAAAAAGTAAAGTTATTACCACATCTCTAGAGGAAGACAATTACATATTATGGAAATATCAAATTGAAATTGCACTCAAAGGATACAGATTACAGAATTACATAAAAGGTACGCTATCTATTCTACCAATCATGATGACTGATCAAGAGGGAAACACCATACCAAACACTGACTATACCAGTTTTCAAAAGCATGACAATTTGCTATCATCATGGCTCCTATCATCTATTAATCCGAATCTACAGTGACAAATCGTGGGGTGCAATTCATCATATGAAATATGGACGACCACTATAGAGAAGATTTTCAGCTCACAATCAACTGCACTGTGATGCAATACAAAAGAGAATTACAAAACTCAAGGAAAGAGGACATGAGTATGGAAGAATACTTAAGCAAGATAAAAAATTTGTATGACAAACTGAATGCAATGGGATGCAAAATAAGTGACAATGAACAGATACTCTTCATCACTGGCGGATTAGACGAAGAGTACGAGTCATTAGTTACGGTTACTGCGACTCAACAAACATTATCTAACTTACAATTCGTTAGATCTGCACTCCTCGCCCATGAAGGGAGAATAGACCAAAGGAAAGCTATATAAGGGATTTCTCTGCAAATTATGTTGTGGCTAAAAACAAGCAAATTCAAAGAAACGGTAATTCAAATAAACAAGAAGTCTAGTGTTAGAGGTGATACCAACCTCTGAGGGCATATCAACTACAGAGAGGTCGTGGACAAGGCAGATGGAACAACAGCAACAGGTGAAGTGCCAAATTTGTCAAAAATTTAGACACATGGCAAATCACTGCTATTTCAGATACAATAGTGACCACAGTGGACCACAAACAGACCAAAACAGCCAAACACCAAGAACAAACATGGCTTCCATAGACAATTAGAACAAAAGCACTACTAGGGACAAAGGCAAAGGTCAGGCTAGCAATGAAGACATGACTGGCGAGAATGAACTCGACGAGTGATACCTAGACTTTGGAGCCACACACCATGTCAGAAACAAGCTTCAAAACATAAACATTGGAAACAAAGGCTATACAAGGATGAAATCACTACACATGGGTAACGACAACACTGCCAACATTACACACATAGGTAAAGGCACTATACAGGGAAAAAGGCAACTTATGCTAAACAATTGACTTAGAGTTCCCACAATTATCAAAAATTTATTAAGTGTCTCTAAATTTGCTAAAGACAATAATGTTTTCTTCGAATTTCACCTCAAGTTTTGCCTAGTCAAGGATCTCCTAAGTCAAGAAATATTGCTACAGGGTGACCTTCACGATGGACAATACAAATTTGGCAACTAGAAGACTGGGAACGCTTTGAATAAAGAAATATGGTGCAACAACGTTGACATCAGTAAAAATAGCAATTATGATAATAGGAATAATGTATGTAATGATGATAATATTAATGTAGTTGATTCTTGGCATATGAAACTTGATCATCCCAGTTTGGAAACTGTTAGAAATGTTTTAAATAATAATAGCATCTATTTTGAAAACATACTTGTTAAACACACTTGCACACACTGCCAACTCGGCAAAAACCACAAACTTCCTTTTAGTAAGTCTGAAATAGTATATAACAAGCCATTGAAGCTTGTCGCAGCTGATCTGTGGGGACCAGCACTGGTAAACTCATATCAAGGCCACATGTACTATCTATCTCTTGTTGATGCTTATTCAAGATACACGTGGATATACATGCTAAAAAAACAAATCAAAAACATACAATACAATCATTCAGTTTATAACTTTTGTTGAAAAGCAGACCAACTGCAATGTAAAAGCTATATAAACAGATGGTGGGGGTGAACTCAAACCACTCACAAATTTCTTCATCTAAAAGGGGATAAGACATAGGTTAACCTGCCTCCACACATCTGAACAAAATGTTTTGGTTGAAAGAAAGCATAGACACACAATTGAAACTAGTTTAACACTGTTATCACATGAGGCACTACCAATGAAGTATTGGAATGAAGCATTCAACACTTATGTGTATCTCATATATAAATTACCCACAAAAGTGTTGAACAATAGAACCCCATATGAAATGATATTCAATGAAAAACCAGACTATAAAATATTGAAAAAATTTGGGTGTTTATGCTTTCCATGGCAAAGGGGCTACAGCACACACAAACTTAGCATGAGATCATGTCCATGCACTTTCATTGGTTACCCACAAAATCAAAAGGGCTACAAATGCTTGGGCAAAAATGGCAAAATCTATATATCAAGGCATGTCATATTTGATTAAAATGTTTTCCCACATGAAGTTAAACAAGCTACAAAGGAAGAATGCATACAAAATCATCGAATCAAAGTTATCAATATGCCACCTTGATAGAGCAAGTTACAAACAGTAACAGCAACGAAGAGGGACATGACGCGTGAAACATACACACACAAATTGAGTATAACAATACAAGAAACAATCAAACAAATGTCGACGATGGTAACAATGAAGAAGCTCACAATAATCAGCAAGAACATGAGAATGAGGGAAGCAATAATGACCCTAACTCAACCAGAATCAGCCCAGACCATCAACCTCGAGCACAAGAAACACAAACCGAACATCATATGGTAACCACATCAAAGCATGGGATTTTCAAACCCAATGTATTTAATCTACCATTGAATGAGGTTGAACCGAGAAGTTATATTGAAGCTGTAAAATCAAAAAAGTGGAAACAAGTAATGAAAGATGAATAAGAGGCACTAATGAAAAATAAAACCTGGAGCTTGGTTGCACCACGTACTCACAAGAACATCATAGGATGCAGATCGACTTACAAAATAAAAAGGAAAGCAAATGGGACCATAGACAAGTACAAGGCCAGACTTGTTGCTAAAGGATACGCAATAGTTTGGGTTCGATTTTAACGAGACTTTTTCACCAGTCATAAAAACCACAACAACTATGATAATTTTGACTATAGCTTTGTGTAAGAAATGGAATATCAAGCAATTAGATGTGAATAATGCTTTTCAAAATGGTGAGTTAACTGAAGAAGGTTATATGCAACAACCAGGGGGATATGAGGCCAGCAATGGCAACAAACATCTAGTATGCAAGCTGCACAAAGCTACATATGGCCTCAAGCAAGTGTCGAGGGCATGGTATGAAAAGTTAAAAATAACCCTATCTAGAATTGGTTTCTCGCAAGTAAAATCCGAATACTCCCTATACATGAAAAAGGATAATGAAAAAGTCATATATGTTCTTGTATATGTGGATGACATGCTAATAACAGAGAATGACACATAGGAAATCAACATGATCATAAAAGTTCTCGACCAAGGCTTTGCCATTAAAGATGTTGGTGAATTAAACTATTTCTTAGGGATTCAAATCAGAAGAAATGAAAATGAAATGTTCTTATCTCAATAGAGTTATATTACCGAAACCTTACAAAGGGCCAACATGCATCAAGCTAAATCTCTACCAACACCAATGACAAGTAGTTCACATCTATCTAAATTTAAAGGTGAAGCCATTAAAAATGCTACTAAATATAGAAGTATAATTGAAGCGTTGAAATACACAACAATTACATGACCAGACATATGCTATAATGTAAATAAACTAAGCTAATACGTGCAAAATCCATTATCTGAACATTGGATAGCCGTCAAGAGGTTATTGAGATTGTTTGAATAAAAAATGATGACTCAAACACCAATGGTGTGAAGTCACACTTCATCAATTATGGTTATAAATAGAAAGGGCCACAAGCACAAAATAAATGGAGAAAAACAATTACAGGACTCGGGATTTTTACAGTGGTTCGATTTAATGTGAATCTGCGTCCACTTTTCAATCATTCTTCATCATTACGGAGAGAATTGCAAATTTTATCATCTCATACATCACATCAATTACACTTGACCACTTTTGTGATAATTCCCCGATTTTGGCTCTCTTTACACTTTAGATCTTGCTTAGATTCGGGAAGGAACATATTGGATTGATTAATTATATACTTTTCCTTGGTTCCATCATGAAAATGAGGTTATATCCAAGCATTAAAGAAGAGCAATGGTGATTGTAGAACACTTAGAGTAGATCAGAGTGTGAATTAATGGTGCTCGGAGAAGATAAGATCCATTTCATGTAGGAGGAAGTAGGAGAGAAGTTTGGCAGCCATTAATGGTCCATGGAGGCTATAGAAGCTTTAGGAGGGTTGAGGAATGACTTTGGCAGCCCTTCGGGGTAGTTGAATCGGTCCCTTGAATTGTGGAGCAAGGGGCTATTTACAAGCGAAGTTTGGTGACAATGACAATTTTGTAATTATAGGGTACAAAATTTGGATCGGTCGTAAACTTGGATCGGGCGTGAATTTGGATCGGGCTAAAACTATTTATAGAAATGCCACTGTCCACTTTATAGCTGTGTATAGCTAGCGCATCCCACATTTACAGTTCTGCCACCGCTCTTTGTACTTGACCGATCCAAAATGAGTGAATGCACCTATCCACTTCTGTTCGCTGTACTGATCCAACTCATTCTATAATATATCGATCCAATTTTACCGATCCAATTTACTACACTGTACCGATCTAGTTTTTCCATAATGCACCGATCCAATGTTTGTTTTAGCAGCTACCATATGGACCGATCCAGTTCGTTTGCTTGCTACGTGCACTTTAAAGAATGGACTGATCCAATTGTTTACAATTTTACGCCACCGGCTTTTCTACTCTGAAGCATGCATTCATACGTACTATAAATTACCGATCCAGTTTAAATACATGATTGCCACGTGTGTCCATAATTTGGGACGATCCAGCTTTGTTTTCTACTTGGAAGCCTCCGCCTTTTTATAACAGACCAACCCAGTTCAACATATTCAATTTAAACGTTGCTCCACAATCACTAGGCCGATCTGTTCATGAACTTGAAGCTGCCACGTGCCTTATGGCATGTTTTATGCAGTATTATAGTTTGTCACTAAGCGATACATGAATGTTCCATGTCAAAAAGAAACTGGGATACACAACCTTTATATGAAATGGTACCGACCCAGGTATATGTCACGTTTAGTTATGTTATTGATGCATGGGCTATTCATTCTTGTGTCTAAGTTTTGTTATTCATTTGTGAATGCATGCAGGTTGATGCTCTTCCATACTTCATGTTCTCAAATCAAAGGATCCACGTGTATCTTTTAATGTGCCGACCCATACATGATAATGTGATGCCATGCAAAGTTATCAATAGGATGCCACGTGTGCACCTCATGGATCTAAAACATGCAATACTTGGCTCCAAACGTGTTTCACAACATTTGATCCATTCATTTTTCATTTTAATATTTATGCATGTTGCATATACGCATTGTAACTGACCTGATCCATTAATATTGACTGACCCGGATTGTTGAGCAGTCCGACCGATCCGATACTCCTACGTTGACCGACCCGGTCCATTAGTATTGACCGACCCAACCCGCTGTGAAGGTAATGGACCGACCCGACCCGCTGTGAAGGTAATGGACCGAACCGATGTAATAACCGATCTGAATCTTTGCAACTGACCGAACCGGTCCATAAATACTGACCGGCCCGGTTCTTCATCACTGACCGACCCGCTACATATTGTTAAGGCCGATCCATATTTGCAACTGACCGACCCGGCGCCTTGCAACTGACTGACCCGATGTAGTGACCGATCCGACGCGTCACATCTGACCGACCCGGTGCGTTGTTACTGCCCGACCCTTATGATTTAGTGGTCGATCCAGTGCTTTAGCAGGGTTAACATTTTCCCCTCGAAGTTTGTATTTTTTGCTTGCGAGAAATGGGGGCTTTGAAATAAACATTGCTATTGACATATTCTGCATTGAGACCATGTTATAGCTTTTTGTCTTGCTATGTTGAACCATGCTTTGAATTGGTATGCTTTGTGTCACTTGTTTTGTAATTAAAACAAACATATGTGTAATTTGGGACTTATACTCACCATTGATTGTCCATATCGATGGTGGATCAGTTAATAATTAAAAATGATATATAGTGAATCTTATTCTAAATTGAATAAAATATCGGCACAGAATTGTTCTACTCAGCGATTTATAACTCACTGAATATTGTCTGTACAAATACGATATTCGAATTCGAATTCACATCGATGGTTAAAATCAACTAATTGACTGAGCCGACTGTGGATTTTGAATGCTATCATTTTTGTAACGAACCGGGATTTTCGACTCCGAAAATCAACATCAAAACTACCATGTTGACCATTCAGACATCGAACATTCCAGATCATTAATAGAAAGAAGTTAGAGGGTGAGATAAGAAAGAAAGAAATATTAGAATAGAAGAAGAAGGAACAACACACACAGAGTCTCACATCGCAGCGGAACAAAATATAATACAGAAATAATCTTTATTGAAAGCTTTAAAATACTTACAGTATCAGAGTACATCATACCATCTGGACAGTGATAACCTGTCCTCATACAACACACAGCGGAATACTGGTAATATCATACGTCTGGACTCTTCCAGCTCGTCTCTTCACAGTAGTCGATAACCTGAACCTGTACAACCCGGCCTAACCCGAGCATTTACAAAACACCGGGTCAGTCTGGTGAACCAGAGTGAGATAAACTCGCCCAGTAATAAGGGTGAATCATCCAATCATGATTTTAAAGTTCAAACTTCTTTTCGGAAGAAAGGATAATCGTAAGACCAAATCCACACATAAATACGGACGGTTTTTACCTTACGATAACCCAAACAGTTTTGAAACCAATATCTTGTCTGATATTATAATAATGTCTAAATACAAGTAAATAGAATCTAGTGGAACGCTTGCATCTCACGCTCCACATATATAGTATACAATCAAAACCCGCAGGCGCTTATGGGAGATTGGATTTCAACTTGACAAGGTATGGGTCCACCTTCCGATCGTGTATCTTTAGAGACGAATACACTGGGTTCAACAAGAACTTCTTGCAACCCGGCCCTCACATGACCGACCACTCATTTCGCTTGAGTGTATCGAATGTATATCACCGACGGTTGGGATCAGCAACCGTCTCCCGATAAGGGACAGCATCGAAACATAGATTTAAGAAACAAATAGGACTTCCTCTAGATAGGTGATTCTACACCCTAATGGGAGCGACCCACATAGCCATGCTGCCTGCCCGATTTTTGTCATTTCCCGGTTGATGAGGCTTGAGGCCAGAATTAACTCTTGAACATCTGGTCGTCATTCACTTTGAATGCCACATCGTCAGATCCGTCAGATATCACTAATTGACGTCCACAAAAATACTCTAGCTGAAAGCTAAGAGAACGGCAAATCTCTGCCAACAACTATCGTACGTTTGGAGAAATCAACGTACGTGATCTTTTGGAAATACTCTGTCAGACACTCGTCCATATACGTCATCCAGGAACAGGATGAACCGAAGGCACTCTCCTACTGCATCCATATAGGAATCACCCCATGGATCAATAGCGAGGAGTCCTTGCAACCCGTAGATTCCAACTACGACAGAATCACAGTTTATCTCTGCTTGCCAGGCAGAGAACATTAGTGGTCCTTCCGTTTATGAAAATCAACGGTCTTCAATGCTCCATCTCGCTCATCTTCTGAGATCTTCACGTATTTGTTGGACGGAATGGTTTTCGAATATACATTCGATCCCGGTCTTTCCATACCAACAATCGTATTGGTCAGATTTGATAGTCGGTGTTTTAACTATCAAAATATACAGTGTTTCAAACATGACACTCCAATGAGTTCACTGATTCAGTATTCAGCATCACTTGGCCTTTAACAAACTAATTTCCTTTTTGTTAAATTAAAACTTCTAACTTCTTCAAATATTCAAAAATACGATATTTGAATAATTCTAATTCGATTTAACTCTAATCGATTAACTCTAATTGATTAACTAATACTCGACTTCAATCCATTCGCTTGACCCTAGATCACAGCGATCACAATGGTTACGCCTGATTCCCTCAGGAAACATCCGACCGCCGTAGGCTATCTGCAGCCCTGCGAATTATGCTAGCAGTCGTACACAATGGCAACTTAGCCCAATAATTATGTTTGGCTAATTCTATCTTGAATAACTATATTCAATTTCCCATTTAAAATCTTCCTTCAAAATTCTCCTTTTTACTAGATCTCGTTTTCAAATAACGTTAATGTAAAATTAACGTCTTAACACCTTAAATCTCACTTAAAGACTCCGGTTTATAATAAACCCCTTTTATCGTAATCTCCTTTCACTTAATTCATATAATTGAGTACGTTTATTTCCTTTCACCATTCAATTGGCTTGCATCTCACATTCGGTAACTTTTTAAATGAATTCCCATTTAAAAATATTTTCCTAAATTCATCATTAATTAAATAATAACTCATTTCAAACATTAACTACTTTAGTAGTTAATCCCTTTATTAACTAAATTTAATATTAAATCCCTTTTAAATCCTTATTTAAATTCAAACAATATCCATTTAACTATTTTAGTCAAAACACATTAACTTGATAAACAATTCTAATTCCAAACGGCCGATTTAATTAACTCAAAAACTTGATTATCTCATTAACTGATTTCAACAATCCTTGCTTTAAATTAATTAAAAATATAATTAATTTAGATAAATTCTAATTATTTTCTTCACAAAACAATGATCAAAGTTTAACCCTTTCGATTCATTTCTTATCTTCATACTTGAAAATCCGATTAACATCAGCATATACTTTATAACATAAACCAACCATAAATCAAGGTCTTAAATAAATAAAATATTTATTTAATTCCCTTTTATACTTTATTCAAATAATATATTTCAAAATCTGAGTCCAGTTATAAAATAAACTTTATAACTTCACTTTTATCGACTCACCTAACGGTGAATCCATATCTATAAACCGATTGATTTTTAAAGGCGATACTCTGCCAAACACTTAACCAATATCACCCATTGGTTCAAACCAAACAGATGTTGAATATCCAGTCAATAATCAACCATCAAATCAATCACACACAACAGATCAGTTCATATATGATAATATGAAATTAAATAATACATTTGAGGAATCCGGTTGGATCCCTCCAACCTGTCCTTCCCTGTATTCAAATGGTTATCTCAAATCAGACCATTCAGTTTTTGTTTAACTGATAACACTAAATAGCAACCATTCAACATCAACCACAAGCAACTCAAATGATTCAACCATTTAAACACGTTTATAAATAAACGTGACCAACCAAGGTGAGTCACCTTTATTGGAGCAAATCGTTAAAAATAACGATTTGGTGAATCCACTGAAATTAAACACAGTTTAATTCCATCGGTTAAATCAACAGATAAATAACTAGCAAAACGGTCAACCATTGGCAAGCAGAGCACACAAAATAAAAACACCCAATTTATATAAAATATAAAAAGGGTAACTGAGTGAGTTTAACTCACTTTGTTTGTCGTTTGTTGTTTTGAACGATTGGTTTTAATCAAATTAAACGAAAGTTCAATTTAATTAAAAACCCTGGTTGACTCCCGTTGTGTCCATTTCGATTCCATAGCGTAGATTGAGTCAACATGATTCCAATGCCCCTTTGTTTATCCCATTTTTTTTAAGTTCGGAAAGAATTTGCCGATTATTTATTCGGTTTCCTTCCTGCGGCTTGAATCCCTTCGGTACCTATGATAGATGTGTTATAATTAATTTAGTTCATTATGTTAATTTAGTAGTTAATCAATCCAATTGCAAAATCTACCAATTACCGTCCGATAGTTCTGTTCCTCTCCAGCCCGCTACCTTTCATTTCCTTTTTCGAATACTTCTGCAAATGTTATGACATTTGTAACTACTATTATTAGTTATAATATAATAATGTTTATTACGGTAGGGCCGATTGTCTTACTTCATTATGGTTTCCAGGTTCCTTAACGATCTGCTTCTCCCAACCATTTTCGTTATGACCCAAAACACGCCAACCGATTTGTATTGCAAAGAAAAGAGGCTGATCCTCTTGTTTCCCTGAACCGCCCATGCAGCTCCCACCCGAAAACACGTCCACTGCTTCTCGTTGGACTTCAGAAATACAATACAAGGCCAACGCCTTTAATCCCTCTTCCACTATTCCCTGATTTGCGTGACCACCCTTCAGCTTCTCCCAACAATCCCACGCCCAACCTCAACCTCGTATGCCGCACCACTTCCTCCCATCCCACAACGTCCCCTGTTGCTTCTCGCATACCCTTCTTCCACTCGTGACAAGAGTTTTGATTTACTTCCTAACTGGGCTTCGGTCTTGATCATTTGTGGTTGGAGTTGGGTTTTGTTTGAGATTAAGAGGCAAAGTGGCGTTTGATTAAATACAGAAGAGGAGGAGTTTAGATTTGAGTTGCTGTAATTAAAAGAAATAGAAATATGGAGTTTTGCGTGTCTTATTTATAATATTAGATACCTTGGCAACCACGGTTCTCAGTACAATGTAGGCTGTAGGATTCAATAGGTTAGCCGTTTACTTTTGGGTGTGTATTTCAAAAACGTGGACAACACGGTCGAGAAAATTTGGTAGGCAAGAAAGAAAAAGTTCGGGCCGCAAGCACTGCACAGTGGAAAGAAGATTGGTGCAAGGAAACAGGGGCAGTGAATTTTCCTTAGGTAGAGGCGTACAACAGCAGCTATATGATTTTACCCCTTTGAATATACAAGACATAGGTGCTGAGGAGTTTAGAGCAGCTGATATCGTTGTGTAGAACAGAACATGCACGTCATATATTAATACATATAGCCGATAGGGTGTTCAGAAGGCGTATAGGGGCAAAGACGGTTTGCATGTGGAGCATTTAATTTGATTAGGCTTTAGATGTGTTACGGTTTGGTTATAATATTATTAAATTATGACGAAACTTTACGATGAAGTAACACGTAAAATTTACCACCATTGATTTCTGTTTACTGATAAAAATGCTAATCTTGGTGTAAAAAGATATTCCGGATCCAATGGGACAAGTTTCGTCGAAATCTGAGGTCGTATGAAAAAATTTCCTTTATAAAACCAGAAATAAACACGCGTTTAATTTTTCCACGGTCACCGGATAAATCAAACCAACTTGAAACTGCGAACATCGACAATAACTTTTCGATACGAACCCAACGGCACTAATTTCGTCGCATTCTGAGACTGTTTGCCCGATAGGCTGTTTTTACCACGAACCGCCCTACCCTTTTTAGCGCCAAATTTCTCGATCTCTAAAAATAACAAACTATATACATATTCTGACTCTAATCGACGATACGAACTCAACGGAACTGGTTTCGTGGCCTAATTCGATCGTCTGCTCCAGTTACACTCAAATACCCCTTTATTTATTTAAATACGCGCTATAGAAATTGAATGGACGTTTACAGCTACCGTGGTCACATACGATATCGGTTTTCCCCGCAATTCACCCCCATACAATAATTTAGCGATACGGTTCTAATGAAACTGATTTCGTCGAAATCTGAGTCCGTTTGCGAAACGGCTATTTTAAAGGCCTATAATTTAATAACGATTTTCCATAGCGACTATTTCAAAATTTGATTTGGCCATAACTATCAAATTACAACACGAAATCTGGATTTTTCTCTTTCATATGAAAATTATCGTCAACACGGTTCAACGTTTCTTGTTTCACAGAAATCCAACTTATATCGAATCCTGTATTCTTAGTTGAAGTTCAAAACTTCATTTCACAAACTGCACGTCATTTTCAAGCTCGAATTTATATTATATATAAATTATAATGTTCAACTTCGTTTTAAATAACGAATTCAATATTAAATTCCATTAATATCCCCAACATAATATTTAAGACTAATTTAAATATTTATATTCAAATGGTCGAAAAACACGGGTCGTTACATTCTTCCCCCCTTAAAATAATTTCGTCCTCGAAATTGCTAAGGTAAGAAAGAACGTTATAAACTCATTAATTTCAAATCAAATTTTATATTAAATTAGAACCCAATTCAATACTGTAAATAAATATTTTCAAAAATATCGAAAATTTTCTAACACTTTAAATTTTCGAAAAATTTCGCCAGCACCTCCTCTGTACGGCTCAATCGGTACCAACACAACTCGCCTTTCTAGGCCTTCTCCAATCCAAAAGAAAATGAAATAGCCAAGCGGCTTGCCAAACAGGCTCACAAATCACCAAATCCATAAAAATAAACGTGTACCTTTTTGTCGGGCACATCATTATATCTTCTCCATCTGCTGTCCTGTCAGCATATACACATGCCTTTCCTGACAAATTTCCAGTTTTATCCTCAAAACCAAATCCTTCACGCAACCAAGCCAAATCCCATTCTTAACTCAACTTCCATCCATTACCAATTTCGACTCTTAACTTACCAGTCCATCACCA
Source organism: Allium sativum (assembly GCA_030737875.1). Classification (NCBI taxonomy): domain Eukaryota; kingdom Viridiplantae; phylum Streptophyta; class Magnoliopsida; order Asparagales; family Amaryllidaceae; genus Allium; species Allium sativum. The sequence continues at coordinate 304,197,018 of CM060912.1, read as the reverse complement.
TTTCAGATTCATGTCTCACAAATTCAAAATTTGATCCTACTTGATATATTTTATCCCGATTCGATCTCCAGTTAATTGGCTTCAAACAATTCATATTCGCTTTCACAATTTCTATTTAATTTTGTTTTTGTTCAAACAATTTTCCTGGGAGTCTTTAAATAGTTCAGTTCTTTCAAAAATCAATTATTCCTTTCTAGGATTCAAAACAACTTGTTTTTCTCAAAGCAATTCAAAACAAGATTTTTGGTAGTAATCCGTCACTTAGAACTCGAAAATGAACACCGATAATGGCGCGCACATCATCGGAATCTATTTTCCAGTTATCGAAGTGAGTTCAATACTATATCCTTTCAAAACTTCAATTTTAAACACTTCCATTTTGAAATTTATTTCAAAATATCATTCAAGATGCTTGTAAACCAAAATTAAAATCTCCCAGGATCTTAAAATTCCCATATATTTAATCCAAAATTCTTTTTCACCCTTTTCTAAGTTTCCACAATTTCAATATAAATTTTGATTTTAATTCCAGATTTAACTCCTCTGATTTCATATATCTCACTTATATGAATTCTGATTGGTTATATAACCATTTCACATTTTATAATCAACCAACACATCCAATATACTATAATATTCTAAATATTAATCATTCTTTTATATCAAAATATAATTTGGGTAAAATTACTTCATTTACCCTCTTTCAAAAACATACTGTGTCGAATTATTCTGTTCAAGAGTTTAGAAACACTTATCGACACAGTTTGCATTACTGTATCGACCAGAATTCATAAACTGCTCGACAAACCAATCAACACAATATAAGACAGTTTTTATATCAATTTACAAATACGCGCTCATATATATACACTCAAACTCAATCTAGGGTATTACTAACCCCATCTCTACTGAGTCACGCCACAGAGCCAAGGTAATCACTTAACCTTAAGCTCTGATATCACTGTAACGAACCGGGATTTTCGACTCCGAAAATCAACATCAAAACTACCATGTTGACCATTCAGACATCGAACATTCCAGATCATTAATAGAAAGAAGTTAGAGGGTGAGATAAGAAAGAAAGAAATATTAGAATAGAAGAAGAAGGAACAACACACACAGAGTCTCACATCGCAGCGGAACAAAATATAATACAGAAATAATCTTTATTGAAAGCTTTAAAATACTTACAGTATCAGAGTACATCATACCATCTGGACAGTGATAACCTGTCCTCATACAACACACAGCGGAATACTGGTAATATCATACGTCTGGACTCTTCCAGCTCGTCTCTTCACAGTAGTCGATAACCTGAACCTGTACAACCCGGCCTAACCCGAGCATTTACAAAACACCGGGTCAGTCTGGTGAACCAGAGTGAGATAAACTCGCCCAGTAATAAGGGTGAATCATCCAATCATGATTTTAAAGTTCAAACTTCTTTTCGGAAGAAAGGATAATCGTAAGACCAAATCCACACATAAATACGGACGGTTTTTACCTTACGATAACCCAAACAGTTTTGAAACCAATATCTTGTCTGATATTATAATAATGTCTAAATACAAGTAAATAGAATCTAGTGGAACGCTTGCATCTCACGCTCCACATATATAGTATACAATCAAAACCCGCAGGCGCTTATGGGAGATTGGATTTCAACTTGACAAGGTATGGGTCCACCTTCCGATCGTGTATCTTTAGAGACGAATACACTGGGTTCAACAAGAACTTCTTGCAACCCGGCCCTCACATGACCGACCACTCATTTCGCTTGAGTGTATCGAATGTATATCACCGACGGTTGGGATCAGCAACCGTCTCCCGATAAGGGACAGCATCGAAACATAGATTTAAGAAACAAATAGGACTTCCTCTAGATAGGTGATTCTACACCCTAATGGGAGCGACCCACATAGCCATGCTTCCTGCCCGATTTTTGTCATTTCCCGGTTGATGAGGCTTGAGGCCAGAATTAACTCTTGAACATCTGGTCGTCATTCACTTTGAATGCCACATCGTCAGATCCGTCAGATATCACTAATTGACGTCCACAAAAATACTCTAGCTGAAAGCTAAGAGAACGGCAAATCTCTGCCAACAACTATCGTACGTTTGGAGAAATCAACGTACGTGATCTTTTGGAAATACTCTGTCAGACACTCGTCCATATACGTCATCCAGGAATAGGATGAACCGAAGGCACTCTCCTACTGCATCCATATAGGAATCACCCCATGGATCAATAGCGAGGAGTCCTTGCAACCCGTAGATTCCAACTACGACAGAATCACAGTTTATCTCTGCTTGCCAGGCAGAGAACATTAGTGGTCCTTCCGTTTATGAAAATCAACGGTCTTCAATGCTCCATCTCGCTCATCTTCTGAGATCTTCACGTATTTGTTGGACGGAATGGTTTTCGAATATACATTTGATCCCGGTCTTTCCATACCAACAATCGTATTGGTCAGATTTGATAGTCGGTGTTTTAACTATCAAAATATACAGTGTTTCAAACATGACACTCCAATGAGTTCACTGATTCAGTATTCAGCATCACTTGGCCTTTAACAAACTAATTTCCTTTTTGTTAAATTAAAACTTCTAACTTCTTCAAATATTCAAAAATACGATATTTGAATAATTCTAATTCGATTTAACTCTAATCGATTAACTCTAATTGATTAACTAATACTCGACTTCAATCCATTCGCTTGACCCTAGATCACAGCGATCACAATGGTTACGCCTGATTCCCTCAGGAAACATCCGACCGCCGTAGGCTATCTGCAGCCCTGCGAATTACGCTAGCAGTCGTACACAATGGCAACTTAGCCCAATAATTATGTTTGGCTAATTCTATCTTGAATAACTATATTCAATTTCCCATTTAAAATCTTCCTTCAAAATTCTCCTTTTTACTAGATCTCGTTTTCAAATAACGTTAATGTAAAATTAACGTCTTAACACCTTAAATCTCACTTAAAGACTCCGGTTTATAATAAACCCCTTTTATCGTAATCTCCTTTCACTTAATTCATATAATTGAGTACGTTTATTTCCTTTCACCATTCAATTGGCTTGCATCTCACATTCGGTAACTTTTTAAATGAATTCCCATTTAAAAATATTTTCCTAAATTCATCATTAATTAAATAATAACTCATTTCAAACATTAACTACTTTAGTAGTTAATCCCTTTATTAACTAAATTTAATATTAAATCCCTTTTAAATCCTTATTTAAATTCAAACAATATCCATTTAACTATTTTAGTCAAAACACATTAACTTGATAAACAATTCTAATTCCAAACGGCCGATTTAATTAACTCAAAAACTTGATTATCTCATTAACTGATTTCAACAATCCTTGCTTTAAATTAATTAAAAATATAATTAATTTAGATAAATTCTAATTATTTTCTTCACAAAACAATGATCAAAGTTTAACCCTTTCGATTCATTTCTTATCTTCATACTTGAAAATCCGATTAACATCAGCATATACTTTATAACATAAACCAACCATAAATCAAGGTCTTAAATAAATAAAATATTTATTTAATTCCCTTTTATACTTTATTCAAATAATATATTTCAAAATCTGAGTCTAGTTATAAAATAAACTTTATAACTTCACTTTTATCGACTCACCTAACGGTGAATCCATATCTATAAACCGATTGATTTTTAAAGGCCATACTCTGCCAAACACTTAACCAATATCACCCATTGGTTCAAACCAAACAGATGTTGAATATCCAGTCAATAATCAACCATCAAATCAATCACACACAACAGATCAGTTCATATATGATAATATGAAATTAAATAATACATTTGAGGAATCCGGTTGGATCCCTCCAACCTGTCCTTCCCTGTATTCAAATGGTTATCTCAAATCAGACCATTCAGTTTTTGTTTAACTGATAACACTAAATAGCAACCATTCAACATCAACCACAAGCAACTCAAATGATTCAACCATTTAAACACGTTTATAAATAAACGTGACCAACCAAGGTGAGTCACCTTTATTGGAGCAAATCGTTAAAAATAACGATTTGGTGAATCCACTGAAATTAAACACAGTTTAATTCCATCGGTTAAATCAACAGATAAATAACTAGCAAAACGGTCAACCATTGGCAAGCAGAGCACACAAAATAAAAACACCCAATTTATATAAAATATAAAAAGGGTAACTGAGTGAGTTTAACTCACTTTGTTTGTCGTTTGTTGTTTTGAACGATTGGTTTTAATCAAATTAAACGAAAGTTCAATTTAATTAAAAACCCTGGTTGACTCCCGTTGTGTCCATTTCGATTCCATAGCGTAGATTGAGTCAACATGATTCCAATGCCCCTTTGTTTATCCCATTTTTTTTAAGTTCGGAAAGAATTTGCCGATTATTTATTCGGTTTCCTTCCTGCGGCTTGAATCCCTTCGGTACCTATGATAGATGTGTTATAATTAATTTAGTTCATTATGTTAATTTAGTAGTTAATCAATCCAATTGCAAAATCTACCAATTACCGTCCGATAGTTTTGTTCCTCTCCAGCCCGCTACCTTTCATTTCCTTTTTCGAATACTTCTGCAAATGTTATGACATTTGTAACTACTATTATTAGTTATAATATAATAATGTTTATTACGGTAGGGCCGATTGTCTTACTTCATTATGGTTTCCAGGTTCCTTAACGATCTGCTTCTCCCAACCATTTTCGTTATGACCCAAAACACGCCAACCGATTTGTATTGCAAAGAAAAGAGGCTGATCCTCTTGTTTCCCTGAACCGCCCATGCAGCTCCCACCCGAAAACACGTCCACTGCTTCTCGTTGGACTTCAGAAATACAATACAAGGCCAACGCCTTTAATCCCTCTTCCACTATTCCCTGATTTGCGTGACCACCCTTCAGCTTCTCCCAACAATCCCACGCCCAACCTCAACCTCGTATGCCGCACCACTTCCTCCCATCCCACAACGTCCCCTGTTGCTTCTCGCATACCCTTCTTCCACTCGTGACAAGAGTTTTGATTTACTTCCTAACTGGGCTTCGGTCTTGATCATTTGTGGTTGGAGTTGGGTTTTGTTTGAGATTAAGAGGCAAAGTGGCGTTTGATTAAATACAGAAGAGGAGGAGTTTAGATTTGAGTTGCTGTAATTAAAAGAAATAGAAATATGGAGTTTTGCGTGTCTTATTTATAATATTAGATACCTTGGCAACCACGGTTCTCAGTACAATGTAGGCTGTAGGATTCAATAGGTTAGCCGTTTACTTTTGGGTGTGTATTTCAAAAACGTGGACAACACGGTCGAGAAAATTTGGTAGGCAAGAAAGAAAAAGTTCGGGCCGCAAGCACTGCACAGTGGAAAGAAGATTGGTGCAAGGAAACAGGGGCAGTGAATTTTCCTTAGGTAGAGGCGTACAACAGCAGCTGTATGATTTTACCCCTTTGAATATACAAGACATAGGTGCTGAGGAGTTTAGAGCAGCTGATATCGTTGTGTATAACAGAACATGCACGTCATATATTAATACATATAGCCGATAGGGTGTTCAGAAGGCGTATAGGGGCAAAGACGGTTTGCATGTGGAGCATTTAATTTGATTAGGCTTTAGATGTGTTACGGTTTGGTTATAATATTATTAAATTATGACGAAACTTTACGATGAAGTAACACGTAAAATTTACCACCATTGATTTCTGTTTACTGATAAAAATGCTAATCTTGGTGTAAAAAGATATTCCGGATCCAATGGGACAAGTTTCGTCGAAATCTGAGGTCGTATGAAAAAATTTCCTTTATAAAACCAGAAATAAACACGCGTTTAATTTTTCCACGGTCACCGGATAAATCAAACCAACTTGAAACTGCGAACATCGACAATAACTTTTCGATACGAACCCAACGGCACTAATTTCGTCGCATTCTGAGACTGTTTGCCCGATAGGCTGTTTTTACCCCGAACCGCCCTACCCTTTTTAACGCCAAATTTCTCGATCTCTAAAAATAACAAACTATATACATATTCTGACTCTAATCGACGATACGAACTCAACGGAACTGGTTTCGTGGCCTAATTCGATCGTCTGCTCCAGTTACACTCAAATACCCCTTTATTTATTTAAATACGCGCTATAAAAATTGAATGGACGTTTACAGCTACCGTGGTCACATACGATATCGGTTTTCCCCGCAATTCACCCCCATACAATAATTTAGCGATACGGTTCTAATGAAACTGATTTCGTCGAAATCTGAGTCCGTTTGCGAAACGGCTATTTTAAAGGCCTATAATTTAATAACGATTTTCCATAGCGACTATTTCAAAATTTGATTTGGCCATAACTATCAAATTACAACACGAAATCTGGATTTTTCTCTTTCATATGAAAATTATCGTCAACACGGTTCAACGTTTCTTGTTTCACAGAAATCCAACTTATATCGAATCCTGTATTCTTAGTTGAAGTTCAAAACTTCATTTCACAAACTGCACGTCATTTTCAAGCTCGAATTTATATTATATATAAATTATAATGTTCAACTTCGTTTTAAATAACGAATTCAATATTAAATTCCATTAATATCCCCAACATAATATTTAAGACTAATTTAAATATTTATATTCAAATGGTCGAAAAACACGGGTCGTTACAATTTTAGTGGCTTATATGATGGTGTACAGTATTTCACATTTGACAAATACGTATTTGTGATTTATTCTCTGCTTCTCTTCGGAGAATTTTTCGATTATTGGTGCCTCGACTTCGGAGGTCATTTTAATCCGACATTTGGTCTTGGGAAAAAAAGTTTTCACTGCTCGATGTTTGTTTACTTAGTCGATCAATTTTAACGTTGGAGACTCCGTTGGATGCCCCGTGTTTTGGAGAGGTCATTTTAATCCAACATTTTGTCTTTTCTTGTCGATTGAGTCAAAATGATGGAGCTCATCGAGCGTTGTTGGTTTTCCTGTGGAGAAATTGCTTTCTCTGTGGAAAATACTTTTGGTTGTCATATCGTTTCACAGTGCGAACTCCAACAATTTTTATGGTGAGGATTGCATCGCTTCACGCCTTGCCTCCTCTATAAGAGGACTCTGTTTTGCCTCTCTATGGAAGGACTTTGTTTTGCCTCTCTATTGGAGGACTTGATTTTACCCTTGCTATGGAGGGACTTGCCTCTGCTATGGGAGGACTTTATTTTTCCCTTGTTGTGGAGGGACTTGATTTTGCCTCTCTGTGGGAGGACTTGATTTTGCCTCTCTGTGGGAGGACTTTATTTTTCCCTTGCTATGGAGGGGCTTGCCTCTGCTATAGGAGGACAAGATTTTTATTTTTCCTCTGCTATGGGAGGACTTTATTTTGCCTCTCTGTGGGAGGACTTGATTTTGGCATTGTTTCAGAAGGTAAACATCAGTCGTCATATCGGATATGCATAACTATGGTAAGCAATCGCAGCCAGACTGCAAGGTTGTGACCCCTTGGAACTCGCAACTTATGGCATTGATTTTAGATATGCTTGTTGAACTCTTCACCATTTGACTCTTGGAAACACCTCCTACTCACTCTTTAAAGTGGTGCCTTTCTTCTTTGCATTATGCATATCGATGGTTAGAGCACTTGACGTTCGAATTGGTGTTTGTCATAATTGCCTCACTTCATTGGGCCTTGAGAAAGGAGACGCTCATTGGATAGACTGTAATGAGGAATCGTCTATTAGCAAATTTTCATGTAAATTTGGCAAGTCATAGATTTATACAGGCAGGTAATACTTCATTCGTAGAGCTATTGCTTGGTACAATGCATGTAAATCATTACAGACTATTTACAAGAAAGTAGATCATAGCAAAAAGTAAAGTAATGCAGGAAGTAAAGTAAAGGCGATAGTGATCGCTTATTCTGAGCCGTAGATATTAGATCATCATCAAAAATTGTTAGTTGATTATCAGCCTTGGAATAGCTTGAGCAAAAGCTACGTTGCTTGGAGCGGATTGGTCACTTGATGCCCCTTGTCCTTGGGGAGTTGTAGAAGGATTTTCATCTTGGGAATTCTTCACATACTGTTGCAGACGGTTCTTCTTAATCAGCTCTTCAATCAATGATCTCAGATGCCTACACTCGTTGGTGTTATGGCCTGGCTGATTATAGAACCGGCAGAACTTCCCGGATTTGGTCAGATGGTCATTCACCCTTATTGGTCGAGGCTCCGGGTAATCTTCTGCATCCTTTATGGCAGGGTAAATGTTCTCAAGTGTATCATTCAGAGGTGTTAGATCAAACGAGTCAAGAGGACTAAACTTTTTATTAACTTTGTTGTCGTTTCCGTTGTTGGCTCGCTTTTTCCCCTAAGTATTCTTCTGATTGGACTGAACAACTGCACTTTTAGGAGCTTCAAGGAGTTGGTTTCCACCAATGATCTGAAGAGGTATAGGATTATCGTCCACTCTCATGTACTCCTTCGCTTTCTTATAGAAATTTTCAAGCGTAGTCGGTTCCTTCATCTTTATCCATCTTCCGAATTCACTTGTTTTGTCTATAGCATCAAGTAGAGCCATTAAGACTATGTGTGGTTCTGGATTCCTTACTTCAGACAAGGTAATATTGAATCGACCGAGGAAGGCTTTGACAGTTTACCCTGGTTTCTGCTTCATTGCCGAGAGTGTAATAGCATCCTTGGCTTTGGTAGCATACAAACGGAACTGCTCCTTGAACTTTTTGATTAGGTCGGAGAATCGACCGATGGATTTGGGTGGCAGCTTTATGAACCATAATGATGCAGCACCTTCCAAGTAGAGAGGAAAATATGTGCATCTCATTTCATCGATCGCTTTAGCCGCACTCATATGTCATTCGTATTTGAATAGGAAGTAGTTTGGATCAACGAGGCGGTTGTACGGAGGCAAAGTAGGAGGATTGAACTTCTTCAGACATTCTGCTTCAAGGATTCTTTCAGTGAACGGAGTCCTATCTGGTGAGAAATCCCATTCTCTTTCATTGTCTTTGTTAGTTTGATTCCTTTTCATGACTCGTTCTATCATATCTGATATGTATTCTTCAGTGTTATGGCACTCTGTGAAGCTGAGCTCTTTACCAAATGTTTGTCTAGGCATGTGATCTCGATTAGAGAGCTTCGTCCCTTTGCCTTCTCGATGAAGAGGTGCCCCCGTGATAGGATTAGCGATCTTTCAAGCATTCACTTTGGAATGGTTCTTAGATTTTGATTTCAATTCTTTGATGTTAGCTTCATCCTTGTCACTCGCCCAATCATAATCGTCTTCCATGTTGTTGTTGCGGTTATGATAGGAAGCGAGCGATTTGTCATTCACTTCGAGATCAACATGGACTTTGGGAGGAGCTTGATTCGATCGAGCATTAAGGATTGCGTCAAGTTTCTCCATCATCACTTTAGTAGAGGCATCCATTCAGTTGTTTACATTGGCAATAGCGGCTTTTAATTCATTTCTAGTCACACCGGCTCCGCTTACCGAGTTTTCACCAACATCGAAACGGTTTGTAAGTGGCATAGTCTCATTAGCGGCATTATCGGCGTTTATGACGTCTTTACTTATGGTCTTCTTAGATTTCGCCATAATTTTCAGAGAAAGAGGCAGTTTAGAGCTTTAATGCAAGGCGTTTAGACTTGAGAAAAGTGCAGACGAAGGAAATGCGAACGCAGCACCACGGTAGGCGCCAAAATGTCTGAATAAAAAAATGATGACTCAAACACCAATGGTGTGAAGTCACACTTCACCAATTATGGTTAGAAATTGAAAGGGCCACTATCACAAAATAAATGGAGAAAAACAAGTAAAGGACACGGGATTTTTATTGTGGTTCGATTCAATGTGAATCTACATCCACTTTTCAATCATTCATCATCATTATGGAGAGAATTACAAATTTTATCATCTCATACATCGCATCAATTACACTTGACCACTTTTGTGATAATTCTCCGCTTTTGGCTCTCTTTACACTTTCGATCTCGCTTAGATTCAGGAAGGAACGGATTGGATTGCGTAATTATATATTTTTCCTTGGTTCCATCATGAAAATGAGGTTAGATCCGTGCATTGAAGAAGAGTAATGGTGATTGGAGAAACCTTAGAATAGATCAGAGTGTGAATTAACGGTGCTCGGAGAAGATAAGATCCATTTCATGTAGGACGAAGAAGGAGAGAAGTTTGGCAGCCATTAATGGAGGCTTTAGAAGCTTTAGCAGGGTTGAGGAATGATTTTGGCAGCCCTTCGGGGTAGTCGAATCGGTCCATTGAATTGTGGAGTAAGGGGCTATTTACAGGCGAAGTTTGGTGACACTAGCAGTTTTTTAATTATGGGGTACAGAATTTGGATCGGGTGTGGATTTGGATCGGGCTAAAACTATTTACAAAAATGCCACTGGTCTAGTGTACAACTGTATACAGTTGGCGCATCCCATATTTACAGTTCTACCACTGCTCTTTGTACTTGACCGATCCTAAATGAGTCAATGCACCAATCCGCTTCTATTTGTTGTACTGATCCAACTCATTTTATAGTATACCAATCCAATTTTACTCACTGTACCAATCCAGTTTACTACACTATACCGATCCAGTTTGTCCATTATGCACCGATCCAATGTTTGTTTTAGCAACTACCATATGGACTGACTCAATTCGTTTGCTTGCCACGTGCACTTTAAAGAATGGACTGATCCAATTATTTACAGTTTTGTGCCACCGCCTTTTCTGCTCTGAAGCATGCATTCATACATATTGTAAATGACCGATCCAGTTTAAATACATGATTGCCACGTATGTCCATGTAACACACCGTAATTCTGTAATATTAAGTTTCACAAATTAAAGTATACTTCATTCTAAATGAAAGAATTAAGGGAAACGGGTTACACCATTGCGTTCGTCTTGGAATTTTGCTTGAGATAGAGTCCGAGTATGCGTAAATTGGACTCTGAATGAAGGAGTTATGGCCTCCGGAGGTTTCAGAATTCGATTTAAAATTCAAACAGCCCGAAAACAGGTTCAAAATTCAAAACTGGACCAGAACTGGGCTGGGCGGGAATTTTCCCGCCCAGGACCTAGGTCGACCAGGGGGTCGACCTGGGTATTGAACTGGGTACCTAGGACGACTACGTTGTCGACCTGGGGGTCGACCTACTTGGTCTGGTCCTGGCTCGGTTTCTTGGGCTTGGCTGTGTCACTAGGGCTGATTTGTCACTTTTTGATTGGCTCCTCTTGGTGTGTATGATCTGGATTCACTCTATGATCATCTGACGGCTCAAATCAGTCTGAAATTCTATAAATACAACCCAACACTTAACCTAAATTCACACAAATAAAATAGAGCTATAGTCGTCATGTTGCTGGAAGGAAGCCAAGAATAGCCTCCACTTGAAGAAAGCTTAGAGACGATCAAATCTAATTCAAAAATAAAAATCAAAGCAACGTTTATCTACCCAAAGGAAAGAATCTCAGTTACAAAACTTAGAATCCAGAATTCAAGTTCGTTGTTTGTTGTAAGTCAGTCAATTTTTAGATTTGAACATCTAGATCTATTTGTGGCATGAAATTAAATGAATATAAGAATATTCCTAATCCTTTCATTTGAATCGGTGCTTGTTTATGCCTATAACGTTAAAACTATTGTTAATGGCCTAAGGCTATGACTATGAACATAAGATTATTGCCTATGACTATGACCATAAGATTATGCCTATGCCTATGACTGTGAACATAAGACTATGCCTATGCCTATGACTGTGAACATAAGACTATTGCCTAAGAATATGACAAGGACCATTGTGGCTAATCACCTATGATTTATGACTATGAGATTATTGCCTAGGACGATGACTATGAAATTGGATCTAAGCTTGATTTTCTATTCAGGCCTGTTCTTAATTATCCTTGGATCCTCATTTTGGGAATTTTTTTTCTATTAAGTTAGGTCTATCCATGTTCTTGATTATTATTCAAACCTTTTCATGTTCATAATGTTATCAGATCTATGCCTGCGATGCTTTAGTCGATTTATTCAGTATATTTATTAGATCTGTAAGTCATGAATTTGGGATTATTATCTTATGTCTATTCTAATGCCTATCTTTTCATGGTATTCTTGTTTATTCCCTTTTATTTACGAATCTAGATTGACCTATAATCTAGATTGAATCACGATTACGCAAATGATGGGAATACGATTTGGGCAGAACATGAAACTAATATGAATGTGATTGACAATTTGGAAGTTTGGTATAACATGAAATTTATATAATTTGGCATAACAAATATGTTGGCATGATCTGAATTGGCTATAATAGTGAGTAATTTGCATGCCTTGGGCGTAAACGGTAAATTGTTGGCCGCAAAACATGTAGTTGGCATGTGAATCTAGTTTTGGCATAAATTGTAAACTAGAATATTAAATCTAGTTCTAGCAGGAATTGTAAAATTGGATATTTAATCTAGATTGGGTCAAAAATGTCAATAGGAACATTAAGTCTAGATTAGGCTTAACTACTTATTTGAAACGCCAAATATATGGCATAGTGATTTTGGGCATGACTATTATAGCGAGTTTGGGAAGGTGGGTTATAGCCTATTCTGATTTATAATTTGAAATTACATGTAATTGTCATGTTTAGCATAATCATGGTTAGTGACACTTAATTTGGTAAAATCTTATAAATGTGATTTAGAGGGAAACTGGGCCATAATAGTAATTGTTGATAATGAACAATAAAAGAGTAATTATGGCATAAGTAAATTAGGAATAATTTACATGAAGAATTTGTCCTAAATAAGAAATGTGTACATTATAGAAAATACGAATATGCCTAACTCGAGGTTAGATTGAGTTACGGTATAAGACTGCCTGAAACCGTCCGACAAATCCAGCAACCGTAACAATACCTATCTAATGTGGGTGGTTAGAGCATTGAGACCAAAAGGACCCGAGGTTAGACTGAGTTGCGGTGTAAATCTGCCTGGAACCGACTGGCACATCCAGTAACCGCAACAATATCTGTCTAATGTGAGTGGTTGGTGCTTTAAAGAATAATTTAGAGCTAAGAAGCGGTTAAGCTAGAATGAGAGGGTTAAGTCCATAGGAACACTAAACCAACTTAACATGTTAACAAAACAAGACTGGTAAGGGTTAAATAACCGTTATAACATGTTAACCAGACTAGAAGGTGGGGTTAAGTAAAATACACTTAGCCAATTTAATATGTTAAATAGACTAGAAGGTGGGGTTAAGTAAACTCAGAATACTTAGCCATCATAGTGTGCCAAATGAACAAGATTAAGTTAAACACGTAGGGGCAATACTTAACCATTAGAACATGTGAATTAAACAGATGATAGGGTTAAGTTAACCAAGGGAACACTTAACCAATACAAGATGAAGGGGTGGGGTTAAGTAATAAGAAATACTTAACCAATATAACTTGATTTGTGGTAGGGTTAAGTTAACATGAACTACTTATAACACTTAACCAATTTAAAATGACAAATGAATGGGTTAAGTTAACTTGAATTGACTAATGACACTTAACCAATCCAACTTGACGAGAAAAAGAACTAAGTAGTAAACCTTAGTTAAGAGGACAAAGTTGTTATAGTTAGTTAAGAAAATGACGATTCGGGAACTAAGTAGTAAACCTTAGTTAAGGGAACTAAGTAGTAAACCTTAGTACAACACGAGAAGGAGCGAACGTCCATCTGATCTTAAAGAAGGCTCCAACAAATTGGGTTACGAAGCACACGGCTTCGAGGGGATGTGTGGGTACTCTTGGTATCCCTCTGTGAGGCTGCAGATGATCCGCCTGGGCTCACAAAGGTTAAGGTCTGCGTTAGAAGAACCAAGGGTATGCCTTGGTTGCAATATAAGGCAACCTAAAGACTAGGATGGACCAGCGTGATTCGGCGAGACCAGTAGCCCTGTGATAGCAACTCGTCGTCTACCTACCATCTTGAGTCAATCGAGATACGTGAAGCGGAAAGGCGGAGAACTCCAACAGACCATATACTTGCTATCTAGTTATGGTTGTGGATGGCCATAGGTTAGTGGGGGCATAGGGGGGCCTGCGTATAGTTCTCATTTTTCAAGGTGTGCCTTTCATTAGTTGAGGGAGGGGTCAGGTGGGACCATAGCCACTAGAAAAACAGACCTTAGCATTTGCATCGGCAGATATCTAAAAGCTCCCGACCGAGTTCCGTGTTTCTTAATTTGCCCTGCCACGAGACTCGGGTCGCATATATCGAGGACATGTGTATCTAGACAGTGATAACGATCCACGACACATACGTGGGGAAAGTCTAGGAACATATACCGCTCTGGGTATTGTGTCCTAGAGTAAGGGCATCATTCGATAGGTAGCATAATCCCTAGTTGGACGTAGGTCGCGTAAACCCTAAATAGATAAGTCGCGTAAACCCTAGTAGAATTTAGGAAGCACTCGATAGAAAAACCCTAGATTAGATCTAGGTAATAAATAATAAATGTATGCCTGAAGGCAACCACAACTACAGGGATTGGGAGCACGTTATCATTTTATAAAGATTACTAGTTAGGTGGTGCAGAGATATAGAAATCAGAATAACAGGGTAATCGCGAAGCAGAGAAAGTATGGAAGCATATTCAGTTTACTAGCGTATTCAGCTTGTCGGTAGATCCATTTTATCAGTACATTCAGTTTTATCTTGCCTTAGCATATCTTGCGTTATCTTGTTAGCCCTATCATCATGGTATTTTCTTGCATTCAGTTAAATTCATGTCGTGTTGTTTTTAACTGTTCACATGCTGAAAGTTACCGAACTTACAAGACTTTATGTCTGACTCTGTTTTTTTTCGCTTTCTTGTCTTCCGTTCCCCCCTGGTTTGCAGGGAGGGAATATTCCTACTTAACCCAGCTTTCTTTCCAAGATGAAGATTAGTCGAAGTTTTTCTTGGATTCTCATTTCCATTGCTATGGCTGGCTCAAGCAACATTAAGGAATATAAATGTTATTTTATGCCTCTTTATTTTGTAAGACAGATATTCTGGTATTGGAAAAATAATTGTTGTACAAACTATTTGATCAATGAAGTAAAGTTTTATTTTTTGCTGTTTTTAATTTTGTCTGTCTTGTAATTTATCTGCATCTTTTACCTATAATGCTTCACAGAACTTAGTGCATTCCCTTTGTGAGTGACACTAACGGATGTGGGGTGCTACACGTGGTATCAGAGCTGAAGGTGACCAGAACAGATAAAAGATTTGAAAAATTATTTTCAACAGTTTTAAAAGAAGCATTTTCAAAAGAAAAGTTTTGTTTAAAGACATATTCCCCAAAAGTCATACGCACTATCCTCTGATCCTCTGTTTGAATTCTTGTCCCCTTCTTTCTTGAGTCCTCGGGGTTCCTGGCTTTCCGGGAGATAACCTCATCGCGGCATGGTTTCGTAGGCTTAATAAGACTACGATACCTATCGAAGGGAAAAGTATTGCCCGACTTCCATCTATAGCCATAGTAGTTTCACCTGCAGCTAATTTTCTTTCATGCTTTTGAGGGTTTTCCGTGCGATGGAGGTAGCTTTTGAGAAACTTATCAATATGATTACACAGGGACGGTAAAGATGAGGATGAGGGAGTTTGGCTAGGGAGCTCAACGCAAGGATGAGAAATTCATGGATATAAACTCGACTCACGAGGAAAGAAGGAATTATAAAACCTAAGTCGAGAGGAAGTATCTTTTCCATGGTATAATAGGGCATATAATTATGGAGAAGGGCAAGGACGAGGGACAAGATTTTCAGAAGGGAGAGTGCATGCTTTCACCACCAGAATACCTGAGAGAGGGATAGTAAAAGACTCTATTGGAAAAGTTTAGCCCTTCGTTTTGATCAACCAGTTAGTACTCTTTTGATATTAGCACTTCACATTTGTTTATATCTACTTCCATAGTTGAGTCTCTGCACCTTAGTACTTGTATAGTAGAAGATCCCATTAGTGTCTCAAATCCAATTGGCGGTTCGGCCAGTTTACCTTTGGTTTGTAAGGATTTGAGAATAACTATATTAAGTGTTGAGTTTAAGCGTAATGCTTATGATTTTGGTTCCATGGGCTATGAATTGATTCTAGGCATGGGTTGGTTGGCTAGAAATTATGAAAGGAGGGTAGTTAGACTAGCCTTGGGAGTACCCTCGAGATTCTGTGTAAAGAATCAGTTAGGCTTAGCTAGCTAGAATCACTTAATGCATTTATCGATGATTTGCAATCCGTTAGGGTAGTCCATGAGTACGCAGATGTTTTTGATTAGGTTAGGAGTTTACCCCTAAAACACAGGATGGACTTCCACATGTATCCAGTTAACAATGCAAAATCAGTTATCTGATCAACGACAGTTTTGGAAAGGAAGGTCAAGAAACTTCGCAATCGTGAAGATTAATTAGATAAGGTACAGAATAGTGAAGCTCAAGAAGATGCGACTTAGAATACCGAAGACTAGATACACGCATCATACCCTTTTTCTTAAGGGTACATCCTTGATCTCTTTTTCTAGGAATTTTATGCATACTTTCTAGCTTTTAAGGCATATCCTCTGGGGCGTATCATCGATCCGTAGGTAGAAGCCAATGGATGTAAACATGTATTTGAAACATGTTGTGATTGATGGTTGCAAATGGTTGCTCGTGGATGCATATACACACCATAGGCGCTAGAACGACTCAGTCACTTTCATATTGCATTCACATATATGAATTTGCTTAACATATTTAACTGGATATGTTATCATATGGGTATTGCATATAGATGAATGGCTATGCACAAATGTAGTATTTACATAACTAGGGATGCTTGCATACATGATTGGACGCATGGCACTGACATAATTCGCATTAAGGAGGTCAACTGAATCAGTAGACTGCCTGATTTTGCATTAGATAAAGACATATACACACACTATGCATATGAACATGAAAGCATTAGAAATCTTTTTAAGGACAATGAATTCCTGTGATTGAATGGTTGAGTAGATGGGTGATTGGATGGTAGGATACATTCTTCCTAACTTGAAGATTTCGGGGATGAAATCCTTTAAGGGGGGAGAATGTAACACCACATAATTCTGTAACATTAAGTTTCACAAATTAAAGTATACTTAATTCTAAATGAAAGAATTAAGGAAAATGGGTTACGCCGTTGCGTTCGTCTCGGAATTCTGCTTGAGATAGGGTCCGAGTTTGCGTAAATTGGACTCCGTATGAAGGAGTTATGGCATCCGGAAGTTTTAGAATTTGATTTAAAATTCAAACAACCTGAACACAGGTTCAAAATTCAAAACTGGACCAGAACAGGGCTGGGCGAGAATTTTCCCGCCCAGGACCCAGGTCGACCAGGGGGTCGACCTGGGTATCGACCTAGGTACCCAGGTCGACCTACAGGTCGACCTGCTTGGTCGACCTGACCTGCTTGGTCTGGTCCTAGCTCGGTTTCTGGGGCTTGGCTGTGTCACTAGGGCTGATTTGTCACTTTCTGATTGGCTCCTCTTGGTGTGTATGGTCTGGATTCACTCTATGATCATCTGACGGCTCAAATCATTCTGAAATTCTATAAATACAACACAACAGTTAACCTAAATTCACACAAATAAAATAGAGCTAGAGCCATCATGCTGCTGGAAGGAAGCCAAGAATAGCCTCCACTTGAAGAAAGCTTAGAGACGATCAAATCTAATTCAAAACTAAAAATCAAAGCAACTTTTATCTACCCAAAGGAAAGCATCTCAATTCCAGAACTCAGAATCCAGAATTCAAGTTCGTCGTTTGTTGTAAGTCAGCCACTTTTTAGATTTAAACGTTTAGATCTATTTGTGGCATGAAATTAAATGAATATAAGAATATGCCTAATCGTTTCATTTGAATTGGTGCTTGTTTATGCCTATAACGTTGAAACTATTGTTAATGGCCTAAGACTATGACTATGAACATAAGATTATTGCCTATGACTATGAACATAAGACTATGCCTATGCCTATGACTGTGAACATAAGACTATGCCTATGCCTATGACTGTGAACATAAGACTATTGCCAAAGACTATGACAAGGACCATTGTGGCTAATCACCTATGATTCATGACTATGAGATTATTGCCTAGGACGATGACTATGAAGTTGGATCTAAGCTTGATTTTCTATTCAGGCCTGTTCTTAATTATCCTTGGATCTTGATTTTGGGAATTTTTTTCTATTAAGTTAGTTCTATCCATGTTCTTGATTATTATTCAAACCTTTTCATGTTCATAATGTTATCAGATCTATGCCTACGATGCTTTAGTCGATTTATTTAGTATATTTATTAGATCTGTAAATCGTGAATTTGGGATTATTATCTTATGTCTATTCTTATGCCTATCTTTTCATGGTATTCTTGTTTATTCCCTTTTATTTACGAATCTAGATAGACCTATAATCTAGACTGAATCACGATTACGCAAACGATGGGAATACGATTTGGGCAGAACATGAAACTAATATGAATGTGATTGACAATTTGGAAGTTTGGTATAACATGAAATTTATATAATTTGGCATAATAAATATGTTGCCATGATCTGAATTGGCTATAATAGTGAGTAATTTGCATGCCTTGGGCGTAAACGGTTAATTGTTGGCCGCAAAACATGTAGTTGGCATGTGAATCTAGTTTTGGCATAAATTGTAAACTAGAATATTAAATCTAGTTCTGGCAGGAATTGTAAAATTGGATATTTAATCTAGATTGGGTCAAAAATGTAAATAGGAACATTAAGTCTAGATTAGGCTTAACTACTTATTTGGAACGCCAAATATATGGCATAGTGATTTTGGGCATGACTATTATAGCGAGTTTGGGGGGGTGGGTTATAGCCTATTCTGATTTATAATTTGAAATTACATGTAATTGTCATGTTTATCATAATCATGGTTAGTGACACTTAATTTGGTAAAATCTAATAAACATAATTTATAGGGAAAGTGGGCCATAATAGTAATTGTTGATAATGTACAATAGAAGAGTAATTATGGAATAAGTAAATTAGGAATAATTTACATGAAGAATTTGTCCTAAATAAGAAATGTGTACATTATAGAAAATACGAATATGCCTAACCCGAGGTTAGATTGAGTTACGTTATAAGACTGCCTGGAACCGCCCGGCAAATCGAGCAACCGTAACAATACCTATCTAATGTGCGTGGTTAGAGCATTGAGCCCAAAAGGACCCGAGGTTAGACTGAGTTGCGGTGTAAATCTGCCCGGAACCGACCGGCACATCCCGTAACCGCAACAATATTTGTCTAATGTGAGTGGTTGGTGCTTTAAAGAATAATTTAAAGCTAAGAAGCGGTTAAGCTAGAATGGGAGGGCTAAGTCCATAGGAACACTTAACCAACTTAACATGTTAACAAAACAAGACTTGTAAGGGTTAAATAACCGTTATAACATGTTAACCAGACTAGAAGGTGGGGTTAAGTAAAATACTCATAGCCAATTTAACATGTTAACTAGACTAGAAGGTGGGGTTAAGTAAACTCAGAATACTTAGCCATCATAGTGTGCCAAATGAACAAGGTTATGTTAAAACACGGAGGGGCAATACTTAACCATTAGAACATGTGTATTAAACAGATATTAGGTTAAAGTTAACTAAGGGAACACTTAACCAAGACAAGATGAAGGGGTGGGGTTAAGTAATAAGAAATACTTAACCAATATAACTTGATTTGTGGTAGGGTTAAGTTAACATGAACTACTGATAACACTTAACTAGTTTAACATAACAAAGGAATGGGTTAAGTTAACTTGACTTGACTAATGACACTTAACCAATCCAAATTGACGAGAAAAAGAACTAAGTAGTAAACCTTAGTTAAGAGGCCTAAGTTGTAAACCTTAGTTAAGAAAACGACGATTCAGGAACTAAGTAGTAAACCTTAGTTAAGGGAACTAAGTAGTAAACCTTTGTACAACACGAGAAGGAGCAAACGTCCATCTGATCTTAAAGAAGGCTCCAACAAATTGGGTTACGAAACACACGGCTTCGACGGGATGTGAGGGTACTCTTGGTATCCCTCTGTGAGGCTGCAGATGATCCGCCTGGGCTCACAGAGGCTAAGGTCTACGTTTGAAGAACCAAGGGTATGCCTTGGTTGCAATATAAGGCAACCTAAAGACTAGGATGGACCAGCATGATTCGGCGAGACCAGTAGCCCTGTGATAGCAACTCGTCGTCTACCTACCATCCTGAGTCAATCGAGATATGTGAAGCAGAAAGGCGGAGAACTACAACAGACCATATACTTGCTATCTAGTTATGGTTGCGGATGGCCATAGGTTAGTGGGGCATAGGGGGGCCTGCGTATAGTTCTCATTTTTCAAGGTGTGCCTTACATTAGTTGAGGGAGGGGTCAGGTGGGACCATAGCCACTAGAAAAACAGACCTTAGCATCTGCATCGGTAGATATCTGAAAGCTCCCGACCGAGTTCCGTGTTTCTTAACTTGCCCTGCCACGAGACTAGGGTCGCACATATCGAGGACATGTGCATCTAGACAACGATAACGATCCACGACACTCACGTGGGGAAAGACTAGGAACATATACCGCTCTGGGTATTGTGTCCTAGAGTAGGGGCATCGTTCGATATGTAGCATAATCCCTCGTTGGACGTAGGTCGCGTAAACCCTAAAATCCGAGAAGCATTGGATAAGTCGCGTAAACCCTAGTAGAATCTAGGAAGCACTCGATAGAAAAATCCTAGATTAGATCTAGATAATAAATAATAAATGTACGCCTGAAGGAAACCACAACTACAGGGATTGGGAGCACGTTATCATTTTATAAAGATTACTCGTTAGGTGGTGCAAAGATATAGAAATCAGAATAACAGGGTAATCGTGAAGCAGAGAAAGTATGGAAGCATATTCAGTTTACTAGCATATTCAGCTTGTCGGTAGATCCATTTTATCAGTACATTCAGTTTTATCTTGCCTTAGCATATCTTGCATTATCTTGTTAGCCCTATCATCGTGGTATTGTCTTGTATTCAGTTAAATTCATGTCATGTTGTTTTTACCTGTTCACATGATGAAAGTTACTGAACTTACCAGACTTTATGTCTGACTCTGTTTTCTTTCGCTTTCTTGTCTTCCGTTCCCCTCCCCCCGGGTCGCAGGGAGGGAATATTCCTACTTAACCCAGTTTTCTTTCCAAGCTGAAGATTAGTCAAAGTTTTGCTTGGATTCTCTTTTCCATTGCTATGGCTGGCTCAAGCTAAATTAGGGAATATAAATGTTATTTTATGCTTCTTTATTTTGTAAGACAGATATTCTAGTATTGGAAAAATAATTGTTGTACAAACTATTTGATCAATAAAGTAAAGTTTTATTTTCCGCTGTTTTTAATTTTGTTTGTCTTGTAATTTATCTGCATCTTTTACCTATAATGCTTCACTGAACTTAGTGCATTCCCTTTGTGAGTGACACTAACGGATGTGGGGTGTTACAGTCCATAATTTGGGACGATCCAACTTTGTTTTCTACTTGGAAGCCTCTGCCTTTTTATAATAGACCGACCCAGTTCAACATATTCAATTTAAACGTTGCTCCACAATCACTAGACCGATCTGTTCATGAACTTGATGCTGCTAGCTGCCTTGTGGCATGTTTCATGCAGTATTATAGTTTGTCACTAAGAGATACATGAATGTTCCACGTCAAAAAGAAACTGGGATATGCAACCTTTATATAAAATGGTACTGACCCGGATATATGTCGCGTTAACTTATGTTATTGCTACATGGGCTATTCATTCTTGTATCTAATTTTTGTTATTCATTTGTGAACGCATGTAGGTTGATGCTCTTCCTTACTTCATATTCTCAAATCAAAGGATCCACGTGTATCTTTTAATGTGCCGGCCCATACATGATAATGTAATGCCATGCAAAGTTAACCCATTGGATGTCACGTGTGCACCACATGGATCTAAAACATGCAATACTTGATATAATACTTCAAACGTGTTTCACAACATTTGATCCATTCATTTTGCATTTTAATATTTATCCCGGTTGCATGTACACATTGTAACCAACCCGATCCATTAATATTGACCGACCCGGATTGTTGAGCAGTCTGACCGATCCGATACTCCTGTGCTAACCGACCCGCTCCATTAATATTGACCGACCCGACCCATTATGAAGGTAATGGACCGACCCGATGTGGTAACCGATCTGAATCTTTGCAACTGACCGACCCGGTCCATAAATACTGACCGACCCGGTTCTTCAACGCCGACCGATCCGCTCCATATTGTTGAGGTCTATCCATATTTGCAACTAACCGACCCGGCACGTTGCAACTGACCGACCCGATGTAGTGACCGATCCGGTGCGTTGTTACTACCCGACCCATATGATTGAGGCTAATCCAGTGCTTTAGCAGGGTTAACATAGATACTTGCAAGGAACCAGACACCATGGAATAACAATAAATGTCGATAAAGAAATGAACTTACAAGGATTCAATGATGCGGACAGGGCTAATGACATCGACGATAGAATATCCATATCAGGATACTGCGTGTTTCTTGGCACAAATATTGTCTTGTGGTGCACCAATAAGTAGACTACCACATCAAGGTCAAGCACTGAAGCTGAGTACCATGCTCTTGCAAGCTCCACTGCTGAAATCTTGTGGATTGAGCCGCTATTACATGAATTAGGGTTCACTCCAAAAAGAAAATCGGTCTTCTGGTGCGACAATAGAGGGGTGGTATCCTTTTCTCTCAATCCAATTCAACACTCAAGATCAAAACACCTCGAGATAGACCTACATTTTGTACGAGAACAAGTCCAAGGTGGAAAGTTAATGGTATGCCACATCCCAGCCTATTATCAAAGAGCTGATGTGCTAACGAAACCGCTATCGATAAAGAATTTTACGAGATTGAAGGAGGAATTAAGAGTGAGCGATGGCGGCGGAATGAAGAAGATAGAAAGACCTAGTTTTGTTTGGCGGAGGCTAATGTCAGTTTCACACTTGAACCACATCTTACTAAAGTCGTTTACTTTGTTTTGCAATCATTGGACTTGGGGTATACATTCATCCCGTTACACCTACTCTTGTTATTGTAGGAAAGACCCTTATTTACAGTAAGTGAACATTGAGCATTGTTATTATAGGAAAGACCCTTATTTACAGCAAGTGAACGTTGGGCAAGTAGCCTATATATACTCACGCTCTGTATTTCATCCTGTATTAAATTACAATCAATAATATATTTCTATTTGATTACACTTCTATATCTCCATTACTCTTCTATATCTCCAATAATCTCAAGCCAAAGTAAAGAAGGAGTAAATGATGAGGGTTGTGATAAGCTGGGCGAGCCAACGTAAACCCTAGTTTATTTATGGATATGGAACCTTTGATATTTTATTGGGGAGTAACCCTTTTAGCGATGCGCCATATCAAGGCTCAGATATGGTGATAAATATGTAAAGGCTAGGTAGCCACACTCTTAGTACCGCTCTATATCGACGTCCTAGTGTAGTGATGAATAAGCAATGGATTTCACATCTTTCTCGGCGGGTGCAAGGGGCAAGAAAGCTATTTGATGACAATACAGTTTAGTTATGTGTTTGGAATGTAGGGACCTTAACAGGAAAGTTAAGAGAGATAATTGATACTATTATTAGGAGACATGCAAATATCTTATATGTTCAGGAGATCAAATGGATGGGTCAGAAAGCGAAAGAGTAAAGCAACATAGGTTCCAAGTTATGCTACATAGAAAAAAAAATGTAACATGAATGGGATAGACATATTGATTGAGAAAAATCTTAAGAATGAAGTGGTTGACATTAGAAGATGAGAGGACATGATCATCCTAGTCAAGTTGATAGTTGGTGATACGGGTCTGAATGTCATTAGTGTCTATGTCTCACAAGTAGGCCTACATGAAGAAGCCTAGAAGAATTTATCGGAAGACTTAGATGTCATAGTGTAACGTCCCACATTTTTGGTAATTAGATATTTAATATATTTTACTATTTTAAATACTGATTTGGAATTATAAATGGACTTATAATATATATTTCGTTTATTAAACGATATATGGACGTATCATTTATATATAATTATAAAACAAACTTGAAATGTCATGGTAGTTCAAAAATTTGGTTTTGAACTTCAATTGAATATACATAACCCGTTTTAAGTCGAAATTCTATGAAATGAGAAACATTTGAATCGATTTGATTATAATTTTCTAATGAAAGATAAAAATAGAGATTATATGGTATACAATGTTAGTTATGTCAAATTCAAATTTTTAAATAGTCGTTATGGAATCCTTAATAAACCATAACATTTATTATATAAATTAAATAGGATTTTCAATGTAATTTGAATATCGTTTAACCCAAGATTTCTAAATATTGAGCTAAAAATATATGTTGGTTTATTTTAAAACTGTGTGATATTTTACTTTGAAATATACATTATTATTTAATTTGAATTGATCTGGATTTAATTATATATATATATATCGATATTTATATAAGTCTTAAAAATAGTTTTCTTTTCAAACAACCTCAGTTTTCGACGAGACAGACTTTATTGGAATACATATCGCTAATTATTGCTAGATTTCCAGTTTGGAGCCGATCAGATCTGTTTTATCGTTGCGTGAAATTTAAAGGTGAACCGATAAATTAAAATACTGGCATTGTGCAAACGGAACTGGTGTTCAACGAAATTAATTTCTTTTGGACCGAAATGTTGAGAGGTAATCAGTGTGTCCATTTTTGTGGCGATTGAAGTTCATGTGTGTCGGTGCAAATTTAACGGTGGACTGTAAATAGCAGTATTGTATTGAACGGAAATAAAACCAACTCTAAACTCGCTGCATGTATTCTCAAATCAGCAGCATGTCTACTTTCATTAGCCTACATCAACGCGACAGTGAATGGAAATTTCCATGCGCAGCCACCCTATATAAATGAAAGTACACTGAAGTGAAAATACACCCCATACTGCCTTCAATTTTCACATCATCAGCTAAGGGAAACGAGATTCCATACTGCATCTATATTCATATTCTTTACATGCCTGTGTATCCATCACACAGCTACCCAAAACGATTACTCTATATTTTTAAATCATATGCAACCATTCTCCTCAACAATTCCACATGCATGTTTAAAACATTTTCTACTCCTATTCAAGCTATTACCCATCGTCTGTTTATTCACTGACATGAAATAGAAATCAAAGGCTAATCAAACGAAGACTTAATGCACATTTACCTCCTTTAGCTACGCACCTCCTTCTATCGTATTCAGTAGTATACCTCCACTTTCCTATCAAAAGACATCGAAATGAAAACTCAATGAAACCAACAACCTACTTTAACAGCCTATGAAGACACCCTGAAAGACTTTGATCCTATCTAGCTATTATTTCCTATAAATAGAGTACCTTGCCCTTCATTTCTCCATCAAACCAATATACCAAGCTCCATCGGAAAAAAAGATAAAACAACGAAACTAGAATGGACGAAAGAAAGTACAAGAGGCTTCAAATATTATATACTTGGGAAAGAAATGCACGTGGGCAAGTGAGGCTAGAAAAGGCAGTAGTAGTTTTCTGTTCGAAAGTATGAGAATAGGAGAGAAGAAACATTACATGCATAAGTGATGGTGAGGGGCTGCTGGCGCGGTTCTATGAACATGGGGGTTGCCATAAAATAGTGGAAGTGGGAGTAACTGTGGCCTGAACGAAGAAAGGGAGTGGGTGATATGTTTTGTTTCTAGACTGAAGGGATGCGATAAAATATGGCGTGAGGAGGAATATGTTAGGATGGCGTTGGGTTCCAAACGAGGAGAAGAAGGATCTAGCTGAGGGGTTAAAGACGCGGGGTGCTTACTAGAGAGAGATAGATACAGTATAGCTGGGTGAGGAAACAAGTAGAGGAACAATGGAAAATGGGGGAGTGCGTGAACAGTAGGTGGCGTCGCGTACTGATGAGACACAGTGGTGGTTGAGCTGGTGGTGACGGTTGGGGGAAGAGATGTTGACGATTTGGGGTGTCGGAGCATGACCGGAAGCGGAGGCATGGCGCAGCTTGGGTTGATGGGAATGGGACATCTGCGGTTTAGCATGAGTCCGGAAATTTAGGAAATGGAATTGCAAAAAGAAAAGGATAGAATGGATACTGCTGGGTTCATGATGGGAAGCTGGAGATCTCGCGAGGCGATGGTCTAAAGTGGGGGTAGTGATTAAGGGAACGGGAGCGTGATGCAGCGTGGTTGTTCACAACGGATTTGAAAGTCAGAGAAAGCGGTGTAACGATGGAATTGCGTGACAGTTTGAGGAAGCCGCAGGTTTAGTAAACAAGCAAAATAAAGGATGATGAATAGAGAAATAATGGGATGGGGTAGCAGGACTGTAGTGACGTATAGTAATGCAGTGGGAGTAGAAACTTTCGAAAATGAAAAAGGTGAGAAGACATAATAGAATGACGCATAAATTAGTGCGTGACACAGTTGAAATCAATGTAAGGCCCATGTTTTAAATTTTATTAAATTTCTTTTAAGTATACGGTATACACATCTTAAAATTTTCCTAATTACCTATTATTCATGCCTAACCCAAAACATGACTGTTTAGCTAAAATTGTTTGGGCGAAATAAGTGTTGGACTTGCCTAGTTGGTTCTTAACTATACCTTAGTATGATCAACATTTTCCTAAACTAAGTTTTAAAAATGACTAATCTAGATTTTATAACTAACATAAGTCAAGAACTAGTAATAATATTATATACAACGTGCGTGGAAAGTTTATACCATTTGCCTAATGATGTTAATGATCCATAACCAAGTAAAGTGTGAAACCAATAGAAGATATATACACCGTGTTTAATTTTTAATGTCATCATACAGTAACGGAAGCGGATTAAACAAATGACCTCGGATCCGCATCTACAAGCTTGATGTAATGAAGATGGTTTGGTCAAAGTTTGTAGCAGCAAGGATGTTTATTTAAATTAAACGACCGTTTAATTTAATTTAAACGAACTGTTTCTTTGATAAACAAACTAAGGTGAGTTCAACT
Organism: Allium sativum; assembly: GCA_030737875.1. Lineage (NCBI taxonomy): Eukaryota > Viridiplantae > Streptophyta > Magnoliopsida > Asparagales > Amaryllidaceae > Allium > Allium sativum. Next base: position 304,169,851 of record CM060912.1, on the reverse strand, counting down.
CACTTAGTTTTTATCCCACTCATATTTACATAAGTCGAGCTTAAATATTTTTGTGTTATGGTTGTTAATTGTTTGATGGATGCTGAATATTTATTTATTTGTGTTAACTGAACTAATTTAAATTAAGCGTTCGCTTAATTTAATTTAAACCAATTGTTATTTTTAATGATTATTTCCAAATAAGGTAACTTACTCATTGGTTACGTTTATAGTAATATAAACGTATTAAATTGGGATGCGAAATATTGGGATTACGGTTATTGCTTGATTATTATATCTGTTTATTAAAATAAATGATATTGTTGAAATAACATATTTGGATGCAGGGAAAAACAGGTCAGAGGGATCCAACTGGATTCCTCAAATTGATTGTTTGTTTTCATTTTGCAATAACATGAACTGTTTAACTGATTGGATGATTGATTGAAGCATTGATGGTTGAATCTAAATTCAACGTTTGTTCTGTTTTAACCTGTAACACCCCGTATTTTCAATAAACGTATAAGTAACAAATCAGATAATAATTAATTTTTAAAATAAGAATCAGGGGAAATGGGTTGCGCCATTGCGTTTGTCTCGAAATTCTTCTTGGAAACGAGTCCGAGTTTTTGAGAAACGGAGTCCGTATGAGGGAGATATGACCCTCCGAAGTTTTAGGAATTTTCAAAACCGAAAACATCTTGAAATTCGAATTCGAAATTCGAATTCAAACGCCAGCGCAGACTGGGCGGGAATTTTCCCGCCCAGGACCAGGTCGACCTCGGGGTCGACACTATGGTCGACCTCCCAGGGACCAGGTCAACCCTATGGTCGACCTGGGGGTCGACCTGGTGACAGAACCCAGTTCTGAACCTAGGTTCATTTTGATGTATCTGGTCACATTTTCTGTCTAGATTCATCCGCCTAATCCTATATAAACAACCTCCTAGCCTCATTCTCTTTACACCATTTTATTCTCTCCTTATGCTGCCTCTGAAATATTATAAATAAATAAAATAATGGCGTCGCTACTCTGCTAGAATCAAAACTAGAAATAGTGCATCTTCTTCCAAATCCGAATTAGGTTAAAAGAGAACTACTGCAACTCTTCTTCTATAATCCAATCAAGGCAAGCACAGCTATTTTTAGATATGAATTTTAATTATGATCATGACATGGTTGTAAATCTGAATATGAAGTTATGCATATTCTGTTCTGTTTAGATCTATCCTATTGTAACTATTCTGTATCTCTCTTCTTTCTGTTCTATAGCCAGGCTACCACGAGCCTGAGCCAAATCTCATAAGAGATTGATGCACGAATGCCAAACTTTTGGGGCAAATAATGAATGATGAATAAATTGGGCATGACTGATCTGTGACTGATTTGAGGAAAGAATATAGGCTGTAGCTAGAACATAAATCTGAGACATATAGCTAGACATGTTTGAAACATAAATTGTATTGAACATATGACTTGAGGCAAAGAAGAATATTGGAAATATGACTTAGGATTTGGGCGTAAAGATTTAACTGTAAATAAGCACTTGATTTAGATACATAGCACATGTTGTAATTCAGGACATAAGTTGGAGGCATATTATATGAGATTGTTTATGACTTAGAATATAAAGGACATAAGTTGCAATTCTAGATCTAGACATACTTTATATATTATAGTCTGTAATTTAGAAGAAGGAGGATTATTTTGTGTATAATTTAGGCGTAAAGACCTATGTTAAATAGGATAACCATTAATGTGAACACGCCTAAAAGTGGGTTTTTGGATATATGACATGCATTGTAATCCATGACTATATTTGGCATAATTTATATGTAAGGTCTTTTGGAGAATATTATGAACTATGCAAGTTTAACTAAAATTTGGGACATATGTTATATGGTGGATTATGACCATAATTTGGGCTTATAAGTTTAGGCTTACTTTATGAATTAGGCAAGATATGTGAATAGGACTTTAAGGAATGTTTAATCGACTAAAACTGTTATCTGTTTAATATGCTAAATTTGCCTAATTTGCTAAATCGGTTACCTGTTTAATCCACTGAATTGCCTAAACTGTTAAATATGTTGAATCGCCTAATCTGCTAATTGTGCCCAATCTGCTAAATCTGTTGAGTTGCCTAATTTGTTAAATCTGTTGAACCGCCCGAGCTGCTAAATCCGTTAGATCTGTTGAAAAGCTGAATGATTGTAATTTGTGTAAAACATGTTAATTTGTTTAATCTGCTACGACTTGAAAAGAAGTCAAATCTGTTAAATTGGCATAATTAGTCTGATATTTGTATCATTTGTAATGGAATAAATGGGTTATAATAAAAATGCTGAGACACGAGGTTAGACTCATGTTTGCGGTAGAAGCCTGCCCGGACCCAACCGGCTTAACCAGCAACCGCAAACTGCTAGTCTAATATGAGAGGTCGTAGGCATAAATAAAATATGCTTAGACACAAGGTTAGGTCTGGCTTGTGGCAGAAGTCTGCCCGGAACCGCCCGGCTTATCCAGTGGCCACAAGCTACCGACCTAATGTGAGAGGTCTGCGCATTAATATTTAATTAATTTAAATCTAAGGTAAATATGATGTCTAAAACGTGTTGGGTAGATAGGGCTAAAACCAACTGGACTGATGAATTAATAAACCCGTTTCGTGAATCTGTAGGCCCAATACAAAGTTAGACAATCTGTAAGTCTGTTAAAACTGTACATCTGATCCGTTAGTCTGAAAACCTGTTAACCTGATTTTTCTGATCTGTGAACTAGTTGACTTGAACTCTGTATGTCTGAAAACTTGTAAACAAGTTAATCTGAAATCTATTAGTCTGGGGACACAAGGTTAGGAGGGAAAATATTTGTGTCATCTGTTGTTTGGGACCTATATTAGTCAGTAACCCTTTCTGGTATCAAAACTATGACCCAACAGTAGGTAGGGTCCGGGCACGCTTACTGAACTAATTATAAGCAGTTCATTCTGATAATGGCGAGGGGTGTTGATGGTGCGTTCCAACTGGGTCATGTGCGTGCATGGATCCCGGTCTGCCTCTGAGGATGTAAGACGCCGTGACATTTGTAAATAGGTCTGTGTCATTTAAAGGTTGCCACTTTGGGAAGTGATACACCCTTCTGTGGGACTGGCACAGGGTATTTATCTATTAGGGAGCCGATCGCTTAGGGAGATTTAGGGTACACTTAGATCTGTATGTTTCTGTTGGGGTACCGTCTTTTTCTGTTGGGTGGTAACACCTGTCTGTTTCTGCGTGGTACCGTCTATTGGGGTGGTAAAGGCCCATTTACTAGTGTACACCTAATTCTTACATTCTGTTTCTGTAAGGATTATTCCGTTTCTGTTTCTGTACCTTCTATTCGGGTGGTAAAGGCCCATTATTCTGTTTCTGTTTAGACATTAGGGTAACACCTAATCCTGTTATACTAGTATTAGTGCAGAGAAGTAAAATATAAGTAAGAAGCATAACTTGGGCTATATCATTCTGTTTCTTCTGTTTAGCTTAAGTATATTAGTTACTCCTGTTGACATTGTCTCTTATCCAGCTTAATTTTCATGTCATGATATTATTATCTGTTCATATGCTGAAAGTCACTGGACTTGCCAGACTTTATGTCTGACCTTACTTGTTTTCGCCCCTTTCTCTTTCTCCCCCTCACCCAGGTTTGTACGGTGGAGATCTAGGAGCTTGATTTGGACTTTCTCTGCTTGAAGTATCGCTTGGCCTTGGCTCTATCTTTCCATGGCAGTTTATGTTGGGGGATTATGATTTTAAAAACTATGTATTCTGAAGGCTTTTGTACAAGACTGATATTTTTGTACTTGAATTCTGATATTGTGATTTGAAAAGATGTAACCAAACTTACTTCAGTTTCTGTTGTAATAAAGTTATAAATTTTTCAAGTACTGTTTTATCTGTCTTGTAAATTTCTGTTCTGTCTACTAAAACGCTCCATCAAAGTTAAAACATTCCCTTTGTGAGTGACCTTAACGTAGGTGGGCTGTTACACTTGGTATTAGAGCTGAAGGTTACCAGACTTGATAAAAATCTTTTGAAAAACTATTTTCCAAAAGGTTTTAAAAGAAAGTATTTTCAAATAGGGAAAGCCTGTTTTGAAAAACATAATCCCCAAAGCCATACCATATCTTTCTATCCTTTGTTTTGAATCTTTCCTTTTTCTTTCGTTTCAGCATGTCTGGGGATCTTAACCTTCCTGAGGGCGTACCGGTACCTGTCTGGTTCAGGTGGTACTTAGAGGCCAGGGCCAACGATGCAGGCCCATCAGACATTCCTCCTCCAGCCGCACCGATTCCTCCTCCTCCGCCCCCACCTCGTGCAATTGCTTTCTCAAAGATCTGTAAAGATTCTAGGGCCATGGGTGGAAAGGATTTCAAGGGAACTGAATTGTTCGTAGAAGTGAGGAACTGGCTCAAAGAAACTGAGGATCTGTTAATTATCTTCGAGGTGGACGATAGGCAGAAGGTACAATTGGCGGTATGGTTGCTCAAGGATGAGGCTTCCTATTGGTGGGAAGTCACTAACGCCGAGAGGCCGGTTGAAACATGGATGGATTTCAGAACAAGGTATGAGACGAAATTCCTCTCGCAAGCTGAATGAAGTCTACAACTGGAAAAGTTCTTATCTCTTAAGCAAGGAGGTATGACGGTCAAGGAATACGTCAACCAGTTCAACCAACTAGCTAGGTTCGCACTAGATTTAGTCAACACCCAGCATAAAAAGGCTCTCCGCTTTGTTAAAGGATTGAACGAGCCACTGCACAGCCTAGCCAAGACCCATGTACCCATGGGAGCGACTTAGAGAGATTGGTGGACATGGCACTACTACACAAGGAAGACAAGGGCAAGAAAGAGGCAAAGAAGGAAGAACCACAGAACAAGAAAGCATGGCCTAAAAGGAAACACAAAAGAAGGATGAAAAGTCTGAAGATAAGAAGGAGAAAAAGTGCTTTACTTGTGGAAGCTCGACTCATATGAACAAGGATTGCAGAAAAAGAAAGGGCACTTGCTTCAACTGTGGTGAGATGGGACAATTCACTAGGGACTGCCCGAAGAAAAGAGGGTAAAGGCAAAGGGCAGGACCAACTTCTGGAGGGCAAGCGAACACTCTCGAGGCTAGTGGATAGGATAGAAATAAGGAAACTATCTGTAGGAGGTTTAATTTCTTTATCTGGTTGTTGAGTTAAAGCTCTTTTCTGATTCTGGCATTTTTTCTGTAATCGATACTCTGCACTTTAATACTAGTATTGTTTCTGATTCCGCTGTAGACTCAGACCTATAAGGGCCATGACTCATCTAATTGTGATAAGTTGGGTATCTGTGTTGAGCATTAAGTTGACTATGACGCATACATTCTGAGTTTTTATCATTCTTTGCTTCCTAAGAATCATTTGGTGATCTGATCTGTATCAGTAGTCTGTAGGAGTTTTCACTCAAAGTGTGAAATAGATTTCCAATTGGGCATTTGTTTAATGGGAGTGATTCTCTGAGCGTTAATCTGATGTTGATTTCGGTCTTCGGGGTTGATACTTAGGGAGTTATTCTCTTAAACCGATATCTAATGGGAACCTAGCTTTAGTTTTAATTATACTTGCCTCTATCACTCGACTTTATCCTTCGACCTTTAGGTAGAAACTAATGGGTGTAAACATGTGTTTGAGACATGTTATGTCTGATGGTTGCAAGTGGATGCAAGTGTTTGCTAGTGATTGCCAGTGGATGCATATACACACACTAGGCACTAGATCGGCTCAAAAACACTTTCATACTGCATATGGATGTGTGTGCATTTTTTTTAAGGATGCAAAATGGTTGACTCAACATATGGATTTTGCATATGAATGAACGGTTGTGCACTCATATAGAAATGATATGCATCAAATAGGAAAATTGCATACATGTGGAACTCATGGCACTGACATAATTCGCATTAAGGAGGTCAACTGAATCAGTAGACCGCCTGATCTTTGCATTAAATAAGGAACATATACACACACTTTTGCATATGTACATACAACATTAGAAGTTTTCTAAGGACATTGGATGCTTGTGAATGATGGTTGAGTAGATGGATGACCGGATGGTAAGACACATTCTTCTTAACTTGAAGATTTCGAGGACGAAATCCTTTAAGGAGGGGAGAATGTAACACCCTATATTTTCTGTAAACTTATAAGTAACAAATCAGAGAATAATTAATTTTTAAAATAAGAATCAAGGGAAACGGGTTGTGCCATTGCGTTCATCTCGAAATTCTTCTTGGAAACGAGTCTGAGTTTTCGAGAAACGGAGTCCGTATGAGGGAGATATGACCCTCCGAAGTTTTAGGAATTTTCAGAACCGAAAACATCTTGAAATTCGAATTCGAAATTCGAATTCAAACGCCAGCGCAGACTGGGCGGGAATTTTCCTGTCCATGACCAGGTCGACCTGGGGTTCGACACTATGGTCGACCTCCCAGGGACCAGGTTGACCCTATGGTCGACCTGGGGGTCGACCTGGTGACAGAACCCAGTTCTGAGCCTGAGTTCATTCTGATGTATCTGGTCACGTTTTCTATCTAGATTCGTCCGCCTAATCCTATATAAACAGCCTCCTAGCCTCATTCTCTTTACACCATTTTATTCTCTCCTTATGCTGCCTCTGAAATATTATAAATAAATAAAATAATGGCGTTGCTGCTCTGCTGGAATCAAAACTAGAAATAGTGCATCTTCTTCCAAATCCGAATTAGGTTAAAAGAGAACTACTGCAACTCTTCTTCTATAATCCAATCAAGGCAAACACAGCTATTTTTAGATATGAATTTTAATTATGATCGTGACATGGTTGTAAATCTGAATATGAGGTTATGCATATTCTGTTCTGTTTAGATCTATCCTATTGTAACTATTCTGTATCTCTCTTCTTTCTGTTCTATAGCCAGGCTACCACGAGCCTGAGCCAAATCTCATAAGAGATTGACACACGAATGCCAATCTTTTGGGGCAAATAATGAATGATGCATAAATTGGGCATGACTGATCTGTGACTGATTTGAGGAAAGAATATAGGCTGTAGCTAGAACATAAATCTGAGTATGGCTAAACATGTTTGAAACATAAAGTGTATTGAACATATGACTTGAGGCATAGAAGAATATTGGACATATGACTTAGGATTTGGGCGTAAAGATTTAACTGTAAATAAGAAATTGATTTAGATACATAGCACATGTTGTAATTCAGGGCATAAGTTGGAGGCATATTATATGAGATTGTTTATGACTTAGAATATAAAGGACATAATTTGTAATTCTAGATCTGGACATACTTCATATATTATAGTCTGTAATTTAGAAGAAGGAGGATTATTTTGTGTATAACTTAGGCGTAAAGACCTATATTAAATAGGATAACCATTAATATGAACACGCCTAAAAGTGGGTTTTTGGATATATGACATGCATTGTAATCCATGGCTATATTTGGCATAATTTACATGTAAGGTTTTTGGAGAATATTCTGAACTATGCAAGTTTAACTAAAATTTGGGACATATGTTATATGGTGGATTATGACCATAATTTGGGCTTATAAGTTTTAGATTACTTTATGAATTAGGCAAGATATGTGAATAGGACTTTAAGGAATTTTTAATCGACTAAAACTGTTATCTGTTTAATATGCTAAATTTGCCTAATCTGCTAAATCTGTTACCTGTTTAATCTACTGAAGTGCCTAAACTGTTAAATATGTTGAATTGCCTAATCTGCTAATTGTGCCCAATCTGCTAAATCTGTTGAGTTGCCTAATCTGTTAAATCTATTGAACCGCCTGAGCTGCTAAATCCGTTAGATCTATTGAAAAGCTGAATGATTGTAATTTGTGTAAAACATGTTAATTTTTTTAATCTCCTGCGACTTGAAAAGAAGTCAAACCTGTTAAATTGGCATAATTAGTCTGATATTTGTATCATTTGTAATGGAATAAATGGGTTATAATAAAAATGCTGAGACATGAGGTTAGACTCATGTTTGCGGTAGAAGCCTGCCCGGACCCAACCTGCTTAACAAGCAACCGCAAACTGCTAGTCTAATGTGAGAGGTCGTAGGCATAAATAAAATATGCATAGACACGAGGTTAGGTCTGGCTTGTGGCAGAAGTCTGCCCGGAACCGCCCGGCTTATCCAACGGCCACAAGCTACCGACCTAATGTGAGAGATCTGCGCATTAATATTTAATTAATGCAAATCTGAGGTAAATATGATGTCTAAAATGTGTTGGGTAGATAGGGGTAAAACCAACTGGACTGATGAATTAATAAACATGTTTCATGAATCTGTAGGCCCAATACAACGTTAGACAATCTGTAAGTCTGTTAAAACTGTACATCTGATCCGTTATTCTGAAAACCTATTAACCTGATTTTTCTGATCTGTGAACTAGTTGACTTGAACTCTGTATGTCTGAAAACTTGTAAACAAGTTAATCTGAAATCTGTTAGTCTGGGGACACAAGGTTAGGAGGGAAAATACTTGTGTCATCTGTTGTTTGGGACCCATATTAGTCAGTAACCCTTTCTGGTATCAAAACTATGACCCAACAGTAGGTAGGGTCCGGGCACGCTTACTGAACTAATTATAAGCGGTTCATTCTGATAATGGCGAAGGGTGTTGATGGTGTGTTCCAACTGGGTCATGTGCGTGCATGGATCCTGGTCTGCCTCTGAGGATGTAAGACGCCGTGACATCTGTAAATAGGTCTGTGTCATTTAAAGGTTGCCACTTTGGGAAGTGATACACCCTTCTGTGGGGCTGAGACATGGTATTTATGTATTAGGGAGCCGATCGCTTGGGGTAGATTTAGTGTACACTTAGTTCTGTCTGTTTCCGTTGGGGTATCGTCTGTTTCTGTTGGGTGGTAACACCTGTCTATTTCTGTGTGGTACCGTCTATTGGGGTGGTAAAGGCCCATTTACTAGTGTACACCTAATTCTAACATTCTGTTTCCGTAAGGATTATTCTTTTTCTGTTTCTGTACCTTCTGTTCGGGTGGTAAAGGCCCATTATTCTGTTTCTATTTAGACATTAGGGTAACACCTAATCCTGTTATACTAGTATTAGTGCAGAGAAGTAAAATATAAGTAAGAAGCATAACTTGGGCTATATCATTCTGTTTCTTCTGTTTAGCTTAAGTATGTTAGTTACTCCTGTTGATATTGTATCTTATCCAGCTTTATTTTCATGTCATGATATTATTATATGTTCATATGCTGAAAGTCACTGGACTTGCCAGACTTTATGTCTGACCTTGCTTGTTTTCGCCCCCTTCTCTTTCGTTTCCCCCCTAGGTTTGTAGGGTGGAACTCTAGGAGCTTCATTTGGACTTTCTCTGCTTGAAGTATCGCTTGGCCTTGGCTCTATCTTTCCATGGCAGTTTATGTTGGGGGATTATGATTTTAAAAACTATGTATTCTGAAGGCTTTTGTACAAGACTGATATTTTTGTACTTGAATTCTGATATCGTGATTTGAAAAGATGTAACCATACTTACTTCGGTTTCTGTTGTAATAAAGTTATAAAATTTTCAAGTACTGTTTTATCTGTCTTGTAAATTTCTATTCTGTCTACTAAAACGCTCCATCAAAGTTAAAGCATTCCCTTTGTGAGTGACCTTAACGGAGGTGGGGCGTTACATAACCAATGGACAATCTTGGTTGAGTAACTGGTAGCAATTGGCCAAAAAATATATCGTTTTATAAATATTTATTTACAGCCAAGTTAATCGACAGTAATGAAGTTATAAGATATATTTTATAATTGAGGATGGATTTTTAAATCGATATATTTGAATAAAAGTTTTATAAAAGGAAACTAATATGTATTATTATTTAATTATTTAGGAAATTATGAAATGATTTTGTAAAGTAAATTTGTATGTAATGAGATTATAAGAAGATAAGCAGGAATTAACGCAAATGATTAGGAGTTGGATTAATTATTTTCAAGAGACGATTAAATGGAATTATTGAAAATTATTATATTATTAATTAATTTAAAAGAAAGACTAATTGGAGTTGATCAAAGGGATAATCATGATTTGAGTTGACGAAGTAAAGTAATTTAAATTGGAATTAGTTATTTGATTAATTGATTTTTAATTAATCAAATAAAATAATTTAACAAATATTTATTCTAACTTTAATAAGATTTAAAAAAAGAAATTTACTATTTAATTGAGTTAAATAAGAAGTTAACTATTCCTACGATAGTTAATAATGATGTAAAACATTATTTTAATAAATTACACTTTAAGTGATCAAGTCATAAATGAGATTCACTGGAGTAAGCAATTAAAGTTGATATTGAGATATAGTTGGATTTGGAGGTAGTCGATGAACAGGTTTGACATTTAAAACCGAGATTTATAAAAGAAGTTATAAAGGAGATTTTAAGCGAATATTATACCTCAAAATAAGTGTTTACTTAATATTTAAATTAAGTTAGAAGAGATCGAGATAGATAGGGTTTTATATCAAACATGAGTTTTATAAATGATGATTATAAAAAAGGGGTGAGGCGAAGACGTTAAATAAATTAACATTACTTAGTAATGAGATTTTCAAAAATGGATAATGGATGAATTGGATCAGAAGTGGGATAGTATGGGTTGAGGGCAAGTTAAGATAAGAATGTTGTTGATCAAGGTCTGAGAGGTAATTTAAAGTACCCCAACTTGAACGACTGCTGGCTTATCGAGGGATGATAGTAGTTGCAATGATGAAGAAGTTAAAAGGAATTTATTTTGAGAAATAATAATAATGAAATGTTGGAAATATATATATAATGTGTTCCAAAATTAAAGGAAATTAAAAAAAGCTTGAGAATATGAAATGAATTTCCATAGGAAAGGAAATAAAGGAGATTGGTAAAAATATATCGATATTTCCAAAATAAGGAAGTGGGATTTAGAATGGATTATTCTAAAAGGTAAGTAACGATTATAGTGTTCAAATAACCAAACCAAAGGAGATGTCGTAATGACTGCTTTACGAATGACAAGTGAATTGATGATAAATAATAAATGGTGTTGTAATTAATGTTTTGAAATAATAGTAACATAGAAATTGGATATGGTTATCAAATATTTTTCTGAATATTAGATTGAAATGGATTTGAGAAGATGAATACATTGAAATGAGAATTGAACACCATGTTTCAAAATACGGAATGTTTTAAAAAATTTAAATTAACTATTCATTGATTATTTTGAATAAAAAAGGGCCAAGTGATGTTGAGTACTGAACTAGTAAATCTATTTTTATTTTTATGGTTGTATAGTTGTTTATTTGATAGTTAAATAACGGACTATCAAATCTGGCCAATACGATTATTGGTACTGAAAGACAGGGATCGAATTTATATTCGAAAACCATTCCGACCAACAAATACGTAGTCATTGATGATATCAGATGTTGATCAGGACGGATTAATTGAAGACCAATGATCTTCATAAACAGTAGAATTATTTATAATCTCTGGTTAGATCCCGGAGATAAACTGTGATTCTGACGTGGTTGAAATCTATGGAATTCAAGGACTACTCGCTATCAATCCACAGGGTGACTCCTAGGATGTGATAGGAGAGTGCCTTCGGTTCACCCTGTTCCCGGGTGACTTGTATGGATGAATGTCTGATAGAGTATTTCGTAAAAACCAAGTACGTTGATTTTTAGAAATATAGCGAATGGTGGCAAAGAATGACCCTTCTTTTAAACCTAGAGTATATTTGTGGACGTCAATTAGTGATTTGATAGATCTGATAATGTGGCATTCAAAGTAAATGATGATCAAATGTTCTAAAGGTGAATTCAAACCTCAAGCCTCACAACCGGGAAATGACAAAAATCGGGCAGGCAGCATGGCTATGTGGGTCGCTCCCATTAGGGTGTATAATCACCTATTTAGAGAAATTCCTTTTGCTTCTTTAATCAATCGATGTTGTCCCTTTTCGGGAAACAGTTGCCGATCCCAACCATTGGTGATATACATTCGATACACTTAAGCGAAATAAGTGGTCAGTCATGTGTGGGTCAGGTTGCAAGACGTTTTTGTTGAACCTAGTGTATTCGCCTCTAGAGATACACTATCGGCAGGTGTTCCATACCTTGTCATAGTCGGAATCCATTCTCCAATGAGCATCCTCGGTTTTGATTGTATACTATATATGCGGAGCATGAGATGCAAGCGTTCTGCTAGATTGATATTCATTTGTATTTAGACACTATTATAATATTAGAATATACAATGTTTTCAAAAATATTTTTAGTTATCGTAAGGTAAAAACCGTCCTTATTTATATGTGGATTTGGTCTTACGATTATCCTTTTCTTTTGAAAAGATTGTGAGCTTTAAAATCAAGTTGGATGATTCCCCTCAAACTTTGCAAGTTGTTCTCACTCTGGTTCACTAGACTGACCCGATATTTGAAATGCTCAGGTTAGACCGGGTTGTGCGGGTTTAGATTATCGGGTGCTGAAAGAGACGAGTTGGAAGAGTTCAGACGTATGATGTTATATAGTTATTATTTCGCTGTGTGTTGTGTATGAGGACAGGTAATTATAACTATCTAGATGAATTGATGTACTCTGATGATTATAAATATTTTACAAGCTCTCAATAAAAGTTATATTATATTTTTTTCCGCTGCGATGTGAGACTCTTTGTTGTGTTGGCACTTCTTCTTCTATTCTAATATTTCTATCTTTCTTATCTCGTCATCTAATTTCTTTCTATTGGCATCTGAGTTTCCAGTACTTTTGGGTTAGACTTGTGTTGTTTGGTTAGCTCAAAAGGTACTGTAAATTAGGTCAGAGCTATCGGTTTAGTAATAACCATGGCTCTGTAGCGTAACTCGATAGGTATGGGGTTAATAATACCATAGATTGAGTTTGTGTGGATATATATAAGAGAGCGTATTTGTAAATTTTGTATATAAATATTTTATATTGTGTTGTTTGATCGATTCAAGTGTTGAGAAGCATTTGAATTATCAACTGATACAATAATGTTTTGTAAAGGGGGTCAAATGATATAATTTTGGCCAAATTATTTTCTGTATAAAACCCAAATAATTTTATAAAATTATGGAGATATTGATTTGTTTGGTTGACTTGAATGGAATTCAAATTGGATTAAAAATTTGAAATGGAGATGAAAAAATTAGAATATTAGATGGTTGATTAAACATGAATTTGGAACTTAATTTAGTTAATTTGAGAAATGGATATTGGAGTTAAAATGGGTTTTGGAATGAAATCAATTTGGAATTCAGAACTAAGTACAAAATAAATTTATGGGTAAGTTGGTTGTGCATTAATTATGTTCGTGCATTGGTTGTTGATTGATTGTTAGATAACTTGAATAAAATTCGTAAATGGTTTAATAACAGAGTTGAAAACTAAATTCCAGTTTAATGAATTTGGATAAAATTCGATTATGAAGTAAAACCGAATAACCCTATATTTATTTTTGGCATTGTAAATGAGTTAAGCACAGGTTGGTTGGCAAAGGATGAGCTGTTAATTGCTATGCTTTGGAATTAGAGTTTGATTGCCCCAGAAATAGGTAAACCTTAATATTATTGGTTTGGATAATTGATCTTTTACCCCTGAATTGGGTTGCTGTTTGGGTTTATTTCTTTTTGAGATGTGTGAGGCACGGAGTGGCGTCTGTAGTTGTACCAATCGAGTAGTGCAGTGGAGATGCTAGCAGATTTTTCGTAAATTTATAAAACTTAGAATAATTTTAGAAGATAATTTAAAAAAAACTAATTTGAAAATAATTAGGATTAGAACATTGCTCTTACTTAATAATTTCGAGGATGAAATTCTTTTAAGGGGAAGGAATGTAACATCACGCATTTTTGGTAATTGGATATTTAATATATTTTACTATTTTAAATATAGATTTGGAATTATAAATGGATTTATAATATATATTTCATTTATTAAACGATATATGAACGTATAATTTATATATAATTATAAAATGAACTTAAAATGTCGCGGTTGTTCGAAAATTTTGTTTTGAACTTCAGTTGAATATACATAACCCGTTTTAAGTCGAAATTCTATGAAACAAGAAACATTTGAATCGATTTGATTATAATTTTCTAATGAAAGAGAAAAATGGAGATTTTATGTTATACAATGTTAGTTATGTCCAATTCAATTTTTTAAATAGTCGTTATGGAATTCCTTAATAAACCATAACGTTTATTATATAAATTAAATAAGATTTTCAATATAATTTGAATGTCGTTTAACCCAGGATTTCTAAATATTGAGCTAAAAATATATGTTGGTTTATTTTAAAACTGTGTGATATTTTATTTTGAAATATACATTATCATTTAATTTGAATTGAATTGGATTTAATTATATATATATATATATATATCGATATTTATATAAGTCTTAAAAATAGTTTTCTTTTCAAACAACCTCGGTTTTCAACGAAACGGACTTTATTGGAATATGTATCACTAATTATTGCTAGATTTTCAGTTTGCAGCCGATCAGAGTGGTTTTATCGGTGCGTGAAATTTAAAGGTGAACCGATAAATTAAAATTGTGGTGTTGTGCAAATGGAACCGGTGTTCAGCGAAACTAATTTCGTTTGGATCAGAATGTTGAGACGTAATCAGTGTGTCCATTTTTGTGGCGATTGGAGTTCATGTGTGTCAGTGCAAATTTAACGGTGGACTGTAAATAGCGGTATTGTATTGAACGAAAATAAAACCAAATCTAAACTCACTGCATGTATTCTAAAATCAGCAGCATGTCTACTTTAATTTGCCTACATCAACGCGACAGTGAATGGAAATTTCCATGCACAGCAACCCTATATAAATTAAAGTACACTAAAGTGAAAACACACCTCATACTGCCTTCAAGTGTCACCATTATCAGCTAAGGGAAACGAGAATTCATACTACATCTATATTCATATTCTTCACATTCATGTGTATCCATCACACAGCTACCCAAAATGATTACTCTATATTTTCAAATCACGCGCAACCATTCTCCTCAACAATTCCACATGCCTGTCTAAAACATTTTCAACTCCTATTCAAGCTATTGCCCATCGTCTGCTTATTCACTGACATGAAATAGAAATTAAAGGCTAATCAAACGAAGACTCAATGCACAGTTACCTCCTTTAGCTACGCACCTGCTTCTATCATCATTAGCAGTATACCTCCACTTTCCCATCAATAGACATCGAAATGAAAACTCGATGAAACCAACAACCTACTCTAACAGCCTATGAAGACAACCTGAAAAAATTTGATGCTATCTAGCTATTCTTTCCCTATAAATAGAGTACATTGCCCTTCGTTTCTCCATCAAACCAATATACAAAGCTCAATAAAAAACGAAACTGGAATGGATGGAAGAAAGTACAGACAGCTTCAAATATTATATAATAAGGAAAGAAATGTACGTAGGCAAGTGAGGTTAGAAAAGGCAGTAGCAATTTTCTGTTCAAAGGTATGAGAATAGGAGAGAAGAAACATTGCATGTAGAAGTGATTGTGAGAGGCTGTTGGCGCGGTTCTGTGAACATGGGGGTTGCCTTGAAACAGTGGATGTGGGAGGAACTGTGTTCTGAATGAAGAAAGGGAGTGGGTGGTATGTTTTGTTTCTAGACTGAAGGGATACGATAAAATATGGTGTGAGGAGGAATATGTTAGGATGGAGTTGGGTTCCAAATGAGGAGAAGAAGGATCGAGCTAAAAGGTTGAAGACACGGGGTGCTTACCGTAGAGAGATAGATACAGTATAGCTGGGTGAGGAAACAAGTAGAGGAACAGTGGAAAAAGGGGGAGTGTATGAACAGTAGGTGGCACCAGGTACTGCTGAGACGTGGTGGTGTTCGAGCTGGTGGTGACGGTTGGGGGTAGAGATGCTAACGAGCTGGGGTGTCGGAGCATGACCGGAAGCGGCGGCATGGCACAACTTGGGTGGATGGGCATGAGACATCTCCGGTTTAGCATGAGTCCGGAAATTTAGGAAATGGTATTGCAAAAAGAAAAGGAGAGAATGGGTACTGTTGGGTTCATGTTGTGAAGGTCAAGATCTGGCGAGGTGATGGTCTGAAGTGGGAGTAGTGATTGAGGGAACGAGAGCGGGTTGCAGCGTGGGTACTCATGGTGGATTTGAAATTCATAGAAAGCGGTGTGACGATGAAATTGCTTGATAGTTTGAGGAAGCCGCAGGTTTAGTAAAGGGGCAGATTAGAGGATGGTGAACAGAGAAATAATGGGATGGGGTAGCAGGACTGTAGTGACGTATATAATGAAGTGGGAGTGCAACTTTCGAAAATGAAAAATGTGAGAAGTCAGAACTGTAGAATGACGCATAAATTAGTGCGTGGCCCGGATGAAATCAAAGTAAGGCCCATGTTTTAATCTTTGATTAAATTTTGTTTAAGTATACGATATACAAATCTTAAAATTTGTCTAATTACCTATTTGTGTTGGACTTGCCTAGTTGGTTCTTACCTATGCCTTAATATGATCAACATTTACCTAAACTAAGTTTTAAAACTGACTAATCCAGATTTTTTAACTAACGTAAGTCAAGATCTAGTAATAATATTCTATACAACGTGCATGGACATTTTATACCATTTGCCAAATGATATTAATGATCCGTAACCAAGTAATGTATGAAACCAATAGAAGATATATACACTGTGTTTAGTTTTTAATGTCATCATACAGTGACGGAAGCGGATTAAACAAATGACCTCGGATCCGTATCGACAAGCTTGACGTAATGAAGTTGGTTTGGTCAAAGTTTGTAGCAGCCAAGATGTTTATTTAAATTAAACAACCGTTTAATTTAATTTAATTTAAACAAACTGTTTCTTTGGCAAACAAATTAAGGTGAGTTCAACTCACTCAGTTTTTACTCCACTCATATTTATATAAGTCGGATTTAAATATTTGTGTTCTATGGTTGTTAATTATTTGATGGATGCGGAATATTTAATTATTTGTGTTAACTAAACTGATTTAAGTTAAGTGTTTGCTTAATTTAATTTAAACCAATTGTTATTTTTAACGATTATTTCCAAATGAGGTAATTTACCTTATTGGTTACGTTTATAGTAATATAAATGTATTACATTGGGATGCGAAATATTTGGATTACGGTTATTGCTTGATTATTATATATGTTTATTGAAATAAATGATATTATTGAAATAACATATTTGAATGCAAGGAAAAACAGGTTGGAGGGGTCCAACTGGATTCCCCAAATTGATTGTTTGTTTTCACGTTGCAATTATATGAATTGTTAATTGATTGGATGATTGATTTGAGCATTGATAATCTAAATTCAACATTTGTTCTGTTTTAACCAATGGACAATATTGGTTGAGTAGCTAGTAGCAGTTGGCCCAAAAATATATCGTTTTATAAATATTGATTTACCGCTAAGTAAATCGACGGTAATGAAGTTATAAGATATATTTTATAACTGAAGATGGATTTTTAAATCGATATATTTGAATAAAAGTTTTATAAAAGGAAATTAATATTTATTATTATTTAAATATTTAAGAAATTATGAAATGATTTTGTAAAGTAAATTTGTTTGTAATGAGATTATAAGAAGATAAGCAAGAATTAACGCAAATGGTTAGGAGTTGGATTAATTATTTTCATGAGATGATTAAATGGAATTATTTAAAATAATTATATTATTAATTAATTTAAAAGAAGGGCTAATTGGAGTTGATCAAAGGGACAATCATGATTTGAATTGACGAAGTAAACTAATTTAAATTGGAATTAGCTATTTGATTAATTTATTTTTAATTAATCAAATAAAATAGTTTAACAAATATTTGTTTTAACTTTAATAAGATTTAAAAAAATAAATTTACTGTTTAATTGAGTTAAATAAGAAGTTAACTATTACTACGATAGTTAATAATGATGTAAAACATTATTTTAACAAATTACACTTTAAGTGATAAGTCGTAAATGAGATTCACTGGAGTAAGAAATTAAAGTATATATTGAGATATAGTTGGATTTTGGAAGCAATCGATGAACAGGTTTTACATTTAAAACCGAGATTTTTAACCGAAATTATAAAGGAGATTTTAAGCGAATACTATACCTCAAAATAAGCGTTTACTTAATATTTAAATTAAGTTAGATGAGATCGAGATAGATAGGGTTTTATATCAAACATGAATTTTATAAACGATGATTATAAAAAGGGGGGGGGGGTGAGGTAAAGACGTTAAGTAAATTAACATTACTTACTAATGAGATTTTCAAAAATGGATAATGGTTTAATTGGATCAGAAGAGGGATAGTATGGGTTGAAGGCAAGTTAAGTTAAGAATGTTGTTGATCAAGGTCTGAGAGGTAATTTAAAATACCCCAACTTAAACGACTGCAGGCTTATCGAGGGATTATAGTAGTTGCAACGATAAAGAAGTTAAAAGGAATTTATTTTGAGAAATAATAATAATGAAATGTTGCAAATATATATATATATATATAATTGGTTCCAAAATTAAAGGAACTTAAAACAAGCTTGAGAATATGAAATGATATGTCCATAGGAAAGGAAATAAAGGAGATTGGTGAAAATATATCAATATTTCCAAAATAAGGAAATGGGATTTAGAATGGATTATTCTAATAGGTAAGTAACGATTATAGTGTTCAAATGACCAAACCAAAGGAGATGTCGTAATGACTGTTTTACGAATGACAAGTGAATCGATGATAAATAATAAATGATGTTGTAATTAGTGTTTTGAAATAATAGTAAAATAAAATTGGATATGGTTATTGTTGTATATAACGGTGCTATATACACAATTATATGGTTTTTGTTTGATGATAACAACCAATTAAATATTTTTTTAATGTGTTTGATACTGTACTGTTATTATACATCACAGGCAGGAATATAATATTAATATTTAAATAGAATACGACTGTACAGAATTTCATATATTCACATAGTATTTTATTTAAATTGAATATTATATTTCAAACATACAAACAGTACAATTTCTTATAACTCTTCTATTTATTTATCTCACATAATATTGTACTTATAGATAAACAGAATAAAATAGACAAGTTTGTTTGACAACAATAAAATTATATTTTATTTCAATCAAACTTGTTTATTAAAAACATCAGTACAATTCATATATACATACATATATATATATATATATATATACATACACAGCTCCTCATTGCAACACTCATACATTCACTCAGTTTACATTTTCAGTATACAGACTTTTTTATTGACACATTTATACAGACTGTTATACTTTCTCCAACACTGTCCCTTCTGCCTTCTGTCTTCTTGTCTTCTGTCTTCACAGCTTTCAGTCCAGTCACTTCAGTCCAGTCTCATCTTCTTACCTGTCACAATAGAAACACACACACAGTATCCAAAACAGAAATAATATTCTAATTTCTAGCAAATATTTTTTATTTTTAAAATTTTATTTGCCTCCGTTTTCTGGTGTGTTTCTCATCATTTTTCATGACTTGATCTGATTCATCTGTGTCTATACAGACAGTTTGTATATGTACAGGGACAAGAATTCTATCTGATGGCTGCATATACACACGTGTATAGTTACACGTGTGCACAGCCTCGCCGATCAACATGCAACTGAGGAGTAGCCACGTGGACCATCTCGACTCAGTGCACATCTGAAAAGCAACAAAGTCAACACAAACAAACATGATCGAGACCAAAATGGAAGCAACAAAGATCAACTCAAATGTAGCATCATCATCAAAATATCGGCATGGTGAATGCAAGTGAGCAAGTGGGTTCAGCAAATACATAGAACTGCATGGTCGAGAATGAATAAGCAAATACCATGACACATGTATGAGTACAAGAAGAAAATCAGTTAAGCAATTCAGATTCAAACAGCAACAACAAGACAGTTCATATAGTATGGTGGTCAACAAGTCAAACAGCATGGTGCTTGGGTAAAACAGTTGCATTGTGTGGATGGTGCATGTGTAACTGATCAGAACAGCATATACAAAGGAATGGAGTAGCACAGTTTCAAGTAATCCAAGGAAGGACAGGTGATTTCAGCATATACAAGTACAAGTGAACATGTATGCATCGAGTAATGATTCAAAACTGCTCGACATAGGACTAGACAGATTAAAACATGTATATCAAGCCAGCAAACGAGTATAAACAAGCATGTGGTCGAGCACAAGGGTCGAAGCATGGCGCATATATGATCTACTCACAAATGAAACAGAACAAAGTACCAAGTTTTCACATGACATGGTGCAGTGATAAACATGCATAGTTTTGGGACATAACTGTAAGTGCAAATACATGCATCAAGTATTCCATGATGGCAAGCATACTCAAGTAATACACAGAAATGGCAAGAGCAGCAACAAGGTTCTAAACAAAGGGTGCACCATTCAAATTCAAGTTCAAGTGCATATTCATGTATTGGTTGAAACTATTCAAAGGTTAAAGGGAGTAAACATACAAGAAAGAAAATGGTCAAGTTGTATACACAGCAAAACATATGTTTGGCATGTTCAGTTTTTGTCAATTCAGAAATGTTTGGCAAGTCATGAAAATGGATCCAGGAAATCAGCACTATTTGTATGACATATCTCTCTACTCAATGATATTCATATGTATGGAGTAATCAGAAATTACAGGAATTGAAATTGGCAAAAATTCATTTCAGAAATCTTTAAAAATCAGGAGAATTCAACAAAGAAGCCTTTTATTTCTTTTCAAAAAAATCAGACAGTCAAGGAGATTATTCTTTCCAGATTTTACAAGGAAATTCATTCATGGGAAGATTTAAGTTCAATTAAATTGCATTCAAACAAGGCAATCTCATTCATCAATTTTCCATGGTCAGAAATGAAAAAGAATTCGACCAGGATGTGTTTAAATCAAGTATCAATCAATGGAACAAAATTCTTTGTTTACAGAAATGGGAAACCAATGTTGCCAAAGCAAGAAAATCAATCAAGGAAAATGTTATTTGGCAAGGTTTTTGAAATGTTTCCTGAAATGTTCATACCAGTTCTTTTAATACCAGGAAATCAATCAAAGACCCACAAAGTCGAGTTAAATTCATTTCAGGAAACAAGCTTTTAAACTTTTCCACAAATGCATCTCCAATCAAGCAAAAGCAAGGAGCTATAGGAAACAATTTTTTTTCCTCTTTTAAATTCGCAATTCGAACAAGGCAGCAGTCAATAAATCATGCCAAGGGTTCTAATGTCAAAAAGGAAAGAAAAAAACTTCTCTAATTCATCCAATCAAGCCGTGAAACATAAAGAGGAGATCGCAATCAATCAGACCAGTCATAAAGCGAAATCAGAGTGATTTAAAGGATTTTTAATCCTATATTTACACCAATTTACATCACTGGAAAACTATCGAGACCAACAATAATCAATTCAAGCAATCAAAGATAAAAATTCAGAGGACTTAAAAATTGCTAGGTTTTCAAACCAGGGGCATAAGAGTTGCAGTTCGATCGAAGGAAAATTCCTAAATTGATTGATAAACATCATCGCCCATCCTTTCGGAGATTACACAAAGAAATATCGATTTCTTCAGCAATGAACTAGAGCCAAGTGACAAACCCTAGCCTCCATTTATTTTCTCCAGAGTACAAAAGGAGATCGGGCAAAAACAAAGATAATGGGTCGGCCAAGTATTCATGGGCTAAGCCAAACTTTTAAAGGGGATGACCCCTCCTATTTAATCTCCTTTAGTTTATTCTATAACAAGAGTTTCCATTTGTTTTTGTTTTTAATTTTTGTATTATGTTTTTGTTTTTGTTTTGTAAACCGAATTCAAACAGTGTCTTGGTCTGTAAAGTCTACGATATCAGTCAGAGTGTTGACTGTCAGTTTCAGAGTCTGTAAAATCTGGGTTACGGATTACAGGTTTGTAATTCGGGGAAATCTAATCGAGGGGATATCCGTCAGTCTACGGTTTTGAGCGTAGGGTTAGAATAGGAGCAGGGTTTGCGAGTGTACATAGTCTTGTATGCGTGATCTTTTCTATCACCCAGTAGAAACCTTAGAAATGCAGCAGTAGGCAGGGTTTTGTCGAAGCTGGGTATATCTGTGTGTGATTTATTGTTTGCATTTCTGTTTCTACTATATTCTATGATCAGTTTATTATTATATATCTCGTTAAATTTTTCATTCAGTTAAAAACTGTGAAAAACCCTTTTCACCCCCTTCTAGGGTTATTCTAGATCCAACAAGTGGTATCAGAGCAGGTTATTTCATTAACTCTAGAGTCATGGGTCATTCTAGTTGTCAACCGATAGAGAGTCAGTCCAGTTCATCTCCAACTATTTTCGATGGAACAGATTTTTTAAACTGGAAATCCGAAATGGAATTTTATTTAAAATATGTTAATATTAAATGTTGGGATGTTGTTATCAATGGGTTTGATGATGTGTATATTACTTTCAATGCTTGTGCTATGAAAATTATATTTGATCATCTTAGCACTGAACAGTTTAACCTTATCTGTCATTGTTTATCTGCAAAGGAAATCTGGAGAACTTTTAATGCAAAGTATGGACCAATTGACAACAACTATTCAAAACCCCAGGATGACAACTCAGATTCAGATCTATGCTTAACAAGTCATGTAGATGAAATTTCAGATGGATCAGATGATGGAAAATCGACAAATGCTGAAGCAGAGAATTTCTCATATGATGATCTGGTTTACATGTGTCTTGATTTAACGAAATCTGTTGATAAACTCCAACTGAAAAATAAATCTCTAAAATCTAAGAATTTTGAGTTGACCAGCAAAATTGATGATTTGGAATCACAACTTGAATATGTTAAAAATTCTTCAAATTCAGTTTGCAAAAATTGTTTGAAATTGAAAACCAATCTTGTTCATCTCAATAAAAGTATTCAAAAGTTTGAAGATGAAATTTTGATCTTAAATGAGAACAAGACCGAGTTATCAAATTTGAATAACCTTTTGCAAAAGGAATTTGAAAATTTTAAAACAGATATATATTCCAAATTTGAAATTGCTGAAAATGAAAATTTGGTGAAAAGTGGTTTGGTTTTGAAAGAACTTGAAAATGAGATTGAAAATCCAAGAATTTTGAATCTGAAAAACAAAAACGATTTGAACTTGAAATTTCCGAATCCCAAGCCAAAATTAAATTGTTTGAAAATGAGAATTTGGTTTTGAAACAGTCCAATGCTGAACAGATGATCGCTATAAATAACTGCTCAAATTTAATAAAAGAAAATAGCGATCTAAAATTCAAAATTCAACGATTAGAATCAACTTTAGATAAATTTTCTAATGGGGAAAAATCGTTGAATATGCTGTTACAAAACCAAGTTTCTATTGGAAATAAATCTGGTCTTAGCTTCGGGAAAAATGATGTTTTTGGAAAATAAAATTCAAATGATTTGAAAAATCTCTCAAACTGTTTTGGAAAGAACTTCTTTGAAAATTTGAACTTTAAAAATTTCAAAGGTTTTTTGAATCAAAATTGTGATGAGAAATCGTTTTATAATAAACCATTTAAACATTCTTGGATCCCAAAAAATAAAACGGGCTTCGTCAAGTTTAAACAGATTTGGGTTCCTAAGGGTACGAAAGTTAATTCTTATGGTTTGTTATATAAACAAGTCTGGGTACCAAAACATATGAATACAACTGTGAGTGGTTTTACTACTTTTGTTAGACCACTCAATTCTCTAAACTGTTAGGTGCCGTAGGAGGCTGAGGAACTGCTAGGTAAAAGAGATTTGGATTCAAGCTGCTCAATACTTCTGAAATCATTCACAGTTCCTTAGCCAAGACCATTGAGTTAGAGATTTTGATTTACACTGGATTTTGGTATGATCTCTAAACTCATCTCTGCAAATATTTTCTGTTTTGATTTTTTTTTCTTTTGTTTATTTCTTCTTCTTCTCCCTTCTATCTCTTTCTTCTGTCTATTCTGATTTGATTTATCACTGCCATATTTTTTTGTGCTTCTTGAATTACAGTATTCATGATGTTCTGGAAATTTGTTTTGCGTGTATAGAACTCTGATACTTTAATCATTTCCAGATACTGATTTTTTTTTATCTGCAATTGTTTTGAAGTTCATTTTCTGTTTTTTGAATTCCTAACGGTGTTGACGTATTCTTGTTATATCTTGAACATTGTTAATCTGAATTCTAAATTGTTTTGAAGATCTGAAAATTATATGGAAATTCACACACCTTTGCTGTTCTAAGTTTATTCTAATTCATTTTTGAAAACCTCAAAATATTAAACTCATTACAGCACACTGTTATTTATCAGTTGGGACAATTCCAGTAATTTTCTGATTGGCTTGAATTTTTTTTAAATGTCTTGTCTCAGTGATATATCTTAAAATTCATTTTTACTCATGATTAGTACAGTTGAAATTAGTTTTTTTGAAATCATCTGAAATTCCCGATATTTTGAATCTCACACACCTCCTAAATTTGAAATTATCAACCTTGTGTGACTGATTCAGTATATCCTAGAACTTGACATTGATTCAAGTGATTTCAAATAAATTACTTTAATTTTCTAGTTCATGAATACCTCTCAAATTTGATGTAAATGATCTGAATTTAATCTCACCCTTGTCAGAAATACTTGTGAAAATTTCTTTTGTAAAACTGGTCTTAAAATTCTCTGTTATTCCATGATTATTTGGTTTGAATATCTGTTTGTTTAAAATCATTTGAAATTATTGATTTACTGAATCTCACACATATCTCGAATAAATTTTTTTACAATCTAGTGTGATCGATTCATTGAATCCTGATATCTTCATCTTCCATCAAATGATTTAAAATAAACGGTATTTTTAATCTCGGGTCATGAATCATTATCTTGACAAGTCTGATTTGAAACTATTTCTGTTGTGCTGCTCTGATACTGTTTTTCAAATAATTGTCTTTTTAATCTGTCTACTGCTTGTCAAATCTATTATTTTGTCTGCATGGGCCTTGTGACTGATCTTCTTGTTTTGATCGTGATATCCTTGTTTGTCTCCAGTGTCATTTTAAAATCCTCAATTATGGAGATGACAATTGGTATCAGAAGTGCTGATTTATTTTTGTATATATTTTTTAATCCCTCTAGTCCTGTATAGCTCTTCATTTTTCCTCTTGTAATTGATTTTCAATTTTAAAATTATTTATTGATTATTCATTCAGAAATTGAAATCAATATCCAAATTGAACTGTATTTATAGTTCATCAAAATTACCATCAGATTTTGAATTTGTGATGAATTGTGACTGCAGTATATTTCACAACAAGAGGAGATTTTATTTGGATTTTCATTATGATTGAATATTTATTATAATATCTTTGAGCTGGCAATTATTTCACGACCATCTCCTTTATCTATCACCCGTCTGCCATCCATCATGACTTTATATTAATGTGGAGAGTTTATTTTTTGTAAAGAAAAATCATCTTGTTTTAAAGTAGTGGAAATTATTTGTTATAGAAATGGGACTACATTTTTATTCAAAATTAGTGACACTTGAAAAATTTTAATGATCCCGGTACAGTCGAGCATATTTCATAATATAATTAATTTAGAAATTTTTTTCACAGTCCATTTCTGTACCTACCCCATTTTCTATCATCCATTGGTTTTATATACCGAGGATTTTTTTCTTTTAAAGCTAAAAACGATAAATATAAAATTAACACATAAGTGTGTCTCTAACCTCATTTAAAAATACAAGCTCTGGTTATGCATGGCTATGAGACAACTTATAATTTAAGCTGCAACTGACCTCATTTAAAAATCCAAGATCTGGTTATGCGTGGTCAGTGTGCTCTTAAATAGATAAATAAATAAAATTTTGGCTAAATAATTTTTTTATATGAAATTCTACTAGGTGTTTATAAAAACCAGCCTATCAATCCATCTTTCTAATCTATGAAATGTGTTAATATCTTATGACATATTATGATTTATTGATTGTTGGGTACTGGGATTTAAGATTATTCGATTTTGTCACTTAAGTTGAATTATTAATTATAGTCCAAATTCGTCACTATTTTTGAACTTCATTTTTATAAAATTCTTTTGGAAAATAATTGGAACTCATTTTTTAAACTCTCTCCATTATGTATGAAATTCATCGTAAATCCGTCATTCTCTAAAATGTGAAATATGCCACCTGTTCTTAGTTTATTATGATTTTTGTTTGAGTGACTGAGATTTATGATGACCGTTCTTCCTCTTAAGTTGAAAGTGTATTTTAGTCAATTTTCATCTATATTTTAACTTCTGCGTCCTTTTGATGATAACAAAAGGGGGAGAATGGATTGAGATTTTGATTTATGAGTGAATATTTAATAAATATTTTCAATTTTGAAAATTCATTATTATTCAGTTAATTTTCACTCAAGCACAGTTATAGGGGGAGTTTTCTGTTGTAGGGGGAGCTAATAAATAGGGGGAGTTCATTTTTCACTGTCAAAGGGGAGTTCATTTTTCACTGTCAAACACATTTATTGTATACAAAATCTTTTATTTGTTTATCATCATCAAAAGGGGGAGATTGTTGTATATAACGGTGTTGTATACACAATTATATGGTTTTTGTTTGATGATAACAACCAAATAAATATTTTTTTAATGTGTTTGATACTGTACTGTTATTATACATCATAGACAGGAATATAATATTTATATTTAAATAGAATACGACTGTACATAATTTCATATATTCACACAGTATTTTATTTAAATTGAATATTATATTTCAAACATACAAACAGTACAATTTCTTATAACTCTTCTATTTATCCATCTCACAGAATATTGTACTTATAGATAAACAGAATAAAATAGACAAGTTTGTTTGACAACAATAAAATGATATTTTATTTCAATCAAACTTGTTTATTACAAACATCAGTACAATTCATATATATATATATATATATATATATATATATATACACACACAGCTCCTCATTGCAACACTCATACATTCACTCAGTTTACATTTTAAGTATACAGACTTTTTTATTAACACATTCATACAGACTTTTATACTTTCTCCAACACTGTCCCTTCTGCCTTCTGTCTTCACAGCTTTCAGTCCAGTCTCATCTTCTTACCTGTCACAATAGAAACACACACAGTATCCAAATCAGAAATAATATTCTAATTTCTAGCAAATATTTTTTATTTTTAAAAGTTTATTTGCCTCAGTTTTCTGGTGTGTTTCTCATCATTTTTCATGACTTGATCTGATTCATCTGTGTCTATACAGACAGTTTGTATATGTATAGGGACAAGAATTCTATTTGATGGCTGCATATACACACGTGTATAGTTA
The DNA here is from genome assembly GCA_030737875.1 of Allium sativum. Lineage (NCBI taxonomy): Eukaryota > Viridiplantae > Streptophyta > Magnoliopsida > Asparagales > Amaryllidaceae > Allium > Allium sativum. The sequence goes on along the minus strand of CM060912.1, from coordinate 304,142,382 downwards.
CACGTGTGCACAGCCTCGCCGATCAGCATGCAACTGAGGAGTAGCCACGTGGACCATCTCGACTCAGTGCACATCTGAAAAGCAACAAAGTCAACACAAACAAATGATCGAGACCAAAATGGAAGCAGCAAAGATCAACTCAAATGTAGCAGCATCATCAAAATATCGGCATGGTGAATGCATGTGAGCAAGTGGGTTCAGCAAATACATAGAACTGCATGGTCGAGAATGAATAAGAAAATACCATGACACATGTATGAGAACAAGAAGAAAATCAGTTAAGCAATTCAGATTCAAACAGCTATAACAAGACAGCTCATATAGTATGGTGGTCATCAAGTCAAACAGCATGGTGCTTGGGTAAATCAGTTGCATTGCATGGATGGTGCATGTGTAACTGATCAGAACAGCATATGCAAAGGAATGGAGCAGCACAGTTTCAAGTAATCCAAGGAAGAACAGGCGATTTCAGCATATACAAGTACAAGTGAACATGTATGCATCGAATAATGATTCAAAACTGCTCGACATAGGACTAGATAGATTAAAACATGTATATCAAGCCAGCAAACGAGTATAAACAAGCATGTGGTCGAGCACAAGGGTCGAAGCATGGCGCATATATGATCTACTCACAAATGAAACAGAACAAAGTACCAAGTTTTCACATGACATGGTGTAGTGATAAACATGCACAGTTTTGGGACATGACTGTAAGTGCAAATACATGCATCAAGTATTCCATGATGGCAAGCATACTCAAGTAATACACAGAAATGGAAAGAGCAGCAACAAGGTTCTAAACAGAGGGTGCACCATTCAAATTCAAGTTTAAGTGCTTATTCATGAATAGGTTGAAACTGTTCAAAGGTTAAAGGGAGTAAACATACAAGAAAGAAAATGGTCAAGTTGTATACACAGAAAAACATATATTTGGCATGTTCAGTTTTTGTCAATTCAGAAATGTTTGGCAAGTCATGATAATGGATCCAGGAAATCAGCAATATTTGTATGACATATCTCTCTACTCAATGATATTCATATGTGTGGAGTAATCAGAAATTACAGGAATTGAAATTGGAATAATTCATTTCAGAAATCTTTAAAAATCAGGAGAATTCAACAAAGAATCCTTTTATTTCTTTTCAGAAAAATCAGACAGTCAAGGAGATTATTCTTTCTATATTTTGCAAGGAAATTCATTCATGGGAAGATTTAAGTTCAATTAAATTGCATTCAAACAAGGCAATCTCATTCATCAATTTTCCATGGTCAGAAATGAAAAAGAATTCGACCAGGATGTGTTTAAATCAAGTATCAATCAATGGAAAAAAATTCTTTGTTTACAGAAATGGGAAATCAATGTTGCCAAAGCAAGAAAATCAATCAAGGAAAATGTTATTTGGCAAGGTTTTTAAAATGTTTCCTGAAATGTTCATACCAGTTCTTTTAACACCATGAAATCAATCAAAGACCCACAAAGTCGAATTAAATTTATTTCAGGAAACAAGCTTTTAAACTTTTCCACAAATGCATCTCCAATCAAACAAAAGCAAGGAGCTACAGGAAACAATTTTTTTTCCTCTTTTAAATTTGCAATTCGAGCAAGGCAGCAGTCAATAAATCATGCCAAGGGTTCTAATGTCAAAAAGGAAAGCAAAAAACTTCTCTAATTCATTCAATCAAGCCGTGAAACATAAAGAGGAGATCGCAATCAATCAGACCAGTCATACAGCGAAATCAGAGTGATTTAAAGGATTTTTAATCCTATATTTACACCAATTTACATCACTGGCAAACTATCGAGACCAACAATAATCAATTCAAGCAATCAAAGATAAAAATTCAGAGGACTTACAAGTTGCTAGGGTTTCAAATCAGAGGCATAAGAGTTGCAGTTCGATCGAAGGAAAATTCCTAAATTGATTGACAAACATCATCGCCCATCCTTTCAGAGATTACACAAAGAAATATCAATTTCTTCAGCAACGAATTGGAGCCAAGTGATAAACCCTAGCCGCCATTTATTTTCTCCAGAGTACAAAAGGAGATCGGGCAAAAACAAAGATAATGGGGCCGGCCAAGTATTCGTGGGCTAAGCCAAACTTTTAAAGGGGATGACCCCTCCTATTTAATCTCCTTTAGTTTATTTTAAAACAGGAGTTTCCATTTGTTTTTGTTTTTAATTTTTGTATTTTGTTTTAGTTTTGTAAACCGAATTCAAACAGTGGCTAGATCTGTAAAGTCTAGGATATCAGTCAGAGTGTTGACTGTCAGTTTCACAGTCTGTAAAATCTAGGTTACATATTACAGGGTTGTAATTCGGGGAAATCTGATCGAGGGGATATCCGTCAGTCTACGGTTTTGAGCGTAGGGTTAGAATAGGAGCAGGGTTTGCGAGTGTACATGGTCTTGTATGCGTGATCTGTTCTATCACCTAGTAGAAACTTTAGAAATGCAGCAGTAGGCAGGGTTTTGCCGAAGGTGGGTATATCTGTGTGTGATTTATTGTTTGCATTTCTGTTTCTGCAATATTCTATGATCGGTTTATTATTATATATCTCGTTAAATTTTTAATTCAGTTAAAAACTATGAAAAAACCTATTCACCACCCCTCTAGGGTTATTCTAGATCCAACAGTTATCAAATATTTTTCTAAATATTAGATTGAAATGGATTTGAGAAGATGAATATATTGAAATGACAATTAAATACCATGTTTCAAAATATGGAATGTTTTAGAATTTTTAAATTAACTATTCGTTGATTATTTTGAATTAAAAAAAGGGCCAAGTGATGCTGAGTACTGAACTACTAAATCTATTTTTATTTTTATGGTTGTATGGTTGTTTATTTGATAGTTAAGTAACCAACTATCAAATCTGGCCAATATGATTGTTAGTACAGAAAGACCGAGATCGAATTTATATTGTAAAACAATTCCGACCAACAAGTACATAATCGTTGAAGATATTAGATGCTGATCAGGACAGAACAATTGAAGATCATGGATCTTCGTAAATGGTAGAATTACCTATAATCTCTGGTTAGCTCCTGGAGATAAACTGTGATTCTGTCATTGTTGAAATCTATGGATTTGCAAGGACTACTTGCTATCAATCCACAGGGTGATTCCTAGGATGTGGTAGGAGAGTGCCTTCGGTTCACCCAGTTCCTAGGTGACTTGTATGGATGAATGTCTAATAGAGTATTTCTTAAAAACCACGTACATTGATTTTTACAAATATACCAAGTGGTGGCAAAGAATGGCCCTTCTTTTAAACCCAGAGTATATTTATGGACATCAATTAGTGATTTGACGGATCTGACAATGTGGCATTCAAAGTAAACGATGATCAAGTGCTCTAAAGGTGAATTCAAATCTCAAGCCTCTCAACCGGGAAATGACAAAAATCGGGCAGGTAGCATGGCTATGTGGGTTGCTCCCATTAGGGTGTATAATCACCTATCTAGAGAAATTCCTTTTGCTTCTTTAATCTATCGATGCTCTCCCTTTTTGGGAAACAATTGTTGATCCCAACCGTTGGTGATATACATTCGATACACTCAAGTGAAATGAGTGGTCGGTCATGTGTGGGCCGGGTTGCAAGACGTTCTTGTTGTATCCAGTGTATTCGCCTCTAGAGATACACTATCGATAGGTGGTTCCATACCTTGTCATAGTTGGAATCCAATCTCCAATAAGCGTCCGCAGTTTTGATTGTATACTATATATGCGGAGCGTGAGATGCAAGCGTTCTGCTAGATTGATATTCATTTGTATTTAGACACTATTATAATATTAGAATATACATTGTTTTCAAAAATATTTTGAGTTATCGTAAGGTAAAAACCGTCCGTATTTATGTGTGGATTTGGTCTTACGATTATCCTTTTATTTCGAAAAGATTGTGAACTTTAAAATCAAGTTAGATGATTCCCCTCAAACTTTGCGAGTTGTTCTCACACTGAGTTCACCAGATTAACCCGATATTTGAAATGCTTGGGTTAGACCGGGTTGTACAGGTTCATGTTATCGGGTGCTGAAAGAGACGAGCTGGAAGAGTTCAGACGTATGATGTTATACAGTTATCATTCCGTTATGTGTTGTGTATGAGGATAGGTTATTATAACTGTCTAGATGAATTGATGTACTCTGATGATCGTAAGTATTTTCCAAGCTCTCATAAAAGTTATTTCTATATTATATTTTGTTCCGCTGCGATGTGAGACTCTGTGTTGTGTTGGTACTTCTTCTTCTTATATTCTAATATTTATTTCTTATTTCATCCTCTAATTGCTTTCTATTGGCATCTGAATTTCCAGTACTTTTGAATTAGACTTGTGTTGTTTGGTCAGCTCAAAAGGTACCAAAAATTTGGGTCGTCCCACATAGTTAGAGATGTGTCTAGTAATGACAAACTTTTTGTAGGAGTAGATTTCAATGGTCATGTTGGCTCAGTTAGTGAGAGATTTGAGAGAGTACATGGTGGTTTTGGATATGGAAGTAGGAATCAAGAAGAAGAAGAAATATTGAATTTCGCTATTTCTTGTGACCTCAAGAATGCTAATACATTCTTTAGGAAGAGACAATACATCTGATTACTTTCAGTAGTGGCCACTGTTCTAGCACAACACCAAATAGGTCATTTTGTAACAATTTCCCGATTCCTATTAGTAACGGTTATCTGTTACTAATTTATAATGTTTATTACCATGATATTCATTAATAATAGTTTTTACCGCTACAACAACCCATAACTTTAGATGCAAGGGTTAAGATGGTAATTTTACATTTAGTCTCGTGTCTAACATTTCCTTTCCTTTTTCGTTATTACCATAACACCAACTATCCCTAAATTTTCAAAGCTGCTTAGGTTTACTCCTTCCTTCTTCTGAGTGGTTTCTTCCATCGCGACGTCGATCGCCTCTGCCACGTTCTGACCGGCCATGTTTTTTGCCGATCCATTCAACTGCTCAAGTATTCTATTTATTCATTATCTTTCTTTTAATGGACGATTTTCTCTTTAATTACTGTATCAACCTGAATTGCCTCCTTGCACTGAGGTAGTCTTGATATTCAAAATCCTTTTTCTGCTCTGTTTTTGTAAAGGATGGATTTTTATTGATTGGAATTCTGATTTACGTAATGGGTGTTTTCAATGTCGTCGCTTTGTTGTTTATCTTATGAAATCTGTGTTTTTCTGCATCCTCATGGTCAATTTTATGTATGCTTATTTTCTACTTTTGGTTATAGATATACGTAGTTTGAAAAACTGGTTTTATATTCTATTTTGATGTTGGAGAACGTTAAAGCGAGAATTCGGTGCTTACAATTGTAACGTTTGGTCAGTGATATTGTTTATCGATCCACAATTTTATTTCCTTCTAAAGATCTCATCTGCATCAGAACATGAGTTTATTCTGATACAAAAATATGTTTTTTATAGACACTGATAGTATGGGATTTTAGCCACATGGGTTTAGCTTTGAATTTCTTTTCTAAGTATCTTTTTATTCATTTACCAGATTTAATTACTTTTTAGTTTTTCATACATTGAATTAAACTTCTACCTTAGCCATTAATCTGGTATACATTCATTTGGGTGCAAATATAAAAATTAAATCAAAAAAAAGTAGCATGAAACGATTAAAATTATGGATCACTTAGTGAAACTTATACAATAATGATATAGCATGAACACTGTACCTTAGTTATACATGCGTTGCGTAACAAGCTTCAACAAACATGGCCAACAACCATACAAGAACAACAATTAAATGTGTCAATTTGATGTATATAGTGTTACATTTAGTCTTTGTAGTTTCAAGCGATTTTGATAGCATGTCAAGGACAAGTTGCAGCAATTTTTGATTAAGTTGTTGGATAGTCCTCCTATATTATAGTCATATCTGAAGCACTCATTAGTTATTTAAAACTGGGGTCATATTGAACATTTGTATTCTAATTTGATGTTGTTACGAAATACCAATCAATGTCGACACGATTCATTAAAATCAGTTCTGCAAGATTACCATAGGAGAAGGCACTTAGGTATTTATAAATGCTAATTCTGAAAATGAAATTAAGTAATACCGATTAATGTCGACACAAATCGATGTCGTATCAGAAGGCAGTTCGAATATTTAATCATGAAAATGAAATTATTTTTTTATAGAATCATGAAAATGACATATATTTAAAAAAAATTCTCTTGAATATGTAAAACACTTTTTTTTAAACCAAGTCTCAATTTTTTTAAACCGAGGCTGATTTTAAAAAATAAACTCAATTTCTTAAAACTGGGTAATTGGTTTTAAAACTGAGTGCAAACTTTGATGATCATTTTAAAATATTTTAATGCATAGACAAAGGACCTATAAACCTGAACAAAGAAGAATGCAAGATCGATTTGAGAAAATGCAAAAGGATTAGGAGCAAGAAGTGAAATTCATGTATTTTTTCACCCCATGATATTCACACTCCTTGCTTTCTTATAAGCCCTAACATTGCATCATATATTATGTCTTTTTTGTATATGGTTTCTGCAAAAAAATTGTAGAAATATGAGGCCAGATGTCACTAGTTTCAATCTACAAATTCATAAGCTTGTATCTAGAGCATGGTTTAGCAACACATGATTCTTAGCATATAACCACATTTTAGTTTAGTCTCTGCAATATCAAAATTCATTTCAACTTGCTAAAACTGATCGCATAACTATAGATTAATATACAAGTGACTATCAATGTATAGATCATGTAAACACATGATCCGGTTGATGTTATCGACCATTGCCTTGTCTTTTTTTGTTGAATGAACAAGCAATATTTAATACATCAGTAAAAGGAAGGATGGAAATGGTACTATGTGATAGTGATGTAGAGTGTGGATAGGTCTCTAAGTTCACAAAGTCTTAAGTCATTGGTTTGGTTACATTTATTCTCAGCATATATATGCCTTTTTCCTATAGTTGTATTTATCAAGAACATGAATACTTTCTTTATTAAGTTGCAGAAAGGGTTCTTGTTATGAATTAATCATAGCTATTACTGTTAGATTTTTCAACAGTGTAAGCAAGCTCTTTACATTTGCTAATATTCTTACACATGCATATATACAAATAATTCCATTCTACATGCTACAACCCGACATGTAAAAAATTAGGTATGCATCAATTTATCAGAACCAGTAATAAAATCAGCCTAAAGTAGAAACCCAAATCTGGTAAAATAAGATCTTCTTCACCAGTACCAATAATGTAATGGGGTGGATATCGTAGTTTAGGCTTAACAGCTTAATAGGTATCAAGAAATGCTAGTATTAGCAATTTGTTTTCAATTTTGTAGATAGCCTGGCTACTTCCGCTACCAATGTTTCTATCTGCATATTTTGTTCAACTGGCACCTGCCAATGCATCCAATATATTGAATACTGTTCGCACTACCTCTGCTATAAACATAGAAATAACTTACTATGAAATTTTATACTAAAATCATCTGGGTTGTAAAGGTTTGATTTCACACAAAATTGATGGATGATATTATGAGTGATGGTTGTTTGGATCAAATTTCTTCAACATTATGAAATCATAAAGTTTCACATCTATTTGTCTAATAAACCATATCATTATAATAGAATGTAAGGCATTTTTCTATTATAGTAAAATTTGAATCTATAAGAAAACTTATACCTTTTTATATTTTATACAATAGGCAAACAAAGAACAGTTTGGTAAAAATATGACTCAGATAAAAAAATGTGTTGTTAAGTAGTCCAAAAACATTGTACATGTGAATTATGTTATCTAACTAATTGTAATATTTTTTTCATTTACAAAATATAATAGGCACAAGTGAAGTTCTTTCTAATGTAGAAATCTACTTCAAGAGAGTGGATTAGAATTCCACAAATGAATATATACAAGGAGTTCGATATTTTATGGACTTCGCGAAGTGTCATTCACCACACAATTTTGAAATGTGTAGCTGCCCTTGTATGAAGTGTAGAAATTCAAAGAAGTTGTCTTTTGATATAGTTGAGAAGCACTTAATCATTCGTGGTATGGATCCAACATACGATGAGTGGTTTCTTCATGAGGAGAGAAGCAACATTGACATTAGGGTCACTAACGCACCAAATGTTACATATGATGCTTACAAATTCAATCTATCTCGAGAGGAAAACCCCATAGAAGATTCTCTTGGAGACCTTACCGATGATGCTTATGGAGTATATGATAGTGTAGAAGGAATGCATGACGGTAGTCAGTGGAAAAAGTTTCATGATTACAAGGAAAAAACAAGCGAAAAATTATTCCCCACTTGCGAAGATGGTATTACAACATTAAGTGTCATCATAGAGCTTCATAATTTGGAAACAGACTTTAATTGGTCAGAAAACAACATGGACGAGTTGTAAGAGATTGAAATAGTGGCTTCCAATGGAAAGTACGATACCAGAGAAGTACTCCACAATGAAACAAATGTTAAAAGATTTGGGAATGAAAGTAGAATGTATACACGCTTGTGAAAATGATTACATATTATTTTGGAAGGATTACAAGTGTAACGACCCGAAAAGTTCCGATCCTGATTATCGATACTAATACATTTCTTGTATCATATATCGACTAATCAACCATCAGAAATTAACAGATCGTTAATAGAAAGAAGTTAGAGGGTGATAAGTAGAAAGAAAGTTAGAATAGAAGAAAAAGAAGAACTGAGCACAATAGAGTCAAAGTATAACGAATCTCACAGCAAAACTGAATAAATATATTATATAACAATACTTGAAATACAAAGTTGTATTTACTTACACACATCATCAGAGTACAACTCATATACAATACAACAGAGGTAAACTCTATATATCTAATGCTGAAACCTCCTGCTCCAAACTCCTTCAAGTGAATCTGTAAAATCCTGAAACCACTTGACTGCCCACACAAATTTGGGCACAAAGAGTTTAGGGAAAACATAGAAAATAAACTATGGGCCAGTCATGGGACTGGTATGAGCAAACGGTTTTAAAATAATTTAATTTAACATTCAAAAATCCTTTGGAAATAAATGATAATCGTAAGACCGATCCACACATAAACACGGATGGTTTTTTTTCCTTACGATAACCCAAACCATTTTTGAAATCATATCTTTTTATGATATTATAATAATGTCTAAATACAAATAAATAACAATCTATCAAAACCCTTGCAACTCACATTCCACATATATAGTATACAATCAAAATCGCGGGCGCTTATTGGAGATTGGATTCCGACTATGACAAGGTATGGAACCACCTGCCGATAGTGTATCTCTAGAGGCGAATACACTGGGTTCAACAGGAACGTCTTGCAACCCGGCCCACACATGACCGACCACTCATTTTGCTTGAGTGTATCGAATGTATATCACCAACGGTTGGGCTCAAACCACCATTTCTCGAAAAGGGTCAACATCAAAATAGATTAAAGAAGTAAAAGGATTTTCTCTAGATAGGTGATTATACACCCTAATAGGAGTGACCCACATAGCCATGTTGCCTGTTCGAAGGCACTATTCAAGAATAGCCCTTCAATATCCTCGTTTCAATTTATCTTCGATGTTTCTAACACACGACGTATAAATCAAATCAGAGTGGAGTATAAAATTCCGGACTCTTCGAAGCGATCAACGTAATGTCTTTTTCGATCAATCGATACTTTAGAATTGTTTTTAATACTCACTTGATCTCAACATTTGTAACGACCCGGAAAAATCTGAACCAATTAAATTTTTTTAAATTGGCTAAAATAATGGATTTTAAATATTTAAAATAAATATTTTAAATAATAGCGATGAAAACTGAGTTTGAATCGACAATTGAAAAGGAATATAATTAATTCTAATTATAAACAAGGCCTGAAATGGCGCGGTAGTTTCAGAATTTGAATTCAAACTTTGACTGACTGTACCGGGTGCAAAACAAAACGGATTTGAGTGAAACCAAAAATATTTAAATCTGTTTGTGAATACCTTTCTAACGAATCTGAAGAATCGAAGTTTCATAGCGGAAAGCAAAAGTTATGGCCAAATGAATTTTCAGAAAAGTCGCTATAGAAATTATATAGCTCGTGAAAATGGCCATTTTGCATACGACCTCGAAATTCGACGAAACCACTTTTGTTGGATCCGGGACATGATGTTATTGCTATATTTCAAATTTCATAATTTTTGAAGCTAGTATGTGAGCGTGGCAAAGGAAAACGTGTTTTGGTCAATTACGGTTAAATTAGATCGACCAGAAATGGGCCTTTTTGCAAACAGTCTCAGAATTCGACGAAACTAGTTCTGTTGGGACCATATCGTCAAAACATAGCTAGAATTATTTTTCTGGAATTTTTCGAATCAGTTTGTGGCCCTGGCAAATTGAAATGTACGTTCAAATCGAATATTGAATGTTTTATACGTTAATTTGAAGGAAAACTGACTGAAACAGTCGAATGGGCCTACGAAACATATCCCATTGTGTTCGGAATGGGGGTAAAACGCTAAGGACGACAGTCGTTGGGTTTGAATTGGTGTTCGTGGGTGAAAGAGGGTATTTTTGGATTTTAAAAATTTATAAATAAAAAAAATATCATTGGCCCATATATTTTTCTCTCTCCCCGATTAAACGCGATCGACGACGGCAATAGTTCAAAACCTTCCCCTTCATTTTCCGATCAATCCATGCAAAATTAGCCCCTCCTCCAGTTGAAGATTTTGTAGAGCTCCTCGAGATCTTCAAATCCATATATAGTTTGGAATTTTTCGTGGCCTGTGGAGTGCGATTCGACGCCAGGAAGTCCGGGCGTTCAAACCGCCGCCGCGCAGCCTATAGGCCACCGAAGTGGGCCCCGCTCCAGGCGCCAGCGTGCCTCTCCTCCCTCTTCGTCGCTGCGAAGGCCGATCGTCCAACCACTACACCATTTGCACGAAAATTTAAAACCTAGTTTTGAAGGAATTTGCTGAGGTACGGCTTGTTTTATTTAAACTGAAATTAACACTTTTAAACTATTGCAAACTTGTAAAAATCATATCTTTTTCGTTTCTTGACGAAATTCAGTGAAACAAGAGATAGTGGACTCGTGTGGACATCTTCTTCCTTATAGAAGAGACCACATTTTTTTCTGAGCCTTCTGCTAATTTTGGTGGAGTGGAACCCAATGTGAGATTTCTAATTTATAAACGATATGGAAAACGACGATGTATAAATTATATAGTCGATGTATGAGTTATATAAGCATTGTACACCTCTTGTATAAGCGTTGTATAAGTTGTACGTTCGATATATAAGTTGTATATGCGTTGAAAAATTATATATGTGTTGAAATAGAAGTGAAATGCTATATATATATATATATATATACACGCCCCTCGTCCACAAACCATGGACGATATTTATTGGTTGTGATTGGTGTGAAAATTGATTGATAGCGAATGGTTGATTGGAATTGTTTGTGGTTGAAATTGATTGATTGTGGTTGAAAAATACTCGTATGTGGTTGAGAAATATTTGGTTGAAACCACATAGGATTAGTTTGTGGAAATGAAAAAAATATACATGGCGCATACGTGCAAACTAGATGCATGATTCCCCATTGTCAAAAGGTGCGAGGCTTTAAGGTAGAGCGAGGAGCCGTACTAGGGACGGTCCCGGTTTTAACTACCCTGCCGTTATGCTGCCGAAATTTTGAATAATATTCATGTGTTTGAATTATTTTCATTTGTTGAAACTATATTTATTCGTTGAATAGAAAACTTTCATGTGTTGAATTGAAACTCATTCGTTGAATAGAAATTCATGTGTTGAATGGTATTCGTGTTTTAAATATAAAATCACATTTTTACTCTATGTATATAAACTATAGAAAACCTTCATGTGTTGAATTGATATTCATTCGTTGAATTGAAATTCATGGGTTGAATGGTATTCGTGTTTTAAATATAAAAATCACCTTTTTATCTATATATACAAACTATAGAAAACCTTCATGTGTTGAATCGATATTCATTCGTTGAATTGAAATTCATGTGTTGAATGGTATTCGTGTTTTAAATATAAAATTCACCTTTTTATCTATATATACAAACTATAGAAAACCTTCATGTGTTGAATCGATATTCATTCGTTGAATTGAAATTCATGTGTTGAATGGTATTCATATTTTGAAAGAAATTGTTTTATAATAAAAATCCCATTTTTATCATCAATATGAGATATATAAAATAATCTTGTTTTAAAATAAATTGTTTTATAATAAAAATCCTATTTTTATCACGTATATTAACTATATAAAATAGTAGAGTTTTGAAATAAATTGTTTTACAATAAAAATCACATTTTTACTATATACATGAATCGTTAAAAATAGTGAAGTGTTGAAATAGCATACAGTTAGATAAAAATATCATTTTTATCAAATGTATGAAAACCATATAGTTTTGAAATCGAAGAATCGATATATATATATATATATATATATATATATAAATAGAATTGAAATATATCGAATAACGAAGCTGCAGTTTGTATTTTGAAACTGTGATTTCAAACGATTAGTGCGGGAGATCCAACCATCGGATTTTCTTGAAATCACAACCGTTGGGTTCGCTTTGGAAATATCTTTCCAACGTCACCAACTTTGTAAAGATCCAACGATTGGATTGTCTGGAATGTTTAATTCAAATCTGAAGAAAAACAGCGCCAGAATCGATTATATATATATATATATATATATATATATATAATTATATTTAATCGAATAACGACGCTGTAGTTCGTATTTTGAAATCGAAACTTTAAACGATTATACTGGGAGATCTGACCGTCGGATTTTCCCGAAACTGGAACCATTGGATTCGTTTTGAAAAGATCTTTCTAATGATGTAAATTTTGTGAAGATCCAATGGTTAGATTTTCAGATACGTGTAAATCAAATCTGAAGAAAAACAGCGCCACGGCCGCGTTATGGCCCGAAGCGTCGTTTTGAATAAATTGGCTATTTTAAAATAAATAAAAATAGCGATAAATCATTATAAAATATTATAAACGATATGGATGTGAAATTTATAAACTTACTGAAGGTTGGTGAAGTCGAATGGTTTCTTGGGTATTGATCTGATGTTGGTTTCGGCCTTCGGGGTTAATATTTGGGAAATCGTTCTCTTACTGATTGACGGTTAGTGACTAATGAATTGAAATGATGCGTAGTAGTGTTTGTGTAGCACTTGTTTATTATATACGCGAGTTGCTCAGAAAGACCGGGTTAATCCCATTCTGAATAACTGAATCGACGATAAGAAATCGAAGATGAAGACGGTGGTCGAAGACCGGAGATCTTCGCCTCGTTTGGATGGTAACCGAGGTCCTGATTGGGAGGCATCCCGAAATATGGATAATGAGTGGTGATCGTCCAGACATACGTGATGATCGATGGGTTTGCGAGGTATATAGTGCCTCCGGTTTCGTTCAGACCCAGAACGGACTTGCAAATGGACAGTGTGTCTGACATTGGAATTTATTCTGTGTGATTGATAGCTATCAGTTGCACGGTGTGAATTGCCTGTGTGGCATGCTAAGATGCAGTGATCAGGGCTTCTGTTGAAAAGCAAAGTCCTGTGGTGATGATCAAATCCCCGCCTGTGTGGCGTAGCTCTGTGTATAACGTAAATTCGCGAGCCTCACACCCCGGTACGAACCAGAAACGGGAGAGGACATCAGGGAGGGCTTGCGTTTCTTCCTAGCTAGAAGTGGCGTCAGTGGTTTTACACGCCCTGACGAGTTTGACTTATGTGGTTGTTGCTGTTGCGAGGTGCCTCGGATATATCGCTCGATCTGGAACCGATGGAGTCATTCGTTGACTCATTTACGCCCCAAAGGGCGGAGAAACGTATTGTTCAGGCATTTTAATCTACTCCATGTGGACCGGCCCTGACGATCCAAGGGTCGATGCGTTCTGATCCTGAGACTCGGGCTAGGCAGTCTCGAAGTCGGTAAGGACTATCTTTTGCCTTGGTTCATGACGGAAATCCAATTCCCAAATACGTGACTGTGCGGTTTTGATTGTATACACATATTTGGCGACATAGTGGCATGGGACGCTCATGTCGTCTATGATTGATAGTTATGATTTGAAATTGTTTTTGAAACATATAAACACTAGTAGTAATATCAAATGCTTTTGTTTTATTCGTATCAAGCATATTTTGGCCATTATAAGGTAAAACTCTATCCTCCGGTTTGCGTTGCATTGTGTGATGGGATCTGAGTCTTATAATGGCTTCATTTTTATAAAAAAGCATTGCGATGTTTCAAAGAATTATTTGTTTTAAAGCACTGGCGATCCGATGGAGTAAACCCGTTCCACGAAAGTGGCATGGTCCTGTGATTAGCCATATTTTAAATGTGTTGAGTAGATTTCTCATACCAGTCCCATGACTGACTCGTAGTTTGTTTCACTTTCAAACTCAGGTGTCCCTTTTTCTACACGGGCAGCCTTGTATTCAGGTTTAGCTGGTTCTTTCTGGATAGCTAGAGCTGAAGATGGATTCTATTATTTATCTCTTTTTATGCTGTTCAGCTCCTATTGTTTGTTTTCCGCTGTAGACATTTATGTATAGCTGAACTGTATTTGTAATAAGTATGATCCTGTATACCGTGTAACTCTGATGATTACGTTTATTCGTTATATTCTATTGTGCATTATCTGGTGTATTTATTTTATTTCTGTTCTGCTATTATCTGTTTCTATGTTATATTCCAAAGATTACCCTTGTCACCATCAATACGGGATTTGGGGTCGTCACAACATTTCTTTAAAATGAACTGGATCAAGTATAATTCGTTTTATATACCTTTTATTTATGAGCTTTAGCTAAACAAAATGGTATCTGTATGTTAAAATCCAGACATTTTAACTACCTTCTATAAATGAACAATTTAAGCGTGTGCGTCGCACACGGTAATTTATTCAGTTTTGACTATCCTTTATAAATGACCAACTAAAGCGTGTGCGTCGCACACGGTACTTTACTCTAAAATATCAGCTTGTTTATCTGACATTTTATATCTTTGTCATACTTTGTAAATTTTCTTTGTATTTCTACATAATCATAAATAACTTAATTTATGCTATTTTATATTTTATTTTAAAACATGTTTTCATTAAAACCTGGCCCTAAATCCCTTTTGTTTGCATTTTCCAAAGTACCACTTTGTCGCTCCCAAAACACCATGCTGCGCAGGCCTGGTCCACTCCAAATCCCATGCCCACCAAAGTACCAAGTTCCCATTTGCCAAATACCAAAAAACCACTTTCCAGATCCTTGCCGCTCACGCCTAATCACAGGAAATCACCATGCTCCAGCCAAGTGCCACCTTGTGATAAAACACCATGTCGTGCCTATAAATTCACTCTAGATCCATTTGCCAAATAACCCTTTTAACTAACTACCTTTCTTTCCTACTTTCTTCTCTTTTTATTTTCTTTTTCCCCTTCCACCTTTTATTCTCTTATCCCATCATTCGATTTGGCCAAAGTTTCTTGCCAGGCCTTCTTACCCTTTTCCTTTTTCTTTTTTTCTTTTTATGGCCCATCAGCCCAAAACTCAGCCCACGCACCTCTTAATTCCCTTCCCCATACCTTTTTCTCTCTCTGGTCATTATCCTCTTCTTGCGTTTTACCTGCTGTACCCCCTTTCCTCTTGTCTTAATTCCTTAGAATTTGTTTTAACCATCACAACATGGGTACTCCAAAATACATGTACACGCAACATGATAATACCTCTCAAAAACTTGCATGTTATAATATAATACCCCATTGTTACTTCATGATAATTACTCTACTGGCATGTCCAATGTATTCCTCACTTTATATTTTCCTTTGCTGAAGCCTTGAAGACCAAACGTTCAGTGCCTCTCCCTTTGTACTGTGTGCCTCTACTCCCTTTCTCCCCTTTGTTTTTAACATGTCATCTCTCCTCCTTCTTTTGTTCTAACATGTTCTGCCTCTTTCTTTTGTTTATACTATTATCATTTCCTTTGTATATTCTTCCCTTACTGTTTATGCTGCTGCGCCTAATTCCTTTTATTACCGTTAATTGGTCATTAGCGGTCCCTAAACATCCTGTAATCCCGCATGATTTCTTCTTCTGCTTTACGTATTACTCCCTCTAGCCAAAAACACAAAAGATCTCCTCCTTCCTCGATCCAAACTCCATCAAGCTAAGCGCCATACAACGCCTCCTGCAACCCCTCAATGCTGTTGCTTCTCAGCCATCACGTCGTCACACCTCTCCTCTGTTGATCGAAGATTCATTCTCCGGTGTCCTCGCATGCACCTTGCCATAAACAGGCAATTGCCTTCCTTCCATCATATTCTTGAATGCTTATTGTAAACCCATAGTGCACAGTAGTGCACACATGCACAGATACACCGCAATACCCTAGACTACTCCAATTATTCCCATGAGTCCTCTTCTTTTCTTCTCTCTGTTTCTTTTCTTCCCCTCTTCCTAGTTACCATGTGCACATGCACCAAATCCTCAATGATAACCTTGCCCCTCCAACTATCTGCACATATGCCGACTCCCCTCCTAAACTAGTTCTCCTCATCTAAATTTCAAATGCTCCACTGATATAAAATTCCAAAATTTAATATTTAGCCCAACACACTTTCAAACCTTTTCACAGTGTCGACAACACAAAAATCTTGTATAAGTTTGAGTCGCAAGATATAGGCAACACAAAACTGGTTTTGAAAAGAAAATGTGAAGTGTTCACTCACATATTTTGTTTACTGCTTTAGTTTCTTGTTTACTGGTTTACACGTTTCTAGACCTAATATGCATACTAAATTGTTTTAACGCACACCCTGGAGCTTAAAACATATTAATTCGTATCGTCATATATAAAATAATAGGATTTGAATGGCAACAGGGAGCTTACTCACAGATTCATGTTTACAATTTTCATAGTTTTCGCTTTCAGGTGTTAACAGTGTTGAAACAAAAATCACAGACTAATATATACATATACAGGTTGTAGAAGATGCAAGATGCACACAAACACTACATGTAACCATATATAACTTGTATGTATTCAACATCAGTCAAAAGATTAAGATTTTACATAGGATAAAAAGAGGGTTTACTCACTGATTCCTAGTGCTCTGTTCTAACAGATTTGACGTGAGGATCAAATTTGATAATAAAAAACATATATAGATACCCTGATCTCTACATCATAACACATATAGACAATCAAGGAAATTAAAAGGGGAAAAAGAAGGTTTACTCACCAATATAAATGTTCACGGCCTTGACTAACATTTCAAATCTGCTCCAAGGCTCTTGGCCATTTTAGTTCAGGTTTGTTTGCATTTGTTTTCAGTGAAGTGTGTGAATATGTTGGTGTTCATGTAGTGTATTTATAGCTAGAAAACTGTAGGCACAAGCTAGGTAGGTTTTAACTTATGCAGGGTATATTTCAACAGCCTGATCATGATTGAAATGTGGTGTAGTTATGGTTTTTCAGTACTAGTTCTTCCAGGCTATGTAGTGAAGGTTTAGCTATGAATTGATGTGCTCATTTATGTACCAATCCCATGTGCAAATGGCTTAAGAAATAGGCTTTGTAGTGGGTAGCTGTGCAGGCTGGTCTAGACTTGCTTTAAAGTGGTATTTTGAGGCATGTGTGTAGCAGCCTTATGTAGTGTGATGTACTTGCTGCTGCAGCAGTCTAAATAAAAGTGATGTTTGTACAAATTTCTAACAAAGTCTTCTAACTTTGCTACAAACAAGCCGACCTATGCATGTTCTTGTTGTTCATACTCCATGTGCAAAATAAGTGTTGATTAAAAATAAAATAAATGCTGAGTACAATTACATTTATGTGTGAGGGAACTTGCAACAGCCTATCTGTATATCACTCTAGCTATACACATATCCCCTTGTGCATACTTGTAATAACCCGGAAAATCTGAGCCAGTTTAAAATTTTTATTTTGGCAATTTTAGCGAATTTTGAATATTTAAAATGAATTATTTTAAATAATATCGACGAGAAATTTATTTTGAATATATTTAGAACGTATATATTATATACGTCGTCGTTAGAATATAAATAATTATATATAATTATAAATAGAATTGAAAATGGCGCGGTAGTTCGATAATTCGATTTCAAACTTCAATTGAATGTACCGGGTGCAAAACAATCCGGATTTTAGTGAAACCAAAAACATTAGGATCTAATTGATAATATCTTTCCAACGAATCCGAAAAATTGAGATTTCATAGCGGGAATCAAAAGATATGTCCAGTTGAAAATTCTGAATAGTCGCTATGGAATTCAGGCCCTTAAAAATAGACATTTTGCAAACGACCTCGGATTTCGACGAAACCACTTTTGTTGCATCCGCAGTGTCAAATTATTGTTAGATTCCAAATTTCACAATTTTTCGATTCAATATGTGAGCGTGGCAAAGGAAAACGCGTTTGACCAGTTTTAGTTGATTTTAATCGACTGGGAAATGGCCATTTTTCCAACGGTCTCAGAATTCGACGAAACTAGTTTTGTTAGGACCGTATCGTCAATACGAAGCTAGAAAATATTTTTCGGGAATTTTTCTAGTTAGTATGCGACCCCGGTAATTTGAAATGTACGTTTAAAATTCAATATAATGATTTAAATGTAAATTCAACGGAAACTGATCGTAACGATCGAATCAGCCTACGATACATATCCCATTGTGTTCGGAATGGTGGTAATTAGTTAGGGGCGACAGGCGGTGGGCCTCGTTTTGAGGTCGTATGTAAAAGTCAACTTTTTGCAATTAAAATAATAATAATATATATATATATATAAAAATATCTTTCTCTTCCCCTTATACCTCTGCCCCCCCCCCCTCCCCCCCGATTGAATCAGAAAATCATTCGAAATAAAAAAAATAAGAAGATGGACGGGGCGGAGCAGCCGCCGCTCCTCCTCCTTGAGAGCCGCCGCCCTCCCCAAGGACCACCGCGCCACATCCAAACCCCCCTTCCACCTCGACCTCGCGACAGCCCCCCCCCCCGATGCACCCATCCTCCCTCCGCCCTCCGCCGCTTGGTCGGACCCCTCTCCCCACGTCGATCTCCTCCCTCAGCATCCCGTTCTTCCTCCGCAACCTCCACCTTCACCTGATTCCTCCATCGACGGAGCTCCCACCGCCCTCATGATCAGCACCGCCACCCCGGAGGACCCCACCGCCGCCGCTCCTCCTTCATCCGCGTCCCTCCTCCCCCTTAATCTGAAAACCCTCGCGCCTACTCCAAATCGCCAATTCCAGCGAACCCTAGCACCTGAGAGCCGCGACCACCACCTCCGACAGCTCCAGCGCCACCTCCGATAGCCCCAGTCCGCCTCCTTTAGCGCAGAAAACCCCCTTCGATAACCAAAATTCTACTTTCTTCGAAGAACAAAGGGTGAGTTTTTATTATATTAATTTTTAATTTCAGTTTAAAATATGAATAGCATTTTAAAAATGCAGTTTTTAGTTTATATAAAGTTATAATTTTAATTTACATAAAGCTTTGATTTTTTAAAAATTTATAAAAGTAAAAGACGAGGTTTTTACATAGTAAAAGGCGAAATCTTTATTTTTGAAAAGGGGAAATATTTATTTTTGAAAAGGCGAAATCTTTATTTTTGAAAAGGCGGAATCTTTATATAGAGAATAGCATGATAAAAATATAATTTTTATTATATGAACACCGAAGTAAAAATAGAATTTTTATCTATATAGTAGCGAAGTAAAAATTCGATTTTTATATATTGAATAGCGAAGTAAAAATTCGATTTTTATATATTGAATAGCATAGTAAAAATTCGATTTTTATATATTGAATAGCATAGTAAAAATTCGATTTTTATATATTGAATAGCATAGTAAAAATTCGATTTTTATATATGTAGTGGCTACGGGCAACGAAAGTGAAGAAAGGCGAGAACGATGAAGATTTCTATAAAGGAAGTGCCGTGGAGTTTGGATAGCTATTGGTGAGAATTTCTCACTCTTCAATTTCTTTTTCTAGTTATATATATATACTAGGATGCAGACGGTGTTTAGTAGCACCCGACACCCGTCATCCACAGACCATGGATGACTTGTTTGTTAAATTGTTTGGTTGAGTAGTTAGTTAGAATATTAGGTTTGAATTGAATTGTTTGGTGAAATGAAATTGATTCGATTGATGTGTGAATGGCGTGGGCCTTCACTAGACCGAGGATAAGGCTAGGCCTCGTCCCGTTTCTAGTATCGTGCCGTTATGCCGCCGAAATTTTCTAAAATAAGTTAGAAAAAATAAAAATATCATTTTATTTAAAGAATGAACTAAATAGAAATTCATATGTTGGAATAAAATATTTTATCGTTAAAAATAAATTTTTTAACGTGAAGTGAATAAAATAAAATATTCATTTACAAACCGGACGGTTTGTTTTTGTACACCTATTTGAAGGACATTGATAGGGATGATAAATTTTACACATCGCCCAACCGCACAAATAAAATCTGTGTTTGTTGATTTGAAACCCCACACGGGTGTTAGGATGAAATTTGAAGTTCACTCGTCCTGATTGATTAAATGTGTCGATCGATTGATTGACAGGCTGTTATAAGCGTTAGATATCTATATTTGATGCTTATACAGTGTAGTGCACTTTGGTTGATGGTTGAATATTTTTCAATGCTATTATATACGTGTGATGTATGAAAATCGATATAATTAACATTATATGGTGATTGATTGGGCCTCATTCCAATTTAGAAAATAAAGAATAATATAAAGTAAATGTTCATTTGTTGACTGTACTCATTCGTGAGATTAGTCATGTGTTGAACGAAATATTTTAACAATAAAATTTGCATCTTTATCAATATAAAATAAAGGTTCATGTGTTGATTGTACTCATCCGTTGAGATTAGTCATGTGTTGAACGAAATATTTTAATAATAAAATTTGCATCTTTATCAATATAAAATAAAGGTTCATGTGTTGACAGTACTCATCCGTTGAGATTAGTCATGTGTTGAACGAATTATATTTGAAATAGAAATATTTGAAATAGAATATTTGAAATAGAATATTTGAAAATAGAAATATATGAAGCCGTGTTGATTAGATTGACGCCATTTTGACGTGAACGATATTTATATCGATTTTATTCATTTTAAAATGAATGTTGAAAAGTGATTTCGAAATGAATTGAATATAAAACGATTTCGAAATGAATTGAATATAAAACGATTTCGAAATGAATTGAATGTGAAACGATTTCGAAATGAATTGAATATAAAGTGATTTCGAAATGAATATTGAAAAGCAATTTCGAAATGAATATTGAAAAGTGATTTCGAAATGAATTGAATATAAAGCGATTTCGAAATGAATATTGAAAAGTGATTTCGAAATGAATTGAATATAAAGTGATTTCAAAATGAATATTGAAAAGTGATTTCGAAATGAATTGAATATGAAACGATTTCGAAATGAATTGAATATAAAGTGATTTCGAAATGAATATTGAAATGCGAGTTCGAAATGAATATTGAAAAGCGATTTCGAAATGAATATTGAAAAGCGATTTCGAAATGAATATTGAAAAGTGATTTCGAAATGAATTGAATATAAAGCAATTTCGAAATGAATATTGAAAAGTGATTTCGAAATGAATTGAATATGAAACGATTTCGAAATGAATTGAATATAAAGCGATTTCGAAATGAATATTGAAAAGTGATTTCGAAATGAATTGAATATAAAGTGATTTCGAAATGAATATTGAAAAGTGATAACGAATTGAATTTGATTCAAATAGATAACGAAATGAATTTGATTCAATTAGAAAACGAATTGAATTTGATTCAAATAGAAAACGAATTGAATTTGATTTGAATAGAAAACGAATTGAATTTGATTTGAATAGAAAACCAATTTGAATTGAATCGAATAGAAAACGACTTTGAAATTGAATTGAATTGAAATGAATTCAAATTGAATTGAAACTTGAATTGAATAGAAATGAATTTTAAAATGAATTTATAAGGAAAGATTCAATTTTGATTTGAATTGAGATGGAAGTTGAAATTGTTTTTGAAACGAATTCAAAACTATTTATAAAATTCGTTTTGAATGGTAATCGACGAAATATATAATACATATATATATATAATGTCCTGAATAGAACGCGCCGCGCCGCGGCAGTTCGTGAATTTCGACCATTTATTTCAAACGGACATTACGGGAGATCCGACCGTCGGATTCTCCTAAAACCGGAACCTTTGGGTTCGTATCGAAAAGAGATTTCTAACGAATATTAGAAATTCAAAATCTAATGGTTGGATTTGGAGATACGTTCAAATCAAATTTGGAAAAGGTCGCTGTAAGTGCAGTTCGATGGCTGTTGATGGAAATCGACTGTACGGGCCTTGATAAAATTATTAAAAATAGTAATAATTTGTGTAAAATCAGAAGAAATGATTTGGAAAAATTTGGGATGAAAAACTCCATATTTGAAAAGATAAAAAAAATAGATTTTTATCGAAATGAACTAGATTGAACTAAATTTAAAACCCGATTTTTTTTTAAATAAATAAATTAGATTTAAAAAGGGGTTTTAAATAATCGGAATTCCTAATATATTTGATTTGAATTGAACTAGAATTGATTTGTGGGTTTATCGTGAACTGTGTTTTAAACAACACTAGTTCTTTAACCCAATGATAAATAGAATGTGATTTGGGTTTGTCGTGAGCTGTGTTTTAAATGACATTAGTTCTTTAACCCAATAAAAGGAGTTTTAACGAATCTGCAATTAGATTGAAATGTAAATTTGTAATCTAAATTATCAAATTTAGAAAATGAGCGAGAATGGAGTATTACCAGTTCTTGTTGCTGGCCCTGAGTAGGCCGTGTACGCATGATAGGGGGTTCTCGCTTCGCGGTTTGGTGGCGAACGGGAGACTCTTACCCCTACATGTCGCTGGGGAGGGCGTTGGTTCGCCAGTAGGCGCGAGACTTGAGAGGGTCGCCGTAAAACAAGGAATTGGGGGACCATGTGAGAGCCACGGTGGGTATTACCTGCTGCTTGGGGGATGAAGGGATGGTTGCAAAGCCTACCGGATTTCGTCGGCTATCTTACATTTGGTATAAGAGCTTTGGTTTACAGAGCTTGAGAACAAGACACATTAGAACCATACGAAAGAATTCCTCAGATATTGGATTAGCAATATCCAATTAGAATGACTCGTTAGAGATAGGATCAGTAGTATCCTAGAACGAGTGTGAAGAGTATATTTTTCAAATGAAAACAATTTTGTTTTGAAAATTTAAACCATTTTATACGTATTTGAATATTTATTTATTTTGAATTTGGACAATCCAATATATAAAGATTTTGCATATACGCATCATGAACGTATATTCGAAGTTTTAATATATTAGATAGATATAGAACCGCACTCTAGTCGCCCGGACATGATTCTGATGATGGCGCGCCATCACCAGTATTTATGTTCGTGTTTCGAAGGTGTGATATCTATATATTTCCATTAGACTGGTGTGAGAACCAAAACTTATATAGATAGAGTTATTTGTTGTGAATTGGCATCAAAAACATGATTTTCTGTATATGTATCAAAATTATGAACTTGAAACGTTAAATTCACTAATTGATTGATGTTTGTGTTGTTTGTTTATTTGTTTAATAATTTTGAACCATTATGCCTAATTGCATCAACTATTGAATTGTATTGAAAACTGGTAGCATTTGCTTGCATATACATGTACTTACATTGAACAGGCCATAGCAAGGAGGCTAGAGCAGAGAATAAAATTTGTTTGCCCGACAAATAGGTACATGTTTACTATAATTTACTGTTTTGTTTGGGTGGTGATGATTTTATGAGCCTATTGGCTAGCCGCTTGGCTTTTTCTTTTTCTTTTTGAGATCAGAAGGCCTTTATGGCAATTTCGGGATTTTCCCGTGCAGGGGAGGTTATGGCGAAATTTTTCGAAAATTTAGGGTGCTAGCCAAATTTTTGAAAATTTGAAAATTCTCAGAAACTGAAAGGTTGGAGAATGGAAGCCAGATCGAATGTAGAGTTGATTAATCAAACCACTTTCGACTTCGTTCCTTTTCGGGGACGAAAAGTTTTAAGTGGGGGAGATTGCAATAACCCGGAAAATCTGAGCCAGTTTAAAATTTTTATTTTGGCAATTTTAGCGAATTTTGAATATTTAAAATGAATTATTTTAAATAATATCGACGAGAAATTTATTTTGAATATATTTATAACGTATATATTATATACGTCGTCTTTAGAATATAAATAATTATATATAATTATAAATAGAATTGAAAATGGTGCGGTAGTTCGATAATTCGATTTCAAACTTCAATTGAATGTACCGGGTGCAAAACAATCCGGATTTTAGTGAAACCAAAAACATTAGGATCTAATTGATAATATCTTTCCAACGAATCCGAAATATTGAGATTTCATAGTGGGAATCAAAAGATATGTCCAGTTGAAAATTCTGAATAGTCGCTATGGAATTCAGGCCCTTAAAAATAGACATTTTGCAAATGACCTCGGATTTCGACGAAACCACTTTTGTTGGATCCGCAGTGTCAAATTATTGTTAGATTCCAAATTTCATAATTTTTCGATTCAATATGTGAGCGTGGCAAAGGAAAACGCGTTTGACCAGTTTTAGTTGATTTTAATCGACTGGGAAATGGCCATTTTTCCAACGGTCTCAGAATTCGACGAAACTAGTTTTGTTAGGACCGAATCGTCAATACGAAGCTGGAAAATATTTTTCGGGAAATTTTCTAGTTAGTATGCGACCCCGGTAATTTGAAATGTACGTTTAAAATTCAATATAATGATTTAAATGTAAATTCAACGGAAACTGATCGTAACGATCGAATCAGCCTACGATACATATCCCATTGTGTTCAGAATGGGGGTAATTAGTTAGGGGCGACAGGCGGTGGACCTCGCTTTGAGGTCGTATGTAAAAGTCAACTTTTTGCAATTAAAATAATAATATAAAAAAAAAAATCTTTCTCTTCCCCTTATACCTCTGCCCCCCCCCCCCCCCCGATTGAATCATAAAATCATTCGAAATAAAAAAAATTAAGAAGAAGGACGGGGCGGAGCAGCCGCCGCTCCTCCTCCTTGAGAGACGCCGCCCTCCACAAGGACCACCGCGCCACATCCAAACCCCACCTTCCACCTCGACTTCGCGACAGCCCCCCCCCCCCCCCCCCGACGCACCCATCCTCCCGTCGCCGCTTGGTCGGACCCCTCTCCCCGCGTCGATCTCCTCCCTCAGCATCCCCTTCTTCCTCCGCAACCTCCACCTTCACCTGATTCCTCCATCGACGGAGCTCCCACCGCCCTCACGATCAGCGCCGCCACCCCGGAGGACCCCACCGTCGCCGCTCCTCCTTCATCCGCGTCCCTCCTCCCCCTTAATCTGAAAACCCTCGTGCCTACTCCAAATCGCCAATTCCAGCGAACCCTAGCACCTGAGAGCCGCGACCACCACCTCCGACAGCTCCAGTGCCCCCTCCGATAGCCCCAGTCCGCCTCCTTTAGCGCAGAAAACCCCCTTCGATAACCAAAACTCTACTTTCTTCGAAGAACAAAGGGTGAGTTTTTATTATATTAATTTTTAATTTCAGTTTAAAATATGAATAGCATTTTAAAAATTCAGTTTTTAGTTTATATAAAGTTATAATTTTAATTTACATAAAGCTTTGATTTTTTAAAAATTTATAAAAGTAAAAGACGAGGTTTTTACATAGTAAAAGGCGAAATCTTTATTTTTGAAAAGGCGAAATATTTATTTTTGAAAAGGCGGAATCTTTATATAGAGAATAGCATGATAAAAATATAATTTTTATTATACGAACACCGAAGTAAAAATAGAATTTTTATCTATATAGTAGCGAAGTAAAATTTCGATTTTTATATATTGAATAGCGAAGTAAAAATTCGATTTTTATATATTGAATAGCATAGTAAAAATTCGATTTTTATATATTGAATAGCATAGTAAAAATTCGATTTTTATATATTGAATAGCATAGTAAAAATTCGATTTTTATATATGTAGTGGCTACGGGCAATGAAAGTGAAGAAAGGCGAGAACGATGAAGATTTCTATAAAGGAAGTGCCGTGGAGTTTGGATAGCTATTGGTGAGAATTTCTCACTCTTCAATTTCTTTTTCTAGTTATATATATATATACTAGGATGCAGACGGTGTTTAGTAGCACCCGACACCCGTCATCCACAGACCATGGAAGACTTGTTTGTTAAATTGTTTGGTTGAGTAGTTAGTTAGAATATTTGGTTTGAATTGAATTGTTTGGTGAAATGAAATTGATTCGATTGATGTGTGAATGGCGTGGGCCTTCACTAGACCGGGGATAAGGTTAGGCCTCGTCCCGTTTCTAGTATCGTGCCGTTATGCTGCCGAAATTTTCTAAAATAAGTTAGAAAAAATAAAAATATCATTTTATTTAAAGAATGAATTGAATAGAAATTCATATGTTGGAATAAAATATTTTATCGTTAAAAATATATTTTTTAACGTGAAGTGAATAAAATAAAATATTCATTTACAAACCGGACGGTTTGTTTATGTACACCTATTTGAAGGACATTGATTGGGATGATAAAT
This sequence comes from Allium sativum, assembly GCA_030737875.1. Taxonomy (NCBI): domain Eukaryota; kingdom Viridiplantae; phylum Streptophyta; class Magnoliopsida; order Asparagales; family Amaryllidaceae; genus Allium; species Allium sativum. The sequence goes on along the minus strand of CM060912.1, from coordinate 304,115,612 downwards.
TTTACACATCGTCCAACTACACAAATAAAATCTGTGTTTGTTGATTTGAAACCCCACACGGGTGTTAGGATGAAATTTGAAGTTCACTCGTCCTGATTGATTAAATGTGTCGATCGATTGATTGACAGGCTGTTATAAGCGTTAGATATCTATATTTGATGCTTATACAGTGTAGTGCACTTTGGTTGATGGTTGAATATTTTTCAATGCTATTATATACGTGTGATGTATGAAAATCCATATAATTAACATTATATGGTGATTGATTGGGCCTCATTCCAATTTAGAAAATAAATAATAATATAAAGTAAATGTTCATGTTTTGACTGTACTCATTCGTGAGATTAGTCATGTGTTGAACGGAATATTTTAACAATAAAATTTACATCTTTATCAATATAAAATAAAGGTTCATGTGTTGACTGTACTCATCCGTTGAGATTAGTCATGTGTTGAACGAAATATTTTAATAATAAAATTTGCATCTTTATCAATATAAAATAAAGGTTCATGTGTTGACAGTACTCATCCGTTGAGATTAGTCATGTGTTGAACGAATTATATTTGAAATAGAAATATTTGAAATAGAATATTTGAAAATAGAAATATATGAAGCCGTGTTGATTAGATTGACGCCATTTGGACGTGAACGATATTTATATCGATTTTATTCAATTTAAAATGAATATTGAAAAGTGATTTCGAAATGAATTGAATATAAAACGATTTCGAAATGAATTGAATATAAAACGATTTCGAAATGAATTGAATATGAAACGATTTCGAAATGAATTGAATATAAAGTGATTTCGAAATGAATATTGAAAAGCGATTTCGAAATGAATATTGAAAAGTGATTTCGAAATGAATTGAATATAAAGCGATTTCGAAATGAATATTGAAAAGTGATTTCGAAATGAATCGAATATAAAGTGATTTCAAAATGAATATTGAAAAGTGATTTCGAAATGAATTGAATATGAAACGATTTCGAAATGAATTGAATATAAAGTGATTTCGAAATGAATATTGAAAAGCGATTTCGAAATGAATATTGAAAAGCGATTTCGAAATGAATATTGAAAAGCGATTTCGAAATGAATATTGAAAAGTGATTTCGAAATGAATTGAATATAAAGCGATTTCGAAATGAATATTGAAAAGTGATTTCAAAATGAATTGAATATGAAACGATTTCGAAATGAATTGAATATAAAGCGATTTCGAAATGAATATTGAAAAGTGATTTCGAAATGAATTGAATATAAAGTGATTTCGAAATGAATATTGAAAAGTGATAACGAATTGAATTTGATTCAAATAGATAACGAAATGAATTTGATTCAATTAGAAAACGAATTGAATTTGATTCAAATAGAAAACGAATTGAATTTGATTTGAATAGAAAACGAATTGAATTTGATTTGAATAGAAAACCAATTTGAATTGTGTTAGCCTACTTTGTGAACTAGGCAACACAAAGTCAAGAAACCAACCGTTGAAGAGTATTTCAAGTTATAAGACTCCGGTTCGGATCGGAAGGAAACACCACAATTCAGATTGATAGCAGCATATCGGTTCGGATCGGATGGAATTCTCTGTTCGGATCGGATGTCTCTTACTGGATAAATTGGCAAAGCATATCTGATCGGATCGGAAGATCAATAAATCTCAAGTGGACCGGAAAGTCATCTGCTTGCCACGACGCTAGAGCGGAGCGGAGTATGATTAGAGAAGGAGAGACGTCCAAGCTACTCCGGTTCGGATCGGGTATTCCGATCCGAGCCCCCAACCTGCACGTCTCCGACCCGCACCCATGATCCAGGAAAATCTCCTATGAAATCGCCTGGAGAACCGGACCGGATATGACTAATTCCTACCCCTAACGTCCGTCTCTTTGATGTGTTGTCAGCTTGATAGCCCATCCGAACCCGAAGAGAGTGCGATGGATGACACGTGTTCCGACCCGAATTGAATCTCAGGCAAATTCACACCTATAAATACCCAATCTGGAGACAAAGAGAGGGATCTTTTTTTCAGCACTTTTTGAGAATCCAAGTACCTTCATCATCCGAATTCCTTTACTCCCGGAAAATCCAAACCATCTTTCATTTCTTGTTTTAATCATTTGAGTGAACAAAAGTGAGTTGTGAGTGAATCTTAAATTGCCTTTGTATCTGAATTACTGAATATAGTTAGAACTAAGTGGACGTAGGCATTTCTTCGCCGAACCACTATAAATCTCGTGTGTTCATTTTTATTTCTGTTTTATTTTATCTTGTTTCTAATCAATTCGGGTGTTAGAACCAAATCTGGGTCTAACATTTTGGTGCTTTCACTGAGAACAGCCTCATCTAAATTCTTTATTTTCCGGGATCTCTTTCTACTTTTTGGACCGTTGAGTTCAAAGAAGTGAATCCTTAAGTTTCTCCACTTTTTTACATTCGTTGAAGCAATTGTCAAAGACTAATGGCCAAAGGAAAAGGCAAGGAAGTTCAGTCTGTTCAAGGAAATGGAGCTGGTGAAGATCAGCATCATGCTGTTGTAACAAGGTCTCGGGGGCAGAGTTCAGCGGCAGGAAGAATCAATGCAGGAAATCCGAACCGATTACAAGGGGAGAGCTCCGATCCGATCAGGGTAGGGGACTCCGAAGCAGTGCACTCCCCCAGTCTGAACCGACCCGACTTGCTCGCTGCACACCGATCCGACCAGGCACCCCAGCTCCGATCCGACCCGACTTCCTACCTCCGATCCGACCCGATGCTTGGTGAAGCTGGAACATCTACTCGAGTCCCCGGGAATGCTCCAATTCCAGCTGCCAGGGTTGGAGACCAGGCCAATCCATCTGCTCCCATCACTCAAGGAGATTTCTCGCGCTTGCTTGATATGCTTGAGAGCACGAGGGAAGCTATGAGAGTTCATGAGCGCACCAATCTCATGATGCAGGAAAATATGAGGCTCATGAGTCGGGAAATCAGTGAGCTCCGCCGGCAAAGAACTCCATCACCGGTTCGTCATGCACCCGTAGATCAATCTTCATCTTCCGAGGAAGAGAGGCCCCGTGAACGAAGGCCACTCGAACGACCTCAGAACGTGGAGCAGCTAACGTTTGGATCTTTGGGATCTCGCGAGGATATCGCACGAGCATTAGGAAACGATAGCCCTACTCGGGGGCAAAGACTCCAGTCCCCTCTTCCCGAGATCGACCGGGAACACAGGGAAAGGAATCGAGTAGAGGCAGCTCGAAGAAGAAGGGCATCTCCAGAGCAAGAGCCCCGAAGGAACTCGGACACTAGGGCCAGGGAACCTGAGCAGCCCCTAACTAGTGCCGATGTGCAGGCAATGGTTCGCCGAATTATGTCCGAGAGCCGGAATTATACAAATGAAGACTATGGCATTGAGCGAAGCCATACACCGTTCACTGATGATATCCTAGATTTCCAGTTTCCCCGACGCTTTAACTTGCCGCAGATGGACAAATACAACGGGAGGACTGATCCGGGACAGCATTTGATGCGGTATTCGTGGCTCATGAACGCCGCTGCTGCCCCTGATGAAGTAAAGTGCAAAGCATTCCCGATCTACCTGGAAGATGTGGCATTGTTCTGGTTTACCCGGCTTCCTCCTCGTTCAATTTCTAATTACAAAGAACTAAGCGAGCGTTTCATGAACCAGTTTCGACTACATGCCCGCAAGTCCAAGAGTGTTATTGAATTGTCGAGGATCAAACAGGCACCAGGAGAATCTTTAAGGGCATATCTAGATCGTTTTAACCAAGCTGTAACTGAGGTCAGTGACCCGCATGAGCCCACTATTCTAATGGCATTGAAGGAAGGAGTCGATCCTGAATCTGAGTTTGGAGACTACCTTTCCGGGAAGACACCCCCCACCAGGGTGATATTCTACGAAAAAGCCAACATTTATCTAAGACGAGAAGAGGCCCGGGCAAACCGGAAGAGAAAGTCTGAGATAGCTTCAAAGGAGAATGTGCAGAGTAATATTGCCGTAAAGCAATCTGGGGAAAGTTCTGGCAAGGTCGAAGTAAATGTAGGAAACAAGGGTGGAAACAGCAATACTGGAAACGGGGGAAACAACAACAACCGTAATTCGAACGGTAACAGGAGAAAGAAATAGGGGAAGCGACCCTAACAAAAGGCCCCGATTCCAGAACTACGAAAACTATACACCATTGAATGACACCCTGGAAAATATTTACCTGGATACGTACAACGTGTTGCAGTACAAAAGACCGCCACCTCGTGATTCAACCGAGAAAGAAATGGCGACAGGGAAATTTTGCTTATTTCATGGAACACATGGACATTCGACCAATGAGTGTCGACATTTGAGGGATGTAATTGAAAAGCTGCTGCGTGAAGGAAAGTTGGATGAGTACAAGGTTGCCCCGAGGGACAGGGGGCAAGGAGAGCAGGCTCCAAAACAGATTCTACCTGCTCCTAAGCCTACCACGCAGCAGAAAGGTAAAGGGATCGTCATCAACTCCATAGTAGGCGGACCCCACCCGGCAATCCGAAGTTTTAGGTCAATGGACCAATATGTGAATGTTGCCAAGCATCTAGATGTGAATGAAGGTGACGATTTGGAAGATGTCACCCCCATAAAACAACAAAAAACCATGTTCGACGACGTAGTATTTCGCAGCCGAGACAACACGGGGATACAATCTCCCACCAACGATCCGTTGGTTATTACTACCACTATTGGGCCGGCCTTGGTCCATAAGGTATTAGTAGACAACGGAAGTTCCGTTAATATTTTGTTCAAGAAGTCATTTGATCAGATGAAGCTTGAGCCCGAAGATCTGAAACCTTGTGAAGGATGGATTAGAGGCTTCAACGGAGCGACGACAGCTCCCATGGGATATATAGAATTGCCCGTGACCCTAGGGCAAGGAGAACGTAGAAGAGTGCGAATGCTTCAGTTTGTAGTATTGGACGTAGATTCGCCATATAACGCATTTTTAGGGAGACCTGCCCTCGCTGAGTTTAGAATTAGTATCGCCCCTTGGTGCTTGTTACTAAAGTTCCCAACCGAAGCCGGGACTTGAGTAATAAGAGGGGATCAGGTTTCTGGACGGGCCTGCTATGTGGCCGAACTGAAGATGTTGATGAAAGGAGTTAATGCTGAGAGTAAGGATGCCTCATCTCCCTCAAAGGGGGACTCGGCATAGCAATTAGAGAGATTGAACCCAAGGGAGTTGCCCAAAGGAACGCCTGAAGACCTGGATCCTAGAAAAGACGAGGAACCAGAGGCTAGGAATGCAACTCCTAATGAAGCAACAGTGGAAATTCCTGTTGATAAAGCTGATCCGACGAAAGTTTTGAAGATTGGTTCCCAATTGGATCCACATCGTGCTGAGGAGCTGACAGACTTCTTGAAGGCAAACTTAGATGTGTTCGCCTGGACTCACGCTGACATGTGTGGGATATCACCTTCCATTATCAGTCACAAATTAAATGTAAATCCGAAGCATCCGCCTGTGAAGCAAAAGAGACGCATGCTGGGCCCAGAGAGGTCGGCTGCTCTCAAAGAAGAAGTAGAGAAATTGAAGCAAAATGGATTTATTCTAGATTCGACTTATCCCGACTGGATATCGAATCCTGTCTTGGTAAAGAAGCCAAACGGAAAGTGGCGAACTTGTATTGACTTTTCAGATTTAAATAAGGCTTGCCCAAAAGATAGTTTCCCACTTCCCAGGATTGACCAGCTTGTAGACTCGACAGCAGGTCATGAACTTCTCTCTTTCATGGATGCATACTCTGGATACAATCAAATTCCTATGCATGTACCAGACCAAGAGCATACAAGTTTCATTACGAATTTGGGATTATATTGTTATGTTGTAATGCCGTTCGGATTAAAAAACGCTGGAGCTACTTATCAGCGGTTGGTAAATAGAATGTTTTATGATCAAATAGGAAAAACTATGGAAGTTTATGTGGATGATATGCTTGTTAAATCAAAGCAATCCTCCAGTCATACGCAAGACTTAGCAGAAATGTTTGGTATCTTGCGAAAATACCGTATGAAATTGAATCCTTTAAAATGTTCATTTGGAGTGGTGTCGGGAAAGTTCCTTGGCTTCATTGTGAGTTCCCGAGGAATTGAGATCAACCCTAGCCAGATAGCGGCAATTAGAAATATCAAAGAACCAAGGAGAATTAAAGACGTCCAAAGCCTGGCAGGGAAGGTAGCGGCGCTAAGTAGATTCATCTCCAAAGCCACCGATAAATGTGTTCCATTTTTTGATTTGATAAAAAGGGGAAAGAAGAACTTCCAGTGGACCCCCGATTGTGTTGAGGCTTTTCAAAATCTGTTAGAGCTGTTAGAGAAACCGCCAATCTTATCAAAGCCTGTAGATCACGAAGAACTATTTGTTTATCTAGCAGTCTCGGCTCACGCTGTCAGCACAGTTCTGGTTCGAGAAGAAGACAAAGTACAAAGGCCAGTATACTATGTGAGTAAGAAATTAGCAGCGGCAGAGCGCAACTACCCAAAGATCGAGAAGCTCGCTTACAGCCTCCTGATTGCATCCCGAAAACTTCGTCACTACTTCCAAGCCCATCCAATAACCATATACACTGATCAGCCGTTAAGACAGGTGTTGCAGAGACCCGAAGCGTCGGGAAGGTTGATTAAATGGAACATAGAACTAAGCCAGTTTGATTTGAATTTTCAACCACGAAAGTCAATCAGGGGGCAAGCTCTAGCAGACTTTATTGCGGAGTTCACCATTCCGGAGGAAGAAATAATCAAGGACCGAGTGGTCAAATCCGAGGATAAGCTAGAGATGAATCCGTGGAAATTATATACAGATGGAGCTAAAAATGACCGAAGATCCGGAGCTGGAATTGTCTTAGTCACCCCGGAGGGACGGTCGTTATATTACGCCCTGCGATTAGAATTTTCGGCAACAAACAATGACTCTGAGTATGAAGCCCTGATTGCCGGGCTGAAACTCGCTAAAGACCTCGGAGTAAAAATGATGGACATATTTTGTGACTCTAAGATTGTTGTTTGTCAAGTGCGAGAGGAATTCGCGGCTCGGGGACCTCGACTTGTCGCTTACCTCAAGAAAGTGAAAGAGCTATTGAATAGTTTAGAGCGGTACAACATAACACATATTCCCAGAGTAGAAAACCAGAAAGAGGACAGACTAGCAAAGTTGGCTAGTTCCGACAATCCAGAAGAGACTGAGGTAATTCCAATTGAAACGTTGGAATCGCCAAGCTTTGAGTCAATGGAAATTGAATTCGTTCATGAAGCGGAACCAGAGAAGGAGTCATGGATGACTCCAATCAAGAGTTTTCTTAAGAATGGGACTCTCCCATCGAAGAAAAGTGAGAAAAGAGCTGTAGTTCGCAAAGCTGCCAGATATGTTATGCAAGACGATACCCTCTATAGACAAGGATTTTCTATGCCCCTGTTACGATGTATCGCACACGACGACATCAAGCGTGTACTGAGAGAAGTGCACGAAGGTGAGTGTGGAGATCATACAGGAGGTCAAACTTTAGCAAAGAAAATATTGCGGTACGGATACTTCTGGCCTACGATCAACAAGGATGCAGCTGATTATTCACGACGCTGCGATAAGTGCCAGAGATTCGCCAAAATCCCCAGGGCACCATCAACCCAGCTTAAATCGATGGTGAGTCCTTGGCCATTTGCCACATGGGGAATCGATATCATTGGAGTTTTACCGATTGCTAAAGGGGGAGCTAAGTATGCCATAGTAGCCGTGGATTATTTCACAAAGTGGGTGGAAGCTGAGCCCTTGACTAAGATCACCGCAAGAAAGGTGATAAGTTTTGTGGTCAGAAATATTATATGCCGATTCGGGATCCCAAGAACGATTATTACTGATAACGGGACCCAATTTGATAGCACTGAATTCAGAGACTTTTGCCAGAAATATAAGATAGACAAACGATATACTGCAGTTGCCTATCCACGATCTAATGGGCAAGTAAAGGCAATAAACAAGGTAATAAAATCCATCCTCAAGAAGCGATTAGAGCGTGCAAAGGCAAAATGGGTTGATGAATTGCCCCTAGCTTTGTGGGCATATCGAACAACGTTTAAAACGGCTACCGGTCATACCCCTTTCTCTCTCTCCTTTGGCTCAGAAGCAGTAATTCCAGTTGAACTGGAAGTTCCTTCCCACAGGGTTACGTATTATGACCCGATGACGAATCGGGCACTTTTACTTGAGTCTCTTGATGAAGTCGAAGAGAAAAGGGACGAAGCAGACTTGCGTGCAGCAAGACATCGGCGTCAGATGGCACGCTATTATGACAAAAAAGTTCGCCTCAGAACTTTTGAACCACGAGATTTGGTGCTAAAGAGAGTTTTTCCATCTCTTCCTCACCTCGGCCCAAAATGGGAAGGACCCTTTGTCATCCAACGGAAACTTGATAAAGGAACATTCAAGTTAACGACCGTAGATGGCGAAGAAGTCCCTCGAGCATGGAATGCCCAACACTTAATGCGATATTTGGATTAGAAATGCTATACTTTTTGCTGTTCTTCCTGTAAACTCTGTAATAAGGCACGACTTGCCTTGGGAAAATATGACGATATGAATAAAGGACTATAAAGTGGATGTAGGCTATGACTTAGCTGAACCACTATAAAATATTGTGTGTTATTTACTTTTATGCATTTACATTCGTTAGTTATTCTGTTGTGATTATAAAGTACAGGATAACTTAGAGCCTAAAAAGGTTGAAACAGTTTGGGCATAAAAAGAAGCACAATGATTATTTGTGCAATAAGACATAAAAGAATGAGAAAACGACATTCTGAACTCTAACTCTCCAGAGAAAGAGAGAGAGTATAAAAGCGTCTCCGACTGAGCGCTGAGAAAGGAGGATCAACTCCGAACTCTAACTCTCCAGAGAAAGAGAGAGAGTATAAAGGCGTCTCAAACTGAGCGCTGAAAAAGAAATTCTATTCTGAACTCTAACTTTCCAGAGAGAAAGAGAGTATAAAGGCGTCTCCGATCGAGCGCCGAGAAAGAAATCTTTTCCCGCTGAACGACCGGGGGATAAACAAATAGCTGAACTCGAACTCTAACTCTCGAGAGAATGAGAGGGAGTATAAAAGAAATGCCAAGAAAAACAACAGGTGTTGATGACACAGGAAATGCTATCCCGTTAGAGAATCGGGAGCATTCAGATTGCATGGTTAAGTATTGAATAACTTGTGGAGACTGACTGGGGACACATACACATACACATAACTCCCCTCTCCACAACTTTGTTTCATAACTATAGATGTACATTTTTACATAAGCGCAGACCTGCTAACAAATAAACATTGCAGAAAGTGAATTATTTTTATTTACAAATGAATGAATTTGTACAGGGAAATAATTGAAAAAGAAAGTGCGGAAGCTGCTGGTGCAGCAGCACTTATTGATTTACAAAGATGCTGAAAAGATACAGGAGGACCCACTATTTGGGTTTGGGATGAGCCTTTGATTTCTTGGCAGCTTTTTCCGCATCTTTTGCTTCCCTCTCGGCTTCAGTCAAGATTCGCTTTGATTTCTTTTTCCCTGAAGGTGTAGTACTGGAGCCGGCAGACTTCTTCCCGGAGGGCTGGGCACTGGAATCAAGAGAAGATTTTTTAGCAAGTTCTTCGGTAATAGATCTAGTTGAGAGCTTAACAACTAACCTTGAACCTGCATCCACAACTGCGAGGGGCTTGAGGACCTCAGGATCTAACTCTTCAGCTTTTAATTGCAAGCGCTTGTCTTGATCAGCCTTCATGGCCGCCAAGGTAATGTCATCGGCGCTTTTTGACTCCCCGGTTATTGTAACCTCTGGTTCCTCATCATGCCCCTCGTCTCCTCCGTCGTCTTTTAGGGCTGCAATCATTTCTTCACTATGGGGAGTAGTCACCTTAATTGGCTCACTTCTTTCCCCCAGGTCTATTGAAGCAGCCTTGTCTTCCCCTTCTTTGACCCTATCGGCGGGCTTTGTCCCAGTGGTAGTTCCTTGAACTACATCTGTCTTCGCGGAGGATTCAACGCCTGCAAAATGAGAAACATCGGTTGTCAACTCAGGCAAGAGCAAAGGATTTATCATCGAACGTTCAGTCATGTAGCCAAAGGTAGTAGTAGCCTTGACAAATTGAGGAGAAAAGATAGGGAAACTTCATTTTCTGAAGACATTTCATTGCTTTCCCGGTGACCAACTCCGTAATCCGGACCCTCGCTGTCCTATTCTGGGTCAGATGAAGAAGATATATCCTCGAGAGTGGTTTTGTTGGAAGTTTCTGGAGCTTCTTTCCTCTCAGCTAAACGAGAAGAGCGTCTGGGCCTCATTGTCATGGAACTATTGAAGAAGCAATAGCACGGATTAGAGTGAATTATCCCGTGTCCCCTTTTTTGTGTATGTGTGTGAACTAAAGTGTATGCAACAAATGTGGGAAATACAAAATAGAAGTACAGCAATGCAAGACGAAGCTTTAAAGAGAAAATAATAGTCAGATTTGTCCTTGATTCTCGTTTATGTTCGCAAGGCACTATCCTAACTGTTCGCGAAGCATATTCGTCTAGAGTAAGCGTTAGTTGAATTAATTGGGTAGTCTTTATGTGCCAAGTTTGATATGTTCGGATCGGTTCGGATATGCGTATGATGGCTGGCTCAATACAAACACAGATAGTAATCGGTTCGGATGCGTCATTAGAGCAGGGCCAGTTCAAGACAAGGGAAGCAATGGGTTCGGAGGCAGGACTGATCTGATCGGATCGGATGGCCCGATCCGAACCGAACTAGCACCACTCAACCGATCCATTTACTTCAACCTTCACTTCCCCGACCCGAACCGACGTTTTCTGTCCTCCCTGTCTTTCTAAAGTTTGTAACCCGGACCGACCCCTTATCCTACTTCTTCCTTTCTGTTCCTCCGTCTTCTACCCGAACCGACTTCAATTGGTTACCACGCTCCTCGTCTTCTTCCTCTTTTCCCCCTTTTCTTACAAACAGGTCCATATTATCACCTAAGTTATCGTCAAGGGCGGAAATTGGCCCTCTCCAGCTTCGCAACGCCTCGAAGCGACGGCGCGTCCACCAGTAACGATGTGGAATTCAAGCGAAGTTTGTGGCTAAACCATCTCAATCCAACACAAATCGAAATCAAGAGCAATTACTATGAAGCTATTCGAGATTAAAGGGCTACCTACGTGTTCGAGTTAAGAAATTTACGAGGGATAGTTCGGAATATTTGAGTTTCTGAAGTTTTCAACGCTTAGGTCCGAGCGGCAATAGAAACGAAGAAGGAAGAAATGAAGACGGTGATGGGTTTATATAAAGAATGGAGTTGACTCCTCGTCTCCCTATTTTGTCTCGCCCGATCGGACCGGAGTGGAAGCCCAGTAGCACAACTCTCTCTGAAGGCCCAATGTTTAAGAAATAAATCCACGAATACGCTTCGGATCGGAATCCGAACCGAGTGGAAACTTCACACGTTGATTTAGCATCCGACTCGAATTGAAGAGAAGGAGAGTAAAGGAGGAGCATACCTGCAAGAAGCATTACATGGCGAGATAAGTTCCCAAATCTGCTCAGAAATGAGGAAAATGTGTTCGGGTCGGACGCCGAACCGAACAGAAGTCCGTGCATTACTCTTGACAATTCTGGTTAAACGACATCAAAGCACTCTTTGTACAACGAAAGCATCCTTTGAGGGGGCAAAATGTTAGCCTACTTTGTGAACTAGGCAACACAAAGTCAAGAAACCAACCGTTGAAGAGTATTTCAAGTTATAAGACTCCGGTTCGGATCGGAAGGAAACACCACAATTCAGATTGATAGCAGCATATCGGTTCGGATCGGATGGAATTCTCTGTTCGGATCGGATGTCTCTTACTGGATAAATTGGCAAAGCATATCTGATCGGATCGGAAGATCAATAAATCTCAAGTGGACCGGAAAGTCATCTGCTTGCCACGACGCTAGAGCGGAGCGGAGTATGATTAGAGAAGGAGAGACGTCCAAGCTACTCCGGTTCGGATCGGGTATTCCGATCCGAGCCCCCAACCTGCACGTCTCCGACCCGCACCCATGATCTAGGAAAATCTCCTATGAAATCGCCTGGAGAACCGGACCGGATATGACTAATTCCTACCCCTAACGTCCGTCTCTTTGATGTGTTGTCAGCTTGATAGCCCATCCGAACCCGAAGAGAGTGCGATGGATGACACGTGTTCCGACCCGAATTGAATCTCAGGCAAATTCACACCTATAAATACCCCATCTGGAGACAAAGAGAGGGATCTTTTTTTCAGCACTTTTTGAGAATCCAAGTACCTTCATCATCCGAATTCCTTTACTCCCGGAAAATCCAAACTATCTTTCATTTCTTGTTTTAATCATTTGAGTGAACAAAAGTGAGTTGTGAGTGAATCTTAAATTGCCTTTGTATCTGAATTACTGAATATAGTTAGAACTAAGTGGACGTAGGCATTTCTTCGCCGAACCACTATAAATCTCGTGTGTTCATTTTTATTTCTGTTTTATTTTATCTTGTTTCTAATCAATTCGGGTGTTAGAACCAAATCTGGGTCTAACAAATTGAATCGAATAGAAAACGACTTTGAAATTGAATTGAATTGAAATGAATTCAAATTGAATTGAAACTTGAATTGAATAGAAATGAATTTTAAAACGAATTTATAAGGAAAGATTCAATTTTGATTTGAATTGAGATGGAAGTTGAAATTGTTTTTGAAACGAATTCAAAATTATTTATAAAATTCGTTTTGAATGGTAATCGATGAAATATATAATATATATATATTATATATATAATGGCCTGAATAGAACGCGCCGCGCCGCGGTAGTTCGTGAATTTCGACCATTTATTTCAAACGGACATTACGGGAGATCCGACCGTCGGATTCTCCTAAAACCAGAACCGTTGGGTTCGTATCGAAAAGAGCTTTCTAACGAATATTAGAAATTCAAAATCTAACGGTTGGATTTGGAGATACGTCCAAATCAAATTTGGAAAAGGTCGTTGTAAGTGCAATTCGATGGCCGTTGATGGAAATCGACTGTACGGGCCTTGATAAAATTATTAAAAATAGTAATAATTTGTGTAAAATCAGAAGAAAAGATTTGGGAAAATTTGGGATGAAAAACTCCATATTTGAAAAGATAAAAAAATAGATTTTTATCGAAATGAACTAGATTGAACTAAATTTAAAACCCGATTTTTTTTTAAATAAATATATTAGATTTAAAAAGGGGTTTTAAATAATCGGAATTCCTAATATATTTGATTTGAATTGAACTAGAATTGATTTGTGGGTTTATCGTGAACTGTGTTTTAAACAACACTAGTTCTTTAACCCGATGATAAATATTGGGTTTGTCGTGAGCTGTGTTTTAAATGACATTAGTTCTTTAACCCAATAAAAGGAGTTTTAACGAATCTGCAATTAGATTGAAATGTAAATTTGTAATCTAAATTATCAAATTTAGAAAATGAGCGAGAATGGAGTATTACCAGTTCTGCTCCAAAGCGATAGTTAAATCTTTAATTAGATTTGAACGTGAAATGGTAATAAATTTTACCGATAACACCATGGTGTTAGATATGGAGTATTACCAGTTTTGCTTCATGGGATGAATAGGTTGGGATTGGGAAATAAAATAAATAATTACTTCGATGTGGTTCGCTAATCTCGACTAGTTTGGGAAAACCATAAATTGGTTCGAAATGACATCCAAAGGAAGATTAAAGGATAAATTTTAAAGAATTTATCTTGGATAAAATTAATGGGAACCTTTCCCTAAGAATGTGATTTTGTGAATAAAAGAATATTTTGGATTGGAATGAGGCGTTCGTTATGTTTGTGTAACATTTGTTTTTAATATACGCGGGTTGTTCAGAAAGGCCGGGTTTATACCCATTCTGAATAACCGATTCGACGATATGTCGAAGATGAAGACGGTGGTCGAAGACAGGAAGTCTTTACATCGTTTGGATAATTTCTGACGATCCTGATTGGGCTGTACACCCAAGAGGATGGAAATAGTTGGTGGTCGTCGAGACTTACTTGGAGATGGATGGATATGCGAGGAAAGTGCCTCCGGTTTCGTTCAGACCAAGAACGAACTTGTAAATGGATTGTGTGTCTGACATTGGATTTTATTCTGTGTTGATTGATTTCTGTTAAATATATATCTGTTTGGCGGCGGAGAATTTATTCTTTTGCTTAACGCCCTTCTCTGAGACGTACGAGCTTAGAGGTTATATATCGATAGATATCAATCGCATAGCATGAATTGCCTGTGTGGCATGCTAAGTTGCATGGATCAAGGCTTCTGTTGAAAAGCAAAGTCTTGTGGTTGATGATCAAAGCACGGCCTACGTGGCAGCTTTGTGTATAGCGTGGATTCGCGAGCCTCACACCTCGGTATGAGTTAAAAACGGGATACGAACCGCTGGGAGAGCACGACGTTTCTTTCTAGCTTTGGTGGTGTCAGTGACTTACCAGCCCTGACATTTATATACTTTTCACCTTTGTGGTTGTTGGAATGAGGCGCCTCGATATAGGTCTGTAAGGACCGGGAAACGTGTGTTCAGGAATTGCTAATCCTCTAACGTAAGTGAGGACCGGCCCAGCCGATCCGGGGTTGCCCAGAGTGCGTAACCCTGAGACATTTGCTAGAGTGTCTCGAACGCGGAGAGGATCTTGCCCCTTGCCTCGATTCATGACGGAAATCCAATTTCCAATACGTGTATTGCGGTTTTAATTGTAGAACTAGTATGGCGACATGATATATGGTACCCATGCCGTCTATGATTTATATTTATGATTGAAATTGTTTTGACACTATACACTTATTATAGTATCAAATGATTTGTTTTAAACGTACCAAGCATGTTTGGCTATTATAAGGGAAAACCCTATCCTCCGGCTTGCGTTGCATTGTGTGATGGGACCTGGGTCTTATAATAACTTCATTTTTCGAAAAAGCATTGCGTTGTTTATTGATATGCACTGGTATTCTTGGGAGGAAACCCGTTCCGTGTTATACGGCGTGGTCCCTTGAATTACTATCTTTAAAATAAAGTTTTAATAACTGTTTTAGTTCTCACACCAGTCACATGACTGACCTGGAGTTTATTATTTTAACCTAAACTCTGGGTGCCCCTATTTTCCGCACGGGCAGCTAGTAGTTTTGGTTTTGCAGATTTATATTCACAGGATCCTGGTTTACAGTTGTAATGATATCCGGAAAGCTCTGTATCCGTATATCACCTTCAGTTGTGCTTTGTATTATTTTTCCGCTGCTATGTAATTTATTGTAATCTCTGATATTTATCGAATGTAATAGTATTCATTTATACTCTGTTTATTCTTGTATCTGATGGAATTGTTGTAATAGTAATGAAATGTTCTTCCGTCTGCGTTCTGATTTATCTTGTCCTCAAACGATCAGGGGTTTCGAACGGTCTAGATCGGTTTAACGACTGATTCGGATCGAGCGAAATTCCTTGTCGTCAC
This sequence comes from Allium sativum, assembly GCA_030737875.1. Classification (NCBI taxonomy): domain Eukaryota; kingdom Viridiplantae; phylum Streptophyta; class Magnoliopsida; order Asparagales; family Amaryllidaceae; genus Allium; species Allium sativum. The sequence goes on along the minus strand of CM060912.1, from coordinate 304,100,065 downwards.
AATACTTATATGTGAAGTAAGACTGCCAATTTTACTTTATATTTATTAGTTATTCTAGGTGGTTTTCACATTTATATGAATTATAAGCAAATTTATATGTGAACAAGGATGTAAAAACAACAAGCATTAGTCAATGTATATATATATACACACACATACAACAAGGTAAGTTAATATATATACACATGTGATTTTATCAACATTATCAAATTAATAAATAGCTTGCATAAATGAATATTTTCTTTTGGTTGTCTTTCCCATAAAGAAATCACATTTTACATAAGTAAATCCTTATTTTAACTTCAATTAAGTAAAAATCCTTTTTCGTAATTAGTTTATATTCACAAATTTATAATATAAAAATATAAACACTCATTACTTGTTTAATATATACAAACACGTATTGGTTAAGGAAATTTGAATCCGTCAATATATTCTTGGAATTTCTCTGATATTTACCAAATATATAAATCTTATTTATTAAATTACATTAAATTACCGGTATAATCTATACATTATAGATTATAGAACTAGTCCAAAAACTGGGTCGTTACAATCTACCCCCCTTAAAAGAATTTCGTCCCCGAAATTAAAGATTAACGAGGAGATTCCAATTATATTCAAATTCATAGACTTAAATTAAAACATATATTTGTGTCATCCTCTAACGATCACAACAACCAAGCCATCCAGATCACATGGTTTATCTACCCAAAATATTTTTACTGAAATCAAAACATTTAATACATCAGCAATTAGCTATCAACCACAGTCTTATTCATAACTAGATATATCTGTTATTGGAAAACATTTCCATTTCATATTTATGCTTTATTATTATTCCATATTCATCAGTTCCTGACCGTAAATTGGTAAGAAAACAATCCTTTGAATATCAACCCCGAAGACTAAAATCAACATCAGATCGACACTTAGAAAATCATTCAACTTAACCACTCTCTAGTCAGGTTCCAATTTCATAACTCCATATCCTAATTTCTTTTCAACCCAAATATCTATGATTATCATTGAAAAATAATTCCAAAACTAATCTACTCCATTAATTTGAATCAAACCCGTTCAAGCATATTCATCTTCTTCCAATTCTCCTTTTAAACTCTAATCCAATTTAATTTCATTCAACCAGCAATATTATTCCAACCTTGTTCTAGTTGAATTTTCCAATTCCAAGATCCTAACTCCTGGTTATTTATTTCAAAACTATTTGAAATCACTTATCGCAGTTTAAATTCAAAACCTTTGAATTTATCCAAAATATTTTGTTTTTCTCAAACACCTTTCGTGTTTGTCTTATTTATATTATTTTTATACAAATTCAGTTTGGTTTATAACCATCTCAATTTTTATAATCTTATTCGATTATGATAACAATCGCCATATCCATATATAATGATAATTTATTTATTTTTATATCAAAATATAATTTTGAGTAAAATTATTTCATTTACCCATGTTTTAAAACAATACTGTGTCGAATTACTCTATCCAAGAGTTTAGAAACACCTATCGATACACTTTTAACTACTGTTTCGACCATAATTCATAAATCACTCGATAAACAAATCAACACAATATAAAATGGTTTTATATCAATTACCAAATGTGCGCTCATACATATACAATCAAACTCAATCTAGGTTGTTACTACCCCCGTCTCTATCGAGTTACGCCACAGAGCAAAGGTTATTACTAAAGCAATAGCTTTGATACCAACTGTAATGACCCAAAAAGTTCTGATCCTGATTATCGATACTTATACGTTTCTTGTATCATATATCGATTAATCAACCATCAGAAATTAACAGATCGTTAATAGAAAGAAGTTAGAGGGTGAGAAATAGAAAGAAAGAAAGTTAGAATAGAAGAAAAAGAAGAACTAAACACAATAGAGTCAGAGTATAACGAATCTCAAAGCGGAACTGAATAAATATATTATATAACAACACTTGAAATACAAAGCTGTATTTACTTACACACATCATCAGAGTACAACTCATATACAATACAACGGAAGTAAACTCTACATATTTAATGCTGAAACCTCCTGCTCCAAACTCCTTCAAGTGAATTTGTAAAATCCTGAAACCACTTGACTGCCCGCACAAATTTGGGCACCCAAGAGTTTAGGGAAAACATAGAAAATAAACTCTGGTTCAGTCATGAGACTGGTATGAGTAAACGATTTTAAAATAGTTTAATTTAACATTCAAAACTCCTTTGGAAATAAATGATAATCGTAAGAACGATCCACACATAAACACGAATGGTTTTCTTTCTTACGATAACCCAAACCATTTTTGAAATCATATCTTTTTATGATAGTATAATAATGTCTAAATACAAATAAATAACAATCTAGCAAAATGCTTGCATCTCACGTTCTACATATATAGTATACAATCAAAACCGCGAGCGCTTATTGGAGATTGGATTCCGACTACGACAAGGTATGGAACCACCTGCCGATAGTGTATCTCTAGAGGGGAATACACTGGGTTCAACAAGAACGTCTTGCAACCCAGCCCACACATGACTGGCCACTCATTTCGCTTGAGTGTATCTAATGTATATCACCAACGGTTGGGCTCAAACCACCGTTTCTTGAAAAGGGTCAGCATCGAAATAGATTAAAGAAGTAAAAGGATTTTCACTAGATAGGTGATTATACACCCTAATGGGAGCGAACCACATAGTCATGCTGCCTACCCAATTTCTGTCATTTCCTGGTTGTGAGGCTTTGAGGCTACGTTTATCTTCCAGAACATCTGGTCACCATTCACTTTGAATGCCACATCTCAAACCCGTCAATCACTAGTTGATCTTCCTGAAAATATTACGGGTATAAAAGCTAAGATAAACGAATTTCTTCGCCACTAGATGAAATATCTTGAAAAGATCGCCTTATGTGATCTATTAGGAGTACTCTGTCAGACATTCGTCCATACAAGTTGTCCTGGGACTGGACAAACCGAAGGCACTATTCAAAAATAGCCCTAGCATATCTCCATCTTCAATTAATCTTCAATGTTTCTGACACGCGACGTACCATAAATCCACTCCAGATCCATTTTCCAAGTATCCATTTTTATTATCTACCTCTCTTTACTACTTTCTTCTCCTTTTATTTTCTTTTTGCCCTTTCACCTTTTATTCTCTAATCTCATCATTCGATCTGGCCAAAGTTTCTTGCCAGGCCATCCTACCCTTTTCCTTTTTTCTTTTTTCTTTTTATTTTTTTCTTTTTATTGCCCATCAGCCAAAACTTAGCCAACGCACCTCTTAATTCCCTTCCCCATACCTTTTTTTTCTCTCTGGTCATTACCCTATTCTTGCATTTTACCTTTTGTGCCCCCTTTCCTCTTGTCTTAATTCCTTAGAATTTGTTTTAACCATCACAACATGGGTACTCCAAAATACATGTACACGCAACATGATAATACGACTCAAAAACTTGCATGTTATAATATAATACCCTATTGTTATTTCATGATAATTACTCTACTGGCATGTCCAATGTATTCCTCACTTTATATTTTCCTTTGCTGAAGCCTTGAACACCAAACGTTCGGTGCCTCTCCCTTTTTACTGTGTGCATCTACTCCCTTTCTCCCCTTTGTTTTTAACATGTCGTCTCTCCTCCTTCTCTTTCTTTAACATGTTCTACCTCTTTCTTTTGTTTTTACTATTATTATTTCTGTTGTATATTCTTCCCTTACTATTTATGCTGCTGTGCCTACTTCCTTTTATTACCGTTAATTGGTCATTAGCGGTCACTAAACATCTAGTAATCCCACATGATTTCTTCTTCTGCTTTACATATTACTCCCTCCAGCCAAAAACACAAAAGTTCTCCTCCTTCCTCGATCCAAACTCCATCAAGCTAAGTGCCATCCAATGCCTCCCGCAACCCCTCAATGCTGCTGCTTCTCAACCATCACGTCGCCACACCTCGCCTCTGTTGATCGAAGATTCATTCTCCGGTGTCCTCGCATGCGCTTGTCCATAAACAGGCAATCGCCTTGCTTCCTTCATATTCTTGAATGCTTATTGTAAACCCATAGTGCACAGTAGTGCACACATGCACAGATACACCGCAATACCCTAGTGTAATGACCCGAGATTTCGCTTAACTAAATTTAAAATATTTAAAACTGGATTTAAATATTGAGTTGAGAATAAATGGAAATTTATATTTGAGTTAACAATTTAATAATCAATTTCGATTTAATATCGAATACATTAATTTATCGAAATACGAAGTCAATTGAATTCAAAATTTAATTAAAAATAAGTACAGTTCAAATAATATATAGGAAATTTTATTTGAATTTATAACGATAATAATATTAGTTTATTATCGAACGAATTAATTATTCTGAAATTAATTTATATCGAATTAAATTAATATCTTGTACAGATGATCGAATTGGACTTCGTGACCTATCCCAATGTGTCCGGAATGGTGGTTAAACCATATGATTGACAGTTAGTGGGTTCAGAGAGGAGTTCAAAATCAGGGTGTGTTTAATTAAAGGATACAGATAATTTAAATTAATTAAAAACCGAAACAAAACATACGGTGGCCTCCTTATTTCCACAAGTTAAAACATACGGTGGCCTCCTTTATCTCCACAAAAGGGTGGCCTTACTGTTCAAACCGTATACCGCACCTTCCCCTTTAAAATGCCTTAGCAATCGAAACAAAATTCATTCTTCAGTTCCTCAAATCGGAAATGGCCTTCTGCTTCTAAACAAGGAAACCGCAGCTACCTTTTTATCGAAATCGAAAGGGGCGAGCTACCTGAAACTCGAACCTGGTCTGGAGGAACTCGCGAATAGTGTTCAAAAGGGGTACGCAGCTTTTTCTGGTGGCAATCAGAACATCAACGTCGAGCTTCTGGGTTCGAAGGGCACTCGAATTCGGTCAGAAAGAAGAAGATGGAAATCGCGATTCCAACAGAAGGATTGAAGCTCGACTTTTCAATCGAGGTAGTTGCGAGATCTGGGAAGACGTTCGAAGCAGTAAAGGAAATCGAAGTCGTGAGTGAGGATTGGCGTTGGTTCATCGTCGCCGGACGAGGGTGATGTTGATGCGCGATATAGGGTAGCGGAGGGTAAATCACGAATCGCGATGAGGACTGTTTGAGCTGGGTATCGTGATGTCCAGTGGAAAGTGGAAGCGATGGAGGCGACGCTGGTATATAGGGACTGGGGTTCGATTGTCTGGTGATAAACTGGGGGTGGTAACGGAGTTCGAACGTACTTGGTGAAATAGAAGGGGATGAACGAGAGTGGTTCGAGCATCTCAGTGATGAACAAGGTGACTAATGTCTCTGGATTTTTGGCTTTACTTCCTGAAGCAGGCTGTGTGTTTCGAATTCAAGAAAGATGAAAAATCATTAAGGTATACGTTTTACTTAGGATAATTAATTTATTTATTCTCTAAGTTGATTTAAAATAATGATAACATAATCGATAAATGAAATAAATTATCGTAGGTACAAAATGAAATATATGCGAGACAATTTGAGTAGGGTCGTAGAAGGTGAATTGGAAATGGAAATCAGAATAGATCGGATTAAAGGAATATCACGGTGAGCAAATCTCACCTTTTATTTAGAATTATTTTTATATAGTAAAAAATAATTGTCTGTGCTTGTTTGAATGCTATCTGATGGTTTTAAAAATATATATTAGTTATTTAGGACATATATATATATATATTGGGTTGATGATTGGTTGGATTCCCGTAGTCTCATTAGCGGATGCCCGCGGTACCGTAGCGGATGATTACCCTATACGCCCCACGCTATGATTAGTGGATGACCTTCTATACCGCGATATTCTGCCTCAAAAGCAGGATGGTATTATTTATGTGCTAACGTCTGTGATGCAGGAAAAAAAAAACAGGTTGGAGGAATCCAACTGGATTCCTCAAAAAAAAATATTGTTTGTTTATTTGTTTGCATATATACTGTCATATATGATGTGTTAGAAAAATAAACAATTGGTTTGTTCGGTGTTTAAATCTCACTGGGCCTAAGTGTTGATATTTATAAAAATATCATGAAAAGGATATTTGATTTAAAAGGGAAAATTCTATTTGTCTAAATAGAATTTGAATTTCAAAATGAATTCAAATATGCAATTTGAATATAGAATTTGAATAAGAGATTCGAAATGAGAATTCAAATGGAATTTGAATAAGAGATTTGAATATAGAATTTGAAATATAGAATTTCAAAGAAGAATTGAAATGAATGGAAATATAGAATTTCAAAAAAGAATTGAAATGAATTGAAATATAGAATTTCAAAGGGGTTTAAAATGGTTTTGAATATAGAATTCAAAGAGAATTAAAAAGGAATTTGAATAAGGAATTTGAATAAGGAATTCGAATATGGAATTTAAAGATAGAATTTGAATATAGAAATTCAAATGGATTTTTAATAGAATTTAAAATAAAGGAAAACTCGAAGATAGAATTTGAATATAGAAATTCAAATGGATTTGTGAACATAGAATTTGATAAAGGAAATTCAAATGGATTTGTGAACATAGAATTTGAATAAGGAAATTCAAATGGAATTTCAAGTATAGAAATTGAATATAGAATTTAAACGGGATTTGAATAAAGGAAATTCATATTGAATATAGAAATTCAAGTGGGAGTTGAATTAAGGAAATTTGAATAAAGAGAATTCAAATAGAATTGAATATAGAATTTGAATATAGAAATTCAATGGAATTTGAATATGGAATTTGAATATATATTTATATATATTCGAACGAGGTTGAAATATAAATTATAAACAATGTTAAACGTTTATATTTATATAAATAATTAAAACGAACGCGCCGCGACGCGGTAGTTCGTGATTTGGCACATCTAACTTCAATTGAGTATATAGAACTCAATTGAAATCGGAATTCGTTAAACAAGAATCGTCGGGACCGATTGAATAATAGTTTTCTAATGAAAGAGAAAAATCTGGATTTCGTCGTTTAGATTTTGAGTTAAGTCAAAATCAATTTTTCAGAAAAACAGCGCCATATTCGTTATAAAAACGATAACGGTTTATTAAAATAAATATAAGGATTTTTAACTAAATAAAAATCCAAATCTCCATTTGAAAAATATAGAATTGAGTTATAAAAAAAATATGCGAACTCAAGTGAAGTAGAAGAAATGATTTTTGAAAACAAAAAAAATCATATTTTGATTATTGAATAGAATTAACTAAGTCGAAGCGAGATTAGTTAATCGAGTTTTTGAAGTTGAACTTTAAAAGGAGAATTGGATCTGTGTATATATATATATATATATATATATATATATATATATATATATATTCGAAATCGAATATAGAACGTGAATTGAAAATGAAATTCAATTAGTTTATAATCGAGTTGAAATATATTTGGATATGTTATATTCAAATATCAAAGTAATATAGGCAAAAGAGTTAATTTGCAAACTGATAAATGAATTAGTTAAAACGATTGAATTGAGCAAACTGTGAATAAGTAAATTAACTTGTGATTTCATATTCAAACCGAATATGAAACTAGAAATGGAAAAAGGGAATTTGATTTGTATAAGCAAGTGGAATCAAATCTGAACATGTTATGTTCAACCCTTTAAATAAAATGAGAAATAGGGCCAATAAACGAATTAGTTAAAACGATTGAACTGAGTTAAAAATGATCAGATAAGTTGTAGTGAATTGGAAATGGATAGACATATGTTAAACAGGTTTGGAATAAAGTGGAATAAAGTATAGAAGAGATATAAATAGAGTGCTCGACAATAAGGTATGTATTTAATTCGTATATGAGATTTTATGCGCCGTATCGGCAAGCCGCTTGGCTTTTTCTTTTTCTTTTTGATTGGAGAAGGACCAGGGAAGCTATTTGAAATTTCCTGATGCTCCCGGTACAAAGGAGGTTATGGTGAATTTTTCCGGAAATTTAAGGAGTTAGAATATTTTTAAGAAATTTCGATAGTTAGAAATTAGTGTATCGATGTATATAGAAGTCGATAAGAAAACTAACTTAAAAATAAAATAGGTAAATCAAAAAGAAATTTAGGAATAAAATCATCGTAAGAATAGAAAGAGAAAAGTATACGTGTTTTAAAAGAGGATAATTGATTTGAATGGTATTGATTTATTAAGTAGTCTTGTCTGTTTTGACGTTAAATGTTATTCATCAAGGTCTGAGAGGTAATTATACCCCAACTTGGTTGATTTCATGATATACCGATAAGTAGCAAGATTCAGGCTCGAAGATCAATGTTGAATAAGAGATTTAGTTGAATACAAATATTTAGGTTGTCGTAACGATGTTTTACATAACATCTGTTTTAACCCAAATAAGAGTAAGTTTGGAAATAGAATAACGAATATTTCCTAAGTTTAGAAATAAACGAGTTCGGGAAAGAGATAAATAATTGGAATATTTTCCAATTATAATCGAAGATATTTTCTAAGTACAGAAAATAAAAGAGGCCAATATATGGAAATGTTTTCCAATTAACGTGATTGACTATTGAAAATATTTGGTTAACAAATATTGATTAAGAAATGGAGAAGTAATCTAATTAATGAAATATTAATTAAGGGCTCAGTGATTTGTTTGATATTTGGATGAACACTTGTTTGTATCGGTAGTTAAATCACCGACTATCGAAACACTTATTTTTATTCGATAGTTAAATCACAGACTATCGAAGTTTTGACCATCGTTGTCAATATGGAGAGACCGGTTGGATTATTATCCGAAGAACCACTCCGTATTGGCAGTAGCGTTGCGAATCAGATTATGTGAAGATAATCGAAGACGGAGTAAAAGTGCAAGGGCTTTTTCCATTAATGGAAATTGTGCCTTCGGTTTCGTTCAATCCCAGAACGAACGAATATGGACGAATGTCTGACAGAATAGTTCCAATGATCGAAAGAGTTGGACTGTACAAATATATATGGTGGCCAACGGATTTATTCCCTTCGCATAATATCCAGAATCTATTTGTGCAGATCCAACTAATGATTAACGGATCTGATAATGTGGCATTCAAAGTGATCGTGTTATCAATGAATGGAAAGTAAGCGTAGCTTCTAGCCTCAACATCCGGTAAATGACAAAAATCGGGCAGGCAACATGGCTAAGTCGGTCGCACCGAAGTAGGGTGTATAATCACCTATCTAGAGAATATTCATTTGCTTCTTTAATCTATCAATGCTGTCCCATATATATACGGGAAACGGTTGCTGATCCCAACCGTTGGTGATGTACATTCGATACACTCAAGAGAAATGAGTGGTCGGTCATGTATGGCTGAGTTGCAAGATGTTCTTGTTGAACTCCAGTGTATCGTTCCTAGAGTACACTGATCGGAAGGTGGTTCCATACCTTGTCGGAGTTAGAAATCCATTATCCAATACGTGCTTGCGGTTTTGATTTGTATATTATATATGTGGAACGTGAGCTGCAAGCGTTTCCACTAGATTGTTATTTATGTGATTTAGACACTATTATAATATCAAAAGAGTTGATATAAAGATTATTTTGGATTCTCATAAGGGAAAAACCCGTTCCGTTATACGGCGTGGTCTTATGAGATATCGTTTACTTGTCTCAAACTGTTTTAAACTGTTTACTCATACCAGTCCCATGACTGACCCGGAGTTTATTTTCTATGTTTTCCCTAAGCTCTTGGGTGCTCGAATTTGTACGAGCAGTCAAGTAGTTCAGATGTTTTCAGATATCCTTGGAGGAGCTTGGAGCAGGAGGCTTCAGCGTTAGTTATCTAGTGTTATTTCCGCTGTAATTGTAAGTGTTGTACTCTGGTGATGATGTATGTATACAGTTAAAAGTTTGTATTTCAAAAATCTGTTATATATTATATTTTGTTCCGCTGCGATGTGAGATTCTGTGTTGTGTTTATGTTCTTCTTTTTCTTCTATTCTAAGTTTCTATCTTATCTATCCTCACCCTCTAATTTCTTTCATTAACGATCTGGAATTTTTGACTCTTGAACGGTTGTTCAAAGTCAAAAAATTTCGGGCTGTTACAGTTGGTATCAGTGCTTAGGTTGAGCGAATACCTAGGCTTGTGTGTCATGTGCCCATTAGAGATAGGGTCAGTAGTACCCTAGAATGAGTTGAGTGTATATATACGAGAGCGCGTATTTGTTAGTTAATATAAAAACTGTTTTATATTGTGTTAATTGGTTTGACAAGTGGTTTATGAATTCTGGTCGATATGGGAAGTACAACTGTATCGATAGGTATTTCTAAACACTTGAACAGAACAATTCAACACGATATTGTTTTTAAGTGGGTAAATGAAATAATTTACTCAAAATTCTATTTTGATAGAAAATGAATAATTTTCTTAAATTATTATAATACATGGATGTGTTGGATGTTAAAATTATAATCGAATAAGATTATAAGAAATGAAATGGTTATATATAACCAAGTGGAATTTGTATAGAAATAAGATATACAAACGAGATGAAATGGAATTAAATTCAAACCAGAATTCAGAATTTCAAAATCCTGGGAGTTTGGAAAATATTTTTCTAAATGAATATCAAATAATATAGCACTGAACTCATTCAGTAGCTGGGAAATAACTCTGGTGATGAGTCAACCATCATCGGTGTTCATTTTCGAATTTCTAAGTGATGGATTGCTACCTTAGAAAAGTTTTGATGGAAATTTATTTATTTTTTTTGAAAAAAAAATATAGTTATTGGAAAATTCAAAAGTTTTGAATTGAAACGGAAATAAATATATTTCTATATTTATTTCTGTAATTTCAAAGGAGATCTGAAATAAGAACCCAGGAATTTGAAGGATTGAAATCAAATTTAACTTAAGTAAGTTAAATAGACCGAAGTGAATAAATTGATCAGAATCAACTTAAATGAAATTGGAATGCATATGAATGTGAATATATGGATCAGAAATCATTTAGATTACATGCAATAAGTATATATGAATGTAAGCTTATATGAGAAACCAAAGTGTTGGTGAAACTAAATTAGTAGAAATGTGAATAGTTATGTTCAACTAGAATTAAGTAAGATTTTGAACAGAAAATGGGTTAGTAACACATTTTCTACCTTAGTAATTTCGGGGACGAAATTCATTTAAGGGGGAAAGATTGTAATGACCCGAGATTTCGCTTAACTAAATTTAAAATATTTAAATCTGGATTTAAATATTGAGTTGAGAATAAATGGAAATTTATATTTGAGTTAACAATTTAATAATCAATTTCGATTTAATATCGAATACATTAATTTATCGAAATACGAAGTCAATTGAATTCAAAATTTAATTTAAAATAAGTACAGTTCAAATAATATATAGGAAATTTTATTTGAATTTATAACGATAATAATATTAGTTTATCATCGAAGGAATTAATTGTTCTGAAATTAATTTATATCGAATTAAATTAATATCTTGTACAGATGATCGAATTGGACTTCGTGACCTATCCCAGTGTGTCCGGAATGGTGGTTAAACCATATGATTGACAGTTAGTGGGTTCAGAGAGGAGTTCAAAATCAGGGTGTGTTTAATTAAAGGATATAGATAATTTAAATTAATTAAAAACCGAAACAAAACATACGGTGGCCTCCTTATTTCCACAAGTTAAAACATACGGTGGCCTCCTTATTTCCACAAGTTAAAACATACGGTGGCCTCCTTTATCTCCACAAAAGGGTGGCCTTGCTGTTCAAACCGTATACCGCACCTTCCCCTTTAAAATGCCTTGGCAATCGAAACCAAATTCATTCTTCAGTTCCTCAAATCGGAAATGGCCTTCTGCTTCTAATCAAGGAAACCGCAGCTACCTTTTTATCAAAATCGAAAGGGGCGAGCTACTTGAAACTCGAACCTGGTCTGGAGGAACTCGCGAATAGTGTTCAAAAGGGGTACGCAGCTTTTTCTGGTGACAATCAGAACATCAACGTCGAGCTTCTGGGTTCGAAGGGCACTCGAATTCGGTCAGAAAGAAGAAGATGGAAATCGCGATTCCAACAGAAGGATTGAAGCTCGACTTTTCAATCGAGGTAGTTGCGAGATCTGGGAAGACGTTCGAAGCAGTAAAGGAAAGCGAAGTCGTGAGTGAGGATTGGCGTTGGTTCATCGTCGCCGGACGAGGGTGATGTTGATGCGCGATTTAGGGTAGCGGAGGGTAAATCACGAATCGCGATGAGGACTGTTTGAGCTGGGTATCGTGATGTCCAGTGGAAAGTGGAAGCGATGGAGGCGACGCTGGTATATAGGGACTGGGGTTCGATTGTCTGGTGATAAACTGGGGGTGGTAACGGAGTTTGAACGTACTTGGTGAAATAGAAGGGGATGAACGAGAGTGGTTCGAGCATCTCAGTGATGAACAAGGTGACTAATGTCTCTGGATTTTTGGCTTTACTTCCTGAAGCAGGCTGTGTGTTTCGAATTCAAGAAAGAAGAAAAATCATTAAGGTATACGTTTTACTTAGGATAATTAATTTATTTATTCTCTAAGTTGATTTAAAATAATGATAACATAATCGATAAATGAAATAAATTATCGTAGGTACAAAATGAAATATATGCGAGACAATTTGAGTAGGGTCGTAGAAGGTGAATTGGAAATGGAAATCAGAATAGATCGGATTAAAGGAATATCACGGTGAGCAAATCTCACCTTTTATTTAGAATTATTTTTATATAGTAAAAAATAATTGTCTGTGCTTGTTTGAATGCTATCTGATGGTTTTAAAAATATATATTAGTTATTTAGGATATATATATATATATATATATATATATATTGGGTTGATGATTGGTTGGATTCCCGCAGTCTCATTAGCGGATGCCCGCGGTACCGTAGCGGATGATTACCCTATACGCCCCACGCTATGATTAGTGGATGACCTTCTCAAAAGCAGGATGGTATTATTTATGTGCTAACGTCTGTGATGCAGGAAAAAAAAAACAGGTTGGAGGAATCCAACTGGATTCCTCAAAAAAAAATATTGTTTGTTTATTTGTTTGCATATATACTGTCATATATGATGTGTTAGAAAAATAAACAATTGGTTTGTTCGGTGTTTAAATCTCACTGGGCCTAAGTGTTGATATTTATAAAAATATCATGAAAAGGATATTTGATTTAAAAGGGAAAATTCTATTTGTCTAAATAGAATTTGAATTTCAAAATGAATTCAAATATGCAATTTGAATATAGAATTTGAATAAGAGATTCGAAATGAGAATTCAAATGGAATTTGAATAAGAGATTTGAATATAGAATTTGAAATATAGAATTTCAAAGAAGAATTGAAATGAATGGAAATATAGAATTTCAAAGAAGAATTGAAATGAATTGAAATATAGAATTTCAAAGGGGTTTAAAATGGTTTTGAATATAGAATTCAAAGAGAATTAAAAAGGAATTTGAATAAGGAATTTGAATAAGGAATTCGAATATGGAATTTAAAGATAGAATTTGAATATAGAAATTCAAATGGATTTTTAATAGAATTTAAAATAAAGGAAAACTCGAAGATAGAATTTGAATATAGAAATTCAAATGGATTTGTGAACATAGAATTTGATAGAGGAAATTCAAATGGATTTGTGAACATAGAATTTGAATAAGGAAATTCAAATGGAATTTCAAGTATAGAAATTGAATATAGAATTTAAACGGGATTTGAATAAAGGAAATTCAAATTGAATATAGAAATTCAAGTGGGAGTTGAATTAAGGAAATTTGAATAAAGAGAATTCAAATAGAATTGAATATAGAATTTGAATATAGAAATTCAGTGGAATTTGAATATGGAATTTGAATATATATTTATATATATTCGAACGAGTTTGAAATATAAATTATAAACAATGTTAAATGTTTATATTTATATAAATAATTAAAACGAACGCGCCGCGACGCGGTAGTTCGTGATTTGGCACGTCTAACTTCAATTGAGTATATAGAACTCAATTGAAATCGGAATTCGTTGAAACAAGAATCGTCAGGACCGATTGAATAATAGTTTTCTAATGAAAGAGAAAAATATGGATTTCGTCGTTTAGATTTTGAGTTAAGTCAAAATCAAATTTTCAGAAAAACAGCGCCATATTCGTTATAAAAACGATAACGGTTTATTTAAATAAATATAAGGATTTTTAACTAAATAAAAATCCAAATCTCCATTTGAAAAATATAGAATTGAGTTATAAAAAAAATATGCGAACTCAAGTGAAGTAAAAGAAATGATTTTTGAAAACAAAAAAATCATATTTTGATTATTGAATAGAATTAACTAAGTCGAAGCGAGATTAGTTAATCGAGTTTTTGAAGTTGAACTTTAAAAGGAGAATTGGATTTGTATATATATATATTCGAAATCGAATATAGAACGTGAATTGAAAATGAAATTCAATTAGTTTATAATCGAGTTGAAATATATTTGGATATGTTATATTCAAATATCAAAGTAATATAGGCAAAAGAGTTAATTTGCAAACTGATAAATGAATTAGTTAAAACGATTGAATTGAGCAAACTGTGAATAAGTAAATTAACTTGTGATTTCATATTCAAACCGAATATGAAACTAGAAATGGAAAAAGGGAATTTGATTTGTATAAGCAAGTGGAATCAAATCTGAACATGTTATGTTCAACCCTTTAAATAAAATGAGAAATAGGGCCAATTAACGAATTAGTTAAAACGATTGAACTGAGTTAAAAATGATCAGAGTAAGTTGTAGTGAATTGGAAATGGATAGACATATGTTAAACAGGTTTGGAATAAAGTGGAATAAAGTATAGAAGAGATATAAATAGAGTGCTCGACAATAAGGTATGTATTTAATTCGTATATGAGATTTTATGCGCCGTATCGGCAAGCCGCTTGGCTTTTTCTTTTTCTTTTTGATTGGAGAAGGACCGGGGAAGATATTTGAAATTTCCCGATGCTCCCGGTACAAAGGAGGTTATGGCGAATTTTTCCGGAAAATTAAGGAGTTAGAATATTTTTAAGAAATTTCGATAGTTAGAAATTAGTGTATCGATGTATATAGAAGTCGATAAGAAAACTAACTTAAAAATAAAATAGGTAAATCAAAAAGGAAATTTAGGAATAAAATCATCGTAAGAATAGAAAGAGAAAAGTATACGTGTTTTAAAAGAGGATAATTGATTTGAATGGTATTGATTTATTCGAGTAAGTAGTCTTGTCTGTTTTGACGTTAAATGTTATTCATCAAGGTCTGAGAGGTAATTATACCCCAACTTGGTTGATTTCATGATATACCGATAAGTAGCAAGATTCAGGCTCGAAGATCAATGTTGAATAAGAGATTTAGATGAATACAAATATTTAGGTTGTCGTAACGATGTTTTACATAACACCTGTTTTAACCCAAATAAGAGTAAGTTTGGAAATAGAATAACGAATATTTCCTAAGTTTAGAAATAAACGAGTTCGGGAAAGAGATAAATAATTGGAATATTTTCCAATTATAATCGAAGATATTTTCTAAGTACAGAAAATAAAAGAGGCCAATATATGGAAATGTTTTCCAATTAACGTGATTGACTATTGAAAATATTTGGTTAACAAATATTGATTAAGAAATGGAGAAGTAATCTAATTAATGAAATATTAATTAAGGGCTCAGTGATTTGTTTGATATTTGGATGAACACTTGTTTGTATCGGTAGTTAAATCACCGACTATCGAAACACTTATTTTTATTCGATAGTTAAATCACAGACTATCGAAGTTTTGACCATCGTTGTCAATATGGAGAGACCGGTTGGATTATTATCCGAAGAACCACTCCGTATTGGCAGTAGCGTTGCGAATCAGATTATGTGAAGATAATCGAAGACGGAGTAAAAGTGCAAGGGCTTTTTCCATTAATGGAAATTGTGCCTTCGGTTTCGTTCAATCCCAGAACGAACGTATATGGACGAATGTCTGACAGAATAGTTCCAATGATCGAAAGAGTTGGACTGTACAAATATATATGGTGGCCAACGGATTTATTCCCTTCGCATAATATCCAGAATCTATTTGTGCAGATCCAACTAATGATTAACGGATCTGATAATGTGGCATTCAAAGTGATCGTGTTATCAATGAATGGAAAGTAAGCGTAGCTTCTAGCCTCAACGTCCGGTAAATGACAAAAATCGGGCAGGCAACATGGCTAAGTCGGTCGCACCGAAGTAGGGTGTATAATCACCTATCTAGAGAATATTCATTTGCTTCTTTAATCTATCAATGCTGTCCCATATATATACGGGAAACGGTTGCTGATCCCAACCGTTGGTGATGTACATTCGATACACTCAAGAGAAATGAGTGGTCGGTCATGTGTGGCTGAGTTGCAAGATGTTCTTGTTGAACTCCAGTGTATCGTTCCTAGAGTACACTGATCGGAAGGTGGTTCCATACCTTGTCGTAGTTAGAAATCCATTATCCAATACGTGCTTGCGGTTTTGATTTGTATATTATATATGTGGAACGTGAGATGCAAGCGTTTCCACTAGATTGTTATTTATGTGATTTAGACACTATTATAATATCAAAAGAGTTTATATAAAGATTATTTTGGATTCTCATAAGGGAAAAACCCGTTCCGTTATACGGCGTGGTCTTATGAGATATCGTTTACTTGTCTCAAACTGTTTTAAACTGTTTACTCATACCAGTCCCATGACTGACCCGGAGTTTATTTTCTATGTTTTCCCTAAACTCTTGGGTGCTCAAATTTGTACGAGCAGTCAAGTAGTTCAGGTGTTTTCAGATATCCTTGGAGGAGCTTGGAGCAGGAGGCTTCAGCGTTAGTTATCTAGTGCTATTTCCGCTGTAATTGTAAGTGTTGTACTCTGATGATGATGTATGTATACAGTTAAAAGTTTGTATTTCAAAAATCTATTATATATTATATTTTGTTCCGCTGCGATGTGAGATTTTGTGTTGTGTTTATGTTCTTCTTTTTCTTCTATTCTAAGTTTCTATCTTATCTATCCTCACCCTCTAATTTCTTTCATTAACGATCTGGAATTTTCGACTCTTGAACGGTTGTTCAAAGTCAAAAATTTTCGGGCTGTTACACCTAGACTACTCCAATTATTCCCACGAGTCCTCTTCTTTTCTTCTCTCTGTTTCTTTTCTTCCCCTCCTCCTAATATACCATGTGCACTGTGTGCACATGCACCAACTCCTCAATGATAACCTTGCCCCTCCAACTATCTGCACATATGTCGACTCCCCTCCTAAACTAATTCTCCTCATCTAAATTTCAAATGCTTCACTGATATAAAATTCCAAGAATTTAATATTTAACCCAACACACTTCCAAACCTCTTCACAGTGTCGACAACACCAAAATCTTATATAATTTTGAGTCGCAAGATATAGGCAACATAAAACTGGTTTGGAAAAGAAAATGTGAAGTGTTCACTCACATATTTTGTTTACTTCTTTAGTTTCTTGTTTATTGGTTTACACGTTTCTAGATCTAATATGCATACTAAATTGTTTTAACGCACACCTTGGAGCTTAAAACATATTAATTCATATCATCATATATGAAATAGTAGGATTTGAATGGCAACAGGGAGCTTACTCACGGATTCATGGTTACAATTTTCATGGTTTTCGGTTTCAGATGTTAACATTGTTGAAACGAAAATCACAGACCAATATATACATATACAGGTTATAGAAGACGCAAGATGCACACAAACACTACACGTAACCATAAATAACTTGTATGCATTCAACATCAGCCAAATGATTAAGATTTTACAAAGGATAAAAAGAGGGTTTACTCACTGATTCCTAGTGCTCTGTTCTAACAGATTTGACACGAGGTTCAAATTTGATAATACAAAGCATTCAAAACATATATACATACCCTTGTCTCTACATCGTAATACATATAGACAATCAGGGAAATTAAAAGGGGAAAAAGAAGGTTTACTCACTAATATAAGCGTTCACATCCTTGACTAACATTTCAGATCTGCTCCCTGGCTCTTGGCTATTTTAGTTCAGGTTTGTTTGCATTTGTTTTCAATGAAGTGTGTGAATATGTGTGGTGTTCATGAAGTGTATTTATAGCTAGAAAATTGTAGGCACAAGATGGATAGGTTTTAACTTATGCAGGGTATATTTCAACAGCCTGATCATGATTGAAATGAGGTGTAGTTATGGTTTTTCATTACTAGTTCTTCTAGGCTGTAAGGACTGGGAATTTCGCTCGATCCGAATCATTCGCTAAACCGCTCAAGACCGTTCGAAACGTCTGATTGTTTTGAGAACACGACAAAATAGAACGCAGACAGAAGAACATTTCATTGTATATTACAACAATTCCATCAGAATACAAGAATATATAGAATATGAATAAATATTACACAGAAAATATCAGAGATTTAAATTACATTTAAATACATTACTGCAGCGGAAAATAATACAAAACACAACTGAAGGAGATATACGGATACAAAGCTTTCTGAATATCATTCCAGCTATAAACCAGGATCCTGTGAATATAAATCTGCAAAACCAAAACTACTAGCTGCCCGTGTCAAAAGAAGGGCACCCAGAGTTTAGGTTAAAACAATAAACTCCAGGTCAGTCATGTGACTGGTGTGAGAACTAAAACAGTTATTTAAAACTTTACTTTAAATCAGATATATCAAGGGACCACGCCGTATAACACGGAACGGGTTTCCTCCCAAGAATACCAGTGCATATAACAAAACAGCGCAATGCTTTTTGAAAAAAATGAAGCTATTATAAGACCCAGGTCCTATCACACAATGCAACGCAAGCCGGGGGACAGGGTTTTCCCTTATAATAGCCAAACATGCTTAGTACGTTTAAAACAAATCATTTGATACTATTACAAGTGCATAGTGTATAAAGCAACTTCAAATCTTAAGTATCAATCATAGACGGCATGGGTACCATATATCATGTTGCCATACTAGTTCTACAATTAAAACCGCAAAATCACGTATTTGCAAATTGGATTTCCATATGTGAACCGCGGCAAAAGATAGTCCTCTACCGATTTGAGACTGTCTAGCCCGAGCCTCAGGCAAGTACTCAGTCAATCCTTTGGATCGTCAGGGTCGGTCCACCGATGTGGATTAAATGCCTGAACACTGCGTTTCCCCAACCTTTGGGGCGTAAATGAGCCAACGAATGACTCCATCGGCTTCACATAGTCACCGATATATCTGAGGCGCCTCGCAACAGCAACAACCACATAAGTCAAACTCGTCAGGGCATGTAAAACCACTGACGCCACTTCTAACTAGAAAGAAACGCATGTTCTCCCTGAGGTCCTCTCCCGTTTTTGGTTCACCACCGGGATGTGAGGCTCGCGAATCAACGTTACACAAAGCTACGCCACACAGGCCGTGCTTTGATCATCAACCACAAGACTTTGCTATTCAACAAAAGCCTTGATCCGTTGTCACTTAGGCATGCCACACAGGCAATTCATTCCATGTGATGGATATCCATCAATATATAATCCCTGAGCTCGTACGTCTCAGAGAAGGGCGTTAAGCAAGAGAATAAATTATCCGCCGCCAAACAGATATATATTTAATAGAAATCAATCACACTGACTAAAATCCAATGTCAGACACACAGTCCATTTACAAGTTCGTTCTTGGTCTGAACGAAACCGGAGGCACCTAGTACCTTGCATATCCATCGATCTCCAAGTACGTCTGGACGACCACTATCTGATTCCATCCTCTTGGGTGTACAGCCCAATCAAGATAATCAGTAATCAACCAAACGACGTGAAGACCTCCGGTCTTTAACCACCGTCTTCATCTTCGACTAATCGTCGAATTAGTTATTCAGAATGGGATAAACCCGGTGTTTCTGAATAACTCATGTATATAATAAACAAGTGTTACACAAACACATCATAAACCTCATTCCAATTCATCAATCACTAACCGTAAATTAGCAAGAGAATAATTCCCCAAACATTAACCACGAAGGTCGAAACCAACATCAGATCAACACCCAAGAAACCATTCATCTTAGCTAATTTTCAATTAGTTTCTAAATTCCACATTCTTAGGGAAAGGTTCCCATTAATTTTATCAAAGATAAATTCTTTAAATTTATTCTTTAATCTTCTTTTGAATATCAATTCAACTAGTCGGGGTTAACGAACCTCACCGAAGTAATCATTTGTTTTAATTTCCCAACCCCAACCTATTCATCCCAAGAAGTAAAACTGGTAATACTTCATATCTAACACCACGGTGTTATTGGTAAATTCAATTACCATTTCGCGTTTAAATCTAATTAAAGATTTAACTATCGCCTAGAGCAAAACTGGTGATACTCCATTCTCGATCTTTTCAATCTAATTAAAGATTCCTTAAAACTCCACTTAGTTTTAATCTTTAACTGGGTTAAAGAACCAGTGTCATTTAAAACACGGTTCACGATAAACCCCAAAATTTCATCACATTTCAATCAGTCCCTAACCGTAAATTAGCAAATGAGCAATTCACTAAGTATTAACCCCGAAGGCCGAAACCAACATCAGATCAATACCCCAGAAACCGTTCAACTTAACCAATCTCCAGTTAGTTTCTGATTTTATTAACTCTTTTGGGTCTAAGAACAATATTATCGAAGATACCGTTCACGACAACCCAAAATTACATTCCATTAATTATCGGGTTAAAGAACAAGTGTTATTTAAAACACTGTTCACGATAAACCCAAAAATCAATACCAATTCAATTCCAATTAAATACCATCTAATTGGTACACTTCATTATATCTAAATAAAAAGACTTAATCTTTTTCTCAACTGGGTTTAAGAACCGTGTTAATGAAGAGACCATTCACGACAAACACAAATCACATTTGATATTAAATACGAGGCTCTGAACAGAAAATATATCGGCTTATATTCAATATCAAATTCTACGACCAACAAATATCGTATTGGAAATAATGATATAAATATATCTTTCAAATTCCCATAACAATATCTGTTTAATCCCGTAATCCAACATCGAAATAATCCAAAGACAATTTCGATTCAAATCCATTCCAGTTCAATTATTGGAAATTCTGGTTACTTTTAAAACCCTTTTCAAATTCAATTTATTTATTTAAAAATAAATAGAATTATAATTCTAGTTCAAAACTAGTTCATTTCGTTAAAAATCTATTTTTATCTTTTCAAATATGGACTTTTTCATCCCAATTCTTCCCAAATCATTTCTTATGATTTTACACAAATTATTACTATTTTTAATAATTTTATCCAGGCCCGTACAGTCGATTTCCATCAACGGCCATCGAACTGCACTTACAACGACCTTTTCCAAATTTATTTGGACATAATTCCAAATCCAACCGTTAGATTTCAAATTTTTATTATCCGTTAGAAAGCTCTTTTCTATATGAACCCAACGGTTCCGGTTTTAGGAGAATCCGACGGTCGGATCTCCCGCAATGTCCATTCGAAGCTATTGTCGAAATTCGCGAACTGCCGCGGAGCGGCGCGTTCTATTCAGGCCATTATATATATAATATATTATATATATAATATATTATATATATTTCGTCGATTTCCTTTTAAAACGTATTTTATAAATCGTTTTTAATTCGTTTTCAAAACGATTTCAACTTCATTTCAAATTCAAATCAAAACTGAATTTTTCCTTATAAATTCGTTTTACTTTCATTTCAAATTGATTTCAATTCAAATCGATTTTTAATTCAATTTCAGTTCGTTTTCAACCCAATTCAATTTCAATTCGAATTCAATTCTATTCAATTTCAATTAGAATTCATTTCTATTCAATTTCAATTAGAATTCTTTTTCAATTTGAATTCAATTCTATTCAATTTCAATTAGAATTCATTTCATTTTCAATTCAATTTGAATTCTAATTCATTTCAATTCAATTCGAATTCTAATTCGTTTCAATTCGAATTCTAATTCGTTTCAATTCAATTTAATTCGAATTTCATTTCAAAATATTCGATTTTGAAATCACTTTTCAATATTCATTATAAAAACGAATATAATTGATATAAATATCGTTCACGTCAAAATGGCGTCAATCTTATCAACACGGCTTTTTATTTTTCTATTTCAAATATACTATTCAAATATTTCGTTTCAAATATTTCTTCTCAAATATTTTATTCAAATATTTCTCTTCAAATATTCTATTCAAATATTTCGTTTCAAATATTTCTCTTCAAATATTCTATTTCAAAACTGGAATGAGGCCCAATCAATTACCATATAATGTTGATTATATGGATTTTCTACAACACCTGTATAAAATAACGACGATAAATGATCAACCATCATACAGAGTGCACCACACAACTGCATAAGCATTAAATATAAATATTTAATGCTTATAACAGCCTGTCAATCGATCGATCGACATACTACTAATTATTGGGATTAGTGTATGTCATATATCATCCCAATACCCATGTGGGGTTTCAATCAATCAAACACAGATTTTATTTGTGCAGTTGGGCGATGTGTAAAATTTATCGTCCCAATCCATATCAGTCAAATGTGTGTATATAAACAAATCGTCCGATTTGTTTATATTTATTTATTTCATTTCATATACACGTTAAAAAATCTATTTTCAACTATAAAATATTTTTAACTATATAAATATTTTATTTCATTTCACATCACATCACACAATCAACTACACATCAAAATCAAACAAACAAGCATACAAGTCGCCCATGGTCTGTGGACGACGGGTGTCGGGTGCTACTAAACACCGTCTGCATCCTAGTATATATTTTAACTAGAAATAAATTTAAAAGTGAGGAGTTCTCACCGACTATCTAAACCAACGCCACGACTCTTCATATGTAGAAAATCTCCGCCATTTCTTCTTTCATCATTTTCGTCATCCGTATTCACTACATATATAAAAATCGAATTTTTACTTCGCTATTCAATATATAAAAATCGAATTTTTACTTCGCTATTCAATATATAAAAATCTAATTTTTTCTTCGTTATTCAATATATAAAAATCGAATTTTTACTTCGCTATTCAATATATAAAAATTGAATTTTTACTTCGCTATTCAATATATAAAAATAGAATTTTTACTTTGCTATTTAATATATAAAAATCGAATTTTTACTTCGCATGAAACCTCTAAAAAAACATACCTTTGTTTAAAACAAAGATCCTATTTTTATGAATCCTCCTTCAATGTAAAAATCGCATCTTTATGTTATAAAAACCTCATTTTATACGTACAAAATTCTAACTCTTCATGTATAAAAATCTAAACTTTTACAATGAAAAATTCTATCTTTCATAATTAAAAATCACTTCTTTTTCTTACTATGCCCTTACATAAATTTAAAACATTGTTATACATACTTTTATACAGTGATGTGATTTAAAAATCATAGTTTTACTCACTTAAATAAATAAAAACAATAAAACAAATATATAAAAAGGCTCACCGGCGCGTCGGAGGCTGAAGGTGGCAGGGGAAGGGCTCTGAATGGTCGGAGAGTGTCTCAGGAGGTGGCGCCGACGGTTAGGGTTTCAAAAAGGGGGAGGGGGTTGCGGTTCGGTTTAACAGCAGAGGGGGAGGGAAGAGAAGGAAGGAGCGGGAGAAGAAGAGGGGGGAGGGCGAGAGTAAGGGGAGGGTGGTCGGAGCGGCGCCCGCTCTGGCGGCGCGATGGCCAGCGCGCCTGGCGACGCGCGATTCCTCCCCCCTTTTTCTCTTTTTTTCCTAAATCGATTGAATGAGACGGGGAGGGGGGGCTGAAGAGTTATAGAGAGGGAGATTTTTTATTTAATTATTTAATTTCAAAAGCAACTTTTTATTTCGACCTCGAAATCGAACACACCGCCTATCGTCCCTAGCGTATTACCCCCATCACGAACACAATGGGATATGTCACGTAGGCCAATTCGATCGTTACGATCAGTTTTCGTTTAAAATCAACATATAACTCTATATATTGAATTTCAATGCGCATTTCAATTTATCGGGGCCACACATGGACTGGAAAAATCCCAGAAAAATATTTTCTAGCTTCGTATTGACGATACAGTCCTAACAAAACTAATTTCGTCGAATTCTGAGAACGTTTGAAAAATGGCCATTTCCCAATCGATTAAAATGAAATAAAACTGGTCAAACGCGTTTTCCTTTGCCACGCTCACATATTGATTCGAAAAATTACGAATTTTGAAACCTAGCAATAACTAGACATCACGGATCCAAAAAAAGTGGTTTCGTCGAAACCGAGGTCGTTTGCAAAATTTCTATTTTTAAGGGCCGAAATTCCATATCGACTATTCTGATTTTTCAACTGGACATATCTTTTGATTCCCGCTATGAAAATTTGATTTTTTGGATTCATTGGAAAGATATTCTCAAATAGATTCTAATATTTTTGGTTTCACTAAAATCCGGTTTATTTTGCACCGGTACATTCATTTGAAGTTTGAAATCGAATTATCGAACTACCGCGCCATTTTTAATTCCTTTTATAATTATAAAGAATTATTCATATTCTACCGACGATCTTTATAAATATATATGTTCGAATTCTATTCAAAATAGATTTCTCGTCGTTATTATTTAAAATAATTCATTTTAAATAATCAAAATTTCACTAAAATTGCCAAAATAAATTTTTTAAATTGGCCCAGATTTCCGGGTTATTACACAGGCTTTGTAGTGAAGGTTTAGCTACGAATTGATGTGCTCATTTGTGTACAAATCCCATGTGCAAATGGGTTAACAAATTGGCTTTGTAGTGGGTAGGTGTGCAGGCTGGTCTAGACTTGCTTTAAAGTGGTATTTTGAGGCATGTGTGCAACAGCCTTATGTAGTGTGATGTACTTGCTGCTGCAGTAGTCTAAATGAAAGTGATGTTTGTACAAATTTCTACCAAAGTCTTCTAACTTTGCTGCCAAGCAAGCCGACCTATGCATGTTCTTGTTGTTCATACTCCATGTGCAAATAAATGTTGATTAAAAATAAAATAAATGCTGAGTACAATTACATTTATGTGTGAGGGAACTTGCAACAGCCTATCTGCCTATCAGTTTAGCTGTACACATATGCCCTTATGCATACTTATATATGAAGTAAGATTGCCAATTTTACTTTATATCTATTAGTTATTATAGGTGGTTTTCACATTTATATGAATTATGAGCAAATTTATATGTGAACAAGGATGTGAAAACAACAAGCATTAGTCAACGTATATATATACATACAACAAGGTAAGTTAATATATATACACACGTGATTTTATCAACATTATCAAATTAATGAATAGCTTGCATAAATGAATATTTTCCTTTGGTTTTCTTTCCCATAAAGAAATCACATTTTACATAAGCAAATTCTTATTTTAACGTCAATTAAGTAAAAATCCAATTTTATCTTAATTGCCTTCCAATAATATATTATTTTACTTAATTAGTTTATATTCACAAATTTATAATATAAAAATATAAACGCTCATTACTTGTTTAATAT
The DNA here is from genome assembly GCA_030737875.1 of Allium sativum. NCBI lineage: Eukaryota > Viridiplantae > Streptophyta > Magnoliopsida > Asparagales > Amaryllidaceae > Allium > Allium sativum. The sequence goes on along the minus strand of CM060912.1, from coordinate 304,074,436 downwards.
ACACAAATACGTATTGGTTAAGGAAATTTGAAACCGTTAATATGTTCTTGGAATTCTCTGATATTTACCAAATATATAAATCTTATTTATTAAATTACATTAAATTACCGGTATAATCTATACATTATAGATTATAGAACTAGTCAAAAACTGGGCCGATACAACAAGCATGCAATGGAATGTCCTCATTGCCATACTTTGAAATTTAAAATGAAAAAACAAGAAGAATTGGTAAAAATCAAAAAACAACCATGAAAAGTATTGAAACACTTTCCAAAATTCCGAGATTAACAAGGTTGTACATTGTGCCATGGATAGCTCAAAAAATGTCATGGCATAGTGCAGTAAAACCACGTTGGAATTCGATGCATCATCCCATTGACTCGGCTGAATGGAGAACACTTAAAATCAAGTGGCACAAGTTTGCTAGAAATGGAAGAAATGTTTGGCTTGGCATTGCTAATGACGGGTTCAATCCTAGTACAGACCTTTCAAGTAGCTATAGTTGTTGGCCCTGTGTATATGGTTCCTTATAACTTACCCCCGTTGTTGTGCATGAAATAAGAATTTTAAATGTTGTGTTTGTTAATTCCTGGACCAAAGGCACCATGTCAAGATATCAATGTCTACTTGGAACCTCTTGTAGATGAGTTAAAACAACTTTGGATAGGAGTACTTGCATATGACATGGACAAGAAATAACATTTCACTTTGAGAGCAATGATACTATAGGGAATTAATGATCTACCTCCATTTGGAAATTTATCTGATTGTTTAACACATGGTTATAAAGCATGTCCTATTTGTGCAACGGAAACATAATCGGAACACATCGGCAATAAGATTGTTTATATGAAGTATATAAGGTTTTTTAAAGAGTGATCATCCATATGGAGCACTCAAACATGGATGGTATAAAGATACAGAGGATAAGGAACCTCCAACACGATTGATAGGATCGACACTGTTGCAAAAGCTTTGTCATATAAGATATGTACCAGGTAAATTAACGAAAAACCAAAAACACGTGATAAATGATATCGATTGTGATGATGAATATTTTGAAAATGAGAACGAAGACAATGAAAAACCGACATGGTACAAGAAGTCTATTCGTTTTTCCTTACAGTATTGGAGTGGTCATAATATGTGACATATTATTGATGTGACACACACTTAAAAGAATGTAGCAGAGCATTTATTAACTTTTTGTTTGATAAGAACAAACAATCTTCTAAATTTGCATTCGACAAAAATCATAATATGCAGTGCTGCCAGATTCTTAAGGATGCAAAACTTCGAACATGCTTCCTGACTAAACCTAGCAACTTGGTAAATATCCAGCCACCTAGTTTGAATATTAGAAAGTCATATGACTACCGTGTTATAATTCAATATTTTATTCCTGTGATGGGTCAATATGCATATCTAAAGAACCATTATTTAAGACATGCAATATTACAAGTATTGTAACGACCCAGATTTTTGACTGTTCAAATCGACAATAAATCACACATGTCAACCCAAACAAATCACCAACCCAGATAGTTATTTGGAAAAAAAAAAGAAAAAGGAGAAAGAAGAGAAAACAATCGCAGAATCTCACAGCGGAAGGACAACATATAATAAACAAATAATGGTTCAAAAGCATTTAAAAAAACATATACATTCGAGTTATATTTTCTCAATCATCAGAGTTACACTTGTACAAATACATACAGTAATGCAGCGGAAATAAAGTGCGGCAGAAAAATATATATACAATAGAGATATATACCAAATTTTCGTCTTCGATCTCCAAGGCAAGGTAGTCTTCGTTAACTACAAAACTTCTACTGACCCGAGCGTATTGCATAAAAAGAAAACGCAACAAACACTCAGATCAGTACTAAATCATTCTCATATTAGTCAAATTAAACTACGAAATAACCTGAGTGTCATGGGTACAGTAACTCAAGAGATGTTACGGGATTTTCCATCACTCAAGGATCCGTTAAACTAATTCGTACATAGTATAATATGCTATTATTGTAATGTCTATTCAGTAAAGTAAACATAATGAAAATAGCATAAACGGGATTACATTTTTACCCTTACACCGTTTAAAACACCATATTCTATATAGTACTGTAAACCCACCATAAACTGATGGCATTAGAGGGCACTCCATAGGTATGGCACAAATCAAAATCGTATGCATATCGATAAGGATAAATATGACAAGGCACTCGAGGCAATGCCCAGGGTAGGATTCTCCCAGATGCACTCTCGGACCAGTGGTAACGCCACTACTGCCCACCTCAGAACACACTCCCAAATCAAATGGGCCCAAATCATCATCATCATAGTCATAGAATAGTATCAAAGAAATGTGTCCAATCAAAGGTGCTACCTCAATTAGTCACGGTATAGCTCCTGTTTTAGTCATTTCAATTATGACCTGAAGGTCAAGGCTATTTCGTCATCGTTCATCTTCATCAATCCAAAATCGGCTCCAAGTCATCATATTTCATTCTGGATACGTCATAGCGTTCACATTTGTTAAAGTGGTATCAACACTGATAGAGAGTATGCCATTTGTCGACTCCGGTCTCTTTAACAACCAACGTTTACATTTTTCACATCTGTCGGTTCTTTTACATTTCACAAAGGTTCGCTTTATATCCAAAATATCATGCTTTGTTTCGAACCCAATTTATATTCAAAAAGAATATAATTTTCATGTCAACATATCATAATTATTCCAAATCGATTTATATTCCAAACTAGAATATTAGTTCTATATTCATACATCATAATCGTGTAATATCCTAAAATCAATTTATATTCAAATAAAATACACTTCATATCAAAGATCATAATTATTTAAAAATCGATTTATGTTTGGAATCCATTCATATTCAAATAGAATATACCTGTCCATATCAACCCCTTTCAATCATTTCAGAGATCCCATTCATATTCAAATTGAATATATTTACGCTGAAATGTTATAATCGTTTACAATCGATTCGTATTCAATTAGAATATAACTTCATATCAAAACTCCACTCGAATCACGATTCAAATCAAAATCAATCTCCATTTAGGACTAAATTTACAATTATATAATATAATTATGAACATACTTATAAACAAAAACCTTTATATGAAATATATATATATATAATAAAATAGTTAGACTATAATAAGATAATTTAAAATACTATGTATATACATAAAATAAAAGTTTATTAAATAGATTAAAAAATAAAATATAGGAAAAATTTATTTATAACAAAATAGTACATAGGTTGCAAAATCTACTAAAATAAATTTTAAGTAATAGAATATAATCTTATTTGTAAAACAAACGGTGCAAATATATATATATATATATATATATATATATATATATATATATATACATAGTTTATAGATTAAAATAAAATTTTAAACCATAATTGTTTCTTCATTCCAAATTTCAAAACATGAAATCTATATTCAAATCTCAATGGAATTCATTAGTTTCCGTATCTCATTTCAACATTGTTCAAAACAACCGCTCGATTTAAAGGATTCAAATCCATATACGTATTGGGTTAAAACAACTACGAGTATCCTCGGTTACCTTTATTCAAAATTAAATTCAATGAGAATTTACAAGCTTCGCCTCTACACCATTTATTTGAAAATTTTAAATCATATTCAAATCCCAATTTACGAATTCTCAATTTTTTTTGGAATAATTCCCTTAACCATTTTCAATAACATTCAAAGTTCAAATCTTAAAGAAAATGGATTTATCGAGTATCAGCTTATTCCTTTTTAAATAAAATTTCCAACACATAGAAATTTCCGATTATTTAAAATCATTTAACCAACCGATGTCCATATATAATTTTCTATCCTATGGCCAAGTGATCTTAAATTTAATTTCTCGATATTTCAGGGATGGATGCATATCATTTCAATCCAAATCAGGGTCACAGATATCTATCATTTCAACCTGTGTTCTTAATTCATTTTAAATCGATTAATCCCGGGTTTATTCGATGCCCGTAACATCAAGGGTGAAAAAGGGATTAATTGTTACAATAAGCATATAATATCCATATACTGAATAAAAGGACATTTCAATATTAATACCAATTCAGTAACCAAATCAACCAAGGCATCCATCACAACCATTTTATTCAAATGGTAAATATTTAATCATTTCACTGATTAACAAGGATCGAGATTTCTAACTAGAAATTTAATTAAACTAAATAACTAGTTATCGATTTAGTTTTTTCACATTAACACATTGCATGTCAGTTTAAGAAAGAAAACAACAATCAATCACAACCATGCAACCAACTTATTTCACAATTTAATTCAATAAACATGGGAATAATTCAGTCAATTGTGAGTGAGAAAAATCACTCGCCTTTGGGTCTTTAGTCGGTCGAACGTCCAAGCAAAGCCCAAAAATTTACAGTCTCCAAACGCCGCCAAACCAGTACCCAAACATTCGCAATTTTGCCACGATCCTGACGCAACAAACCGTGCATCAATCCGAGGTCGTATGAAGAAGTTATGTATGTTTTACCATTTGAATTCAAAATATATAAAAATTAATATTATAATTCCTCACCCAATCAGATGCCGACACTCAGCCCTTTTTCTCCCGCTCCGTCTTCTTCTTCACTTTCAAAACCTCACGCAGGAACCCAACTGTAGGCCAACTTTGACTTCCTGTAGCGCGCAACTCCGACCACCAGAAGATCTCCTACCACATCCAATCGAAAGCTCGCCGGGAACCAGACCTACAAGCACCGGACCCACCACCTCCGGTGGTCCCCTGCTCCGCCGCCGACGTGATGAACTGAACGGGTTTTTACCCTTCTATGATCAAATACCGGCAACCTACCACACTATAAATCGAACGAATACCATCATTGAATTCATATGGCCATCCTTGACAATACCCATACCTAGATTTCTTTGATTAACTCCATAATTGAAAACCCCCAAATCCATTTCAAGGGTTTCGCGATTCATCCCCTTTGACTAAAGATTCTAGCCAATCCGCTTACTACATGTCAAAATAAATCATACCAGTAGCTTTGTATCGTCGAGAGCTTCGATTTGATATGTAATTTTCTACAGTTTGGAGGAATTGATTTTGAAGTTGTATTTTTATTTGGAGCTAGGGTTTGAAACTTTTGTTTCAGCCATTAGAGAACAATTCGTTGGAGGAAAATTATACATATAGTGAAAATGAGCTGATGAGATATAATGGAATTTTATCAACATATATATATATATATATATATGTATATATGGTCCAATATGAGAAATAACAATTATCATATTACATTGATTATATTCATGTTTTATCCAGTACGATCAAAAGACAAGCCTAATTTCGATGAAATTTGAAACTCTATAATAATTCACTGTTCCTGATCCGATGGAACCGGTTTCGTCGAACTCCAAGACAGTTGCCAAAACCGTTAAATTTCATAGTTACTTAGTTAATAAAATATTTGGTTATTCATTTAACTGTTTTAAATTCATTTTAAATATTTATTCAATTCCATTTTTCCAATTATAACTTAAATAAACATATAAATCAATTTCACAAACTTTTAAGTTCCCGAATTTGATTAACTTCGAGTTTAATATTTGAATTGCGATTACAGATAATTGAACTCGATTTAATTTCAATTTCTAATATTAACCTCAGAATTTCAACATCTACCAAATTAAATTAGAATATTCCAATTATAAATTAAACAACACAAATTTATTTACTTAATAAAATATTATATTCCAAATTACACACTTCCAATTTTACTCAATTAAAAATCTGTTTACATTCAATTCAAGCCATTATCATTATTAAAATCAACATAATATTGATTTTTATCCAATATCATTCCATTTATTCATTTTAAATCCAAATTTAAATATACCGAAAATTTTGGGTTGTTACAAGTATGTTGTACTTCAATATTATTTGTTCGAAGGTTTTAAAACGAGAGAATGTCCAAGCTTCCAAATATACGATTGCTGAGGCATTATGTGTGCTGGCTCATTATTTCTCTTCTTATTTCATTGACATCAGCATACATCTCATGGTGCATTTAGCTGATAAAGCACTATTATGTGAACCAGTTAGTTATAGTTGGATGTATCCATTTGAAAGGTAGGCATTCCATTTACATGATTGTTAACTGATTTATGTTTTATTAGTGACATTATATGTTGTTTTTTTAGAGCTATGAAGGAGTGTAATAACATACCAAGCAATAAAAGATTTGTCGAGGGATTAATTTCTGAACCGTATCTTGTTTCAGAATCTGTTAGATATGCAATAGAATATATGCCAAATCCGCGTGTTGGTAATCATATCTCTAAACAAGCAACCTTTTTAGATGAGAACTATGGTGATACTTATGAGCATTCCATTATTGAGGGTAAACCTATAAAATTATTTGGCGTACAACGTGTACAAATTAGAAGATGGATACTTTTCAGAATAGACATTCCAGATTGAGAAGATTATTATAGGTTTGTATTTTTTTACACATTAAAATTTATAAATACAAGTCTAATTTTTTTTGTTTGTAGCGAATATGACTATCATTAGAATAGACTCAACGTGGTAAAAAGAGGCTCCAATCAATGGTAGAAGTAGTAATTTAGTCTGAGTTTATTAACTGGTTGCAGAAAAAGGTTTGTTGGATTGCAATGAACTCATAATTTGATAATAAATAATATTTTTTAACATATTATAGTTTTTTTTTCCAGTTAATGGAAGAAAAAACTCATGGACTTTCTATTATGATATAATGCTAGTGGACCAACATGGAAAGCTAAAACTCACATTAAATATAGAATCAATGGTTATCTGTTCTCTCCTCAACACTGTGACGACACTCTTTCAACACAAGATAGTGTTGTTTTTATGGATGCAATTACAACATTTGTTGCAAGTGCAAAAGATTTAAATCCTACAGATGATGACACTGCTATATATGGTATTATCTAGGAGATTATTGAAGTTGATTATTATGAATTTCAACATGTTGTGTTCTATTACAAGTACGTCAATATTGCTGATAAAACACATGGTTGTAAGGTTTCTCCTGACTCCAAATTACTGATGGTGATTTTGAAAAGGCTCAAAAGCAATGATGGAGAGTATGATGAGTCTGTCATTCTTACATCAGAAGATAGCCAAGTTTTTTACATAAAGAACACACGGAAGAATTCTAACTGGTCCACTGTACGACTCTCTCCTGAATGCATGATGGATAACATGGATGATTATGAGTTTCTAACGAACTTTCAATCTGTTTTAAAAGAGAAACCCAACTTAACAACATTGTTAAATTGTATTGAATCCAAATAGACAAATTGTTTGAAGTAGTTGACGTTGCTTTGTTCATTTTGCTAGCGATTTCTTATTTTGAACATTCGTAAATGTTATCTATCAATTAAATGGTTGTGGATGTATCATCTTATGTAAATATCTTCAGTTAAATTTTTTATTTTATCGGGGTATGCTTGTTAGAGTGTTTTTGCGTTTTGCCTCTACTTTTTTAATTGTTTTTTTGGAGCATGAGTTTCTATTTTTATTTTGGGCTGCAAAACGAATGTGCTGAGTTTTTTTTATGAGTTCCTATTTTTATTTTTGGTTGAAGGGGAATCCATTTTTTCTACTTGTTATCTTTAAGAAATGTAAGCTACACCGTCTTTTTGCATTTCTTCCTTTTATTTGCAAGTCAAAAATATGTGATCATGCTAATGCAATAAAATTAAAAGAATGTCAGATAGTTCATCGAGACAAATAGAATGTCCCTCCGCTCCTCCAAACAAAAAGTACTTTATAAATGTTGAAATGGATGGTCCTAAAGGGAAAGATGAAAAAAAGTGGAGTTCCCGTTGTGATGTTTTGATCCATGGATACATTCCAATTAGTTATGATGACTGATGGAATGTAAATGCCTTTTATAAAGATGCTTTATGGAAAGCAATACTTGTATCTTACTTCTAATTTAAATTCAATAAATCATAAACATTATCTTTGTATGACTAGCATATTATTAGGATTTATGTTGTTAAACTTATAATGCACATATATTAGAAATACCCCCATATACTTTGATTCATGAAGACTGGTGGTAATTCGTGACTACCTGACAAGAACTTCATCAATATAAGGTTTACCGACTCTATTTTGATTTTCATGAATACTGGTAATTCATGAATATTGGTAATCCATTTGTACATATTTTTCAAGTGTGGCAACAACATTTTTGTTTGTATTTCACTATATATATAACACGCTAAAGGTAATAAGGCTATTAAAATTGTGTTTGTTGGAGGCATTTGGAATTATTTACTAAAAGTTGCTAATGTAACCAACACTACTCTACTTTAAGACTGAACTAAAATTTTAACCAAATAAAATCATGACTTGTATTCCATTGTAGGATAATTCATAAATATATAATCATGCCTTATCATCTTTCTCATAGCTAGGCAAGTCTTTTGTTTGTTGTGGATGGTTATTACCGTTAAATATAACATGCTAAATTTTAATTCTTTTTTTTTTTTACACTTATAGTTGTTATCTAGAAATTAAAGAGACAGAATCTAGTGTTCATTTTGTTTTTCCTTTTTAAAATTGACATTTTTACATTGTAGTCTAAGACATTGTTACATAATATGATACATATACTAGATAAACTCTACATGTTTTGAGGTACACATTTCATAATATATGCATATATACATATGTGATAAATTTGACATTGCGATTGAATTTATCATTGGTTTGAACGACGCAAAACATTCTTGTCTCTTTGAACAGGAGTGCGTCCCTCTTGCTACATGTAAGACGTGTCAAACTTTGGACAAAGTTAAATAGAAAACAGATTCAGGGGTATGCCAAGTTCAAAGTAAAACATAATTCAAAATAAAACAAATATATACATTTATTCTAATTTGTATTTGACTTGACACATGTTTAATTTAATTAAGAAAATAACTGTCAGCAGTTGATTTCTTTTAACATGGCTTCAAAGTGATTACATAGTCCAAAAAGAGTTATATGTGTTCATCAGATATCAGATAATCGTTGTGTTTTGATTGGTGTGAACCATGAAAATTTTATCTTACAACTACGGCTTCTTTCTCAATACGTAGAAGTCTTATCAAGAAATCCCAACTCCATTCACACAATTCAATTCCACATTCCATGTACAGTCTCAATTTGTTGGTAGCTTTCATGTTAAACACCAAAATATGTTGGGATCATTCTAAGTATACAAATAGAATTAAATGCTAATATTTTGAAGATTGCCTTTGCTTGAATAGCATATAAAAGGGTGAGGAAACTGCCTTTTGCTTGAATGTTATAATTTACTGAAAAACCGGAATTTTTTTATGCTAGCGAAAATATCCTTTGTTTGGTTTTTATTTGTACGTGTTCATGCTGGTATAAGCATAAATGAATCTAGTATACTCATAAATAAAAAATATAGGTAAACTGCCTTTGCTTAAACCTGTAAATCACCCAAAGACATTCTCAGATTGTTTGTAAAATTTAAATCTTAAATCATGCTTGATGCACACTTAATGTGTTCATATTTGAAATACTGGAAGTGGACAACGTAACAACCCGGATTTTTCGATCAATTGAATTTGAATATTTAAATTTCTTTTAGATATTATATTATTAATATATAATTTTTTATTAAACGAAGATTGAACGTTTAATTTAAATATATTTATAAAATGAACTCGTAATGGCATGGTAGTTCGTAATATTGAGTTTTGAACTTTAATTGAGTATACAGAAATAAAAGAAGAAAAATCCCCAAAGAAAAACATAGCCATAGTAGTAAAGATAGGAGCTCGAGCAATACATCTAAGTAGCTCCAGCAAAATAATAGCAGAATCCTGGTCAAGCTTGAGTACTCCTACCCTGAGAACTTGGGGGTAGGGGGAACGGAAGAAAGAAGAGGAAACAAAAAGGGTCATACATAAAGTATGGCGAGTCCAGTTACTTTTAGCAAACAAATAAGTAAAAGTATCCGGACAGGCATATAAAGTGGATGAAAAAGATAACATCACAAAAGGTAGATATGACAAGGTATACATGATGAAATGCATACGCTTTTCTAATGATTACTCTGCCCTAATACTAGTATAACCAGAATGAGATGATCCCAACAACTATAAGATGGTAGACTTAGGCGTACTTCTGGTAAGTGTTTTTAACCCCATACAATCAACAGGCAACCTAACCTAACAGACTCCTAAACTTTACCAGATTCTAGATGTACCCTAACTACTACCTTAATCGATCGGCTCCGTACTCCGTAGATATCCTGTGCCGACCCCACAGTAGTATATATCACTTCCTAAAGTGGCAACGCTATGTTGATGTGCACAACCATATCTACAGTTGTCACGGTCGTCTTATCCCCCTCTGCCTGGACCATGCACGCACATGACCCCAGTCGGTTTGCGCCACCCACACCGTCCTCCACGTTTGGATCTCTTACAATTAGCCCAGTAAGCATCTCCCAATTCTGATCTAGGGCAGAGTACTCGTTTGATACCTATATATGGGTTATTGACTAAAACGGGTCCCACACACAAGATGATACAAGCTCTCCCCTTTGTCTTGTATCCCCACTAGGATTTCCAATCATTATGCTTACCTATCGGTGTCTTTAATCACATAACCCCATCAGGTTAAGTTTGTGGGCCTATATATAAATATTACCCACCCAGCCCAGGTTTACTTAACCCACCCACTGTTCAAACAAGTTTACTTAACCCCTATTCAAGTCCATGTTCATACAATTCCTATGGATTTAACTAGGTTAAGTATTCAATTCACTGCCATGTCCATTTATGGTTATAATGTGCTAGACCCCTCACATTAAGCCTACCAATTGTGGATGTTGGATATGTCGGTCGGTTCCAGGCTGACTTCTTCCACAAGTCGGGCTTAACCTCGTGTCTTAGCACGTCTCGTATTTGTGCACCTAGACCCCTCACATTAGATTCACCACTTGTGGTCGCTGGATATGCCGGACGGTTCCGGGTAGACTTCCACCACAAGTGTAATCTAACGTCGTGTCTAGGCGCAGTTACAGTTTCTAATTACTGTAATCCTAGGCATTTCATTATTAGCCAATTTTACCTATGTCGCTATAGGTTTTCATGCTCCTTTCCCAAGTTATGTTCATAATGAACCATATGCCTCAAATTTAACATTTTATTCAAGTTATGCCCAAATTCCCAATTACAAGTTATGCCCCAATTTTACCGTTTCCCGTCGTTCCCAATCTAACGCATTCACATATTTTAGCTGCATGCCAAGGCTCGAAAGTAGCCTGGCTATATAAAAATAAAAAGGAAAAGATAGAGGGAAAAGGACAGAGATTATCATACTAACCAGGTTGACATGTAATGGCATAAACATATAGTGGCATAATGGCAAGATAAGAATATAGGTTGAACATGTGACAATAGCACTGATTCCAGCATAATAGAGATAGGCATGATGTGATCTAAACAATGATTTAGATGTCCAACTAACAACAGATTTGATTTGACCATAAACATAGTAGAACAGGTAAAAGGTGATCTAAACAGTGAATTAGATCTATAATCAAAGGTAGATCTGACATGATAAAGGTTAAGATCCAAGTCATAGTTATGTCAGAATATCATCGATACACAAGTTATAACAGATATGATATGATTCAAGCAGTCATAGGCATATATCCTAATTATAGCCATATCATGATTTACTTTTTAATTAATTAAATTTAAAAGTACCTTAAACTCATAGTGTTTGGTTTTAGAAAATAGAAGGAGAATAGAAGATGTTGAATCACATATCTACACTTGAATAACTTAATTGCAGAAGAAGAAAAAGATTTGATTCCATCCGAGCAGTGACAACATCTAGTCCTCAATTATTTTTAGTGTGCAAAACATGAAAAATGAGGCCATATATATAGCTACTAAACCAAAACCCTAGCTTGCTACGTCTGCCCTAGGGGGGTCGACCCGCCCCTTAGGGGGTCGACCCATGGGTCGACACGCCTAGGCAAGATTTTTCCCGCTCACCCCAAACATCTCAATTTTGAATTTCTGCAGCTAATTTTGAATTTCTGGACCTTATATATATATATTCTTCCACGTATACAAACTTCAAACCTTAATAACTTATTCAGACGGTGTCCGTTTTACGCAAACCAGGTGTCTATTTTGGCCAGAATTCTGAGACGAACGCAATGTTGCAATCTATTTCACTTAATTCTAGATATTAAATTAATTATTCTTTAATTTATCCTTTTTTGTGTTGTTAAAATATGGGGTGTTACATTCTCCCCTACTCAAAGGATTTCACCCCCGAAGTCTCCAAGTTAAGAAGAATGTATATCCTACCATCCACATCCATTTACTCATCCACCAATCACTGGCATCCATTGTCCCTAAAGGTTTCTAATGCTTATATGAACATACACAAAGGTGTGTGTATATGTACCAACACTAATGCAAGGATCAGGCCGTCTACTGACTCAGTCGACCTTCTTAATGCAATGTATGTTAGTGTCATGAATCCAACATGTATGCAACAATCCTATTATAACATGTAAGTTCTATATATGTACATAATCATCCATCCAAATGCAACATCTATATGATGATACATCCATTTCCATCCATTAAAAGAAGAAAAATGCATACTCATCCATATGCAGTATGAGAGTGATTAAGCCGATCTAGTGCCTAATGTGTGTGTATATGCATCCACGAGCAAACACTTGCATCCACGTGCATCCATCAAACATAACATGTCTCAAACACATGTTTACATCCATGGGATTCCTACCTAAAGGTCGAAGACTCGATTGATAGGACATTCTTAAACGACAGAAATAAGCAAGAATAAAAGTTTTGGAAAAGGAGTTTAGAACATACCCTCGAAGAGAAAAGGGTACGAAGCAAGAATCTTATCTTTAGTCTCCCAAGTCGCATTCACTGGGTTATCTACCCGCTGAACCTTCATCAACTTTACCTCTCTATTGTGTAGCTTCTTAACTTATGATCCAAGAATACAGGTAGGAACTCGTCTAACTATCGCCTCCCGTTCCACTACTACTTCCTCTAGCATACTCGGCTCAACTACTTCTGCGGTATCATGTAAGCACTTCCGCAAATGAGAAACGTGGAAAATATCATGAACGGCTGATTGTCTCTCTGGTAGCTTTAGTCTATAGGCCATTTGGCTAATCCTTTCTGTTATGGGAATGGCCCTACAAATCTTGGTGCCAATTTCCCTACAGATTTGCAGCGAAACACATTCCTCAATGGCGACACCTTAATGAAAACCATATCTCGTACTTCGAATTCAATGTCATTCCTTCCCTTGTCAGCGTAGAATTTCTGCCAATCTTGAGAGGTCTTCATTCATCGTCTAATAAGATAAATTTTCTTAGACGTTTCCGTAACCATATCTGATCCTAGTAATAGTCTTTTTGTAGATTCCCACCAACAAGTTGGTGATCTGCATGGTCGTCCGTATAATGCTTCGAAGGGTGCCATGCCAATGCTAGCTTGATAACTGTTGTTGTAGGCGAACTCTACTAAAGGAAGATGCTCTTCCCAAGTTCCTCCGAAGTCTAGGATACACATCCTTAAAAGATCCTCAAGAACTCTGTTCACCCTTTCTATCTGTCCATCCGTCTGAGGGTGATAAGCGGTGCTTAAACACAACTGTGTACCTAAAGCTTCTTGCAATCTCCTCCAAAATTCACTGGTGAAGATGGGGTCACGATCACTTACGATGCTGGAAGGTTTCCCTGCATCCATAGATGTTAATCAACATAAATAACACTAATTTATATAAATATGAAATATTTTGATAAACCTAATCAATATTTAATTAACAATATATATATAACTAGATATATTTTCAACCAATTAATTAGCAATTAATCCAACAACCGCCACACAACATTCAATCATTTTTTTATCAATATTAAATTACGTTTATAAAAATATAAATTGGACAGAGTTAGTTAGTTTACTCACATTGGTCATTAATCATTAAATAATGATTAACGATCGTTGATTCAGATCAAACATTTTATTTTTCCATAAATTAAGACGAGCTCCAAATCTCTCCCAACCAGTTTCATTGTGTAGCCTTTGTCCATACGATCCTAATGGATCTCACATTCTGCTATCATATGAGAAAGTTACGGTACTTATAAGTTTAAAAACAATCAAAAGTCATTAACATTAATAATTATTAAATTAAAAACCTAAATCCCCTTATTTCTCTAACCCAGCCACTCATCCTGTAACGACCTAAGGATTTTCTGCCCTGAAAATCGACATAAATACATTTACTATAGCTTATGTCAACCTTCAAGCACCGAAAAACACTGGAACATTATTAGAAAGAAATTAGAGGGTGAGATAAGAATGAAATATTAATATAGAAGAAGAAGAAGAAGAAGAAACAACACAACACATATTCTCACATCACAGCGGAATAAAATATAATACAGAAATAAATCTTTATTGAGAGCTTTTAAAAATACTTACAATATCAGAGTACATCAACACCTCTGGATAGTTATAATAACTTGTCCTCATACACAGCGGAATAGTAACTATATAATATCATATGTCTGAATGCCTCCAGCTCACCTTTGGACTTCGCAGTATCCGATAATCTAGACCTGTACAACCCCGTCTAACCCGAGCATTTACAAACACCGGGTCAGTCTGGTGAACCAGAGTGAGAAAACACACTAAGTTTAAGGTATCACACAATTTGATTTTAAAGTCAAAATCTTATTGAAAGAAAAGGATAATCGTAAGACCAAATCCACACATAAATATGGATGGGTTTTTTACCTTACGATAACCCAAACCATTTTTGAAGACAATATTATTTTGATATTATGATAATATCTAAATACAAATAAATAGCAATCTAGCGGAACGCTTACATCTCACACTCCATATATATAATATACAATCAAAACTGCGAGCGCTTATTGGAGATTGGATTCCGACTATGACAAGGTATGGGACCACCTGTCGATAGTGTATCTCTAGAGGTGAATACACTGGGTTCAACAAGACCGTCTTGCAATCCAGCCCACATATGACCGACCACTCATTTCGCTTGAGTGTATTGAATGTATATCACCAACAGTTAGGCTCAAACAACTGTTTCCCGACAAGGGACAACATCAAAATAGATTAAGGAAGGAAATGGATTTTCTCTAGATAGGTGATTACACACCCTAATGGGAGAGACCCACATAGCCATGCTGCCTGCCCGATTTTTGTCATTTCTTGATTGATAAGGCTTGAGGCTATGCTTTTATCAGCACATTACATTCACTTCGAATGCCACATCATCAAATCCATCAAAATCACTAATTGACGTCCACAACTATACTTTACGTGTCAGCTAAAAGAAGTTTTCTTCTCCTCTTCCACTCTTGGTATGGTTGAAGAAATCAATATACGTGACCTTTCTGGAAATACTCTGTCAGACATCCATCCATACAAGTCACCCAGGAACAGGATGAACCGAAGGCACCCTCCTGCTGCATCCTAGAAATCACCCTGAGGATCAGTAGCGGGAAGTCCCTGCGAATCCGTAGATTTCAACCACAACAGAATCGCAGTTTATCTCTGCTTGCAAGTCAGATATTTTAAGTAATTCTTCCGCTTATGAAGATCCACGGTCTTCAATAGCTCCATCTCGAATCAGCATCTTCAACGTATTCGTATTTGCTGAATGAAATGGCTTTCGAATATATATTTGATCCCGGTCTTTCCGTACCAACAATCGTATGGGCTGAATTTGATAGTCGGTTATTTAACTATCAAATAAAACAACCATTCGTCCATATTAAAATGTATTCACTGATTTACTACTCAGTATCATTTAGCCTCTTTAACGAACCATCTATTTATTATATTCTTTAAATTTTCCAATATTTGACACATCGCTTTTATTTCTTATTATAAATAAGAATATTCTCCAAGTTCATTTTATTCAACTTAATAACTTTTCAAAAATAGTTTATAATATCATTTACGGAAATCATAGCTTATGTTTCTCTCAACTGCTCTTGTCTATAAACTAATATCATCCTTGGATAATCATGTAGTCGTTCAAGTTAGGGTATGTTATTTACCTCTCAGACCTTGCCCAACAACATTCATATCTTCAGAATAAATAGAAGTTTATTAACCACATGCTCCTTTGGAAATTTGATTTAAAAATCTCGACCATGTTTACTTAACTAATTATTAAGTAAACTCTTATTATACTCTTTCGATTTATGTTGATAATTCTTTTCAATATTATATACGAGCTTCGATTCTATTAGAAATAGAATCCTTATAAAAATTCCTTATTATCTCTTTATTTTAGTATTACAAATTATTTCAACAATTCAAATTCCATTTGTTTTAAAACCATATAAACAATGCTTTATAAATCTTACATTAATATCTCATACAATTATTATATTGTTACCCTTTTTAAATTTATTATACTGATATTTATCAATTTATCATCTGTAGCAAACGTTACAGATTTCATTTCAAAACCATTTTACTTATCACATTCTCTTTAACTCTTGCTCGACCTCTTATTCGTAGACTAAAACATATAATAATCCTTTAAAAATCTTATATCTAAAATAGTTCATCTCATTTGTAACAAATGTTACAAATCGCATTTACAAACCCTTAATTTTATTTACTAATTTGATTTCATTTAAAAACTTTAACTGCATTTAAAAATACCATTTTTCAATTCACTATCAACAACTAATATTCATTGTTGTTATTCAAATCTTTAGCTTCATTTATACGCCTACCTTCAATTAACATTCTGAATTTCAGAATGTCGTATTCTGAACCTCGGAATAAAACCTTGCTTCCATTTACTTAACTGAATCCCATTTATAAATTTCATATATAAATTCATATTTGAAAACTTCAACTTCGATTTCATTTAAAATATGAAATCCCATTTCCAAATCACCACTCATTTCAAATTTGTCTATTTGTTAATCTTATTCACGAAATGTTATTTAATCACATTTCGTATCATTTGAAACGCCATTTGTTAAAATGATCGTTTATCACAAAAATATCACTCTTTAAACTCTTTTATAAATTCACATCTATCCATGATTCAATTATTCCATTTTGATATTTTGAAATCCATTTAAACTTTTTTACGACCATTAAGGCCTTTATAAAACCATTTCAACATTTAAATAACCAACACGATAAATTTATATCATTTAAACATTTATTCCATAATATCTTACATCTCTATTTGTTATATTTTATATATTTATAAACTTGGTAAATTTAACTTTGACTATTATCTTTACCATAAAAATCGAAGTTTGAATTCATATAAAAATACATTCATATCTTTGATACCATTCGAAATCCATTTAGCACTGATTTCGACAAATCATTTCTTCTGATTGACGGTACTAAAGAGGCAAATGAATAATATAGTACCAAACCGTGAAATATAAACCAATCTCACATTTCATAATGAACAATGAAATCATATTGATAAATATTAGCAATATCAGTGATGGTAGGTTCAGTCTTTGACATATATAATCATATATTAAAATTTACATAATTACTGGTGAGGAATCCAGTTGGATCCCTCCAACCTATCCTTCCTTGCAACACAATAGGTACCACAGTTCAATTCTATTAATTCCTTATGGCCAATCAATATTTGTTTTCCATATAAACAAGCAGTTTAATAATAATAGACAATAATAACTGTAACAGTCAATATTGGGCTAATAACAGAAATTCAAGCATTCAACTATTTATTTATAACATTTATATCATTATAAACGTAACCACTGAGGCAAGTTACTTCAATTGAATTCAATAGTTAGAAATAACGATTTATTTCAATTAAATTAAACAACCGTTTAATTTAATTGTTTCAGCCAATATATGAATATAAAAACAAACAAATAAGCAACCATTAATAAGCATAGCACACGATTATGAAACCCGGCTAATATAAAATATAAGTAAGGAGTACTGAGTGAGTTTAACTCACCTTGATTTCCATTTGTTAGAACGGTTTGTTCTACAAGCTTCTAGTTGCGTTCAACTCCGTCCGTTCCAATTCCAAAATCTTACGTCTGTTGATATGGGTCCAATGCTCCTGGTTTGGTCTGATCCATGTACGTATGACATAGTAATATATTTAATACATTACTCAATTTTTTGTTTTTGTTTGTTTTTTTTATTTTTTTATTTTAACTAATACTAATAAAACTTGAATGATATTTTATTGGTTATTGCAGCTATTTACGAATTTATATAAGCACGAATGAATAGCTACATTAGGCTATACTTATGTTTATAAATATTATAAAATCATGGAATGGATCAGTCCTTATAACTTCGACTGATACTGTTTATATATTTACTCAAGCTTAGTATTATTTTGATTAGGAAAATTGAGCACTTTATAAATTCCCTTCCCACGTGTATCTAAAATACCAATAGATTAGGCACTATATTAATAAAAATTAAGCATATTAGTTAGGCATACATGATTAGGCACGACATCTACGCGATCTTTAGCTGCTACTGTATGCTTCCGCTCCTTCTTCATACTAACTACCAAGCTCCAAATAGTGTCCGCCTCCTTCATTCTGCACCATCCCAAACTTGTTGTTTCATCCTCTCTTTATATATATATATATATATATATATATATATATATATATATTAGAAATACCCGGCCCAAAGCCCTTGGCCCATTACCCCAAATCCAACATCTGCCTATTACCCCAAACTTGCTGTTTCTTCCTTCCTTCTTTCGAAACCAAAAACTGAATTGACGCTATTTTTTTCCCAATGTAAATGGCTACTACTGGGATTTGAAAACATGCAATTCCCTGCACCATGCAAAGTCCACTGTCCTTTTACGTTCCACTATTCCTCACCGCTTCACCCTTCCACTAACATGTAAGTCTTCCTACCAGCAAGAACCCATTTTTCGTTTTTTTAAACCAACCACCCATTCGTTTTTCCACCTGAAACTCATTCTCCACAAACCCATGGACCACCGTGAACACAATACCCTACTGCTTTTGTATTACGCATTTCTCACTTCTGCGCCACATCACTATCACCTTCACTGTTCAGTGTCTCCTTCGTACCTGTTGTATAATTTACGCAATTTCCTCACCATGCATGGCATTTTAAATTCCCTTCTACATGTTTCCGCCCTGTCCATTCGAACCCACTCCAATCCGAACGCCAGCTCCGACACTCCCCATTCAATACAGTACCTTCTCTTCCCCTTGGCTACTCAAACTCCTCCACCTGCATTCATTCTTCGCATGCGAGACCCCTCTTCCATGTATTTTTCCTGAAACTTCCAGTGTGAAACACTGTGCACGCATAAGCTGATATACTCCCTCCACCACTCATCGTCCACTGCACCTCACTCCAAACTGATCTACCGTCATGAAGCCGCACCACTGCCGCACCGTCTCCAGGCACAAGTCTGCAACATCCATGCATAACTTCACTTCAATGCCCGTACCCCTTTCCTATAGGTGCGTCACTAAACACACAAGCGAACAGATTGCAACGAGTCTTCCTGCTCTCCAACTCATTGTATTTTGGATTTTTAAATGTGGAAGAAGAAACAACATTGATTTTAGTTTTGTTGAGGAGGTGCGGTTTTATTTTTATATGTTCGTGAAGAGAGATCTTTGTTTTGATTTTATAAGTGGAGCTTACGACTAAAAATTCAGAAATGGAGCTTGGGTTTGTGGGAGGAAAGGTGCGGTTTCTACACTACAGGCAGAGGAAGAAGAAAGGAATGAGCAGCCATGTATTTATAAGGGGAAATAGTTTGGATCACAAGGAATTGTTGACTTGGCTTGCACGGAATTGTAACTTGGAACCCACGGCAATTGTAAACGTGGGGAGCATGGCTTTAATTTGGAGAGCACGGCAATATTTGGATAGGTCTGTACCCTATAGGATAGATTTGCAGTGTTATTTCATTTCGTAGCAGTGGGTGTTCTTTTATTTACTGTGTACCTGAGTGGTGTGATTCATCATCTCCAGGTTGTATTGAAAGAGAACTTGTACGAGGCTGGACAGCTAAGGAGTGAAGACATTTTTATATGTGTAGGGATATTCCTGTACAACTGAATTGAAGTACATGTACTCTTCATTTCTATAGTGTTGCATGGTTATAGTTTGGGTAGGACACGGTGACAGAATAGCGAATTAGTGTAGAATGCGCATACATTATGTTTTTTTCCTCAAAAGAGAAGTATGTACTTGTAAAACATACATTAGTATAGAGTAGACAGTTTTCCAACAAGATATTAGTGCGACATATATATATTTAGTTGATTTAACATTTGGTTTCATTTTTATATACGGTAAATTTAAATTCTAGCGATTTTTACATAAAACTCTCTATATTCGTATCACCACATACGATCTCACATCGATATAAAATTGCCGAATCATTATGCCATGACAAATTTCGGATCCAATTAAATTAATTTTGTTGAATCCGGACTTTGTTTGCACAACACGTTATTTTAATTTATCGGTTCACCATTTAAATTGCGTTTACCGATAAAACAACTCCGATCGGCTCCAGACTGGAAATCTAGCAATAATTAGTGATATGCCTTCAAAAAAACTCGTTTTGTTGAAAACGGAGGTCATTAGAATAATTAGCTGTTTCTAACGCTTATCAAATAAATATTATAAAATTCTAAAATAATCCAATAAATCATTATTATTGTAAATATCCATATATAATATATGAATAGCTTTAAATACAAACAAATATGGATTATACAATTCAACATCATCAATTTCAAGCTAAACGGTATCCAGACCAAATTAAATTTATTAAACAAACGTTATATTTTAATAATTATTTCCATAGCGACTATTTTAAAATTTGAATTGGACATAACTAACAATCTATAACACAAAATCTGAATTTTTCTCTTTCATTAGAAAATTATAATCAACAAGATTTAAATGTTTCTTGTTTCACAGAAATCCGGCTTATATCAGATCCTGTATATTCAATTGAAGTTGAAAATTCAATATTACGAACTGCCGTGTGATTTCGAGCTCGTTTTATATTATATATAAATTTAATGTTCAATCTTCGTTTTAATTAACGGTTTCAATATTAAATTCATTGATATTCCCAATAATAATATTTAAAATAATAAAATAAATTAAATATTCGACTACCAAAAATACGGGACATTACACATCCTCTTCTTCCCGCATGCATTAGCGAACCCTTCCTTACACAATGCCATTTCCAGATACTTAAACCCACTTCGCATCCTCATCACTTGACTAAAATGAAATCCGTCTTCACCACAAAACTCTTCTTCAAAAACTACATCACCCCATATTAATCACAAACAACCCATGCGCCAGAAATAGAAATCTACTTCATCCCATAACCCACGTATATTGTAACAACCCGAAATTTCTAAACCAATAAAAAAATTATTTTTGCTATTTTAATGGATTTTGGATATTTAAAGTTATTTAGTTTTAACAATAATGATTAAAAATTTATTTAAATTGAAGTTAGAACAAATAAATTTATTTTTATTATAAAACAAGCTTGAAATGGCGTGGTAGTTTGAAAATTCGATTTTAAATTTCAATTGAATATACATAATTCAAAATAAATTGGATTTCAGTAAAACTAGAAACATTTGAATCTGTTTAATTGTATCTTTCTAACGAATGTAAGAAACTGAGATTTCACTTTATAAATTATAAGCTATGTCCAGTTTAATATTTAAAATAGTTGTTGTGGAATTTATACATATTTTAATACAATATATACCCCTTAAAAATAGCCATTTTGAAAACGACCTTCGTTTTCGACGAAACAACTTTTGTTGGATCTGAAATGTCAAATTATTATTAGGTTTCAAGTTTCATAATTTTTGGAATTAATATGTGAGCGCAGTAAATTTAAACGTGTTTTGTAATTCTAGTTCAAATTTAATCGACTGGAAAATAGCCATTTTCAAACGTCCCCAATTTTGATGAAATTAGTTTTTTTAGGACCGTATCGTTAAAACATAGCTATATTTATTTTTCTGTAATTTTTGGAGTCGGTATGTGGCCCCCTGTAAATTAAAATGTACGTTTAAATTCAATATATTAATTTATATTTTAATTTTGATAAAAATTGATCGAAACAGTCGAATTAGCTTACGAAACATATCCCATTATGTCCAGAATGGGGGTAGTTGGCTAGGAGCGACAGTTGTTCGGTTTGATTTGGAGATCGGAGCGTTAAACTTTGAGAATTAGAAATAAAAGAAATAAATATATTAAAATATTATATATATATTTTCCGGCACCCTCATTCTCTCACTCCTTCATAATGTTTGTGCCGACCCTAAAAGAAATAGATGGCCAAAAACCTTCCACAAACATCCTCTCCATTCCTTCAATCCGTTCACTAATCTCGAACAATTTCTGAAGAAAAACGATAGAGGGAGATGAGATCTATATAGTGTATGGTTGTGATCGATTGTAGTGGAGCATGGTGTTCGATTTAGGGCTGAGAAGTATGACCGTTTCACCCTAATTTACGATGCCTGGTGACCGTCGAGTTCGCCGATGTTGATGGTGAAAGTGGAGGTCGGCTTGGGCTTCGACATGGAGAAGTTGGATCGGGATCTGGTCCCCTAGATAGCCGGCGACGGGAGGATTCAAAAATCGACGATGGGTTCTGCTGCGTATACAAAGGAGGAAGGCAACGTTAATTTTAAAATGTTATAAAAGGTTAAATGTTGATTAGGTTTTAATTAGTTTATTAATTATATAATTAATTATTTATCAAGGTAATTAATATTAAAATGGTTGTATCTTCTTCATACAAGGTCCAAATCTGACGATTTCAGGTCTGTTGGAATTGTATCAGCGAACTTGACATTTTAGAACTGACCAAAACGGAAATGGAAGCTATTGTAGTTTTTGATAAAATTAAATGCTCATTTAATTTTATTAAAACCATCGTCACATAACGAGTGGCGAAGTGGAAACCAAACTGAGAACTTCTTCTCACTCAAACTGTATTTTATCATGTTATCATGTATAAATTACTAGAGTATATTTTATCAGTTTTAATCATAAAAACTGTATACGGTGCCCGTCAGACCATGGACGATTTAATTGACTATATTGTGTGTTGATTGTGTTGTTGGAATGCTTAACGTATTAAAAATAGTGTTAACAATAATGTGGTTGTTGAAATTAAATTATAAATATTTATTTATAATTTAAACAGTGAAGATTGACTAATTAAAAAAAAGTTCAGACCGAATTTGAATTGGTTAAATTTATTAACCAATTATTTATTTAAATAGACCGTTGTTGTTTGAAAACCCCACACGGGTATTGGGATGATATTTGACATACACTAATCCCAATATTTAGTTGTTTGTCGATCGATGGATGGGCAGACTGTGATGAGCGTTATTTATTTATTTTAATGCTTATACAGTTGGAAATTGCACTCTGGATGATGTTTGAATGGTTAATGAGTATTTATCATTATTGTTGAATACATGTGTTGTATGAAATTATATGGTAATTGATCGAGTTGCATTCCAATTCAAAATTAACGAATATTTTAAATTAACGAATATTTTAAAATAATATTCAGTGTAGAATTAAAATATGATTTTGATGTCCGATTTTGGATGGACACTAAACTATTGGAATATATGAAGCCGAGTAAGTAGATATTCGTCCTTTTAACCTGAACGGGTTTATCGATCGATTTTATTCATTTTATAATGAATATCGAAAAGAATTGATTTTAAAATATGATATTTTGAAAATATATCATTTTAATATTATAATGATATGGAATATTCCATTTTGATTTAAAATTGAAAATGAAGTTGAAATCATTTTAAAACGAATTTATAAACTCTTTTATAAAAAAAGGTTCTAAATAAAAATCGATGATTTATTTATTTATTTAAATGGCCTGAATAGAACGCCGCGCAGCGATCGTTCGCGAATTTCGACAATTAACTTCGAATTGATGTAATGGGAGATCAGTCTGTCAGATTCTTGTAAAACCGAAATCGTTGGGTTCGTACCGAAAAGAGATTTCCAATGAATATAAGATATTTGAAATCTAACGGTTATATTTTAAAATATGTCCAAATCAGTTTTGGAAATGGTCGCTATGGATGCAGTTCGGTGGCCGTTATTGGAAACCGACTGTATGGGCCTTAATAAAATTATTAAAAATATGGAAAAATTGTGTGAAATCGTAATAAATGATTTGGAAAGACTTTGGATGAAAAATTC
Organism: Allium sativum; assembly: GCA_030737875.1. Lineage (NCBI taxonomy): Eukaryota > Viridiplantae > Streptophyta > Magnoliopsida > Asparagales > Amaryllidaceae > Allium > Allium sativum. Next base: position 304,049,968 of record CM060912.1, on the reverse strand, counting down.
CAAGTTTAAAAAGATAAAAAATATATTTTTATTGAAAGGAACTAGTTATTAACTAGAATAATAATCCAATGGTTTTTTCAAATAAATAAATTGGATTTTTATATGGTTTTAAACTAACCAAAATTTTCCAATGAATAAATTGGAATGTATTTGGAATGGAAATTATTTTAGGAATATTTAGATATCGGATCCATGATTAGACAGATATTGTTGAAGAATTTGGAAGATATAGATATCGTTATTCTCAATACGATATCCGTTGGTTTCAGAATTTGATATTGAATATAAGTCGATATAATTTCTATTCAAAGCCTTGTACTTAATAACAAATGGGATTTTGGGTTTGTCGTGAATGATGTCTTAAATAACACTGTTCTTAAACCCAGTTGAGAAAAGAATAAATCTTTTAATTAAGATTTAGAGAAGTTTAATACTTAATTAATATTTAATTAGACTTGAATTGAAATTGGATTTTTGGGTTTATCGTGAATGGTGTTTTAAATAGCATTTGTTCTTTAACCCAATTAACAGTGAAGTTATGATTTGGAATTTATAAATCTTTTTATTAAGATTCAGTGGAAATTTTCCAAAGTAAAGTTTTCTAATTTAATATATTAAATTGGAATCGAATGGAATTCGATTTAATAATAATGGAGATGAGCTTTTCTGAAGGAAGACCGCTACTATATATGAAATTTAAAAGGCTTTGCCGATATTCCATTTATATTATTAGTCTGATACGGAATTTATATCAATTATACACTGTTTTGATTTCCGAGTAGATTCGATTTTGATGGAATATGATTTTGGGTTTATCGTGAACGATGTTTTAAAGGACATTCGTTCTTTAACCCAATTAAAGACGGGATATATTTCATAAGTTTGAATAATCATTAAATAATGATTTTTGGAGATTAAAACCGAACTAGAGTTCTAAATAATCTTTAATTAGATTGAACTGGGAATGGGGTAATTAAATTTACCCAATTCTAGAAATGTTTCAAGATGGAGTACCACCAGTTTTACTCTAGGCGATAGTTAAATCTTTAACTATATTTGAACGTGAAATGGTAATTAATTTTACCAATAACACAGTGGGCGTTAGATATGGAGTACTACCGGTTTTTCTCCATGTGATGAATAGGTTGAGATTGGGATAAACAAAATAATTGATTACTTCGGTAAGGCTCGATAATCCCGACTAATTTTGTAAACCTTAATTTGGTTTGGAATTGTTAAAGGATAAAATCTTTTGAAATTGATATCCAAAGGAAGATTAATGAATATTTTTAAAAGAATTTATCTTTGATAAAATTACTGGGAACCTTTCCTTAAAAATGTGAATATTTGAATAAAATAATATTCTGGATTGAAATGAGGCGTACAATGTGTTTTTATAGCACTTGATTATAAGATACACGAATTATTCGGAAAGACCATGTTTAAACCGTTTTGAATAATTAATACGATGACTAAAAGTCGATGATGAAGACGGTGACTGAAGACTAGAGATCTTCATATCGTTTGGATGATTACTGATGTTTTGATTGGGCTATATACCCAAGACAAGGTAATAAGTGGTGATCTTCCAGACGTACTTGGAGATCGACCGGATATGTGAGGACCTCTCTCCTGTATTGGACATATGGGACGAGGAATAAGGTGCCTCTGGTTTCGTTCAGACCCAGAACGGACTTGTAAATGGATGTGTGTCTAACATTGGATTTCATTCTGTATTGATTGATTTCTATTAAATATATATCTGTTTGGTGGCAGTGAATTTATTCTCTTGCTTAGCACCCTTCTCTGTGACGTACGAGCTTAGAGGTTATATATTGATAGACATCAGTTGTATGGCGTGAATTGTCGGTGTGGCATGCTGAGACGCAAATGATCAAGGCTTTTGTTGAAAAGTAGAGACTTGTGGTTGATGATCAAAGCACGACTTTAAACAATATAGCTTTGTGTATAGCATTAATTTGCGAGCCTCACACCCCAATATGAGTCAGAAACGGAATAAGGGATGCAGTGAGTGCATACGTTTCTTTCTAGCTAGAAGTGGTGTCATGGTATGGAGCCCAGACATTTTTACTTATTTGGATGATGATTTGCGAGGCGCCTCGTACATAGGGCTATATGCTCATAGGATTGACGTAATGACCTGTTTAAAGGTCCGATAGGACCGTGGAACGTATGTTCAGGAATAACTAATCCACTAAAGTAAGTGTGGACAGGCACTACAGGATCCAAGGGTTCACTAAGGGGGGTCCTGGGTCATTTCTCTAGAGATGGCCCGAATTGATAAGGAGATCATCCCTTGCATTGACTCATGATGGAAATCCAATCTCCAATACGACATTTTTCGGTTTTAGTTGTAGAACTAGTGTGGTGACATGATATATGTAGCCATGTCGTATATGATTGATACATTTATATTTGAAATTGATTCGACACTATACACTTATAGTAATATCAAAATGATTTGTTTTTAAACATTGCTATTATAAGGGAAAACTCTATCATCCGGCTTGCGTTTCGTTATGTGATGGGACCTAAGTCTTCAAATAGCTTCATTTTTCAAAAAACATTGCGTTGTTTTATGTTTTAAACTATTATTCATGTGGACTAAACCCGTCCTGTGTTATACGGCGTGGTCCAATGATTTCCCAACTTTTAAAGTAAAAATTTAATAACTGTTTTAGTTCTTACGCCAGTCCCATGACTGACTCGGAGTTTATTATTTTAACCTAAACTCTGGGTGCCTATATTTTCCATACGGGCAGCTAGTAGTTTTGGTTTTTGCTGATGCTTCTTTTCACAGGATCCTAGATTACAACTGGAGCTATATTCGAAAAGCTTTGTATCTGTATATCTCTTTCAGTTGTGGTTGTAGATGATTTCCGCAGTATATTATTCTTATGTATTATTTTTCCGCTGCTTTGTAGTTTAAAAATCTGATATTTTCCGCAGTGTAATATTTATTCATACTCTGATATATTCTTGTACTCTGTTGTAAATTGTTTAGTAGCAATGAAATGTGTTGTTGTTTGTGTTCTGCTGTGTCGTGTTCTCAAATCAATCCGGACTTACTCGTAAGGGGAAGTTTGGGTCGTTTCATTATGGTATCAGAGTTGTTCGTTGGTAGAGGCTGGGTACGCATGATAGGGGGTTCTCGCCATGGTGTTTGGTGGCGGACAGTGGACTCTTACCCCTACATGTCCGTTTTGAGGGTTGGTTGCGAGTCGAGAGGCTGGCCGTAAAAGCAGTTCTGAGGTATCACTGGATGCCATGGTGGGTTTTACCTGCTGCTTTGGGGGATGAAGGGATGGTTGCAAAGCCTACCCAATTTCGTCGGGCTATTTCATTGTGGTATCGGAGCTTTGGTTTACAAAGCTAGAGAACAAGACACATTAGAACCAAATGAAAGAATTCATCAGAGATTGGATCAGTAACATCCTATGAGAATGACTCGTTAGAGACGGGGTTAGTAATAACCTAGAATGAGTTTGAAGAGTAATGTTTATTAAAAAAAATGATTTTTTTATATATTATCTGTATTTGAAAATTTTATTTAATATTTAATTTGGACAATCGAGTATATGAAGATTTTGCATATATGCGTCATGAACGTATATTAGAAGTCTCAAATATACTGGATGAATATAGAATCACACTCTAGTCGCTCGGAGATGATCTTAATGATCGTTATAGCATCATTAGGGCTTATGTTCAGGTTTTCGAAAGTGGGATATCTATATATTTCCATTAGACTAGTGTGAGAACCAAAACTTAGTTAGATTTTATTGTTTGTGATTTGACAGTGAAATATGATTTTTGTTTATATAAAAAATTATATATTTGAAAATTTAATCAACAAAATGATTACTGGTTGTGATGTGTGATTATTAGTTCAACTAATTAAAATATTGGAATGATAAAACCAATATGGAAATGAAAGGAAAAATTAAGCCAAATCAAATCAAATATTGAACTGAATTGATAATTGATTGGAATTGCATACATATACATGTATATATATGAATAGGCCATAACATGGAAGCTACGATGAGGAATAAATTTGTATGCCCAACAAATAGATACATGTTTACTATATTCATTGGGTTTGATGATTTTACGAGCTGATTGGCAAGCTGGTTGGCCTTTTCTTTTTGTTTTTGATTGATCAGGGCCCTGTGAGACAAGTTGTGGTTTTACCGATCAGCCCGTACAAATGAGGTTATGGCAAAAAAATTCGAAAATTTAGGGTCTTAGCCAAATTTTTGAGAAATTAGAAAATTCTTAGAAACTGAAAAGTTGAAGAATGAAAGTGGAATTGGTTAGTTAAACAAGTTTCAGCTCCGTTCCTTTTCGAGGACATAAATATTTTAAGCAGGGGAGATTGTAACAACCCGGAATTTCTGAACCAATTTAAAAATTGTATTTTAGCTATTTTAATGAATTTTGAATATTTAAATGATTTATTTTAAATAATAACGACTATAAATTTATTTTAAATGAAGTTAGAATGAATAAATTTATTTTAATTATAAAACGAGCTTGAAATGGTGTAGTAGTTTGAAAATTCAGTTTTAAATTTCAACTGAATATGCATAATTTAAAATAAATCGGATTTCAGTAAACCCAAAAACATTTGAATCTTTTTAATTGTATCTTTGTAACAAATGTAAGAAACTAAGATTTCACTTTATAAATTATAAGTTATGTATAGTTTAAAATTTGAAATAGTCGCTGTAGAATATATATATATATATATATATATATATATATATATATTAATATGATTTATATCCCTTAAAAATAGCCATTTTGCAAATGACCTCCGTTTTCGACGAAACCACATTTGTTGGATTCGGAATGTTAAATTATTGTTAGGTGTCAAGTTTCATAATTTTTGGAATTAACATGTGAGCGCAGTAAATTTAAATGTGTTTCATAATAATAATTTAAATTTAATCGACTGGAAAATGGCCATTTTTCAAACGGTCTGCAAATTCGACGAAACTAATTTTTTTAGGACCGTATCGTCAAAACATAGCTAGATTTATTTTTCTGTAATTTTTGGACTCAGCATGTGGCCCTAGTAAATTAAAATGTACGTTTAAATTCAATATATTAATTTTGACAAAAACTAATTGAAACAGTTGAGTTGGCTTACGAAACATATACCATTGTGTCCGGAATGAGGGTATTTGGCTAGGGACGACAGTCGTTGGGTTTGATTTGGAGATCGGAGCGTTAAACTTTGAGAATTGGAAATAAAAGAATTAACTATATCAAAATATTTTTTATATATATTTTCCAGCACCCTCATTCTCTCACTCGTTCATAATATCTGCGCCGTCCCTAAAATAAATAGATGGCCAAAAAGCTTCCACAAACTTCCGCTCCGTTCTTCCAATCTGTTCACTAATCTCAAACACTTTCTGAAGCAAAACGATAGAGGGAGATGAAATCTATATGGTGTACGGTTGTGATCAATTGTAGTGGAACATGGTGTTCGATTTACAACTGAGAAGTGCAGCCGTTTCACCCTAATTTACGGTGTCTGCTGACCATCAAGCTCGCCGACATTGATGGTGAATGTGGAGGTCGGCTTGGGCTTCGACATGGAGAAGTTGGATCAGGATCCTTTCCCATAGATGGCCGACGATGAGAGGATTCAAAACTCGGCGATGGGCTCTGCTGTGTATACAAAGGAGGAAGGCAACGTTAATTTTAAAATGTTATAAAAGGTTAAATGTTAATTAGGTTTAATTAGTTTATTAATTATATAATTAATTTTTTATCAAGGTAATTAATATTAAGACGGTTGTATTTCTTCATACGAGGTCCAAATCCGACGATTTCAGGTCCACTGGAATTGTATCGATGAACTCTACATTTTGGGACTGCCCAGAACGGAAACGAAAGTTGTTGTAGTTTTTGATAAAATTAAACGCTCCTTCATTTTTATTAAAACCATCGTCAGAAAAAGAGTGGTGGAGTGGAAACCAAAGTGCGAAGTCCATCTCACTCAAACTGTATTTTATCATGTTATCATGTATAAATTGCCAATGTAGATTTATATCAGTTTTAATCATATAAACTACATATAGTACATGTTAGGTTACCTCCCTCGTCCACAGAACATGGACGATTTAATTGACTGTATTACGTTTTGATTGCGTTGTTGAAATGTTTAACATATTAAAAATAATGTTAACATTAATGTGGTTGTTGAAATTGAATTATAAATATTTATTTATAATTTAAACAGTGAAGATTTGCGAATTAAAAAATAATAATTCAGACCAAATTTGAATTGGTTAAGTTTATTAACCAGTAATTTATTTAAATAGACTATTGTTGTTTGAAAACCCCATACTGTTTAACAACCCGCTCATTCCATGATAATAGATTTATATATTTTATTTAAATATATCGTCGTTAATCCTTAATCGTGTGTATGACCAAAAAGCCACATTTTGCATATGGATGAATTTGGACTCGAAACCACTTTCATTGAGTTTGAATCATCGTTTACGACCTTTTTGACTATAAACATCGATACCTTTTGAGTTGAGCGGTTTTTGGTCTTTTTCATTTGGTATATGACCAAAATATCACTTTTTGCATATGGACGAATTTGGACTTGAGACCACTTGCACTGAGTTCAAAACGTCGTTTACGTGTTCGAAAACCATAAGGTTCAATATATTCCAAGCTTCGGAATTTTGGCACCTTGGTTGGGTCTTTCTTGAGCTAACCTAGCTCACCATATAACCCCAAATCATCCTCCTACTCTTCATTCATTCTCACTTCAACAAAAGAGATAAAAATGGAGAGGGAATGGGAAATAGAAATTCCCTAAGCTAGGGCTTTCAATCTAAAGCTCAATTCATGTGCAAATCCAATTCTAAGACATGGGAAAGCTTCTCTATCCTTTTCTCTATGTCCATAGTTCATCAATTTCGGATTTTACTCTTGCCCTAAAACATATATTCCCTTATGTATGTTCATGAGGTGATTTTGGGGGAGCTAATGAAGAAAAATGGGTTTTTGCTCGAATTGGGGCTTGTTCTTCATCTTTTGAAACCAACGTGAGTTACTTTTGAACTCATATCCATGCAATTAGCCATTGGGTCGTACAAGTGTAATTTAGTGTTCATACAAGTTTGCATGTGCTTGTGAATTGGTTAGGTTAGTGTAGCTTAGCCGATTTCATGTATTTATGTTTCATTGAGTTGGCAGTTATGCTAAGGATTGTTCATACGATCTAATGTATATGATATGAGTTGATTTCATGATGTTGTGAAGCTCCGTTGTCCCCCGACAAGTTCTAAGTCTTCACAAGTCGCTTGAATCGCTTTGGTATGCTTTGGTTCGGTATTTAGTTCATATCTGAATATATAATCAAAATCTTCGCATTCGAGCGTTGCGAGTCGATACGGTGGATCAGAGAGGTCTCGTTGATGTCCCGAAGAAGTCACGAACCTCAATGATCGGAACCGGACACTCGTGGGGGAAGAATCCCCCTAGGTTCGACCTGGGCAATGGCCCAGGTCAGAACCGGTCAACATGCCCAAAATGTGGCGGTTGACTGGTTTTTTTCTGTGTAAAATCGGTCGACCACCCCATTTTGACCGGTCGACGTGTTTTCTGTTGTGGACCAGAGGGACCTCGGTCCACAGTCTACCTCCGTCTAGGCTCTTTTCCGGCCGGAGCTTGGGCCGTTCGGACTTCGTTTGTGAACTTCAGCTTCATAAATTCACAGATTTCAGCAGCTCGATCCATCGACATTGATTATTATTTGATTCATTGAATATTGATCTTTAATTGACTCTATTCTCATTGTTTAATGTGAATTGCATTGGAAATCGTTCTTGAGCCCATACGCTCTATTTTATGAATCTATTTACTCATTAATTCGGGTTTGACCCTCGATATTAGTTCGATTATGATTCACGGCTCTAAAACGTGAATTATCAACTCGATATCCTTTGAGTCTATTCTGATATAAATTAAAAACTTAGAGTGCTAGTTTGGGATTTCGATTCATTCGTTGATCGAAGTTACAACCGTTATCCCTTTGATTTCCTGTATGTTGTTGTAATGTGAGTTTATGCTTTATGATTTTTGTGTTCCCTTCGCTATGGCGACGATTTTTATGAATAATCAAACCACACTGGATAACAGGGTTTTATATTGTCAATGGGCATCGAGACAACGTTTAATTAGTTTTTAAATTCAAATCCTTTTAAAATATATCCGATTTCTTAACCCGGTTCTGATTCTATAGATTTATATACGATTCCTTATCCTATCGATCGGACAAGAAATTTAATTTATTTACCTTAGCAAAACTGAGGAATATGACCCCTTATATGTTCATTTTGGCGAATAAATACCGGACTTGTTCGTTTGAATATATGTGGTGATTTTCTCTATTTTGAATAGAAACCAATTATGAGTGAGTAAATATTCGAGAATAGCATGTGGTTATGGGACATGTCGCTGTTTTCTTATATTAACCAGCCCGGAATAATTTATATTCACTGTTTTGAGTATGAACCAACAACGGGTTCGTAAACATTTGAGAATAGCAAGTGGTTATGGGACATTTAGTTATTTTCTTATATTAACTATCTCGGTGTAATTTATACTCACCAGACCGATGTGGTCCCTTTATGACTTATGTTTTGTGGTCCTCGGTCGCTTGAGTGGGATTTACGATTTTTGGATTTCACTTATGGGACTTCGTTCCAACCTTCATGATTTATGTGTTTTCTCTCTTCCGGGGTCCCACCCCGGCTTCGTGGGGAGCTTCGGCTCAAACTTATGGGTTCGCTACCTAGAGATCGTTTCCCACTTCTAACAGGCCTTTTTATGATTTTTTCTGGATTTCTAAGTTATTTCTGATTCTTGATTACTTTGATGCAATGCGTGTCAATTTGATTTATGTTTGGCATTTATTTGTCAATTCTTATTGTTATATGCTCCTTTCTTGTCATGAGATTTAGTTCCTCTCTCATTTCCTGATTGTGTGCTATTATTTGAATGTTGCATTTTACATTAGCTAGGAGATTATTTAGAGATAATTGTGTGTTGACATTCCGTTGTCATTTCCTGATTGTGTTGACAAGCCATGTTTCATATTTATTTATGATTAGATATTATTACTAGAATCATGTCATCCTTTGTTATATCTCTTATTATCTCAGTTTATTTGATAAGTACAGCTAGAATGACTCGTTTATTATTTATTCCTATAAATAATACTCGGGTTAGACCAAGTCATTTTAGGTACTCCTCTGAGACTCCTTGTAGAATTGATCTACCGCTTCCAGCTTGCTACACTGCCTCCGCAGCTTTATGTACTTTTGTACCTATGACATTATCTATTGTTATGTACGTATTCTTTTATTTAGATCAAGGTACATGTATCCATTCCTTTGGGATTAGTGGATCTTTGTTGACCACTAACTTGTTGTACACATTCTTGGTTTGTTCATATCTATTCTGCCTTCGTGATATGATTATTCTGTGTCTAGCTGTGATATATATTAATTTTGTTGTCTATTTTATACTGCTTTCCGGATTACATATAGCCATTGTGTAGTTGCCCTATGTGCCGAATGGTCATGTCGAAATTTTAATCGATATCAGGATTCGATGTGCATTCCTAACATGGAGTAATCATACAATCGGTCACTCTTCACAAACCTCATTTTCCAAGGCCTGCTACATTTCTTTGAAATGAACTGGACGATAGTGGGTATAGAGGTGGGGCGATACACACGGGTATTGGGATGATATTTGACATAAACTAATCCCAATATTCAGTTGTATGTCGATTGATGAATGGACAGACTGTGATGAGAATTTTTTTTAATGCTTATATAGTTGAAAATTGCACTCTGGATGATGTTTGAATGGTTAATGATTATTTATCATTATTGTTGAATACATGCGATGTATGAAATCCATATATCTGAAATTATATGGTAATTGATCGAGTCGCATTCTGATTCAAAAATAACGAATATTTTAAAATAATGAATATTTTAAAATAATATTCAGTGAAGAATTACAATATGATTTTGATGTCCGATTGTGGATGAACACGAAAATATTGGAATATATGAAGCCGAGTAAGTAGATATTATCCATTTTAACCCGAACGGGTTTTCAATCGATTTTATTCATTTTATAATGAAATTAAAAAGAATTGATTTAAAAATCTGATATTTTGAAAATATTATCATTTTAATATTATAATGATATGGAATATTCAATTTTGATTAAAATTGAAAATGAAGTTTAAATCGTTTTGAAACAAATTTATAAACAATTTTATAAAATAGGTTTTAAATAAAAATTGACGATATATATATTTTATATAAATTTAAATGGCCTGAATAGAACGCGTCGCGCAACGACCGTTCGCGAATTTCGACCATTAACTTCGAATTGATGTAACGGGAGATCCGACCGTCGGATTCTCCTACAACCAGATTGTAACAACCCGTATTTTTGAATAACATGTTATAACATAAATGGAGGCAGAATTAAACTGTAAAATCTGAATCAAGGGAAATGGGCTATGCCATTGCGTTCGTCTCGGAAAAATACGCGAAATAGAGTCCGAGTTTTCGAAAATCGGAGTCCGTATGACCAAGATATGGCCTCGCGAAGTTTCACGAAAAATTCCCAAATTAAAGTATACTTAATTAAGTGAAATGGGTTGCGCAGAGAAATATATATATATATATATTGATATATATATATATATATATAATTGTAAATTAAATAAATAAATATGCAAAAATGTTCAAAACAGCCCAAGACCGACAGATGAGCTTATACTTGGGCCTGATATGATCAGAGATACATCCGAGAAGATCGAGTTGATTCGGAGATGGATGAAAGCATCCCAAGACCGACAGAAATCCTATGCTGATAAGCGAAGAACGGATTTGGAGTTTGATGTTGGGGATATGGTTTTCGTGAAGGTTTCTCCTTTGCGGAATGTGGTCCGATTTGGAGCTGTTGGGAAGTTGGCACCGAGGTTTGTTGGACCATTCCCTATTATAGAGAGGATCGGGCAGATGGCTTATAGAGTGAAGTTGCCCGAGAAGCTTGCTGGAGTACACGATGTTTTTCATGTCTCGCATCTCCGGAAGTGTTTACATGAATCAGCAGAGGTTGTTGAGCCAAGTGTTCTAAAAGATGTAGAAGTGGAGAAAGAGGCTACCTTGAGGAGAGCTCCGATTCGTATCTTGGGGACGGAGACCAAGAAGCTAAGGAATCGAGAGGTCAAATTGGTGAATGTTCAATGGGGTGAAGCCGAAGAAGACGCAACTTGGGAAACCGAGGAGAAGATGCGTGGGCTTTATCCATTCCTTTTTGAGGGTACACTCTCAATCTCTCTTCTTTGTTAGCATATCTTTCTCTTTGCTATCCATGTTTATCTAGTTTATCGTGTTAATCTTGTCATGAGAACCTTAGGTAGAAACCCTTTGGATGAAACATGTGTTTGAAACATGTTATGCTTGACGGTTGCAAGTGTTTGCAAGTGGATACTCGTGGATGCATAATACACGTTAGGCACTAAGATCGGCTCACACACTTTCATACCGCATATGCATGAGTGTTTATGCTTATTCATGGATGAAAACTTGTTATGTTATCACGTGGATGTTGCATATGGATGAATGTTATGTGCACTCATGTAGAGATTATAAATTATGTTAGGAATTTGCATACATATGGACTCATTTCACTAACATATTTGGCATTAAGGGGGTTTACTGAATCAGTAACCTCCTGATTTTCGCATTAGATAAGTACATATACACACACCTTTGCATATGATCATACAGCATTTAGAACCTTTTAAGGACAATGATTGCTCGTGGATGATGTTTTGAGTAGATGGATGATGGATGGTAGGATACGTTCTTCCTAACTTGGAGATTTCGGGGACGAAATCCTTTAAGGAGGGAAGAATGTAACAACCCGTATTTTTGAATAACATGTTATAACATAAATGGAGGCATAATTAAACTGTAAAATCTGAATCAAGGGAAACGGGCTATGCCATTGCGTTCGTCTTGGAAAAATACGCGAAATAGAGTCCGAGTTTTCGAAAATCGGAGTCCGTATGACCAAGATATGGCCTCGCGAAGTTTCACGAAAAATTCCCAAATTAAAGTATACTTAATTAAGTGAAATGGGTTGCGCAGAGAAATATATATATATATATATATATTGATATATATATATATATATATACAATTGAAAATTAAATAAATAAATATGCAAAAATGTTCAAAAAAGCGAATTGGGAGAGGGGAATAACCGAACCGGCCGATTTTTGAGGTCGACCCGAGCTCGCGGGGTCGACTAGGGGTTAATCCAGGGTGTTTGGCTGTCAACCCGTGGGCCGATTCGCTCAAATGCAGATTTTGCATTTGGATGGTTCTCATGGTTCATCTTTAATCTAAAGGCCCTAGATGGTTCCTACACTTGACTTCTTCCCCAAGACATGCTTTGATGGCTTGGATTGAATCTAGGTTTAATCCTATGGCCTAAAACACTTGCCTAATCTATAAATAAGACCCTAACCTACCCTAAATCATCATTATTCATTCATACAACTAAACTATGGCAAAATCAATCCTCTCATGGCCTCCACTCTCTTCATAAAATTCCTAAATAAATTCCTAAGTGATTTTCCATGCATACAAGTGTTTTCAAACTTGTATGAGCATCATTAGCTTGCATTCAAGTCAAGTTTATATATTTGCATCATAAAGAAAGAGTCTTGATCATTTTGGCTCAAGGGTTTTGCTTGCATTTAGGGTTTAATTGATTTCATAAGGGCTTTGTCATATTTTTGTGACTTCTTAAGCATTGTAAGCCCTATTCTACTTTCATACTTAAACTCTAAAGTTAAATGTATGATATGCAAGTTTATATGCAAGTTTATCATGTTGTGATATGCAAGTTTATCATGTTGTGATGTGCAAGTTTATATGCAAGTTTATCATGTTGTGATATGCAAGTTTATATGCAAGTATGCCAAGTTATGTTATGCAAGTTTGGGTTGAACATTTTGTTCATGCTATCATGTTATGCAAGCTTATTTTGAGTTTATGAACATAAAGCTTTAAGCTTTATGCCAAAGGTTGCATTTTAGCAACATGTAAGTTATCATATCTCTTATGATAACTTGCATGTGAGGCTAAATGCGAACTTATGGCCATCTCTACATGTCATTTAGCACCATGTATCACCAATATGCTAAGTTTGGTTTTATGCATGCTTTTGAGGCCTAAAAATGTAATATGCAAGTGTATGAACATATGAACATTTCATATGCCACCATGTTAAGCTTGTGGCTTCAATACCTTTATGTCATGATTATGCCAAGTTCCCTCTTTCTATCCTTTATGCACTATTGCGATATGTAAGCGATGGGATTGCGTTTGGGGTTGGGTAAACTTAAAAGACATAAAACATAAGCTTGGGAATTTACCTATTAAGTTAGGTCTACCCATTGGGAATTTACCTATTAAGTTAGGTCTACCCAATTGCTTGAAACTTGTAACATGTTTTGGAAACATGATGGACATGACACTTAGAAAAGATAAGTGTGGCCAACTCGAGGTTGGGTTGAGTTTGTAGTGTAAACCTACCCGGAACCAACCGGCTTAACTAGTTGCTACAAACAATAGGACCCAATGTGAGAAGTTGGTCATGTTGTACCTTGAACCCGAGGTTAGACCAAGTTGTGGTGTAAAGCTACCCAGACCCGCCCGGCTTAACTAGTAACCACAACAAGGTCTAATGTGCGAGGTTAAGGCGCATTAAATTAATTAATGCCTCGTGATTAGGATTGAGTCATGGTCCACTTAATACTTAACCAATTTGGGCTTGGTAGATTAATCGGGGTTAAGTCGTGAACTTATCGTTACACTTAACCAAGTTAACCCAGGATTAGCAAGAGGGTTAAACCGTACTTAACCCACTAGAAAAATCCTAGCAATGGGGGCCCACTCCAGCAGTAATCCCAAGTTAGTATCATCATGACCCTAGGGACTGGGCTAGGGTGGGGGCACGATTACTGGGCTGGAGTTAAGTGACCAAAAGCGACGGCAGAGGGTACACCGGTGTAGTTCCGGGCGGACTCTGGTCGTGCACATAGTCCGTAGCCGGAGAAAACATGCACGGGTACCAGTAGATCGGGACTGTGCACTCATGTTCATGGTGTCCAGGGGTTGACACCCTAGGGCTTGATACACCCGAAGGGTGGACCCGGCACAGTTCGACTACAATTATGATTGGTCCGTATTGACACCAACACGTGACGAGTTAGGCTTAGGGAGCCGATCGACTAGACCGTTTGGTTGGACCTTGTATTAGGGTCATTTCATGTTATTGGGCCAAAGCTTGGGCCAAGGGATCAATACTTGTTTATTCAAGTCATGTTAGTTTGCTAGTACACCTGTGGTGCAAAACCTTAATCCTGATTATGCGATGACACCTTTATCTGCCTTGTTAGTTAATCATCATGCTAGTATATTGTTATCCTTATGTTCATCCCTGCTGCTCATGCCAGTTAACTTTATCAGTTTACATTGATTGTAGTAGGGCTTACTCAGTCTTTTTGACTGACCTGTTTTCTTTCGCCTCTTTTCTTCCGTTCCCCCCCCCCCCCAGGTTCTCAGGGAGGGAATACTGGAGCTTAGCTTGGATTTCGGATTGCTTGCTTGTGGGATTTCAGCTCATGTACGGTTTCGACATGAAGCTAGCTATGGTTACCACTTAATTGGGGATAGCACTTATTTATTTCAGTTTTTCAGTTGATGTTGTTTTATCTAGACTTGTTTATTTGGAAAGCTATGTTGTACCAGACTTGTTTTGAAATGTTTTGAAATCTTCCGCTGTTTTATCTATGTTATTTACTCTGTTTACATATATACATATGTTCTTGTTCTGCCTTGATATATCATTATGCATGTTTACCTGATTCAAACGCCCCTCCAAAGTCAGAGCGCTTGCAAGAGCCACCCTGGTGGAGGTGGGGTGTTACATTTGGTATCAGAGCATATGGTACGAGAAGGAACAAAAAGGCTTTTAGAAAACTTTTGGAAAACTATTTTCAAAACCAAGTATAAAGTATTTTCCAAAGAAAAGTCTAGTTTATTTTAAAGGCTATTCCCCAAAAAGCCATTAGCAAAATTCCTTCATTTTTCTCCATTCTGAATCTGTCTTTTTCTTCGTTTTTAGTATGGCCGATAACTTTGCTATTCCGGAGGGAGTACACGTACCTGTTTGGTATAGGAGACTTTTGGAGGCTAGGGCGACCGAAGCCAGCCCCGCAGATGTTCCTCCTCCTCCTCCTCCGGTAGTTAATGTTCCTCCTCCTCCTCCTCCAGTGGTTAATGTTCCTCCTCCTCCTGTCGCTGAGGTTCATCTTCCTCCTCCCCCTCAGCATCCTCAAGTGGACTTCGCAAAGACTTGCAAAGATTTCAAAGCAATGGGTGGCAAGAACTTTCAAGGCACTGAGACTTTTGTAGAGGCCAGAAATTGGTTGAAAGAGACCGAGGATTTGTTTGCTATCTTTGGGTTAGACGATCAGAGGAAGCTCTTGTTGGCGGTTTGGCTTATGAAGGATGAAGCCGCTTATTGGTGGGAAGTCACCAATGGTACTAGGCCTGTTGAGACTTGGGCCGATTTCAGGGCAAGGTTCATGCTTAAGTTTCTATCTTCTGCTGAGGAGAATCTGCAAATGGAGAGGTTCATAACTTTGAAACAAGGAGATATGTCTGTCAAAGAATATGTGAACAAGTTCAATCAGTTAGCTCGTTTTGGCTTGGATATGGTGAATACTCCTCAGAAGAAGGCTCTTCGTTTTGCTAGAGGATTGAATGAGCCGTTGCAGGGATTGGCTATGTCACATATTCCCCATGGGGCCACGTTTGAGAGTTTGGTTGATATGGCGTTACTTCAGGGAGATGTCAAGAAAGAAACCAAGATGAATGATACTCAAGCCAAGAAGACTGATTCCCAGGGAAAAGGAAATCAGGGTAATCCAAGTGGTCAGAGCAGTCAAGGCAATCAGAACAAGAACAAGAGTCAAGGCAACAAGGGGAACAACAACAAGGACAATAACAACAAGGGCAAGAACAACAAGGGGAAGTGCCATTATTGCGGTTCAGTTGGGCATCTTATTAAGGATTGTAAGAAGAGGAAAAGGAAGAATGGTGAATGCTTTTTCTGCGGTGAGACTGGACATTTCAGTAAGGATTGCCCGAGGAAGCAAGGGCAAGGCCAGGGTCAGACTCAGCGTGCTGGACCTTCAGGAGGGCAAGTTCATGCTCTCAATGTCGCTCCAGTTCCCGATCGAGGTAGTATTTCTGTTGAGAGCCTTGTATATATTTCTGATTTTCCAGTTCGTACCTTGTTTGATTCTGGTGCATCGCATAGCTTTATCTCATCTGATCTTGTTGATAGTTTGCACCTTAGTACTAGCTTGTTAGATGATCCCGTCTGTGTCTCAAATCCTATTGGGGGTTCCGCCCATTTGTCTATGATATGTGGGGATTTGAGGATCTCTATACTGAGTGTAGAGTTCTTGTGCAGTGCTTATGTTCTTGGTTTTAGGGGATACGGATTGATATTGGGCATGGATTGGCTGTCCAGATATGGAGCCATTCTTGATTGTGAGCATAGGGTTGTGAGGCTCGTGACTCGCCTCGGAAACACCCTAGTGATTTCTTGTGATCCGAGAGGTCCCGTCATGTTGTGCTATCTGGAATCACTCGACTCGTCAATGGAAACTCTTCAGTCTGTGAGAGTGGTTCAAGAGTATCCGGATGTTTTCGATGAAGTTAGGGGGTTGCCCTCTAAGCGAGAGATTGATTTCCGCATTTATCTGGTGGATAATGCATAGCCTGTTTCTTTGCCCGTTCGGCACATGGCTCCACGTGAAAGGCGGGAGCTAAGTAAGCAAGTGAAAGAGTTGCTTGAGAAGAACTTCATTAGACGAAGTATATCTGAATGGGGAGCGCCTGTGGTATTTGCTACCAAGGCGGATGGTTCTCTCCGACTTTGCGTTGACTATCGAGAGTTGAATAAGCTGACTAAGAAGAACAGACACCCGTTACCGAGGATTGATGATCTCTTTGACCAGCTTGTCGGTGCTTCTGTTTTCTCTCAGCTTGATCTTGCTGCGGGGTTCCATCAGCTCAGGGTAGCTGAAGATAGTATAGACAAGACTGCGTTCAGAACTCCAGATGGATTCTTCGAATGGCTTGTCATGCCGTTCGGCTTGACTAATGCACCCGTATATTTCGTGGACTTGATGAGTAGGGTGTTCAGGGAGTTCTTGAACAAGTTTGTCGTGGTCTTCGTAGATGATATTCTGATCTTCTCTAAGGATGAGGAAGAGCACGCAAGGCATCTCATGGAGGTGATGGATACGCTTAGAGCGCATCAGTTGAAGGCCAAGTTCTCCAAGTGTCACTTTTGGAGAAGGGAAGTTAGATTCCTTGGGCATATAGTATCTAAGCAAGGCTTAGCGGTGGATCCCGCTAAGGTAGTGGCAGTTCAGGATTGGAAGACTCCAAGGAATGCAACCGAAGTGAGAAGTTTTCTAGGTCTTGCGGGTTTCTACCGGAAGTTCATCAAGGACTTCGCAAAGATATCCGCTCCTCTCACTAAATTGACGAAGAAGAATTTAGTTTTTGCTTGGAGCATAGAATGCGAGCTTGCTTTTCAGAAGCTCAAGAGAGCCCTCACATCAGCACCTGTTCTAGCTTTGCCCGATGGAGGGAAGTTATTTACCGTATACACCGATGCATGTGGCACGGGGTTAAGAGCTTTTCTTATGCAAGAAGGAAGAGTGATATGCTTTGGCGGTAGACAACTCAAAGTGCATGAGAAGAATTATCCCACTCATGACTTAGAGTTGGCAGCAATAGTATATGCACTCAAGGCTTGGCGCCATTATCTTCTGGGAGAAAGATTTGAGCTTTATACTGATCACAAGTCATTGACGTATCTCTTTCCTCAGAAGGATCTAAATCTGAGGCAACAAAGATGGATGGAATTCTTGGCGTCCTACGATTTTGAGATAGCTTATACCCCTGGCAAGGGGAATGTGGTAGCAGATGCATTGAGTAGAAGAAGGTTGACCCTAAGTCCTCTATTCGTTGAGATGAAGAATTTAGAGTATGTGGCAACCTTTGATTTCTCTTTGGCGATTGAGTCGATGACCGGTTCTTTAGCATCTCTGGAACTCAGACCTACCCTTCTTGATCAAGTTGGGGCTTCACAGAGAGAAGACCCTAAGATAGTTGAGATTATGGATAAGCTAATTCGAGGAGAGACGTCTAGTCATCTCGCTCGATATTCTATTGATGACAAGGGTTGGCTGAGGAGAGACGGAAGGTTATGTGTTCCAATGGTAGAAGATCTAGTAAGAAGAGTTCTTGAGGAAGCGCATCGCTCTAAGTTGACTATACATCCGGGCGGAGATAAGATGTATAAAGATATGAAGCGCATTTTCTTTTGGCCTGGGATGAAGAAGGATGTGGGAGAATTCATCTCTAGATGTATCATTTGCCAGCAAGTTAAGGCCGAGTCGAAGAAGCCCGGTGGGCTATTGCATCCTCTAGACGTTCCACTATGGAAGTAGGAGAGTATTTCCATGGATTTTATCGATGGGCTACCAAGGTCAAGGAAAGGGAATACGAGCATTTGGGTTATTGTGGATAGACTTACGAAGAGTGCTCATTTCATTCCGGTGAAGAGCAAGAGGACCGCATCTTGGCTAGCGTCTGTATATCTTCGTGAGATTGTGAGACTACATGGAGTCCCTTCTAGTATAGTCAGTGACCGTGACCCAATCTTTACAAGTCAATTCTGTAATAGCTTGCAAGAAGCTATGGGCACAAGGTTGAATCTAAGTACGGCTTATCACCCACAGACGGACGGTCAAACCGAAAGGTTGAGTAGGGTACTCGAGGATCTGTTGAGGCTTTGTATTCTGGATTTTGGTGGTACTTGGGAAGACCATCTTCCTCTTGTTGAGTTTGCATATAATAACAGTTATCAGGCAAGCATAGGGGTGGCACCATTTGAAGCTTTATATGGGAGGCCGTGCAAGTCGCCTACATGTTGGTGGGAGACTACAGATGAGCTTATACTTGGGCCTGATATGATCAGAGATACATCCGAGAAGATCGAGTTGATTCGGAGACGGATGAAAGCAGCCCAAGACCGACAGAAATCCTATGCTGATAAGCGAAGAACGGATTTGGAGTTTGATGTTGGGGACATGGTTTTCGTGAAGGTTTCTCCTTTGCGGAATGTGGTCCGATTTGGAGCTGTTGGGAAGTTGGCACCGAGGTTTGTTGGACCATTCCCTATTATAGAGAGGATCGGGCAGATGGCTTATAGAGTGAAGTTGCCCGAGAAGCTTGCTGGAGTACACGATGTTTTTCATGTCTCGCATCTCCGGAAGTGTTTACATGAATCAGCAGAGGTTGTTGAGCCAAGTGTTCTAAAAGATGTAGAAGTGGAGAAAGAGGCTACCTTGAGGAGAGCTCCGATTCGTATCTTGGGGACGGAGACCAAGAAGCTAAGGAATCGAGAGGTCAAATTGGTGAAGGTTCAATGGGGTGAAGCCGAAGAAGACGCAACTTGGGAAACCGAGGAGAAGATGCGTGGGCTTTATCCATTCCTTTTTGAGGGTACACTCTCAATCTCTCTTCTTTGTTAGCATATCTTTCTCTTTGCTATCCATGTTTATCTAGTTTATCGTGTTAATCTTGTCATGAGAACCTTAGGTAGAAACCCTTTGGATGAAACATGTGTTTGAAACATGTTATGCTTGATGGTTGCAAGTGTTTGCAAGTGGATACTCGTGGATGCATAATACACGTTAGGCACTAAGATCGGCTCACACACTTTCATACCGCATATGCATGAGTGTTTATGCTTATTCATGGATGAAAACTTGTTATGTTATCACGTGGATGTTGCATATGGATGAATGTTATGTGCACTCATGTAGAGATTATAAATTATGTTAGGAATTTGCATACATATGGACTCATTTCACTAACATATTTGGCATTAAGGGGGTTTACTGAATCAGTAACCTCCTATTTTCGCATTAGATAAGTACATATACACACACCTTTGCATATGATCATACAGCATTTAGAACCTTTTAAGGACAATGATTGCTCGTGGATGATGTTTTGAGTAGATGGATGATGGATGGTAGGATACGTTCTTCCTAACTTGGAGATTTCGGGGACGAAATCCTTTAAGGAGGGAAGAATGTAACAACCCGTATTTTTGAATAACATGTTATAACATAAATGGAGGCATAATTAAACTGTAAAATCTGAATCAAGGGAAACGGGCTATGCCATTGCGTTCATCTTGGAAAAATATGCGAAATAGAGTCCGAGTTTTCGAAAATCGGAGTCCGTATGACCAAGATATGGCCTCGCGAAGTTTCACGAAAAATTCCCAAATTAAAGTATACTTAATTAAGTGAAATGGGTTGCGCAGAGAAATATATATATATATATATTGATATATATACAATTGAAAATTAAATAAATAAATATGCAAAAATGTTCAAAACAGCGAATTGGAGAGGGGAATAACCGAACCGGCCGATTTTTGAGGTCGACCCGAGCTCGCTGGGTCGACTAGGGGTTAATCCAGGGTGTTCGGCTGTCAACCCGTGGGCCGATTCGCTCAAATGCAGATTTTGCATTTGGAAGGTTCTCATGGTTCATCTTTAATCTAAAGGCCCTAGATGGTTCCTACACTTGACTTCTTCCCCAAGACATGCTTTGATGGCTTGGATTGAATCTAGGTTTAATCCTATGGCCTAAAACACTTGCCTAATCTATAAATAAGACCATAACCTACCCTAAATCATCATTATTCATTCATACAACTAAACTATGGCAAAATCAATCCTCTCATGGCCTCCACTCTGTTCATAAAATTCCTAAATAAATTCCTAAGTGATTTTCCATGCATACAAGTGTTTTCAAACTTGTATGAGCATCATTAGCTTGCATTCAAGTCAAGTTTATATAGTTGCATCATAAAGAAAGAGTCTTGATCATTTTGGCTCAAGGGTTTTGCTTGCATTTTGGGTTTAATTGATTTCATAAGGGCTTTGTCATATTTTTGTGACTTCTTAAGCATTGTAAGCCCTATTCTACTTTCATACTTAAACTCTAAAGTTAAATGTATGATATGAAAGTTTATATGCAAGTTTATCATGATGTGATATGCAAGTTTATATGCAAGTTTATCATGTTGTGATATGCAAGTTTATATGCAAGTATGCCAAGTTATGTTATGTAAGTTTGGGTTGAACATTTTGTTCATGCTATCATGTTATGCAAGCTTATTTTGGGTTTATGAACATAAAGCTTTAAGCTTTATGCCAAAGGTTGCATTTTAGCAACATGTAAGTTATCATATCTCTTATGATAACTTGCATGTGAGGCTAAATGCGAACTTATGGCCATCTCTACATGTCATTTAGCACCATGTAT
Source organism: Allium sativum (assembly GCA_030737875.1). Classification (NCBI taxonomy): domain Eukaryota; kingdom Viridiplantae; phylum Streptophyta; class Magnoliopsida; order Asparagales; family Amaryllidaceae; genus Allium; species Allium sativum. The sequence goes on along the minus strand of CM060912.1, from coordinate 304,028,363 downwards.
CACCAATATGCTAAGTTTGGTTTTATGCATGCTTTTGAGGCCTAAAAATGTAATATGCAAGTGTATGAACATATGAACATTTCATATGCCACCATGTTAAGCTTGTGGCTTCAATACCTTTATGTCATGATTATTCCAAGTTCCCTCTTTCTATCCTTTATGCGCTATTGCGATATGTAAGCGATGGGATTGCGTTTGGGGTTGGGTAAACTTAAAAGACATAAAACATAAGCTTGGGAATTTACCTATTAAGTTAGGTCTACCCATTGGGAATTTACCTATTAAGTTAGGTCTACACAATTGCTTGAAACTTGTAACATGTTTTGGAAACATGATGGACATGACACTTAGAAAAGATAAGTGTGGCCAACTCGAGGTTGGGTTGAGTTTGTAGCGTAAACCTACCCGGAACCGACCGGCTTAACTAGTTGCTACAAACAATAGGACCCAATGTGAGAAGTTGGTCATGTTGTACCTTGAACCCGAGGTTAGACCAAGTTGTGGTGTAAAGCTACCCGGACCCGCCCGGCTTAACTAGTAACCACAACAAGGTCTAATGTGAGAGGTTAAGGCGCATTAAATTAATTAATGCCTCGTGATTAGGGTTAAGTCATGGTCCACTTAATACTTAACCAATTTGGGCTTGGTAGATTAATCGGGGTTAAGTCGTGAACTCATCGTTACACTTAACCAAGTTAACCCAGGATTAGCAAGAGGGTTAAACCGTACTTAACCCACTAGAAAAATCCTAGCAATGGGGGCCCACTCCAGCAGTAATCCCAAGTTAGTATCATCATGACCCTAGGGACTAGGCTAGGGTGGGGGCACGATTACTGGGCTAGAGGTAAGTGACCAAAAGCGACGGCAGAGGGTACGCCGGTGTAGTTCCGGGCGGACTTTGGTCGTGCACATAGTCCGTAGCCGGAGAAAACATGCACGGGTACCAGTAGATCGGGACTGCGCACTCATGTTCATGGTGTCCAGGGGTTGACACCCTAGGGCTTGATACACCCGAAGGGTGGACCCGGCACAGTTCGACTACAATTATGATTGGTCCGTATTGACACCAACACGTGACGAGTTAGGCTTAGGGAGCCGATCGACTAGACCGTTTGGTTGGACCTTGTATTAGGGTCATTTCATGTTATTGGGCCAAAGCTTGGGCCAAGGGATCAATACTTGTTTATTCAAGTCATGTTAGTTTGCTAGTACACCTGTGGTGCAAAACTTTATCCTGATTATGCGATGACACCTTTATCTACCTTGTTAGTTAATCATCATGCTAGTATATTGTTATCCTTATGTTCATCCCTGCTGCTCATGCCAGTTAACTTTATCAGTTTACATTGATTGTAGTAGGGCTTACTCAGTCTTTTTGACTGACCTGTTTTCTTTCGCCTCTTTTCTTCCGTTCCCCCCCCCCCCCCCCCAGGTTCTCAGGGAGGGAATACTGGAGCTTAGCTTGGATTTCGGATTGCTTGCTTGTGGGATTTCAGCTCATGTACGGTTTCGACATGAAGCTAGCTATGGTTACCACTTAATTGGGGATAGCACTTATTTATTTCAGTTTTTCAGTTGATGTTGTTTTATCTAGACTTGTTTATTTGGAAAGCTATGTTGTACCAGACTTGTTTTGAAATGTTTTGAAATCTTCCGCTGTTTTATCTATGTTATTTACTATGTTTACATATATACATATGTTCTTGTTCTGCCTTGATATATCATTATGCATGTTTACCTGATTCAAACGCCCCTCCAAAGTCAGAGTGCTTGCAAGAGCCACCCTTGTGGAGGTGGGGTGTTACACAGATCTGTTGGGTTTGTATTGAAAAGAACTTTCCAATGAATATAAGAGATTTGAAATCTAATAGGTGTATTTTTAAATATGCCCAAATCAATTTTGGAAATGGTCGCTATGGATGTAGTTCGTTGGCCGTTATTGGAAACCGACTGTATGGACCTTAATAAAATTATTAAGAATATGGAAAACCTGCATAAAATCATAAGGATTTGGAAATATTTTGGATGAAAAATTCCATGTTTGAAAAGATGAAAATATATTTCTATCGAAATGAACTAGTAACTAGAATAACAATCCAATGGTTTTTATAAACAAATAAATTGAATTTGTATATGGTTTTAAATTAAGCAGAATTTTCCAAAGAATAAACTGGAATGGAAATTATTTTTGAAATATTTTGATATTGGATTCCGTGATTATACGGATATTGTTGAGGAATTTGGAAGATATAGATATCGTTATTCTCAATATGATATCCGTTGTTTTTAGAATTTGATATTGAATATAAGTCGATATAATTTCTATTCGGATCCTTGTATTTAATATCAAATGGGATTTTGGATTTGTCTTGAATGGTGTCTTATATAACACGGTTCTTAAATCCAATTGAGAAAAGAATAAATCTTTTAATTAAGATTTAGAGAAGATTACCAATTAATTAATATTTAATTGGAATTGAATTGAAATTGGATTTTTGGGTTTATCGTGAATGGTGTTTTAAATAACATTTGTTCTTTAACCCAATTAATAGTGAAGTTATGATTTGGAATTTATAAATCTTTTTATTTAGATTTAGTGGAAATTTTCCAAAGTAAAGTTTTCCAATTTAGTATATTAAATTGGAACCGAATGGAATTCGATTTGGTAATAATCGAGATGAGTTTCTGTGAAGGAAGACCGCTACTATATATGGAATTTAAAAGGCTTTGCCGCTATTTTATTTATATTATTAGTATGATACACGAATTTATATCAATTATACACTGGTATGATCTGAGTAGATTCCATTTTGATGGAAGATGATTTTGGGTTTATTGTCAATGATGTTTTAAAGGATATTCGTTCTTTAACCCAGTTAAAGACAGGATTTATTTCCTAAATTTGAATAATCATTAAATAATGTTTTTTGAGACTAAAACTGAACTAAAGTTTTAATGAATCTTTAATTAGATTGGAATAGGGTAATTAAATTTACCCAATTCAAGAAATGTTTCGAGATGGAGTACTACCAGTTTTACTCCAAGCGATAGTTAAATCTTTAATTATATTTGAACGGGAAATGGTAATTAATTTTACCAACAACACCATGGGTGTTAGATATGGAGTACTACCAGTTTTTCTCCATATGATGAATAGGTTGGGATTGGGATTAATAAAATAAATGATTACTTCGGTATGGCTCGATATTCCTGACTAGTTTTATAAACCTTAATTTGGTTTGGAATTGTTAAAGGATAAGATCTTTTGAAATTGATATCCAAAGGAAGATCAAAGAATAATTTTAAAAGAATTTATTTTTGATAAAACTAATGGGAACCTTTCCCTAAAAATGTGAATATTTGAATAAGAGAATATTCTAGAATGGAATGAGGAGTATGATGTGTTTTTATAGCACTTGATTATAAGAGACGCGAATTATTCAGAAAGGCCGGGTTTAACCCATTCTGAATAATTAATATGACGATTAAAAGTCGACGATGAAGATGGTGATTGAAGACCGGAGATCTTCACATCGTTCGGATGATTACTGATGTTTTGTTTGGGCTGTACACCCAAGACCCGGTAATAAGTGGTGATCGTCCAGATATACTTGTTGATCGACTGGATATGCGAGGACCACTCCCTTGTATTGGACTTATGGGACGAGGAACAAGGTGCCTCCAGTTTCGTTCAGACCCAGAACGGACTTGTAAATGGATGTGTGTCTGACGTTGGATTTCATTCTGTATTAATTGATTTCTATTAAATATATATCTGTTTGTTGGCGGATAATTTATTCCCTTGCCTAACACCCTTCTCTGAGACGTACGAGCTTAGATGTTGTATATTGATAGACATCAGTTGTATGGCGTGAATTGTCAGTGTGGCATTCTGAGATGCAAATGATCAAGGCTTTTGTTGAAAAGCAGAGTTTTCTGGTTGATGATCTAAGCACGACTTTAAGCACCATTGCTTTGTTTATAGCATTAATTCGCGAGCCTCACACCCTGGTATGATTCAAAAACAGGATAAGGGAAGCAGTGAGTGCATATGTTTCTTTCTAGCTAGAAATGGTGTCATGGTATGGAGCCCAAACATTTTTACTTATGTGGATGATGGATTGCGAGGCGCCTCAGATATAGGGCTATATGCTCATAGGGTCGACGTACTGACCTGTTTAGTGGTCCGATAGGACTGGGAAACGTAGGTTCAGGATTAACTAATCCACTAAAGTAAGTGTGGACCAGCACTGCAAGATCCAAGGGTTCACTGCGCGGGATCCTGGGTCATTTCTCTAAAGATGGCCCAAATCGGTAAGGAGATCATCCCTTTCCTTGACTCTTGATGGAAATCCAATTTCCAATACGACATTTTTTTGTTTTAGTTGTAGAACTAGTATGCCGACATGATATATGTACTCATGCCGTCTATGATTGATACATTTATATTTGAAATCGTTTCGACATTATGCACTTATAGTAATATCAAAATGATTTGTTTTTCAATGTTCCAAACATGTTTGACTATTATAAAGGGAAACTCTAACCTCTGGCTTGCATTTCATTATGTGATGGGACCTGAGTCTTATAATAACTTCATTTTTCAAAAAGCATTGCGTTGTTTTATGTTTTAAACTAGTATTCATGTGAAGTAAACCCGTTTCGTGTTATACAGTGTGCTCCCATGATTTCCCAACTTTTAAAGTAAAAAAGTTAATAACTGTTTTATTGCTCACCCCAATCCCATTACTGACTCGGAGTTTATTGTTTTAACCTAAACTCCGGATGCCTATATTTTCCACTTGGGCAGTTGTAGTTTTGGTTTTCGCATATACTTCTTTTCACAGGATCCTGGATTACAGTTGGAGCTATATTCGGAAAGCTTTGTATCCGTATATCTTTTTCAGTTGTGGTTGTAGATGATTTTCGCAATACGTTATTCTTATGTATTATTTTTCTGCTGCTTTGTAATTTAAAACTCAGATATTTTCCACTGTGTAATATTTATTCATAATCCGATATATTCTTGTACTCTGTTGTAAATTGTTGTAATAGCAATGAAATGTTCCGTTGTTTGTGTTCTGATTCGTCGTGTTCTCAAAGCAATACGGGCTTTCCCGTAAGGCGAAGTTTGGGTCGTTTCATATACAGTACATTTGATCGACAAATATCATCGCATAATCCTCTCAAAAATCATCAAATCGTGCGCCTCTAACTTTCGATCAACATTTCAACCTCTAATTCGCACATTGAAGTCCCCAATCTGAGAAAATCAAAACCCTACTTGTGCGCTGTAAGAATTCAGTGCGTAAAATTTGCGTCGAACTCACTGTTGTTTGTATAGAAATGAAGAGAATCTCACTGGCAACTAAACTAAAATCTATATGTTACATGATATGTTGGTTTTTATTTGAATTGTTTGATTTTTTTTGGAAGATCGAAATTTTCAGGTAAGGAAGAAATTTAGTGGCAGCACCTTTCTTTTTACTGTGGGAGTAAACGACTTAAGGTTAGAGGTGTTAGAGTATTTATAGGATAATTTGGCTTATGTTAGAAGCTTCATATTTTTATTTATTAATTTATATAGTTACCGCTATTTTTTTGTGATCTAAACATCCATATGATCACATACGCTACCCAAAACCGATCAAAATGGACACACGCCTATAGTTTGAAATTACAAACCAACAAAATTTGTTTCGTCGAATTCCGAGTCCGTTTGCTCATACAATATGTTTTTAAAGTCAAATTATTGACTGATTCATATTTAAATCCTGTACGTTCACATACCGACTCCAAAAATCATGAAATTTGAAATTTAGCAATAATTTAATATTTTGGATCCAATTAAATTAATTTCGTCGAAAACAGAGGTCACTTACAAAAATGGCTATTTTCCAAAGTCTAAATAAACCAATAAAATATTAATATATTCAAAAAAAATTAATTAAATATTAATAAATTAATATTATCATATATACCCAAATAGAAATCATACAGCTTCAAAATATACATATCTGGATTTATAACTCGATATTTCCAAATCCAAGTTAAATTGATATCCAATATATAATAAAAATCCTTTTATTATATAAATAAATCATTATAAATTATAAACGAGTTCCATAGCGACTTTTTGGGAATTTGATTTGGACATAACTTACAATCTACTAGATGAAATCTTAATTTTTCACTTTCACTAAAAACATATAGTTCAATTGATTCAAACGTTTCTTATTTAAAAGAAATCCGACTTACAACGAATCTCGTATATCCATATAAAGTTGAAAATGAAATATTACGAACTACCACGACATTAAAAGCTCATTTTAAATTATATTATAATTAATATGTTCAAACTTCGTTTAACTATTAAATTTGTTACTATAACTCGAATAGAAACTCGAAAAATTTCCTTACACTATCCTATTCACATAATATTGCCAGCTCAACTTAATTCCGAATAACTAAATACATTATTCCATTATTTATATTAATTAAATATTAAATATATTTAATTCAAACCATTTAAATCTTCAAACTGATACTTAAGTAATTAAATAAATTGTGACGACCCCAAAACCCCGTACGATGGTGTCAAGGGTAATCTTTGGAATATAACGCATAAACAGATAATAGCAGAACAGAAATAATTAAATACACTAGATAATGTACAAATAATACTCTGGATAAACATAATCATCAGAGTTACACAGTATACAGGATCGTACTTAGTACAAATACAGTTCAGTTATACATAAATGTCTACAGCGGAAAACAAACATAAAATGTACAATAGGAGCTGAACAACATAAAAAGAGATAAATAATAGAGTCCATTTTCAACTCCAGCTATCCAAAAAGAGCCTGCTAAACCTGAATACAAGAATGCCCGTGTAGAAAAAGGGGCACCCGAGTTTGCAAGTGAAACAAACTACGAGTCAGTCATGGGACTGGTATGAGAAATCTACTTAACACATTTTTATAATATGGCTAATCACAGGACCACGCCACTTTCACGGAACGGGTTTACTCCATTGGATTCCCAGTGCTTTAAAACAAGTAATTTTTTAAACATCGCAATGCTTTTTATAAAAATGAAGCCATTATAAGACTCAGTTCCCATCACACAATGCAACGCAAACCGAAGGATAGAGTTTTTGCCTTATAATGGCCAAAATATGCTTGATACGAATAAAACAAAAGCTTTTGATATTATTACCAGCGTTTATATGTTTCAAAAACAACTTCAAATCATAAGTATCAATCATAGACGGCATTAATGCCCCATACCACTATGTCGCCATATGTAGGTATACAATCAAAACCGCACATGTCGTATTTGGAAATTGGATTTCCGTCATGAACCGGGGCCTGGGATCGTCCTCACCGGTTCAAGACAATCTAGCCTACCATGTCTCAGGATCAGAGCTCGAGTGACCCTTGGATCGTCAGGGTCGGTCCACTCGATGTGGATTAAACTTAAACCCTGGACACTGCGTTCCCCCGCCCTTTGGGGCGAAAATGAGCCCAATGACTCCATATCCGAGGCGCCTCGCAACAGCAACAACCACACAGGTGAAAATGATATAAATGTCAGCCAGTTTAAGCACTGACACCACCCTAGCTAGAAGGAAACGCATGCCCTCCCTGAGGTCCTCTCCCGTTTCTGGTTCATACTAGGGTGTGAGGCTCGCGAATTCATGTTCTATACAAAGTTATGCCACACAGGCCGTGCTTTGATCATCAACCACAAGACTTTGCTTTTCAACAGAAGCCTTGATCATCTGCCACTTAGGCATTCCACATAGGCAATTCACGCTATGTGACTGATTTCTATCGATATATAACCTCTGAGCTCGTACGTCTCAGAGAAGGGCATTAAGCAAGAGAATAAATTCTCCACCGCCAAATAGATATATATTTAATAGAGACCAACCAGCACAGAACAAAATACAATGTCAGACACACAGTCCATTTGCAAGTTCGTTCTGGGTCTGAACGAAACCGGAGGCACTATATACCTCGCATACCCATCGATCTCCACGCATGCCTGGACGATCACCACTTATTATCTATATTTCGGGATGCCTCCCAATCAAGACATCAGTTACCATCCAACCGAGGTGAAGATCTCCGGTCTTCAACCACCGTCTTCATCATCGACTTCTTGTCGCCGATCAATTATTTGAAATGAGATTTAACTCAGCCTTTTCAAATAATTCACATATATTTAGAATTTAAATCAATTCATTTCAATGGTTAAATTATTCGGCACCGATAATTAAATTCATTAATGTAATTTTCACGCCACACACATTCAACCATCAAATATCACATAAACCGAGCAAATTCAGTTTATTTCCATTTCATATCGTTTATAATATTTTATAACGATTTATCGCTATTTTTATTTATTTAAAAATAGCCATTTCATTCAAAACGATGCTTCGGGCCATAACGCGGTCGTGGCGCTGTTTTTCTTCAGATTTGATTTACACATATATGAAAATCTAACCGTTGGATCTTCACAAATTTTATATCATTAGAAAGATCTTTTCGAAACGAATCCAACGGTTTCAGTTTTGGGAAAATCCGACGGTCGGATCTCCCGGTACACTCGTTTGAAGTTTCGATTTCAAAATATGAACTGCAGCGTCGTTATTCAATTTAATTTAATTATATATATATATATATATATATATATATATATATAATCGATTTTGGCGTTGTTTTTCTTCAGATTTGATTTAAACATTCCAGGCAATCCAACCGTTGGATCCTCACAAAGTGGGTATCGTTGGAAAGATATTTCCAAGGTGAACCCAACGGTTTCGCTTTTGGGAAAATCCGACGGTCAGATCTCCCGCACTAATCGTTTGAAATCACGGTTTTAAAACACGAACTGCAACTTCGTTATTGGGTATATTTTAATATATATATATATATATATATATATATATATATATATATATATATATATATATATATATATATATATAATCGATTCTTCGATTTCAAAACCATTTTCACTTCACATATTTGATAAAAACGATATTTTTATCCAACAGATATTTATTTCAACACATGAAATTTGTTTATTTTATTTCCATGCAGGAGTTTCTATTCAACACATGAATTTTATTTCACCATTCAACACATGAATAATTTATATAGTTTACATATATAATAAAAATGGGATTTTTATTATAAAAACAATTTATTTCAAAACATGATTATTTTATACAGTTTACATATATAATAAAAATGGGATTCTTATTGTAAAAACAATTTATTTCAAAACACGATTATTATATATATTTTATATATAAGGTAAAATGTTATTTTTGGTGTTAAAACGATTTATTTAAAACACTAGTATTTTATATAATCTATATACATGTTAAAAATGTTATTTTTATCTTTCAAATAATTTATTCAATACACGAACCCCATTCAACACATGAATTTTATTTCAACATTCAACACATGAATATTATTTCAACATTCAACACATGAATTTTATTTCAACATTCAACACATAAATTTTATTTCAACATTCAACACATGAATTTAAATCAAACACAGAAATATTTCAGAAAATTTTCGGCAGCATAACGACAGGGTAGTTAAAACCGGGACCGTCCCTAGTACGGCTCCTCGCTCTACCTTAAAGCCTCGCAGCTTTTGACAATGGGGATTTCATGCATCTAGTTCGCACGCAGGCGGTATGTTTATTTTTTTCTTTTCCACAAACTAATCCTATGTGGTTTCAACCAAATAATTCTCAACCACAAATGGGTATTTTTTAACCACAATCAATCAATTTCAACCACAAACAATTCTAATCAACCACTTGCTATCAACAAATTTTCACACCAATCACAACCAATAAATATCGTCCATGGTTTGTGGACGAGGGGCGTGTGTATATATATATATGTAAGTATATTTCACTTCTATTTCAACACATATATAATTTTTACAACGCATATATAACTTATACATCGAGCATACAACTTATACAACGCTTATACATGAGGTGTACAACGCTTTTATAACTCATACTTCGAATATATAATTTATACATCGTCATTTCCATATCGTTTATAATTCAGAAATCTCACATTGGGTTCCACTCCACCAAAAGTAGCAAAAGGCTCAGAAAAATATCTGGTCTCTTCTAGAATGTAGAAGGCGTCCACATGAGTCCACTGTCTCTTGTTTCACTTAATTTCATCAACAAACGAGAAAGATATGATTTTTATTGTGAAATCAAAATCCATAGCGGTTAGAAGTGCTATAGAACAGTTTAAAATAATTTAAACCATACCTTTCCTTTTCCTGTTCAAATCTTGGTTTAGGTTTTTCTTGAAATCCGCGCCACTTCATGACGATCGGCCAGCGCTACCTCGTAGAGCTTCGAGAGAGCTTCACAACCGCGGTGGGTTTGCCCAACTCGACGGCAGCATCAGGTCACGGCGGCGCTCGAAAGTCCTTCACTTCGACGAGGGGATTTGACCAAACCAGGGATCGAGGCGAGGTGAGACTTGTATGGATTTGAAGAGTGGAGAAAGTTCTTCAAAAAGTTCAACTGGAGCTCCTGATTTTATTGCGTGGTTGTGGAGAAAACGAGGAGAGAAGGGAGGAGCTCCTATCATCGTCGCATGTCTGAAGGTATCGGGGAGAGAGGGAGAAATCGTGTCGAGTTATGATTGGCTGGGGGGTTTTTATTTTAATTTATAATTTATTTAAAATTCGAAAATACCCCTTATCACATACGAACTCCAATCCAAACCCAACGACTGCCGTCCCTAGCTAAATACCCCCATTCCGAACACAATGGGATATGTTTCGTAGGCCCATTCGACTGTTTCAGTCAGCTTTTCTTTAAATTAAAATATAACACAATCAATGTTTAATTTGAACATACATTTCCATTTGCCGGGGCCACATACTGATTTTAAATATTCCCGAAAAATAAATCTGGCTATGTTTTGACAATATGATCCCAACAAAACTAGTTTCGTCGAATTCTTAGACCATTTGAAAAATGGTCATTTTCTGGTCGATCCAATTTAACTATAATTGACCAAAACACATTTTCCTTTGCCACGCTCACATACTAGCTTCAAAAATTATGAAATTTGAAATTTAGCAATAATTTGACATCCCGGATCCAACAAAAATGGTTTCGTCGAATTCCGAGGTCGTTTGCAAAATGGCCATTTTCACGGGCTATATAAATTCTATAGCGACCTTTCTGAAAATTCATTTGGCCATAACTTTTGCTTCCCGCTACGAAACTTCGATTTTTCAGATTGGTTAGAAAGATATTCACTAACAGATTTAAATATTTTTGGTTTCACTAAAATCCGTTTTGTTTTGGTCCCGGTACAGTCAGTCAAAGTTTGAATTCAAATTTTGAAACTACCGCGCCATTTCAGGCCTTGTTTATAATTAAAATTAATTATATTTATTTTCAAACATCGATTCAAACACACTTTTCGTCATTATTATTTAAAATATTTATTTTAAATATTTTAAATTCACTAAAATAGCCAAATTAAAAATTTTAAATTGGCTCAGATTTTCTGGGTTGTTAGATAAATTAATTATTAAAACGCTAAAACCCAGGATGTTACACTTACATGAAAATATTAAATTTTGGGTTTTTGATTTTGGATTTCCGACCATGTGTGTCGATGTATATATCTTATTTGATCATGCGATACCATAGATGTCACTTCGTACCTGGGAGACTCTGCCAAATTTTTCTGGGAATTTAAAGTGTTAGAAAATTTTCGATATTTTTGAAAAGTTTTATTTGCAACAATGAGTTGGTTTTTGATTTATAATAAATTGGATTTTAAAATATTATGGGTTTATGATGTTTTTCCTACCTTAGTAATTTCAGGGACGAAATTCTTTTAAGGAGGGAAGAATGATGTCCTGTATTTTTGGTAGTCAAATATTTAATTTAATCTATTATATTAAATATTATTTAGAATTTAAATGGATTTAAAATATATATTTTGTTTATGTAATGAAGTTCAAATGTTTAATTTATATATAAATATAAATCAAGCTCAAAATGGCTCGTTAGTTCATAATATTAAGTTTTGAACTTCAATTGAATATACAGGATCCGATATAAGTCGGATTTCTGTGAAACAAGAAACATTTGAGTCTTATTAATTATAATTTTCATATGTAGGAGAAAAATCCAGATTTCGTGTTAAAATTGTTAGTTATGTCCAACTAAAAATTTAAAATAGTCGCTATGGAAATCGTTTATAAATATAACGTTATTTAATAATTTAAAAGGGTTTTAATATAATTTGGATACAGTTTAACTCGAAAATGATACTACTAAGTTGTATATTCTATATTAGTTTATATTAAAGCTAATAAATATTTTATTTGGACATAATATAATAATAATTTATTATTATTTAATTTGATTATTTTGGAATTTATTTAATATTATATAAGCCTGTAAAATAGAAATTTTTGCAAATGGTCTCCAATTTCGATGAAATTAGTTTCATTGGAACCATAATGTTAAACTATGGTATGATATTAAATTTCGTAGCAAACCGATGTCGTATGTGACTTCAGTAGCCAAAGACGTCTCTGTTTTTATTTAATCATTTATATTATTTGAACAGGGGTAACTTTAAAGGAATAAATGACTGGCCAAACGAACTCTGATTTTAACAAAACAAATTTCATTGGATCCGTAAGGAAAAGGTATAGTAGAATATCAAAGTTTCAAGTTGATTAGATTTATTTTATGATCGCAGGAAACTTAAATGCGTGATATTTCACCAGTGAATTATAAAGGGATTTTTACAAATGATCTCGGAGTTCGACAAAACTTGTCCCATCGTATCCAGAATATTTTGTTATGCTAGGATTGGGATTTTCATCTCGATTGGATGTCATTTATAGAGGTTATCACATTATTTCAGCGTGAAGTTTCGAAAATATTGTTTTATTATTTTTGTTATCTTATATATGTTTTTGTTATCCTATATATGTCCTATTTGTTCAACCATAACCCTAGTTTCACCTTTAAAAATTTACTGCGTGGTCAATATGTTTTGAGCCGCCACTAAACACCTTGAACGGCTTACATCTTCCAATATTCCTTATGATCTTCCTTTCAATCCTTTGCCTACTTCATGAAAACATCAATTGAAGGTATATCGAGCTTGTCGAGCTCTTCGTACTAAACGGTGGTGATCTGAAACAGGGTTTTGTGCTGACCGGAGCAAGGGCTCGAAGTAGCAGCAGTCCTAGAGCAATAGTTGGCGACTAGAGAAGCTTGGCTCATCGAAGCTCCGATCGAAGGTTGATGAGGGCTTGACGCAGGTCTCGGCAAGGTCATACTATCGTTCGGGGGTCGGCTTGAGGCGCAGCAATCGATGGAAACGAAAATGGTTTAGGTGCAAGGGCAGAACCAAGCTCCAAGAAGAACGACGTGAAAGAAGCTGAGTTAGTCAGCCTATTTTCTTGACCTAACCGTAATTAATATTAATTAATTATAATTAAAAGTTAGTTAGTTTGATAATGACTTATCATATGGTATAACAGACGACGTGAGACTTAAATGGGGCCGTGTATTTTCTCCAACCAGGAATTGTCGGTCTGAAGTTCTCAACAACAAGTTGAACAAGGAAGCAATGCGAAGGAATTGGCCAATATCTATATTATTTAGAAGTAATTAAATTAATAGTTAGTTTAATAAATAGTTAATTATTTTAAATAAATCAGTTAATCATATTATAAGTGATTAAGCGAGATATAGTGTTTAAAACATGACAGGGTTATGATGTGCGATACTGGGTGAACCATGTTGAACAACGAAGGATACAATGGAAAACAAAAGAAATATGTCTGTATCCTACAACAATATAATTAAGTTTATAAATTAATTAATTAATTAAAGGTTAATTATCTAAATAAAACATGAATGCTTATAAATTATAATTCGTGCATATGTTATCAGATTTAGATCTGACTAAAGACATCGAGACTTTATGGACGAACTCTATATTTTGGAACTAATTTGGACAGCACTGGGAACTACTGGAATTTCTAGATAAAATTAAACGTTTGTTTAATTTAGCTAGAACTGTACCTCTTAAGAGACAAATGGAATCAAGTCAAGGTGAGTTAAACTCACTCAGTTCTTCCCACTTGTATTTTATATAAATCAGGTTTTATAATGGTGTGCTATGGTTGCAAATGATTGACTGTTTTGTTTAATATATATTCATATATTCATTGAATTGATGAAATTAAACTTTGTTCAATTTCAATAAAAACTAAATCATTATTCTAACGATTGGAACCAATGAAGGTAACTTACCTTGTTGGTCACATAAACGTGTTTGATTTAATGAATTGGTTTAATAGTTTGTTTGATGTTAAATAAATTGACGGTGTTAAATAGTCAGAGACAATCAATTTGGTGCAGAGATGTAACAACCCAGAAATTATGAGCTAATTAAAAAATTTTATTTTGGCAATTTTGATGAATTTTTGAATATTTAAAATGATTTATTTTAAATATTAACGATGTGAAATTTATTTGAATAGAATTAGAACGTATATATTTATATAGATCGTCATTAGAATATAAATATTTTATTTTAAATATAAAAGGAATTGAAAATGGCGCAGTAGTTTGAAAATTCGATTTCAAAGTTCAAATGAATGTACAGGATTCAAAATAAACCGGATTTTAGCAAAACCAAAAATATTAGAATCTATTTGAGAATATCTTTCCAACGAATCCGAAAAATTGAAATTTCATAGCGGGAATAAAAAGTTATGTCCAGTTGAAAATTCAGAATAGTCGCTATGGAATTCTGGCCCTTAAAAATGGAAATTTTGCAAATGACCTCGGTTCTCAACAAAACCACTTTTGTTGGATCCGGGATGTCAAATTATTACCAGATTCCAAAATTCATAATTTTTCGATTCAATATGTGAGCATGGCGAAGTAAAATGTGTTTTAACAGTTTCAGTCAATTTCAATCGACTGGAAAATGGCCATATTTCAAACGGTCTCAGAATTTGACAAAATTAGTTTTGTTAGGACTGTAACGTCAAACAAAGCTAGAAATAATTTTTCTGTAATTTTTTAAGTCAGTATGTAGCCCCGGAAAATTAAAATGTACGTTGAAATCAATTTTGAACGTTATATTAATTTATATTCTAATTTTGATGAAAACTGATCATAACAGTCGAATTGGCTTATGGGACATATCCTATTGTGTTCGGAATGGGGGTAATTCACTAGGGGCGACAGTCGGTGGGTTCGATTTCAAGTTCAAAATAAAAAGTTACTTTATGTAATCAAATAAATAAATAAATATAAAAGGAAGTCAACCCTCTTTCTCCCACATCGTTCTCTCTCCCATCGTAGAATTTCAGAAAAGAAAAAAAACGCAAAACGCAGCAGCTCCCCCACCACCATCCACCGCCATTCGCCGTCGGCCTTCCCCCCTAGCACCTCCTTCCTCCTCTTCTCTCCCCATCCTCCTTCCTCGATCCTCCACTTTCCTCTCTCCGCTTCCAATTAAAATCCGCCTCCACCCTTTTAGCCGCCATAACTAGACCATCCCACTTCCTGCCGCCAGACCCTAGCGCCACCGCGACTCCCTCCTCACCCCAGACCTCGAGCGCCGCTTCTAGCAAACCCCCTCTCCTCCAAACGACTGTAAGTTCATTATTTGTTATTTATTTTTACTTAGTTAATGTAAATAAAATTAGTTTTTTTATGTAGATAAAAAATTTGACCTTTAATGTAGATAAAGATTAGATCTTTGAAGTAGAAAAAAATTAGGATTTTGTTATCATGAAAGCATAGAAAGATAATATTTTTAATCATAGAAAGAATGGATTTATTTTTATATATGTGAAGGAAGTATAAAAATCGAATTTTTCTATATGTGAATGAAGTATAAAGATTAGATTTTTCATGAAGTAAAGGTTAGATTTTTATCTATAGAAAGATTAGATTTTAAATGCGAAAAGATAAGATTATTATCATATATGAAAGGAAGGATTTTTATAACATGAAAGGTTAGAATTTTAATTTGAAAAGTTTGATTTTTAAACAAGAAAAGAATTGAATCTTTATGGTATAAAAAATCGAATTTTTATATTAGAAAATTTTGAATCTTTATATAGTTGAAATAGTGAAGTAAAAATGAGATTTTTATTTGAAATAGCGAAATAAAAATATTATCTTTATAATGTAAACATCGTGTTAAAGATGTGATTTTTACACATATGGCTTTGAAGTTGAAATATAATTTTATTATATGATTAGAACTATAGAAATACGATTTTTATATACGAAGACATAGAGAATGAAAAATATAACTTTCATTGTATGTAGAGTATAAAAATATAATTTTTATATAATGTAGAGAATAAAAATATGATTGTTATATAATGAGAAGAATTAATAATGTGATTTTTATCTCTATAGCGTTGAAATAAAAATGTAATTTTTAATGTGAAAAGCATGAAAAAGATTGTGTTGGAAGTACGGGCAAATCCAGACAGTTCAGAAATTCAGAAATGAAGGTCACGGTGTTTGGTTTAGCTTCTCGGTGAGAACTTCTCACTTTGAATTTTCTTTTCTAGTTAAAATATATACTAGAATGCAGACGGTGCTTAGCAGCACCCGACACCCGTCGTCCACAGACCATGGACGACTTGTATGCTTGTTTGATGTGTTGTGAAGTTTGTTTGTGATGTTGATGTGAAATGGATAATAAAACATTCATGTGTGAAATAAAATATTTTATCGTTAAAAATATATTTTTTAACGTGTATTTCAATAAAACAAATATTCATTTACAAACCGGACGGTATGTTTATATACACCCATTTGAAGAATATTGATTGGGATGATAAATTATACACATCGCCCAACTACACAAATAAAAAATCTGTGTTTTTTGACTGAAACCCCACACGGGTGTTGGGATGATATTTGGCGTACACTAATCCCAATTGTTTAGTTGTATGTCAATCGATATGTTGACAGACTGTGTAAGCGTTAATTATTCATGCTTAATGCTTATGTAGTTGTGTGGTGCACTTTGGGTGATGGTTGATTATTTATCGTTGTTATTATATACATGTGTTGTATGGATGGTAATTGATTGGGCCTCATTCCAATTTAGAAAATAAAGAATATTATAAAAAGAAAATTCATGTGTTGAATAGAAAAAAATAGTCATGTGTTGACGATACTCATGTGTTGAATAAAATATTTATACAATAAAATTCACATTTTTATTGTAAGTAAGAATGAATAAATATTCATGTGTTGAATAAAATAAATATTCATGTGTTGAGTAAAATATATATTCATGTGTTGAAGAAAATATTCATTTGTTGAATAGAATAACGAAGTTATAGAAATATATATATATATATATATATATATATATATATAAAGCCATGTTGATTAGATTTGCGCCATTTTGATGCGACCGATATTTATATTGATTATATCCATTTTTATAATGAATACAGAAAAGGAAGTGATTTCAAAATCTAATATTTTGAAAATATTATCATTCATATATTAATGATAAGGAATATTCAATATTGATTTGAAATTGAATATGAAGTTGAAATTGTTTTTAAAATGAATTTAAAACTATTTATAAAATACATTTTGAATTAAAATAGACGAAATATATATAATATATATATTATATATATTAATGACCTGAATAGAACGCGCCGCGCCGCGGTAGTTCGCGAATTTCGACCATTGACTTCGAATTGACATTACGGAAGATCCGACTGTCGGATTCTCCTGAAACCAGAACCTTTGGGTTCGTATCGGAAAGAGTTTTCCAATGAATATTAGAAATTTTAAATCTAACGGTTGGATTTGGAATCATGTCCAAGTCAAATTTGGAAAAGGTCGCTCTAAGTGCAGTTCAGTGGCCGTTATTGAAAACCAACTGTACGGACCTTGATAAAATTATTAAAAATATTAATAATTTGTGTAAAATCATAATATATGAATTGGAAAGAACTGGGATGAAAAATTCCACGTTTGAAAGGATAAAATACATTTGTGTTGAAATGAACTAGTTATGAACTAGAATTATAATCCAATATTTTTGAATAAATAAATTGGATTTGAAGTGGTTTTAAAAATAATCAGAATTTCCAATATACGAATTGGAATGGATTTGAATCGAAATTATCTTCGGAATATTTAGATGTTCGATTTCGTGATTATACAAATATGGTTGTGGAAATTTGAAAGATATATTTATATCGTTATTTCCAATACGATATTTGTTGATTTCAAAATTTGATATTGAATATAAGTCGATATATTTTCTTTTCAAAGCCTTGTATTTAATATCAAATGGGATTTTAGGTTCGTCATGAATGGTGTCTTAAATAACACTGTTCTTGAACCCAGTTTAGAAACAAATAAATCTTTTAATTAAGATTTAGTGAAGTTGTCTAGTTAATTAGTATTTAGTTGGAATTGAGTTGAAATTGGTTTTTGGGGTTTATTGTGAGCGGTGTTTTGAATAAAACCTGTTCTTTAACGCGATTAACAATGGAATGTGATTTTGGGTTTATCGTGAACCGTGCTTTAGATGACATTGGTTCTTTAACCCAGTTAAAGACAGGATATTGATTTTTGGGAAGATTAAAACTAAGTGGAGTTTTAATGAATCTTTAATTAGATTAAAGTTATCGAGGATGGAGTATCAACAGTTTTGCTCCAAAGCGATAGTTAAATCTTTGATTAGATTTGAACGTGTAATGGTAATTAATATTTACCGATAACACCGTGGTGTTAGATATGGAGTATTACCAGTTTTGCTCCATGGGATGAATAGGTTGGGATTGGGAAATAAAATAAATGAATACTTCGGTGTGGTTCGCTAATCCCGACTAGTTTGGAAAACCTTAACATGAGTTGAATTGATATCAAAAGGAAGATTAAAGAATAAATTTAAAAGGATTTATCTTTGATAAAATTAATGGGAACCTTTCCCTAAGAATGTGAAAATCTAAATAAAAGAATATTCTGAATTGGAATGAGGCGTATGTCGTGTTTGTGTAACACTTGTTTATTATATATGCGGGTTATTTGGAAAGGCCGGGATTATACCCATTTTGAATAACCGATTCGACAATAAATCGACGATGAAGATGGTGGTTGAAGACCAGAGGTCTTCACATCGTTTGGATGATTATTGACGATCTTGATTGGGCTGTAAACCCAAGAGGAGGGAATCAGTGGATGATCGTCCAGACGTACCTGGAGATCAATGGATATGCGAGGAATAGGGTTCCTCCGGTTTCGTTCAGATCCAGAATGATCTTGTAAATGGACTGTGTGTCTGACATTGGGTTTTATTCTGTGTGATTGATTTCTATTAAATATATATTTGTATGGCGGCGGAGAATTTATTTTCTTGCTTAACGCCCTTCTCTGAGACGTACGAGCTTAGAGGTTATATATTGATGGATATCAATCGCATGGCATGAATTGCCTATATGGCATGCCTAAGTGAAAAATGATCAAGGTTTCTATTGAAAAGCAAAGTCTTGTGGTTGATGATCAAAGCACGGCCTGTGTGGCATAGCTTTGTGTATAGCGTTAATTCGCGAGCCTCACACCTTGGTATGAGTCAAAAACGGGATAAGGACCCAAGGAGTGCACGACGTTTCTTTCTGGCTATGGGTGATGTCAATGACCTACCACTCCTGACATTTATATACTTTTTACCTGTGTGGTTGTTGGATGCGAGGCGCCTTGAATATAGGCCCTATAGGATCGGGAAACGTGTGTTCAGGAATAATTAATCCTCAAAAGTAGGAGAGGACCGGCCTTGGAGGATCCAAGGATCGCTGTGTGTGGTCCTGAGACATTTTCTAGAGTGTCTCGAACGGAGAGGAGCTTGCCCCTTGCCTCGATTCACGATGGAAATCCAATTTCCATTACGACCTTTGCGGTTTTAATATTAGAACTAGTATGGCGACATAGTAGCATGGGATGTTATGCCGTCTATGATTGATACTTATGATTGAAATTGTTTTGACACTATACACTTATAGTAATATCAAAATAATCTATTTGTAAACATATCAAGCATTCTTTGGCTATTAAAAGGTAAAACCCAATCCTCCGGCTTGTGTTGCATTGTGTGATGGGACCTGGGTCTTATAATAGCTTCATTTTTCTTTATTTAGCATTGCTCTGTTTGTTTTATGCACTGGTATTCTTGGGAGGAAACCCGTTCCGTGTTATACGGCGTGGTCCCTTGATTTACCTAACTTTAAAATAAAGATTAATAACTGTTTTAGTTCTCACACCAATTACATGACTGACCTGGAGTTTATTGTTTTAACCTAAACTCTGGGTGCCCTTATTTTCCACACGGGCGGCTAGTAGTTTGGTTTTGCAGATTTATATTCACAGGATCCTGGTTTACAGCTGGAACGATACTCGGAAAGCTCTATATCCGTGTATTTCTTTCAGTTGTGTGTTGTATTATTTTTCCGCTGCTATGTATTTACATGTAATTTAAATCTCTGATATTTGTCAAATGTGTAATATTTATTCATACTCTGTATATTCTTGTATTCTGATGGAATTGTTGTAATAAGCAATGAAATGTTCTTCTGTTTGCATTCCAATTTGTCTTGTCCTCAAAGCAATCCGTGCTTTCCTTCACAGGGAAGTTCGGGTCGTTAAAGTTTGGTATCAGAGCTTTGGTTTACAGAGCTCGAGAACAAGACACATTAGAACCAAACGAAAGAATTCATCAGAGATTGGATTAGTAATATCCAATGAGAATGGATCGTTAGAGATGGGATCAGTAGTATCCTAGAGCGAGTCGAAAGAGTGTTATTTTTAAAATAAAAAAAATTGAAAATCAATTTTGTTTTGAAAATTAAATTCAAGTATACGTATTTGAATATTTTATTTGTATTGAGTTGGACAATCAAGTATATAGAGATTTTGCATATACGCGTCATGAACGTATATTCGAAGTTTTAATATACTGGATAGATATAGAATCACACTCTAGTCGCCAGGAGATGTTCTAATGGTGGTTCGAAACATCATCAGCATTTATGTTCGAGCTTCAAAAGTGGGATTTCAATATATTTCCAATTGACTGGTGTGAGAACCAAAACTAGATAGGTTTATTGTTGTGATTTGGCATCAAAAAAACGATTTTATGTATATATATCGAAGTTATGAATTTGAAAAGCTAATCAACTAATTGATTGATGGTTTTGTTGTTTGATTATTGGTTTGATAATTTTGAACCATTTAGCCTAATTGAACCGAATATTGAACTGTATTGAAAAATGATTACAGTTGCATGCATATACATGTATATACATTGAACAGGTCATAGCAAGGAGGCTAGAGCAAAGGAATAAAATTGTTTGCCCGACAAGTAGGTACATGTTTATTGTATTTCTTGGGGATTTGATTATTTTAAGAGCCGATTGGCTAGCCTCTTGGCTTTGTCTTTTTCTTTTGGATTGGTGAGGGCCATGGGAGACTATTTGAAATATCCCGAAGCTCCCGTTGCAGGGGAGGTTATGGCAAAATTTTTCGAAAATTTAGGGTGTTAGCCAAATTTTTGAAAGATTTGAAAAGTTCTTAGAAACTGAAAAGTTGAAGAACTTAAGCCGTAAAGAAAATAATGGAAGTTGAGTTGGTTTGTTAAACAACCTTCAGCTTCATTCCTTTTCGATGACGAAAAGTTTTAAGTGGGCGAGATTGTAACAACACGGAAATTCTGAGTCAATTTAAATTTTATTTTGGCAATTTTGATGAATTTTTGAATATTTGAAATGATTCATTTTAAATATTAATGACGAGAAATTTAATTTGAATAGAATTAGAATGTATATATTTATATAGATCGTCGTTAGAGTAGAAATATTTTATTTTAAATATAAAAGGAATTGAAAATGGCGCGGTAGTTTGAAAATTCGATTTCAAAGTTCAAATGAATGTACAGGATTCAAAATAAACCGGATTTTAGCGAAACCAAGAATATTAGAATCTACGTGAGAATATCTTTCAAACGAATCCAAAAAATTGAAATTTCATAGCGGGAATAAAAAGTTATGTCCAGTTGAAAATTCAGAATAGTCGCTATGGAATTCTGGCTCTTAAAAATGGAAATTTTGCAAACGACCTCGATTCTCGACGAAATCACTTTTGTTGGATCCGGGATATCAAATTATTGCTAGATTCCAAAATTCATAATTTTTCGAATCAATATGTGAGCATGGCGAAGTAAAACGTGTTTTAACAGTTTTAGTCAATTTCAATCGACTGGAAAATGGCCATTTTTCAAACGGTCTCAGAATTTGACGAAATTAGTTTTGTTAGGACTGTATCGTCAAACAAAGCTAGAAATAATTTTTCTGTAATTTTTGAAGTCAGTATGTGGCCCCGGTAAATTAAAATGTACGTTGAAATCAATTTTGAATGTTATATTAATTTATATTCTAATTTTGATAAAAACTGATTGTGACAGTCGAATTTACTTACAGGACATATCCTATTGTGTTTGGAATGGGGGTAATTAGCTATGGGCGACAGTCAGTGAGTTCGATTTCGAGTTCGAAATAAAAAGTTATTTTATGTAATCAAAGAAATAAATAAATAAATATAAAAAGAAGTCAACCCTATCTCTCCCTCATCATTCCCTCTCCCGCCGTAGAATTTCAGAAAAGAAAAAAATGCAAAACGCTGCCGCTTCCCCACCTCCATCTTCCTCCGTTCGTCATCGGCCTCCCCCTCCCCCCTCCGCGCCTCCTTCCTCCTCTTCTCTCCTCCTCCTCCTTCCTCGATCCTTCACTTTCCTCTCTCCCCTTCCAATTGAAATCCGCCTCCACCCCTTTAGCCGCCATAATTAGACCACCCCACTTCCTGCCGCCAGACCCTAGCGCCACCGCGACCCCCTCCTGACCCCAGACCTCGAGCGCCGCTTCTAGCAAACCCCCTCTCCTCTAAACGACTGTAAGTTCATTATTTGTTATTTATTTTTACTTAGTTAATGTAAATAAAATTAGTTTTTTTAAGTAGACAAAAAATTTGACCTTTAATGTAGATAAAGGTTAGATCTTTGAAGTAGAAAAAAATTAGGTTTTTGTTATCATGAAAGCGTAGAAAGATTATATTTTCAATCATAGAAAGAATGGATTTATTTTTATATATGTGAAGGAAGTATAAAAATCGAATTTTTCTATATGTGAATGAAGTATAAAGATTAGATTTTTCATGAAGTAAAGGTTAGATTTTTATCTATAGAAAGATTAGATTTTAAATGCGAAAAGATAAGATTTTTGTCATATATGAAAGGACGGATTTTTATAACATGAAAGGTTGTATTTTTAATTTGAAAAGTTTGATTTTTAAACAAGAGAAGAATTGAATCTTTATGGTATAAAAAATCGAATTTTTATATTAGAAAAGTTTGAATCTTTATATAGTTGAAATGGTGAAGTAAAAATGAGATTTTTATATATGAAATAGCGAAATAAAAATATTATCTTTATAATGTGAACATCGTGTTAAAGATGTGATTTTTACACATATGGCTTTGAAGTCGAAATATAATTTTATTATATGATTAGAATTATAGAAATACGATTTTTATATATAAAGACATAGAGAATGAAAATATAATTTTCATTGTATGTAGAGTATAAAAATATAATTTTTATATAATGTAGAGAATAAAAATATGATTATTATATAATGAGAAGAATTAAAAATGTGATTTTTATCTCTATAGCGTTGAAATAAAAATGTGATTTTTAATGTGAACAGCGTGAAAAAGATTGTGTTGGAAGTACGGGCAAATCCAGATGGTTCAGAAATTCAAAAATGAAGAGTCGCGATGTTTGGTTTAGCTTCTCGGTGAGAACTTCTCACTTTAAATTTTCTTTTCTAGTTAAAATATATACTAGGATGCAGACGGTGCTTAGCAGCACCCGACACCCGTCGTCCACAGACCATGAACGACTTACATGCTTGTTTGATGTGTTGTGAAGTTTGTTTGCGATGTTGATGTGAAATGGATAATAAAGCATTCATGTGTGAAATAAAATATTTTATCGTTAAAAATATAATTTTTAACACGTATGTGAATAAAATAAATATTCATTTACAAACCGGACGGTTTGTTTATGTACACTCATTTGAAGGATATTGATTGGGACGATAAATTATGCATATCGCCCAACTGCAAAAATAAAAAAATCTGTGTTTGTTGACTGAAACCCCACACGGGTGTTGGGATGATATTTGGCGTACATTAATCCCAATTGTTTAGTTGTATGTCAATCGATAGGTTGACAGACTGTGTAAGCGTTAATTATTTATGTTTAATGCTTATGTAGTTGTGTGGTGCACTTTAGATGATGGTTGATTATTTATCGTTGTTATTATATACATGTGTTGTATGGAATTCATATAATTAACATTATATGGTAATTGATTGGGCCTCATTCCAATTAGGAAAATGAAGAATATTATAAAAAGAAAATTCATGTGTTGAATAGAAAAAAATAGTCATGTGCTGACGATACTCATATGTTGAGAATATTCATGTGTTGAAAGTATTCATGTGTTGAAAAAAAATATTTATACAATAAAATTCACATTTTTATTGTAAGTAAGAATTAATAAATATTCATGTGTTGAATAAAATAAATATTCATGTGTTGAGTAAAATATATATTCATGTATTGAAGAAAATATTCATTTGTTGAATAGAATAACGAAGTTATAGAAATATATATAAAGCCTTGTTGATTAGATTTGCGCCATTTTAACGCGACCGATATTTATATCGATTATATTCATTTTTGTAATGAATATAGAAAAGGAACTGATTTCAAAATCTTATATTTTGAAAATATTATCATTTATATATTAATGATATGGAATATTCAATTTTGATTTAAAGTTGAATATGAAGTTGAAATTGTTTTGAAAATGAATTTAAAACGATTTATAAAATACATTTTGAATTGAAATTGATGAAATATATATAATATACATATTATATATATTAATGGCCTGAATAGAACACGCCGCGCTGCGACAGTTCGCGAATTTCGACCATTGACTTCGAATTGACATTACAAGAGATCCGACCGTCGGATTCTCCTGAAACCGGAACCGTTGGATTCACATCGAAAAGATCTTTCCAATGAATATTAGAAATTTGAAATCTAATGGTTGGATTTGGAATTATGTCCAAATCAAATTTGGAAAAGGTCGTTGTAAGTGCAGTTCGGTGGCCATTATTGATGTAACAACCCTGAATTTTGGGGGTAAATTTAAAATTTATTTTAACTAATTTTAATGAGTTTTTGATATCTAAAATAATTTATTTAAAATAATAATGATTGAAAATTTATTTAAATCGAAGTTAGAATGAATAATTTAATTTCAATTATAAAAAGTGTTAGAAACAACGCGGTAGTTTGAAAAGTCAAACTTTGACTGATCGTACAAGATGCAGAATTTAACGGATTTTAGTGAAACCATAAACATTAGAATCTATTTAAAAATATCTTTCAAACGAATCTGAAAAATTGAAATTTCATAGCAGGAATCAAAAGTTATGCCCAAATTAAAATTTAGAAAGGTCGCTATGAAATTTATAAAGGACAAAAATACTACTTTTTGCATACAAAGGAATTTGAACTCGAAACCACTTCCATTGAGTTCAGAATGATGTTTCTGCATTGAAAAACAGTAAACACTTATATTTCGAGTTTCAGAAATTATCTGTTTAAAAATGTATTTTTAATATTTAATATATACGCCTTAAAAATAGTTATTTTTCAAATGACCTCCGTTTTCGACGAAACCACTTTTGTTGGAACCGGAATGTCAAAATATGGTTAAGTTTAATTTTTCATAATTTTTACAATTAATATATAATTATAATTGATTTTTCAGTGTAAACGGACAATTTTTTACTTTAAAAATACATACGAGCTCAGAATTGGATGAAATTAATTTTTCTAGGTTCGCAGCGTCAAAACATAGCTAAATATATTTTTCGGGAATTTTTGAAGTTAAGTTGTGACCCCGGTGAATTTTCATGTACGGTTGAATAAAAAATTAAAGGATTTATATTAAAAATAAATAAAAAACGCTGTAAACTTCGAAATTGGGCCTCGAAACATGTCCCATCGCGTTCAGAAGACGTCAAAATATTAAGATAGACAGAAGCATGTCTAATTCTGAGTTCGGGCCAAATCGGACCTTAATGGGCTAATTAGTGAATATAATAATATAAATATACTCCTTAATCCCAACCCTAATCCTTCCCTACCAAAACTCAGTCGCCACTTCAGGGTTCATGGCCTAGAATGGCCGAAACTTCCTCCCTCAATCTCTCCCTCCTCTCTACGAATTAGAAGACAAACTATATACCATTTCGAAGCTCTTCTCCTCCTCTACCATTCCATATGGTGATGATCAGATTTAGGCAAGAGATTTGGCCGAACCCGTCCCCTCAACCCGCGGCCAAATAGCCTCCACCGCCCCCCGCAGGCCTCACCGCACCCTCCACCACCTAGGGCGCATGTAGCCCTCTCCTTCCTCTCCGATGTGCCACGCTCCGATCGTCTTCAAGCTTCACCAATATCGAGTTAAATGGCAACCTAGTTTTGAAGGTTATGTGTTCAAAAATGAAAAAGGGGACGGCTTGGAACGTTGAAGAGGAAAGTGGAGGGAGGTTGACTTTTTCAACCTTTAATTATTAAATTAATTTAAATTCAATTTTGTCCAATCTTAATTTAACGATATCTCACTCATACGAACTCCGATTCGAACGATTTCAGGTGCGCCACGATCCTGAGAACGAGTTCTTCGCAGTGAAACTAATTAGACCTGATTCTGAAGAAGTCGAACTTTTGCCAAATTTTGGGTCTGAACCGCGCAGAACCTAGTAACGAGGTGAGAATTCTATTTTAAAATAACATTATTTATTCATTTATCCCACTACAAAATTTATATTCATCTTATATAAAATTCACGTTATTGTTGTGTATATTTATTCGGTGATTGGTTGATGATTGCGATGAGTTATTGAACTGATTTGTGAAATTTCTTGATTTAAGAATAATATAAGTGTGTATATATATATATATTTAGATTGTTTTTTATTGTGATATTAAAAAAAACATTTGTAATAGAAAACACATACAGATTGTTGTGTAAAATTGAGATTGATGTATGTCGGTTGTAGTGAATTGTTAGATCGAAACATATGTCGTTCACTGAAATATTTAGTTTGGATTAAATATATCCATTAGTTAATTAATTATATATTAGCAAAATTCGTCTTTACATATAGAAAGTGTATGTTAACAAAATTTCTCTTTTCATATGGAAAACGTATGTTAACAAAATTTGTCATTATACGTAGAAAAGGTTATGTTATCAAAATTTGTCATTTTATATAAAAAAAAATTGTTACAAAAAGAAAAATAACATTTTGGTTAGAAACATGTTAGGAAAATAAAAATAACATTTTTATTAGAAATTTGGTGTGACGGCCCGCCCCGTACCAACCGACACTTCCTCCAAGTGTGCGCTGTACACATGTCCAACTGGCACGGAACGGTCGTCATAAGAAAAGAAAGAAGGTGAAGAACTAACACATAACCTGTAGAATGTCTCACAGCGCATGGAATAAAATATAATAGCAAGATACTTGACATAAAACAGGCGAGACAGTGCATAAACTGAAACCAAAACTAAACAACATCAGAGTAGCGGAAATTCAAAATACAGCTTATTACAACTTTTAAAACTGTCTCTAAAGCAAAAGAAAGCAACAGTAGAAGATGCACTGCTAATGCCCAAGCAGTGATCTTCAACAACACAGGGAGAATATCTATATCATACGTGGAAGCCTTCTGCTCGTCTCCGGATCAGCTACTCGTGCATACCTCCTAACCTGTCTCTAGTCTACTCGTGTGAGCACCCAGAGTAATAAGAAGAGACATAAAACTCTGGGTCAGACAAAAAGTCTGGTATGAGCGATAAGCAGCTAAACAGAACAATAACAGGTATACTAAACCATACCTGAACCTGGACCTGCAACCATAGAGTTAGCACTACATACTGTACAATACTCTAAGGTGCCATCAACATATGGTGTAAAGAAATACGGAGGTGTGCATGTCATAGTGATAGCAAACAATTCAATCATGGCAACCATCCTCACATCTCTCACTCAGTGCGTAAAGCATACGATATCTACCACTTTGGAACACTAGACAAATTGAGGTAACGACGAATCCCGACTTGTAGAAACCCTGCTATGACCAAGCTAAACACATGGAGTCATGACCAAACATTTCAATGACCCACCACATTGGTCGTAGCCCTTGGTCCTAGCAATGCCATAATGGCCCTGAATCCGCCTTCGTCCTTCCTACCATAGTGGTCCAAGGCTATAGACATCGATAACCCATTAACACGCGTCCCGCAGCAAATCCTAATCATGAAGCGAACTCGTTGATTCCCATCTGGATCTTGAGCTCTAGCTTCTCATTTGGACTTCCTTTGCATCTCGGGTTATGGTCTTCTTCGGTTCGGTTCGGGTCTCTTCCTCCTATTCGGTTTTGTTCGGGCATCCTCCTCCTATCCGGTTCAGTTCGGGTCTCCTCCTCTATCTGGTTCGGTTCGGATCTCCTCCTCTTATCCGGTTCGGTTCGGGTGTCTCCTCCTATCCGGTTCGGTTCGGATCTCCTCCTTCTATTCGGTTCGGTTCGGGTGCCTCCTCCTATCCGGTTCGGTTCGGATCTCCTCCTTCTATCCGGTTCGGATCGGATGTTCTTCCTACTCGATTCGGTTCGGATCTCCTCCTTCTATCCGGTTCGGATCGGATCTCCTCCTCCTACCCGGTTCGGATCGGATCTCCTCCTCCTATCCGGTTCGGATCGGGTGTTCTTCCTAACCGGTTCTGAAAATCTGCAACTTTTTCCAGCAAGCTATTTTCGCCGAACGACGGCGTTTTCAACCATTCTAAACTTCCTATGACATTACAAAACATTCCAAACAGCAGTAACAACATATAGAATCAATCAAAAACATTAAAACATCATTTACATGAAATACTTTAGATCAAACATACCCAAAAACCCATGTTTTCCCCTTAATCCTTCTTAACCATGATTAAGCATACAATTAGCAAAACTTATCCAAATTAGCCCAAATTTTTATCAGAGCCATAAAACATCATTATAGAATTTTAGGAATTTTTCCAGAATTTATTAATGTATAAATTCGCTAATCTTCACTAATTACCAATAATTAACCGTAATTAGTGTAAAAGCAAGCTAATCACTCACCTTTGCCACAACTAAAACCCCAAAACTGAAATATTCTCTGATTTGGCGTTGTTCCCAATCTTACACAGCAGCTCTACCTCGGTTCTCGTGCTAATACTCCTTGATTTGATGTTTGCTAAGCCTAATCTTCAATTAGAAAGTGATTAAGAGGTGTTTTGAAGAGATTTAGAGGGTGGAGGCCATGGCTAGGTTAAGAGGAATGAATAGTGACGGCTGAAAAATGAGAAAAAGGTATTCTCCAAACCCTAACAGCCCTTTTAAACTCCTAATCCCGAAATTCCCCTTTGGGCCTAGCTGTTAATCACCCGGTTAAGCCCAATTAAGCTATTTTTCACAATCTGAAACTTGTTTCAGCCATATCTCCCAAACGGTGAGTCCGTTTGGCTAATATGACCACTCTACGGAATTGTAAACCATCATCCGGATCCAATGAAAGTGGTTTCATGTCAAAATTCCTTTCCAGTCAAAAGTTATGGTCAAAACAAGTTCAACTAGGGGCAAAACGGTCATTTAAAAATCGACAAAAATCATGAACATGGGAAATGACCCTACTAGTCGTTTCCCAAAAGTACACGACCATACAACTTACTAAGAAAAAGAAATAAATATTCTACGATCTTCTGATGCGTAGAATGCGGGTCGTTACATTCTCCCCCCCCTTAAGAAATTTCGCCCCCGAAATTCCTTAACAAAGAAACAAACAATGAATCCCGCATGCCTAACAATCATTCACAGCAATCAAACATGCAAAACAAGCAAAACAAACATAACCTAGCATGCGGAAAACTAAATCGCTAATAAAATCTTACCAGGCAAAGAGTTCTGGATACTTCTTCCTTATGTCCTCCTCTGTTTCCCAAGTACAGTCTTTCTCATCCTCACCCCACTGGACTTTGACTAGTTTCACCGCCTTCCTTCGAAGTTGCTTCGTATCGTTCCCAACGATACGCATAGGCCTACGGTTCCCAACCGCCTCAGGTTCGACCTCGATATCGTCCAACTGATCAGGTGAAATAGCCACATTAGGGTCGTGCACAAACTTCCTTAACTGGGAAACATGAAATACGTTGTGAACTCCCGCCATCTTGTCCGGTAATTCAACTTTATATGCCAAACTTCCAACTAGTTCGAGAACTGGGATTGGGCCAACAAACCTTGGTGCCAACTTGCATCCCCTGCCAAATCGTATTACGCTCTTCAACGGAGAAATCTTGACAAACACCAAGTCACCAACGGAGAATTTTAAGTCTCTTCTCCTCTTATCAGCATAACTATTCTGCCTATCTTGGGCAGCCTTCATTCGTTGTTGAATGGTCTTGATTTTATCTGAAGTTTCCCTCACCACATCTGGTCCAAGCATAAACTTCTCGCCAGTCTCTATCCAACATGATGGTGAGTTGCATGGTCTTCCGTACAAAGCTTCAAACGGAGCCATACCGATACTGGATTGGTAGCTATTATTATATGCAAACTCTACTAGATGCAAATGGTCATCCCATGATCCACCAAAATCCAATATACATGCTCTCAAGAGATCTTCCAAAATACGATTCACCCTCTCCGTCTGACCGTCGGTCTGAGGATGATATGCGGTACTGAGATGTAACTCTGACCCTAGAGCCTCTTGTAAGCTCTTCCAAAACCCACTAGTGAACAACGGGTCTCGGTCACTCACAATGCTTTTAGGTATTCCATGAAATCTCACTACCCACTTCATATACAATTCTGCTAACTTAGCTGCCGTTCTGGTCGATTTGATTGGTATAAATCTTGCACTTTTAGTCAGTCGATCCACAACTACCCAAATGCTATCATGTCCCGATCTAGTCCTTGGTAAACCATCTATGAAATCCATCGAGACTTGCTCCCATTTCCATTCGGGAATTTCTAAGGGCTGTAACAACCCACTAGGCTTCTTTTGCTCGACTTTAACTAGCTGGCAATTCATGCACTTGGATATAAACTTCCCAACGTCTCTTTTCATCCCTTCCCAGTAGTAAGTCTGCTTCATATCTCGATACATCTTGTTACCACCGGGGTGTATAGTCAGCTTTGAGTGATGACATTCTCTAAGCACTTCATCTCTCAATCCATTGACATTGGGTACAACAAGCTTTCCATTCTTTCTAAGCCATCCTTCTCGATCAAGCCCATACTTGTTCATTTCCTCATCGATATCCATCTTTAACTTGGAGATGATTTCCAATAGGTTAGGATCGTCCCTCTGACTAGAGCCGATCCGCTCAATTAAAGTGGGTCTGATCGTCAAACTTGTTAACATTTCTGGATCCAATTCGCACTTTGGTCTGAAATCAAACTCCGCGATATACTCCAGTTGCTTCCATTCAAGGAACATAGCCCCTAAGCTGGCATGTCTTCTACTCAATGCATCAGCCACCGCATTGCCCTTTCCCGGTGTATATGCGATGTCAAAATCATAGGAAGCCAAGAACTCTAACCACCTTTGTTGCCGGAGATTTAGATCCTTCTGGGAGAAGAGATACTTCAACGACTTATGATCTGTAAATAGCTCAAATCTTTCTCCCAAGAGATAGTGTCTCCACATCTTTAACGCGAACACGATCGCTGCCAATTCCAAGTCACGGGTGGGGTATCTTCTCTCGTGCGGTTTCAATTGCCGACTTGCATAAGCTACAACCCTACCGCCTTGCATCAATACAGCACCCAGTCCGGTACCGCAGGCATCCGTGTATACTATCATCTCTTCATTCCCCTTAGGAATGACTAACACTGGTGCGCTTGTCAACTTGTCCTTCAGACTCTTAAATGCATTCTCGCACCTTCCATCCCAGACAAAAGCTTGATTCTTCTTGGTCAACTGGGTCAATGGTGCTGCTATCTTGGAGAAACCTTGGATAAACTTACGATAATATCCAGCTAACCCCAAGAAACTTCTTACATCTGTTGCACTCTTGGGCGTAGGCCAATCCTGTACCGTAGCCACTTTCGCCAGGTCCACGGCAATACCATTCTCTGATACAACATGGCCCAAGAACCTCACTTCCCTCTCCCAGAAGTGACACTTAGAAAACTTTGCTTTCAATTGGTGTTTTCTCAACACCTCCATCACTACTCTTAAATGTTCCTTGTGTTCTTCCTCTGTCCTCGAATAGACCAAAATATCATCAACGAACACAAGGACAAACTTATTCAACTGATCTCTGAATATCCTATTCATAAGATCCACAAAATATGCTGGGGCATTGGTCAGTCCGAATGGCATGACCAACCACTCATAAAATCCAGACGGCGTTCGAAATGTCGTTTTAGCTATACTCTCAGCTTCCACTCTAAGCTGATGAAAACCTGTCGCGAGATCCAACTGAGAAAATACTCTCGCGCCACTCAACTGATCGAACAAATCATCTATCCATGGTAGAGGATACTTGTTCTTCCTCGTCACTTTATTCAACTCGCGGTAGTCTACACACAAACGAAGGGAACCATCCGCCTTGGTAGCAAACAAAACTGGTGCTCCCCATTCAGAAACACTCCTTCTGATAAATCCCTTCTTCAAAAGATCGCTGACTTGTACCTCGAGCTCTCGCTGCTCCCTTGGTGCCATACGACGAAGTGGCATCACTATAGGCCTGACATCCTTAACCAAATCAATACAAAACTCAATCTCTCGGTGTGGTGGAAGTCCGGTCACTTCTTCGAAAACATCCGGATACTGACCAACCACGGGCAAACCTGACAACTCACTATGCGGAATGTCGAGGGAGTTTAGAAAACTAGCCAATACCCCCTTACTGGGTAGACCACCAAACACTATCCTCCGCCCATCATCCGCTCTAACTGTCACTAAAAAGCCCTCACAGTCTACCACCACCCCGTATCTTTGGAGCCAATCTACTACCAAAATAATGCCAAACCCAGTAAAGCCCAAAACAAAGCAATCACAAACAAACATGCATCCATGACTCGATAGGACCACATTACGACAAATCATGCTAAGGCTAGTCGAACCACCAATCGGGTTCGTCACTACTAAAGGTCTATCGACAATCTCGGGCTCCAATCCCAACCTATCTACCAGGTCACTAGATATGAAAGAACTGGAAGCTCCGGTATCAAGTAAAACTCTAACAGGAACATCATAAACAGAAAGCATACCTTGAATGAAGTCATTCTTTCCCTTCTCCGCCGCAGTTGGGGCATTCGACGAAGAAGGAATAGCACTGAGAACATATGCTTTCACGATTTGCCTTTCTTTAGGGGGCTGTGGACACTTGTCCTTGTTGTGTCCCATTTGGCCACAGTTGAAGCACTTCCTATCCGCTGGCTTGGCCCGACAATTACTAGCATAATGGCCCTTCTTACCACAGCTGAAGCACTCAACGTCTTGCTTATTCTTTTACTTCTGGCCATCCTTAGTCTGACTCTGCTTTCTTTTATTCTGGGAACCACCCTTGCCTCCACCACTTGCTTGTGGCTTTGGCTCATCTGCGGATGCAACCTCAGTCTTCGGCTTAGGGTAGAGACTTTTTAATCTTAATGCTTTCCCCACAATCGATTCAAACGTCTCATCGATGTGGTTAATAAGTCTTTCCCCCAAGTACTGATCCAAACCAGTTATGAATTTCTCATTCTTTTTCTCGATAGTATCAATAAGAGATAACCCATATTTTGACAAAGTGTCAAATTCAGCAATGTACTCCGAGACAGCTCTGCCATTCTGCTTGAGCTCCAAGAATTTCTTAAACAGCACTGACTTCTGAGCAGCTGGAATGAACTTCTCGCTAAAGCGAGCCTTAAACTGCTCCCAAGTAATCTGATCTTCGGGAGTAGCTGCCTTTATAGCATTCCACCAATTCATTGCCCGCCCTTGCAGCTGACGGGACGCTAGCTTTCTCTTCATCGCATCCTCGGTACCCAAATCCTCGAAGATACGTTCGCAACTATCCAACCAATCTTGAACATCCGTGGCCGACTCCGTTCCGTGAAATGGCTTCCCACCAAGGTTAGTATAATCCTTATTCAGCTTGGCGAAGTCGACCCTCGGCGCCTGCACTATTGGACCACCACCATTTCCACCATTGGGAGCTGCCCTCTGTACATCTCTAAGCATCTCTCTCATGAGGTTAGTAAACATCGTCCTCATGTCAGCAGCATTCCCATTATTGGCCCCTCTACCGGTACCTCTAACATATCGGCTCATCGTCAATCTGAAAAAGGAAACGATTAACGACCCCATAGTGGTGCTAGTGCAGCACGACTTCATTCTTATACTACTAATAGTATATATATATAGCTTTTAAAAACCAAAATAATCACAAATACGCTCTCTCGTATACGTATACTATCTCTCCCTGATAACGTCCCTAGGTTAACTACGCAACCTAGAGCTCTGATACCAAGTGTGACGGCCCGCCCCGCACCAACCGACACTTCCTCCAAGTGCGTTGTACACATGTCCAACTGGCACAGAACGGTCGTCATAAGAAAAGAAAGAAGGTGAAGAACTAACACATAACCTGTAGAATGTCTCACAGCGCATGGAATAAAATATAATAGCAAGATACTTGACATAAAACAGGCGAGATAGTGCATAAACTGAAAACAAAACTAAACAACATCAGAGTAGCGGAAATCCAAAATACAGCTTATTACAACTTTTAAAACTGTCTCTAAAGCAAAAGAAAGCAATAGTAGAAGATGCACTGCTAATGCCCAAGCAGTGATCTTCAACAACACAGGGAGAATATCTATATAATACGTGGAAGCCTCCTGCTCGTCTCCGGATCAACTACTCGTGCATACCTCCTAACCTGTCTCTAGTCTGCTCGTGTGAGCACCCAGAGTAATAAGAAGAGACATAAAACTCTGGGTCAGACAAAAAGTCTGGTATGAGCGATAAGCAGCTAAACAGAACAATAACAGGTATACTAAACCATACCTGAACCTGGACCTGCAACCATAGAGTAAGCACTACATACTGTACAATACTCTAAGGTGCCATCAACATATGGTGTAAAGAAATACGGGGGTGTGCATGTCATGGTGATAGCAAACAATTCAATCATGGCAACCATCCTCACATCTCTCACTCAGTGCGTAAAGCATACGATATCTACCACTTTGGAACACTAGACAAATTGAGGTAACGACGAATCCCGACTTGTAGAAACCCTGCTATGACCAAGCTAAACACATGGAGTCATGACCAAACATTTCAATGACCCACCACATTGGTCATAGCCCTTGGTCCTACCAATGCCATAATGGCCCTGAATCCGCCTTCGTCCTTCCTACCATAGTGGTCCAAGGCTATAGACATCGATAACCCCTTAACACGCGTCCCGCAGCAAATCCCAATCATGAAGCGAACTCGTTGATTCCCATCTGGATCTTGAGCTCTAGCTTCTCATTTGGACTTCCTTTGCATCTCGGGTTATGGTCTTCTTCGGTTCGGTTCGGGTCTCTTCCTTCTATTCGGTTCGGTTCGGGCATCCTCCTCCTATCCGGTTCAGTTCGGGTCTCCTCCTCTATCCGGTTCGGTTCGGATCTCCTCCTCCTATCCGGTTCGGTTCGGGTGTCTCCTCCTATCCGGTTCGGTTTGGATCTCCTCCTTCTATTCGGTTCGGTTCGGGTGTCTCCTCCTATCCGGTTGGTTCGGATCTCCTCCTTCTATTCGGTTCGGTTCGGATCTCCTCCTCCTATCCGGTTCGGATCGGATGTTCTTCCTACTCGATTCGGTTCAGATCTCCTCCTTCTATCCGGTTCAGATCGGATCTCCTCCTCCTACCCGGTTCGGATCGGATCTCCTCCTCCTATCCGGTTCGGATCGGGTGTTCTTCCTAACCAGTTCTGAAAATCTGCAACTTTTTCCAGCAAGCTATTTTCGTCGAACGATGGCGTTTTCAACCATTCTAAACTTCCTATGACATTACAAAACATTCTAAACAGCAGTAACAACATATAGAATCAATCAAAAACATTAAAACATCATTTACATGAAATACTTTAGATCAAACATACCCAAAAACCCATGTTTTCCCCTTAATCCTTCTTAACCATGATTAAGCATACAATTAGCAAAACTTATCCAAATTAGCCCAAATTTTTATCAGAGCCATAAAACATCATTATAGAATTTTAGGAATTTTTCCAGAATTTATTAATGTATAAATTCGCTAATCTTCACTAATTACCCATAATTAACCGTAATTAGTGTAAAAGCAAGCTAATCACTCACCTTTGCCACAACTAAAACCCCAAAACTGAAATATTCTCTGATTTGGCGTTGTTCCCAATCTTACACAGCAGCTCTACCTCGGTTCTCGTGCTAATACTCCTTGATTTGATGTTTGCTAAGCCTAATCTTCAATTAGAAAGTGATTAAGAGGTGTTTTGAAGAGATTTAGAGGGTGGAGGCCATGGCTAGGTTAAGAGGAATGAATAGTGACGGCTGAAAAATGAGAAAAACGTATTCTCCAAACCCTAACAGCCCTTTTAAACTCCTAATCCCGAAATTCCCCTTTGGGCCTAGCTGTTAATCACCCGGTTAAGCCCAATTAAGCTGTTTTTCACCATCTGAAACTTGTTTCAGCCATATCTCCCAAACGGTGAGTCCGTTTGGCTAATATGACCACTCTACGGAATTGTAAACCGTCATCCGGATCCAATTGAAGTGGTTTCATATCAAAATTCCTTTCCAGTCAAAAGTTATGGTCAAAACAAGTTCAACTAGGGGCAAAACGGTCATTTAAAAATCGACAAAAATCATGAACATGGGAAATGACCCTACTAGTCGTTTCCCAAAAGTACACGACCATACGACTTACTAAGAAAAAGAAATAAATATTCTACGATCTTCCGATGCGTAGAATGCGGGTCGTTACATTTGGTATGTAAATAAAACGATTACTTTACATAAAAATTACCTTTTATGTAAAATATGACATTAGACATAGAAATTACATTTTATGTAAAATATGACATTAGAAATAGAAATTACATTTTATGCAAAATATGACGTTAGAAATAGTTAAACAACATTTATCATTTTTTTCTATTGAATTTGTTGGGAGGGTTTTATTGTCGTTTTGTTCAAAATAAAAAGATCGTATTTTTTTTAGCATCGTTTTGTTTAAAATAAAAGGATTTTATTTTTAGTGTCGTTCTGTTTCAACTAAAAAGAATAGATTTTAGCGTCAAAATTGCTTACGCTAAAAAGAACATATTTTTAGTGTGGATTGTTTCAATTAAAAAGAATGGGATTAAAAGATTGCCTTTTTATGTAATATTATTGTTTTTATTAAAAAGCATTGACGACAAACAAAGTTATCTTTTTATTTGTTTTGTTGAAATGTTAGAAGTGATTTAACAAAAAAAATCCCTTTATTTTAGAAATATGTCATATGTTATTATAAATCTGTGTAAGCAAATATATCACGGTTGTTTTGATTGAAAATAAATACCTCATGGTTGTTAAAATAATATGGTTGAAAAACAAATATATCATATTTGTTTTATTGAACCCAATATCTCATGTTTGATTAAGATGAAATGGTTGAAACCAAAATATCATTTTTGGTTAATTAGAGATTTGTTAGGAAATAACATTATCATTTTATTTTGTTTAATTTACATAGAAAATGTTTACAAATAAAATATTCTGTTATAAGTTACAAGTACATATAGAAAAGATTAACAAATAAAAAATATATTTATTTGTCACTAGAGTTCATAAGAAAGAGGTAGGGAAATAAAAGTGTTATGTTAGATGAAAATAAAATGTAAAGGGAAAAGGAAACACCCAAAATTTCCATTTTGATGAAGAAAAAGAATGAAAACCAAAATTTACATTTTGGTCAAAGAGTAGAAAAGAATACATTTTATTTAATGTAGTCAAAGAATAGAAAAGATTTCACTTTTCTATAAGGTAACAAATGAATGTAAATGGATGATTACATTTCATATGTAATCAAAGCAAAGTATTTAAAATTACATTTTTCAATGTAAATAAAGATTTCATAGGAATTTATATTTTCCTATGTAAATAAAGAATGAAATGAAAATTTGCATTTTTAAAATGTGAATTTACACTGTATGATAAAAATTACATTTTTACATGTGATTTAGATATGAATGAGAATGGTAAATTAAAAATTACATTCCTTTAAAATGTGAATTTACACTGTATGATAAAAATTACATTTTTATATGTAATTTATATACGAATTTACATCGCATTATAAAAATTACATTTTTATATGTAATTAAGGTATGAACTTGCATTGTAATAAAGATCACATTTTTATATGTAAACAAAAGTATAATTTATACCGCATAAATAAAAAATTACATTTTTATATGTAATTAGAAGAGAGAATTTGCACTGTAAATAGAATTCCATTTTTTTTATCTTAATTATGTCAATATAAAAGTATGTCCTTTATGATAGTAGACAAAGTTTGAATTTAAAGAGATTACCTTGTTAATTGTCAATGTGTTAAATTAAGAAGATTTTGGTTTCAAAATGTTATCAATTTTGAAATAAAGGAATGTTTTTATTTCATATTCAATTAATGAAATTAATTGACGTTGGTTTAGAAAGATTACACCTTTGGCGTCAATATATTAAAGTAAAAAGATATGGTTTTAAAATTGTATATCTTGAAAAGATTTTTATTAGAAAATCATAAAAATAGGGAAAGTTACAATTTATATTAAGATACTTGAAATCAAGAGATTTTGAAATAAAGAATACCTTAAAATTAAGATTCTTTAATGGAAAGGATAATTTCAAATAATGACATGTTTTGAAAAAAAAAATATAATTATAAATTATAATTATGCTTGGACACGAGGTTAGGTTACATTTGTGGTAGAAGCCTGCCCGGACCTGACCGGCATATCCAACAGCCACAAATGTTGAATCTATTGTGAGAGGTCCAAGTGCACAAATACGAAACGGGCCATGACACGAGGTTAAGCCCAACTTGTGGGATAAGTCTGCCCGGAACCGACTGACACATCCAGCATCCACAAGTTGAAGGCTTAATGTGAGGGGTCTAGCCCATTATAAAAATATAAAGGGATAAGATAATGAATTGGGCTATTAAATCCGTTTTAAAATAGTGACACTATTTTTTTTTGCCCAAACGAGTTTATCGATTTATTTTATCCAATTTATAATGAATATAAAAAGTGGAATAATTTCAAAATGAATATTTTGAAAATTAAAGTAAACATTATTGTGTGTTATGTTATGTATCAAAATGTATGAAACCAAGTGCTCTTTACTTGTTATGATAATCACAATAATGAAATGGACGGAGGAATTATATTTATATAAATTATATGTATGTATATAAAAATTAAAAGTAAATGAATCGAGCGAGGTAGTTCACATTTTAGAATCGTACTTTTAGTTGATTATACCGAAATATCCGACCGTCGGATTTTCCCAAATCTGTAACCGTTAGGTTCACCTTGGGAAGATCTTTCCAACGTTATAAATTATGTTAAAATCCAACGGTTAGATTTAGAAAAATGTGTAAAACAAATTTGGGTGAAAACAGCGCCAAGGTCGCCTTTTGACTTGGAGCGTCATTAAATGGAATTTAATTATTTTTATATAAATAAAAATAAATGTTGATCGTTATAAATTAATATCAACGATATGAAATGATTTTTAAATATATATATATATATATATATATGCGAGGATCATTTGAAAAGTCCGAGTTCAGTCTCATTTCAAATGATCATACGACGAATGAAAGTCGAAGAGTTGAAGACGGTGATTGAAGACCGGCGATCTTCACATCGAATGGACGACAACTGCTGATGCCCGTCATTGGAGTAGCTACCTTGAAGGGGCTACAGTGGTGGCCGTCCAGACGTAGTGTTGATTAGTACGGATTTGGCTTTCGCTCAGACCCAGAGCATAAGCTTATAAATGGAATGTGTGTCTGATATTGTACTCCTTTATATTGTATTTATTGATTTTCTGTCGAATGTATGAATGTTTGGTGGCGAAGAATTTATTCTCTTGCTTAACACCCTTTCACATATTTCGGCAAAGGATTGGTAGTGTGATATGGAGTGACGATGTGGCATGCTAAGATGCATATGATCAAGGCTTTGTTGAAAAGCATGCCTTGTGGGATGATCAAACCATAGCCTGTTTAGGCTATCTTTGTGTATAACGTGACTTCGCGAGCCTCACACACCGGCGGAGTCTAAAACGGGAGAAGGGAACACAGGGAGAGCAGCACGTTTCTTTCTAGCTAGAAGTGGTGTTTGGGTTTAAACACGGCCCGCCAGTTTACTTATGTGGATGATGGAATGAGGCGCCTCGGATGATAGGTCCTATTGGACCAGGAAACGTGTGTTCAGGAATAACTAATCCGCAACTCGTATGGTGGACCGGCCCTGCAGGATCCAAGGGTTAACTGCGGGAAATCCTGAGACATTAGCTAGAGTGTCTCGAATCGGTAAGGAGCACCTCTCTAGCCTTGACTCATGATGGAAACCCAATTTCCAATACGACCTCGTGCGGATTTGATTGTATTACTAGTATGGAAGCATAGTATTATGGTATCTGTGTGTCCTAGGATTGATACATTATGATTGAACTGTTTTTGAAAACATATATACACTAATAAGAATATCAAATTCGTTTTTATCGTATCAAGCATTTTTGACCATTATAAGGTAAAACCCTATCCTCAGGTTTGCGTTGCATTGTGCGATGGGACTTGGGTCTTATGATGGTTTCATTTTTCTAAAAAGCATTGCGTTGTTTTGACGATTTACTTTAATTCATGCACGACAATCCATTGGAGTAATCCTGTTCCGCGTTAGCGGCGTGGTCCTTGGATTTGCTTTATTACTATTTGTTAAACTAGTTAAGAATTCTCGGACCAGTCCTTGTTTGGCATGCCTGGTAATAGGATGCAGCATGATGGGGGGTTCTTGCTTCGCGATTTGGTGGCAAACAGGAGACTCTTACCCCCACATGTCCCTTTTTAGGGTTGGTAGGCTACGGCCGGGGGATTCCGAAAGGGTCGCCGTAAAACAAGGTGTCTGGGGTACAACTGTAAGCCACAGTGGGTTTTACCTGCTGTACTGGAGGATGAATGGATGGTTGCAAAGCCTACCGGGTTTCGCCGTACCTTCACAGTTGGTATCAGAGCTTTGGTTAGCTCAAATCTTTGGGGTACAACTCATTAGAACTAAACAAAAGACTCATCAGAGATTGGATTAGTAATATTAAATAAGAATACTCATTAGAGATAGGATCAGCAGTATCCTAGAATGAGAAAACTCATTAGAGATGGGGTTAGTAATGACCTAGAATGAGTTGAGAGTGCCCAGTTTATAATTGACGTATTTTTGATTATATATAATCTATTTTAGAAAATATGATTTTTGAATATACAAAAGTTATATATTTTAAAAGCTAATCAACTAATTGATTGATGGTTGTGTAGTGTAATTATTAGTTCAACTAATAGAATTATAGAAACGAATTAAAGAATGAAAGATGAGATAGGATACTTAAACAACTTTAGCTTCGTTCCTTTTCGAGGACGAAAAGTTTTTAAGTGGGGGAGACTGTAACAACCCTGAATTTTGGGGGTAAATTTAAAATTTATTTTAACTAATTTTAATGAGTTTTTGATATTTAAAAAAATTTATTTAAAATAATAATGATTGAAAATTTATTTAAATCGAAGTTAGAATGAATAATTTAATTTTAATTATAAAAAGTGCTAGAAACAACGCGGTAGTTTGAAAAGTCAAACTTGAACTTTGACTGATCGTACAGGTTGCAAAATTTAACGGATTTTAGTGAAACCTAAAATATTAGAATCTATTTAAAAATATCTTTCTAACGAATCTGAAAAATTGAAATTTCATAGCAGGAATCAAAAGTTATGCCCAAATTAAAATTTAGAAATGTCGCTATGAAATTTATAAAGGACAAAAACACTACTTTTTGCATACAAAGGAATTTGAACTCGAAACCACTTCCATTGAGTTCAG
This sequence comes from Allium sativum, assembly GCA_030737875.1. Lineage (NCBI taxonomy): Eukaryota > Viridiplantae > Streptophyta > Magnoliopsida > Asparagales > Amaryllidaceae > Allium > Allium sativum. The sequence continues at coordinate 303,985,899 of CM060912.1, read as the reverse complement.
AATGATGTTTCTGCATTGAAAAACAGTAAACACTTATATTTCAAGTTTCGAAAATTATTTGTTTAAAAATGTATTTTTAATATTTAATATATACGCCTTAAAAATAGTCATTTTTCAAACGACCTCCGTTTTCGACGAAACCACTTTTGTTGGAACCGAAATGTCAAAATATGGTTAAGTTTAATTTTTCATAATTTCTACAATTAATATATAATTATAATTGATTTTTTAGTGTAAACGGAAAATTTTTGACTTTAAAAATTCATTTAAAAATTCATACGAGCTCAGAATTGAACGAAATTTATTTTTCTAGGTCCGCAACGTCAAAACATAGCTAAATATATTTTTTGGGAATTTTTGAATTTAATTTGTGACCCCGGTGAATTTTCATGTACGGTTGAATAAAAAAATTAAAGGATTTATATTAAAAATAAATAAAAAACGCTGTAAACTTCGAAATTGAGCCTCGAAACATGTCCCATCGCGTTCAGAAGACGTCAAAACATGAAGATAGACAGTAAGCATGTCTAATTCTGAGTTCGGGCCAAATCAGACCTTAATGGGCTAATTAGTGAATATAATAATATAAATATACTCCTTAATCCCAACCTTAATCCTTCCCTACCAAAACTCAGTCGCCACTTCAGGTTTCATGGCCTAGAATGGCCGAAACTTCCTCCCTCAATCTCCCCCTCCTCTCTACGAATTAGAAGACAAACTATATACCATTTCGAAGCTCTTCTCCTCCTCTACTATTCCATATGGTGATGATTGGATTTAGGCAAGAGATTTGGCCGAACCCATCCACTCAACCCGCGACCAAACAACCCCCACCGCCCCCCCCCCCCGTAGGCCCCACCGCACCCACCACCACCTAGGGCGCATGTAGCCCTCTCCTTCCTCTCCGATGTGCCACACTCCGATCGTCTTCAAGCTTCACCAATCTCGAATTAAATGACAACCTAGTTTTGAAGGTTATGGGTTCAAAAATGAAAAAGGGGACGGCTTGGAACGTTGAAGCGGAAAGTGGAGGGAGGTTGACTTTTTTAACCTTTAATTATTTAATTAATTTAAATTCAAATTTGTCCAATCTTAATTTAACGATATCTCACTCATACGAACTCCGATTCGAACGATTTCAGGTGCGCCACGATCCTGAGAACGAGATCTTCGCAGTGAAACTAATTAGACCTGATTCTGAAGAAGTCGAATTTTTGCCAAATTTTGGGTCAGAACCGTGCAGAACCCAGTAACGAGGTGAGAATTCTATTTTAAAATAACATTATTTATTCATTTATCCCACTACAAAATTTATATTCATCTTATATAAAATTTACGTTATTGTTGTGTATATTTATTCGGTGATTGGTTGATGATTGCGATGAGTTATTGAACTGATTTGTGAAATTTCTTGATTTAAGAATAATATAAGTATATATATATATATATTTAGATTGTTTTTGATTGTGATATTAAAAAAAACATTTGTAATAGAAAACACATATAGATTGTTGTGTAAAATTGAGATTGATGTATGTCGGTTGTAGTGAATTGTTAGATCGAAACATATGTCGTTCACTGAAATATTTAGTTTAGATTAAAAATATCCATTATTTAATTAAGTATATATTAGCAAAACTCGTCTTTTCATATAGAAAGTGTATGTTAACAAAAATTTCTCTTTTCATATGGAAAACGTATGTTAAGAAAAATTGTCATTGTATGTAGAAAAGGTTAAGTTATCAAAATTTGTCATTTTATATAAAAAAAATTGTTACAAAAAGAAAAATAACCTTTTGGTTAGAAACATGTTAGGAAAATAAAAATAACACTTTTATTGGAAATTTGGTATGTAAATAAAAAGATCACTTTACATAGAAATTACCTTTTATGTAAAATATGACATTAGACATAGAAATTACATTTTATGTAAAATATGACATTAGAAATAGAAATTACATTTTATGCAAAATATGACGTTAGAAATAGTTAAACATCATTTATCATTTTTGTCTATTGAATTTGTTGGGAGGGTTTTATTGTCGTTTTGTTCAAAATAAAAAGATCATATTTTTTTTTTAGCGTCATTTTGTTTAAAATAAAAAGATTTGATTTTTAGTGTCGTTCTGTTTCAACTAAAAAGAATAGATTTTAGCGTCAAAATTGCTTACGCTAAAAAGAACATAATTTTAGTGTGGATTGTTTCAATTAAAAAGAATGGGATTAAAATATTTCCTTTTTATGTAATATTGTTGTTTTCATTAAAAAGCATTGACGACAAACAAAGTTATCTTTTTATTTGTTTTGTTGAAATGTTAGAAGTGATTTAACCAAAAAAAAATCCCTTTATGTTAGAAATATGTCATTTGTTATTATATATCTGTGTAAACAAATATATCACGGTTGTTTTTATTGAAAATAAATACCTCATGGTTGTTAAGATAATATAGTTGAAAAACAAATATATCATATTTGTTTTATTGAACCCAATATCTCATGTTTGATTAAGACGAAATGGTTGAAACCAAAATATCATTTTTGGTTAATTAGAGATTTGTTAGGAAATAACATTATCATTTTATTTTGTTTAGTTTACATAGAAAATGTTTACAAATAAAATATTCTGTTATAAGTTACTAGTACATATAGAAAAGATTAACAAATAAAATATATATTTATTTGTCAATAGAGTTCATAAGAAAGAGGTAGGGAAATAAAAGTGTTATGTTAGATGAAAATAAAATGTAAAGGGAAAAGGAAAAACCCAAAATTTCCATTTTGGTGAAGAAAAAGAATGAAAACCAAAATTTACATTTTGGTCAAAGAGTAGAAAAGAATACATTTTATTTAATGTAGTCAAAGAATAGAAAAGATTTCACTTTACTATAAGGTAACAAATGAATGTAAATGGATGATTACATTTTATACGTAATCAAAGCAAAGTATTTAAAATTACATTTTTCAATGTAAATAAAGATTTCATAGGAATTTATATTTTCCTATGTAAATAAAGAATGAAATGAAAATTTGCATTTTTAAAATGTGAATTTACACTGTATGATAAAAATTACATTTTTACATGTGATTTAGATATGAATGAGAATGGTAAATTAAAAATTACATTCCTTTAAAATGTGAATTTACACTGTATGATAAAAATTACATTTTTATATGTAATTTATATATGAATTTACATCGCATGATAAAAATTACATTTTTATATGTAATTAAGGTATGAACTTGCATTGTAATAAAGATCACATTTTTATATGTAAACAAAAGTATAATTTATACCGCATAAATAAAAAATTGCATTTTTATATGTAATTAGAAGAGAGAATTTGCACTGTAAATAGAATTCCATTTTTTTATGTCAATATAAAAGTATGTCCTTTATGATAGTAGACAAAGTTAGAATTTAAAGAGATTACCTTATTAATTGTCAATGTGTTAAATTAAGAAGATTTTGGTTTCAAAATGTTATCAATTTTGAAATAAAGGAATGTTTTTATTTCATATTCAATTAATGAAATTAATTGACGTTGGTTTAGAAAGATTACATCTTTGACGTCAATATATTAAAGTAAAAAGATATGGTTTTAAAATTGTACATCTTGAAAAGATTTTTATTAGAAAATCATAAAAATAGGGAAAGTTACAATTTATATTAAGATACTTGAAATCAAGAGATTTTGAAATAAAGAATACCTTAAAATTAAGATTATTTAATGGAAAGGATAATTTCAAATAATGACATGTCTTGAAAAAAAATTATAATTATAAATTATAATTGTGCTTGGACACGAGGTTAGGTTACATTTGTGGTAGAAGCCTGCCCGGACCTGACCGGCATAGCCAACAGCCACAAATGTTGAACCTAATGTGAGAGGTCCAAGTGCACAAATACGAAAAGGGCCATGACACGAGGTTAAGCCCAACTTGTGGGATAAGTCTGCCCGGAACCGACCGGCACATCCAACATCCACAAGTTGTAGGCTTAATGTGAGGGGTCTAGCCTATTATAAAAATATAAAGGGATAAGATAATGAATTGGGCTATTAAATCCGTTTTAAAATAGTGACACTATTTTTTTTACCCAAACGAGTTTATCGATTTATTTTATCCAATTTATAATGAATATAAAAAGAGGAATAATTTCAAAATGAATATTTAGAAAATTAAAGTAAACATTATTGTATGTTATGTTATGTATCAAAATGTATGAAACCAAGTGCTCTTTACTTGTTATGATAATCACAATAATGAAATGGACGGAGAAATTATATTTATATAAATTATATATATATATATATTAAAAGTAAATGAATCGAGCGGGGTAGTTCACATTTTAGAATCGTACTTTTAGTTGATTATACCTAAATAGCCGACCGTAGGATTTTCCCAAATCCGTAACCGTTAGGTTCGCCTTAGTAAGATCTTTCCAACGTTATAAATTATGTTAAAATCCAATGGTTAGATTTAGAGAAATGTGTAAAACAAATTTGGGTGAAAACAGCGCCAAGGTCGCCTTTTGAATTGGAGCGTCGTTAAATGGAATTTAATTATTTTTATATAAATAAAAATAAAGGTTGATCGTTATAAATTAATATCAACGATATGAAATGATTTTTAAATATATATATATATATATATATATATACGAGGATCATTTGAAAAGTCCGAGTTCAGCCTCATTTCAAATGATTATACGAAGAATGAAAGTCGAAGAGTTGAAAACGGTGATTGAAGACCGGCGATCTTCACATCGAATGGACGACAACTGCTGATGCCCGTGATTGGAGTAGCTACCTTGAAGGGGCTATAGTGGTGGCCGTCCGTACGTAGTGTTGATTAGTACGGATTTGGCTTTCGCTCAGACCCAGAGCATAAGCTTATATATGGAATGTGTGTTTGACATTGTACTCCTTTATATTGTATTTATTGATTTTTTGTCGAATGTATGAATGTTTGGTGGCGGAGAATTTATTCTCTTGCTTAACACCCTTTCACATATTTCGGCAAAGGACTGGTAGTGTGATATGGAGTGACGATGTGGCATGCTAAGATGCATATGATCAAGGCTTTGTTGAAAAGCATGCCTTGTGGGATGATCAAAGCATAGCCTGTTTAGGCTATCTTTGTGTATAACGTAACTTCGCGAGTCTTTCACACCGGCGGAGCCTAAAATGGGAGAAGGTAACGCAGGGAGAGCAGCACGTTTCTTTCTAGTTAGAAGTGGTTTTTAGGCTTTAACACGGCCCGACATTTTACTTATCTGGATGATGGAATGAGGCGCCTCGGATGATAGGTCCTATAGGACCGGGAAACGTGTGTTCAGGAATAACTAATCCGCAACTCGTATGGTGGACCGGCCCTGCAGGATCCAAGGGTTAACTGCGGGGAATCCTGAGACATTAGCTAGAGTGTCTCGAATAGGTAAGGAGCTCCTCCCTAGCCTTGACTCATGGTGGAAACCCAATTTCCAATACGACCTCATGCGGATTTGATTGTATTACTAGTATGGAAGCATAGTCTTATGGTATCTATGTGTCCTAGGATTGATACATTATGATTGAACTTTTTTGAAAACATATATACACTAATAATAATATCAAATTCGTTTTTATCGTATCAAGCATTTTTGACCATTATAAGGTAAAGCCCTATCCTCCGGTTTGCGTTGCATTGTGTGATAGGACTTGGGTCTTATGATGGTTTCTTTTTTCTAAAAAGAATAGCGTTGTTTTGACGATTTACTTTAATTTATGCACGACAATCCATTGGAGTAAACCTGTTCCGCGTTAGCGGCGTGATCCTTGGATTTGCTTTATTACTATTTGTTAAACTAGTTAAGAATTCTCGGACCAGTCCTTGTTTGGCATGCCTGGTAATAGGATGCAGTATAATGGGGGGGTTCTCGCTTCGCGGTTTGGTGGCAAACGGGAGACTCTTACCCCCACATGTCCCTTTTTAGGGTTGGTAGGCTGCGGCCGAGGATCCCGAAAGGGTCGCCGTAAAACAAGGTGTCTGGGGTACAACTGTAGGCCACGGTGGGTTTTACCTGCTGTACTGGAGGATGAAGGGATGGTTGCAAAGCCTACCGGATTTCGCGGTACCTTCACAGTTGGTATCAGAGCTTTGGGTAGCTCAAATCTTTGGGGTACAACTCATTAGAACTGAACAAAAGACTCATCAGAGATTGGATTAGTAATATCCAACAAGAATACTCATTAGAGATAGGATCAGCAATATCCTAGAATGAGAAAACTCATTAGAGATGGGGTTAGTAATGCCCTAGAATGAGTTGAGAGTGCCCAGTTTATAATTGACGTATTTTTGATTATATATAATCTATTTTAGAAAATATGATTTTTGAATATACAAAAGTTATATATTTTAAAAGCTAATCAACTAATTGATTGATGGTTGTGTAGTGTAATTATTAGTTCAACTAATAGAATTATAGAAACGAATTAAAGAATGAAAGATGAGATAGGATACTTAAACAACTTTAGCTTCGTTCCTTTTCGAGGACGAAAAGTTTTTAAGTGGGGGAGACTGTAACAACCCTGAATTTTGGGGGTAAATTTAAAATTTATTTTAACTAATTTTAATGAGTTTTTGATATTTAAAATAATTTATTTAAAATAATATTGATTGAAAATTTATTTAAATCGAAGTTAGAATGAATAATTTAATTTTAATTATAAAAAGTGCTAGAAACAACGCGGTAGTTTGAAAAGTCAAACTTGAACTTTGACTGATCGTACAGGATGCAAAATTTAACGGATTTTAGTGAAACCAAAAATATTAGAATATATTTAAAAATATCTTTCTAACGAATCTGAAAAATTGAAATTTCATAGCAGGAATCAAAAGTTATGCCCAAATTAAAATTTAGAATGGTCGCTATGAAATTTAAAAAGGACAAAAACAATACTTTTTGCATACAAAGGAATTTGAACTCGAAACCACTTCCATTGAGTTCAGAATGATGTTTCTGCATTGAAAAACAGTAAACACTTATATTTCGAGTTTCGGAAATTATTTTTTTAAAAATGTATTTTTAATATTTAATATATACGCCTTAAAAATAGTTATTTTTCAAACGACCTCCGTTTTCGACGAAACCACTTTTGTTGGAAACGGAATGTCAAAATATCGTTAAGTTTAATTTTTCATAATTTTTACAATTAATATATAATTATAATTGATTTTTCAGTGTAAACGGACAATTTTTGACTTTAAAAATTCATTTAAAAATTCATACGAGCTCAGAATTGAACGAAATTAATTTTTCTAGGTCCGCAGCGTCAAAACATAGCTAAATATATTTTTCCGGAATTTTTGAAGTTAATTTGTGACCCCGGTGAATTTTCATGTACGGTTGAATACAAAAATTAAAGGATTTATATTAAAAATAAATATAAAACGCTGTAAACTTCGAAATTGGGCCTCGAAACATATCCCATCGCGTTCAGAAGACGTCAAAACATTAAGGTAGACAATAAGCATGTTTAATTCTGAGTTCGGGCCAAATCAGACCTTAATGGGCTAATTAGTGAATATAATAATATAAATATACTCCTTAATCCCAACCCTAATCCTTCCCTACCAAAACTCAGTCGCCACTTCAGGTTTCATGGCCTAGAATGGCCGAAACTTGCTCCCTCAATCTCTCCCTCCTCTCTACGAATTAGAAGACAAACTATATACCATTTCGAAGCTCTTCTCCTCCTCTACCGTTCCATAAGGTGATGATCGGATTTAGGCAAGAGATTTGGCCGAACCCATCCTCACAACTCGCGGCCATACAGCCCCCACCACCCCCCGTAGGCCCCACCGCACGCTCCACCACCTAGGGCGCATGTAGCCCTCTCCTTCCTCTCCGATGTGCCACACTCCGATCGTCTTCAAGCTTCACCAATCTCGAGTTAAATGACAACCTAGTTTTGAAGGTTATGGGTTCAAAAATGAAAAAGGGGACGGCTTGGAACGTTGAAGGGGAAAGTGGAGCGAGGTTGACTTTTTCAACCTTTAATTATTTAAATTCAATTTTGTCCAATCTTAATTTAATGATATCTCACTCATACGAACTCCGATTCGAACGATTTCAGGTGCGCCACGATCCTGAGAACGAGATCTTCACAGTGAAACTAATCAGACCTGATTCTGAAGAAGTCGAATTTTTGCCAAATTTTGGTTCTGAACCGCGCAGAATCCAGTAACGAGGTGAGAATTCTATTTTAAAATAACATTATTTATTCATTTATCCCACTACAAAATTTATATTCATCTTATATAAAATTTACGTTATTGTTGTGTATATTTATTCGGTGATTGGTTGATGATTGCGATGATTTATTGAACTGATTTGTGAAATTTCTTGATTTAAGAATAATATAAGTATATATATATATATATACTTAGATTGTTTTTTATTGTGATATTAAAAAAACATTTGTAATAGAAAACACATATAGATTGTTGTGTAAAATTGAGATTGATGTATGTCGGTTGTAGTGAATTGTTAGATCGAAACATATGTCGTTCACTGAAATATTTAGTTTAGAATAAAAATATCCAATATTTAATTAAGTATATATTAGCAAAATTCGCCTTTTCTTATAGAAAGTGTATGTTAACAAAATTTCTCTTTTCATATGGAAAACGTATGTTAACAAAATTTGTCATTGTATGTAGAAAAGGTTATGTTATCAAAAATTTTCATTTTATATAAAAAAAATTGTTACAAAAAGAAAAATAACCTTTTGGTTAGAAACATGTTAGGAAAATAAAAATAACATTTTTATTAGAAATTTGGTATGTAAATAAAAAGATCACTTTACATAGAAATTACCTTTTATGTAAAATATGACATTAGACATAGAAATTACATTTTATGTGAAATATGACATTAGAAATAGAAATTACATTTTATGCAAAATATGACGTTAGAAATAGTTAAAAAACATTTATCATTTTTGTCTATTGAATTTGTTGGGAGGGTTTTATTGTTGTTTTGTTCAAAATAAAAAGATCATTTTTTTAGCGTCGTTTTGTTTAAAATAAAAAGATTTGATTTTTAGTGTCGTTCTGTTTCAACTAAAAGGAATAGATTTTAGCATCAAAATTGCTTACGCTAAAAAGAACGTATTTTTAGTTTGGATTGTTTCAATTAAAAAGAATGGGATTAAAAGATTGCATTTTTATGTAATATTGTTGTTTTCGTTAAAAAGCATTGACGACAAACAAAGTTATCTTTTTATTTGTTTTGTTGAAATGTTAGAAGTGATTTAACAAAATAAAAAATTCCCTTTATGTTAGAAATATGTCATTTGTTATTATAAATCTGTTTAAACAAATATATCACGGTTGTTTTGATTGAAAATAAATACCTCATGGTTGTTAAGATAATATAGTTGAAAAACAAATATATCATATTTGTTTTATTGAACCCAATATCTCATGTTTGATTAAGATGAAATGGTTGAAACCAAAATATCATTTTTGGTTAATTAAAGATTTGTTAGGAAATAACATTATCATTTTATTTTGTTTAGTTTACATAGAAAATGTTTACAAATAAAATATTCTGTTATAAGTTACTAGTACATATAGAAAAGATTAACAAATAAAATATATATTTATTTATTTGTCACTAGAGTTCATAAGAAAGAGGTAGGGAAATAAAAGTGTTATGTTAGATGAAAATAAAATGTAAAGGGAAAAGGAAAAACCCAAAATTTCCATTTTGGTGAAGAAAAAGAATGAAAAGCAAAATTTACATTTTGATCAAAGAGTAGAAAAGAATACATTTTATTTAATGTACTCAAAGAATAGAAAAGATTTCACTTTTCTATAAGGTAACAAATGAATGTAAATGGATGATTACATTTTATATGTAATCAAAGCAAAGTATTTAAAATTACATTTTTCAATGTAAATAAAGATTTCATAGGAATTTATATTTTCCTATGTAAATAAAGAATGAAATGAAAATTTGCATTTTTAATATGTGAATTTACACTGTATGATAAAAATTACATTTTTATATGTGATTTAGATATGAATGAGAATGGTAAATTAAAAATTACATTCCTTTAAATTGTGAATTTACACTGTATGATAAAAATTACATTTTTATATGTAATTTATATACGAATTTACATCGCATGATAAAAATTACATTTTTATATGTAATTAAGGTATGAACTTGCATTGTAATAAAGATCACATTTTTATATGTAAACAAAAGTATAATTTATACCGCATAAATAAAAAATTACATTTTTATATGTAATTAGTAGAGAGAATTTGCACTGTAAATAGAATTCCATTTTTTATGTCAATTATGTCAATATAAAAGTATGTCATTTATGATAGTAGACAAAGTTAGAATTTAAAGAGATTACCTTGTTAATTGTCAATGTGTTAAATTAAGAAGATTTTGGTTTCAAAATGTTATCAATTTTGAAATAAAGGAATGTTTTTATTTCATATTCAATTAATGAAATTAATTGACGTTGGTTAAGAAAGATTACATCTTTGGCCTCAATATATTAAAGTAAAAAGATATGGTTTTAAAATTGTACATCTTGAAAAGATTTTTATTAGAAAATCATAAAAATAGGGAAAGTTACAATTTATATTAAGATACTTGAAATCAAGAGATTTTGAAATAAAGAATACCTTAAAATTAAGATTCTTTAATGGAAAGGATAATTTCAAATAATGACATGTTTTGGAAAAAAAAAATTATAATTATAAATTATAATTGTGCTTGGACACGAGGTTAGGTTAATTTGTGGTAGAAGCCTGCCCGGACCTGACCGGCATATCCAGCAGCCACAAATGTTGAACCTAATGTGAGAGGTCCAAGTGCACAAATACGAAACGGGCCATGACAGGAGGTTAAGCCCAACTTGTGGCATAAGTCTTCCCGGAACCGACCGGCACATCCAGCATCCACAAGTTGTAGGCTTAATGTGAGGGGTCTAGCCCATTATAAAAATATAAAGGGATAAGATAATGAATTGGGCTATTAAATCCGTTTTAAAATAGTGACACTATTTTTTTTACCCAAACGAGTTTATCGATTTATTTTATCCAATTTATAATGAATATAAAAAGAGGAATAATTTCAAAATGAATATTTAGAAAATTAAAGTAAACATTATTGTGTTTTATGTTATGTATCAAAATGTATGAAACCAAGTGCTCTTTACTTGTTGTGGTAATCACAATAATGAAATGGATGGAGGAATTATATTTATATAAATTATATGTGTATATATATAAATTAAAAGTAAATGAATCGAGCGGGGTAGTTCACATTTTAGAATAGTACTTTTAGTTGATTATACCTAAATAGCCGACCGTCAGATTTTCCTAAATCCGTAACCGTTAGGTTCGCCTTAGTAAGATCTTTCCAACGTTATAAATTATGTTAAAATCCAACGGTTAGATTTAGAGAAATGTGTAAAACAAATTTGGGTGAAAACAACGCCAATGTCGCCTTTTGACTTGGAGCGTCGTTAAATGGAATTTAATTATTTTTATAAAAATAAAAATAAAGGTTGATCGTTATAAATTAATATCAACGATATGAAATGATTTTTAAATATATATATATATATATATATGTGAGGATCATTTGAAAAGTCCGAGTTCAGCCTCATTTCAAATGATTATACGACGAATGAAAGTCGAAGAGTTGAAAACGGTGATTGAAGACCGGCGATCTTCACATCGAATGGACGACAACTGCTGATGCCTGTGATTGGAGTAGCTACCTTGAAGGGGCTATAGTGGTGGCCGTCCGGACGTAGTGTTTATTAGTACGGATTTGGCTTTCGCTCAGACCCAGAGCATAAGCTTATAAATGGAATGTGTGTCTGACATTGTACTCCTTTATATTGTATTTATTGATTTTTTGTCGAGTGTATGAATGTTTGGTGGCGGAGAATTTATTCTCTTGCTTAACACCCTTTCATATATTTCGGCAAAGGATTAGTAGCGTGATATGGAGTGACGATGTGGCATGCTAAGATGCATATGATCAAGGCTTTGTTGAAAAGCAGGCCTTGTGGGATGATCAAAGCATAGCCTGTTTAGGCATAGCTTTGTGTATAACGTGACTTCGCGAGCCTCACACACCGGCGGAGCCTAAAACGGGAGAAGGGAACGCAGGGAGAGAAGCATGTTTCTTTCTAGCTAGAAGTGGTGTTTGGGCTTTAACACGGCCCGACATTTTACTTATGTGAATGATGGAATGAGGCGCCTCGGATGATAGGTCCTATAGGACCGGGAAACATGTGTTCAGGAATAACTAATCCGCAACTCGTATGGTGGACCGGCCCTGCAGGATCCAAGGGTTAACTGTGGGGAATCCTGAGACATTAGCTAGAGTGTCTCGAATCGGTAAGGAGCTCCTCCCTAGCCTTGACTCATGATGGAAACCTAATTTCCAATACGACCTCATGCGGATTTGATTGTATTACTAGTATGGAAGCATAGTATTATGGTATCTATGTGTCCTAGGATTGATACATTATGATTGAACTGTTTTTGAAAACATATATACACTAATAATAATATCAAATTCGTTTTTATCATATCAAGCATTTTTGACCATTATAAGGTAAAACCCTATCCTCCGGTTTGCGTTGCATTGTGTGATGGGACTTGGATCTTATGATGGTTTCGTTTTTCTAAAAAGCATTGCGTTGTTTTGACGATTTACTTTAATTTATGCACGACAATCCATTGGAGTAAACCCGTTCCGCGTTAGCGGCGTGGTCCTTGGATTTGCTTTATTACTATTTGTTAAACTAGTTAAGAATTCTCACACCATTCCCATGACTGACCCGTTGTTTGTTTCCACCTTTACTAACTCGGGTGCCCTCTCTCCACACGGGCAGTCGAGTAGTTTGTCTACAGGTTCTTATCTCGAACTGGATTCTGGATTGAAGCTTAAAGCTGTGTCCAGAGCATAGTTGTCTTCCGCTATATCTATTTTATTGTTTCCGCTGCAATGTATTATAATATTGTAATTTATCTTCCGCTGTAATTTGAATCGATGTACTCTGATATTCTGTACTCTGATGTAACATTACTATAATGTAATAAAATCCTGTTGTTATTGTTCTAATGTGTTGTATTCCCAAAGTTAAAGTATTCGTAGATTTCCAACCTTTTGGGTCAGACTTGTGTGGTTTATGGTCGATCCAAAGAGTGGGAATTTACGGGTCTTCACAATTGAAAACCGACTGTATGGGCCTTGATAAAATTATTAAAAATATTACTAATTTGTGTAAAATCATAATATATGAATTGGAAAGAACTGGGATAAAAAATTCCACATTTGAAAGGTTAAAAATATATTTGTATCGAAATGAACTAGCTATGAACTAGAATTATAATCCAATATTTTTGAATAAATAAATTGGATTTGAAGTGGTTTTAAAAATAATCAGAATTTCCAATATACGAGTTGGAATGGATTTGAATCGAAATTATCTTCGGAATATTTCGATGTTGGATTTCGTGATTATACAAATATGGTTGTGGAAATTTGAAAGATATATTTATATCGTTATTTCCAATACGATATTTGTTGATTTCAGAATTTGATATTGATTATAAGCCAATATATTTTCTATTCAGAGCCTTGTATTTAATATCAAATGGGATTTTGGGTTCGTCCTGAAAGGTGCCTTAAATAACACTGTCCTTGAACCCAGTTTAGAAAAGAATAAATCTTTTAGTTAAGATTTAGTGAAGTTGTCCAATTAATTAGTATTTAGTTGGAATTGAATTGAAATTGGTTTTTGGGGTTTATCGTGAGCGGTGTTTTGAATAACACCTGTTCTTTGAATCGATTAACAATGGAATGTGATTTTGCGTCTATCGTGAACCGTGTTTTAGATGAGATTGGTTCTTTAACCCAGTTAAAGACAAGATATTGATTTTTGGGAAGATTAAACTAAGTGGGGTTTTAATGAATCTTTAATTAGATTAAAGTGATCGAGGATGGAGTATCACCAGTTTTGCTCCAAAGCGATAGTTAAATCTTTAATTGGATTTGAACGTGTAATGGTAATTAATATTTACCGATAACACCGTGGTGTTAGATATGGAGTATTACTAGTTTTGCTCCATGGGATGAATAGGTTGGGATTGGGAAACAAAATAAATGATTACTTCGGTGTGGTTCACTAATCCCGATTAGTTTAGAAAACCTTAACATGGGTTGATTTGATATCAAAAGGAAGATTAAAGAATAAATTTAAAAGGATTTATCTTTGATAAAATAAATGGAAACCTTTCCCTAAGAATGTGAAAATCTGAATAAAAGTATATTCTGAATTGGAATGAGGCGTATGTCGTGTTTGTGTAACACTTGTTTATTATATACGCGGGTTATTTGGAAAGGCCGGGTTTATACCCATTCTGAATAACCGATTCGACAATAAATCAACGATGAAGACGGTGGTTGAAGAGCAGAGGTCTTCACATCGTATGTATGATTATTGATGATCTTTATTGGGTTGTACACCCAAGATGAGGGAATCAGTTGTTGATCGTCCAGACATACCTAGAGAACAATGGATATGCGAGGAATAGGGTTCCTCTGGTTTCGTTCAGACCCAGAAATATCATGTAAATGGACTATGTGTCTGACATTGGGTTTTATTCTGTGTGATTGATTTCTATTAAATATATATCTGTTTGGCGGCAGAGAATTTATTCTCTTGCTTAACGCCCTTCTCTGAGACGTACGAGCTCATAGGTTATATATTGATGGATATCAATCGCATGGCATGAATTGCCTATATGGCATGCCTAAGTGGCAAATGATCAAGGCTTCTATTGAAAAGAAAAGTCTTGTGGTTGATGATCAAAGCACGGCCTGTGTGGCATAGCTTTGTGTATAGCGCGAACTTGCGAGTCTCACACCTTGGTATGAGTCAAAAACGGGATAAGGACCCAACGAGTGCACTACGTTTCTTTCTGGCTATGGGTGATGTCAATGACCTACCAGCCCTGACATTTATATACTTTTTACCTATGTGGTTGTTGGATGCGAGGCGCCTCAGATATGTCCTATAGGACCGAGAAACGTGTGTTCAGGAATAATTAATCCTCAAAAGTAGGAGAGGACTGACCTTGGAGGATCCAAGGATCGCAGTGTGTGGTCCTGAGACATTTGCTAGAATGTCTCGACGGAGAGGAGATTGCCATTTGCCTCGACTCATGACGGAAATCCAATTTCCATTACGACCTTTGCGGTTTTAATTGTAGAACTAGTATGGCGACATAGTAACATGGGATGTTATGCCGTCTATGATTGATACTTATGATTGAAATTGTTTTGACACTATACACTTATAGTAATATCAAAATAATCTGTTTTTAAACGTATCAAGCATTCTTTGGCTATTACAAGGTAAAACCCTATCCTCCGGCTTGTGTTGCATTGTGTGATGGGACCTTGGTCTTATAATAGCTTCATTTTTCTTTATTTAGCATTGAGTTGTTTGTTATATGCACTGGTATTCTTGGGAGGAAACCCATTCCGTCTTATACGGCGTGGTCCCTTGATTTACCTAACTTTAAAATAAAGATTAATAACTATTTTAGTTCTCACACCAATCACATGACTGACCTGGAGTTTATTGTTTTAACCTAAACTCTGGGTGCCCTTATTTTCCACACGGGCAACTAGTAATTTTGGTTTTGCAGATTTATATTCACAGGATCCTGGTTTACAGCTGGAACGATACTCGAAAAGCTTTGTATCCGTGTATTTCTTTTAGTTGTGTATTGTATTATTTTTCCGCTGCTATGTATTTAAATGTAATTTAAATCTCGGGTATTTGTCAAATGTGTAATATTTATTCATACTCTGTATATTCTTGTATTCTGATGGAATTGTTGTAATAAGCAATGAAATGTTCTTCTATTTTCATTCCAATTCGTCTTGTCCTCAAAGTAATCTATGCTTTCCTTCATGGAGAAGTTCGGGTTGTTAAAAGAGAAGAACAGATTGGAGGGATCCAACTGGATTCCTCAAATATGTTAAATGTTAATTATTCTCATATTATCATTATATGAACTATTCTAATTGGATGATTTATTTGATTGTTGATCTTAAACGAAAATTCATTGGTTGTTTTGTTTTAACCAATGGACAATATTGGTTATGTAACACCCCGTATGTTGAATAACTTGCTATAATATAAAACAGGGAAGAATTAAACTTTAATATCTGAATCATGGGAAACGAGCTATTCCATTGCGTTCGTCTTGGAAAAATACGCGAAATAGAGTCCGAGTTTTCGAAAATCGGAGTCCGTATGACCCAGATATTGCCCGAAGAAGTTTCAGAAAATTTAAGAACAGGTTTAAAAACAGAAATTTCAAATTTCAGAAGTGGCGGGAAAATTCCCGCCAGACCCAAGGGGTCGACCTGGGGGTCGACTGGGGAGTCGACCTGCCCACCAGGTCGACTGGGGAGTCGACCCTAGTGTCGACCTGGGGGTCGACCTCCCTGGTCGAGCCTAGGTGACCTGGGTGCACCAGTTTGGCTTTTTGGCTGTGTTTTGGTGGCTAGGACGTGATCTGACGGCTCTAATCTGATTTAGGGTTAATCTAAGGGCCTAAAACACCTAACTAATCTATAAATACACCCTAAGACTACCCTAATTCATACTAAAAATAGCTACAACACCGTTATGCCGTCAAAATGCAACTTGAAGGAGCCTCCATCAATCTAAAGAGGACGATAGCTTCTCAAATTAATCTCTAATCAACTCTAGCAACTTAATCTTCTTCTTAGGAGTGCTAATCAACAAGTTGTGAGTTTCTATAGCCTTAATGACCAATTGTTGAAATGATTATGATAGGATATAATGAGGTTATGGCTATGAATGTGGATCAATGTAAGATTATGTTATCATAAGCTATGTGTTAATGATGTTATGCATGTTATGCATGTTATATGCTATGTTTTAACGATGTTATGCATGTTATGCATGTTATATGCTATGTGTTAATGATGTTATGCATGTTATATGCTATGTGTTAATGATGTTATGCAAGTTATGCAAGTCATATGCTAAGTGATCATGATGTTATGCAAGTTATGCAAGTCATATGCTACATGTTCATGATGTTATGCAAGTTATGCAAGTCATATGATATATGATCATGATGTTATGCAAGTTATGCAAGTGTTAGGCTATGTGTTCATGATGCTAGTTATGCAAATCACTATGACAAACATTGATCCATTATGACACCATGATATGCAAGTTTGGTGTATGATTATATGCAAGTTCATACATGACATGATATGCAAGTTTGGTGTTTGATTATATGCAAGTTCATATATGATATGCAAGTTTGGTGTATGATTATATGCAAGTTCATACATGACATGATATGCAAGTTTGGTTTTCGATTATATGCAAGTTCATATATATGCAAGTTTGGTGTATGATTATATGCAAGTTCATACATGACATGTTATGCAAGTTTGATGTTTGATTTTATGCAAGTAACATGTGCAAGTTTACACCTTTGTATGATATGCATACATATGCAAGTTAACCCCTTTGTATGTCATACATACATATGCAAGTTTACCCCTTTGTATGACATAAGTAATTTATGCAAGTTAATCTCTTTATGACATATGTGATTCATGCAAGTTGGGCTGATTATTTATGCTAGTTGGGTTTGATGCTATATGCATGTTGACACCTTTAAAACCCATGTTGATGCTAATGTTATGCAAGTTGAACCCATTGTATTTGTGATGAATCTTCCCTTTTATGTCATGTTCGCGAATTACGTGCGGAACGATGGGGTTAATATACATGTTAATGAAATGATGTGAAGTTGGTATGATTATGCATACCATAAAGTGGATGGACATAATTGAGTCAATTATGTACGTCGTTAAATTTGTAATTAATTAGGGATAATTAATACAAATTATGGGGGTGATTAATTAGGTGTAATTAATCGACTAAGACACGAGGTTGGACCCTTTTGTAGCATAAGACTGTCCGGAACCGACCGGCATATCCAACGGCTACAAATGATTGGCCCAATGTGAGAGGTCTTAGGCACAAACTAAATACGTGACAAGTGTATAGACACGAGGTTAGACTCGGTTATGGCGTAAGGCTGCCCGGACCCAACCGACAAATCCAGCTGCCACAAAAGATAGTCTAATGTGAGAGGTCTTTACAACGGTTACGTTCTTAATCAATTAAGAAACACTTAACCAGATAAGCATGTAGTGGGGCATGAAGGGTTAAGTGGGTGCCTTGGGTGGCATGTGGAGATTAAGTAAGTGCCTTGGGTGGCATGAGAAAATCTAGTGGTTGCCTTGGGTGGCAATAGAAAATACGATTAGAATACTTAGCCAAAGTGGAACATGTAATTAAACATGATTAAAGGGTTAAGTGGGTGCCTTGGGTGGCATGAGGAAATCTAGTGGTTGCCTTGTGTGGCAATAGAGAATACGACTAGAATACTTAACCAAAGTGGAACATGTAACTAAACATGATTAAAGGGTTAAGTGGGTGCCTTGGGTGGCATGTGGAAATCAAGTGGGTGCCTTGGGTGGCATGTAGAAATCTAGTGTGTGCCTTGAGTGGCAATTGAAATATGATTAGATGACTTAACCAAACCTTAACATGTAAGTGGGCATGATTATAAAAAAAAAGGGGTTAAGTGGGATGCACTAGATAAAATGACAAGCTTAGGTGGTAGCTTGTGAGGGCCCATTTCAACCAGTAACCCATTTGTATCTTATTGGGCTCGACCCATGTCGAGGACGGGACACGCGTACTGGGCTTGACTATAAGAGGCCAAAACGGGGTAGCGGTGGCAACGCGAGTCCAACGGGTTTCATATGCGTGTGTAGACCCGGGCTGGTAGGTAAGACATTGTTGCATCGTGTAGATATAAGCCGTGCACCATTGGTAGTATCGGGTTGCCACTTTGGGGAGTGATACACCCCACCGTGGAGCCAGCACGGGTATCTACGGTAGGGAGCCGATCGCTTGGGGAGTAGCAGGTACACCTAGTGGAGATAGGGGCAGACGGCACCTATGTAGTCAGCTAGGGGTACAAGTGACTACTATTAAAATTACTAAGTTGTGGGTACACCTAGTGGAGATAGGGGCAGACGACACCTATGTAGTCAGCTAGGGGTACACGAAACTACTATTAAAATTACTAAGTACACTTAGTGGTATAAACCTTTAAGTAGGAATTACCCTTGGGTGGGTAGATCTGGTGTGGTGCAGTGTAGGAATTACCCTTGGGTTGGTAGATCTGGTGTGGTGCAGTGTAGTATTTATCCTTGGGTGGATAGGCGCGTCTTTACCGTTATCTTAGTTTATCCTAAGTCTAGTTGGCTACTTAGTGTAGTCATTTATCCCCAGTCGTACCGTACCAGGTTTATATCATACGCTTATTACTTTAATGATTGTATTGTTAAGGTTATAGGGCTCACTCAGACTTATGTCTGACCCCGTTGTTCTTATCTTTTTCCCCAACCCTCAGGTTCTCAGAGTGGGCCTAGCACTAGTGGGCTTTGATCAGATTGCTTTATCTATCTTTTGGAGCTTGGACTCTTGAAGAAAAGCTCGGTTATCTTTTCTATTATGGCTATTAGTATGTAGTGGGATTATGTACTTATGTTTTAACGAGATGGATATTTTGTACTTGACTCTTATTGGTTTTTGAGATGTAACCAAACATGTTTACCTTCTGCTGCAATGAAATGATGTTTTAAATTTCAAGTATTACTTATATCTGTCTTGTTGTAATTTTTCAGTTCTATATTCACTTAAATACTCCACCGAAGCTAAGGCATTCCCTTTGTGAGTGACCTTAGCGGGTGTGGGGTGTTACACTGAGACGACCCGAATTCCCGTTCAGACGGAAACAAGGTTACCTTTGGAATATAACACAGAAACAGATAATAGCAGAACAGAATTAAATAAATACACCAGAATGAACAACAAAATATACTGGATAAAAGTAATCATCAGAGTTACACAGTATACAGGATCTTACTTAGTACAAATACAGTTCAGCTATACATAAATGTCTACAGCGGAAATAAACAAAATATGTACAGTAGGAGCTGAACAGCATAAAAAGAAATAAATGATAGAATCCATCTTCAGCTCCAGCTATCCAGAAAGAACCAGCTAAACCTGAATACAAGGCTGCCCGTGTAGAAAAAGGGGCACCCGAGTTTGAAAGTGAAACAAACTACGAGTCAGTCATGGGACTGGTATGAGAAATCCACTCAACACATATATAATTGGCTAATCACAGGACCACGCCACTTTCGTGGAATGGGTTTACTCCATTGGATCGCCAGTGCTTTAAAACAAATCTTTCTTTTAAACATCGCTATGCTTTTTATAAAAATGAAGCCGTTATAAGACTCAGTTCCCATCACACAATGCAACGCAAACCGGAGGATAGAGTTTTTACCTTATAACGGCCAAGATATGCTTGATACGAATAAAACAAAGGCATTTGATATTATTGCTAGTGTTTATATGTTTTGAAAACAATTTCAAATCATAACTATCAATCATAGACGACATGAGCATCCCATGCCACTATGTCGCCAAATGTATATATACAATCAAAACCGCACGATGTCGTATTTGGAAATTGGATTTCCGTCATGAACCGAGGCAAAAGATAGTCCTCACCGAATTCGTGACTCTCTAGCCCGAGCCACAGGATCAGAGCTCGAGTGACCCTAGGAGCGACAGGGCCGGTCCACCGATGTGGATTAAAATGCCTGAACACTGCGTTTCCCCGCCCTTTGGGGCGTAAACGAGCCAACGAATGACTCCATCGGACCCGGATCGTCCGATCAAACCGAGGCGCCTCGCAACAGCAACAACCACATAGGTGAAAAGTATATAAATGTCAGGGCTGGTAGATCACTGACACCACCCTAGCTAGAAAGAAACGCATGTCCTCCCTGAGGTCCTTCCTCCCGTTTCTGGTTCATACCGGGGTGTGAGGCTCGCGAATTCACGTTATACACAAAGCTACGTCACACAGACTATGCTTTGATCATCAACCACAAGACTTTGCTTTGCAACAGAAGCCTTGATCATATGCCACTTAGGCGTGCCACACAGGCAATCCACTCCATGTGACTGATTTCTGTCAATACATAACCTCTAAGCTCGTACGTCTCAGAGAAGGGCGTTAAGCAAGAGAATAAATTCTCCGCCGCCAAACAGATATATATTTAACAGAGATCAATCAACACAGAACAAAATCCAATGTCAGACACACAGTCCATTTACAAGTCCGTTCTGGGTCTGAACGAAACCGGAGGCACCAATTCCTCGCATATCCGTACAATCAACACTATGTTTGGACGGCTACTACTTCAATTCCTTCATGGTAGCTACTCCAATCACGAGCATCAGTAGCGCCCATCCATCCAACGTGGAGATCGTCGGTCTTCAGTCATCTTCGACTCTTCGACTTCTCAACGTCGATCGATTATTTGAAATGAGATAAACTCGGCCTTTTCAAATAACCCGCGTATATTTAGATTTTCAAACCAATTAATCACAGGGTTGAACTATTCAACATTCACATTTCAGTTGTTTAGTTATAATTTTCACGTCAAATACATTCAACCATCACATATCAAGCAAACACAACAAAATTGGTTTATTTTCACTCTATATCGTCTATAGCACTTAATAACGATACATCGCCATTTTTATTTAATTTAAAACGGCCATATTTAATTAAACGACGTTTCAGGTCGTGTCGATGCACTGGCGCTGCTTTCCACTAATTTTATTTTACACATATAGGAAAATCTAACCGTTGGATCTTCAAAAAATTTACATCATTAGGAAGGTCTTTTCAAAACGAACCCAACGGTTCCAGTTTTAGGAAAATCCGACGGTCGGATCTTCCACACTAACCATGTGAAGTTACGATTTCAATTTACGAACTGCAGCGTCGTTATTCGATTTAATTTAATTATATTTATATATATATATAAATATAATCGTTTCTGGCGCTGTTTTTCACTAATT
The DNA here is from genome assembly GCA_030737875.1 of Allium sativum. Lineage (NCBI taxonomy): Eukaryota > Viridiplantae > Streptophyta > Magnoliopsida > Asparagales > Amaryllidaceae > Allium > Allium sativum. Next base: position 303,963,775 of record CM060912.1, on the reverse strand, counting down.
TTGAATTAAACATTCCAGACAATCCAACCGTCGGATCTTCACAAAGTTGGTGCCGTTGGAAAGATATTTCCAAGGCGAACCCAACGGTTGAGGTTTCGGGAAAATCCAATGGTCGGATCTTCCGCACTAGTCGTTTGAAATCACGGTTTCAAAATATGAACTGCACGGCCACGTTTCGTTTTAATTATATTTATACTTATATATATATATATATATATATATATATATATAGTTCATTCAATAATTTCTATATCGATTTCACTTCAAATATTTTTCTAACACCCTAAAATTTTGGAAAATTTCGCCATAACCTCCCCTGTACCGGGGGCATCGGGAAATCGCAAATAGCGTTCCCGGTCCTTCTAATCTCAAAAAGAAAAAGAAAAAGCCAAGCGGCTAGCCAACAGGCTCATAAAATCATCACCCAAACAAACAGTAAATGTGTACCTATTTGTCGGGCACAAAATTTTATTCCTCTTCTCTAGCCCCTTTTTGCTTTAACCTGTTCAATAGATATGCATGCACATATATACAATTTCTAACATTTATCATTTTCTATTCAACTTCATATTTGATTTGCTTTGGTTTAAAAACACCACTCATTCTAATATCGCATGCATAGGCTAAAATCATAACATTAGCTAATTAATGTATATTTCAACTCATGCATGTTTATTTGAACAAGTGGATATTCTTAACACTTCACATTTCAAAGATGATAATTTTGGCGAACTAAAATAGATTTCAACACATGACTATTTTATTTAGTTCCTATGCATGTTAAAAATAATATTTCTATCACAAATATTTGTTTCGACGTCTGCATATTTTTAGCATATCACACATATGATAAAAATGATATTTTTATCATTTAAAATATTTATTCAACCAACGTATGGTTTCAACACTTCATAGTTTCAATAAAAAGGTAATTTTTATCGTTCAATCTTTTTATTCAACACATGCACCTTTCCACTACTCACATTTCTCAACAAATGAGTATTTCCACACATGGACAATTTATTTATGATGTTCATATTAGAAAGATGGGATTTTTATGATTGAAATTATTTATATAAGGCGGATATTTTTTCATACTTCATATATATATAAAAATGTGATTTTTATTGTTTATACACTTTATTCATTCACAAATGAATTTTATTTTCACACAACACTTTTCAACACATGAATATTTCCACACATGGACATAGTTTCAACATATGACTTTAATTTCAGCGCATGTAAAATAATTTCAACATATGAAAATAATTCTAACACACAAAGATTATTCAAAATTTCGGCAGCATAACGGCAGGGTAGTTAAACCGGCACCGTCCCTAGTACGGCTCCTTGCTCTACCTTAAAACCTCGCGGTTTTTGACAATGGGGATCATGCATCTAATTCGCACGCAGGCGGCGTGTTTATATTTATTTCATTTCCAAAAACTAATCCTATGTGGTTTCAACTAAATATTTTCCAATCACAAACGGGTATTTTTCAACCTCAATCAATTCAATACCAACCACAAACAATCCCAAACAACAATTTGCCGTCAACCAATTTTCACAACAATTTCAACCAATAAATATCGTCCATGGTTTGTGGACGAGGGGGCGTATATATATATATAAATATTTATATATAGCAATTCACTTTTATTTCCATACATATATATATAAGAAGAAATTGAAGAGTGAGAATTTCTCACTAATAGCTATCCAATAACTCGACTCTTCCTTTATGGAAATCTTCGTCTATTTCGTCTTCTTGTCGCTTTCGTTGCCCGTATTCTCTACATAAGTAAAAATCGAATTTTTACTATGTTATTCAATATATAAAGATCATATTTTAAAAACAAAGATTATATTTTTAATATTCCTATGATGTAAAAATTATATTTTTATTGCTTTAAAAATATAAGAATCATATCTTACTTCTTCTACTTAACAAAAATTCTGTCTTTTCTCTTTTTAAAAATATGATCTTTATTTTTGCAAGTTCAAATCTTTTTCTACTAAAAGATTAAACCTTTTTTTCTATTTCAAAGTTTAAACCCCTTTTTTCTATTTTAAAAGATAAAACCTTTTCTATTTCAAAAGATAAAACCTTTTCTATTTCAAAGTTTAAACCCTTTTTTTTCAAACCTTAAAATAAACTCAGTTTTTACTTTCTTTTAAAAATTCAGTTTTTATAACTAAAAAAAAATCAGTTTTATAACTTAAAAAAAATCAGTTTTCTATATTCTTAAAAAAAGAAACAGTTCTTAAATTCTAAAACAAAAATTCTGTTTTTAAATCTAAAAAAAAAGAAATAGTTTTTAAATTCTTTTTAAAAAAATTCAGTTTTTATTTCTTAAAAAAATTCTGTTTTTATAACTTTCCAAAAAAATTCAGTTTTAAAATTCTTTTAAAAAAACAGTTGATGCTTCTTTAAAAAAAACAGTTTTTAAAATTAATCAAAATCAGTTTTTAACAAAACAAAAATAAAAATAAAAGTAAAATAAATTCTTACCGATCTTGCGAAGGGGAGGAGGGAAGAAGAAGAGGGCGGCTCGGTTTCTGGGGGGGCTCGGTGGTGTCGCGGCAAGGTTCGAGGGTGAGGGGGTGTTGCTTCGGGGTGTCTGCGACTTCGAGATGTGGTTCGGTGGGAGGAGGAGGTCGTGCGGTGGGGGGGCGGCGATAGGTCTTCGTCGGCGGTGGCTTCCAGGTAAGGCGGCGACACGATTTAGGTTTTTAGGTTTTCTTTTTTTTTCTCTGTGAATAACTGAATCGGGGGGGGGGCAAGCAGAAGAAAAGGGGGAATTTTTTTTTATTATTATTTAATTATTTAATTTTGCACAAGGGTTGACTTTTACATACGACCTCGAAACGAGGCCCACCGCCTGTCGTCCATAGCGTTTTACCCCCATTCCGAACACAATGGGATATGTATCGTAAGCTGGTTTGATCGTTACAATTAGTTTCCGTTGAATTTACATTTAAATCCTTATATTGAATTTTAAATGTACATTTCAAATTACCGGGGTCACATACTAACTAGAAAAATTCCAGAAAAATATTTTCTAGTTTCGTATTGACGATACGGTCCTAACAAAACTAGTTTCGTCGAATTCTGAGACCGTTTGAAAAATGGCCAATTTCCTGTCGATTAAATTCAACAGAAACTGGTCAAACGCGTTTTCTTTTGCCACGCTCACACATTGATTCGAAAAATTATGAAATTTGAAACCTAGCAATAGTTTGACATCCCGGACCCGACAAAAGTGGTTTCGTCGAATTCCGAGGTCATTTGCAAAATGTCCATTTTTAAGGGCCTGAATTACATAGCGACTATTCAGAATTTTCAATTGGACATATCTTTTGATTCCCGCTATCAAATTTCGATTGGTCGGATTCCTTAGAAAGATATTACCAATTAGATCCTAATGTTTTTGGTTTCACTAAAATACGGATTGTTTTGCACCCGGTATATTCAATTGAAGTTTGAAATCGAATTATCGAACTACCGCGCCCTTTTCAATTCTATATATAATTATAATTAATTATATTGGTTTTCAAATGTCGATTTTAACTCAGTTTTCATCGCCATTATTTAAAATATTTATTTTAAATATTTAAAATCCATTATTTTAGCCAATTTAAAAATTTTAAATTGGTTCAGATTTTCTGGGTCGTTACATACACGTGGTATCAGAGGTTAAGGTTACCAGAACAGATAAAACTTTTAGAAAATTATTTTTCTAAAAACATTTTTGGAAGAAGTATTTTCAAAAACATGTTTTTGAGAGAAAAGTTTTTGAAAGAAAAGAACATAATCCCCAAGAGCCATATATCCTTCCTTCGACTCTCCGTTTTGAATCTCTTCCTCATTCTCTTTTTGAATTTCCCCTTCGCGTAGAGATGCCTTTTTATGATAAATAAGGACTTCCGCATGAAGCACGGAAGAACCACTTCAAGGGACTAAGACGTTTGCCAGGCTAAGAAGTTAGTCCAAGGAGGTGGAGGGCTTATAGGTACCTTTAAGATGGACGGGAGAGGAAGGTTCAAATAGCTATTAGGTAAATAAAGGACGAAACCTCATCGTGGTAAGAAGGCCACGAAAGGAGAATGTGAAGGGGAAGGCTAGTTGTCTTGGAGAAATAGGACACCTTGGGGTTGTCCAAAGAGGTAAGGACGAAGTACAGGATCTTCTGGAGGATAGATGTATTCCCTCACGACGGGTATACCTGATGGGGGTAGGACCGTCTAAGTTGAAATTTGGTTCTCTCGATCATCCTGTTCGAACTTTATTCGACTCTGGCGCACCACATTCGTTTATCTCATCATCATTAGTTGAGTCACTGCACCTAGACACCAGTTTAGTAGATGATCCCGTGGTTGTTTCAAACCCAATTGGGGGCTACACTTATTTGTCCATGATATGTTTGGGTTTGAAGATTTCTATACTTACCGTTGAGTTTAGATGTGATGCTTTTGTTTTGGGCTTCACGGGCTATGGGTTGATTTTGGGCATGGACTGGTTATCCAGTAATGGTGCCGTTCTTGATTGCGAAAGGAGAGTTGTTAGACTCATGACCCGCTTGGGTAACACTCTCGAGATCTCTTGTAATCCCATATATTTTGTTATGCTAAGTTATCTTGAATCGCTTGACGCTTCGGTCGAGAGTTTGCGATCTGTTAGAGTGGTACGGGAGTACTCGGATGAGTTTGAGGAGATGAAGGGCTTACCTCCGAAGCGGGAGATAGACTTCCGAATATATCTAGTGGATAATGTTAAACCTGTATCTTTACCAGTGCACCACATGGCTCCTCGTGAGAGGAGGGAACTCCATAAGCAAGTAAGGGAGTTTCTTGAGAAGGGGTTCATAAGACGAAGTATATCGGAGTGGGGTGCTCCAGTAGTTTTTGCCACGAAGGCAGATGGGTCCCTCAGACTTTGTGTAGACTATAGAGAACTCAACAAGCTCACAAAGAAGAATAGACACCCATTGCCGAGGATTGATGATCTTTTTGATCAGTTGGTTGGCGCCTCAGTGTTTTTGTAGTGGGACTTGGCCACGGAATTTCATCAGTTGGGAGTGACTGAGGATAGTATAGAGAAGACCGCCTTTAGGACTCTGGATGGTTTCTATGAGTGGCTTGTGATGCCATTTGGTTTGACAAACGCCCCCGCATACTTTGTTGATTTGATGAGTAGAGTGTTCAGGGAGTACCTAAATAACTTCGTAGTGGTCTTTGTGGATGACATCTTGGTCTTTTCTAGGAGCGAAATAAGTTTTCGTATGTGCTTAATAGGTTAAGCAAAGCCAGTTAATTGATCAACGGTGGTTTTGGAGTGAGACTGGCAAGGACATCCAGAGTTGGACAAGTGCTTAATTATTTAGCCGTTTTTACTAGTATCATCTCACGTAGGTCGTCTGAATTCGAAGGAGGTATCCCTTGGGTGTTTGTCTGATATTGGTTTAGGCCTTTGGGGCTTGCACTTGGGGGATGTCGAGTTCGACTAGGATGGTCAGCGTGAGAGATGGATAGTTGTGACGATTTTTCATGGGAGAATATCCTGGTTTTCTCTAGAAGTGGAGAAAAAGCATACCCTACATCTTAGGGAAGTGTTGGGGACTCTGCGAGCGCATAGTCTTAAGACAACAAAGGTGGATGGAGTTCTTAGCATCCTATGATTTCGAGATAGCGTATACCCCTGGCAAGGGTAACGTGGTGGCGGACGCCTTGAGCGGAAAAAGGTTGTCCTTAAGACCATTATTCGTGGAACGACGAAGCTTGGAATTTATCTCGATGTTTGATTTCAGACCTTCCGTTGATTTTGTACCCGGTTTGCTAGCATCCTTAGAGGTCAGACCTACTCTTTTGGGACGGATTGGCGAGGCACAGCGGGACGACCCACAGTTGGTTGAGTTAGTAGAGAGGCTCATAAGGGGGGAGTCGTCCAGCCATTTGAGTAGGTACACCCTAGACGATAGGGGGTGGTTGCATAGAGACGGTAGACTTTGTGTACCGCAAGACGAGGGTTTGAGGAAGGCTATTCTCGATGATGCGCATCATTCTAGGATGACCATTCATCCCGGTGGGGATAAGATGTACCAAGACATGAAGCGAGTTTTCTTTTGGGCCGGTATGAAGAAAGATGTGGCCGAGTATGTCGCTAGATGCTTGGTGTGCCAACAAGTGAAAGCGGAGCAAAAGAAACCCGGTGGGTTGCTTCACCCATTGGAAGTTCCGCAATGGAAGTGGGATGGCATCTCGATGGATTTTATTGACAGGTTACCTAGGTCGAAGAAGGGTAATACGGGAATTTGGGTTGTGGTAGATAGACTTACTAAGAGTGCCCATTTCATACCCGTAAAAAGCAAGAGGATTGCTCCATGGCTAGCTTCAGTTTATCTTCGAGAGATAATTCAGTTGCATAGGGAACATGACGTATTCCATGTGTCACATTTGAGGAAGTGCCTACATGAGACCGCAGAGGTGGTAGGGCCGAGTTTGCTTAAAGAAGTGGAGGTAGAGCGTGATACGACTATTCGACGAGCTCCTACCCGCATCCTTGGGTCAGAGATTAGGAAGTTGAGAAACAGAGAGGTTCGACTAGTCAAAGTTCCAAGGGGAGAAGATGAGAGTAATGCTACTTGGGAGACAGAAGCGAAGATGCGTTCATAGTACCCATTTCTTTTTGAGGGTATGTTTTTTAACTTCTCCTTTATCGTTTGTCTAGTACTTATCTTATCTTTAGTATGTCCTCTCATTAGTACCTTTGACCTTTAGATAGGGAAAACCTATGGTTGAAACATGTGTTTGAGACATGTTATGTTTGATGGATGCGGGTGGATGCAAGTGGTTGCTAGTGGTTGCTCGTGGATGCATATACACACACTCTAGGCACTAGATCGGCTCAATCACTTCATATTGCATATTGCATATAATTGTGTGTAGGTAGCTATATTAATGGATGTATAATGGTTGCGTTATCATATGGATGATGCATTTTGGTGTATGGTTGTGCACATATATAGAAATAGTATGTGTCGATAGGGATCTTTCGCATACATATTGGATGCATGGCACTATCATGGTTTGCATTAAGGAGGTCAACTAAATAAGTGGACCGCCTAATTTTGCATTAGACAGGGAACATATACACACACTCTTTGCATATGTTCATACAGCATTAGAAACTTTAAGGACAATGGATACCAGTGTTTGATGGTTTGAGTAGATGGTTGTTTGGATGGTAGGATACGTTCTTCTTGACTTAGATATTTCGGGGACGAAATCCTTTAAGTAGGGGAGAATGTAACACCCCGTATGTTGAATAACTTGCTATAATATAAAACAGGGCAGAATTAAACTTTAAAATCTGAATCAGGGGAAACGGGCTATGCCATTGCGTTCGTCTCGGAAAAATACGCGAAATAGAGTCCGAGTTTTCGAAAATCGGAGTCCGTATGACCCAGATATGGCCCGAAGAAGTTTCAGAAAATTTAAGAACAGGTTTAAAAACAGAAATTTCAAATTTCAGAAGTGGCGGGAAAATTCCCGCCAGACCCAGGGGGTCGACTGGTGAGTCGACCTGCCCACCAGGTCGACTAGGGAGTCGACCCTAGTGTCGACCTGGGGGTCGACCTCCCTGGTCGAGCCCAGGTGACCTGGGTGCACCAGTTTGGCTTTTTGGCAGTGTTTTGGTGGCTAGGACGTGATCTGATGGCTCTAATCTGATTTAGAGTTAATCTAAGGGCCTAAAACACCTAACTAATCTATAAATACACCCTAAGACTACCCTAATTCATACTAAAAATAGCTACAACACCGTTATGCCGTCAAAATGCAACTTGAAGGAGCCTCCATCAATCTAAAGAGGAAGATAGCTTCTCAAATTAATCTCTAATCAACTCTAGCAACTTAATCTTCTTCTTAGGAGTGCTAATCAACAAGTTGTGAGTTTCTATAGCCTTAATAACCAATTTTTGAAATGATTATGATAGGATATAATGAGGTTATGGCTATGAATGTGGATCAATGCAAGATTATGTTATCATATGCTATGTGTTAATGATGTTATGCATGTTATATTCTATGTGTTAATGATGTTATGCATGTTATGCATGTTATATGCTATGTGTTAATGATGTTATGCATGTTATGCATGTTATATGCTATGTGTTAATGATGTTATGCAAGTTATGCAAGTCATATGCTAAGTGATCATGATGTTATGCAAGTTATGCAAGTCATATGCTACATGTTCATGATATTATGCAAGTTATGCAAGTCATATGATATATGATCATGATGTTATGCAAGTTATGCAAGTGTTAGGCTATGTGTTCATGATGCTAGTTATGCAAATCACTATGACAAACATTGATCCATTATGACACCATGATATGCAAGTTTGGTGTATGATTATATGCAAGTTCATACATGACATTATATGCAAGTTCATATATGATATGCAAGTTTGGTGTATGATTATATGCAAGTTCATACATGACATGATATGCAAGTTTGGTGTTCGATTATATGCAAGTTCATATATGATATGTTATGCAAGTTTGGTGTATGATTATATGCAAGTTCATACATGACATGTTATGCAAGTTTGGTGTTTGATTTTATGCAAGTAACATGTGCAAGTTTACACCTTTGTATGATATGCATACATATGCAAGTTAACCCCTTTGTATGTCATACATACATATGCAAGTTTACCCCTTTGTATGACATAAGTAATTTATGCAAGTTAATCTCTTTATGACATATGTGATTCATGCAAGTTGGGTTGATTATTTATGCTAGTTGGGTTTGATGCTATATGCATGTTGACACCTTTAAAACCCATGTTGATGCTAATGTTATGCAAGTTGAACCCATTGTATTTGTGATGAATCTTCCCTTTTATGTCATGTTCGCGAATTACGTGGGGAACGATGGGGTTAATATACATGTTAATGAAATGGTGTGAAGTTGGTATGATTATGCATACCATAAAGTGGATGGACATAATTGAGGCAATTATGTACATCGTTAAATTTGTAATTAATTAGGGATAATTAATACAAATTATGGGGGTGATTAATTAGGTGTAATTAATCGACTAAGATATGAGGTTGGACCCTTTTGTAGCATAAGACTGCCCGGAACCGACCGGCATATCCAGCGGCTACAATTGATTGGCCCAATGTGAGAGGTCTTAGGCACAAACTAAATACGTGACAAGTGTATAGACACGAGGTTAGACTCGGTTATGGCGTAAGGCTGCCCGGACCCAACCGGCAAATCCAGCTGCCATAAAAGATAGTCTAATGTGAGAGGTCTCTACAACGGTTACGTTCTTAATCAATTAAGAAACACTTAACCAGATAAGCATGTAGTGAGGCATGAAGGGTTAAGTGGGTGCCTTGGGTGGCATGTGGAGATTAAGTAAGTGCCTTGGGTGGCATGAGAAAATCTAGTGGTTGCCTTGGGTGGCAATAGAAAATACGATTAGAATACTTAACCAAAGTGGAACATGTAATTAAACATGATTAGTGGGTGCCTTGGGTGGCATGAGGAAATCTAGTGGTTGCCTTGTGTGGCAATAGAGAATACGACTAGAATACTTAACCAAAGTGGAACATGTAACTAAACATGATTAAAGGGTTAAGTGGGTGCCTTGGGTGGCATGTGGAAATCAAGTGGGTGCCTTGGGTGGCATGTAGAAATCTAGTGGGTGCCTTGAGTGGCAATTGAAATATGATTAGATGACTTAACCAAACCTTAACATGTAAGTGGACATGATTATAAAAAAATGGGGTTAAGTGGGATGCACTAGATAAAATGACAAGCTTAGGTGGTAGCTTGTGGGGGCCCATTTCAACCAGTAGCCCATTTGTATCTTATTGGGCTTGACCCATGTCGAGGACGGGACACGCGTACTGGGCTTGACTATAAGAGGCCAAAACGGGGTAAAGGTGGCAACGCGAGTCCAACGGGTTTCATATGCGTGTGTGGACCCGGGCTGGTAGGTAAGACGTTGTTGCATCGTGTAGACATAAGCCGTGCACCATTGGTAGTATCGGGTTGCCACTTTGGGGAGTGATACACCCCATTGTGGGGCCAACACGGGTATCTACGGTAGGGAGCCGATCGCTTGGGGAGTAGCAGGTGCACCTAGTGGAGATAGGGGCAGACGGCACCTATGTAGTCAGCTAGGGGTACAAGTGACTACTATTAAAATTACTAAGTTGTGGGTACACCTAGTGGGGATAGGGGCAGACGGCACCTATGTATTCAGCTAGGGGTACACGAAACTACTATTAAAATTACTAAGTACACTTAGTGGGATCAACCTTTAAGTAGGAATTACCCTTGGGTGGGTAGATCTGGTGTGGTGCAGTGTAGGAATTACCCTTGGGTGGGTAGATCTGGTGTGGTGTAGTGTAGTATTTATCCTTGGGTGGATAGGCACGTCTTTACCGTTATCTTAGTTTATCCTAAGTCTAGTTGGCTACTTAGTGTAGTCATTTATCCCCAGTCGTACCGTACCAGGTTTATATCATACCCTAATTACTTTAATGATTGTATTGTTAAGGTTATAGGGCTCACTCAGACTTATGTCTGACCCCGTTGTTTTTATCTTTTTCCCCAATCCTCAGGTTCTCAGAGTGGGCCTAGCACTAGTGGGCTTTGATCAGATTGCTTTATTTATCTTTTGGAGCTTGGACTCTTGAAGAAAAGCTCGGTTATCTTTTCTATTATGGCTATTAGTATGTAGTGGGATTATGTACTTATGTTTTAACGAGATGGATATTTTGTACTTGACTCTTGTTGGTTTTTGAGATGTAACCAAACATGTTTACCTTCTGCTGCAATGAAATGATGTTTTAAATTTCAAGTATTACTTATATCTGTCTTGTTGTAATTTTTCAGTTCTATATTCACTTAAATACTCCACTGAAGCTAAGACATTCCCTTTGTGAGTGACCTTAGCGGGTGTGGGGTGTTACAGGTTAAGTACTGGCTGCATATGGCCTATAAATCAATTGTTTTATTTATACTGATTTACCGTCAAGTGAATCGACGGAGATGAAGTTATAAAAATTATTTTATAACTGAAGATAGATTTTTAAATATATTGTTTTGAATAAAAGTTTATAAAAAGGAAATACATATTTATTATTTAAGTTTATAATTAATCATTAATTGATTTTATAAAGTAAATTCTGATATTAATCAGGTTTTTAAGCAAGAGAGTAGGAAATTAACCTAACGGTTAATAGTTGGATAATTGTTTTTAAGAAAAAAATTAATGGTAATTATTTAAATTAATTATATTATTAATTAATTTAAAGGAGTGAATGATTGGAATTAGTCAATGAAATAACCGTATTTTGGGTTGACCTAGTCAACCGCTTTAACGAAGAGTGATTATTAATTAGTTTGTTTTGAATTAGTGTAATAAATAGTTTAACGAATATTTGTTTAAATTTCAATAATATTTTAAAAAGGAATTTACTATTTATTTTAGTTAATAAGGAAATTAACTACTACAGTAGTTAATGATTGAAGTAAATTATTATTTTCATTAATAATAATTTAGGAGATTACTTTTTATTTGAAATTAATTTAAAAAGTGATCGAAGTTAAAATGAAAACTAATTGAATTGTGAAAGGAGCTATGAACGGGTTTAAAATTAAAACCCGAGTTTTTATAACAAAGTTATACAAATGAATTTTAAGTGAATACGATAGCTTAAATTATGTTTACTTAATGTTTGAATTAAGTCAAATAGGAACTAAGATAAAAAGGTTTTACATTAAACCAAAATTACATAAACAAAGTTTATACAAAAGGATGATGTGTTAAATCGTTTATTTTAAATTAACCTTGATTAATAGTGGAATTAATTAAAATTAGGGAAACTGAAATAAGAAATCAAGCGGGAAATGGTTGAATGGATTAGAAAAATGGATTGTTAAAATTGAATTCGGTAAAGAAGCGAGTAATAGGATTTTTAACAAAAATCAGAGTAATAAAATGAATTGTTTAAAGAAGTTAAACGAAAGGTAATGTTTTAGTGAGTAATTTCTTAACCAATGAATTAAGAAACAATAGTTATACTCGAGAAGGAGACTTCAAAAGTAAGAAGGTTTTATAAAAGTCACATTTTAAATAAAATAGTGAAATGAGAATTGTTTTTGATATTAAAATTAATATCAGTTTTTGAATTACAACTCATATCTATCTTAAGATAAGAACGTTGTTGATCAAGGTCTGAGAGGTAAATAAATTCCCTAACTCAAACGACTTCAGGATTATCTGAGGACGATATTAGTTTGTAATGGGAATGAGGTTAAGAATAATCTATTATTTCCATACGAGAAATAATAACGTAACATTAATTGCAAGATTTGAGAATTAATAATGAGATTTCCAAAGTGACAAAAATGTGAAGATTTGAGAATATATGTGTATAATGATATTTCCGAGGTGAAGATAATAAAAAAAGAATCACGGGAAAATATAAGGATATTTTCGAATTACGAGGAATTGAAAAGTGGAGTTTTGGAATGTGATCATTCTAAAAGAATAAGAGTTAGTTATTGTTTTCAAATAAACAAAAGAGATTCTGTAATATTATTTTACGAGTGATAATATAAGTTGATTTCCCAATTATAGATAATAAGTAATGAGGTAGCAAATGTTTTGAAATGAAAATTATATATGATTATAGGACATTTTTCCTGAGTATTAAAATAGAATAGATTGAAAATAATCTTATATTGGATAAGGAGTGAAAAGGAATATTTGTAATATCAAAAGCTTTGACAAATTTAGGTTAACCACTTGTTAATTATTTTTAAATTAAAAGTCCAAGTAATGTTGGTACTGAAATAGTAAACTTATTTTTATTATCATAATTATTTATTTGATAGTTAAATAACCGGTTATTAAATTTGACCCATAAGATTGTTGGTACGGAAAGGTCGGGATCGAATTTATATTCGAAGACCATTACGAACCAAAGAATACACAGAAGATGATTATTGAAGATGGAGCAATTGAAGACCGTTGGTCTTCCTGAGCGGAAGAACTACTTGTTGAATTTCTCTGGTTTAGCGACCAAAGATATTTCGACAGGGATTCTGTCATGACTGGAATCTACGGATTGTAAGGACAACTCGCTACTGATCTATAGGGTGATACCTATGATGTGGTAGGAGGGTACCTTCAGTTCATGTTGTTCCTAGATGACTTGTATGGACGAATGCCTAACGGAGTGTTTCCAAAGGAATTGTGTACATTGATTTCTTCAAACGTACCATAGTTGATGGCGGAGAAAAGGGCTTTCTCTAGCTTAATAACTAGAGTATTTTTATGGACCTCAATTAGTAAATTTCTGTAGGATCTGGCGACGTGGCATTCAGAGTGAATGGTGGCCAGATGTTCTAAAGGTAATTGTGACCTCTATCCTCATCAACCGGAAAATGGCAAAATTTGGGTAGGTCGCATGGCTATGTGGATCGCTCCCATTAGGGTGTATTGTCACCATCTAGAGAATATTCATTTTTGTTCTTCTTTTCGCTTCTGTATATCTCAGGAACGGTTATGTTGGGTCTAACCGTAGGTGACAATATATTCAGTAGTCTCAAGCGAAATGAGGGGTCAGTCATATTTAGCCTGAGTTGCAAGATGTTCATGTTGAACTCGTTGTATTCCTCTATAGAGATACACTATCGAAAAGTGGTTATCCATACCTTGCCATGGAAATCCATTCTCCAATAAGAGCCCACCATTTTGACTGTATACTATGTACATAGAGCGTGAAATGCAAGCATTCTACTAGATTGATATTTATTTGTATTTTGACATTATTATAATATCAAAAAAGATATGATTTCCAAAAATGTTTTTGGTTATCTTAAGGTAAAAACTTTGCGTGTTTATTTGTTCAATTGGTCTTATGATTATCTTTTACTTTCGAAAAGATTTTGACTTCAAAATCAAGTTGTGTGATGCTTTAAACTTAGTGTGTTTATATCACTCTGGCTCACCGAACGGATCCGGCGTTTGTAATGCTCGCGTTAGACCGAGTTGTACAGTTTCAGATTATCAGTTGTTGTAAAGAGACGAGTTGGTGACATATGATGTTATATAGATATTATTTCACTGTGTGTTCTATATGAGGATAGGTTATTATAACTGTCCAAGTGTGTGATGTACTCTAATGATTGTAAGTTTTTTTCAAGCTCTCAATAAAGTATTATTTTTGTATTATATTTTGTTCCACTGTGATGTAAGATTCTATGCTGTGTTTACTCTTCTTATTCTTCTTCTATTCTAATATTATTCCTTTCTTTCCTCACCCTTTAACTTCTTTCTATTAATGATCCAATATTTTCGATGCTTGAATAGTCGACAGGGTGTTTTGTGTCGATTTGTGGGATCGAAAATCTTCTGGGCCCTTACAAGCAGACTCTATGATTAATTAGTATGTTGTTCATATTTCTTAAGTAAACTTTATGATAAATTATGATATATGTATTTATTTGTATATTTCATTAGAAAAGGGAAAATCCAAAAAGTAAGCCTATGCGAGCTCTTGTTTGGAAAATAGCACATACAAGTCAATAACCCGGGAGGTACTTCCATGTGCCATTGAAAAATATGTAAGTAATCCGAACCTTTTTTTTATCAAGGTCTAGTTTGTTAGCACATATAATTAAAAACGTCAAATGTTGAGTACAATTAATGCCATAAATCATCAGAATATTAGGAAAATTTAGCAACAATCTGCATTTGTAATGTTTATGGTTTTAATATCATGAATTATAGAGATTTTTTTCAAATAGAATATTCATTTTATTAAAAATCAAAATTCGTGTTATCCAAAATTCATTTTATTATATCAATGGTGTTATTGTCAACTTTGAATCATTTAATAAACCTATAGTGGTAATTGCATCAATTGTAATTTAGTCTTATTTAATCCTTACTTGATTGCAATTCAATCTTATTTAATTGAATCAGTTGTGTTGTTGTATTATATTTTAATCAAGTACTCTTTGCCCTCGATGTATATAATGTATTGACACTGATGAAAGGGTGATTGAGTATACTATAAGGATTTTTTATAGAATCATCTTTAATACATTTTTCCTGTAACATTTCTATAAAAGAAAATTGCTCACTTTCTTATATATGCTTGATGGGGACAGCTCCATGCTTGCTCAAGGCCTCATGAATCGACCAACTCACATGTTAACTGATTTTGTGTTATTTAGCAGTAGAATGATTAGCTAGAAAAATAAAATGGGATTTCCAGAATTAGTATAAGTGAAACTAGAGTTCTGGAGTTTCCATCCTTTGTTAATCATTGGTAGCTTTGAACGGATCTGCTAATTCGTTGGTAGTTTCAAATGATGAGCCAAGTGGCTCAGTTTACTAAGCCAGGCTCAGTTACACTTAGAATATAAGGCTCAGTAAACTGAGCCAGACTCAGTAAACTGAGCCACTCGGCTCAGTAAACCTGAGCTGAGTGGCTTAGTAAACTGATCCACTTAGCTCAGGTTTATTGAGCTATAAACTCAGTTTAATTATTCTTTGTTTGTTTTTTAATCAGGCATCTTCAGTTAAAATTTCTTTATTTTTATTCAAGCATAGACTCATATCATTATATTTGTTGAACATCGTAGGTTTTGGTTGAAGCAGTAGAAGCAAGACAAAGATTAGAAGGTGGCGATGATACTCTAAGTCTATATAATTTTGAGAAAGATTCCACTGCTAAAAAAATTAGCGATGATAACAGAAGAAGTTATTGCCGTTCTATCAGCTCTACGAGCAATGTAAAGCAAGTAAAAATAGCACAAGCTTCAAAAGCAATTACCACGGCAAAAAAGAATGCAACTAAACAACAGTTTGCTAAATTGGAGAACAACCAAAATCAAATGCATAAAGACATCAAATCAATGAATTCAGCGTTAGTGTACTTGCAACAATCTATGAAGCTTCTTATCAATCAACATTGCAGGAAATACGACATCATGAGAAGAAGTTGCTTTCAATGGAGGACATGGTAATAACAATCTGAATAGTACTTCTAATGATGCCACTGGATCATCCACGAGATATAAACAATCAGTAGTATTATTGTGATCAACATTAAAGGGGTAGCGAAGGGATATGTAGGGATGCAAAAAGTTTTTCATCATACAGCTGTACTAGAAGGAGAGAAAGCCATCTGGGTGGAGGAAGTTCTAGATCCGGATGCATCAAATTTTGACGCACCCCAAAATGGTATGCATACACTATCTGATCTTGTCGATGGTGGGTTTGTAATTTAGCCCACTTATCGTTTGCATTTGTGTAATGGTTGTAGGTTAAATTATGATATTTAGATGTTATTTGATATTTGTTTTGGATGATGAATGGTTGTATGTTAAACTGTAATAGTTTGATGTTTGTCGAAAAGGAATTTGCTTAGGAATGCAAATTGTGATATGTTGTATTTGCTTTGAGATATTGTCATTATATGTAGTATATGTTTATTGATATATGTTTTATGAAAGTAGTTGAAGCATTTATGATTGTTAGCAGTTTAAAGGAATTACCTAATGTAGGGGAGGTATAATATTCATGTTTGTAACAGTTATAACTGTTATTAATTTTACTGTATGAATATAGTCAGCTTTATATACTAACAGTAATAACTGTTACAAGTTTCATATTTATAATAGTAATTACTATTATAAAAAAAATTATAATGGTAATAACCGTTACAATATACATTTTTGATAATAGTTATAACCATTACAATATACACCCTTTAAAATAGTTATAACCGTTACAATATTCGTGGCAACAGTTTGTCACGTATGTCGTAGTAATGGTTATAACTATTACAAAGTTGGTTAGTAATGGTAATAACTGTTATTAAAAGCATTTTCTGGTGTTGTCACTACTACAAAATAGGTCTGTTGCTTCGCCTCATTTGCTTCGGTTGTTCTTATAACAGAAGCATATAGTATCATTTGCTTATGTTCTGTTAACAACATAAGCAAATGCAGTGAAGCAAATTATATTACTTGCTTCGGTTATGCCAATAACCGGAGCAAATAGTTTAATTTGCTTCTGTTGTACCAAAAACCAAAGCAAATGCACCAAAGCAAATTCTGTTACTTGCATTGATTGCTTAGAAACTGAAGTAAATGCACCAAAGCAAATAATGTATTTGCATCAGTTACATAAGAACAGAAGCAACAACACCGAAGCAACAACGAATTATCAAATGCAAATATCTATAATCGTAGACAACCTTACATATGTCATTATTTATAATTTATTATAACGAATGATTGTTAATAAATAATTTATAGTTACAAATTACTAAAAATAATCAATAATTTTATTTTATATTTAATCATTTATTATAGTTAATTACTAATATTTAGTAGATTGTAGTTAACATTTATTAATTTCATTTTATTATTAACAAATGAATTAATAATTAATACTAAATAATTAACAAATAATATTTAATATTGAATGTTTAACATTTATTATTAAATTAATTAGTATTATTTAATAATTAAGAAGTAATATCTAATAATTAATTTTTGATGTAATTATTATTTAATAATTACTATTAAATAATTAATTATCAATAATTATATATAATTAAGACTAATATTTAACAATCAATATTCTAATTTAATACTTATGAATAATCATATACAACCTACAAAAGTCATTATTCATAATTTATTAACATAAGCAACCTGACACATGTCATTATAACGATAAATTATTCTAAAAAATCAATAATTATATTTAATAACTTGTTGTAGTTAACTACTACTATTTAATAAATTATACTTATTTTTTATTAATTTCACTTAATAACTAATAAATGAATTAATAATTAATTTCTAGTAACAATGTACGTTTAACATTTAATTATCAAATAATTAATATCTATTGTATAATATGATTATGCAGAAAGTAATAATGATTATTTCAATAATTAGCAATAACTATTAAATAATTACTTTGAATTATCGCTTGAAAATAATAATAAATAACAAATAGTATTTAGTATCTAATATTTAATGATAAATAATAAAAAATATTAAATAACTAAATTTTAATAATTAATATTTGATGCTTAATAATTAATTTTAACATACAAGTTTTAACAGTTAAAAACTACATTTAAATAGCTTCCATTAAATAATAAATGATTAATATTAATTATTGATTTCTACTAAATTATATAAAATAATTAAGTAATAAAATCTAATAGTTAGCTAGTAACCTAGTAGTAAAAATAGTAAGACTACTACTTAATATTTTCTATATTCAGTATAAAATTATAATAGATGTGAATTATTTATTATGATAAAAAATAAATCTAAAAATATTCATATAATTTAAAACAATAATTTCTTAATATCGTAAAATTCAAAAGTAAGCAGTTAAAATTTTATATAAATTTAAAGTTTAATAAAATAATCATATTTATAAAATTAGTGCATAAATAATAATATATGCTTAATATTTAATAATTTACACTCAATAATTTATTATTAATAACCCCATTTTAAAACTAATATTATATAAATAGTCAGTTTAGATTATAGAACTAAGATGGTGAAAAGAAAAGTAAGGTGAAACTCATTCATGTTTGCTTTAGTCGGTTTTCTTATTGTGTAAACATTGACCTGAATGAGAACACGGACAACCATAACATAATATGTTTCCCTTTACTATAAAACGTTCGTATCGTTTATTTTACATCTAAGTCACCGTCTCTTTTTATAAGGATGTTGTTCCTTGACCTAATTTCAGCCACCGCATTTCATCATCTTATCTATCTACCATTTAATATATTTTTTGGATCTCTAGCAAATCGATTTCATCACTTGCAAATTCAAGCATTCATTAGTATTAAATCTATACAAATTCATACCGGCTTGCTGGAATTCAAGAGCGCCTTCGCTAAGTGTGGTCATGGAAGGCCGCGTAAGGTCAGTAAACGAAAGAATTTGGCTGCCTCCTCGCTTACACACCATCTTGATGCTGAGGGCCTTGGTCTTGATTTGGATTCAGACAATTTATAATCCAATGAACTTGTTTCTGACGTTGAGCGGGCTGCCGCGATTACTGAACTACGGTCATCTGGTTCGTGCTATAATTTGCTACCTAGCAAATTGGGTGAATGCTCGCTTGGTCCACTTTTTCTCTCAGATTGTGAAGCTTCAAATGATCAGGTACCACAGTGTTTCCTACCTTGGTGTATATAGATAAATTATTGGTTCTAAGTATTTAATGAAAGAGTTACGTTTCTATCACTGGAAATTGATGTTGAGTGCAGATTAAATTTTATAATTCTTTACTTGATAAAGAAACCACTGGAGAAGAAGAAGCCACGAAATTTTATAAGTTTGTTCTGAAAATGCATGACAGTCAATATTGGTTTCATCTGCAACAACTATCTTAGATTTAGATGCAACCTGCATACAAACTAGAAGAATAGAAATATCAATGAAAATAATCGAACTGGAAGAATAGTAATATCAA
Source organism: Allium sativum (assembly GCA_030737875.1). Classification (NCBI taxonomy): domain Eukaryota; kingdom Viridiplantae; phylum Streptophyta; class Magnoliopsida; order Asparagales; family Amaryllidaceae; genus Allium; species Allium sativum. Next base: position 303,944,202 of record CM060912.1, on the reverse strand, counting down.
GCTGCAACTTGCATACAAGCCGCAATATGCGTACAAAATGGAAGAACATAATTATTAAAGAAATCAATCGAACTAGCTACTAGCCATTTGCCAAAAGACCGATTGTGTGAACAACATAATGGAAAACTTTATATTTTTCGATTACTATTTTTATATTTATATTAGTATCAAGTCAGTAGCATTTTTTTCTTGCCATACAGAGTCCTTGGAGCTCTTTCCCCAGATAATTATCATTTTAGCAAATCTAAGATTACTCTATTTTTATTGAATTATCCATAGTAAATCAAAGGCTCATGATCTATGCATTATGCCTCCACTAAATAAGCACTGTTGAGTTTGATCTGAGCAACCAACTGGCATAACTGGCCGCTTTTATTTAGATACACCTCTGGCTATCTGAAGTTTGCACATCATTAGTATCCGACTTTAGACTTAATACCTGCCCAATTGCATGTGATTTCTTTTACTCCTTTTTTCTAAAATTGAACATTGTTTTTAATTACTGTTTCCATTTTACATTTCACTATATTTTTTCTTTGGTTCAAAGAAGTACTATTTGTAAGATATCATGGTTTGTATAATATTGATATGCATGTGACATATGATTATGGACTAGTAGCTGTAATTCAATGTGAGAATAATTTCGCAGGACCTGGTTGCTTTTTGATTGGTTATAGAGACTAAAGAGTCAGAATAATTTGGGCCTTTCTAATGCAGAAAGGTGCTTTTTAAAATTAAAAAGCGTACGGATTCAGTAATTTATTACCCAGTAATATATATACATATTGATATAAAAAACATTGTATCATTGGGTGATATTTTGCAAGAAATTGGTCATGAGTTATGTTACATTTTTCTAAGTTGGTTTAACCAAAAATACTTCTCAACTGCAATTTTGCAATTTTTGTGGTCTCCAATTTGTGTAAGGTTCATTTACACAATGAGTAATCCAGCGTAGAATGGCTGCTTTTTGTGCTGGTGTCCCTGGTATACATCAATTACTATTTCATATAATAAAGCACTATCCATTTATATTAGCATGTACTCTTTTTGTTTGTTTATTTTGAGGGAATGTTCCATTGACAATTGTTATCGCCATTTCTCTTTTGGCCTTAGGCGGTTGATGTTGTTGGTGTTATGACATACGTAAGTTTGTATTAATAAACAATTTAATAGACGACACTACTGTTCAAAGTTTGATGCATATTTTGCAATGATATTCACACCCATGGAACGAACACTGTATGTACGTACTTTCAAATAGATTTGTAAATTTTATTTTATTAGTTTTATCCATGTAACAAACATTGTTTGTCTGTCTTGTTGCCTACAAAAATGATGCTGCATTGTGAATTGGTGCCACTAAATATCCTGTTGCATATTTACAAGAGTAGATATATGATAAAATAATAATTTATTCTTTTTTAATGATTTTGTACTGCAGGCGCATTTGGCTTTGGAACATGCACCAAGCTTGAGTAAGTGAGTCGTTGATGTATATGAGAGTGCTCCTTATTTGTACAGAGTAATTAAGTACATTTTGATTTTTCTTAAATTCTAAGTATCTCAAATATGTTATCTTAGAAATAAATATAGTTGCAACATGATTTCCTTTTAAAAAATTAGTCAAATTTGTTTTTAATTGCATTTGTATTCATATTACATTTATATTCATTGCATTAAGCTCATAATTGTTTTATTTGCATTTGTGGAACATACGTTGCTCTTGACTTTCACATGCTTATACCCTAAATTTATTGGTTGAATTTGATAATGTAGTTAGTCTTATTTCACTTTGTTATACTATTTAGTTTTATTTCGTTGTGTAACATTGACATTTAGTTAGAATTCAATATTATATATAGATATAGTATTGATATTTAGTTTTATTTCAATGTTTTATATTAATATTGCAGTCAAGTTTAGAGATATTGTTGTGCTTCCTGTTTTGACTTTAAATGCAATTTGATGTTGTTTTAGGTTTTAATTAAAACCTGAACTAGTATTATTATTTTTCTACTACAGCCAATTTTTTGCTTCAGTCTTTTGTAGCAACTGAAGCAAAATATTGGCCATTTGCTTCTTCCATAAAACGGAAGCAACAGGTGTAGACCTGTTGCGTCTTCTACATTTGATTCGGTTATTGAACTGAAGCAACAAGGGGTAAACAACCGAAGCAAAAAATTATTATTTGCTTTGGTTGTTTTTCCGAAGCAACAAATTTTGGTTTGTAGCGTCATCTACAGTTACTTCGGTTCCAGAACAGAAGCAACAGGGGGTAAATAACCGAAGCAACTTACTTGTTCTGTAGTAGTGTGTGTAGTCAGATTGACTTTATCCTTACTAGAAGAAATGATAAAAGAGGCAACCGAAGCAAAAAATTATTATTTGCTTCGGTTGTTTTTTCGAAGCAACAAATTTTGGTTTGTAGCGTCATCTACAGTTACTTCGGTTCCAGAACAGAAACAATAGGGGGTAAATAACCGAAGCAACTGACATGTTTTGTAGTAGTGTGTGTAGTCAGATTGACTTTATCCTTACTAGAAGAAATGATAAAAGAGACTATGTTGATAGAAAAGTCAAACATGAAGAGTATGTCTTCCCACAAAATTAGCTTTTGTTATTTGTGTTTCATCTTTTGGTGTTTAAGGTTAATGGAGCTAAGATTAGTAGAATGAGATGGTGAAAAATCAAAGAAGAAAACTTATGGGAGTTTAAGAATGGGGTGATGGGAGAAAGGGCATGGAAAAAGAATGGGAAGCAAATTACATATGGAATGAGATGGCAATATGCATTTGGAAGGTGGCTACTGAAGTGTTTGAGACGACAAGAGGAAATAAGTGAGAACCTCATGATTCGTGTTAATGGAACAATGATGCATAAAAGCCTATTAAAAATTAGAAGGAATGCCACAAATGCCTGCATCATCACACGTACGGGAACTATAACGTCCCAAATTTTCAAACATTTATTTAGGATATTTAAATGGTTTTAAATATCGATTTGGTAATATTAATGGATTTTATATTAAATAAAATGAAGTTAGAATATATATATTTATAAATTTATTTAAATGAGCTCGAAATGCTGTGGTAGTTCGTAATTTCCGATTTAAACTTTAACTGGATATACAATAAGTCGGATTTCTGTGAAACAAGAAAGATTTGAACCGATTTGATTATATCTTTCTAACGGAAGAGAGAAATGAAGATTTCATATTATAGATTGCTATTTATGTCCAATTCAAATTTTCAAATAGTCGCTATGAAATTGTTTTTAAATTATAACAATTTATTTATAAATGTATAAAGGGTTTTTATATATATAAAGTAGCGTTTGAACTGGAATTTTGAACGTTGGTTGAATGTGATGCTACATACTTATTTCCATAAATGACGATAATAATTTATGACCGTTAGAACGTATTATTTTGGAATTTAAATATATTTTATCGATATATAATAGGCCTTAAAATTGTGTTTTTTTTTTCAAACGACCTCCGTATTCGACGAAACGAATTTTACTGGAAAGCGTACAGTTAATTATTGTTATATTTCTAGTTTGGAGCCAATCAGAGTTATTTTGTCGGTAGAAAAATTAAAAGTGAAACGACTAATAAATTGTGATCTAAATAGCACCTTTTTTGCAAATGGATTCTGTTTACGACGAAATCAGTTTTATTGGGACCGTAACGTTAAATTATACCATGTCCATTTTTGTTATTTTTGAAGTCCGTATTTGTTGATGCAAATTTAATGGACCACGTTAAATTGCGGTACCTTATAAAATAATATAGTATAAAATAAAATAAGTTAAACCTGAATTCCTAAGCTACCTCTCTTCATGCCTAGCTATCCTAGCTGAGTACGTAGGAAACTAGGAAACGACATCTGCTTGCCCTCCCCAGATTTATAAAACGGGAATGGAGCACATTGCAAATGAAATTGACGTGAGAACAGTCAGCTATCTAGAAACAATAAACAAATGTTGTTTTCTGTCCTACAGCAAACCAACTTAAAGAAAATCAAATAGCCTAAACTGAAGCACGATGGCCTAAAGAGTAATATCCACATACAAAAGAAAGTATGAACTGCCTACCCAAGTACAATATGCAAACATAAAAATATAGCATATAAATGTATAGCAAATGTATATATATTGCGCAGCCTGCGTTAAAGATGTAGTGACCTTTTTTCATTTCAACAGCTAATGCACATGCATAGCCGACCAATATACTAAGGATGCATTTGTAGGCTTTTTTTGCCATGCTTCCGTTTGTGGTCGTGTCCGACGTGTCGAACGCCAGAATGTGGCCCACCATGCCCCCAGCCACGGTTTGCTAATGACGAAAATTGACTCGTTGCTGTCGGACGCGTCCGACGCAAAGCAATTAATTTGTCTAATCCTATTTAGTAATAAAAGCATTCAAAGGTTGGTTGGTAAGTGAACATGGTTTGTTGGAGAGTGACCAGAGTTCAATTCCCACCTTTACCTAATTTTTTTGGAGTATTGTTGTACACCATTTATTAATGCTTAACGCCTACTGTAGACTATTTGTTAATGCTTAATGTCATTTTTAAATTTTTTTTCATTATACACTGTTAATGCTTAATGCTATTAAAATGTATTTGTATGTAATAACCCGGAAAATACGAGCCAATTTAAAATTTTTAAATTGGTGATTTCATAGGAATTTGAGCAATTGAAATTGAATTAGAAATAGTGAGTCAGTTTGAAAATTTGAATTCAAACTTTGACTGACTGTGCAGGGTGGAAAATATAACGGATTTTAGCGAAACCAAAAATATTTAAATCTGTGAGTCAATACCTTTCTAACGAATCTGAAAAATCGAAGTTTCATAACGGGAATCAAAAGTTATGACCGAATGAATTTTCAGATAGGTCGCTATATAGAATATATAGCCCTGGAAAATTAATATTTTGCATACGACCTCGGAATTCGACGAAACCACTTTTGTTGGGTCCGGGATGTCAAACTATTGCTAGGTTTCAAATTTCATAATTTTTTAAGCTAGTATGTGAGCGTGGCAAAAGAAAATGTGTTTAGTCAATTTCTGTTAAATTGGATCGACCAGAAACTGGCCATTTTTCAAACGATCTCAGAATTCGACGAAACTAGTTTTGTTGGGACCGTAGAGTCAAAACATAGCTAGATTTATTTTTCTGGAATTTTTCGAATCAGTTTGTGGCCCTGGCAAATTGAAATGTGCGTTCAGAGTTAAAAATTAAATGTTTTATACTTTAATTTGAAAACTAACTGACTGTAACAGTCGAATTGGTCTACGAAACATATCCCATTGTGTCCGGAATGGGGGTGTTTAGCTAGGGGCGACAGTCGTTGGGTTTAAAAAGGAGTTCGTTTGTGAAAACACTATTTAAAAAGTTAATAAAGTCCTCGGCCAATCAGAATTAGCCATTCATAATTTAAAAAAAAAACCTCGAAACGAACGGCGACCCATGCTTGAGACTTCCCCGACCGATCGCCGCCGCTACCGCCACCTACAGCCTCCGCCACCGCCACCGCTCGAACCGCCTTCGCCTCCGCTTCAAATCCGACCAACTTCCTCCACCCCTCGTCGCCTGTGCCGCCTGAATCGAGCGTCCAAAGCCCCGACCTTCCCAGCGCCGCCGCCGCCGATCCAGACCACCGAACGCCACCAAACCACCACCGCCAGATAGCCCTCTCTTCCCTCTTCCACGTCCAACCCGCCGATCATCCCCTCGTGCCCCGTTTCTCGCGAAAACCGTAAACCTAGTTTTGAACCTTCGTGAAAGGTGAGTTTTTTTTATCTTTACACTTTGAAAAATCATATCTTTTTGGTGTGTTGACGAAATTCGATGAAACAGGAAACATCAGGACCGTAAGGAAGCTCTCTACCCAATAGAAGAAGCCGCGGATTTTTATGACATCGTATCGATTTTTAGCACTTCGAAAACCAATGTGAGAAATCTAAATTAACATGAATTTAAATGGAAAATGTCGTGTATAATATGTATTAGCGAAATATAAATTACATACGTGTTGTATACCTCATGTACATGCATAGTGTAAGCTATATAAGCGAAGTATGAATTTTACATGCATAGAATAATTGATATATGTGTTGAAATGAAAGTGAAATATAGCAATTGAATATATATTATATATATATCTACTCCCCTCGTCCACAAACCATGGACGATATTTATTGTTGTGAATTGGTGTGAAATATTGGATGAAAAATACGAATGGTTAAATAATTGTTTGTGGTTGACATTGTTTGGTTGTGGTTGAAAAATACCCATTGGTGATTGAAATGAACTGGAAATATTTGATGAAAAAAAAATAAACATGCCGCCTGCGTGCGAATTAGATGCATGAATCCTCATTGTCAAAAACCACGAGGTTTTAAGGTAGAGCGAGGAGCTGTACTAGGGACGGTGCCGGTTTTAACTACCCTGCCGTTATGCTGCCGAAATTTTGAATAATCTTTGTGTGTTAGAATTATTTTCATATGTTGAAATTATCTTCATGCGTTGAAATTAAAGTCATATGTTGAAACTATATCCATGTGTGGAAATGTTCATATGTTGAAAAGTGTTGTGTGAAAATTAAATTCATTTGTGAATGAATGAAGTGTTTAAACAATAAAAATCACATTTTTATATATATATGAAGTATGAAAAATATTCGCCTTATATAAATAGTTTCAACAATAAAAATCTCATCTTTCTAATATGAACAACATAAATAAAATGTCCATGTGTGGAAATGCTCATTTGTTGAGAAGTGTGTGTAGTGGAAAAGTTCATGTGTTGAATAAAAAGATCGAACAACAAAAATTACATTTTTATTGAAACTATGAAGTGTTGAAAACATCCATTTGTCGAATAAATATTTTGAACGATAAAAATATCATTTTTATCATATATGTGATATGCTAAAGATATGCGGACGTTGAAATAAATATTTGTGAAAGAAATATTATTTTTAACATGCATAGGAACTAAATAAAATGGTCATGTGTTGAAATATATTTTAGTTCGCCAAAATTATCATCTTTGAAATGTGAAGTGTTAAAAATAGCCACTTGTTCAAATAAATGTGCATGAGTTGAAATATACATTAATTAGCTAATGATATGATTTTAACATATGCATGCAACATTAGAGTGAATGGTGTTTTTAAACCAAGGTAAATCAAATATGAAATTGAATGGAAAATGATAAGTGATAGAAATTGTATATATGTACATGCATATCTATTGAACAGGTTATAGCAAAGGGGCTAGAGAAGAGGAATAAAATTTTGTGCCCGACAAATAGGTACACATTTACTGTTTTGTTTGGGTGATGATTTTATGAGCCTGTTGGCTAGCAGCTTGGCTTTTTCTTTTTCTTTTTGATATGAGACGCCCGTGTGGCTATTTGGGAATTTTCCCAGACCCTCCCGTACAAAGGAGGTTATGGCGAAATTTTCCGAAATTTAAAGGCGTTAGTGAAATAATTGAAGTGGAAACGATATAGGAATTTTTGAATGAACTATATTTATATAAATATATAAATATAAATAAAATTAAAACGAAACATGGCCGTGCAGTTCGTGTTTTGAAACCGTGATTTCAAACGACTAGTACGGGAAATCCGACCATTGGATTTTCCCGAAACCGCAACCGTTTGGTTCGCCTTGGAAATATCTTTCCAATGGCACCAACTTTGTGAAGATCCGACGGTTGGATTGTCTGGAATGTTTAATTCAAATCTGAAGAAAAACAGCGCCAGAACGATTATATTTATATATATATAAATAAATATAAATAAATTAAATTGAATAACGACGCTGCAGTTCGTAAATTGAAATCGTAACTTCAAATGGCTAGTGTGGAAGATACGACCGTCGGATTCTCCCAAAACTGAAACCGTTGGATTCGTTTTGAAATGACCTTCATAATGATATAAAATTTGTGAAGATCCAACGGTTAGATTTTCAGATATGTGTAAAACATAATTAGTGAAAAGCAGCGCCAGTGCATCGATACGACCTGAAGTGTCGTTTAATTATATTTGGCCGTTTTAAATTAAATAAAAATGGCGATATATCGTTATAAAATACTATAGACGATATAGAGTGGAAATAAACCAATTTCGTTGTGTTTGCTTGATATGTGATAGTTGAATGTATTTGACATGAAAATTATAACTAAATAACTGAAATGTGAGTGTTGAATAGTCCAACCATGTGATTAATTGATTTTAAAATCTAAATATACGTGGGTCATTTGAAAAGGCCGAGTTTATCTCATTTCAAATAATCGATCGACGTTGAGAAGTCGAAGAGTCGAAGACGGCTGAAGACCGACGATCTCCACATTAGATGGATGGACGCTACTGATGCTCGTGATTGGAGTAGCTACCATGAAGGAACTGAAGTAGTAGCCGTCCAAACAAACTGTTGATTGTACGGATATGCGAGGAATTGGTGCCTCCGGTTTCGTTCAAACCCAGAATGGACTTGTAAATGGACTGTGTGTCTGACATTGGATTTTGTTCTGTGTTGATTGATCTCTGTTAAATATATATCTGTTTGGCGGTGGAGAATTTATTCTCTTGCTTAACGCCCTTCTCTGAGACGTACGAGCTCAGAGGTTATGTATTGACAGAAATCAGTCGCATGGAGTGGATTGCCTGTGTGGCACGCCTAAGTGGCATATGATCAAGGCTTCTATTGCAAAGCAAAGTCTTGTGGTTGATGATCAAAGCATGGTCTGTGTGACGTAGCTTTGTGTATAACGTGAATTCGCGAGCCTCACACCTCGGTATGAGTCAAAAACGGGAGACGGACCGCTGGGAGTGCACGACGTTTCTTTCTAGCTATGGTGGTGTCAGTGACCTACCAGCCCTGACATTATATATACTTTTCACCTGTGTGGTTGTTGGAATGCGAGGCGCCTCGATTATAGGTCTGTAAGGACCGGGAAACGTGTGTTCAGGAATTGCCAATCCTCAAAAGTAAGAGAGGACCGGCCCAGCCGATTCCAAGGATCATGTGGGGTCCTGGGACATTTGCTAGAGTGTCTCGAACGGAGAGGAGCTTGCCCCTTGCCTCGACTCATGAAGGAATCCAATTTCCAATACGAAATATGCGAATGTGATTGTATTACTAGTATGGCGACATGATATATGGTACCCATGCCGTCTAGGATTGATATTTATGATTGAATTTGCTTTTGAAACATATATGCACTAGTAATAATATCAAACACTTTTGTTTTATACGTATGAAGCATTTTTGGCCATTATAAGGTAAAACTCTATCCTCCGGCTTGCGTTGCATTGTGTGATGGGACCTGAGTCTTATAATGGCTTCATTTTATAAAAAGCATTGCGATGATTTAATCATTTACTTTATTCACGCACTAGCACTCATTGGAGTAAACCCGTTCCGCGAAAGTGGCGTGGTCCTTTGATTTGCCTTATTATCGTTGTTAATAAGTTAAGTAGATTTCTCATACCAGTCCCATGACTGACTCGTAGTTTGTTTCACCTTGCAAACTCGGGTGCCCTCATTTTCACACGGGCAGCCTAGTTACAGGTTTCTGACGCACCTTTTGGCTCATGGCGAGGCTTGACTACATCGTGCTGACTTGGATTTTCTCCGCCATTATTGTATCTATATTATGATTCTGCCATTGGCGATGTAGACTGATATTTATTTTGAGTACTCTTTATGTATGATTCTACCTCAGGCGATGGTGACTGATTATGTATCATTATGCACTAAGTTGTATCTTGTACTGTGCTTCTCTGATGTGATGATATCTATATGATTCCGCTGCCATATGTGTGTAAATTATTCTATTTTCTGTTTATGCTATTATCTGTGATCTGCTAATGATGATTAATGTGTTATATTCCAATGATTATCCTTAACACCGTGTCACGGGGTTTTGGGATTGTCACATTGTATCAATTATATCGTTGTTTAAAATGGTTTCAACACATTTGCTGATTAGATTTAACGGTCCATTTAAAAATTAGTATTTAATTAATTCTAACAATTAATTTAACAATTAAATACCCTGCTCAGATCCCACGCTCAAATACCCCATTCGTAGCTAAAAACACATTCCCCGTTAGCTACAGTATCACGCTCAAATACCCCGCTCAAATACACTACTCAAATACCCCGCTTCCGTTCGCCAAGAACACACCCTAACCTATCTATTTCTAATCTAAACTGGATGAGCAAACCTATCCTAATTTCATAGGACATATGCTATTCCCATCTGTATGCCATGTGCACATGTTGTTTTTGAATGAAATGAAATTTGCCTACCAAATAATACTGCACATGCACATGCTAATCTTTAATATAGGCACATCACGTGCACAGATCCTTAAACATAGGCTTTTGAAGTGATTGCAGGCTGCAAAGCTGTGATCTAAACAAAACGCGAAGACTTACCCCTACCATAGGAGACGTTGTTCTTATCTTGACTCATCTCTCTTATAAGTAGCCGATGTGCCTGCTATTTTATTTCCGTGAGCCTACGTTCATTTCTTTACCTCAGAGCAAAGAAACAACGAGCTTTCCAGACCCTTACACATTAAAAACAAAATGGGCCCTGTTTCGTTTTTGTACCCAAAAAAAACCTTCTCGCCTGTAACTTAAACATTGCTTGAAGCAGTTTGCATTTCTTCAACATCTTAGCTGAGTGAGGGAAAGACAGATCTGGAAACATGGAAGTGGCGCTGGCGGTTGTGTTGAGCTGGCAGAATTGCGTGAAGCCGGGGTTCGCTGGAGGCGGTGCGGTGCACGGAGAAGATAGAAGTGAGTTTATGGATAGAAGCTTGCAAATCTAGTAAATGAAGAATGATCGGCATGGAGTGGGTTTTGGAAACAAACTGTGTCAGGAAGGAAATACGCGGAGCAGTATGGGAGAGAAACAAATAGAAAAATAGTTGGGGAAGAAGAAATAAGTGGGAATTGGGCCTGATGATTGAAGTCTGAACGAAAAAGAAAAAAATGAAGTCAATAGGGTATTAAAAAAGGAATCGGACATGGTGTTGCGAGTAGCAAGATTCATGAAGAACTGGGAGTAGTTTGTTTTGGCGGCAGAAGCATGCAGCGAGAAGAATGGGCGGAAGGAGCTGTGCTGACAAAGCGTGGATCACGTGAATACATCGGGTAGAAGATGGTATATTATATGACTTAGTTTAAAAACATAGCTTAATATATGTAAAACACTTTAGTTTATAATGTATAGCAAGTTATTATTATTAATGTAACGTGGCACATAACCCATACGATCTTGCCTAATATTATAACTATATAAATTTCTCCATGCCTAACCGAATTATTTAGGCCTAATTAAGTGTTTAAAATTTTCCTAATCCAAGTTTATACCTTAATGTTAGTAACCGAAAAATAAATAGTTGTTTTTAAAGTCTTAATAATATGGTAGTGTCTAGCGTGCCTGGTATGTCTATGCTGCCTAATTGTTTATTATGTGCCGAACCATGTTAGTATAACTAATTTTTATTTAGGGTGCTAAGTATTTATTTTACAGGCCGAAATAAATAATGTTGAAAGGGTCCTCACTGTATAAGTAAACGACCGATTTATATATTAATATAATTAATGTATCATTAGTTAATTAATTAAAAGTTAGTCAAGTGTCAATTAGTTTATATAAGACCGTAACATATAATTTAATTTTATGTAATGTGCTCGTATATTAACAAAATTCAATAAACCAGGGGATGTTGGAATCAATATAAACGAGTGCTTCATTCTGGAATAAATTTGGACGTGGTTGGATACAGATGGTATTTTCAGATAAATTAAACGCGTGTTTAATTTAACTGAAAACAGACGTTATCTCAGCGAATATAATCAAGGTGAGTTTAATTCACTTAGTTTATCCCCTTATATTTTATATAAGCTGGGTTTTTATTTTGCGTGAAATGTTTGTTAATAGTTGATGATTTGATGACTGTTTGCACGTATGCCGGATATTTTTATTCATTTATTAAATTAAATGTTTGTTTAATTAAATCATTATTTTTAATGATTAGATTCCAAACGAGGTAACCATCCTTGTTGGTTATGTTTATAATAATACAAACGTATTAAATAAATAAATAATTGATTGTTTGGATGGACGTTATAAATTGATTGTTTGTCTGTTGTTAGTTACACTATTCATTTCTATTTACCATGATAAATATATTGTCGTAATGAATTTGAAGTAACACATTTTGATGCAGGGAAGGACAGGTTGGAGGGATCCAACTGAATTCCTCAAATATATAGTTTATATTCATATTATATTATATGAATGATAAAATGATTGATTCATTGTTGATCATTGAATTAAAATATGACATGTGTTTGTTAACCAATGAGTGATATTGGATGAGTAATTATCAACAGACGGCCTAATAATGAATTGTTTTATAAGAATTTATTTACCGTCAGGTAAATAAAAGGAATAGAAGTTAAAAAATTAGTTTTTATAAATAAGAGAGGGATTTTGAAATCTATTTTATATAGATTATTTGAATAAGGATTTATTAAAGTAAATTAATTTTTTTTTACTATAAACCGAGTTTATAAAGCAAAATTATAGGCAAACGAGTTCTGTATGAAATGAGCAGATATTAACCAAAGGGTTAAAGATTTAACTAATTGTTTTATATAATAATCAAAACAGATTATTTAATTTAATTAGATTATTAATTAAATTAAAAAGGAATTTTGAAAGTGATTAACAAAGAGCACTAATGGAATTTGTTAACGAATTAATCTTGTTTTGAGTTGACTAAGTCAACTGGTTTGAACCCAAGTATATTAAATTATTGAGTCATTAATTATTATTTTTAATTGATTATTATTTTAATCATGCGGAAGGAAGATTAACTTTTAATGTTGAAATAAACAAATTGATTCTTAAAAATGTTGGAATTGATTATTATTTATTCAATAATAATCGAAGTGATAAATTTTGAGATTTAATCCCTTAAATGGAAGTTTATAAAGTCATAAATCCTTATGTGTAGTTAAATGAAATTGTAAACGAATTTACATTTAACATAAATTCCTATTAAGGGTTTTATTGGTTGAATTCCTATAAAATCCAAATTGAGTAATTATAAAGGTGAGTTATAAATGGACTAATGATTTTAAGAATCAAAACGAGTTCAAAATGGTATTTATAATCTGAAGGTAGTAAAGGGAATATAAAGGTCTAAGGATGGGGAAATAAGATGTTATAAAATTGAGAAAGTGTGATTTGGACTTAAAAAAGAGTTTTCAAAAGATAATAAATGGAGTTAAAAGACACATGTTTAAAATCATATAGTAAATAGAAGTGTTGGGAAAATTAGTGGAATAAGATTCGTTGATAAACTCATATTTATCTTGAAGATAAGAATGTTATCATCTTAAGGTCTGAGAGGTAAATATAATACCCCAACTTGTAATGACTTCATGATTATCCAAGGTTGATATTAGTTTAGGAACGAGGAAAGTGAAAGGTATTAAAATTAATGTTTTCGTTATGGGTAATTATAAACTATAACTCGAAGAGTTATAAGTTGAATAAAACTGATTTGGAAATAAGAAGCGAAAAGGTGGTAATACAATTGTTGGGAGATTTAGAAATTTCTAATAATTGTTTAACTAAAGAGGCCAAGTGATGCTGTATACTGAACCAATAAATCCATTTTATTTTTCTATGGATGATGGTTGTTTATTTTGATAGTTAAATCACCGACTATCAAAATCTGGCAAAATCGATTGTTGGTACAGAAAGTCCGGGATCGAATTTATATTCAAAAACCATTCTGACGAGCAAATATGTAAACATTGAAGAAGTTCAGAAGCTTATCGAGAAGGAGCAATTGAAGACCATTGATTCTTCATAAGCGGAAGGATTACATGTCGAATATACTCTGGGATTGCAACCAGAGGTATTCTAACGTGATTTGGTTGTGGTTGAGATTCTACGGATTGCAAGGACTACTCGCTACTAATCCTTTGGATGCGGTAGGATGGTACCTTCGGTTCATCCTGTCCCTGGATGACTTGTATGGATGAATGTATGACAGAGTATTTCCTAAAAACCATGTTTGTTGTTTTTTACAAATATACCGAGTTGGTGGCAAAGGATGGTCGTTCTTTTAAACCCAGAGTATATTTGTGGACGTCAATTAATGATTTGACAGATCTGATGATATGTCATTCCAAGTGAATGACGGCAAGATAATGAAAAGTTAATTATAAATTTAAGCCTCATCAACCGGGAAATGACAAAAATCGGGCAGGCAGCATGGCTATATTGGTCGCTCCCATTAGGGTGTTTAATCACCTATCTAGAGAAAATCCATTTCATCCTTTAATCTATTTCGATGCTGTCCCTTTTTGAGAAACCGTGGGTAGCTCCCAACCGTTGGTGATATACATTCAATACACTCAAGCAAAATGAGTGGTCGGTCATGTGTGGGCCGGGTTACAAGACATTCTTGTTGAACCCAGTGTATTCCCCTCTAGAGATACACTATCGGAAGGTGGTTCCATACCTTGTCATAGTCGGAATCCAATCTCCAATAAGCATTGTGGTTTTGATTGTATACTATATTTGTGTGGAGCGTGAGATGTAAGCGTTCCGCTAGATTGTTATTTATTTGTATTTAGATCCTATTATAATATAAGAAAAGATATAGATTTAAAAAAACGTTTTTGGTCATAGTATGGTAAAAACCGTCCGTGTTTATGTGTGGACTGGTCTTACTATTATCTTTTTCTTTCAAAAAGATTTTGACTTTAATATCAATATGGATGTTATTTAAACTTAGTGGGTTTCTCACTCTGGTTCACCAGACTGACCTGTCGTTTGTAATGCTCGGGTTAGCCCGGTTTATAGGTTCTGGTTATCGAATGCTGTGAAGTCCAGAGACGAGCTAGAGGAGTTCAGACGTATAATATTATCTAGTATTTTTCCACTGTGTGTTGTATATGAAGACTGGTTATTATATTTGTTTAGACTGATTGACTGTTGTACTCTAATGATTATAAGTATACATTTTTTTCAAATTTTCAATAAAGATTATTTCTATCTTATATTTTATTCTGTTGCGATGTGAGACTCTGTATGGTGTTAGTTCTTCTTCTTCTATTCTAATAGTTCTTTCTTTCTTATCTTACCCTCTCATTTCTTTCTTATAACTTTCTGGATGTTCGGTACTCGAGTTTGGACATTTGATATGTCTATGTCGAAAATTCGAGCATCGAATTTTCCGGTTCGTTATAGTGGTATTAGAGCTATTGGTTTAGTAATAACCTTGGCTCTGTGGCGTAACTCAGTGGAGATGGGGTTAGTAACACCCTAGATGGAGATTGAGAGTATATATAAGAGAATGTATTTGTAGATTTTATATAAAAGTGTTTTGTATTGTGTTGATTAATCGGTTCAAGTGTTGGGAAACCATATTGAACAGGCAATTGACACAATATTGTTCTATAAAAAAAGGAGAATGAAACAGTTTTGCCTAAATTATAATTTCATAGATAAAGAAAATAATTTTTTATATTATAGTAATATTGGTTGTTTTGATTGATTTGATTGGAATTCAAATTGAGTTTGAACTAATAAAATTCAATTAGTCGATTGAATTGGAAACGAAAATGAAACTTAACCTGGATTCAGGGAATAAACTTATGATGGAACTCAAATGGAATTAAATAAATTTGAGAGTTGAAAATTGAATAGATAATAATGGAAATCAACTGAATATTAATCAATTGATTTTAATATATGTTGAGTCAAAGTAAATACAGACCATTAAATATTAATGCTGAATATAATATAAATTGGGGTGGTTAGGAACTGTTTGATTTATTGAATCTTAGATGGTTTAATTAAATTCAATGAGTTAAAGATTGAATGAATTGGAAGCAAGAAAATAAAACCCATTATAATGAATTGGAAATAAAATTGGCTGTGAAATGGAAACCGAATTATTTGAACCTGTATTTGTTACTTGCATTGTAAGTTGAGTTAAGTGCAGATACTAGAAGGCTATGTGAATTGATTTGGTTACACAAATTGGAAAACAAAGAGCTGTTAAGTTGATTTACTTTGAAATGGGAACTAAGTTGCCCGAAAAATAGGTAAACCTTAATATAATGAGTTGATAATTTATTTTATACCCCTAAGTTGGGTAGTCAGTTGACTTTTGGTTTTCTTTTGGATGAAATTAAAGCCCAGAGTGGCAGATGTAGTTGTACCGATCAAACCACGTAGAGGAGCTATTGTAAAAAAATTCAAATATTTTAAAGTGTTAGATTTTTTTAATGATAATTCAAAAATATTTACTTTAAAATAATTGGGTTTGGAGCATTCTTCTTGTCTCGTAATTTCGTGGACGAAATTCTTTTAAGGGAGAAGAATCTAATGTCCCAAATTTTCGAACATTTATTTGGGATATTTAAATGGTTTAAATATCGATTTGGTAATATTAATGGATTTTATATTTAATAAAATGGAGTTAGGATATATATTTATAAATTTATTTAAACGAGCTCGAAATGCCACGGTAGTTCGTAATTTCCGATTTGAGCTTTAATTGAATATATAGGATCCGAAATAAGTCGGATTTCTATGAAACAAGAAATATTTGAACTGATTTGATTATATCTTTCTAACGGAAGAGAGAAATGAAGATTTCATATTATAGATTGCCAGTTATGTCCAATTCAAATTTTCAAATAGTCGATATGGAATCGTTTTTAAATTATAACGATTTATTTATAAATGTATAAAGGGTTTTTATATATATAAAATATCGTTTGAACCAGAATTTTG
The DNA here is from genome assembly GCA_030737875.1 of Allium sativum. NCBI lineage: Eukaryota > Viridiplantae > Streptophyta > Magnoliopsida > Asparagales > Amaryllidaceae > Allium > Allium sativum. Next base: position 303,927,334 of record CM060912.1, on the reverse strand, counting down.
AACGTTGGTTGAATGAGATGCTATATACATATTTCCATAAATGACGATAATAATTTATGATCGTTAGAATGTATTATTTTGGAATTTAAATATATTTTATCGATATATTATAGGCCTTAAAACTGTTTTCTTTTCAAACGACCTCCGTATTTGACGAAATTAATTTTATTGGAAAGCGTACAGTTAATTATTGTTATATTTCCAGTTTGGAGCCAATCAGAGTTATTTTGTCGATAGACGAAATTTAAAAGTGAACCGACTAATAAATTGTGATCTAAACAGCATCGTTTTTGCAAACGGAGTCCGTTTTTGACTTAATCAGTTTTATTGGGACCGTAACGTAAATTATACCATGTCCATTTTCCTTATTTTTGAAGTCAGTATTTGTTGATGCAAATTTAATGGATCGCGTTAAATTGCGGTACCTTATAAAATAATATAGTATAAAATAAAATAAGTTAAACCTGAATTCCTAAGCTACCTATCTTCATGCCTAGCTATCATAGATGAGACTGTAGGAAACTAGGAAACGACCTCTGCTTGCCTTCCTAGATTTATAAAAGGGAAATGGAGCACATAGCAAATGAAATTGACGTGAGAACATTCAGCTGTCTTGAAACAATAAACAAATGTTGTTGTCTGTCCTACAGCAAACCAACTTAAAGAAAATCAAACAGCCTAAACTGAAGCACGCTGGCCTAAAGAGTAATATCCACATACAAAACAAAGTATGAACTGCCTACCCAAGTACAATATGCAAACATAAAAATATTGCACATACATGTACAACAAATGTGTATATATATTACGCGGCCTACTTTAAAGATGTAGTGACCTTTTGTTATTTCAATAGATAATGCACATGCACAGCCGACCAATATACCAACCTATCTATTTTTAATTTAAAATGGTGAGCAGACCTATCCTAAATTCATACGACATATGTTATTCCCATCTGTATGCCATGTGCACATGTTGTTTTTGAAAGCAATGAAAATTTCCTACCAAATAATACTGCACATGCACATGCTAATCTTTAATATAGGCACATCACATGCATAGATATTTAAATATAGGCTTTTGAAGTGAATACACACTGCAAAGCTATGATCTATACAAAACGCGCAGAATTACCCCTATCAGAGGAGACATTGTTCTTATCTTGACTCATCTCTCCTATAAATAGCCGTTGTGCCTGCCATTTTCTTTCCATAGGCCTGCGTTCATTTCTTCACCTCATAGAAAAGAAACAACGAGCTTTTCAGACCCTTATACATTGAAAACAAAATGTGCCATGTTTCGTTTTTGTACCCAAACAAGACCTTCTTGCCTGGAACTTAAACATTGCTTGAAGCAGTTTTCATTTCTTCAACATCTTAGCTGAGTGAGGGTAAGACAGATCTGAGAATTTGAAGGGGTGCTGGCTGTTATGTTGAGCTTGCAGAATTGCGTGAACGGGGGTTCGTTGGAGGCGGAGCAGTGCACGGTGATGATAGAAGTGAGTGTATGGATGGGAGCTTGCGGTTCCTATAAATGAAGAATGATTGGCATGAACTGGGTTCTGGAAACAAACCGTGTGAGGAAGGAAATACACGGAGCAGTTTGGGAGAGAAACAAATAGCAAATTAGTCGGGGTAGAGGAAATAAGTGGGAAATTGGCCTGATGATTGAAGTCTGAATGAAAAAGAAAAAAACGAAGCCAGTAGGGTATCAAAAAAAAAAAGGATCGGACATGGTGATGCGAGTAGCAAGATTCATTGAGAACTGGGAGTAGTTTGTTTTGGCGGCAGAAGCATGTAGCGAGAAGAATGGGCGGAGGGAGATGTGCTGACAAGGCGTGGATCACATGAATACATCAGGTAGAAGATGGTACATTATATGCCTTAGTTTAAAAACATAGCTTAATATACGTGAAACACTTTAGTTTATAATGTATATCAAGTTATTATTATTAATGTAACCTGGCACATACCCCATACGATCCAGTGCATTAAATACTTGCCTAATATTATAACTATATAAATTTCCCCATGCCTAACCAAATTATTTATGCCTAATTAAGTGTTTAAAATTTTCATAATCCAAGTTTATACCTTATTGTTAGTAACTGAAATGTATTAATAATATGGTAGTGTCTAGCATGCCTGGTATGTCTATATTGCATCATTGTTTGTTATGTGCCGAACCATGTTAGTATAACTAATTTTCATTTAGGGTGCTAAGTATTGATGTTACATGCCAAAATAAGTAATGTTGAAAGGGGCCTCATTGTATAAGCAAACAACCGAATTATATATTAATATAATTAATGTATCATTAGTTAATTGATTAAAAGTTAGTCAAGTGTCAATTAGTTTATATAAGACCGTAACGTATAGTTTAATTTTATATAATGTGCTCGTATATTAACAAAATTCAATAAACCAGGGGATGTTGGAATCAACATAAACGAGCGCTTCTTTCTAGAATAAATTTGGACGTGCTTGGACGCAGATGGTATATTCAGTTAAATTAAACGCATGTTTAATTTAACTAAAAACTGACGCTATCTCAACGAATATAATCAAGGTGGGTTTTACTCACTCAGTTTATCCCGTTATATTTTATATAAGCCGGGTTTTTACTTTGTGTGAAATGTTTGTTAATGGTTGATGATTTGAAGACTGTTTGCACATATGCTGGATATTTTTTTTCATTTATTAAATTAAACATTTGTTTAATTTAATCAAATTAAATCATTATTTTTAACGATTAGATTCCAAGCGAGGTAACTTACCTTGTTGGTTACGTTTATAATAATACAAACGTATTAAATAAATAAAAAATTAGGTGTTTGGATGGACGTTATAAATTGATTGTTAGTCTGTTATTAGTTAAACTATTCATTTCTGTTTATTGTGATAAATATATTATCGTAATGAATTTGAAGTAACCCATTTTGATTTAGGGAAGGACAACTTGGAGGGATCCAACTGAGTTCCTCAAATATGTTGTTTGTATTCATAATATATGATATGATTGATGAAATGATTAATTCATTGTTGATCACTGAATTAAAATGTGTCATGTGTTTGTTATTAACTAATGGGTGATATTGTTTGAGTATTTATCAGCAAACGACCTAATAATGAATCGTTTTGTAAGGATTTGTTTACCGTCAATTAAATAAAAGGAAAGGAAGTTATAAAATTAGTTTTTATAAATAAGAGATGGATTTTGAAATCTATTTTATATAGATTATTTGAATAAAGATTTATTAAAGTAAATTAATAATTTTTTTTACTATAAACTGAGTTTATAAAGCAAAATTGTAGGTAAATGAGTTCTGTATGAAATAAGCCGATATTAACGCAAGGGTTAAAGATTTAATTAATTGTTTCATATAACAATCAAAAGTGATTATTTAATTTAATTAGATAATTAATTGAATTAAAAAGGAATTTTGAAAGTGATTAACAAAGAGGACTAATGGAATTTGTTAACGAATTAATCTTGTTTTGAGTTGAGTAAGTCAACTGGTTTGAACCCAAGTATATTAAATTATTGACTCATTAATTATTATTTTTAATCGATTATTATTTTAATCATCCGGAAGGAAGATTAGCTTTTAATGTTGAAACAAACAAATTGATTTCTAAAAATGTTGGAATTGATTATTATTTATTAAATAATAATTGAAGTGATAAATTTTGATATTTAATGCCATAAATGGAAGTTTATAAAGTCATAAAGCCTTATTTGTAGTTAAATGAAATTGTAAATGAATTTATATTTAATATAAATTCCTATTAAGGATTCTATTGGTCGGATTTCTAAAAAATACAAATTATGTAATTATAAAGATGAGTTATAAAGGGACTAATGATTTTAAGAATCAAAATGTGTTCAAAATGGTATTTATAATATGAAGGTAGTAAAGGGAATATAAAGGTCTAATGATGGGGAAATAAGAAGTTTTAAAATTGAGAAAGCGTGATTTGGGGTTGAAAAAGAGTTTTCAAAAGAGAATAATGGAGTTAAAAACCCATGATTAAAATCGCATAGTAAATAGAAGTGTTGGGAAAATTATTGGAATAAGACTCTTTGATAAACTCACTGAAGATAATAATGTTGTCATCTCAAGGTCTGAGAGGTAAATAAAATACCCCAACTTGTAATGACTTCATGATTATCCAAGGATGATATTAGTTTAGGAACGAGGAAAGTGAAAGGTGTTAAAATTAATGTTTTCATTATGGATAACTATAAACTATAACTCAAAGAGTTATAAGTTGAACAAAACTGATTTGGAAATAAGAAGTGGAAAGGCGGTAATCCAATTGTTGGGAGATTTAGAAATTTTTGATAATTTTTTAACTAAAGAGGCCAAGTGATGGTGTATACTGAACCAATAATTCCACTTTACTTTTTCTATGGATGTTGTTGTTTATTTTGATAGTTAAATCACCGACTATCCAAATCGGGCCAAATCGATTGTTGTTACAGAAAGACCGGGATCGAATTTATATTCGAAAACCATTTTGACCAGCAAATACGTAAACGTTGAAGACGTTCAAAAGCTAATCGAGAAGGAGCAATTGAAGACCATTGATTCTTCATAAGCGGAAGGAGTACTTGTCGAATATTCTTTGGGATTGCAACCAGAGGTATTCTGACGGGATTTGGTCGTGGTTGAGATTCTATGGATTGCCAGGACTACTCTCTACTGATCCTTTGGATGCGGTAGGATGGTGCCTTCGGTTCATCCTGTCCCTGAATGACCTATATGGACGAATGTATGACAAAGTATTTCTTGAAAACCATGTACGTTGATTTTTACAAATATACCGAGTTGGTGGCAAAGGATTTCCGTTCTTTTAAACCTAGAGTATATTTGTGGACGTCAATTAGTGATTTGACAGATCTGACAATGTGGCATTCAAAGTGAATGACGGCATGGTAATGAAAAGATAATTATAACATCAAGCCTCATCAACCGGGAAATGACAAAAATCGGGCAGGCAGCATGGCGATGTCGGTCGCTCCCATTAGGGTGTATAATCACTTATCTAGAGAAAATCGATTTCATCCTTTAATCTATTTTGATGTTGTCCCTTTTCAAGAAACGGTGGGTAGCTCCCAGCCATTGGTGATATACATTTGATACAGTAAAGCAAAATGAGTGGTCGGTCATGTGTGGGCCGGGTTACAAGACATTCTTGTTGAACCCAGTGTATTCCCCACTAGAGATACACTATCTGAAGGCGGTTCTATATCTTGTCATAGTCGGAATCCAATCTCCAATAAACGTCGCGGTTTTGATTGTATACTATATATGTATGGAGCGAGAAATGCAAGCATTCCGCTATATTGTTATCTTTTTGTATTTAGACCCTATTATAATATCAAAAAAGATATTGATTTCAGAAACGATTTGGGTTATAGTAAAACCGTATGTGTTTGTGTGTGGACTGGTCTTACTATTATCTTTTTCTTTCAAAAAGATTTTGACTTTAAAATCAATATGGATGTTATTTAAACTTAGTGGGTTTCTCGCTCTGGTTCACCAGACTGACCCGTCATTTTTAATGCTCGGGTTAGCCCAATTTACAGGTTCAGGTTATCGAATGTTTTGAAGTCTAGAGATGAGATGGGGGAGTTCAGACGTATAATATTATCTAGTATTTTTCCGTTGTGTGTTGTATATAAGGACAAGTTATTATATCTGTTCAGATTGATTGACTATTGTACTCTGATGATTGTAAGTATACATTTTTCTTAAGTTTTCAATAAAGATTGTAACGACCCACTTTTTAGTACAGTTTAAGCCGATATTTATCAACCATGTCAACTCCAATTATATAGAAAATGAAACGACCCGAACTTCCCCGTGAAGGAAAGCACAGATTGCTTTAAGAACACGACAAATCAAAACACAAACAAAAGAACCTTTCATTGCTTATAACAAGAATATACAGAGTATGAACAAATAAAATACATTTGATAAATATCAGAGATTACAACACATTACTACAGCGGAAAATAATACAAAACACAACTGAAGGAGAAAGACGAATATAGAGCTTTCCAAATATCGTTCCAACTGTAAACCAGGATCCTGTGAATATAAATCTGCAAAACCAAAACTACTAGCTGACCGTGTGGAAATAGGGGCACCCAGAGTTTAGGTTAAATCAATAAACTCTAGGTCAGTCATGTGACTGGTGTGAGAACTAAAACAGTTATTTAAAACTTTTACTTTAAAATATAGTAAATCAAGGGATCACGCCGTATAACACGGAACGGGTTTCCTCCCGAGAATACCAGTGCAAAGAATAAACAATGCAATGCTTTGTGGAAAAAATGAAGCTATTATAAGACTTAGGTCCCATCACACAATGCAACGCAAGCCGGAGGATGGAGTTTTGCCTCATAATAGCCAAACATGCTTGGTACGTTTAAAACAAATCATTTTGATACTATTATAGTATAAAGTGTATGAAAAAAACTTCAAATATAAATGTATCAATCATAGACGGCATGAGCGCCCCATCCCACTATGTCGCCATATATAGGATTACAACTAAAATCTGAAATGTCACGTATTGGAAATTGGATTTCCGTCATGAGTCGAGGCAAGGGATGTACTCGCCGATTCAAGACACTCTAGCAAATGCCTCAGGATCTCCCGCAGAAGACCCTTGGATCCTCCAAGGCCGGTCCACACTTACATTAGTGGATTAATTATTCCTGAACACACATTTCCTGGTCCTGTAGGACCTATATCCATCAGCTCTCCCGGTAGCCGATATATCCGAGGCACCACGCAATCCAACAACCACATAGGTAAAAAATATAGCTACAATGTCAAGGCCAGTAAAACGCTGACACTACCCATAGCTAGAAAGAAACGTCATGTTCTCCTTGGGTCCCTTATCCTGTTTTTAACTTATACCAAGGTGTGAGGCTCGCAAATTAACGCTATATACAAAGCGGCGCTATATTAAAGCTATTCTTTGATAATCAACCACAAGACTCTGCTTTTCAACAAAAGCCTTGATCACTGCATCTCCACATGCCATACAAGCAATTCATGCCATGCGAATGATATCTATCGATATATAGCCTCCGAGCTCGTACGTCTCAGAGAAGAACGTTAAGCAAGAGAATAAATTCTCCACTGCCAAACAGATATATATTTAATAGAAATCAATCAACATAGAATAAAATCCAATGTCAAACACACATCCATTTACAAATTCGTTTTGGGTCTGAACGAAACCGGAGGCACCTTATTCCTCATCCCATATGTCCGATACAGGAGAGAGGCCCTCGCATATCCGTCGATCTCCAAGTACGTCTGCACGATCACCACTTATTACCTTGTCTTGGGTGTACAGCCCAATCAAGACATCAATAATCATCCAAACGATGTGAAGACCTCTGGTCTTCAACCACTGTCTTCATCGTCGACTTATCGTCGAATCAGTTATTCAGAATGGGTATAAACCCAGCTTTTCCAAATAACTTGCGTATATAATAAACAAGTGCTATCAAACACAACATACGCCTCATTCAATTCTGAATATTCTTTTATTCAAATATTCATATACTTTGGGAAAGGTTCCCATTAATTTTATCAAAGATAAATTCTTTAAATTTATTCTTTAATCTTCCTTTGGATGTCAATTCAAACCATGATACGGTTTTCCAAGCTAGTCGGGATTAGCGCGCCTTACCGAAGTAATCATTTGTTTAATTTCCCAATCCCAACCTATTCATCCCACGGAGAAAAACTGGTAATACTCCATATCTAACACCACGGTCTTATTGGTAAAATTAGTTACCATTTTCCATTCAAATCTAATTAAATATTTAACTATCGCTAGGAGCAAAACTGGCGATACTCCATTCTCGATTATTTCCCAAATTTGATAATTTAAATTATCACATTCCCTTTTTCAACCTATTTAAAGATTCCTTAAAACTCCAATTAGTTTTAATCTTCCCAAAAATCAATATTAATGATTATTTAACTTTGGAAACACTAACATGTCGCATCGACAATCTACACCGTACTATTGATTTCTACCGACATGTAACCTCTGAGCTCGTACGTCTCAGAGAACGGCGTTAAGCGAGAGAATAAATTCTCCGCCACCAAATAGATATATATTTAGCAGAGATCAACCGTATAGTTCGAAATACAATGACAGACATGTAATCCTGCCTTTAACTCGGTTAAAGAACTAATGTCATTTAAAACGCATTTCACGATAAACCCAAATCACATTCCATTGATTATGGAATCTTCACAGAAAAACGAATCGATATCAATTTCCGTATCAGACTAATAATATAAATGGAATAACAATAAAGCCTTTTAAATTCCATATGTATTAACAGTCTTCCTCCATTGAAGTTCACTTCGTTTATTATCAATCGAATTCCATTCAATTCCAATTTAATATATTAAATTGGAAAACTTTACTTTGGAAAATTCCCGATAAATCTTAATAAAAAGATTTATAAATTCCAAATCACATTTCACTATAAATCGGGTTAAAGAACGAATGTCATTAAAAACATAGTTCAGAATAATCCAAATTCACCTTCCATTTTTAATCGGGTTAAAGAACAAGTGTTATTTAAAACACCGTTCACGATAAACCCAAAAATCAATTCCAATTAAATATTAATTAATTGTTATACTTCATTAAATCTAAATAAAAGATTTAATCTTTTCTCAACTGGGTTTAAGAACAGTGTTAGTGAAGACACCACTCACGAAAATCCAAAATCCCATTTGATATTAAACACAAGGCTCTGGATAGAAAATATATCGGCTTATATGCAATATCAAATTCTGAAATCAACAAATATCGTTAACGATATATATATCTTCCAAATTCCTCCACAATATCCGCATAATCATGGAATCTAATATCGAAATATTCCGAAGATAATTTCGATTCAAATCCATTCCAATTCATATATTGGAAATTCCGTGTAATAACCCGGAAAATCCAAGCCAATTTAAAATTTTTATTTTGGCAATTTTAATGAATTTTGAATATTTAAAATGGTTTATTTTAAATAGTGACGACGAGAAATTTATTTTGAATAGAATTAGAACGTATGTATTTATCTGAATCGACATTAGAATATAAATATTTATTTTTAATTATAAATGGAATTAAAAATGGCGCGGTAGTTCGAAAATTCGATTTCAAAATTCAAATGAATGTACAGGATTCAAAATATATCGGATTTTAGCAAAACCAAAAATATTAGAATCTATTTGAGAATATCTTTCCAACGAATGCAAAAAATTGAAATTTCATAGCGGGGATAAAAAGTTATGCCCAGATGAAAATTCAAAATAGTCGCTATGGAAAATATAGCCCTTAAAAATGGAAATTTTGCAAACAACATCTGTTTTCGACGAAACCACTTTTGTTGGATCCGGGATGTCAAGTTATTGCTATATTCCAATTTTCATAAATTTTGAAATCAATATGTCAGTGTGGCGAAAGAAAACGTGTTTTGACAGTATTTGTCAATTTCGATCGACCAAAAAATGGCCATTTTTCAAACGGTTTTCAAATTTGACGAAATTAGTTTTGTTAGGACCGTATCGTCAATACGAAGCTAGAAATAATTTTTCTGGAATTTTTGAAGTCAGTATGTGGCCCCGGTAAATTGAAATGTACGTTTAAAATTGAATATATAGATTTAAATTTTAATTTAAACGGAAACTGATTGAAACAGTCGAATCAGCTTGCGGGACATATCCCATTATGTTCAGAATGGGGGTAATTAGCTGGGAGCGACAGTCGTCGGGTCTCGGTTGGAGTTCGAAATAAAAACTTACTTTTTGAAATCAAATGAGAGAAAATATAATATTAAATTATTATATATTTTATTTAAAACCCTTCCTCCTCTCTTCAAGGTGGTCAACGCCCATTCAAAGGCAAAAAAAGGGAGAGTGATCGCGGAAGACCGCGATGCCCACCGCTGCCTGAGGCGCGTGCCACTCCCACCGTAGATGATCCTCTCTCCTCCGCCCCTCCGTTCTTCTCCTTCCGCTCCTCCTTCTGCAGTTGAACCCCCGACCACTAGACCCGTCTCCCCTTTTTCTTCCTGATTTGAAACCGCCTTCCAACACAAAATCCACCACCGCTAAGTCCTGCCACACCTTCACCTCCCCGTCAACGTCAGGTGCCCCCACACTCTTAGAAAAAACGCTGTAAGTTTTTCTTTATTTTCATTTATTTAATAAAAATTGAATTTTTTATACATTGAAGTGGTGATTTTTAAATTATATAAGTTAGGGTTTTAAATTATATAAGTGGTGATTTTTAGTCATAGAAAAAGGAATGATTTTCAAAGAGAAAAGATTTGATTTTTATCATACAAAGAAATGATTTTTATACAAGTAAAGATTCAATTTTTAATTAGCTAAAGATATGATGTTTAAAATTATAAAGACGAGATTTTTATTCTATAGGCGAGATTTTTATTATAAAGGCGAGATTTTTATTATAGTAAAGGCGAGATTTTTACTGTAAAGGTGAGGTTTTTATTTAATATAAAGAAAATTTAGATTTTTATCATGAAGAAAGATGAGATTTTTACACATACAATAGCGATGTAAAGTATGATTTTTATTTATACCATAGCATAATAAAAATATTATATTTATTATGAAAAGAGCGATATAAAAATAAAAATTTTATACATGAAATGATATTATAGAAATATGATTTTTATATGAGTAGCGGAATGAAAATAGAATTTTTATATAATAGAGAATATAAAAACATAATTTTTATATATGTAGCGAACTGAAAATCTGATTTTTATTATATATATGTTGAGATAAAAATGTGATTTTTATTGCGTCGAAATAAAAATTTGATCTTTATATGAGAAGTAGGAATATAAAAATATAATTTTTATATAGAAAGAAGCGCCGTAAAAATATATGAAGTAGAAATAAAAATGTGATTTTTATTTATTGGAATGAAGCAATAAAAATATAATTTTTATTATGAACAGCGTGGTAAGGACTGCATTGGAATTTCAAACAAATCCAAACGGTTCAGAAGTTTAGAAGTAAAACTAGCGGAGTGGAACCCAAAGGTGAGAACTTCTCAATTTTATTTTATTTTCTAGTTGTGATATATACTAGGATGCAGATGGTGCTTAGCAGCACCCGACACCCGTCGTCCACAGACCATGGATGACTTGTTTGTTTGATTAATGCGTTGTGAAAATTGATTGTGTGATCAGGATTGAATAAATATTTTATAGTTAAAAATATAATTTTTAACGTGTATATAAAATAAATATTTATAAACAAATCGGACGATTTGTTTATGTACACACATTCGACTGATATTGATTGGGACGATAAATTTTACACATCGCCTGACTGCACAAATAAAACCTGTGTTTGATTGTTTGAAACCCCACACGGGTATTGGGATGATATATGACATACACTAATCCCAATAATTAGATGTATGTCAATCGATTGGTTGATAGACTGTTATAAGCATTAAATGTTTTTATTTGATGCTTATACAGTGTAGAATACACTCTGGATGATGGATTGTTGTTTTCATTGTGGTTATACACATTTGTTGTGTGAAATCCATATAATCAAATTATATGGTAATTGACTGTGTCTGATTCCAGTTCAGAAAGAATGAATATTTTAAAATAACGATTATTTTGAAATAACGAATATTTTTCAAATAATACTCAGAAAAGAATCAAAATATGATTTTGATGTCCGATTTGGGATGGACACGAATATATTTAAATATATATAGCCGTGTTGTTTAGATCGACGCCATTTTGCCGTGAACGATATTTATATCGATTTTATTCATTTATATAATGAATATCGAAAAGGAATTGATTTCAAAATCTAATGTTTTGAAAATATTATCATTTATATATCGGTGATATGAAATATTCAATTTTGATTTGAAATTGAATATGAAGTTGAAATTGTTTTGAAAACGAATTTAAAATGATTTATAAAATACGTTTTAAAAGGAAATCGACAATATATATATAATATATATATTATATATATAATGGCCTGAATAGAACGCGTCGCGCAGTGGCATTTCGCGAATTTCGACCATGACTTCGAACGGACATTACGGGAGATCCGACCGTCGGGTTCTCCTAAAACTAGAACCTTGGGTTCGTATCGAAAAGAGCTTTCTAATGAATATTAGAGATTTAAAATCTAACAGTTGGATTTGGAATTATGTCCAAATCAAATTTTGAAAAGGTCATTGTAAGTGCAGTTCGATGGCCGTTTATGGAAATCGACTAAACGGGCCTTGATAAAATTATTAAAAGTATCAACAATTAGTGTAAAATCATAAGAAATGATTTGGAAAGAACTAGGATGAAAAATTCCATATTTGAAAAGATAAAAATAGATTTTTTTATCGAAATGAACAAGTTTTGAACTAGAATTATAATCCATTTATTTTTAAAATAAATAAATTGGATTTGAAATGGTTTTAAAAATAACCATAATTTCCAATATATAAATTGGAATGGATTTGAATTGAAATTGTCTTCGGAATATTTCGATGTTGGATTTCGTGATTATACAGATATTGTTATGGAAATTTGAAAGATACATTTATATCGTTATTTCCAATACGATATTTGTTGGTCGTAGAATTTGATATTGAATATAAGCCGATATATTTTCTATTCAGAGCCTTGTATTTAATATCAAACGTGATTTGGGTTTGTCGTGGATGGTGTCTTCATTAACACTGTTCTTAAACCCAGTTGAGAAAAAGATTAAATCTTTTTATTTAGATTTAATGAAGTATGCCAATTAAATAATATTTAATTGGAATTGATTTTTGGGTTTATTGTGAATGGTGTTTTAAATAACATTTGTTCTTTAACCCGATAATTAAAGGAATGTGAATTGGGCTTATTGTGAACTGTGTTTTAACGACATTCATTCTTTAACCCGATTTACAGTGAAATGTAGTTTGGAATTTATAAATCATTTTGATAAGATTTAAAGGAGATTTTCCAAAGTAAAGTTTTCCAATTTAATAAAATAAATTAGAATGGAATGGAATTCGATTTGGTAATAATCGAAGTGAATTTCTGTGGAGGAAGACAACTAATATATCTGGAATTTAAAAGGCTTTGTCATTATTCCATTTATATTATTATTAGTTGGATACGGAAGTTCATATCGATTATATATATTGATCTGTTTTCCGTGAAGATTCCATTGTTAATGGAATGAGGTTTTGGGTTTATCACGAACTGTGTTTTAAATGACATTAGTTCTTTAACCCCGTTAAAGATAAGATTTATTTCTTAACTTTGATTAATCATTAAGTAATGATTTTTGGAAATCAAAACTGAGTTAGTGTTTTAATGAATCTTTAAATAGATTGAAAGGTGGATTTGATAACTAAAATTATCAAATTCAAGAAGTGATCGAGAATGGAGTATCAACAGTATTGCTCCAAGCGATAGTTAAATCTTTAATTAGATTTGAACATGAAATGATAATTTAATTTACCGATAACACCGTGGTATTAGATATGAAGTATTACCAGTTTTACTTCATGGGATGAATAGGGTGGGTTTGGGAAATTTAACAAATGATTACTTCGGTAAGGTTCGCAAATCCTGACTAGTTTGGATAAACCATAATTTGGTTTGAATTGATAATTTGAAGGAAGATTAAAGAATAAATTTAAATAATTTATCTTTGATAAAATTAGTGGGAACCTTTCCCAAAGTAAAAGAATATTTGAATAAAGGAATATTCTGGATTGGAATAAGGCATATGTTGTGTTTGTGTAACACTTGTTTATTATATACGCGAGTTATTTGGAAAAAGCGGGTTTATCCAATTCTGAATAACCGATACAACGATAAGTCGAAGATGAAGACGGTGGTTAAAGACCGGAGGTCTTCACATGGTTTGGAAGATTCCTGATGATCTTGATTGGGCCGTACACTCAAGAGGAGGGAATAAGTTGGTCATCGTCCAGACGTACTTGGAGATCGATGGATGTGCGAGGTACAAGGTGCCTCCGGTTTCTTTCAGACCCAGAGCGGACTTGTAAATGGACTGTGTGTCTGACATTGGATTTTTCCCTGTTTTGATTGATCTCTATTAAATAAACATCTGCCTGGTGAAGGGGAATTTATTCCCTTACTTCACCCTTCTCTGAGGCGTACGGGATCAGAGGTTGTATATAGATAGGCATCAGTCGCATGGAGCGAATTGCCCGTGTGGCATGCTGAGATGCAAATGGTCAAGGCTTTTGTTGAAAAGCAGAGCCTTGTGGTTGATGGTCAAAGCATAGCTTTAATATAGCATCGCTTTGTGTAGCGTTAATTCGCGAACCTCACACCCCGGTGTGAACCAAAAATGGGAGAGGACGTCAGGGAGGGCATGCGTTTCCATCTAGCTAGAAGTAGCATCAGTGGTTTTACACACCCTGACGAGTTTGACTTATGTGGTCGTTGGAATGTGAGACGCCTCGGTTGTATCGGTCAATCCGGGACCGATGGAGTCATTCGTTGACTCATTTACGCCCCATAGGGCGGGGAAACGCATGGCCAGGGTTTAAGTTTAATCCACTCCGTGTGGAATGGCCCTGAGGATCCAAGGTGCAGTTGCGGCTATTTCTGAGGGGCGGGCTAGAGTGTCTCGAAGTGGTGAGGACGATCCCTTGCCTCGGTTCACAGATGGAAATTCAACTTCCAATACGTGACTTTGCGGTTTTGACTGTAGAGCCTAGTATGGCGACATATTGGGATGGGGCACTTATGCCGTCTATGATTGATACTTATGATTGAAATTGTTTTGACACTATACACTTATAGTAATAATAAAAGATGAAATTTCACGTACCAAGCATTTTTGGCTATTATAAGGTAAAAACTCTATCCTTCGGCTTGCATTGCATTGTGTGATGGGACCTAAGTCTTGTAATAGCTTCATTGTTCTTTACTTAGCATTGCGCTGTTGTTTTTATGCACTGGTATTCTTGGGAGGAAACCCGTTCCGTGTTATACGGCGTGGTCCCTGGATTTACCTAACTTTAAAATAAAGATTAATAACTATTTTAGTTCTCACACCAGTCACATGACTCACTTGGAGTTTATTGTTTTAACCAAAACTCTGGGTGCCCTTATTTTCTGCACGGGCAGCTAGTAGTTTTGGTTTTGCAGATTTATATTCATAGGATCCTGGTTTACAGCTGAAGCGATATTCAGAAAGCTCTGTATCCATATATTATTCTCATTTGTGTTTGTATTATTTTCGTTGCATTGTAACTTGTAAATCTCTAATATTTAGTAAATGTGTAATATTTATTCATACTCTGTATATTCTTGTATTCTGATAAAATTGTTGTAATAAACAATGAAATGTTATTATGTTTGTGTTCTGATTCGTCTTGTTCTCAACTCAATCCGTGCATTCCTTCACGGGGAAGTTCGGGTCGTAACAGTGGTATCAGAGCCTTGGTTTACAAAGCTCGATAACAAGACACGTTAGAACCAAACGAAAGAATTCATCAGAGATTGGATTAGTAATATCCAATGAGAATGACTCGTTAGAGATAGGATCAGTAGTATCCTAGAACGAGTGTGAAGAGTGATATTTTGAAAATAGAAATGAAAACGAATTTTGTTTTAAAAATTTAAACCTTATTCAGCGTATTTGAATATTTATTTTTATTTAATTTGGACAATCCAGTATATAAAGATATTGCGTATACGTTTGATCCGCGTGCATTCGAAGTTTTAATATACTGGAAGGATATAGAATCATACTCTAGTAGCCCAAAGATGATTCTGATGATTGAGTACTCGTCATCAGAATTTATGTTCGAGTGATGAAAGTGAGATTTCTATATGATTCCAATTCACTGGTGTGAGAACCAAAATTAGATAGGGTCTATTGTTGTGATTTGGCACCAAAAATGTGATTTTTTTGACTATGTATCAAGTTATGAATTTGAAAAGATAATCAACTAATTGATTGCTGGTTGTGTTGTTTGATTAATTAAATGTTGAACTTTAGCCAAATTGAACCAAATAGTGAATTGTATTGAAATTTTGTCGCACTTGCATACATATACATGTACTTACATTAAACAAGTCATAGCAAGGAGGCTAGAGAAGAGGAATAAAATTGTTTTCCCAACAAATAGGTACATGTTTATTGTATTTCTTGGGTCTTGGATGATTTTATGAGCCGCTTGGCTATTTCTTTTTCTTTTTGGATTAGAGAGGCCTGTATGGCAATTTCGGGATTTTCCCGGTGCTCCCATGCAAGGGAGGTTATGGCGAAATTTTTCGAAAATTTAGGGTGTTAGCCAAATTTTTGAAAATTTTGAAAAGTTCTTAGAAACTGAAAAGTTGAAGAACTTAAGCCATAATGAAAATAACGAAAGTTGAGTTGATTAGAGAAACAACTTTCAACTTCGTTCCTTTTTGTGGACGAAAAGTTTTAAGTGGGGGAGATTGTAATAACCCGGAAAACCCGAGCCAATTTAAAAATTTTATTTTGGCAATTTTAATGAATTTTGAATATCTAAAATGGTTTATTTTAAATAATGACGACAAAAATTTATTTTGAATAGAATTAGAACATATATATTTACTTGAATCGGCGTTAGAATATAAATATTTATTTTTAATTATAAAAGGAAATGAAAACGGCGCGGTAGTTCGAAAATTCGATTTCAAATTTCAAATGAATGTACAAGATTCACAATAAACCGGATTTTAGCAAAACCAAAAATATTAGAATCTATTTGAGAATATCTTTCCAACGAATGCCAAAAATTGAAATTTCATCGCGGGGATAAAAAGTTATGCCCTGATGAAAATTCAAAATAGTCGCTTTGGAAAATATAGCCCTTAAAAATGGAAATTTTGAAAACGACCTCTGTTTTTGATGAAACCACTTTTGTTGGATCCGAGATGTCAAGTTATTGCTAGATTCCAATTTTCATAAATTTTGAAATCAATATGTGAGCGTGGCGAAAGAAAACGGGTTTTGACAGTTTCTGTCAATTTCGATCGACCAGAAAATGGTCATTTTACAAACGGTCTTCAAATTTGACGAAATTAGTTTTTTTAGGACCATATCGTCAATACGAAGCTAGAAATAATTTTTTTGGAATTTTTGAAGTCAGTATGTGGCCCCGGTAAATTGATATGTACGTTTAAAATTGAATATATAGATTTAAGTTTTAATTTAAACGGAAACTGATTGAAATAGTTGAATCAGCTTGCAGGACATATCCCATTGTGTTTCGGAATGGGGGTAATTAGCTAGGGGCGATAGTCATCGGGTCTCGGTTGGAGTTCGAAATAAAAACTTACCTTTTGAAATCAAAATGAGAGAAAATATAATATTAAATTATTATATATTTTATTTAAAACCCTTCCTCCTCTCTTCAAGGCGGTCAACGCCCCATTAAAAGGAAAAATAAAAAAAAGAAAAAAGAAAAAAGGGGAGAGCGATCGCGGAAGACCGCGATGCCCACCGCCGCCTGAGGCGCGTGCCCCTCCCACCGTCGATGATCCCCTCTCCTCCGCCCCTCCGTTCTCCTCCTTCCGCTCCTCCTTCTCCAGTTGAACCCCCGACCACCAGACCCATTGCCCCTTTTTTTCTCCCCGATTTGAAACCGCCTTCCACCACAAAATCCACCGCCGCCAAGTCCTGCCACACCTTCACCTCCCTGCCAACGTCAAGCGCCCCCTCCCTCTTAGAAAAAAAAAGCTGTAAGTTTTTATACATTGAAGTGGTGATTTTTAAATTATATAAGTTAGGGTTTTAAATTATATAAGTGGTGATTTTTAGTCATATAAAAAGGAATGATTTTCAATGACAAAAGATTTGATTTTTATCATACAAAGAAATGATTTTATACAAGTAAAGATTCAATATTTAATTAGCTAAAGATATGATGTTTACAATTATAAAGACGAGATTTTTATTATAAAGGCGAGATTTTTATTATAGTAAAGGCATGATTTTTACTATAAAGGTGAGGTTTTTATTTAATATAAAGAAAGTTCAGATTTTTATCATGAAGAAAGATGAGATTTTTATATATACAATAGCGATGTAAAGGTATGATTTTTATTTATACCATAGCATAATAAAAATATGATTTTTATTATGAAAAAAGGGATATAAAAATATAATTTTTATACATGAAGTGATATTATAGAAATGTGATTTTTATATGAGTAGCGGATTGAAAATAGATTTTTTTATATAATAGAGAATATAAAAATATAATTTTTATATATATAGCGAAATAAAAAACTGATTTTTATTATATATATGTTGAAATAAAAATGTGATTTTTATAGCGTCGAAATAAAAATTTGATCTTTATATAAGAAGTAGGAATATAAATATATAATTTCTATATAGAAAGAAGCATCGTAAAAATATATGAAGTAGAAATAAAAATGTGATTTTTATTTATTGGAATAAAGCAATAAAATATAATTTTTATTATGAACAGCGTGGTAAGGACTGCATTGGAATTTCAAAATATTGGTAAAGGTAAAAACATGTGCAATTTTATAAATCATGCATGACGTTGTAACTTGTAACTAAGAACTAGCATTAGAAGCAGCTGGTGCAATAACAATCATAAATAAAAGAAATCATGAAATGTAAATATAAGAATGTTCTAATCCTTTACCTTATTAATCGTAGCCATTTCCATTTTAGAAGTTTCTTTTTCATCACTAGATTTTGTTAAAGCTTTGTGGGCTTTCTCTACTTCCTTCTCCTTATAGTTACAAGTTTAATTGGTTAGCCATAGCCTCCTGCAGGCTGGATGCAATCTGCCTTATTTTTAAAACTGAAAGAGCATTCATCACTAGTTAAACTTGCCACTATGTTTCTGGGTTTGAAGGTGAACTAAGCAAAAGATCATAATTAATTTAATGAAGCAAAACTGATTGCTCCTGCAACAATGGCTTACGGTCTTAATCCAGTATTCATCTGTTGGTCGCTGTTTTAACAGCTTCATGAAACAAATCTTGGACTTCATGGCAGCCTTCCTGGACATCAGTATTGGTCCAAACAAAGTCATGGATAACATATCTTTATCGCTGAGATAAACGTTTTGTTGTATCATGAGGAAATAAATATCAAACTTACCGGTATTTGAATGTAGGATAAAACAGTCAAAGAAAACATACAGAGAAGGGATATACCACTACACCAAGCGGCTGACCTGCATACTCTGTAATAGAACAGCAAACAGTCGTTCATTACCAAAAGTACTACCAGCTCCAACACTCAAGCCGTCTTTGGGATAACTTTGACTGATATAAATTCAACAATTTTCTGAGAAGATAGTGTAGACTTGAATTCAATGCTCCTTATTCGAGCCAATGGTTTTGTGCTATTAATAAAAGCCCCATAGAGGCAGCCTTTAGGAGCAGGAATATTATCCAACTTCTTTATGTCAGCATTTCCTTTTCCCCAAAATACATTGAGGCCTAAATCTTCTAAATCGACATATGATGTGAAACTCCTGCAGAAGTCAAGAATGGGTCAACCTACATAAATTTCCAGATATTACCCTTTCTACTTCGGATTCAGTAAGCTTTGAAAATCCTTTAGGTGGTTCAGGTCTTTATAATCTATCTGCATTATTGATGGCCGAGAAAATAGACATGCACATGGCAAGAGTGCAAAAACCACATTATAAAGCATGAAATCTAGTAGACCTTAAGTGGACTGAATGAAATCCTTCTTTATAAGTCCTTCGGTGGTATTAATTGAGCATAGGTTTATACTACATAGGAGAGTTAAGCAGGAACTAATGGTTAAATCATTAACTTTATCAGTATGTGGATCATATGTTGATAACAGCACCACACAAGCTCCACATCCACAAAGCCATTCTTGAACTTGTAGCCCATCACACCAGTTGATTCATTGATGAACTTTACCAGCCAACAACGCTCATGAAGCATCTTCAGCTTTGAAATTCATCTGCAGTGAACACCTTGTGTCTTTCTCCACCAATAAAGAACATAAGATAACTGATTTGTACTTGAAGAATATTATGTATATGTTCAGTTTGTCTCTGAAGCATATATATTCCTTTTATCTGTGATAGTCTAATGGAGGGAATCTATAAATGTCAGCAGCTAAGTTGATTTCATACAAAGTTTAGTTGAGGTCAGCATGCTAGGAGGGGACTTGATAGCGGTTAACATGTCTTCTAAAAGGAAATCACCTGGCCCCAACATCACATGTCCCGTGTGTCCTGCCGATCACAACATGTTTCCAGTGATTAAGCTCATTTCGCACTTTATATCGCATTGCGAACAAGTTGACTATTGAAATGGAGAATCTATCGCCTGTAAGGGCTGCAAGCAACATGAATATTAAATTTTGTTGTCCCATAAAGAGTTTAGAACAAGCAGGGTATTTCTGTAAATAGTAAAAAACTAAAATAGTTGCACTAATTTTCTAAAGTGACTCGCAGCAAATGAGATTCTTGTAAGGCTAGAAAAAATAAAATAGTTGCACCAACTGGTAAATTACAAACCAGATCGATTTCACTAATCACCAGTAGGCCTTGATGTTTTACTACTTTTTCATGTTATCCAAGTAACCCTGTTTAAAATGGAATTGTATTAAAATTGAGTCATGAAAACCCAATTTTGAAATTTTTTCAAGAAACACGTTCAATGAGGGCACTGCGAATATGAATAATAAAATTGGTTACCTAAATTTTTCCATGAAATAACATAAGCTTTTCAAGTATGTTGTTGGGAAACAATGGTTGAATCGCGGACCAGGTCGCTCTCTTGAAGTCGATTCGGCGATCTGGTTGGTGGTGCAAAACCAGTTCGTACTCTCGCCGCCGCCTCTAGGATAAAACAACCTCGTAGAACAGTAACTGATTTGTTTGCACAACAATCAGTGCAGATTTGCACTTTCGAAATAAGTAACTGCTCGAAAATTTCCGTAAGAATATTTTAATGGCAGAGGAGAAATTTTTTTTTTTCTGTACTAATCTCGTCTACAACTAAAGATAATATATAGGCTGGGATTAGGGTTAATCGAAAATACTGGGCAGTAGGAGAAAATACGATCTGCTGAAATACCGGGTCAAAAATTTACCGCTTCATGATAAAATCGACTCAGAAATATTTTTCATAAAAACGGTTTGAAAAAGTCAAGGTTTTCTAGTCCAAAAATATAAGTGTCTACACCACGTAGCCAAGGCCCAAGCCCAAGCCCGAACCGAGCCGAGCCGAGCCTGTCGGTCGGTCGTGCGCGCGTGTGTGGTGTTCATGATGCATGGTCTCCCTCCTCACAACAAAGCATGCATTGGGAGCCCAAGGCCCGAACATGACTTCTTAGAAACAAGTATAAATACTTGCATCTTTCTTATAATCCCATGATGTGGGACTATTCACATATAGGAGCCATCATACACTTATTTCTATATTTTAAATAATTCACATAAATTTCCAACAATCCCCCACTTGAATTTTTTAAAATATTATCGAGCGGTTTCTAAAAACATAAGACTGTGCATAAACAAAGGTGTCATCCGACTTGAACCTTTGCATAGTGAGTAAGATTCAGTTTTACTAGAGTGACACGTAGTATTGAACTCTATTCCTGACATCAAACCACACACAACCTATTCTATAGTGCAATCAAATAAGCCCGTGCGTTTATGGCCATGCACGTCTATCCCAGTTTAATGAATGCTCTAGAAGTTCTGCCCAAAATTCCATAGGAAACGGGCACATTTCCACATTCACACAAGTGAGTCTATCAAGAGTACTCCTGAAGGTAGGTACTCCACACCAAATAGAGTATAGATCTCATTAAGAGTTTCTATTAACTCATCCTCTAATCACTTCAGGAATACATGCTTCTTAGTTTATTAAATAGCATGTTCTACTTCTATCACTACACAACTTGTTTTTACCCATTGAACCTATTTCTTGGGATCTCCAGTCATTTAGGTCGGGTTACCATTGTGCGTGATTCCACAATCTTAGGGCAATAGTCCCATTCTTTTAGAATTATTAAGGACTTTCTTTCTGGTCAGTCCTTTCGTCAAAGGATCTGCCAAATTATCATCACTTCATATGTGATGTCCTCTAACAATACTGTGCATACGACTGTCATTTCTTACCGTTGTATTATCGGTTCTATTTTTCTTTCAATAGTCGTCAATTCTTTCATCACTATATATGTGATGTTCTTTTACAGTATTGTGCTTACGACGTCGTTTTCTACCGTTGTTATAACAGTTCTATACTTTTTGTAATAGCCGCGGAACTATCACAATCTAATACACCACTGGGGTCTATCTTTCCTGTATAGGGATCTCAACTAGCAGATTTCTTTAGTTCTCTGCTTCTTCACTAGCTGTGGCTAGTGCTCTTATCTCAGTCACTATAGTATACTGAGTCAAGATATTCTATTTCTTAGATTTCCAAGAAACAGTTCTTCCAGCAATGCTAAATATATAGCCACTGGTCGCAATAGAATCATCAGATAAAATATTCCAGTCAGCATCGGAATATCCTTCAAGTACAGCTTGAAACTTTTCATAATGTAATCCAAGGTTCATGGTTCGTTTAAGGTATCTTATGACCCTTTCAATAGCATGTCAGTGCTCTATACTGGGTCTAATGGTAAGTCTGCATAATAATCCCACGACATAGTCAATGTCGGGTCTATTACATTCAGTGGCATACCGAAGGCTGCCAATGATGCTCGCAAAATCAGACTGTCTTACACCTTCATCATTGTTCTTAAATAACTTTACACTGAGACCATATGGTGTATATGCAGGTTTACAGTCAAAATAATTGTATTTCTTTAGAGTATTCTCATTTTAATGAGATTGATCCAAAGAAAATCCCCTTTTTACCCAGTAATATTAATACCAAGGATTACACTCACCTCACCTAGATCTTTCATATCAAAAATTGGCATTTAATAAGGATTTGACTGAGTTTATGGCATGAATGTTTGACCCAAAGATGAGTAGGTCATCTACATAAAGGCATATAATAGTGCAAATGTCATTCTCAGATTTGTAGTAAATGCATTTGTCACTTTCATTAACTTTAAAACCATATGAAATGATTAAAGTTATCAAAATTTTTATGTCATTGTTATGTGCTTGTTTTAAACCATATAATGGTTTATCTAATTTGCATACTTTATGTTCTTGACTATGTACTACGAATCCTTCAGGCTGGTCCATATGAATTTCTTCTTCTAATTCACCATTCAAAAATGCGGTTTTAACATTCATTTGGTGTATTAATAAATTATAAATGGAAGCAAGTGAGATTAATACCCGGATGGATGTTATTCTAGTTACAGGTGAAAAAGTGTCGAAGAAATCTATATTTTCGTTTTCTCTAAAACCTTTAGCTACTAGTCGTGCTTTGTATTTATCAATAGTACCATCAGGTTTTAGCTTTCTTTTTAAGTACTCATTTACAGCCTATAGATTTACAACCAGAGGGTAAATATGTCAAATGCCAAGTCTTATTGGATTTCAAAGAATCCATCTCATTATTTATAGCCTCTCGCCAAAAATCGCCATCTAAAGAAGATAAGGCCTCTTGGAGGTTTAAGGGATCCTCCTCTATAGTAAAATCACAAAAATTCGAACCAAATTCGTTTACGGTTCTTGCTCTTTTACTTCTTCTAGGTTCAACTTCAGAACTTTTATTAAGTTTGGTTCTAATAGGCGTACTTGATGTGCCCCCACTATTCCTTAATTTAAAAAGAAATTTCGTTTCATAAAAATTGTCATCATTTGATTCAAATTATATTATGTGTATTTAGGTCATAAATTCTGTATTCTTTGCTATTAACAGCATAGCTTATAAATACACATTCGTATGATTTACTTGCCAATTTTATTCTCTTAGGGTCTGGAATGCGAACATATGCTAAGCAACCCCAAGTTCTAAAGTATGACATATTGGATTTATATTTCTCTAAAATTTCATAAGGCGAAATTTTATTCTTAGATTTGGGGATTTTATTCAGAACATAACATACAGTATAAAATATCCCCCCACTAATGTTTTGCTGCACCAAAATTTAACAAAATGATAATTACTAATTCGGTAAAGGTCCTATTTTTTTTAGCTTTACCTTCCATTTCAGGTGAAAATGGTGCAGTTCTCTTATGTACAATATATCACATAAAAATCCAGAATAGAAGTTGATTCATATTTTGTTCCTCTATCACTATGTAGTCTCTTAATTTTTCCTATTTGCTTGATTTCAATTTTGAATGTTTCAAACATATCAAATGCATCACATCTTTAAGAATCAATGTCTTTCCAATCATATGTTTTATTTTCATATTACCAGTCTCTACAGCTTAAGTGGTGCGAGAATCTCACAACACACTTTCTGATTGTCAGCAACCATGTATATTGTGAATATGTCACGATCATAGCAAACATGGCGTCAAACACCAATGTCTACCCATTAACCTCTGATTCACCAATAAGGCGAATCTCAGTAATCATAGCCGTAAGAGGCTCCTCGGTCAGGTTAGCCTGCGGTGCAGGGCCTGGCCTGTTCCAATATATTCGTGTCATATGATCTGGTTATCTACAGTTGTATTATAGAATAACTGTTCAGAATCATTCATTTGGGTTGATTGCTGTTGTGAATTATGGTTTCCTTGCGTATTCCATTCTGTTATTTACTGGTCGGTTGTTGATGCTTACTATTTTTTTAGAGATGTTCATATGTTTGAGAATTTATATTTTCTCATAGGAAAATATTCATAAACTCAGAGACTAACATAAATTATCCACATGTATGCAACAAAGGTGTTCTATATTCTATCTTTTCACTTATATGCATATAAACTATGTCAATTTATTTGATGCAAAAAACCTATTCATCCAATTAATGTCAATTCTTAAGGACATTATCAAATAACATACACATTCTATTAATGTAAAAAATTTAGTGACATTTCCCAATATCATATGTATTCTATTAATTTCAATTTTAATGACATTTCCATATAATCATATGCATTTCAAATGTATTGACCAATTATTTATTTTGGCCACTTCTTATCTTCCCTAAAAATATATATAAATAAATCAAGAGATTTATGCATCATAATACAGTCTGAACATCGCAATTCATGCATTTCTACTTGCTTAACCTCGTGGTCATCACTTGAGTGTGTAATTACATTTAACCATGTATATGTGCTTCGGCATTCACAACCAATTTAATCAGCATTGACAAAGCATATTACTGTATAAGTTATCATACTTCAAACGTCACATGGAGCAAAAGAAACGATAAAAAATTAAAACCATACCAGGCATTAAGTTGCAAGTAGGAAACAAGTTCTGAAGCTTTACTTCTCTTTATGACCGCGCATCGGCTCTCTAAACTCAACTATCTCATCTTCACCGTACATGTATTTCTTCAGATCCAGGGTATACCCGAAAGCTCAATCAGCCAAATTATTAGATCTGGGATCTTTAGTGAATATCGAGAGTGGTAGCTGCGGTCTGGTATGTACAGATAAACATAGAAATGAATACAGCAAACCCTAGACGGGTATCAGAAATGAGCGAGGTTGAAGATGTTTGGTCGCCGAATGTAAATGGGGCAGTCGAAGCCATTGTTTCACGGATCGTCTTCAAATTTTTGGGAAACAATGGCTGAGTCACGGACCAGGTCGCTCTCTTGAAGACGATTCGGCGATCTGGTCGGTGGTGCAAAACCAGTTCATACTCTCGCCGCCGCCTCTAGGATAAAACAGCCTCGTAGAACAGTAACTGGTTTGCTTGCCCAATAAATCAGTGCATGTTTGCACTTTCGAAATAAGCAACTGCTTGAAAATTTATGTAAGAATATTTTAATGGCAGAGGAGAAAAATATATTTGTTTTTTGTACTAATCTCGTCTACAACTGAAGATAATATATAGGCGGGGATTAGGGTTAATGGAAAATACTGGGCAGTAGGAGAAAATAGGATCTGCTGAAATACCGGGTCAAAAGTTTACCGCTTCATGATAAAATCGGCTCAGAAATATTCTTCATAAAAACGGTTTGAAAAAGTCAAGGTTTTCTGGTCCAAGCCGGGCCGGGTCGGTCGGTCGCGCGCGCGTGTGTGGTGTTCATGATGCATGATCTCCCTCCTCACAACAAAGCATGCATTGGGAGCCTAAGGCATCAACATGACTTCTTAGAAACAAGTATAAATACTTGCATCTTTCTTATAATCCCATGATGTGGGACTATTCACATATAAGAGTCATCATACACTTATTTCTATATTTTAAATAATTCACATAAATTTCCAACATATGTTTTTTCAGTCGTTCTTTGTTGCAATTTAATGGTGTTATCATAACTCAAATTTTGCATTATTGGCTTTTCTTTTGGAGTTGAATATTTCTTCCTCAAATCTGCACAAACTTGTAACTGATGCTAGAAATCTCCCATACACAAAGTCCAATATTTCATACCTGATGTATGCCAACAGGAGCAAATTTGTCTAGAACTGTTCTTACCTCAACTGGATTTAGGTTATGCATTACTAGCTATATGAGCGCTTCAACGTACTGATGAAGTAAACAACTCAAACTTACTCAGCACACAGGTAAAATTCGCAAGTGTTTATAATTGACAGCAGTTGTGATTTTGAATTACCTTTAAGGTAATTTTTTCAGCCCAATAGATGTAACTCATGCCATAAAGTTTTCATGTCTTCTTGAGAGCTTGGATAAAAAGCTTTATTTGAATTGCCTGGTTAAGGAAATTGTTAAGTGTAAAGGATGATGCATTTCGATGATGTCGATATTAATATACATTTCGATCCACCTGAACACTTGTTTGTCCTTGCAAGCTGAAGGGGTACCAGATCTTGTGGTGTTTTTTATGCCTTCCAATTTTAAAACTTTTATTGTAATGAATTCCATATAACAAAGATGGTTGTGTTTTCAATCAAACTTTGTGGTGTTTTACATGTTAGATGCCGCAAGTAATACATAACCCAACGATATATGTCGCTACACTGCAATTTGGTATTCATGCATTGATCTATCCTTTTATTGTTGTTTCTTGTATTGAACTATTTTCTACATATTAAAAATGGCATTTATTGAGTACCAAAAATAAAATAAAATACACTGAGTGCCTATGCACAAACTTTATTCACATCTTACAGAATGATGAAACAGTCACAAACTTACCGAGGGCATCATAACTTTAGGGTAGACATCTAGTAAGCATTGAAGAACCTCAAAAAATAACGGCAGAAGCATGCAAATATGAGGCACTGAAAAATAAATTACAAATGTTTCACAGAAAAAGGTTACTTTAAAGATGGTTACTTTACGATCCTGTAATGGCAGTGACTGGGTCCTAACATCAGCAAAATATGCTTCTGAGAACTTTTCTGCCTCGCTTGCTATTATCATAATTCATACCAACATTATCCTTTCTTTTTAGAAGAGCCAAGCAACCAACAAGCGTACCAGGGAAGGCCTACCAATCTGACTGATTATAAAGACGATGACCACATCTAAACAAAACAAGATTTTTTTTTTTTTTTTTTTTTTTTTTTGCAGATATTCGGTAAAAGCATCATTGTCCAAGTCGTGGTTCCTAGAAGACGTTAAACCTAAATAAAATGTTTGAGCATGTCTATACCATGGTCAAACATTTTATTCATCCTTCCTATAGATGTTATGCTTAAAAGAAATAACAGGGGAAAAAGGGAGAAATAAATGAAAATTTCCAAGTGAAAATTACAATGTTATACAGAATTTGCAAGCACTCGGTTAAACAGATTACATATTTTCTACTTAAAAATTCTAGACTCGGCATCGATGAAGAACAAAACACGCTGTAAGCAATGGAATACTAGCTGTTGAATATTTTTATTTTGGATAATTAATTTCTGCCTGTTCGGAAATCGGTAATTAAACAAGATCAAACTCAAATCAGTGAGTTCTAATATGGATACAAGCTATATGCAGATGTCAACACACATATCTCAAACAGAGCCGGCCTAGGCCCAAGCCCACCAAGACCTTGGGCTTGGGCAACCAAAGGCCAAAGGGCAAAAAATCCGATTAGTTCGTGGAATATTTTTACGCTGTTTCCATCTTCAGTCTCGTTCTCTTTCTTCTTTCCTTTACGAATCTCGCAAGGAGCCGTCTGCAACAAAATTATGGGGCTTTTACTCAAACCCTAATTCAATCTTTTTTGCGCTGTGTTCACCTTCGTTTGCTCCTCAACAGCCATCAATCGTTGCTGCAATCATCTCTTCTCCGTTGCCGAATATCAGACGACTGTTGCTCCTTCCATCTCCAGACAAGTTAAGGTAATTTCTTCTTTCAAATGCTGGTAATTCGATGGATGAATTTAATTTGGGTTTATTTGGTAATTGGTTGTTTATTCACTGGAATTCTCTAAAAAAATTGGTAATTTAGGTTTATTTGATAATTGGTTGTTTCAATTGTTTGGTCTATTTTGATCTATTTTTACTGCATGTTTCAAGATGAGCCTACCACTGAAATAAGTTCTTCTTGAAACCTTTATTCAAAAATTTGATCTAATTACATTATTTGACGTTAATTTGGCCAAAAGAAGTACACGAAAATAAAAAAATCATTTAGTGAAGAATTTTGAACAATGCTCAGATAGACAATTTTAAATGGATTCATACTTTTATATTTGTTATCATCAATTAAATGTCATATTTACCAAAATTTGCTTGTTTGGATAATTCTAACGTTTTCAAAAATAATGGTCAAAGAATCGAAATTGAATGTTATACTAAAGAACTAATTCTTAATAATTTGAACATACTAGAGATTTTAACTTGATCTCCAAATTTGCATAGAAAATGTCAGCAATATAAAGTAAACATTCACAAAACTCGGTTTCATTTCTGTACTAAAATTCAATAATATATTCAGATGCAGTGTTGGGGTGTAGACTGCAGCGTAAGGGGATTGCTTGATCTTCTTTAGGTGTGCATTTGAATGTGCGTGTATGCGGACATATGGATGCTGCAATGCTTATGTACAGAATATCATCAATTTGCCTTCATTTTCATAACAGAATTCATTATCATACACATCCACCACATTATTAAGTGCATTACTGGTTACATAAAACCATCTAATCTGGGAATCCATGAATGAATAATATGACATCACACTTCATTAATCTCCCACAAATGTTACCCATAAATGGTTCTTCCACCATCATGGGATATGCAATGTTTGGAGAAGCTGCACTTTATCAGTTCACAGTTAATATGCCACAAACTTTCATGACTTCAAAGACTGCTACGTGGACTACTATAGGTAATTAACTTTCATCCTATGCAAAACTGTACATTTTGTTTCAAAAAAAAACTTTTGATATATTTTTTCTTTTGAGGCAACAAATTAAATTCGTGGCTTGGGCAACGGATTTCTTGGGCCGGCACTGATCTCAAAGTGGAAAATATCAACAAAATCAAACATATCAACACATTCAAATAATCCCAGTGTTATTAATGGAACACGGCGCAAAAAAGCGCAAACCCTCTCTGGAGCCTTGGCATACGGCGTGGCAAATGGCGCGCGCCTTTTTAATTTACTGCGCATGTTTGCTTTTTTTAATATGATTAATATTTTAACAAAAGATTTTAAAAAAATAATCTATTTTTTGCTAAAATATACACAACAATTTTTTTTATGTATTTTACCAAAAAAAAACATAAAACATAGAATATCAAGCACAATAGTTTTCAAATCAAAAATAATAATACACATTAAAGATGAGCTAAAAAACTGAATCTCTTCACTCTTACTGCTCTAGCAGCAACACACCAAGTCAGGTCATCCTCATCGTCGAACACAAGCTCATCTTCAATATCAGGCATATATTCAGTTAACCATTAATTACAATTATCAATATCATTCAAAGATACTAGACCAACAGTGTCACGAATATTATACATTCTTTTTAGTGCTCGATTGTATTTAACAGATAACAAATCATGAAATATTTTTATGTTACAGACAAATCATACAAAGACATTGGACATATTTACGTATATGCAAAAATAAAATAAAATCCAAGGGTATGTTTCAGAACTGCTTGAATGCTTATCTTATGAGAATATTTTTTCTTCCTCCAAAATTACTTCTCTTGATTTATCGTTCATGGATTCAGAGTTTCATTCATTTGTTTTTGCATCAATGCTAGACAATATTTTATGATATTTTATACATTAAATTATATACTTCTGACAGTACTAAAAGGAATCTAAACTAAGTTAGACAATAAAACATATGTCAGTTCTAAATATCGGTATGCTAAGATCAGCCAATTACATAATTGTAAGGTTATTAACTCGCTGATGATAATCGTATAGGAAATAATGATAATGTAATTATGTTTTCATATAACTAAAAAAAAGATATTAACAAATTTTTTCATATTTCGTATCATTATGATAATAATAGTAATAGTAGTTGTGATGGTGGCTGTAGTGATGGTAAGAGTATTTGTAGTAGTAGTAATAGCAGTTTAAAATGCAAAAAAAAAAAAAAAAAAAAAAAAAAAAAAAAACATAAAATAAAGAAAAGGCGCGCCATTTTGCGTCATGTGCCATTTATGCGTCATGTGCCATTTATGCGCCAAGCGCCATTTGCGCCAAGTGGTGCGCCTTTTCATATGCGCCGCGCCGCAAACAAAAATGGCGCAAACGCCGCGCCTCATCGTGCCGTGCGCCATGGCGCGCCTTTCATGACTATGAATAATCCTCACACTTAATTAATGGAATTCACCCAAAAAAATGGAGCATAGCAAACCAAATGTCTGCAGCCCATAACCAAATGTAAGCAGAGCAAACACACTAACCACGTGGAATTTAATCTGAAGCTAAAACTGCTAAAGTCAGCGCATGTTCATCAATAACCTGGAATTTAAAACACAGAAACAAAGTTTTAATACAGAGTAATTTTACAATCAACAATCGGTGGTATCCCAGAAATAGGGTTTCCACTGCCCAATTTTTTTTCGTACATGCCGATTTCAAAACATTGACTTAGTCAAAACAGTTTTGTTGCCGAAAGTGAATGCATGCCAACAATTTAAGATAAGTAAAGAAGTATATAAATTAGAAAAGTTAGCTATTCGTGTAGACAAAGACAACAGGAATAAAAAAAGAAATTAATGTTCCATACTTGGGTAACCAGTTTTTTAAGCATTTTCTTCCACCTAAATTAATACTAATCTCTTATCTGTCAAGGAGCAATCTTTTCTATTCGAGCGTCAATTTGATATTATACTAACAAAATAGTTGTTCAGACAGTTTAAATTGATTACAACTTAAAAGTAGATACCAATTTTCAGTTCATACTGATCATCTTTGATATTTTGTTTAAACAAATTTCCAGCATGCACACGCCTAAGTTAAGCAGTTCAAAATATAACCCAAAAATCTAAAATATCTTAAATGCAAAGAAACAAATGATATTCAAAAAAATATGGTATGGATACAAATATGAACGCATTTGAATTTTTCATTATGGTTTCATCAAGATTAATGGATATAGCTTACGAGCGAAGTTTAGGTTTGTTCGCTCTCAACTGCGGCAGTACGGATCTCCATTTCCATCCTTGTTGGGTCTTGGATGGCTTCAGATCCGATAACTTTCATGAGGTTGCTCATTTTGAATTTGGGCTTTGGTGGTTTCGGAAGACTTTGCCTGATCATCTCTTTCCTGTCTTTTTCCTTTGCTAGACGGCGCTGTGTTCTTAGCTTTTTCTGCTCTTTCTTTGTCAGCTTTATAGGCTGTGGTGGTGATAGGGCTGGTTTTGCCGGTAGTTCGAATGGAAGCGGGTGTTCTACATACATCGTTATTTTCTCTTGATTGAAGTTCTCTTCAGCATCATCTGTGTAGGTAGCAGAAGGTAGCAGTGGCTTGTCCCTGTTCAACAATTATATATTGTAGTGAGAGGTTTGATGACAAAATGCAATTTTAAATATATACATTAGCGTATCTTATACGGTCACAACATCGTTGGAGTTGCATGAGAGTTTGCTGGTATGGTCTTATTTTGCTTTGTGTAAACAATGATGCACATACAAGCACTGTGATGCTAGAGATGATTACAATTCTTGCATGTAGACATGGTTTGTGTTAGGCATGTAAATGCCATTAACAACTGTTATAGCACCACCATAAGCACTAACGCACTGAATGTTCCATTAACATCCATTTTACTTGGACTGATATGATTATTTGCCATTTAATGATTCATCAACATGTACTTCTGTGATACCAAATGAAGCGCTAAGAAATACACAACCATAGGATGCATGTACCAAATTTATCATTACCAGCATTCCTTGGCAAACATTGAAACGGTCAAGTCAAACAACTATTGGCAACATAATCTGTAAACAGTCACATTCTACATTGCACTTTGTTCTTCGCTTTTTCTACTCCTTAAATTTGGAGAGAGTGTCTTATAATGGTATTTTTGGGTGTCGTATAGGACATGCTTATGTAAGAACATTTTAAATTAAGCAAAATGCAGGTCTAGCCAAACTGTTCCCTTTAGCTTAACTTGTGGCAAGCCTTCATTTTGAATCAAGTTGACATTTATAATTGACTATCAAGGTGTAGGTTATTGCAGATAAATAAGCAAGGAGAATAGTACTATTTCAGGATTGCATGTACCACTACTGAGATAGTTTGAAAACAAATTATATTATTATAACAACATAACATAAACAAGCATGCCACACAATTCTGTGAATGAAACCAAGGATTCAGATTCTCATGTATGTAGTGAATGAATAGTAGCACAAAATAAGTAACAGAGATAAAATCCAGCACGCTAAGTTTATGAAAACCAATCTATCAGAAGTTAAATAATTATTGGCCAATTATTGCAGAAATGACACTGGAGGCATTCTTATAGCAGGTCATACTAGCATATGGTTTGATATTTTAACTTGATTATTGGAAATGATGCCTTACCACCACTCGATATCAGGTATCACCTCCTTCTTCTTTTCCTTGAATACTCTCTCTCTAATTGCAATTAAATTTGGATTATCATCAGGCTCAGCCTTTGCTTTAGCTAGCTGGTTTTGCTTTACCTTCAATTCGTTTGACTGTGGTTCTCCTAATTGATTCTGGATGTAAAGTTCAGGACACCAGACATGAATATTATACAGTAACACGTTATTCTATAAATAAATTTAGTTTTGACATCGGGACTATCTTAATCTTAATTATTTCTACTAGCTTAGACCACTTGCCTTCATCCACAAATTGAAAAGACATTCTCTTTGGTCTTAACAATTTTGTTTTATTGATACCCATTCTATCATCAAAATGTGGGTTTGACTGCAAATCAACATCAAGGTTTGGTCTAAGAATATGAAAAGCTTATTATGCTTGTTGATGTTAACATGTTAATTTATTTCAAAATAGTTACTGTTTGTGCTCAAAATGTGGTTACGTAAGATAGCTGCTATAAGATTTGAATCTGTTGTACTCCCAACTAGACAACAGCAAGGATACACCAGACAAATCAGAAGAACAGTCAATTATTTAATAAACCTGGCCACCATTTAATAATAGTGGAGGCAATGACATAATGTTCCCCTACTTTGGTCTAAAATGAAGCAGCTCCCACACCCCCGGAGTAAAATATTACAAGCACTCATAAAATATATGCACAGTACATCAAAAGTCATAAACACCGCAGTTTACTTTATCCTAATAAGCCCAAAAAAAGGGGCACAGCAGACCATATCTCATTTTAATTGGAGGGTTTTCTCACTCCCGAATGTCTGCACTAATTTCAGGAGAAAGATTTAGAGCATTGTGTATTCAGGAAAACAACAATTATGTAATACACCAATGCCAGGAAAATGTAATACACCAATAATTTGCATACTCTATTATGGTCAATCCAAAGTATTTAATTTTAACAAGAAATACATCAGACACTGTTTGGTAGTTTTTTCAATTAGTTAAATTGCTCTATAACAGAAAACAGATGAAGCTTCTAAAAATTAAAGCTGTCAATTTGGCAATCATTATTTTTCCTTTTGAATGTATTTCTTAGTGGGATTCCAACAACTTTCTGCTAACTGTGGACTCAACATATTAAGTTCTGTCAAATGGAATAACGTCTTCTATAAAAGTGATTCTAGTAGTGGATTTAGCAAGACGTCTAACGTCTTAGGGGGGTAAAGTGCCAAAAGCCTGAAACTACCAGGTTATACCTGATCAATTCCATGTTTGCAATTAAAAAAATAAAATAAAATAAAATCATACCTTCAATGTACTAAGATTTGTTAGTTTCATCATATTAATAGCATTCCCATGTTCATCTATTTCTCTCCCTTGAGCATCTAATCTTAAAGCATGGACTTTGGAAGTGCACTAAGCAGGGACGTACGCAGAAATTTAATATAGTGGGGGCGGAAGATCTATTTTTTTTTAAGCACATATTTAATGGTAAAAAATATGGTCATGATTTTTGATCACAAACCAACACCGAAAACATGTAGAAACAATTTTCGGATGCTTCATCCAATAGAGAAATGCCTAAGGCAAAAGAAGTTGGAAATTATGGTGCCTATAACAACCTTGCCATTTATGACCTTCAGATTTAACATAAATTATAGTATGTATTCCGAAATTCAATAATGATTTGTCGTTAGGTAAAGATAAAAAGAGATAAATAAGAAAATAAATTCAATGATGGACCAGGCAGTGCCAAGTGAGAAGATGTTGTTGTTGATGTAGATTTACCCCTTGACCATGTTGTCTCTACTCCTGCGCTTGCCTTTGCTGCCTCCAATGTACGGAAGTCTTCTTGGTTTAATGCCACAACAGCAGACGGTGCAGCATAGCGATTCATCCCATTTGTAATAGGAACATTTCCCACTCTCCAATCCTTTGATTTCAACCTCTCAGAGTTTAAAGTAGTTAAATCTGGAAGTTGCGTCTTCAGCCTAGGGTAATTAGCAAAACTGTCAATTGGGTTATTCGGCCTGATATTGGATCGATTTCTCCTCTCCTCTACTAGCTGGAAACCCTCCTCATCGATCGTAGGCTGGATTGCCAAACATATTTGGTATTCATATAAATCAATTGAAGAAAGTGAGTGAGGGCGGCAGCCGCCACAGGGCCTGTATTAGGTCTGTCATTGCCACTGAGGCATCACAATGTCTGATACCAAAGATAATCAGGTATCAAATTAGCAAGAGGTGCCATTACTAGGTCTTGACGATATCCCACTTTCATAGCAAGCTCTTGTGCCTGTTTTACGGCTTCACCATTAGCTGTGAAATGAATATTAGAAATGGAACTTGTAGAAACAGCAGGCACACCCGTAGCGCTCGATGTTGCAAAGCTAGTATAGGGCAAAAGATCAATTAGAATACCCAAATTAAAATGTTAAAATACTTAAATAAAATAATCGAATCTCACACTAAAAAGCGAGAGAGGACGAGGAAGTGAGAAGGCGAGCAACGGTTGGACGATTTCAAAAGGCCCGGTTTTGCGGCAGTACAGAACTGAATATATAATTGGAAGTTTGGAAACAGAATTTGGATTGAATTTAGGGCAGAATTATTTACCAGTTTCTGTAGAGGTCGTCTGTTGATTGGCGACGGGTGGTTGTGGAGATGAGGGAGAGCGGTGCGGATAATTTTATTTTGAACGAAGATTTTTTTTCCATTACCAAATTTCATTCAACTCTGCGCGAAATATTTTACTTTTCCCTCCACGATATCTGCTTTAGCGCTTTTTTTTATTTTCTCCCTTCATGATTATTTTCGCGTCTATTTACAATAGGTGGGATGCAAAATATATTATTCTACTCCCTATTTGCGTCTAATTATACGATGAACAGATGCAAGCAACTATACTTAATATTCTCACATCCTCTACTGCGTCCGTTCATAGAGAGCAACTGATGCAATGGTGCAGTAATATTTTCTTTCACTTATTTGCGTCTGTTGTAGGTTAGGAACAAATGTTGATTATACTATTTGCATCTGTTTCTTATACAACGGATGCAAATGAGGAGACGCAAAAAACAAGTTTTGTACTAGTGGGCACAGTTGCGGTTGTTCCTGAGGGGCGGGCTAGAGCGTCTCGAAGTGGTGAGGACGATCCCTTGCCTCGGTTCACAGATGGAAATCCAACTTCCAATACGTGACTTTGTGGTTTTGATTGTAGAGCCTAGCATGGCGACATAGTAGGATGGGGCACTTATGCCGTCTATGATTGATACTAATGATTGAAATTGTTTTGACACTATACACTTATAGTAATAATAAAAAATGAAATTTCACGTACCAAGCATTTTTGGCTATTATAAGGTAAAAACTCTATCCCCCGGCTTGCACATTGTGTGATGGGACCTGAGTCTTATAATAGCTTCATTGTTCTTTATTTAGCATTGCGCTGTTGTTTTTATGCACTGGTATTCTTGGGAGGAAACCCGTTCTGTGTTATACGGCGTGGTCCCTGGATTTACCTAGATTTAAAATAAATATTAATAACTGTTTTAGTTCTCACAACAGTCACATGACTGACCTGGAGTTTATTGTTTTAACCTAAAATCTGGATGCCTTTATTTTCCGCACGGGCAGCTAGTAGTTTTTGATTTTGCAGATTTATATTCACAGGATCCTAGTTTACATCTGAAGCGATATTCGGAAAGCTCTGTATCCGTATATTCTTCTCAGTTGTGTTTGTATTATTTTCCACTGCATTGTAACTTGTAAATCTCTGATATTTAGTAAATGTGTAATATTTATTCATATTCTGTATATTCTTGTATTCTGATGAAATTGTTGTAATAAACAATGAAATGTTCTTCTATTTGTGTTCCGATTCGTCTTGTTCTCAACTCAATCCGTGCATTCCATCACGAGGAAGTTCGGGTCTTAACATTCTGGTTATTTTAAAAACCATTTCTAGAACCATTTATTTATTTAAAAATATTGTATTATAATTCAAATTCAAAACTAGTTCATTTCCATAAAAATATATTTTTATCTTTTCAAATATGGGATTTTTCATACCAATTCTTTCCAAATCATGTATTATGATTTTACACAAATTATTGATAATTTTAATAATTTTATCAAGGCTCGTATAGCCGATTTCCATAAATGGTCATCGAACTGCACTTACTCCGACCTTTTCCAAATTTGATTTGGACATATTCTAAATCCAACCATTAGATTTCTATTTTCTTGTATTCTTAGAAAGCTATTTTCGATACGAACCCAACTATTCCGGTTTTAGGAGAATCCGACAGTCGGATCTCCCGTAATGTCCATTCGAAGTCAATGGTCGAAATTCATGAACTGCCGCGGCGCGGCGCGATCTATTCAGGCCATTATATATATATATATATATATATATATATATATATATATATATATATATATATATATATTATATTTCTACGATTTCCATGTAAAATGAATTTATAAATCGTTTTAAGTTCGTTTTCAAAACGATTTCAACTTTATATCCAATTTCTAATCAAAATTGAATATTCCATACCATCGATATATAAATGATAGTATTTTCAAAACATTAGATATTGAAATCATTTCCTTTTCGATATTCATAATAAAAATGAATAAAACCAATATAAATATCGTTCGCGTCAAAATGGCGCATAACTAATCAACACGGCTATATATATTCAAATATATTTGTGTCCACCCAAAATCGGACATCAAAATTAGATTTTGATCTTTTACTGAATATTATTTCAAAATACTCATTATTTTAAAATAATCGTTATTTTAAAATATTCATTTTTTCTGAACTGGAATTAGACACAGCCAATTACCATACAATGTGATTTATATGGATTTCATTCAACACATGTACATAACAACAATCAAACACAGTCAACCATCATCCAAAGTGCATTCTACACTACATAAGCATCAAATACAAATATTTAACGCTTATAATTGTCTGTCAACCAATCGATTGACATACAACTAAATATTGGAATTAGTGTATGTCCAATATCATTCCAATACCCATGTGGGGTTTTCAAACAACAAACACAGATTTATTTATGCAGTTGAGCGATGTGTAAAATTTATCGTCCCAATTAATATCAGTCAAATGTGTGTACATAACAAATCGTCCGATTTGTTTATGAATATTTATTTTATTCATATACACATTAAAAATTATATTTTTAACTATAAATATTTTACTCCATTCCACATCACATAAACAATTTTCAGGATACAATCAAATCAAACAAGTCGTCCATGGTTTGTGGACGACGGGTGTCTGGTGCTACTAAGCACCGTTTGCATCTTAGTATATATTTCTAACTAGAAAATAAATTAAACTGAGAAGTTCTCACCTTTGGGATCTACTCCTCCGTGCTTTGATTGTCCATCTATGTAGTATACCTACGTTAAAAATTATATTTTTAACCAATCAATAATTAGTTCTTTGTATGATTAATTTATAAATAACATACATACGTTAAAAATATTTTTAACCAATCAATAATTATTTCTTTGTATGATTATTTTATAAATAACATACATACAATAAAAATTATATTTTTATCTTTCTAAAAATAATATCATATTTTTATAACAATGGTACATAGATAAAAATCACATTTTTATACTGCTACTATATAGATAAAAATCGAATCTTTCTATCGCTAATGAATATATAAAATTCACAATTTTAAATTGCTATACATATGAAAGTCATATTTTTAAATCGCTTTCTTCATGATAAAAATCGTATCTTTATTTAACTATTCAAATAATAAAAATTGTATTTTTATTTACCTTCCATACATATAAAAATCCTATTATTACTTCGCTTCCTAGATAATAAAAATCATATTTTTACTACTCTACATAAATAAAAATCATATTTTCATATCTTCTTTTACTATCAAATAAAAACTGATTTTTTTTTTTAACTAGTGGTTCTCCTTTTAAAAATCTGAAAATAACCATGTAGTTTTTATATAAAAAAAAGAAAATAAATTCAGTGCTAACTATATAAAAAAATTAAATTAACTAAAAAAAGAACTTACATTCTTTAGAAGATGGGGCTGTTTCCAGGTAGAAGGCCGGGAAGGTGTTCGCCAGAGCGGCGGCAGGGTTGTAGAGGGGCGGCGCGCTCCTTGCCTGAGCGGCAGTGGGGCTTGCGATGGGGTTTGAGGCGGGCATCGCGATGGGAGTGGGCCCACCTGGGCGGTAGCGCGTTGGAGCGCAGAGGGGTGTCCTCGATGGGAGGCGTCCGATCGCCTCGATGGAGGCGACGGGTAGCTAGGGCACGACCTTTTTTTTCTTTTTCTAATTTTGTTTTGTTCTGAGAAGTAACAGGGTGAGGGGGAAAGAGTGTATAAGAGGGGTTATATAATTTTATATTTTATTATATTTAAATTTCAAAAAGCAACTATTTATTTCAAACTCCAAACGGAACCTACCTACTGTCATCCATAAGTAATTACCCTCATTCCGAACACAATGGGATATGCCCCGTAAGCAAATTCCATCGTTTCGATCAGTTTTCATCAAAATCAAAATATAAATTTGTATATTGAATTTGAACGCACGTTTCAATTTACGGGGGCCACATAATGACTCCAAAAATTCCAGAAAAATAAATCTGGCTATGTTTTGATGATACGGTCTTAACAAAACTAATTTTGTCAAATTTGAAGATAGTTTGGAAAATGGCCATTTTCTGGATGATCCAAATTGACTGAAACTGTCAAAACACGTTTTCCTTCGCCATGCTCACATATTAATCCAAAAAGTTATGAATTTTGGAATCTAGCAATAACTTGACATCCTGGATCCAACAAAAGTGGTTTCATCGAAAACGGAGGTCGTTTGCAAAATTTCCATATTTAAGGGCTATATTTTCCATAGCGACTATTCTGAATTTTCAACCGGGCATAACTTTTTATCCCCACTATGAAATTTTGATTTTTCAGATTCGTTGGAAAGATATTCTCAAATCAATTCTAATATTTTTAGTTTCGCTAAAATCGGGTTTATTTTGAATCTTGTACATCCATTTGAAATTTTAAATCGAATTTTCAAACTATCGCGCCATTTCTAATTCCTTTTATAATTAAAATAAATATTTATATTCTAACTTCGATCTATATAAATATATACGTTCCAATTCTATTCAAATAAATTTCTAATCGTTATTATTTAAAATAAATCATTTTAAATATTCAAAATTCATTAAAATTGCCAAAATAAAAAATTTAAATTGGTTCTGATTTTTCGGGTTGTTACAATCTCCCCCACTTAAAATCTTTTCGTCCTCGAAAAGGAACAGAGCTGAAAGTTGTTTAACTAATCAACTCAACTTTCATTTTGGCTTTCATTACGGCTTAATTTCTTCAACTTTTCAGTTTCTAAGAACTTTTCAAATTTTTTCAAAAATTTGGCTAACACCCTAAATTTTCGAAAAATTTCGCCATAACCTCCTTTGTACCGGGAGTATCGGAAAAATCCCCAAACCGCCACACAGACCCTCTCATCTCAAAAAGAAAAAAAAAAGCCAAGTGGCTAGTAAAGTGACTAGACAATCGGCTCATAAAATCATACAAACCCAATAAATTAGTAAACGTGTACCTATTTGTCGGGCATACAATTTTATTCCTCTTCTCTAGCCTCCTTGCTATGACCTTTTCAGTGTATATACATGTATATGCATGCAATTCCAAACAATTTTCAATTCAGTTCAATATTTAGATTCGATTTGGCTAATGGTTCAAAATTTTAATTAATCAAATCCAAAAATCAAACAACATAATCAGCAATCAATTAGTTGATTATTGTTGCAAACACATAATTTTTATATATATAAAAATCCATTTTGATGCCAAATCACAACAAATAACCTTATCTAGTTTTGGTTCTCACACCAGCCAATTGGAAATATATAGATATCCAACTTTCGAAACTCGAACATAGATACTAATGATAATGCATTAATCATCAGGATCATCTCCACGCGACTAGAGAGTGATTCTATATCTATCCAAAATATTAAAACTTCGAATATATGTTTGCAAGGCGTATATGCAAAATCTTTATATATTGGATTGTCCAAATTCAATACAAATAAATATTCAAATACATATCATAAGGTTTGAATTTTCAAAACAAAAATTGTTTTCATTTTAAAAATATACTCTTTACACTCGTTCTAGGACGCTACTGATCCTATCTCTAACGAGTCATTCTCACTTGATATTACTAATCCAATCTCTGATGAGTTCTTTCGTTCAGTTCTAATATGCCTTGTTCTCGAGCTCTGTAAACCACAGCTCTGATACCACCTGAAACGACCCGAACTTCCCCGTGAAGGAAAGCACGGATTGCTTTGAGAACAAGACAAATCAAAACACAAACAGAAGAATATTTCATTGCTTATTACATCAATTCCATCAGAATACAAGAATATACAGAGTATGAACAAATAAAATATGTTTGATAAATATCAAAGATTACAATACATTACTGCAGCGGAAAATAATACAAAACACAGTTGAAGGAGATATATGGATACAGAGCTTTCCGAATATCGTTCCAGCTGTAAACCAGGATCCGGTGAATATAAATCTGCAAAACCAAAACTACTAGCTGCCCATGTGGAAATAAGGGCACCCAGAGTTTAGGTTAAAACAATAAACTCCAGGTTAATCATGTGACTGACGTGAGAACTAAAACAGTTATTTAAAACTTTTACTTTAAAGTATAGTAAATCAAGGGACCACGTCGTATAATACGGAACGGGTTTCCTCCCAAGAATATCAGTCATAGAATAAACAATGCAATGCTTTTTGGAAAAAATGAAGCTATTATAAGACTCAGGTCCCATCACACAATGCAACGCAAGCCGTAGGATAGAGTTTTACCTTATAATAGCCAAACATGCTTGGTATATTTAAAACAAATCATTTTGATACTATTATAGTATAAGGTGTATGAAAACAACTTCAAATATAAATGTATCAATCACAGACGGCATGAGCGCCCCATCCCACTATGTCGCCATATATAGGATTACAACTAAAATCCAAAATTTAAAGTATTGGCAATTGGATTTCCGTCATGAGTCGAGGCAAGGGATGTATTCCTCGCCGATTCGAGACACTCTATCAAATGCCTCAGGATCTCCTGCAGAAGACCCCTGGATCCTCCAAGGCCGGTCCACACTTACGTTAGTGGATTAATTATTCCTGAACATACGTTTTCCGGACCTATAGGACCTATATCCATCAGCTCCCGCAGTAGCCGATATATCCGAGGCGCCTCGCGATCCAGCAACCACAGAGGTAAAAATATAACCACGTTGTCAGGGCTAGTAAAACGCTGACATTACCC
This sequence comes from Allium sativum, assembly GCA_030737875.1. Classification (NCBI taxonomy): domain Eukaryota; kingdom Viridiplantae; phylum Streptophyta; class Magnoliopsida; order Asparagales; family Amaryllidaceae; genus Allium; species Allium sativum. Next base: position 303,884,810 of record CM060912.1, on the reverse strand, counting down.
ATAGCTAGAAAGAAACGTCATGTTCTCCTTGGGTCCCTTATCCCGTTTTTAACTCATACCGAGGTGTAAGGCTCGCGAATTAACGCTATACACAAAGCAAGCTATATTAAAGCTATGCTTTGATCATCAACCACAAGACTCTGCTTTTCAACAAAAGCCTTAATCACTGCATCTCTGTATGACACATAAGCAATTCATGCCATGCGAATGATATCTATCGATATATAACCTCTGAGCTCGTACGTCTCAGAGAAGGGCGTTAAGCAAGAGAATAAATTCTCCGCCGCCAAACAGATATATATTTAATAGAAATCAATCAACACAGAATAAAATCCAACGTCAGACACATATCCATTTACAAGTTCGTTCTGGGTCTGAACAAAACCGGAGGCACCTTATTCCTCGTCCCATATGTCCAATACAGGAGAGAGGCCCTCGCACATCCGTCGATCTCCAAGTACGTCTGGACGATCACCACTTATTACCTCATCTTGGGTGTACAGCCTAATCAAGACATCAGTAATCATCCAAACGATGTGAAGACCTCCGGTCTTCAACCACCGTCTTCATCATCAACTTATCGTCGAATCAGTTATTCAGAATGGGTATAAACCTGGTTTTCGAATAACTCGCGTATATAATAAACAAGTGCTATCAAACACAACATATGCCTCATTCAATTCTGAATATTCTTTTATTTAAATATTCATATACTTTGGGAAAGGTTCCCATTAATTTTATCAAAGATAAATTCTTTAAATTTATTCTTTAATCTTTCTTTGGATGTCAGTTCAAACCATGATACGGTTTTCCAAGCTAGTCAGGATTAGTGCGCCTTACCAAAGTAATCATCTGTTTAATTTCCCAATCCCAACCTATTCATCCCATGGAGAAAAACTGTTAATACTCCGTATCTGACACAACGGTCTTATTGGTAAAATTAGTTACCATTTCCTGTTCAAATCTAAATAAAGATTTAACTATCGCTAGGAGAAAAACTGGTGATACTCCGTTCTCGATTATTTCCAAAATTTGATAATTTAAATTATCACATTTCCCTTTTCCAATCAATTTAAAGATTCCTTAAAACGCCACTTAGTTTTAATCTTCCCAAAAATCAATATTAATGATTATTTAACTTTGGAAACACAAACATATCGCATCGACAATCTACACCGTACTATTGATTTCTGCCGATATATAAACTCTGAGCTCATACGTCTCAGAGAACGGCGTTAAGAAAGAGAATAAATTCTCCTCCACTAAACACATATATATTTAGCAGAGATCAACCGTACAGTTCGAAATACAATGACAGACATGTAATCCTGCCTTTAACTGGGTTAAAGAACTAATGTCATTTAAAACGCATTTCATGATAAACCCAAATCACATTCCATTGATTATGGAATCTTCACAGAAAAACGAAGCGATATATAATCGATATCAATTTCCGTATCAGACCAATAATATAAATGGAATAACGACAAAGCCTTTTAAATTCCATATGTATTAACAATCTTCCTGCACAAAAGTTCACTTCGATTATTATCAATCGAATTCCATTCAATTCCAATTTAATATATTAAATTGGAAAACTTTACTTTGGAAAATTCCCGTTAAATCTTAATAAAAAGATTTATAAATTCCAAATCACATTTCACTGTAAATCGTGTTAAAGAACGAATGTCGTTAAAAGCATAGTTCACAATAAACCCAATTCACCATCCATTTTTAATCGGGTTAAAGAACAAGTGTTATTTAAAACACCGTTCACGATAAACCCAAAAATCAATTCCAATTCAATTCCAATTAAATATTAATTAATTGGTATACTTCATTAAATCTAAATAAAAAGATTTAATCTTTTCTCAACTGGGTTTAAGAACAGTGTTACCAAAGACACCACTTACGCCAATCCGAAATCCCATTTGATATTAAATACAAGGCTCTGAAAAGAAAATATATCGGCTTATATTCAATATCAAATTCTGAAATCAACAAATATCGTTAATGATATGTATATCTTCCAAGTTCCTCCACAATATCCGCATAATCACGGTATCTAATATCAAAATATTCCGAAGATAATTTCGAATCAAATCCATTCCAATTCATATATTGGAAATTCCGGTTATTTTTAATACCATTTCAAATCCCATTTATTTATTTAAAAATACTGGATTATAATTCTAGTTCAAAACTAGTTCATTTCGACAAAATAAATTTTTATCTTTTCAAATATGGGATTTTTCATCCCAATTATTTCCAAATCATTTATTATGCTTTTACACAAATAATTGATATTTTTAGTAATTTTATCAAGGCCCGTACAGTCGATTTCCATAAACGGTCATCGAATTACACTTACATTGACCTTTTCCAAATTTGATTTGGACATAATTCCAAATCCAACTGTTAGATTTCTAATTTCTTGTATTCATTAGAAAGCTCTTTTCAATACGAACCCAAAGGCCCCAATTTTAAGAGAATCCGACGGTCGGATCTCCCATAATGTCTATTCGAAGTCAATGGTCGAAATTCACGAACTGCCGCAGCGCGGCGCGTTCTATTCAGGCCATTATATATATATACACACATATATATATTATATTTCTTCAATTTCCATTTAAAATGAATTTATAAATCGTTTTAAGTTCGTTTTCAAAACAATTTCAACTTCATATTCAATTTCTAATCAAAATTGAATATTCCATATCATCGATATATAAATGATAAAATTTTCAAAACATTAGATTTCGAAATCATTTCCTTTTCAATACTCATTATAAAAATGAATAAAATCGATATAAATATCGTTCGCGTCAAAATGGCGCATAACTAATCAACATGGCTATATATATATATATATATATATATATATATATATATATATATATATATATTTAAATATATTCATGTCTACCCCAAATCGGACATCAAATTCAGATTTTGATCTTTTACTGAATATTATTTTAAAATATTCGTTATTTTAAAATATTCATTCTTTCTAAACTGTAATCAAACACAGCCAATTACCATATAATGTGATTTATATGGATTTCATTCAACACATGTACACAACAACAATCAAACACAGTCAACCATCATCCAGAGTGCATTCTACACTACATAAGCATCAAATACAAATATTTAACGCTTATAACAGTCAGTCAACCAATCAATTGACTTACAACTAAATATTGGAATTAGTGTATGTCCAACATCATCCCGATACCCATGTGGTGTTTTCAAACAACAAACACAGATTTATTTGTGCAGTTGGGCGATGTGTAAAATTTATCGTCCCAATCAATATCAGTCAAATGTGTGTACATAAACAAATCGTCCGATTTGTTTATGAATATTTATTTTATTCATATACATGTTAAAAATTATATTTTTAACTATAAAATATTTTATTCCATTCCACATCACACAATCAATTTTCACAACACAATCAAATCAAACAACTCGTCCATGGTTTGTGGACGACGGGTGTCAGGTGCCGACGGGTGTCGGGTGCTGCTAAGCACTTTCTACATCCTAATATATATTTCTAACTAGAAAATAAATTAAACTGAGAAGTTCTCACCTTTGGGATCCACTCCTCCATGCTTTGATTGTCGATCTATGTAGTATACCTACGTTAAAAATTATATTCTTAACCAATCAATAATTATTTCTTTGTATGATTATTTTATGAATAACATACATAGGATAAAAATTATATTTTTATCTTTCTAAAAATAATTTCATATTTTTATAAAAATGCTACATAGATAAAAATCACATTTTTATACTGCTACTATACAGATAAAAATCGAATCTTTCTATCGCTAGTGAATATATAAAAATCACATTTTTTAAATTGCTATACATATGAAAGTCATATGTTTAAATTGCTTCCTTCGTGATAAAAATAATATTTTTATTTAACCATTCAAACAATAAAAATCGCATTTTTATTTACCTTTTATACATATAAAAATCCTATTTTTTACTTCGCAATCTAGATAATAAAAATCATATTTTTACTACTCTACATAAATAAAAATCATATTTTTATATCTTCTTTTACTATCAAATAAAAACTGATGTTTTTAAACCAATGTTTCTCCTTTTAAAAATATGAAAATAACCATGTTGTTTTTATATATAAAAAAATAGAAAATAAAATCAGTGCTAACTATATAAAAAAAATAAATTAACTAAAAAAAGAACTTACAGTCTTTAGAAGATGGGGACTTTTTTCAGGTAGGAGGCCGGAAGTGTGTTCGCCAGAGCGGCGGTGGGGTAGCAGAGGGGCGGGGCGCTCCTTGCCTGAGCGGCGGCGGGGCTCGCGATGGGGTTTGAGGGGGGCGTCGCGATGGGATGTGGGCCCACCTGGGCAGCGGTGCGTTGGAGCGTGGGGGGGGGGGGAGTCCTCGATGCGAGGTGGCGGATCACCTCTATGGAGGCGACGAGTAGCTAGGGCACGACCTTTTTTTTTCTTTTTCTATTTTTTTTGTTCTGAGAAGTAACGGGGTGAGGGAGAGAGAGTGTATAAGAGGGGTTATATAATTATATATTTTATTATATTTAAATTTCAAAAGCAACTATTTATTTTGAACTCCAAACGAAACCCACCGACTGTCGTCCATAACTAATTACCCCCATTCCGAACACAATGGGATATGCCACATAAGCCAATTCCATCGTTTCGATTAGTTTTATCAAAATCAAAATATAAATTTGTATATTGAATTTGAACGCACGTTTCAATTCATTGGGGCCACAAACTGACTCCAAAAGTTCCAGAAAAATAAATCTGGCTATGTTTTGACGATACGGTCGTAACAAAACTAATTTCTTCAAATTTGAAGACCGTTTGGAAAATGGCCATTTTCTGGTCGACCAAATTGACAGAAATTGTCAAAACACGTTTTCCTTCGCCAAGCTCACATGTTAATCCCAAAAGTTATGAATTTTGGAATCTAGCAATAACTTGACATCCCGGATCCAACAAAAGTGGTTTCGTCGAAAATGGAGGTCATTTGCAAAATTTCCATTTTTATGGGCTATATTCTCCATAGCGACTATTCTGAATTTTCAAACGGGCATAACTTTTTATCCCTGCTATGAAATTTTGATTTTTCAGATTCGATGGAAAGATATTCTCAAGTAGATTCTAATATTTTTGGTTTTGCTAAAATCCGGTTTATTTTGAATCCAGTACATTCATTTGAAATTTGAAATCGAATTTTCAAACTACCGCGCCATTTCTAATTCCTTTTATAATTAAAATAAATATTTCTATTCTAACTTCGATCTAAATAAATATATATGTTCCAATTTTATTCAAAATAAATTTCTAGTCGATATTATTTAAAATGAATCATTTTAAATATTCAAAATTCATTAAAATTGCCAAATAAAAATTTTAAATTTGTTATGATTTTTCGGGTTGTTACAGAAAAGCAGATAGCTATTAGAAAGAAATTAGAGGGTGAGATAAGAATGAAAGAAATATTAGAATAGAAGAAGAAGAGACACAACAGAAACAGAGCCTCACATCGCAGCGGAACAAAATATAATATAGAAATATCTTTATTGAGAGCTTTAAATAAAACTTACAGTCATCAGAGTACATCACACATCTGGACAGTTATAATAACCTTTCCTCATATATAACACACAGCGGAACAATATATTATATAATATCATACGTTTGAACACATCCAGCTCGTCTCTGGACTTCGCAACATCTAATAACCTGGACCTATATACCTCGGTCTAACCCGAGCATTACAAACGACGGGTCAATCTGGTGAACCAGAGTGAGAAAAACACACTAAGTTTATACGTATTACACAAGTTGATTTTAAATTCAAAATCCTTTTGAAAGAAAAGGATAATCGTAAGATCAAATCCACACATAAATACGAACGGTTTTTACCTTACGATAACCCAAAACGTTTTTGAAATCAATATCTTTTCTGACATTATAATAGTGTCTAAATACAAATAAATATCAATCTAGCAGAACGCTTACATCTCACGCTCTACATATATAGTATACGATCAAAACCGCGGGCGCTTATTGGGGAATGGATTTCCTGGCAAGGTATGAGACAACCTTTCAGACAATGTACCTCTGGAGATGAATACATTGGGGTTCGACAAGAACATCTTGCAACCCAGGCTAAACATGACCGGCCCCTCACTATACTTTGAGAGTACCAAATATATCATTACCACGGTTGGGGGCCAGCCAACCGAACCGATAACATACATACATAAATAAATAAAAAGGGATAACCGAAGGCATTTGATTTCACCAGATCAGGTAATGATATACCTTTTTGATGGGTGCGACCCACATAGCCATGCGACCAACTCGATTTTATGCCATTACCCGGTTGATGAGGCTTGAGGTCACAACTAATTAATTAAATCATTAATTTGTTAGTCTATTTATTTATTCTTTTCTTTTAGAACATCTGGTCACCATTCACTTTGAATGCCACATCGTCAGATCCGTTAAATCACTAATTGACGTCCACAAATATACTATGGGTATAAAAGAAGTGCCCTTCTTCGCCACCAACTCGGTATGTTTGTTAAAATTAACGTATGTGGTTTTTAGGAAATACTCTGTCAGACATTCGTCCATACAAGTCATCCAGGAATAGGATGAACTGAAGGCACTCTCCTACTGCATCCCATATAGATATCACCCCAAGGATCAGTAGCGAGTAATCCTTGCAACCCGTAAATTCCAACCACGATAGAATCACAGTATATCTCTGGCCGCTAAACAAGAGATTATTAGTAGTTCTTCCATTTATGAAGATCTATGGTCTTCAATGCTCCATCTTGATCATCTTCTGATATCTTCACGTATTTGTTGGTCGGAATGGTTTTCGAATATAAATTCGATTCCGGTCTTTCCGTACCAACAACGCATTTAGCCAGATTTGATAGTTAGTTATTTTACTATCAAATAAATAATCAAATTTTCAATCAAGAAAATGAAGTGGGTTCACTGGTTCAGTATTCAGCATCACTTGCCTTTTATATAAAAATAATTAACAAATGGTTAATTAAAAACTGAGACATGTGCTTCGCACACAGTAGATTTTTAGTACAAAAATGGTGATTTGTAGTTTAACAATCAATATATATGTGGTGGTTAAAATACTGTATTTACTTCTTATTTAACATAAGATTTACTTTCAAACTAGTTCAAATACATTAAGATTAAATCATATATATATATATATATATATATATATATATATATATTCCCAACCTTGGTTTTAACCAATTTCACATAGAACATCGTTACTTGAAAACAATATTAAATTTCTATTCTTAGGATAAACTTGCTCCAAAAACTTAACTTTCTTATTTCCATTTATCTTTTGGAAATATCGGGGTGTGTGTGTGTGTGTGTGTGTTCTTAGATCTTCGTATTTCCATTACTTTGGAAATCTCATTATAAATTATTCAAATTATCACCAATAATGTTGCATTATTATTTCTCTAATGGAAATAATAAATTATTACTCTTTTCTACCATTACAACTAATATCATTTCAGATAATCCTGATGTCGTTCTAGTTGGGGTATTTTAATTACCTCTCAGATCTCGATCAACAACATTCTAATCTAAAGAAGATATGAGTTGAAAGTTCAAAATTCGATCTTTCATTCTAATATCAAAACAAACCCCTTTTTACTATTTTATTTAAAACACGGTTTTACCACTTCTTACGTTTGAAAACACCTTCTTGATTATAACCACCATTCCTTAATTCATTAATTAAGTAATTTAATTAAAACAACACCTTTGACTTTTACTTCTTTAAACAATTCATGTTTAACCATCCCCTTTTCTGATCCGTTTCGCCATTTCCTGCTTTGAAACCTTATTAAATTTCATTCATTCTCTTAATTCCATTTGTAGTGTCCCAAATTTCCGGTGCCATTTGAGCTGACCAAATAACACAAGTCCAACCCAAATTGGACTGGAAACAAGAAAACTAATAGAAAGAAAACAGAGGGTGAGAATAGATAAGATAGAAACTTAGAATAGAAGAAAAAGAAGAACATACATCATCATCACAGTAACACGAAGTAACAGCGGAACGAACAATATATAATAGATACATAACTTTGAAATAAAACTAGTATATGTATACAGTAAGATTATCAGAGCACAACACTTGCAACACACCGGAAATAACAATAGCTATATAATCCTGAAGCCTCCTGCTCCAAGCTCCCAGTATCTGTAAATCCCGACTACTTGACTACCCGTACAAAATTAGGCACCCAAGAGTTAAGGGAAAACAAAACAAAATAAAGTCTGGGTCAGTCATGTGACTGGTGTGAGTAAACTCAAATCATTTGATTTAACTTTCAAAATTTTTTTAAACCAAAGGATAATCGTAAGACCGATCCACACATAAACACGGAAGGTTTTTACCTTACAATAACCCAAAATATTTTTCTAAAACAATACTTGTCTGATATTATAATAATGTCTAGATCAAGTAAATAAAAATCTAGCAGAAAAGATTTCATCTCACGTTCTACATATATAATATACAATCAAAACCGCGGAGCCTTATTGGGTAATTGATTTCCAACTATGACAAGGTATGGAACCACCTTCCGATCAATGTACTCTAGAAGCGATACACTGGAGTTCTACAAGAACATCTTGTAACTCAGCCACACATGGCCGACCAGTCATTTCTCTTGAATGTTCCGAATATATTATCACCTTACGGTTGATATACCAACATAACCGTTCCCAGGATATACAGAAACGAAAGAAGTAACAAATATGAATATTCTCTAGATGGTGACAATATACCCTAATTGGATGCGGCCCACTTAGCCATGATGCCTGCCCGATTTCTGTCATTTCCCAGTTAATGAGGCTGGAGGTCATAATGTATCTTTTAACAGATCACTCTTTTAATTACTTTGAATACCACATCGTCATACCCATCAAATCACAAATTGATTTCCCCAAAAATACCATGGGTATAAGCTAAGAGAAACGAATTCCTCCGCCACCAACATATATACGTTTGAAACATCAACTTACACGATCTGCCATACATACTCCGTCAGACATTCGTCCATTCAAGTTGTCCTGGGACTGGATAACCCGAAGGCACTATTTTGTAAACAGGACAGCCCTTACATAACCCCGTCTTCAATTATCTTCATCATATTTGATTCGCAACGCTAATGCCATATGGGGTGGTTTTCAGATAATATATCTGATCCCGGTCTCCCCGTATTGACAACGGAAATGGTCAAAAACTTTGATAGTCGGTGATTTAACTATCAAAGAAAAACATGTGTGCAAACAACGATATTATTTCCAGATTGAAATTCTATCAATCAATCATCAATCAACATTTATTCCTTTCCCCATTTCTTGTTTCCATATATTCATCAAATCCTTATTTTCTAATTTTAGAAAATATATGTTATTAACTTTGGAAAACATTTCCATTTCTGATTCACGCATCACTATCTTTTCACCTATATCTGTCTCCAACTATAAATTAGTAAGAGAATAACCCCCTACGTATTAACCCCGAAGGCCGAAACCAACATCAGATCAATACCCAGAAAGCCGTTCAACTCAACTAATTTCCAGTCAGTTTCTAATTTCAGTAATTCCATTCAAATTCCTAATTCAAACCCCAAATTCCTTTGTAATATTTTATTTGCAAAATATTTACTTAAATCAATATCATGTTACACCCGGTGCGAAGCACGGGTCTAAACCTTCCAAATGAAAAATTCTCCTTTTATAAAAATCTATTCATTTTCCAAATATTTCCCTTTTATAGTTCTATTTACTTTCTAATCAATATCCCTTTTATAATTCTATTTTTTTAATATTTCCTTTTATAAAAATTCTATTTATTTTCCTTTATTATATTCCTTTTATAAAAATTCTATTTATTTTATATAAATCCTATTTATATAATTCTATTCATTTTATATAAATATTTCATTTTCATATTCACTTTGAAATTTCCTTTTTACATTAAAATATTTCATATGTCATCATAATCAATCACAGATTATATATCACATCATATATCACAGTATATGAAAAAAATAGTATTATAATTATTGAGGAATCCAGTTGGATCCCTCCAACCTGTCTCCTTGCATCCACAGATGTTAGACAATATTAATAACATCGATTTCATTTTCAATATGAAATATTCTGATAAACAGAATCAATATTTGATTAATGATTTATTTATATATATATATATATATATATATATATATCGTTATCTGTAATTTCAACCAATACATCAGCAATTCAACCAAACAATCAATACACGACAATCAATCATCATTTATTAATATTAGATTATATTTATATAAATATAAACTGTACAGAGTTATTGAGATTTACTCACATTGGACAATCATCGTTAAATAACGACAATTGTCGGTTGATTCAGACAGACGTTTTATTTTGCAATAAATCGTAACGAGCTCCAATTCACTTCCAATCAGTTCCATTCTGTAGCCGCCATCTGTATGATCCCAACGGATCTTGTTTTGTCGGATTCTAATATCGTATGATAAAGTTAAGTTATTACGAAGATAATATATATTTAAATCTAATTTAAACTAAATTGATTATCATATTTGGGATTTACCAAAATATTCGGCCCAACTTCTCAATAAGAAAACCCAACCCACTCCACATACTCTCTTCTTCCCCATCCTAAAACTCACGCAGCTGCTCCAAGGCCATAGCCGACTTTTGCTTGGTCCTTTTCTCCACTAACACTTCATAAATCCTCAAACAAGAATAACCAAATTCCATTAGTTCGAAATCTCCACAAAGCTATACCATTCTTGCACATCTCGTTCGTCTTCCCTGTTTCACTAACACGCGCAACCTGTAGCGGCATCTCCCCACCATACCCCCCTCTCCGTATTACATAAATTCAATTAAACATCATCCAACAACTTCTCTTGAAAATCTCCATCGGCTCCTACCATTCACCCCGAGTTTGAACTCCATATATGAAGCGTGACTTCCAGCATACTCGCCCATGTACTGTAATTCCATCGACATAAAAATTCATGAATTCCCTCAAAATTTTACAATGGGATGCTATTTGATCTCCTGAGCACCAATACGCAACACAAAACTAGAATCAACACTTAAAATACTAGAAATTATGAACCCTAGCTCGCACTGTCCATTTTCGAGCATTAGGAATTCGCTGCGCAAACCATGAAACCGACGTCATCTTGAAGCCTCATCCAATACGATCTCAAATATGTTTGTTTGAGAATTTATTGGATTTTATTGAATTTTATTTTGATTTTCAATCTCCTATTTTACTGTTGAACTCGCTTTCCGTGGTGGCTGCTTGTTTTTTACTATTGGAAAAATTAGGTTAGGGTTTGGGCTGTAACGGGGTACTTACAGAAATTAGTATATTATTTTTATATTCGAATATTTCCAATATAATAAGGTATCGCTATTTGTATTTGACTTCTAAAAATCACGATGATCACACATGACATCCAAAAATCATGAAAATGGACATACAGTTGGAGTTTGACATTACGGACCTAACGAAACTGGTTTCGTCGAATTCCGACTCCGTTTTATCACACGGCGTATATTTAATCGTCAAAATATCTACTGTTTTTCACATTTAAATTCCGTACGACCACATATTGACTCCGAAAATCACGGAAATTGAAATCTAGCAAAAATTTAATATTACGGATCCAACAAAATTAGTTTCGTCGAAAACGGAGATCGTTTGCAAAACTGGCTATTTTTAAAGCTCTAAATAACCCATCTAGATATATAAATATATTTAAAAATAATTAAATTAAATATTTAAAAATAAATATTATCATATATATTCATAATTGAATATCATACAGCTTCAGAATATTCCTATATGAATTTCTAACTCGATATTTCAAATCCCGATATAAATCGATATTCGATTTGAAAATGAAATTCCTTTTTAAAATATAAATAAATCGTTAGAAGTTATAAAGGAATTCCATAGCGACTTTTCTAAAATTTTATTTGGAATAAATCAAATTCTACACTATGAAATCCTGATTTTTCTCTTCCATTTGAAAAATATACTTCACCTGCTCCGAACGTTTCTTGTTTCACCGAAATCCGATTTAAAACGGGTTCTGTATATTCAATTGAAGTTCGAATCGCCAAATAGCAAACTGCTGCGCCATTTCGAGCTCGATTATAATTATAATATAAATTATACGTTCTGCTATCGTTCAAATAATATATTCGTTATTCTAATTCAAATTCTAAGCTGAATTAAATATTTTAAATTGTCCAGTTCACATTATATTGTCAATTCACTATTTCTGACTATTTCGGAATTAAGTATATTATTCTATTATTAATAATAATTAAATATTCAATATTATTTAATTAAACAACTATTAAAATTTCTAAACCACTATTCAAATAATTAAATAAATTAATTATAATACCGTAAAAACACGGGACATTATATTCTTCCCCCTTAAAATAATTTCGTCCTCGAAATTACTAAGGTAGAAAACACACCCTATTAACTGGGAAAAATAATTTTTTTTTACTACTTAAATTTCTGTTTTTCTAAATCAATTTAACTTCAATTAAAATATTAATTTATTTCGAACAACCAACATTTTCAAAAATCCTGAAAATTTTCTAACACCTTAAATTTTTGGAAAATTTCGCCAGCACCTCCTTTGTATGGCTTAATAGCTCAAGCTGCAACTCGCCTCTCCAGGCCTTCTTCAGCCCAAAAGAAAATCAAACAGCTAAGCGGCTTGCCAATTCGGCTCATCAAAATCTCAAACCCATATATAATATAAACTGGTACCTTTTTGTCAGGCATATCAATATATCCTTTCATTGTGTTACCAATTTTGCATATACCAATGTCATCCCAATCAAACTCCAATCACTTTTATCTCCAACACAACCATTCGTTTATCCAAGCCAAATTCTATTACCAATCTCAAGTACCATTCTTGATTTTCAATTTAGTTTCACAAATTTCCATCTAATTTGTTTTAATTCAGATAATCCATTTCTGGGAGTTTTTAAACAACTTTGCTTTCTCAGAAATCAAATATTCATTTCAGAATATCAAAACTTGTTTTCTCAAAACATTTCCAAAACAAAATTTTTGGTAATAATCCGTCACTTACAACTCGAAAATGAACATGATGATGTCATGATCATCATCGGAATCTATTTCCAGCTATCGAATTGAGTTCAATACTATATCACTTTCAAAACCATATATAAACACTTCCATTTTGAAATTCATTTAAAAATATTCTTTACAATGCATGTAAACAATTTAAAATCTCCCAAGATTTTAAAATTCTCATATATTTAATCCAATTCCATTTACAAACACTTTTCATGTTTTTGGATTTTTAATTCCAATTCTGATTTTAATTTCATATTTAATTCATGTCATAACACTTAATTGGTTATTTACATAACCGTTTTAATTATAATCTTATCTGATTATAATCACAACCAACACATCCAATATTATAATATTTCCAATATATATATTTTCTTTATATCAAAATACATTTGGGTAAAATTATATCATCTACCCTCTTTTCAAACCATACTGTGTCGGTCCATCGTATTCAAGTGTTTATAAACCCCTACCGATACAGTGGATCAAACTGATCGACCAGAACTTATAAACAACTCAACCAATAAATTTCCACAATATAAAATCATTTTTATATCAAATAACAAATACGCACTCATTTATACACTCAAACTAGGGCATTACTAACCCCATCTCTACTGAGTCACGCCACAGAGCTAAGGTAATTACATAAACTTCAGCTCTGATACCAACTGTAGTGTCCCAAATTTCCGGTACCATTTGAGCTGACCAAATAACACAAGTCCAACCCAAATTGCACTGGAAACTATAAAACTAATAGAAAGAAAACAAAGGGCGAGAATAGATAAGATAGAAACTTAGAATAGAAGAAGAAGAAGAAGAACATACATCATCATCAGAGTAACATGAAAGTCACAACGGAAAGAACAATATATAATAGATACATAACTTTGAAATAAAACTAGAATATGTATACAGTAACATTATCAGAGTACAACACTTACAACACAGCGGAAATAACAATAGCTATATAATCCTGAAGCCTCCTGCTCAAAGCTCTCAGTATCTGTAAATCCTGACTACTTGACTGCCCATACAAAATTGGGCACCCAAGAGTTTAGGGAAAGCAAAGTAAAATAAACTCTGGGTCAGTCATGTGACTGGTGTGAGTAAACTTAAATCATTTGATTTAACTTCCAAAAATCTTTTGAACCAAAGGATAATCATAAGACCAAACCATACATAAACACGGATGGTTTTTACCTTACGATAACCCAAAATATTTTTCTAAAATGATACTTGTCTGATATTATAATAATGTCTAGATCAAGTAAATAAAAATCTAGCAGAAACGCTTTCATCTCACGTTCTACACATATAATATACAATCAAAACCGCGGGCTCTTATTAGGTAATTGATTTCTAACTATGACAAGGTATGGAACCACCTTCCAATCAATGTACTCTAGAAGCGATACACTGGAGTTCAATAAGAACATCTTGTAACTCAGCCACAAATGACCGACCATTCATTTCTCTTGAATGTTCCGAATATATTATCACTTTACGGTTGGTATACCAACATAACCATTCCCGGGAAACACATAAACGAAATAAGTAACAAATATGTATATTCTCTAGATGGTGACTGTGACGGCCGGCGCCGCACCAACCGACATTTACTCCAAAGGTGCGCTGTACACATGTCCAGTTAGTACGGAACGGGTCGTGAGAAGGAAAAGGAAGAAGGAAATGAACATACAAAGAACCTGTAGAATGTCTCACAGCGCATAGAACAAAATATAATAATAACATACTTGACA
The DNA here is from genome assembly GCA_030737875.1 of Allium sativum. NCBI lineage: Eukaryota > Viridiplantae > Streptophyta > Magnoliopsida > Asparagales > Amaryllidaceae > Allium > Allium sativum. Next base: position 303,869,791 of record CM060912.1, on the reverse strand, counting down.
TAAAACAGGAGAAACAATGCATAAGCTGAAAATCAGAACTAAACATCATAGCAGCGGAAATCCAAAATACAGCTTATTACAACTTTCAAACTGTCTCAAAGCAAAAGAAAGATAAAGGAGGTACACTACTAATGCCCAAGTAGCGACCACCAACGACACAAGGAGAATGTGTATATATATATATATATATATATATATATATATATCATACGTGGAAGCCTCCTGCCCGCCTCCGAATCAGCTACTCGCGCATCACCAGCTAACTTGTCTCTAGTCTGCTCGTGTGAGCACCCAGAGTAATAAGAGGAGACATAAAACTCTGGGTCAGACATAAAGCCTGGTATGAGCGATAAGCATCTAAAGTGAACAATAACAGGTAGACTAAAACATACCTGAACCTGGACCTGCAACCAAAGAGTTAGCACTACATACTGTACAACACTCTAAGGCATCATATCAAACAATATAAAGATACGGAGGTGGGGGAGGTGTGCATGTCATAGGGATGGCAAACAATCAAACATAGCATCCATCCTCACATCTCTCACTCAGTGCGTAAAGCATACGATATTCACCACTTTGATCACCCAACATACCTTGCTACGATCACTTTGCCCCATGAAGTCATAAATGGCTTCACTGCACTGATAACGTAGCCACAAATCCTTTGCTATGTCCACTTTGCCCCATGGAGTCACAAGAACCCCACTGCAATGGCTCATAGCCTTACTAATCCTTACTATGTCCACTCTGCCCCATGGAGTCGCAACGGCCCCACTGCACTGGCTCATAGTCTTACTAATCCTTACTATGTCCACTCTGCCCCATGGAGTCACAATGACCCCACTGCACTGGCTCATAGTCTTACTACGCATCACCTTGCCCCTCAGGTCATAATGACCCTACTGCACTGATAACGTAGTCTCGCTACCATCACTTTTCCCCTCAGGTCATGATGACCCTACTGCACTGATAAGTAGTCCATCATCCATTTTCAGTGGTGAATCGAAGTTATGAACGTCGACAACTCCTTAGCACACGTCCCGCAGCAAAGTCCAACCATGAAGTGAACTCATCGGTTCCCAACTGGATCCTGAGCTCTAACTTCCCATATCGGACTACCTTTGCATCTCGGGTTATTGGTCAATACTGGTCGGATCGGGTCCTCTTCAAGCCATCGGTTCGGGTCGGGTATCCTTCATTGGTTCGGGTCGGGTCTTCTCCTGGTGCGATTCGGGTCGGTTGTCCTCCATCGGTTCGGGTCGGGTGCTTCGTCTCGGGTCGGGTCGGGTGTCATCTCCCCTCCAGCTCGTGCCTCCGTTCCGATCCGTGTCCTCGTCCTTCACTCCGATCCGTTCTCCTCGATCCGATTTGTTCTCCTCGATCCGATTCGTCCTTCTCGATCCGTCCTTCTCGATCCGATCCGTCCTCCTCGATCCGATCCGATCCCAATTCAACTAGCGTGGCCTTCCTTTTTGCCACTTTTCCCAAGTGTTGGGTTCCGATCCGATCGGATTCTTTGCTCAGTTCAACATATCCGATCCGAGCCCTATGTCCGATCCGATCCGAACCCTGCACTATTTTCTGAAACTGTTCCAGCAAGTGTTTACGCCATTCGACGACGTTTTCGACCATTCTAACTATTGAAATCAATCACAAAGCATTTCATACAGTCATAGCAACATGCATAATCAATCGCAAACATCAAAACATCAACATGATAGGTTAAAATGGATCAAACATACCCAAAACCCCATATTTCCCCCTAAGCATGTTTAGGTGAAACTAATGATAGGATTAGCAAAACTTAACCAAATTAACCCAAATTCATATCAGAGATCTAAAACATCATTTAAGAATTTATGAATATTTTTCCCGAATTTATTAGTGTATAAATTCGCTAATTAACACTAATCACTCCTAATTAGCCATAATTAGTGTAAAACTATGCAAATCACTCACCTTAGCCACAAATAAACTAAGATCTGAAATAATTCTCTGATTTGATGTGAATTTCAATGCCAAACAGCAGCTCCTATGTTGCTTTAGTGAAGATCTTCCTTGATTAGGGGTTGCTAAGCTTAATCCTTGACCAAAAGATGATTTGGAGGTGATTTAGAGGTTAGAGGCCATTTTTAGGGTTTCTTGGTGATAAGTGGAGGCTAGAAAACTGAAATGGAATGATGCTCTATCTCATTTCAGCCTTCCCATAACCCTAATCCCGAAATGGGTTATGGGCCTACTCACTAATCACCCGATTTGGCCCGGTTAAGCAGTTTTTCACCCTCCAAACCTTATTTCAGCCATATCTCCCAAATGGTAAGTCCGTTTGGCTATTATGACCACTCTACGGAAAGGTAAACCATCAAACAAATCTAATGGAAGTGGTTTCAGGTCAAAATTCCTTTCCGATCAAAAGTTATGGCCAAAACAGTACAAACTAGGGGCAAAATGGTCATTTAAAAATCGACAAAAATCATGGACATGGAAAATGACTCTAATGGATGTTTCCCAAAGTTACATGACCATACGACTTCATATGGGAAAGAAATAAATATTCTACAATCCTATGATGTGTTGAATACGGGTCGTTACACTCTTCCCCCCTTAAGAAATTTCGCCCCCGAAATTCCCCAATCAAAACACACACAAAAGTCCCGCATGCCTATCAATCATAAAACAACAATCAACCATGCAAAACAAGCAAAACAAGTCTATCCTAGCATGCGGAAAACTAAATTGCAAGGTAAATCTTACCAGGCAAAGAGTTCTGGATATGCCTTCCTAATGCCCTCCTCTGTCTCCCAAGTACAATCATTCTCGTCCTCACCCCACTGAACCTTGACTAGCTTCACCGCCTTCCTTCGAAGTTGCTTCGTATCGTGCCCCACAATACGGATCGGCTTGCGATTCCCAACCGCCTCGGGTTCTACTTCGAAGTCCTCTAACTGATCAGGTGAAATAGTCATATCTGAGTCGTGAACGAACTTCCTTAGTTGGGAAACATGAAATACATTGTGAACTCCCGCCATTTTCTCTGGTAAGCCAACTCTATAGGCCAAATTCCCGACTAGTTCAAGAACAGGGAATGGGCCAACAAATCTTGGTGCCAACTTGCCTCTCCTGCCAAATTGTATCACGCTCTTCAACGGAGAGATCTTGACAAACACCAAGTCACCAACGGAGAATTTCAAGTCTCTTCTCCTCTTATCAGCATAACTCTTCTGCCTATCTTGGGCAGCTTTCATTCGTTGCTGAATGATCTTGATCTTATCGGAAGTTTCCCTCACCACATCTGGTCCAATCACAAACTTCTCACTAGTCTCTATCCAACATGATGGTGAGTTGCACGGTCTTCCGTACAAAGCTTCATATAGAGCCATACCGATACTGGATTGGTAGCTATTATTATATGCAAACTCTACTAGATGCAAATGGTCATCCCATGATCCACCAAAATCCAATATACAAGCTCTCAAGAGGTCTTCCAATATACGATTCACCCTCTCCGTCTGACTGTCGGTCTGAGGATGATATGCGGTACTGAGATATAATCCTGACCCTAAAGCCTCTTGTAAACTCTTCCAAAACCAACTAGTGAACAACGGGTCACGGTCACTCACAATGCTTTTGGGTACTCCATGAAATCTCACTACCCACTTCATATACAATTCTGCCAACTTGGCTGCCGTTCTGGTTGATTTGACTGGTATAAATCTTGCGCTCTTAGTCAATCGATCCACAATTACCCAAACGCTATCATATCCCGATCTAGTCCTTGGTAAACCATCGATGAAATCCATCGAGACTTGCTCCCATTCCCATTCGGGAATTTCTAATGGTTGCAACAACCCACTAGGCTTCTTTTGCTCAGCTTTAACTAGCTGGCAATTCATGCATTTGGATATAAACTTCCCAACGTCTCTTTTCATCCCTTCCCAGTAGTAAGTCTGTCTCATGTCTCGATACATCTTATTACCACGGGGATGTATAGTCAGTTTTGAGTGATGACATTCTCTAAGCACTTCATCTCTCAATCCATTGACATTGGGTACAACTAGCCTTCCATTCTTCCGAAGCCATCCATCTCGATCAAGCCCATACACATTCATCTCCTCATCGATACTCATCTCTAACTTGGAGATGATTTCCAATAGGTTAGGATCGTCCCTTTGGCTGGAACCAATCCGCTCTATCAAAGTGGGTCTGATCGTCAAACTAGCTAGCATGACTGGATCCAATTCGCACTTTGGTCTGAAATCAAACCCCGCGATATACTCCAGTTGCTTCCACTCAAGAAACATTGCCCCTAAGCTGGCATGTCTCCTACTCAAGGCATCGGCTACCGCATTACCTTTCCCAGGTGTGTATGCGATATCAAAATCATACGAAGCCAAGAACTCTAACCATCTTTGCTGACGGAGATTCAGATCTTTCTGAGAGAAGAGATACTTCAACGATTTATGATCGGTAAACAACTGAAACCTTTCTCCCAAGAGATAGTGTCTCCACATCTTCAGCGCAAACACGATCCATGCTAGTTCCAAATCATGGGTAGGATACTTCTTCTCATGCGGCTTTAGCTGTCGACTAGCATAAGCTACAACCTTACCTTCTTGCATCAATACTGCACCCAGTCCGGTACCACAAGCATCCGTGTATACCGTCATCTCTTCATTCCCTTTAGGAATGACTAACACTGGCACACGCGTCAACTTCTCCTTTAGACTCTTGAAGGCATCCCCACACACTTCGTCCCAAACGAAGGACTGATTCTTCTTAGTCAACTGAGTCAACGGTGCTGCTATCTTGGAGAAGTCCTGGATAAACTTACGATAATATCCAGCTAATCCCAAGAAACTTCTTACCTCTGTTGCATTCTTGGGTGTAGGCCAATCCTGTACCGTAGCCACCTTCGCAGGGTCCACGGCAATATCACTCTTTGAAACGACATGACCCAAGAATCTTACTTCACTTCTCCAAAAATGACACTTAGAGAATTTCGCTTTCAATTGGTGTTTCCTGAACACCTCCATCACTATCCTCAAGTGTCCCTTGTGTTCCTCCTCTGTCCTTGAATAAACAAGGATATCATCCACGAACACAAGAACAAACTTATTCAACTGATCTCTGAATACTCGATTCATAAGATCCACAAAATAGGCTGGTGCATTGGTCAACCCAAACGGCATGACCAACCACTCAAAAAATCCAGACGGCGTCCAAAATGCCGTTTTCGGAACACTCTCATCTGCTACTCGAAGCTGATGAAATCCTATCGCGAGGTCCAACTGGGAGAACACTTTGCTCCTTCCAGCTGATCAAACAAATCATCTATACGCGGTAGAGGATACTTATTCTTCCTCGTCACCTTATTCAACTCGCGATAGTCCACACACAAATGAAGGGAACCATCTGCCTTAGTGGCAAACACAACTGGTGCTCCCCACTCGGAGACACTCCTTCTAATAAATCCCTTCTTCAAAAGATTGCTGACTTTCACCCCGAGCTCTCGTTGCTCCCTTGGTGCCATACGACGAAGTGGCATCACTATAGGTCTGGCATCTTTCACTAAATCAATACGGAACTCAATCTCTCGGTGTGGTGGAAGCCCGGTCACCTCCTCGAAGACGTCCGGATACTGGCCAACCACGGGCACATCTGACAACTCATCCTGCGGGATGTCGAGGGAATTTACAAAACTAGCCATAACCCCATCACTAGGTAGACTACCAAACACTACCCTCCGCCCATCATCCGCCCTTACTCTCACCAAAAAGCCCTCACAGTCTACCACCACCCCGTATCTTTGGAGCCAATCGACTCCCAATATAATGCCATACCCAGCAAAGCCCAAAACAAAGCAATCACATACAAACATACATCCATGACTCGATAAGACCAAATTCCTGCAAATCATACCAAGGCTAGTCGAACCACCAATCGGGTTCGTCACAACTAATGGTCTATCGACTATCTCGGGTTCCAGTCCCAACCTATCTACCAGGTCACTAGATATGAAGGAACGGGAAGCCCCAGTATCAAACAAAACTCGAACTGGTACATCATAAATAGAAAGCATACCTTGAATAACAACATTCTTTCCTTTCTCCGCCGCAGTTGGGGCATTCGACGAAGAAGGAACAGCATCAAGAGCATATGCTTTCACAATCTGCTTCTCCTTAAGAGGTGGCAGACACTTATCCTTCTGATGTCCCACTTGACCACAGTTGTAGCACTTTCTTTCCGCTGGCTTGGCCCGACATTCTTTAGCATAATGGCCCTTCTTTCCACAGCTGAAGCACTCAACATCCTTCTTGCTCTTTTTCTGGCCACTCTTAGATTGGTCCTGCTTCCTCTTATTCTGAGAATTATTCTTGCCTCCACCGCCTGCTTGCGGCTTTGGCCCTTCTGCAGATGCAGCCTCAGTCTTTGACTTAGGGTAAAGACTTTATGATCTCAAAGCTTTCCCCACAATCGATTCAAAAGTCTCATCGATGTGGTTGATAAGCCTTTCCCCCAAGTATCCATCCAAACCAGTAATGAACTTCTCATTCTTCTTTTTAGGAGTATCAATGAGAGACAGTCCATACTTCGACAAAGTGTTGAACTCAGCAATATAATCGGAAACCGCCCTTCCGTTCTGCTTGAGTTCCAAGAACCTCTTGAACAACACTGACTTCTAGGCAGCTGGAATGAACTTCTCGCTAAAGCGAGCCTTGAACAGAACCCAAGTAACCTGGTCCTCTGGAGTAGCTGTTCTAATGGCATTCCACCAATTCATCGCTCGCCCTTGCAGCCGACGAGATGCTAGCCTTCTCTTCATCGCATCCTCAAGACCCAAGTCATCGAAGATACGATCACAGCTATCCATCCAATCTTGAACATCTGTGGCTGACTCCGTTCCGTGGAACGGCTTCCCACCAAGGTTAGTGTAATCCTTGCACAACTTGGCGAAATCGATCATAGGCGCCTGCACTACTGGGCCAACACCAACTCCGGGATTGGGAACTGCCCCTTGCACTTCTCTAAGCATGTCTCTCATGAGGTTAGTAAACATCACCCTCATGTCAGCGGCATTCCCTTGGTTGGTCCCTCTACCAGCACCCCTCGTGCCTCGGCTCACCGTCAATCTAAAAAAGGGAAACGATTAACGACCCCATAGTGGTGCTAGTGCAGTGCGACTTCATTCTTATACTACTAATAGTATATATATATATATATATATATATATATATATAGCTTTTGAAAACCAAAGTAATCACAAATACGCGCTCTCATATACGTACTAACTCTCCCTAGTGTCTTTCCCTAGGTTAACTACGCAACCTAAAGCTCTGATACCAAGTGTGACGGCCCGCCCCGCACCAACCGACATTTACTCCAAAGGTGCGCTGTACACATGTCCAGTTAGTACGGAACGGGTCGTGAGAAGGAAAAGGAAGAAGGAAATGAACATACAAAGAACCTGTAGAATGTCTCACAGCGCATAGAACAAAATATAATAATAACATACTTGACATAAAACAGAAGAAACAGTGCATAAGCTGAAAATCAGAACTAAACATCATAGCAGCGGAAATCCAAAATACAGCTTATTACAACTTTCAAACTGTCTCAAAGCAAAAGAAAGATAAAGGAGGTACACTACTAATGCCCAAGTAGCGACCACCAACGACACAGGGAGAATGTGTGTTTATATATATATATATATATATATATATATATATATATATATATATATATATATCATACGTGGAAGCCTCCTGCCCGCCTCCGAATCAGCTACTCGCGCATCACCAGCTAACCTGTCTCTAGTCTGCTCGTGTGAGCACCCAGAGTAATAAGAGGAGACATAAAACTCTGGATCAGACATAAAGCCTGGTATGAGCGATAAGCATCTAAAGTGAACAATAACAGGTAGACTAAAACATACCTGAACCTGGACCTGCAACCAAAGAGTTAGCACTACATACGGTACAACACTCTAAGGCATCATATTAAACAATATAAAGATACGGAGGTGGGGGAGGTGTGCATGTCATAGGGATGGCAAACAATCAAACATAGCATCCATCCTCACATCTCTCACTCAGTGTGTAAAGCATACGATATTCACCACTTCGATCACCCAACATACCTTGCTACGATCACTTTGCCCCATGAAGTCATAAATGACTTCACTGCACTGATAACGTAGCCACAAATCCTTTGCTATGTCCACTTTGCCCCATGGAGTCACAAGAACCCCACTGCACTGGCTCATAGACTTACTAATCCTTACTATGTCCACTCTTCCCCATGGAGTCGCAACGACCCCACTGCACTGGCTCATAGTCTTACTAATCCTTACTATGTCCACTCTGCCCCATGGAGTCACAATGACCCCACTGCACTGGCTCATAGTCTTACTACGCATCACCTTGCCCCTCGGGTCATAATGACCCTACTGCACTGATAACGTAGTCTCGCTACCATCACTTTGCCCCTCAGGTCATGATGACCCTACTGCACTGATAAGTAGCCCATCATCCATTTTCAGTGGTGAATCGAAGTTATGAACGTCGACAACTCCTTAGCACCCGTCCCGCAGCAAAGTCCAACCATGAAGTGAACTCATCAGTTCCCAACTGGATCTTGAGCTCTAACTTCCCATATCGGACTACCTTTGCATCTCGGGTTATTAGTCAATACTGGTCGGATCGGGTCCTCTTCAAGCCATCGGTTCGGGTCGGGTATCCTTCGTTGGTTCGGGTCGGGTCTTCTCCTGGTGCGGTTCGGGTCGGTTGTCCTCCATCGGTTCGGGTCGGGTGCTTCGTCTCGGGTCGGGTCGGGTGTCATCTCCCCTCCAGCTCGTGCCTCCGTTCCGATCGTGTCCTCGTCCTTCACTCCGATCCATTCTCCTCGATCTGATTCGTCCTCCTCGATCTGATTCGTCTTTCTCGATCCGATCTGTCCTTCTCGATCCGATCCATCCTCCTCGATCCGATCCGATCCCAGATCAGCTAGCGTGGCCTTCCTTTTTGCCACTTTCCCAAGTGTTGGTTTCCGATCCGATCGGATTCTTTGCTCAGTTCAACATATCCGATCCGAGCACTATGTCCGATCCGATCCGAAACCTGCACTATTTTCTGAAACTGTTCCAGCAAGTGTTTACGCCATTCGACGACGTTTTCGATCATTCTAACTATTGAAATCAATCACAAAACATTTCATACAGTCATAGCAACATGCACAATCAACCACAAACATCAAAACATCAACATGATAGGTTAAAATGGATCAAACATACCCAAAACCCCATATTTCCCCCTAAGCATGTTTAGGTGAAACTAATGATAGGATTAGCAAAACTTAACCAAATTAACCCAAATTCATATAAGAGGTCTAAAACATCATTTAAGAATTTATGAACATTTTTCCCGAATTTATTAGTGTATAAATTCGCTGATTAACACTAATCACTCCTAATTAGCCATAATTAGTGTAAAACTATGCAAATCACTCACCTTAGCCACAAATAAACTAAGATCTAAAATAATTCTCTGATTTGATGTGAATTTCAATGCCAAACAGCAGCTCTTATGTTGCTTTAGTGAAGATCTTCCTTGATTAGGGGTTGCTAAGCTTAATCCTTGACCAAAAGATGATTTGGAGGTGATTTAGAGGTTAGAGGTCATTTTTAGGGTTTCTTGGTGATAAGTGGAGGCTAGAAAACTGAAATGGAATGATCCTCTATCTCATTTCAGCCTTCCCATAACCCTAATCCCGAAATGGGTTATGGGCCTACTCACTAATCACCCGATTTGGCCCGGTTAAGCAGTTTTTCACCCTCCAAACCTTATTTCAGCCATATCTCCCAAACGGTAAGCCCGTTTGGCTGTTATGACCACTCTACGGAAAGGTAAACCATCAAACAAATCTAATGGAAGTGGTTTCAGGTCAAAATTCCTTTCCAATCAAAAGTTATGGCCAAAACAGTACAAACTAGGGGCAAAATGGGCATTTAAAAATCGACAAAAATCATGGACATGGAAAATGACTCTATTGGATGTTTCCCAAAGTTACATGACCATACGACTTCATATGGGAAAGAAATAAATATTCTACAATCCTATGATGTGTAGAATACGGGTCGTTACAGTGACAATATACCCTAATTGGGCGCGGCCCACTTAGCCATGCTGCCTGCCCGATTTCTGTCATTTTCCAGTTGATGAGGCTAGAGGTCATAACGTATCTTTTAACAGATCACTCTTTTAATTACTTTGAATGCCACATCGTCGTACCCGTCAAATCACAAATTGATTTCCCCAAAAATACCACGGGTATAAGCTAAGAGAAACGAATTCCTCCGCCACCAGTGTAAATACGTTTGAAACGATCAACTTATGCGATTTGCCATACATACTCCATCAGACATTCGTCCATTCAAGTTGTCGTGTGACTGGACAACCCGAAGGCACTATTCTATAAACAGGACAACCCTTGCATAACTCCGTTTTTAATTATCTTCATCATATTTGATTTGCAAAGCTAATGCCATACGGAGTGGTTTTCAGATAATATATTTGATCCCGGTCTCCGCGTATTGACAACGGAAATGGTCAAAAACTTTGATAGTCGGTGATTTAACTATCAAAGAAAAACATGTGTGCAAACAACGATATTATTTCCAGATGGAAATTCAATCGATCAATCATCAATCAACATTTATTCATTTCCCCATTTCTCGTTTCCAAATATTCATCAAATCCTTAATTTCTAATTTTAGAAAATATACGTTATTAACTTTGGAAAACGTTTCCATTTCTGATTCACGCATCATAATCTTTTCACAAATATCTATCTCTAACTATAAACTAGTAAGAGAACAACCCCCTATGTGTTAGCCCCAAAGGCCGAAACTAACATCAGATCAATACCCAAAAAGCCATTCACCTCAACTAATTTCCAGTTACTTTCTAATTTCAGTAATTCCATTCAAATTCCTAATTCAAACCCCAAATTCCTTTGTAATATTTTATTTGCAAAATATTTACTTTAAATCAATATCATGTTACACCCGTGTGCGAAGCACGGGTCTAAACCTTCCTAATGAAAAAATCTCCTTTTATAAAACTCTATTCATTTTCCAAATATTTCCCTTTTATAGTTCTATTTACTTTCTAAATCAATATCCCTTTTATAATTCTATTTATTTTTTTAAATATTTCCTTTTATAAAAATTCTATTTATTTTCTAAATAAATATTCCCTTATTATATTCCTTTTATAAAAATTCTATTCATTTTATATAAATCATTTTTATATAATTCTATTCATTTTATATAAATATTTCGTTTTCATATTCACTTTGAAATTTCCTTTTTACATTAAAGTATTTCATATGGTGTTTAAAATACCAAATAACATGACCAGTGTCATCATAATCAATCACAGATTATATATCACATCATATATCACAGCATATGAAAACAAACAATATTATAATTATTGAGGAATCCAGTTGGATCCCTCCAACCTATCTCCCTGCATCCACAGATGTTAAACAATATAAATAACATCGATTTCATTTCAATATGAAATATTCTGATAAACAGAATCAATATTTGATTATCGATTTATATATATATATCATTATCTATAATTTCAAACAATACATCAACAATTCAACCAAACAATCAACACACAACAATCGATCATCATTTATCAATATTAGATTATATTTATAAAAATTTGAACTACACAGAGTTAGTGAGATTTACTCACATTGGACGATCATCGTTAAATAATGATAATTGTCGATTGATTCAGACAGACGTTTTATTTTGCAATAAATTGTAATGATCTTCAATTCACTTCCCGTCAATTCCATTCTGTAGCCACCGTCCATACGATCCCAATGGATCTTGTTTTGTCAGATTCTGATATCGTATGATAAAGTTATGCTATTGCGAAGTTAATATATATTTAAATCTAATTTAAACTAAATTGATTATCATATTTGGGCTTGACCAAAATAGTCGGCCCTACTGCTCAATAAGAAAACCCAACCCGCTCCACATACTCTCTTCTTCCCCATCCTAAAACTCACGCAGCTGCTCCAAGGCCATAGCCGACTTCTGCTTCGTCCTTTTCTCCACTAACACTTCATAAATCCTCAAACAAGAATAACCAAACTCCATTACTTCAAAATCTCCACAAAGCCATACCATTCTTGCACAGCTCATTCGTCTTCCCTGTTTCACTAACACGCGCAACCTGTAGCGGCATCTCCCTACCATACCTCCCTCTCCGTATTACATAAATTCAATTAAAAATCATCCAACAACTTCTCTTGAAAATCTCCATCTGCTCCTACCATTCACCCCGAGTTTGAACTCCACATATGAAGCGCGACTTCCAGCATACTCGCCCATGTACTATAATTCCATCGACGTAAAAATTCACGAATTCCCTAAAAAAATTACAATGAGATTTTATTTGATCTCCTGAGCACCAATACGCAACTCAAAACTAGAATCAACACTTAAAATACTAGAAATCATGAACCCTAGCTCGTGCTGTCCATTTCTGAGCATCAGGAATTTGCTGTGCAAACCATGAAATCGACATCATCTTCAAGCCCCATCCAATACGATCTCAAATATGTTTGTTTGAGAATTTATAGGATTTTATTTTGATTTTGAATCTCCCATTTTTATTGTTGATCTTGCTTTCGGTAGTTGCTGCTTGTTTTTAACTATTGGAAAAATTAGGTTAGGGTTTGGGCTGTAACGGGGTACTTATAGAATTGGTATATTATTTTTATATTCGAATATTTCCAATATAATAAGGTGTCACTATTTGTATTTGACTTCTAAAAAACTCTATGATCACACATGACATCCAAAAGTCATGAAAATGGACATACAGCTAGAGTTTGACATTACGGATCCAACGAAACTGGTTTCGTCGAATTCCGACTCTGTTTGCTCACATAGCGTATTTTTAACCGTCAAAATATCGACAGTTTTTCACATTTAAATTCCGCACGGCCACATGCTGACTCCAAAAATCACGGAAATTGAAATCTAGCAAAAATTTAATATTACGGATCCAACAAAATTAGTTTCATCGAAAACGGAGGTCATTTGCAAAACTGGCTATTTTTAAAGCTCTAAATAACCCATTTAAATATATAAATATATTTAAAAATAATTAAATTAAACATTTAAAAATAAATATTATCGTATATATTCACAATCGAATATCATACAGCTTCAGAATATTCCTATATGAATTTCTAACTCGATATTTCAAATCTCAATATAAATCGATTTCGATTTAAAAATGGAATTCCTTTTTAAAATATAAATAAATCGTTATAAATTATGAAGGAATTCCATAACGACTTTTCTAAAATTTGATTTGGACATAAATCAAAATCTACATAATGAAATCCCGATTTGTTCTCTTCTAATAGAAAAATATACTTCACCAGCTCCGTACGTTTCTTATTTCACCGAGATCCGATTTAAAACGGATTCTGTATGTTCAATTGAAGTTCGAATCGCCAAATAGCGAACTGCCGCGCCATTTCGAGCTCGTTTATAATTATAATATAAATTATACGTTCAATTGTCGTTCATATAATATATTCGTTATTCTAAATTAAAATCTAAGCTGAATTAAATATTTTAAATTGTCTAGTTCACACTATATTGTCAATTCACTATTTCCGACTATTTCAGAATTAAATATATTATTCTATTATTTATAATAATTAAATGTTCAATATTATTTAATTAAACAACTATTAAAATTTCTAAACCACTATTTAAATAATTAAATTAATTAATTATAATACCATAAAAATACGGGACATTACACCATTATTAAGCAACGTTAATTTAAAATTAACACTTTAACATCTTATCTCATTTTATAAACTTTGTTTATATAACTCCGCTTTAATCTAACTCTTTAATTCCCAATGTTCCTTTTACTTAATTCAAATATTAAGTAAACATTTCATTTAAGCTATCGTATTCGCTTAAAAATCTATTTTATAACTTTGTTACAAAAACTTGGGTTTTAAATATAAAACCCATTCATAACTCTTTTCATAATTCTGTTTCACTCGATTTAATTTCATAAATGAATTTCATTTAAATAGCACTTCTTGAATTATTATTAATTAAAATAATAATTTACTTCAATCATTAACTACTATAGAAGTAATTAATTTCTTTATTAACTAAAATAAATAGTAAATTCCTATTTTAAAATCTAAAACAAATATTCATTAATCTATTTTCATCAGATTAATTGGCACAAACTAATTTAATTTAGTAATCAATTTCAGTTAAAGCAGTTGGCTTGGTCAACTCTAAAATATAATTAACTCGTTGATCCACTCTAACTCATCTCTTTGTTTAAATTAATTTATAATATAACTAATTTAAATAATCCCATCACTTCGATTATTATTAAATAAATAATAATCAATTCAATATAATCCCATTTTACTTATTACTTAAAACAATTCATCTCAGTTATTAATCGTTACATTTATCCTTGCTCCCCGTAATATAAAAATTAGTTTTATAAATCATTTAACAATTACGATGAGGCACGTGCTTCGCACACGGTATATTTTTGGTACAAAAAATGGTATTTGTGGTTTAAACGATCAATATATGTGTATGCTTCGCACACGTTATATTTGTGATACAAAAATGGTATTTGTGGTTAAAATGATCAATATATGCGTGTGCTTCGCACACAGTATATTTTTGATGCAAAAGTGGTAATTGTGGTTAAAACAATCAATATATGTGTGTGCTTTGCACATGGTATATTTTTCTTATTATAAACTTTATTTAAAAGAATATATTTAAAAATCTATATTTAGTTATAAAATAAATTTTATAACTTCATTTCTATCGATTCACCTAACAGTAAATCAATTTTTATAAAATGATTATAATTTAGGCCATCTACTTCCAGTTCCTCCACCAATATTTCTTATTGGTTAATATCAAGGGTTCAACAATAATCCGTAATCAATCCATTATCCAATCAGGTTGGTTAAACAGTGCATGTGATATAACATGAAAATAAATAATAAATTTGAGGAATACGGTTGGATCCCTCCAACCTGTTCTTCCATGTTTTCAATATGACAATCTATAATAAACATCAATAGTTAATTCAACTGATAGTCGTTAACTGACAACAATTCAAGCATCCAATTAAATTTAATACGTTTATATTATAATAAACGTAACCAACAAGGTAAGTTACCTCCATTGAAAATAATCGTTAAAAATTAACGATTGGTTTGATTAAATTAAACGAACGCTTAATTTAAATCAATTATTTCAGTATGTATGCAAACAACCATCAAATCATTCAACAACTAGCAAACCAAGCACACAAATATTTAAACCCGACTTATATAAATATAAGTGGGGTAACTGAGTGAGTTTAACTCGGCTTGATTCCACTTATCATTGAAATGGCTGGTTTTAATTAAATTAAACAGGTGTTTAATTTAATTAAAAACCCCAGTTGATTCTAATTACATCCAATTTTGTTTCATGATGTACTGTTCGTCAACGCGATTCCAACGGCACCATGTTTGTCTGATTCTGTAAATATATGATCATGTAATTAATATTTTAATCTAACACTAATTTAATTAATAATTAAATTCCTAATTATATTTTAAACCTTAACTAATTTAATTAAATTTTAATTAAAGTCAATTAATTACGTTTTCCTCATTTCATTCATAACAAAAAGATCATGGCTCCAGCAATTCTCTCATCCCATTGTTCCATTGTTTTTAACAGCCAAAACAGATGCCTTCGTTTCCAACCCAATAAACCGTGCTCCAAACAATTTCTGACAGACCATTTCCCTGGGTGTCTTTTGTTTTTAAATCCTCTTCATGGTTTCTACTTCTTGTCATATCCCTTTATGCTTCTGAACCCAAACTGTTGTTGTAGTCTCCTCCGTCGCACCCGTTCCTGATCATATACGAATGGATTAACAACAATCTTGCTTAATGTAATCTAATTAACCCATTAAATCTTAATTAAAATTAATTTAAACCTTATAACGTTAACACTTCTATCAGGAAAAAATAACGGGCAACGTCTTTTGCATCTTTGTTTTGCTTGCTTTCAGGTCCTGTTTACATATACACATTTTATTGTACACAATTTAGTTAAAAATTAACTTATTAATTCTAAAATTTATATTTAAATAGTTACGTTGGTTTAACAACATGTGGCTCAACTCCTTCCTGCTATTTCTTTTCCCCGACATACTGTTGCCTTCCTCCTTTGGTATACGCGACTATCCCTAACCAACGCATGACTATAATTAAACTCAGAATTCTCCACTACAACAAAAACACCATATTACAACTTTAATTTTACAACTGTGCGAAAAGCACAGTTGTAATAAATGCTTTTTTACAACTGTTCAAAACTCACTGTTGTAATAAATATTTTTTACAACTGTGAAAAATCACTGTTGTAATAAACATATATATCACAACTTTTCTTTTTTGTCTGTTGTAATAACTAATATATACTAATTAATTTCTGATAATTAATAGTTAAATTAGAAAGTTGTTTAAACTTATTTTTAGTAACTCTTTTTTCTATTTCTTGTATTAGAGACCTATTAAATATTAATAACAACTTATATTTAATAATTAGTAATATTAACATTTAAGAATAATTCATATTCAATAATAATTTTACAAATTAATACCAATTACTATTAATTACTATTAGATTAGATAAAAACCGGTTAATTGATGATTAATAAATAAATCGGTTGTGATATGTACATGATGAATATGGGAAATTGTGCATGATTAAAATGGTGAATAAACACGCACATTTGTTTGTATATTGTGTATGTGACATGGAAAATTTGTTTAAGTGTTATGATTTGGGGCTTAAGTGTTATAAGGGTTAACGTTAAATCTAAGGGCAAAATGGGTATTGGCAATGGTGAAACTCTAGCCCTATGAATCAAAGTAAATAAAAGAAAATAGGCCGTAGGTTTCCATTTCATTCTCTCGTACTAAAAAAAAGGAAACTTTAAAAAAATAGCGAAAGCCCTAGAAACAAAATTGGGGAAAATCAGCAATTGATCATCTCGCACCAAAGCGATGGTGGATACGTGAAGGAGACGAGTTCTAGTTGTGATGCAGCAACGGATCTAAGGGATTCAAAGGCCAAGATCGAGATCTAGAAGTATGAAATCGTGAATAAAATCGTCGGTGAGTGTATTTTCTCTTTTTCGGCAATAAGTCCTTTTTATAGGCACCTATTCGTTTCACTGCATGATTATCCTGAGTAAATATATATATATATATTGGTTATGTGATTTATGTGTTGCTTTTGGGTTATTTCTGTGGATCAATGCTATTTTGGTTTGGATAACATGTTTATTGATCTGCATAACAATACTGCTGCGGCTAGGGTTTACATGTCCCATAATAACCCTGATTAGAACATACCCCACTTACGAATCTGATGAATATTAGTGAAGTAAATATTCAATAAAAACGATACCATAAGTCCAGCAAGATTTCCAAAATGGGGCTACTGTGGATTATGTCATGAAATCCCATATTTAGTTGAACATTATGATAGGCCGGATTAAATTAAAAGGATTGGTTACTACTGTGTTATAATTTTGATTTGCATACTTACTAGTGAGATATAATTTGGTATATGTTTGAATTATATTTTTAGTCATGGTTTATGGAATCCATTGAATAATGTGCAAATATTTGTGATGTGTGTTCATATTGAATGCCTGGTTTTGGTGGCTCGTCTGGGGTATACTTATGTCAACTAATGTTAATACACATGGGGTTCTGGAATCAAATACGTATGAATATATGGAGGAAAATGCATATACATATATACATTAGAAAGACCAGATGTAGACTGAACGAAAACCTATATGTATATATGCATGATAATGTATATTTTAGAAATGATCTACAAGATGACTTTGTAACCAAGTGGACGTATATATGTGCATTGAAATGTGTATATATATATGTATGAAAGAATATCACATATAATAAATAGGTTGACTGATCATTAGAAACTGATATAAGTGTTTGACAGTATTTTTGTTACAGCTGGTGAAATGGTGGCCTATTGATTTGGTACATATAGATACATGGGCAGAGTACCTATAAATTGATATGAAACCAGTATAAATATAGGATAAACTGAAAATGATTGGTCGTTACTGTATGTTTGGCTTTGGATGCTTGGCTTAAACATGAATGTTTTGTTGTGCAGCTTGGACCGACTTCAGATTTAAGTATGAAGTTGTTTAAATGATATGATATATAAAACGACTCGGATGCATTCATAATATGACTGATATGAAGAAAACACTATTGGTTATTGCATATATGTTGGTTAATCACAAGCTACCTTTACTGTGTTGATAATCTGATACACGTTGTTTAGTCAATTTCAATGCATATGCATATTTTGTAAATGAATATGTCCTGCTATGCATTTGTTTAGTTAATTTCATGTACATGCATATTATAAGTGAACACTTAACCTGTTATAACACTGTAGGCAGTCTTAACATGTTTATTTAGAATGGCTCGGATTAAACTTTAAAATATTAACAGTACACTCTGAACACCATACACTATGAAATACACTCATACCAGACGTGTTATGTCTGACCCTGTTGATTGCCCATGCAATCTCTGGGGTGTCTCATTCAAACGAGATAGTCCGGGGTATTGTTTATAGGTAGGGGTGCTCATTTTGGCTGTAAAATGGGCTAACATCGGACTGTAGATGCAGTACTAGATGCACTTAAAGTTTTGTATGAATTCAGTTAGGAACTACAATGTATATAGCAAAAACACTGGTAGTCATTAAGATTGTTACGGTGTATTTTTATGTGTTTTCTGAGTATTATATGTATTGTTGTAGACTGTTTTGTAAGTTACAAAGTAACTAAGTCGGTGGAAAAGCTTGTATATTTCTAAATTGTAAATTGATTTAAATGTTTGCATGTATACAGTTGTGTAAAAGTAAATAATCAATTTTGTGTTTTGTCAAATTGGTGAGGACTAAAACTGATGTATTTAGACTGTTTTGACTGTCGCATAATAGTGCATAATATGTTTATTCCTGTGTTGCCAAAATGGGAATAGCGTATAAATTAATGCATGTATGTGTCCACTTTGCCTCACAGTGTGAGTACAGTAAAAAGTATGGATGTGCGTCTAGACAGTAAAAAGTATGGTTTCATTTTTGTCTGGACAAAAATAGTAAACATTAACATCAAAAATCAATAGTAATAATTATGCTTTTTGCAGATGGAAGAGGGCCTGTAAATCCCAAAGGTTTACGATACTACAACGATCTGACTGATGCACTTGTTAGCTATGGTATTAACGGCGGGAATTTTCAAGTAATCCAGTCTCTTTGAAATTTGTAAATTAGAATAAGAGATTTCAATACTTGTAGGTATTGAGCCTCATGTTACATTGTATCACTTTAATCTTCCACAAGCATTACAAGTTGAGTATGAAGGTCTCACAAGCCAAAGGATCATGTAAATTTCCGGTTCTTACAAAAATCATAGCACTTGTTGAAGATTTTGAATTATTGTTTGCAATACAATGGTGTTGTCTAAAACTTATTGTTTGTAATGCTGAATATTTGAGTATTTTAATAAATTAGTTTGCAAATAACTGTAATATCGGATTTGTTCATGGAGTATTGCTATATTTAATGTAATGTTCTTTTCAGTTGCAAAAGATGTGCATTTTTTTTAAAACTCAAATGTCAATCACAATGGTGCATAACAGTTGTAGTAGATTTTATTACAACGGTGCAAAACTGTTGTAATAAAGTTTATTATAACGGTGGAAAAAAGTTGTAAAATATACATATTACAACGGTGGTGCAACAGTGCAAAAAAGTTGTAAAAGATATTAGTCTATTACAACTTCTTAATACACGACGGTTTGTCCACCGTTGTAAAATGTTAAAACGGTGTTCCACCGTTGTAATAGTGTCATTTTGTATTAACTAATTAATATTAGTTATAACTTAATTAATTCACATAAGATTTCTAGGCCATTTATTACTTTGTTAACACCTCTTCTGCAGTTCGAAAATCACGACACCACTACCCTTTGTAACGACCCGCATTCTACGCATCGAAGGATCGTAGAATATTTACTTCTTTCTCATATGAAGTCGTATGGTCATGTAACTTTGGGGAACGACTATTAGGGTCATTTCCCATGTTCATGATTTTTACCGATTTTTAAATGACCGTTTTGCCCCTAGCTGATCTTGTTTTGGCCATAACTTTTGATTGGTAAGGAGTTTCGACCTGAAACCACTTCCATTAATCCGAATGATGGTTTACCTTTCCGTAGAGTGGTCACCTTAGCCAAACGGGCTCACTGTTTGGGAAATATGGCTGAAACAAAGTTTAGAAGGTGAAAAACAGCTTAATCGGGCCTAATTAATGTGATTAGCTAAAGGGCCCATAATCCACTTCAGGATTAGGGTTATGGGGAGGCTGAGAACAGTAGGAAAACGAATTTTATTTCATTTTTCAGCCGCCTAAAACATTTCTCTAACCTAGCCATGCCCTTCACCTTCTAATTTCATCCCAAATCGCTCTCTAATCAAGTTTTAGCCTAATCTACGTCAAATCAAGGAGAAATAGCACCAAATCAGAGTTGGAGCTACTGTGTTACACAGAGATTCAACCCAAATTAGTGGAGTTTCAGTTTTGAAAGTTTTATTTGTGGCTAAGGTGAGTGATCTGCTTAGTTTCTCACTAATTACGGTTGATTAGGGGTAATTAGTGTTAATTAGCGAAATTATGGCTCAGAAAAAAAAATTGTAAAATTCTAAAACATCATTTTATGCCTCTGTTAGAAATTTGGGTTAGTTTGGTTAAGTTTTGTTAATCCTACTGTTAGCTGTGCTTAAACATGATTAAGGAGAAAATATGGGTTTTGGGTAGGTTTGATCCATCTTTAACTTTTTGAAATTGTTGTTTAGGTGTTTGTGGTTGATTTTACATGTTGCTATGACTCTTTGGAATGCTTTATGTTTGATTAGAAGAGTTAGAATGGTGAAAACGCCGTCTATGGTGTAAAATAGCTTGCTGGAGAGGTGAAGGAATCTAGATCGGATCGGTGAAGGAAGATCGGGTCGGGTCGCTTAGCCCACCCACGAGCCGCCTAACATATCCGAACTGAAGCTTACACCACAAAGCATCTTCCTCAAACACACTTGTGAAGTGTGTGTCTCGAACCGCTCGTAAATATAGTGCCCTGATCCGAACCGCCTGGATGAAGCTGTCATGAATCGCTAGGAGGGGAAATCCATGAGCCGATCCCAAATAGATGGAGGAATTTGACCCGATTCGAAAGGGGGTCACGAACGGGGTCCCACGAACCAAAGCTCAGCCCGAACCTAAGGGAGGACGATCCGATCAGGAAGGTGCATCACGACCTGAACTGGGTTGTTGATCATGACCCAAGCCAAATGGGGTGTCACGTCTCGTACCACATGTGCATCACGACCGAACCAAACCGAGGACGAGGGGAAAATCAAAACCCGAGATGCAAAGATAGTCCAAATGGGAAGTTTGTACTCAGGATCCAGTTGGGAACTAACGAGTTAACTTCATGATTGGACTTTGCTGCGGGACGTGTGCTAAGGTATTATCGACGTCCATAACTTTGATTCACCACCAAGACGGATGTTAGGCTACGGATCAGTGCAGTAGGGTAGTTACTACTCCATGGGCCAGAGTGATCATAACATGGCTATGAGCCAGTGCAGTGGAATCATCATGACTTCATGGGGTAGAGTGGACATAACAAGGACTAATGGCTATGGATCGGTGCAGTGGAATCGCCATGACTCCATGGGGGCAGAGTGATTATAGTAAGGATTTGGGTTATCATAGTGGTGGATATCGCATGTTTTACGCACTGAGTGAGAAATGTGAGGATGGTTGCTATGCTTGATTGTTTGCCATCTTATGACATACATACCCCCACCCCCGTTATCTTTACACCATATGTTAGTGTCACCTTAGAGTATTGTACATCCTGTTGTTCTAACTCTTTGGTTGCAAGCCCAGGTTCAGGTATGGCTTAGTATACCTGTTATTGTTCTTTTTTTGCTGCTTATCGCTTATACCAGACTTTTGTCTGACCCAGAGTTTTATGTCACTTCTTATTACTCTTGATGCTCTTAAACGGGCAGACTAGAGACAAGTTAGGTGGTATGCACGAGTAGCTGTACCGGAGACGAGCATGAGGCTTCCACGTATGATATATATATATATATATATATATATATATATATATATATAGATATTCTCCCTGTGTCGCTGCTGGTCACTACTTTGGGCATTAGTAGTGTACCTTTCTTATTTTGTTTAGAGAGTTGAAAATTTGTAATAATGATTATGTGGAAAATAAGCTGTATTTTGAATTTTCCGCTGCTATCATGGTTTAGTTTTCAGCTTATGCACTGTCTCGCCTGTTTTATGTCAAGTATGTTATTATTATATTTTATTCCATGCACTATGAGATATTCTACAGGTTCCTTGCTAGTTCAAGTTCCCTTCTTTTCCTTTCTTTGGCGACCGTCCCGTGCTGGTTGGACATCAGCACAGTGCACTTTCATTGGAAATGTCGGCTGATGCGGGGCGGGCCGTCACATTTGGTATCAGAGCCGGGTTGCGTAGTTAACCTAGGGAAGACACCAGAGAGAGACAGTGCGTATATGAGAGCGCGTATTTGTGATATTTTGGTTTTCAAAAGTTATATATATATATATATATACTATGAGTATATTTAAGAATGAAGTCGCGTTGCAATGGCACCAGTAAAGAGATGGTTGATCGTTTTATCCTTACAGATTGAACGATGAGCCAATATACTGGGGGTACTGGTAGAGGAGCTAATAATTGGAATGCTCCTGATATGAGGACGATGTTCACTGACTTCATGAGAGAGATGCTTAGAAATGTGCAAGGAGCAGTTCCCAATGCTGCAAATGGTGGTGGTGCAATAGTGCAGGCGCCTAGAGCCGATTTCGCCAAGCTTTGCAAGGATTACACTAGTCTTGGTGGGAAGCTGTTCCATGGAACGAAATCGGCTACAGAAGTTCAGGATTGGTTGGATAGCTGTGTGCGTATCTTCGAAGACTTGAGTATCGAGGATGCGATGAAGAGAAAGCTAGCATCCCGTCAGCTGCAAGGACGGGCGATGAATTGGTGGAATGCTATTAAGGCAGCTACTCCGGAGGATCAAGTTACATGGGATCAGTTTAAGGCCCAATTTAGTGAAAAGTTTATCCCAGCTGCTCAAAAGTCAGAGTTGTTTAGGAAGTTCTTGGAGCTTAAGCAGAATGGTAGGGAAGTCTCGGAGTATATCGCTGAGTTCGATACTTTATCGAAGTATGGATTATCTCTTATCGACACCCCAAGAAGAAGAATGAGAAGTTCATAACAGGCTTAGATCGGTAGTTGGGGGAAAGTCTTATAAACCATATCGATGAGACGTTTGAATAAATTGTGGAGAAAGCTTTGAGATCAGAGAGTCTATAACCTAAGTCGAAGACTGAGGTTGCATCTGTAGAGGAGCCAAAACCGCAAGCAAGCGGTGGAGGCAAGAATGGTTCTCAGAATAAGAGAAAACAAAATCAGACCAAAGATGGCCAGAAGAAAAAGAATAAGAAATTTGTGGAGTGCTTTAGCTATGGCAAGAATGGCCATTATGCTAAAGAATGTCGAGCGAAGCCAACGGAAAGGAAGTGCTTCAACTGCGACCAAGTGGGACATCACAAGGATAAATGTCCATAACCCCCTAAAGAGAAGCAGATTGTGAAAGCATATGCTTTTAATTTTGTTCCTTCTTCGTCGAACGCCCCAACCGCGGAGGAGAAAGGAAAGAATGTCGTCATTCAAGGTATGCTTTCTGTTTATGATGTTCCTATTCGAGTATTTTTTGATACCAGAGCTTCCCGTTCCTTCATATCTAGTGACCTGGTAGATAGGTTGGGAGTGGAACCTGAGATAGTCGATAGACCTTTTGCGATGACGAACCCGATTGGCGGTTCAACTAGCCTTAGCATGATTTGTCGTAATATAGCCTTATCGAGTTATGGATGCATGTTTGTTTGTTATTGCTTTGTTTTGGGCTTTACTGGGTTTGGCATTATTTTGGGAGTCGATTGGTTCCAAAGGTACGGGGTGGTGGTAGACTGTGAGGGCTTTTTGGTGACAGTTAGAGTGGATGATGGGCGGAGGGTAGTGTTTGGTGGTCTACCTAGTGATGGGACAATGGCTTGTTTCCTAATTCCCTCGACATCCTGCATGATGAGTTGTCAGATGTGCCCGTGGCTGACCAGTATCCGGACGTCTTTGAGGAAGTGAACGGATTTCCACCACACCGAGAGATTGAGTTTCATATTGATTTAGAGAAAGATGCCAGACCTACAGTGATGCCACTTCGTCGTATGGTACCAAGGGAGCAGCGAGAGCTCGGGGTGCAAGTAAGTGATCTTTTGAAGAAGGGATTTATCAGAAGAAGTGTTTTTGAGTGGGGAGCACCAGTTTTGTTTGCTACCAAGGAAGATGGTTCCCTTCGATTGTATGTGGACTACCGCGAGTTGAATAAGGTGACGAGGAAGAATAAGTATCCTCTACCACGGATAGATGATTTGTTTGATCAGTTGAGTGGTGCGAGAGTGTTCTCCCAGTTAGATCTCGCGACAGGTTTTCATGGGCTTAGGGTGGAAGCTAAGAGTATAGCTAAAACGGCCTTTCGGACGCCGTCTGAATTCTATGAGTGGTTGGTCATGCCATTCGGGTTGACCAATGCACCAACATATTTTGTGGACCTTATGAATAGAGTATTCCGAAATCACTTGAATAAGTTTGTTCTTGTGTTCGTGTACAACATACTTGTCTACTCGAGAACAGAGGAAGAACACAAAGAACACTTGAATAAAGTGATGGATGTGTTGAGAAAACACCAATTGAAAGCAAAGTTTTCTAAGTATCACTTTTGGAAGAGAGAAGTGAGATTCTTGGGCCATGTTGTTTCAGAGAATGGTATTGTCGTGGATCCTGCGAAGGTGGCTACGATACAAGATTGGTCTACGACCAAGAATGCAACAGACGTAAGAAGTTTCTTGGGATTGGCTGGATATTATCGTAAGTTTATCGAAGACTTCTCCAAGATAGCAGCACCGTTGACTCAGTTGACCAAGAAGAATCAAGCTTTTGTCTGGGACGAAAAGTGCGAGAATGCATTTAAGAGCCTAAAGGAAAATTTGACATGTGCACCAGTTATAGTCATTCCTAAGGGGAATGAAGAGATGATGGTATACACAGATGCATGTGGTACCGGACTAGGTGTTGTATTGATGCAAGGAGGTAAGGTTGTAGCTTATGCAAGTCGGCAACTAAAACCGCATGAGAAAAGATATCCTACCCATGATTTGGAATTGGCAGCAATCGTGTTTGCATTGAAGATGTGGAGACATTATCTCTTGGGAGAAATATTCGAGTTGTTTACTGATCATAAATCGTTAAAGTATCTTTTCTCTCAGAAGGATCTAAATCTCCAACAGCAAAGATGGTTAAAATTCTTGGCTTACTACGATTTCGATATCACATATACATCAGGAAAGGGCAATGCAGTAACTGATGCATTGAGTGGAGACATGCCAGTTTAGGGGCTATGTTTCTAGAATAGAAGCAACTGGAGTACATCACTAGGTATGATTTCAGACCAAAAAGAGAATTGGATCCAGAAGTATTAGCAAGTTTGACGATCAGACCCACTTTGATTGAGCGGATTGGTTCCAATCAGAGGGACGATCCTAACTTATTGGAAATCATCTCCAAGTTTGAGATGGGTATCGACGAGGAGATGAACAAGTATGGGCTTGATCGAGATGAATGGCATAGAAAGAATGGAGGACTAATTATGCCCAATGTCAATGGATTGAGAGATGAAGTGCTTAGAGAATGTCATCACTCAAAACTGACTATACATCCCGGTGGTAACAAAATGTATCGAGACATGAAGAAGACCTACTACTGGGAAGGAATGAAAAGAGACGTTGGGTAGTTTATATCCAAATGCATGAACTTCCAGTTGGTTAAAGCTGAGCAAAAGAAACCTAGTGGTTTGTTGCAACCATTAGAAGTTCCAAAATGGAAATGGGAACAAGTCTCAATGTATTTCGTTGATGGTTTACCAAGGACTAGATCGGGCCATGATAGCATTTGGGTGATTGTGGACCGATTGACTAAGAGTGCAAGGTTTATACTCGTCAATTCAAATAGAACGGCAGCTAAGTTAGAGGAACTATACATGAAGTGGGTGGTGAGATTTCATGGAGTACCTAAAAGCATTGTGAGTGACCGAGACCCATTGTTTACTAGTGGGTTTTGGTAGAGCTTACAAGAGGCTCTTGGATCAAAATTATATCTCAGTACCGCGTATCATCCTCAAACTGATGGTCAAACAGAGAGGGTAAATCGTATATTAGAAGATCTCTTGAGATCTTGCATATTGGATTTTGGTGCATCATGGGATGACCATTTGCAACTAGTATAGTTTGCATATAATAATAGTTATCAATCCAGTATTGGTATGGCTCCAAATTAAACTTTGTACGGAAGACCGTGCAACTCACCGTCATGTTAGTTAGAAACCGGTGAGAAATTTGTGCTTGGGCCAGATGTGATAAGAGAAACCTCAGATAAGATCAACATTATCCGACAACGAATGAAGGATGCCCAAGATAGATAGAAGAGTTATGCTGATAAGAGGAGAAAAGATTTAAAATTCTCCGTTGGTGACCAAGTATTTGTCAAGATCTCTCCATTAAAGAATGTTATTCGATTTGGAAGGAGAGGAAACTGGTGCCAAGATTTTTTGGTCCATTCCCAGTTCTCGAGCAAGTTGGGAATTTGGCATATAAAGTGGAATTACCAGAGAAGATGACAGGAGTTCATAACGTATTTCATATTTCCCAATTAAGGAAATTCGTGCACGACCCGGATATGACTATTTCACCTGATCAGTTGTATGATATCGAAGTAGAACCCGAGGCAGTTGGGAACCGCAAGCCGATTCGTATTTTCGAGGACGATACGAAGCAACTTCGAAGGAAAGCGATGAATCTAGTCAAAGTTCGGTGGGGCGAGAATGAGAATGACTATACTTGGGAGACAGAGGAGAGCGTTAGGAAGAAGTATCCAGAACTCTTTGCCTGGTAAGATTTTAATTATGACTTTGTTTTCCGCATACTAGGATAGACTTGTTTGTTGTTTATGTATGTTTGATTGTTGTGAATGGTTGGTAGGCATGCAGGATCCTTTACTTGTTTCTTAGTTAAAGAATTTCGAGGGAGAAATTTCTTAAGGGAGGGGGGGAGTGGGGGGAGAATGTAACGACCCACATTCTACGCATCGAAGGATCGTAGAATATTTATTTCTTTCTCATATGAAGTCGTATGGTCACGTAACTTTGGGGAACGACTATTAGGGTCATTTCCCATGTTCTTGATTTTTACCGATTTTTAAATTACCATTTTGCCCTTAGCTGATCTTGTTTGGCCATAAATTTTGATTGGTAAGGAGTTTTGACCTGGAACTACTTCCGTTAGATCCGGATGATGGTGCACCTTTTCGTAGAGTGGTCACATTAGCCAAACGGACTCACCGTTTGGGAGATATGGCTGAAACAAGGTTTAGAAGGTGAAAAACAGCTTAACCAGGCCTAATTAAGGTGATTAGCAAGAGGGCCCATAACTCATTTTAGGATTAGGGTTATGGGGAGGCTGAGAACAGTAGGAAAACGAATTTTATTTCATTTTTCAGCCACCTAAAACATTTCTCTAACCCTAGCCATGGCCTCCACCTTCCAATTTCATCCCAAATCGTTCTCTAATCAAGTTTTAGCCTAATCTTCGTCAAATCAAGGAGAAATAGCACCAAATCAGAGTTGGAGCTGCTGTGTTGCATAGAGATTCAACCCAAATCATTGGAGTTTCAGTTTTGAAAGTTTTATTTGTGGCTAAGTTGAGTGATTTGCATAGTTTCTCACTAATTACAGTTGATTAGGGGTAATTAGTGTTAATTAGCGAAATTATGGCTCAAAAAAATCTGGAAAAATTTGTAAAATTCTAAAACATCATTTTATGGCTTTGTTAGAAATTTGGGTTAATTTTATTAAGTTTTGTTAATCCTACCGTTAGTTTTGCTTAAACATGATTAAGGGGAAAATATGGGTTTTGGATAGGTTTGATCCATCTTTAACTTATTGAAATTGTTGTTTAGGTATTTGTGGTTGATTTTACATGTTGCTATGACTGTTTGGAATGCTTTGTGATCAATTAGAAGAGTTAGAATGGTCGAAAACGCCGTCGTATGGCGTAAAATAGCTTGCTGGAGAGGTGCAGGAATCTGGATCGGATCAGTGAAGGAAGATCGGGTCGGGTCGCGTAGCCCACCCACGAGCCGCCTCACATATCCAAACCGAAGCTTACACCACAAAGCATCTTCCTTAAACACACTTGTTGGGGTGTGTGTCTCGAACCGTTCGTAACCATAGTTCCCCGATCCGAACCGCTTGGATGAAGCTGTCACGAATCGCTAGGAGGGGGAAATCCACGAGTTGATCCCAAATAGATGGAGGAATTCGACCTGATACGAAAGAGGTTCACGAAGGGGTCCCACGAACCAAAGCTCAACTCGAACCTAAGGGAGGACAATCTGACCAGGGAGATGCGTCACGACCCGAACCGGGTGGTTGATCATGACCCGAACCAAATGGGGTGTCACGACTCGTACCAGATGTGCATCACGACCGAACCAAACCGAGGACGAGGACAAAATCAAAACCCGAGATGCAAAGGTAGTCCAAATGGGAAGTTTGTACTCAGGATCCAGTTGGGAACCAACGAGTTAACTTCATGATTGGAATTTGCTGCGGGACGTGTGCTAAGGGGTTATCGACGTCCATAACTTTGATTCACCACCAAGACGGATATTAGGCTACAGATCAGTGCAGTGGGGTAGTTACTACTCCATGGGACAGAGTGATCGTAGCATGGCTATGAGCCAGTCCAGTGGAGTCCTCATGACTTCATGGGGCAGAGTGGACATAAGAGTGGACATAGCAAGGACTAATGGCTATGGATCAGTGCAGTGGAACCGCCATGACTCCATGGGGCAGAGTGATCATAGTAAGGATTTGGGTTATCAAAGTGGTGGATATCGCATGCTTTACGCACTGAGTAAGAAATGTGAGGATGGTTGTTATTCTTGATTGTTTGCCATCAATATGACATGCATACCCCACCCCCATTATCTTTACACCATATGTTAGTGTCACCTTGGAGTATTGTACATCCTGTTGTGCTAACTCTTTGGTTGTAGGTCCAGGTTCAGGTATGGTTTAGTATACCTGTTGTTGTTCTGTTTTTTTTTTTTTTTTTTTTTTTTTTTTTTTTTTGCTGCTTATCGCTCATACCAGACTTCTGTCTGACCCAGAGTTTTATGTCTCTTCTTATTACTTTGGGTGCTCTTAAACGTGCAGACTAGAGACATGTTAGGTGGTATGCACGAGTAGCTGTACTGGAGACGAGCAGGAGGCTTCCACGTATGATATATATATATATTCTCCCTGTCGCTGCTTCTCACTAATTTAGGCATTAGTAGTGTACCTTTATTATTTTGTTTAGAGACAGTTAAAAATTTGTAATAATGATGATGTGGAACATAAGCTGTATTTTGAATTTTCCGCTGCTATCATGGTTTAGTTTTCAGCTTATGCACTGTCTCGCCTATTTTATGTCAACTATGTTATTATTATATTTTATTCCATGCGCTGTGAGACATTCTACAGGTTCCTTGCTAGTTCAAATTCCCTTCATTTCCTTCCTTTAGTGACCGTCCCGTGCTGGTTGGACATCGGCACATCGCACTTTCTTTGAAAACGTCGGCTGGTGCGGGGGCAGGCTGTCACACCCTTCATCATCAACCACCGCGCATACTTCGAGGCCACCAGGTGTTGATCTGACATCGCTGGAAGTGGCGCCCAACCCTTATCCTCTCGCAACCGAAACGCCTTCAACTTCAACGTCTCCAATCGCCTGTTAATTCCTTCTGATCGCCAGCAGCTCTCACCACAAATTCGGCTACCTTCGTGCTCGAGATCAGATCATGACGGATCATCTTGAAGACCTTGGAGAGCCTCACATTATCGTAGCTGAAAGTTGCGATCTTAGTGAATGAATTAGAATGATTTGGAGGAGGAAGATCACGACTTTCCAGTCGTTCATCTGATTGATGCAGGCGGATATTATATTCATTTCATTTCATTTGGGAAGAATGCAATGGCTTGAGGCAACCAACCAAGTGAATTTGGGTGGCAAGGTGTATATATTATATATTGAAATGGAAAGAAACAAAGTCTCTTCCAACGTATAGCATAGGGAAGATTAGGCTGTGCACCGTGCATGAAGTAGGCAGTGAATTATCTTTTCTGATGCGAAATGTACTGAAAAGATGGCACAATAGGCTTGGTAAAGAATGGCTTGTGCTTCCTTAGGCTGAAAGGACTGCGCGAATAGACAATACCCTATAGCCATTTTACTTTATTTTTTATTTTATTCATTAGGAATGAAGCAATTTATTGTTTAGTTAAGATGGTTATTTCATTTCACCTTTGATTATCCCAAACAGTTAAATTTACATACCGCTTCTCACGAACTTCAACACAATGGAAATGGACATACCGCTACGTCTCACCATTCCGGTCCCAATGGAATTTGTTTCGTTGAAAATCGACTTCACATGCACAACATTGTTATTGTAACTTTTAAATATATTTATTGGTTCACGCTTAAATTTCACCTACCGACAAAATAACTCCAATTGGCTCCAAACTAGAAAATTAGCAATAACTAGCCATATGTGTTCCATAAAATTCGTTTCGTCAGAAATGGAGGTTGT
Source organism: Allium sativum (assembly GCA_030737875.1). Classification (NCBI taxonomy): domain Eukaryota; kingdom Viridiplantae; phylum Streptophyta; class Magnoliopsida; order Asparagales; family Amaryllidaceae; genus Allium; species Allium sativum. The sequence goes on along the minus strand of CM060912.1, from coordinate 303,838,700 downwards.
ATGGAAAAAAAAAATCCTTCGACTTATAGAAATCGATAAACTAAAAATTAAATCCAAAACAATCAAATTTAATAATAATAAATTATTTTTATCATATTTATTCAAACAGAATATATATACAACTTCAAATATAAATCATATAACTCGATATTATCAATTTCAACTGAAACTATGCCCAAATTATATTAAAACCCTTTGAAATATATTAAATAAACATTATAATTTAATAACGATTTCCATAGCGACTATTTTAAAAACTGAATTGGACATAACTAACAATATATAACACGAAATATAGATTTTTCTCTTTCATATGAAAATTATGCTCAACAAGATTCCAACATTTCTTATTTCACAGAAACCCGACTTATATCGGATCTTGTATATCCAATCAAGGTTCAAAACTCTATATTACGAAATGCAGCGCCATTTCGAGCTCGTTTTTTTATTATATATAAATTTAATGTTTTAAACTTCATTATATAACGAATATATATATTTTAAATCCATTTAAAATTCCAAATAAATATTTAAAATAATAAATTAAATTAAATATTTGACTACCAAAAATACGGGACATTACAAATATTATTTCTATATTATATTTTATTTTGCTGCGATGTGAGACTCTGTATGGTGTTAGTTCTTCTTCTTCTATTCCAATATTTCTTTCTTTCTTATCTCACCCTCTGATTTCTTTCTTATAACTTTCTGGATGTTCGGTACTCGAGTTTGGACACTGGATGTGTCTGTGTCGAAAATTCGAGCATCGAATTTTCCGGTTCATTACAGGAACAACATGCAAAAGTACAAAGTGGAAAAGAAGACAACAAAAGAGCTATGACCGAAGTAAGGGGTCGAACGTAGGAAGATCTTTACTAAAGGATAAGTACGAAGGACAGTGAAAGAGGTGCCTATAGGATAGCAAAACTATGCGAAAGAAAGACAAGAGACTTCAACCAGTCAAACAGACCAAGGATGAGAATGATGGACTTCTGGTGAAGGAGACAAGTTAAAAATAGATGGAGAGAATACTTCGATAAGATTTTCAACGAAAGAAGTGATAATTCTTTGATCGAGTTGGAATACTTTGTCGACGACACCATAGACATTTTGTTTGGAGAATTCGTGAGGTCGAGATAAATGAAACACTGAAATGAATGAAAACATGCAAGTTGGTAGGAGCCGATGACATCTCCATTTAGTGTGGAGCTGCCCTGAAGATACTGGAATAACCTAGCAAACTAAGTTGTTTAGCAATATTTTCAAATCAAACAAGATGCCAGATGAGTAAAGAAGAAGAATTTTAGTTGCAACCTTCAAGAATAAAGGATATATTCAAAGTTGCACAAACTATGAAGGAACTAAGCTTATGAGTCATATATCAAAGCTTTGAGAGAGAGTCTTCGAACATCGTTTGAGAAGGTTGAAAAGCATTTCAAAAAATCAATTTTGTTTCATGCTTGGAAGGTCAACCATAGAGTCGATTATCTTGATAAGGAAACTTATAAGAGATCTAGGGAGAAAAAGAAAGATTTACACACGTTATTCAAAGATTTGGAGAAAGCGTATGATAGAGTACCGAGGAATGTTATGCGATGGGTGCTGGAAAAGAAGAGTGTCCTAAAAAAGTACATTATTCTTATCAAGGATATGTACGACGAGGTTGGGACTAGTGTCAGAGCATGCGATTAGTGAAACTGTAAATGGTCCCATTAACATAAGATTAAATCAAGGTTAAACGTTGAGCCCTTAATTTTTTCCCTAGTATTGGTTAAAATCACGAATGGTATACAAGGTGTAATGGCCCGCAAATCCGTACTATCTGAGTTGACTACATACATCACACGTCCAACCCAAATATCACAGAAATACGAATCATTTTTTTAGAAGAAGAAGGTAGAAGAAGAACAGAAATAACAACACAGAATCTCACATCGCAGCGGAACAAAATATAATATATTATAACTTTTGATATACATAATTTTAACTATATAATATACAATTATCAGAGTACAACACTTACAACACAGCAGAAATAAAAATACGATATATCTAACACTAAAGCTCCTGCTCCAAGCTCCTTTAAATAGATCTGTAAAATCCTGAACTACTTGACTACCCGCACAAATTTGGGCACCTAAGAGTTTAGGTAAAACAAAACAAAATAAACCCAGGTCAGTCATGGGACTGGTACGAGTAAACAATTTAAAACAGTTTGAGAAAAATAAAAGATATCTCATAAGACCACTCCGTATAACATAGAACGGGCTTTTCCCTTATGAGAATCCAAAACACTTGATTTAACTTTCAAAATCCTTTTGAAAGAAACAATAATCTTTATATCAACACTCTTTCGATATTATAATAGTGTCTAAATCAAATGAATAGAAATCTAGTGGAACACTTTCATCTCACGCTCCATATATGTAATATACAATCGAAACCGCGAGCACTTATCGGGTAATGAATTTCCCACTATGACAAGCTATGGAACCATCTTCCGATAGTGTATCTCTAAAGGAGAATACACTGGGTTCAACAAAAACATCTTGTAACCTAGCCACACATGACAGACCACTCATTTCGCTTGAGTGTATCGAATGTATATGACCAACGGTTGGGATCAGCAACCGTTTCCCGAATGGGACAGCATCGAATAGAATAAGGAATTAAATGAATTTCTCTAGACAGGTGATAATACATCCTAATGGGAGCTACCCACATAGCCATGCTGCCTACCCGATTTTTGTCATTTCCCAATTGCTGAGGCCTGAGGCTACGATTACTAATCACTCATTGATAACACAATCACTTTGAATGTCACATTGTCAGATCCGTAAATACTTTATTGATTTGTACAATTCGGGATATTACGCTAAGAGAATAAATTCTTTTCCACCATATATATTTATACAGACCAACATATGCGATTATTGAAAATACTCTGTTAGACACTCGCCCATATACGTTCATTCTGGGGCTGAACAAAACAGAAGGCACAATTACTATTAATAGAAAATGCGCTTGCACTTTATTCTGTCTTCGATTATCTTTATATTGTAACGACCCAAGGATTTTCGGCCCCGAAAATCGACATAAATACATTTCCCGTACCTCACGCCGACCTTCCAAACACTAGAACGTTATTAGAAAGAATTTAGAGGGTGAGATAAGAAAGGAAGAAATATTAGAGTAGAAGAAGAAGAAACAACATAACACAGAGTCTCACATCGCAGCGGAACAAAATATAATACAGAAATAAATCTTTACTGAGAGCTTTAAAAAATTACTTACAATATCAGAGTACATCACACAATGGGACAGTTATAATAACCTGTTCCCATATACAACACACAGCGGAATAGTAGCTATATAATATCATACGTCTGAACATCTCCAGCTCGTCTTTGGACTTCACAGCATTCGATAACCTGAACCTGTACACCCCGGGCTAACCCGAGCATTTACAAAACACCGGGTCAGTCTGGTGAACCAGAGTGAGTAAAACTCGCACAGTATTTTGGGTAAATCATCTAACATGTTTTTAAAGTTCAAAATCTTTTCAAAAGAAAAGAATAATCGTAAGACCAAATCCACACATAAACACGGACGGTTTTTACCTTAAGATAACCCAAAACGTTTTTGAAATCAATATCTTTTCTGATATTATAATAATCTAAATACAAGTAAATAACAATCTAGTGGAACGCTTGCATCTCATGCTCCACATATATAGTATACAATCAAAACCGCGGGAGCTTATTGGAGATTGGATTCCAACCTTGACAAGGTATGGGACCACCTGCCGATAGTGTATCTCTAGAGGCGAATACACTGGGCTCAACAAGAACGTCTTGCAACCCGGCCCTCACATGACTGACCACTCATTTCGCTTAAGTGTATCGAATGTATATCACCAATGGTTGGGATCAAACCACGGTTTCCCGAAAAGGGACAACATCGAAATAGAATAAAGAAGCAATAGGATTTTCTCTAGATAGGTGATTATACACCCTAATGGAAGCGACCCACATAGCCATGCTGCCTGCCCTATTTCTGTCGTTTCCCGATTGATGAGGCTTGAGTTTTAGATTAACTCTTGAACATCTGCAATCATTCCCTTTGAATGCCACATCGTCAGATCCGCCAGATATCACTAATTGACGTCCACAAAAATACTCTAGTTGATAAGCTAAGAGAAAGGCCTTTCTCCGCTACGAACCATGGTACGTTTGAAGAAATCAACGTACGTGATCCCTTTGGAAATACTCTGTCAGACATCCGTCCATACAAGTCATCCAGGAACATGATGAACTGAAGGTACTCTCCTACTGCATCTAATATAGGAATCACCCCATGGATCAGTAGCGAGAAGTCCTTGCAACTCGTAGATTCCAACCACGACAGAACCACAGTTTATCTCTGGCCGCTAAACCAGAGATTTTTAGTAGTTCTTCCGCTTATGAAAATCCACGGTCTTCAATGCTCCATCTCGACCGTCTTCTGATACCTTCACGTATTTGTTGGTCGGAATGGTTTTCGAATATAAATTTGATCCCGGTCTTTTCGTAACCACAATTGTATTGGCCAGATTTGATAGTCGGCGATTTAACTATCAAAATAAATAGTGTTTCAATCATGACAGTCCATTGGGTTCACTGGTTCAGTATTCAGCATCATTGGGCCTTTTTATTTAAAACAAACTGATTCACTTTTGTTTAATTCAAACTTCTAACTCTTTTAAATATTTGAAAATATGGTATTTGAATTCTTACTTAGTATACTAATGTTCTCCAAAACCATTTCATCATATCACTTAATAACTTATAACCGTGGTTTATCTTAACCTGTTTCCTTCATTTCCTTCCACTTAATTCTAATATTTATGTCACATTTATTTAAGCTGTCATGTCTCGCTTAAACTCCTTTTTATAACTTTGTTATACACATTCGTGTTTAAATATAAAACCCGTTTGTAAACTCCTTTCACCATTCAATTGGATTTCATTTCTCATTCGATTACTTTTTAAATGAATTCCCATTAAAAAGTAATTTTCTAAATTATTATTAATTAAAATAATAATTTACTTTGATCATTAACTCATTAAGTGGTCAATCCCTTTATTAACCGAAATAAATAATAACTTTCTTTTTAAAACTTCATTAATTCAAACAAATATTCTTTTAACTAGTTTATTTGATTAATTCAAATCAAACTAATCAAATAATCAATCTCAGACAAACATCTGACTTAGTTGCTCAAAACACGGTTATCTTGTTAACCGATTCCAGTTGGTTTTCCCTTTAAATTAATTACTAATATAATTAATTTAAACAAATTCCATTTAATTGTTTCTTAACAAAACAATTATCAAATTTTACCATTCGATTTATTTCTTATCCTTGTACTTACAAATCTGATTAACATCAGAATCAAATAGTAATCAAAGTCTTTAATAAAATATTTATTTATTTATTTCCCTTTTATAAACTTTTATCCAAAATAATATACTTAAAAATCTAACTCCAGTTACAAAATAAATTTTATAACTTCATCTCTATAGACTCACATGATATTGATTCAATATTTATAAAACGATTGATTTTATAGGCCATACGCTGCCAGATACTCAACCAATACTGTCCATTGGTTTAAACAAAACAAATTGTTGAATATTTAGTCAATAATCAACAATCAAATCAATCACCCCATCAGATCAGTTCATATATGAAAATAAATAATATATTATATTTGAGGGATCCGGTTGGATCTCCAACCCGTTCTTCCCTGAAATCACAACGGTTATCTAAAATAAGATCATTTCAATTTCATTTAACTAAAATAAATAACGACCATTTTACATCAACCAATTCGCAAGCAATTCAAGAAATTCAAACAGTTTAAAACACGTTTATTTTATAAACGTGACCAACAAGGTAAGTTACCTTTATTGGTACCAATCATTAAAAATAACGATTTGGTATTTCGCTGAAATTAAACACAGTTTAATTTCATTGGTTAAATCAACAGACAAATGTATAACTAGCAAACTGGCAACCATCAGCAAACAGAGCACACAAAATAAAAACCCAATTTATATAAAATATAAATGAGTAGAACTGAGTGAGTTTAACTCACCTTCGATTTGAGTTCGTCGATACACAGTCTATTTTAGTCAAATTAAACTGGCGTTTTATTTGACTAAAATTTCCAATTGCTCCCGATCCTGACTAACCCTGCTCCATCTCGAAGATCTAGTCTCTACGGTCCCAACGAGACAGACCATGCTCAAATCTTAACAATTCGGCCCAAATGCCCAGCCCGCTTACCCCATTTAAAACCCTATTATCTGATCCCTATCCCTAAACACCCGCCGCCTCAGAGAAAAAAGAAAACCCTTTCACGCCTGACCTCCTGCTCTTCCTTCTCGTCTCTCAGCTCGATTTCAAATCGCCATCTCCCATTTCCATCCATCCAGCGACATAATGCCAACCAGACCTCGTCGAGTAACCCCAAGCTTCCAGAATGAAAGCTATTCTCTACCCGAAATTCATTACAATCTTTCTAACCTTCCCTCGTGACCTTGGCGCCGAATCAAAAATCCTAGCATACCGAGATGGAAGGGGGGAATTTACGAATCAGATAAGTATATCCATGTTTTTTTTCATCACAGTATTATTTTTATGTTTTCAAGTGTTTCGAATGGTTTCTTTGCTGCTGTATTCGTTCGTATGAATTCTGGTATGAGAAAACATACTGCGTTTATACCTATATTTATAGTGTTGCAATTAAAGATAAGATAAATGTCCATCAGAGTCTTAGTTATGTCCGGCCATTAGGTTTAGGCCATATGCTTCTCTTCTTTTCAGATGATTTCGCCTGTGATTTAAGTGTTGATGCTGAGTGATTGTTTAGCAGAGATTTCCTTATAATTTTTGTATCGATTTCATGGTACCGTTTGATCTGTTCAAAAAGGACCCTGATCAAACTTGTATATGTATAGATTTGTGGCTATGACTTGTTAAATCGAATTCAGAGATTTGGAACTGTATATTTGATGTATGACAGAACAATGGATTTGTACATAAGATTTCAACTGCATATACACCTATAAATATAGAATTACCTGGTACGATTTTCTTGTATGTGACAAATCTGGATTCTGATGCTTTTATAGATTTGTATAGGAGATTTTGCCTATATATAAATATTCAGTTGTGCAGATTTAATGTATACAATATATACATTTTATATATTTTATTTTAGCTAAAATTTCAGCTACTTTAGTCGTGTAAATAAATGCATTATCTGTATAATATATGTATATTTTTGTTCATTTTAGCTGTTCAGTTTTACTGTCTCTTAGCTGTTCTGATTTGGTTCAAAATTGTTTTACTGTTTCGGGAAAGGGCCGAAACAAGAACAAAACATACAGGAGAAAATTATGTTGAATGGTCATGTCCATTAGGCTTTGTATTAGACAGAATGAGTTGTACTCATTTTATTGCAATGAGCATGTGTGGTTACATGGAGCAAGTACTGCAGTACAAGTTCACACTGCAGGCCTTCAGTAGGAGATGTGCTCGGTTAACCATTTTTTTATGGTTACATGGAGCTATCTGCATTGACATTGCCTTGCTGCCATAATCTAGCAGTCGTAGACATGCATATAGATGCTCAGCACTTGCATATAAATATACACTTAAAACATACATGATTTGGAAGCTTATGGTGTAACTTATTCTTAAGTTCTGTTATATACAGACAGAACAATGCATGATTTATACCTATTTTGTAACTTGTTTTCGCTTTCTTGTTTATATTCAAGTGCTTAATTAATCCTATCATGTAAACATTTTTTTATTATGTTGATACTATTGCAAGGAAAATTATCAAATAGATGAATGGTTGTTGAATTTACCTGAATTATATACATGAGCGGTACGGCACGTCCTTCATGTTATACACTTTCTAATTGTCTTTATTTCCTTATATATCTTTATGTAGTATTTGTTTATTTGTTGAATAAATACGATATGTATTCAGGTTTCATTCGTTTGCCGAACAAAATGGAAATGCTGAGGGTATGTAAATATATACATATACATTCAGGGATTTGTAATAAAAATATAACTGTGCATATGTAGTACGCAAGATTCGGGTTAAGTTATTTATAAATCTTATATAATATCTAAATTCCAACAACTAAATTTAACCAGAATAAATTAATATCATTATATTTATTAAAACAACTACTTCAATTTCAATCAGTATAGAAATTAAAAACTCAATATTAAAAATCCTAGTTTTAAATAATATTCTATTTATATAAAATCGTTTAATATTTATAAATAAATCGATAATTTAAAAACAATTCTATAACGATTATTTTAAAATTTGATTTAGCCATAACTAACAAATTATAACACGAAATCTGGATTTTTCTCTTTGATATGAAAATTATAATCAACGTGGTTCCAACATATCTCGTTTCACAGAAATCTGACTTATATCGGATCCTGTATATCAAATTGAAGTTCAAAACTCCAATTTACGAACTGCCGCGCGATTTCGAGCTCGATTTATAATTATATAAATATATAACGTTCAAACTTCGTTTTAATAACGAATTAAATATTAAAATCCTTTAATATCCCAAATATAATATTTAAAATAATAAATTAAATAAATATTTGATGGCCAAAAATACGGGACGTTGCATTCTTCCCCCTTAAAATAATTTTGTCCTCGAAATTGCTAAGGTAAGAAAAAACGTTATAACCCATAAATTTCCAAATCCAATTTACTTTAAATCGAAAACCAATCCAATATCATAAATAAATATTTTCAAAAATATCGAAAATTTTCTAACACCTTAAATTCCCGGGAAAATTTGGTAGAGTCTCCCCTGCACGGAGTGACATCTGCGATATCGTTGGAACAAATAATATATATCCATCGACCAACGGTCGGAAAACAAAAATCAAAACCCAAAAATTTTCATATTTTCGCGTAGGCGTACCTTTTACGAGCGCTATTGGGCATATTTGCTCAGCGTATATGCGATTTACTCAACCATATTAATTCGTCTAGCCATTTGGCACCTGTACTCATCTCAATTCAACATATAAGTTACATATATATGAAATTCTGAGATAATATTTCACTACTCAACAAGTATAACATTCCAATTCCAAAATCGGCCACATATCATCACTTCATTATCGAATATAGGGTTAAACCGTAAATTCCAATTCATATGTAGTTTCAATCTAGTTTAATTATACTGGAAATTATTCTTTAGTTTATAATTCACTTAACTCAATTAAATTCTGAATTATTCCCATTTAAATAAATTACCATCCACTAACAAACAATTCACAATCAATAACCAATACACAACCTAATCAAACCAAATCAATTGGATTTACACCCAATATTAATATTTTATTTTGGTTTCACATATTTGATTATAGTTTTCATTCATTTAATTTCTAATTTCCAACTCTGTTTTATTTAATTATTTCAATATCAACATTAATTTAATTACACTTAACCAAGCTAAGTTTCAATTCAGATTTTCAACCCGATTTGAATTCCATTCAAATCGATCAAACACACTAGTATCTCAATAAATTGAAAAAAAAATTATTTCCTTTCTATACAAAATATGTTTTGGGTAAAATTATTTCATTTACCCTCTTTCAAAACAATACTGTATCCATTGACAGTTCTATGCTTCTCAACACTTTAACCGATCAACCAACACAATATAAAAAATTTATATAAAATTTTACAAATACGCTCTCATATATATATATATATATATATATATATATAAACTCAGTCTCGATCTAGGGTATTACTACCCCAATCTCTATCGAGTTATACCAAAGAGCCAAGATTATTACTAAACCAATAGCTCTGATACCACTGTAACGACCCAAGGATTTTCGGCCCTGAAAATCGACATAAATACATTTCCCATACCTCATGCCGACCTTTCAAACACCGGAACGTTTTTAGAAAGAATTTGGAGGGTGAGATAAGAAAGGAAGAAATATTAGAGTAGAAGAAGAAGAAGAAACAACACAACACAGAGTCTCACATCGCAGCGGAACAAAATATAATACAGAAATAAATCTTTAATGAGAGCTTTAAAAAAATACTTACAATATCAGAGTACATCACACAATGGGACAGTTATAATAACCTGTTCCCATATACAACACACAGTGGAATAGTAGCTATATAATATCATACGTCTGTACATCTCCAGCTCGTCTCTTGACTTCACAGCATTCGATAACCTGAACCAGTACACCCCGGGCTAAACCGAGTATTTACAAAACACCGGGTCAGTCTGGTGAACCAGAGTGAGTAAAACTCGCACAGTATTAAGGGTAAATCATCCAACATATTTTTAAAGTTCAAAATCTTTTCAAAAGAAAAGAATAATCGTAAGACCAAATCCACACATAAACACAGACGGTTTTTACCTTACAATAACCCAAAACGTTTTTGAAATCAATATCTTTTCTGATATTATAATTATGTCTAAATACAAGTAAATAACAATCTAGTGGAACGCTTGCATCTCACGCTCCACATATATAGTATACAATCAAAACCGTGGGCGCTTATTGGAGATTGGATTCCGACCTTGACAAGGTACGGGACCACATGCCGATAGTGTATCTCTAGAGGCGAATACACTGGGCTTAACAAGAACCTCTTGCAACCCGGCCCTCATATGACCGACCACTCATTTCGCTTGAGTGTATCGAATGTATATCACCAACGGTTGGCTCAAACCACCGTTTCCCGAAAAGGGACAGCATTGAAATAGATTAAAGAAGCAATAGGATTTTCTCTAGATAGGTGATTATACACCCTAATGGGAGCGACCCCCATAGCCATGCTGCCTGCCCAATTTGTATCATTTCCCGGTTGATGAGGCTTGAATTTTAGATTAACTCTTGAACATCTGCAGTCATTCCCTTTGAATGCCACATCGTCAGATCCGCCAGATATCTCTAATTGACGTCCATAAAAATACTCTAGTTGATAAGCTAAGAGAAAGGCCTTTCTCCGCCACTAGCCATGGTACATTTGAAGAAATCAACGTACGTGATCCCTTTGGAAATACTCTGTCAGACATCCGTCCATACAAGTCATCCAGGAGCAGGATGAACTGAAGGTATTCTCCTACTTTATCCAATATAGGAATCACCCCATGGATCAGTAGCGAGAAGTCCTTGCAACTCGTAGATTCCAACCACGACAGAACCACAATTTATCTCTGGCCGCTAAACCAGAGATTTTTAGTAGTTCTTCCGCTTATGAAAATCCACGGCCTTCAATGCTCCATCTCGACCGTCTTCTGATATCTTCATGTATTTTTTGGTCGGAATGGTTTTTGAATATAAATTTGATCCCGGTCTTTCCGTAACCACTATCGTATTGGCCAGATTTGATAGTCGGCGATTTAACTATCAAAATAAATAGTGTTTCAATCATGACAATCCAGTGGGTTCCCTGGTTCAGTATTCAGCATCACTGGGCCTTTTTAATTAAAACAAACTGATTCATTTTTGTTTAATTCAAACTTCTAACTCTTTTAAATATTTGAAAATATGATATTTGCATTCTTACTTAGTATACTAATGTTCTCCAAAACCATTTCAGCATATCACTTAATAACTTATAACCCTGGTTTATCTTAACCCGTTTCCTTCATTTCCTTCCACTTAATTCTAATATTTATGTCACATTTATTTAAGCTATCATGTCTCGTTTAAACTCCTTTTTATAACTTTGTTATACACATTCGGGTTTAAATATAAAACCCGTTTGTAAACTCCTTTCACCATTCAATTGGATTTCATTTCACATTCGATTACTTTTTAAATGAATTCCCATTAAAAAGTAATTTTCTAAATTATTATTAATTAAAATAATAATTTACTTTGATCATTAACTCCTTAAGTGGTCAATCCCTTTATTAACCGAAATAAATAGTAACTTTCTTTTTAAAACTTCATTAATTCAATCAAATATTCTTTTAACTATTTTATTTGATTAATTCAAATCAAACTAATTAAATAATCAATCTCAGACAAACATCTGACTTAGTTGCTCAAAACACGGTTATCTCGTTAACCGATTCCAGTTTGTTTTCCCTTTAAATTAATTACTAATATAATTAATTTAAACAAATTCCATTTAATTGTTTCTTAACAAAACAATTATCAAATTTTACCATTCGATTTATTTCTTATCCTTGTACTTACAAATCTGATTAACATCAGAATCAAATAGTAATCAAAGTCTTTAATAAAATATTTATTTATTTATTTCCCTTTTATAAACTTTTATCCAAAATAATATATTTAAAAATCTAACTCCAGTTATAAAATAAATTTTATAACCTCATCTCTACAGACTCACCTGACAGTGATTCAATATTTATAAAACGATTGATTTTATAGGCCATACGCTGCGAAATACTTAACTAATACCAACCATTTGTTTAAACAAAACAAATTGTTGAATATTTAGTCAATAATCAACAATCAAATCAATCAACCCATCAGATCAGTTCATATATGAAAATAAATAATATATTATATTTGAGGATCCGGTTGGGTCCCTCCAACCTGTTCTTCCCTGAAATCACAACGGTTAACTAAAATAAGATCATTTCAATTTCATTTAACTGAAATAAATAATGACCATTTAACATCAACCAATTCACAAGCAATTCAAGCAATTCAAACAGTTTAAAACACGTTTATTTTATAAACGTGACCAACAAGGTAAGTTACCTTTATTGGAACCAATCGTTAAAAATAACGATTTCGTATTTCGCTGAAATTAAACACAGTTTAATTTCATTGGTTAAATCAACAGACAAATGTATAACTAGCAAACATGCAACCATTAGCAAACAGAGCACACAAAATAAAAACCCAATTTATATAAAATATAAATGGGTAGAACTGAGTGAGTTTAACTCACCTTCGATTTGAGTTTGTCGATACACAGTCTATTTTAGTCAAATTAAACTGGTGTTTTATTTGACTAAAATTTCCAGTTGCTCCCGATCCTGAATAACCCTGCTCCATCTCGAAGATCTAGTCTCTACGGTCCTAACGAGACAGACCATGCTCAAATCTTAACCATTCGGCCCAAATGCCCAGCCCGCTTACCCCCTTTAAAACCCTATTATCTGATCCCTCTCACTAAACACCTGCCGCCTCAGAGAAAAAAGAAAACCCTTTCACGCTGACCTCCTGCTCTTCCTTCTCGTCTCTCAGCTTGATATCAAATCGCCATCTCCCAATTCCATCCATCCAGCGACAGAATGCCAACATGACCTCGTCGGGTAACCCCAAGCTTCCAGAACGGAATCTATTCTCTACCCGAAATTCATTACAATCTTTCGAACCTTCCCTCGTGACCTTGGCGCCGAATCAAAAATCCCAGCATACAGAGATGAAGGGGGAATTTACGAAACAGATAAGTATATCCATGTTTTTTTCATCACAGTACTATTTTATTTGGGTTTTCAAGTGTTTCGAATGGTTTCTTTGCTAATGTATTCGTTCATATGAATTCTGGTATGAGAAAACATACTGCGTTTATACCTATATTTATAATGTTGCAATTAAAGATAAGATAAACGTCCATCAGAGTCTTAGGTAGGTTCGGCCATTAGGTTTAGGCCATATGCTTCTCTTCTTTTCAGCTGATTTCACCAGTGATTTAAGTGTTGATGATGAGTGATTGTTTAGCAGAGATTTCCTTATAAATTTTGTATCGATTTCATGGTACCGTTTGATCTGTTCAAAAGGGACTCTGATCAAACTTGTATATGTATAGATTTGTGGCTATGACTTGTTAAATCGAATTCATAGATTTGGAACTGTATATTTGATGTATGACAGAACAATGGATTTGTACATAAGATTTCGACTGCATATACACCTATAAATATAGAATTAGATGGTACGATTTTCTTGTATGTGACAAATCTGGGATTCTGATGCTTTTATAGATTTGTACAGGAGATTTTGCCTATATATAAATATTCAGGTGTGCAGATTTGATGTATACAATATATACGTTTTATATATTTTATTTTAGCTAAAATTTCAGCTGCTTTAGCCGTGTAAATAAATGCATTATCTGTATAATATATGTATATTTTTGTTCATTTTAGCTGTTCAGTTTTACTGTCTCTTAGCTGTTCTGATTTGGTTCAAAATTGTTTTACTGTTTCAGGAAAGGGCCGAAACAAGAACAAAACATATAGGAGAAAATTATGCTGAATGGTCATGTCCATTAGGCTTTGTATTGGACAGAATGAGTTGTACTCATTTTATTGCAATGAGCCTGTGTTTGTTACATGGAGCAAGTACTGCAGTACAAGTTCACACTGCAGGCCTTCAGTAGGAGATGTGCTCGGTTAACCATTTTTTTATGGTTACATGGAGCTATCTGCATTGCCATTCCCTTGCTGCCATAATCTACCAGTCGTAGACATGCATATAGATGCTCAACACTTGCATATAAATATACACTTAAAACATACATGATTTGGAAGCTTATGGTGTAACTTATGCTTAAGTTCTGTTTTTATATACAAACAGAATAATGTATGATTTATACCTATTTTGTAACTTGTTTTCGCTTTCTTTTTTATATTCAAGTGCTTAATTAATCCTATCATGTAAACATTTTTTTTATTATGTTGATACTGTTACAAGGAAAATTATCAAATAGATGAATGGTTGTTGAATTTACCTGAATTATATACATAAGCGGTACAGCATGTCCTTCATGTTATACACTTTCTAGTTGTAACAACCCGCATTCTATGCATCGAGGGTCGTAGAATATTTATTTCTTTCTTATACGAAGTCGTATGGTCATGTGGCTTTGGGAAACGACTATTGGGGTCATTTCCCATGTTCATGATTTTTGCCGATTTTTAAATGACCGTTTTGCCCCTAAATGATTTTGTTTTGGCCATAACTTTTGATTGGAAACGAGTTTTGACCTGAAACCACTTCCATTGGATTCGAATGATGGTTTCTCTTTTCGTAGAGTGGTTACATTAGCCAAACGGACTTACCGTTTGGAAGATATGGCTGAAACAAGGTTTGGAAGGTGAAAAACTTCTTAACCGGGCCAAATATGGTGATTAGTGAATATGCCCATAACCCATTTCGGGATTAGGGTTACGGGGAGGCTGAAAAGGGTTAGAGAATCATTTCATTACAGTTTTCTAGCCTCCACTTATCTCCAAGAAACCCTAAAAATGGCCTCCAACCTCTAGATCACCTCCAAATCATCTTTTGATTAAGGATTAAGCTTAGCAACATCAAATCGAGGAAGATCTACACCAAATCAACATTGGAGCTAGTGTTTAGCATTGGGATTTGCATTAAATCAGAGATTTATTTCAGATCTTAGTTTATTTGTGGCTAAGGTGAGTAATTTGCATTATTTTTCACTAATTACGGCTAATTAGGGTAATTAGCGAAGATTAGCGAAATTATGGCTCAGAAAAATTTAGAAAAATTCCTAAAATTCTAAAATATTGTTTTAGACCTCTGATATGAATTCGGGTTAATTTAGTTAAGTTTTGCTAGTCATATCATTAGTTTCACTTAAACATGCTTAAGGGAGAATATGGGGTTTTGACTATGTTTGATCCATTTTAACCTATCATATTGTTGTTTTGGTGTTTGTGGTTGATTATACATGTTGCTATGACTGTATGGTATGCTTTGTGATTGATTAGAATAGTTGGGTTGGTCGAAAACGTCGTCGAATGGCGTAAAATGTTCGTTGGAAAAGTTGTAGGAAAACATTGCAGGCTTTCGGACCGGATCGGATGGATAGGCTCGGACCGGAGCGGACTGAGCAAAGTATCACCGAACCGAACCGAAGCTTGACACAGGAGAGAGTGGCAAAAAGGAAGGCCACCATTATATGAACCGAATCAGATCGGCTATAGAGACCACGACCTGATGGTGGAAGGAGCTCGAACCCGAACCGCGTCACGTACTAGAGCACCCGATCCGCTTGTGGTGATGGAGACCGACCCGATCCGCCTGGAAGCTCGTGAACAGGTGGCCAAGGAGGTGCAACTCGCGAACCGAACCGCCCGTGGTGTATTCTTCTCCGACCCGAACCCGATGGCATCCTCCGATCCGACCCAAAGGAACTTGTCACGAATCGAGATGTTAAGCACGACCTGGGTTGTATCTGAACCGGTCCGGAGCTTGGCTATGATCCGAACTACCATGAGTTGGAGCATGGAGCACAACCCGACCCGATCCGGTGCATCATGGAGGGACTTGAGGAACTCGATCCGATTCGAGATGATGAAGCAATCCGAACCGAACCAAGAAAGGAGGAGAAGACCAATCCAGTGATGACCAATAACCCGAGATGCAAAGGTAGTCCAAATGGAAGTTAGAGCTCAGGATCCAGATGGGAACCAATGAGTTCACTTCATGATTGGGCTTTGCTGCGGGACGTGTGCAAAAGGGGTTGTCGGTATTCATAACTTTGGTTCACCACTGAGAGATGGATAGTGGGCTTGTAGTGATAGTTACACGGGATTGGATTCCATCACGGCCCAAAGTATTAGGTTACCAAAGTAGTGGATATCGTATGCTTTACGCATTGAGTGAGGGATGTAAGGATGATTGCTATGCTTGATTGTTTGACATCACTATGACATGCACACCCCCACCCCCGTATCTCTTACACAGTATGTTAGTGGCACCTTAGAGTATTGTACGGTATGTAGTGCTAACTCTTTGGTTGCAGGTCCAGGTTCAGGTATGATTGGATTATACCTGTTATTGTTCTGTTTTGTTGCTTATCGCTCATACCAAGCTTTATGTCTGACCCAGAGTTTTATGTCTCCTCTTATTACTCTGGGTGCTCACTCGAGCCGACTAGAGACAGGTTAGCTGGTGATGCGCGAGTAGCTGATTCGGAGGCGAGCAGGAGGCTTTCACGTATGATATCTACATATATTCTCCGTGTGTCGTTGGTGGTCACTACTTGGGCATTAGTAGTGTACCTTCTTTATCTTGCTTTCGCTTTAGAGACAGTATTTTAAAAGTTGTAATAAGTTATATTTTAGATTTCCGTTGTTATGATGCTTAGTTCTAGTTTTCAGCTTATGCACTATCCCACCTGTTTTATGTCAAGTATGTTGTTATTATATTTTATTCTATGCGCTGTGAGACATTCTACAGGTTCCTTGTTAGTTCATTTCCTTCTTTCCTTTTCTTCTGACGACCGTCCCGTGCTAACTGGACATGTGTACAGCGCACTTTCGGAGTATATGTCGGTTGGTGCGGGGCGGGCCATCACACTTGGTATCAGAGCTCTAGGTTGCGTAGTTAACCTAGGCAAAGACACTAGGGAGAGATAGTACGTATATGAGAGCGCGTATTTGTGATTACTTTGGTTTTCAAAAGCTATATATATATACTATTAGTAGTATAAGGATGAAGTCGTACTGCACTAACACGACTACGGGGTCGTTAATCGTTTTCTCTTTACAGATTGAACGATGAGTAGAGACACCAGGGGTGCTGGTAGAAGGACCAACCATGGGAATGCTCCTGACATGAGGACAATGTTCACTAACTTCATGAGGGAGATGCTTAGGGATGTTCAGGGAGCAGTTCCCAATTCCGGAAATGTGGTGGTCCAGTAGTGCAGGCGCCTAGGGTCGACTTCGCCAAGTTGCGCAAGGATTACACTAACCTTGGTGGGAAGCCGTTCTACGGAACAGAGTCGGCCACAGATGTTCATGATTGGTTGGATAGCTGTGATCGTATCTTCGACGACTTGGGTATCGAGGATGCGATGAAGAGAAGGCTAGGGTCTCGTCAGCTGCAAGGGTGAGCGATAAATTGGTGCAATGCCATTAAGACAACTACTCCAGAGGATCAACTTACTTGGAATCAGTTTAAGACTCGTTTTTGTGATAAGTTTATTCCAGCTGCTCATAAATCAGAATTGTTCAGGAAGTTCTTGGAGCTTAAGCAGAATGGTAGGGCAGTCTCGGAGTACATCGCAGAGTTCGATACTTTATCGAAATATGGATGGTCCCTTATCGATACAGTCGAAAAGAAGAACGAGAAGTTCATAACTGGCTTGGATGGGTACTTGGGGGAAAGACTTATAAACCATACCGATGAGACGTTTGAATCTATTATAGGAAAGGCATTAAGGTCAGAGACCCTTTTCCCTAAGTCGAAGGCCGAAGTTGCTACAGCATCTGCAGAGGAGCCAAAGCCGCAAGTAGGCGGTGAAGGCAAGAAGAATTCTCAGAACAAGAGGAAGCAGAACCCGACCAAGGATGGTCAGAATAAGAAAAATAAGAAAGATGACGAATGCTTTAGTTGTGGCAAGAAGGGCCACTATTCCAGAGATTGTCAAGAAAAGCCTGGGGAAAGGAAGTGCTTTAACTGCGGCCATGCGGGACATCACAAGGATGATTGCCCACAACCTCCTAGGGATAAGCGGATTGTGAAAGCGTATGCTATCAACGTTGTTCCTTCTTCGTTGAATGCCCCAACTGCGGTGCGGAAGGAAAAAGGTGTCGTTATTCAAGGTATGCTTTCTATTTAAGATGTTTTGATCGGGTTTTGTTTGACAAACCTGAGATAGTCGATAGACCTCTAGCTGTGACGAACCAGATAGGTGGTTCGACTGATCTTAGTATGATTTGTTGTGGTTTGGTCTTATCAAGTCATGGATGTATGTTTCCTTGTGATTCCTTTGTTTTGGGCTTTACTGGGTTTAGCATTATTTTGGGGAGTCGATCTACTCTAAAGGAATATGGTTGTATTAGGTACCTACCTAGTGATGGCGATAGTAACTGGAGTTAAAAAAGCTGAAAGGTTATCGTTGTAATAAGTTCTAGTTGTCTCTGGGAGGCAAATGAGTGCTCCAGTGCTAGATTGTTTTGCCAGTATCACCTCACGTGGGTTGTCCGAACTCGGAGGAGATGTTCCTTGGGTGCTTGTCTGATATTGGTTTAGGCCTTTGGGGCTTGTGCTTGGGGAATGTCGAATTCGACTAGGATGGTTTGCGTGAAGGGTAAATAGTTGCTGTGATTTTTCATTGGATGATATCCTTGTTTACTCGAGGAGTGATGGGCAGACGGAACATGATGAGACTGTTCAATGGTATAGACTGCCCAGAGTTAGACTCGATAGGGTTATGAGATTGCTCGAGTAGGACTCGAGAAAGATGCAAAGTAATGGATTGTTTAGGACCATATGTTGATGTTCTCTATTGGATAGTAGAATTTTGAAGGAATAGGATGTGTTCGTTGATCATGGAAGATACAACGAAGGTTAGGGCAATTCAAGTTGGACTTGAACTCATAAAAGAGAATGGGTGTTCGTTGATCTTGGAGATGCAACGAATAGGGAGATGACTCATGTTGGACTAGAGTTTGTCGGTAATGGATACTCAAGACTGGGTCTGAGTTATAGATTGACTCGAGTTGGACTCGAGAAGGCTGCAAGGAATTGGATTCGGCTTGAGTTGGACTCGAGAGGGAAGCAAGACAATGGATAGACTTGGGTTGGACTCAAGTATTTTAGGCGGACTAAAAGCAGGGGTATCTGGGGACGCCCGTTACCTTGGATCCGTTGGACGTGATCTTGTTATCCTTGGAGGATAAACGTACGTTGGACGTACGGTAGTCCGTAGGGAGGCGGGGCTTCCATTGGCCTGGGATTGGTTGGACCAGTCAAGTAAGCATCGGTGTATGTATGGAGGCTAGGCTTCCATTAGTTATTGATGTTGGTTAGACCAGACATACTAGGATCGACATATTGGGATTGGTTAGACCAGTCATGTAGGTGTCGATGTGTTTATGAATTTAGCAGGTGATAGGTAGAACTTGTTTGATGGATGTTATGGTTTCTATGTTTGTTCTTATCTTTCTTTCCTTGAGTAGACTATCACCTGTAGGGTTCCGGCGATGGGGAACAAAGTGATTGTAGTAGGACTATGAGCCAGTGCAGTAGAGTCGTCATGACTCGAGGGGCAAAGTGGACATAGTAAAGGATTAGTAAGGCTATGAGCCAGTGCAGTGGAGTTGTTATGACTTCATGGGGCAGAGTGGACATAGCAAAGGACTAGTGACTATGGATCAGTGCAGTGGAGTCGCCATAACTCCATGGGGCAGAGTGATCATAGTAAAGGATTTGAGTGCGCTAATAGTTGCATTGAGTAGGAGACATGCCAGTCTAGAGGTTATGTTTCTAGGTTGGAAGCAACTAGAGTATATCACAGGATATGATTTCAGACCCAAGAGTGAATTGGATTCAGAAACACTAGTAAGCTTGACGATTAGATCGATTTTGATTGAGTGGATTGGTTCCAGTTAGAAGGACGATCCTAATCTATTGGAAATCATCTCTAGGGTAGAGATGGGTATCAACGGAAAGAGAACGATCAAGCAAGGATTTGATCGAGAAGGATGGCTTCAAAAGAATGGAGGACTAGTTGTACCCAACGTAGATGGACTAAGAGATGAAGTGCTTAGAGCATATCATCACTCGAAATTGACTTTGAATCCCGGTGGTAACAAAATGTATTGAGACATGGATTAGACCTACTACTGGGAAAGGATAAAGAAAGACGTTGGGAAGTTTATATCCAAATGCATAAATTGCCAGTTAGTTAAAGCTGAGCAAAAAGAAGCCTAGTGGTTTGTCACAACCGTTGGAAACAAGTCTCAATGGATTTCATTGATGGTTTACCAAGGACTAGGTCAGGTCATGATGGCATTTGAGTGAATTGTATATTAGAGAATGAAGGCTACCCAAGATAGGCAGAAGACTTATCTCGATAAGAGACGAAGAGATTTGGAATTCTTCGTGAACGACTTGGTGTTCGTCAAGATCTCTCCATTGAGAATGTGATTCGGATTGGTTGGAGAGGTAAGTTAGCACCAAGATTTGTTGGCCCATTCCCGGTTCCCGAGTAAGTTGGGAATTTGGCGTATGAAGTAGAGCTACCTGACAAGATGGCGGGAGTTCACAACGTATTTCATGTTTCCCAGTTAAAGAAGTTTGTGCAAGACCCTAATGTGACTATTTCACCAGATCAGTTGGACGATATCGAGGTTGAACCCGAGGCGGTTGAGAACCGCAAGCCTATGCGTATTGTTGGGAACGATACGAAGCAGCTTCGAAGTAAGGCGGTGAAACTAGTCAAAGTCTAGTGGGGTGAGAATGAAAAAGACTGTACTTGGGAAACAGAGGAAGATATAAGGAAGAAATATCCAGAACTCTTTGCCTGGTAAGGTTTTGGTAGTGATAGTTTTTTCCCTTGTTAGTAAACTGCATGCTAGGATAGACTTGTTTTGCATGTTGATTGTTGTTTTATGGTTGATAGGCATGCGGGACCCTTTGTGTGTTTTGGTTAGGGAATTTCGGGGGCGAATTTCTTAAGGGGGGAGAATGTAACAACCCGCATTCTACGCATCCGAGGATTGAAGAATATTTCTTTCTTTCTTATACGAAGTCGTATGGTCATGTGGCTTTGGGAAATGACTATTGGGGTCATTTCCCATATTCATGATTTTTGCCGATTTTTAAATGACCGTTTTGCCCCTAGCTGATCTTGTTTTGGCCATAACTTTTGATTGGAAAGGAATTTTGACCTGAAACCACTTTCATTGGATTCGAATGATGGTTTCTCTTTCCGTAGAGTGGTTACATTAACCAAACGGACTTATCGTTTGGGAGATATGGCTGAAACAAGGTTTGGAAGTTGAAAAACTGCTTAACCGAGACAAATAGGGTGATTAGTGAATAGGCTCATAACCGATTTCGGGATTAGGGTTATGGGGAGGCTGAAAAGGGTTAGAGAATCATTTCATTTCAGTTTTCTAGCCTCCACTTATCTCCAAGAAACCCTAAAAATGGCCTCCAACCTCTAGATCACCTCCGAATCATCTTTTGATTAAGGATTAAGCTTAGCAACATCAAATCGAGGAAGATCTACACCAAATCAACATTGGAGCTACTGTTTAGCATTGGGATTTGCATTAAATCAGATATTTATTTCAGATCTTAGTTTATTTGTGGCTAAGGTGAGTGATTTGCATTGTTTTTCACTAATTACGGCTAATTATGGTAATTAGCGAAGATTAGCGAAATTATGGCTCAGAAAAATTTAGAAAAATTCTAAAATATTGTTTTAGACCTCTGATATGAATCTGGGTTAGTTTGGTTAAGTTTTGCTAGTCATATCATTAGTTTCACTTAAACATGCTTACGGGAGAATATGGGGTTTTGACTATGTTTGATCCATTTTGACCTATCATATTGTTGTTTTGGTGTTTGTGGTTGATTATACAAGTTGCTATGACTGTATGGTATGCTTTGTGATTGATTAGAATAGTTGGGATGGTCGAAAACGTCGTCGAATGGCGTAAAATGTTCGCTGGAAAAGTTGTAGGAAAATAGTGCAGGCTTTCGGACCGGATCGGATGGATGGGCTCGGACCGGAGCGGACTAAGCAAAGCATCACCGAACCGAAGCTTGACACAGGAGAGTGTGGCAAAAAGGAAGGCCACCATTATATGAACCGGATCAGATCGGCTATAGAGACTACGACCTGATGGTGGAAGGAGCTCGAACCCGAACTGCGTCACGTACTAGAGCACCCGATCCGCTTGTGGTGATGGAGACCGACCCAATCCTCCTGGAAGCTCGTGAACAGGTGGCCAAGGAGGTGCAACTCGCGAACCGAACCGCCCGTGGTGTATTCTTCTCCGACCTGAACCCGATGGCATCCTCCGATCCGACCCGAAGGAACTTGTCACGAATCGAGATGTTAAGCACGACCTGGGTTGTATCTAAACCGATCCGGAGCTTGGCTACGATCCGAACTACCATGAGTTGGAGCATGGAGCACGACCCGACCAGATCCGGTGCATCATGGAGGGACTTAAGGAACTCGATCCGATCCGAGATGATGAAGCAATCCGAACCGAACCAAGGAAGGAGGAGAAGACCGATCCGGTGATGACCAATAACCCGAGATGCAAAGGTAGTCCAAATGGAAGTTAGAGCTCAGGATCCAGATGGGAACCAATGAGTTCACTTCATGATTGGGCTTTGCTGCGGGATGTGTGCAAAAGGGGTTGTCGGTATTCATAACTTTGGTTCACCACTGAGAGATGGATAGTGGGCTTGTAGTGATAGTTACACGGGATTGGATTCCGTCACGGCCCAAAGTATTAGGTGACCAAAGTAGTGGATATCGTATGCTTTACGCACTGAGTGAGGGATGGGAGGATGATTGCTATGCTTGATTGTTTGACATCACTATGACATGCACACCCCCACCCCCGTATCTCTTACACAGTATGTTAGTGGCACCTTAGAGTATTGTACGGTATGTAGTGCTAACTCTTTGGTTGCAGGTCCAGGTTCAGGTATGATTGGATTATACCTGTTATTGTTCTGTTTTGTTGCTTATCGCTCATACCAGGCTTTATGTCTGACCCAGAGTTTTATGTCCCCTCTTATTACTCTGGGTGCTCACACGAGCAGACTAGAGACAGGTTAGCTGGTGATGTGCGAGTAGCTGATTCGGAGGCGAGCAGGAGGCTTCCACGTATGATATCTACATATATTCTCCCTTTGTCATTGGTGGTCACTACTTGGACATTAGTAGTGTACCTTCTTTATCTTGCTTTTGCTTTAGAGACAATATTTTAAAAGTTGTAATAAGCTGTATTTTGGATTTCCGCTGCTATGATGCTTAGTTCTAGTTTTCAGCTTATGCACTGTTTCACCTGTTTTATGTCAAGTATGTTGTTATTATATTTTATTCTATGCGCTGTGAGACATTCTACAGGTTCCTTGTTAGTTCATTTCCTTCTTTCCTTTTCTTCTGACGACCGTCCCGTGCTAACTGGACATGTGTACAGCGCACTTTCGGAGTATATGTCGGTTGGTGCGGGGCGGGCCATCACACTAGTTGTCTTTATTTCCTTATATATGTTTACGTAGTATTTGTTTGCTTGTTGAATAAATACGATTTGTATTCAGGTTTCATTCGTTTTCCGAACAAAATGGAAATGCTGAGGGTATGTAAATATATACATATACATTCAGGGATTTGAAATAAAAATATAACTGTGCATATGTAGTACGCAAGATTCGGGTTAAGTTATTTATAAATCTTATATAATATCTAAATTCCAACAATTAAATTTAACCAGAATAAATTAATATCATTATATTTATTAAAACAACTACTTCAATTTCAATCAGTATAGAAATTAAAAACTCAATATTAAAAATCCTGGTTTTAAATAATATTATATTTATATAAAATCGTTTAATATTTATAAATAAATCGCTATAATTTAAAAACAATTCTATAGCGATTATTTTAAAATTTGATTTAGCCATAACTAACAAATTATAACACGAAATCTGTAATTTTTCTCTTTCATATGAAAACTATAATCAAGACGGTTCCAACGTTTCTCGTTTCACAGAAATCTGACTTATATCGGATCATGTATATCAAATTGAAGTTCAAAACTCCAATTTACGAACTACCACGCGATTTCGATCTCGATTTATAATATTAAAATCCTTTAATATCCCAAATATAATATTTAAAATAATAAATTAAATAAATATTTGATGGCCAAAAATACGGGACGTTACATATATAATCTGATTCGCAACGCTAATGTCAATACGAAGTGGTTCTCGGATAATAATCCAGCCGGTCTCTCCATATTGACAATGATATTGGCAAACACTTCGATAGTCGATCATTTAACTATCGAAGAAAAATGACATTCATTCAAAGCATCAAACAAATCACTGGGCCTTTTACTTAATATGTCATTAATTAAAACACTTCTCCATTTCCTTATCTATATTTGTTAACACGATATTTTTGATAATCAACTTGGCCTCTTACGCATTTGGAAAACATTTCCATATATCGCCTTCTTTTATTTTCTATACTTAGAAAATATATTCTATTTATAATTGGAAAACATTCCAATTACTTATCTCTTCCACGGCCATTCATTTATTTCTATACTCACGAAATATTTATTTATTATATTTCCAAATTTCCACTTACTTGGGTTAAAACAAATGTTGTATAAAACATCGTTACGACAACCCAAAACACTGTATTCCACTAACTCTTATTCAACATTTCTCTTCGAGTCTGGATCTTGTTATTTATCGGTTAAAAATGAAATCAATCAAGTTGGGGTATAACTACCTCTCTGACCTTGACTGAAAACATCCATAACTTCAAAACGGACAAGACCACTTACCTCGAATAATCAACATCATAAAAACAAATTATTCATTTTTAAAACCGTATACGTTTCTCTTTCTAATTTTACCAGATTTAATTATATATTTCCTTTTTGTTTATAATATTATATTTTTAAGATCGTTTCCTTACCGAATTCTCTATATATTGATACATTGATTTCTAACTATCAATTTTCTTTAAAATATTCTAACTCCTTAAATTTTCAGAAAATTTCGCCATAACCTCCTTTGTACGGGTCACTCGATACAACTACAAAATGCCTCTCTGGGCCCTTTCCATTCAAGAAGAAAATCAAAAAGCCAAGCGGCTTGCCGATTCAGCCCATAAAATCTCATATGGAATTTAAACATGTACCTTTTTGTTAGGCACACGACTTATAATCTTTATACACTTCACTCCTCACCTGTCTAACCCATATACATCCAATCACATTTTATTCCAACTCAATCTGGTCGTTTTAATTCAATTCGCTAGTTAATTCTCTAATTAGCTCTTTTGCCTATTCCACTTTTTAATTGGTCATATCACGTTCATATACTATTTTTAATTTGGTTATAAACCAATCGAATTCCATTTTTTAACTCGAGTTCATATTCGATTTCGAATATAAATTTACAAACCCAATTTACTTATCCAAAGCCTAATTTCAATTCAAATTCCATTAACTATTTATTCTTCAAACCAGTTAATTCTATTCAATAATTAACAACATCTGATATTTGTTTCAAAAATCATTTCATTACTCCATTTGAGTTCAGATATATTTTATAACTCAAATCTGAATTTTTCTAATGAAGATTCGGATTTTATTTGCTTAAAATCCTTTTATAAATTTAAATAAACCATTATAGTTTTAAAATGGTTATAGCGCTGTTTTTATGAAAATTTAATACTAAATTAGAAAACTATTATTTGAATTTTCTCTTCCATTAGAAAACTATTATTCAAATCTATAACTCAAATCTATAAGACGAAATCCAGATTTTTCTCTTCCATTTGAAACTATTATTCAATCGATCCTGACGATTCTTGTTTCAAAGAATTCCAAATTAAATTGAGTTCTGTATACTCAATTGAAGTTCGAAATGCCAATTTACGAACTGCAACGCTGCGGCGTGTTCGTATTAATTATATATAAATATAAACATTTAAATTTAGTTAATAAATAAATTTCAACTCCATTCTAATATTTTATATATATATATATATATATATATATATATATATATATTAATCCAATTTTCTCAATTTAATTTAAATACTCCGATTATCCTTAGTCGTCGATTATTGCAGCACTTAATTATAAATTCAATCACAACTCCATTTTTAATATTAATTTCCAATTCCTTTAGGAATGAATTAAATTATAAAATTCGATGGAATCGAATTCCCAATATAATTTCTTAGATTTATCTCCATTTGTTTTTATAGTCCGAATATCGAAATAAAACCCGTCGTTCCTTTTTTGAAACGATTTCCAATTCACGGTTAAATTCATATTTGAATTTAAAACTCTAAATTATCAAATGATAATTTATTTTCCTTAATTTTTAAACATTGTTTATATATTTAATTCTTTGTTTTATAATTTAAAACAAGTTTTCCATTTCAATTCCATTTCCAATTCTATTTTCAATTCACACTTGAATTTAAACCTCTAAATTATCTAATGATAATATATTTCACTAGATTTACAAGTATCATTTATAATTTATCTTCCTTATTTTGTATAATAAAACAAGTTCCATTTCAAAAATCTATTTGAAAACTAAAATCTTATTTTGGAATATTCTATTTATTTTAGCTTATCTATATAATTATAGAATCTATTTTCATATTTTAATTTAAACTTCTATTTAATACAATCCTGATATTTTTCTAAACATATTTTATTTAATTGAATTC